>CAJGYO010000005.1:14518501-15782260 GCA_904845875.1 Miscanthus lutarioriparius
GGCCGATCAAATGGACTCAAACAAGTTGGCCAACCAAAGAAAAAGTGATGGACAAAGCACTTGTCTCATGTACAAGAAGTTGGGGCATCCAACCAAGAAATGCCCAATGTACAAGGAGGCAAGAAAGGAAGCCCAAGTTGCAACAAGAAGATGCTATGGATGCAATGAGATGGGCCACAAGATTGATGGATGTCCATACAAGCAAAACAAGCATAGAGCAAACAAAGGTCGCATATGCTATGCTTGTGGAAGAAAGGGGCATCTAAGCTATGATTGCCCAAATGGTAACATCCCTAAGCCGAACACATTTGTTTATGATAATATGCTTAGGAAGACCACAAATGGAGTTAGCACTAGTAAGGTGATGTGTTCACCACAAACTAATGCTAAAGCCATTTGGGTGCCTAAGCACTTATTGACTAACTCAAAAGGACCCAACAAGAGTTGGGTACCAAAGTGTGCTTAGGTTAATGATGTAGGTACTTGGTAATGGGATGAAGGTATCGGGGTGGTTGAGCAAGCAAATTGACAATATTCACTCAATCTATCAACCAATTCTCATCATAATCTCTTATATGGTTGACCCGAAGATAATTCAATGAACATATCATAGATTTCATCCTCAACATTGGTAACAAGTACCTAAAACCTTGTAGGATAGCCACTTTGTTTGTTTCGTGTTCTATAGTTCACAAATAGGTACATTTGTGAAATAATGAAAGTGGCTAATTAATTTCACTTGAGATTTATCATGTTTGCCATATGATGGTTTTGATCGTTCTCTAGTAGAGTAATTTATCTGTTGAGATGCTAGTATACAATAAATAATAAAGCTAAACAAAAAAAATTATTACATGCAGTGATTTAATTGGTTCTGTCCTGAACCTATCGGACGTGTCCGGTATTACTTCCGGACGTGTCCGGTATGGCCAGGGATAGAAAGTCAATGTTTCTGTTCTGTGTATTCCGGACGTGTCCGGTATACTACCGGACATGTCCGGTATTGCATGGACCAGAACACTAATTGTGTTGCAACTGAGTATTCGATCCATACATTTTTCATATATCCCTAACATACTCAGAAGCTTGTGTTTTATCAAATCTAAGTGGATTGTGAGCATCTCTTAAGCTCACTTTTAAATATGGCAATCTTATTTGGTTCATGGTCAAAATGAAAATTGGCTCTCAATTTCTTATCAGAATAAAAGTGCTCGTTGAAAGTCATTCAAAATACTTGAAGCACTTATTTAGGGGGAGCTAAATTTCTATTTTGCACCATTGTGGACTAACAAATTTATCTAGCATTATTTGTAGTCCTTTGGATGAAAATTGATTTCATATATGGTATGATTATTTGACAAGTGAGGTCAACATGATGTTGTCATGCCATGTATTATCTCAGTGGTGATATTGTGGGCTCAAGGCAAAGGTATGTATTTACATACATGCATTGTAAGTGCATCTAAGGCCCTTTATATGCTAGTGTGTGCATTTGTGTGATATAGGATAGATGTTTTACAAAATCCCTAACTAGCATGTGTAGGTGGTGTGGTTTTTGAAAATCATGTGGTTTTTGGGTCTTTGTGACCTAGTCATGTCATATTGTGATTGTTGCTACCCTTGGTTGATTATTTGCCTAATCACATGTGACATGGTTCTCTCAAGTCTATAAATATCCCTATGTCCCACTAAAATCTCTCAAATTTTGAAAATCATAAATTTGCCAAATATTCGAAAAAGAGAAAATCAATTCTTGGCTAATTCATGTCCCCTAAGTGAGAATCCTAAGCCTATTTCAATTAATGCAAATATTAAGCCTAGGAAGGTTTGTTATGGTACCCTATTGGTTAGTATTGCAAAAATATTCCGCTATTCATACTAAGGCTATGCCTAAGTATGTTAAATCTAACATGGGAGGACCCAAACTAGTTTGGGTACCATCGAAAAGTGGATGATCGTTTGTAGGTACCATGGCATTGGAGACTTGATTCAATGGAATTATTATTGTTCATCTTATGTTGAGTCAAGTATTGAAGCCTAGTGCAATTCTATCCCAATGCCAAGTCAAAATTGAGTGAAGTCCATATGCTATCAACATACAAGTGTCATATTCAAGTTGTAGGAATTTATTGATATATTTGAAGGCATGCAAATAAGTGGAGTTGAAGCTTGCAAAGATGATCATAAGCTATCAAGGTATATCTCTTGTTGATCAAAGTTTATTTGGGTGCATATGAGTTAATTGAATTGGATACATATGCATATGTTGCTTGCTATGAGATGTTTGAATGGATTAAATGCTTAAGTAATCAAGTTTGAAGTTGGTTTGATTGGATATGTTCATAAGATTTCTTCTAGTAAGTGGTTTGAATGGACATATGTCTTGTGAGAGTATTCAAACAAATTGATTTCAAGTTTGGTTCAATTTGGAGAAAAATGGCTCAATTATTGAAATCTGTCCAATATTGAAAATCTAAGCTAGCAGTGATCATAGACATGTTTGAGTAATCAAATCTATTTGTATTGGCTTGAAATTTGGTCTGCATGCTCTACACTTATGGTATTAGTTGCTGTGCAAATTTCATGAGATTTGGATAAGTGATACTTCGGATTTGGAGTAGATCTTGTCAGCTATAGTGCAGCAGTTTTCAGCATGTACCTGTGTGGAAAGATATGAAATCTGGTAGCAATATAGAAGTCCAAAGAAGCTCAAATTTTTACAGCTACTAGAAGACTTAGTGTGTCACATCTTCACCAAATTTTGTGGTTTTTGGATATGTACTTTGGGAGATATGATTTATTCTTTGAAGAGTACAGAATCTGCCAGGAAAGTGACAATTATCGGATTGATCAAAAGTCACTTAGATTCAAAGGTCCGCAAATTAGAATCATATCTATAAGTGATTGAGGTACCTATGTTTTGGTTTTGGTTTGAGATAGAAGCATGACAAATGATGAGTACAAGACAATTTATTTGAAGAGTGTATCTAGTACACATTTGGTACTCAAGCTAGAGATCAAGACCAAGATCAAGATGAAGATGGAGTTTAAATTCTAGTGATAATTGGAGATCTTTTGATAGAAAGAAAAGGACTTAAACAAGTAGAAAGAAAAGGACTTAAAGAATGATTTAAAGTTATTCATCAAATTAAGTCCAACAATATGGATCAATCAAACAAAATCTTTCAAGTGGATCAAGTGATTTTCTTTCAAGCTATTTCAAGTGAGTATCAAGGATGGTTCTTTGGAGAGAGGTCACTTCGCTCTAGGCTTGGATGGCTAGAATCTAAGTGGTAATCTAAAAGGGACATTTGAGGTACTTGGTTGAAGAAAATCAAGAGATTGGTCTAAAAAGCAAGCAACACCCAAAAGAGAACAAGTCATAAAATTTCAAGTGGTATCATGAAATTTCAAGTGGTATTACAAGTGGTACATCTTTCAGTTCTCTCAAGCAAGCAATGATCAAAGAAGAAGCAAGCCAACCACAACAAGAAAAGTGCACTTGATCATTAGTGATTCTCAATTCATATGGGTGAAGAATAGAAATTCAAAGAATTGGTATCTATTGGTCTTCACCAAGCTTATAATTGGACTTCATGGTGCTACTGGAGAAATGAATTGAAATCTATATGACTATCTTCCTCTCCAACATAGCAAAGGTATCATTGTATTGTGCATGATCATTTTTCATCCCTTACTAGTATGCGGTTAGTGCATATAGTACATGCTTATAGGATCATGCACTACAAATGAAAATTTTTAGATTCATAGACTACCACTATTGCCTGAATGATTATATGATCTAGTGGTTAGTGTATGAGTTTGTTCATGAGCTAGTAAACCCATGTACTTGATCTATTTTGAATTGCAAACAAGTGTCAAGTACAACCTCTTTAAGATGACAAAGGGGGAGAGGTTAATACAAAGAGGGAGAGATTTGTACAAAGTTTGAACCTTAAGCACCCTTTGTGGCGATAGATGACAAAGGGGGAGAGATATGATTAAAGCTTAAGGAGGAGAGAGATGAAAGCTTAAGGGGGAGATGAAAGCTTAAGGGGGAGAGATATGTTTAAAGCTTCAGGAGTGCAACCTTGTGTCTAGCTATGACAAGGGGAGAGATATGACTTGAGAAATCTTTGAGATGAGTGCTATGTGTGTGATATATATGATGTATTTACTTTCATAAGGACCATGCATGTTTTAGAGTGACTTTGTATGGTGTGATGCTTTTTGTTTAGTCTTGTGTGATATATCATGTCATATGCATCATGGTTTTTATTTTGACACACACATGCACCCCACGGATGCAATGATTTAGGGGGAGTCTCCTATATGTTTTAGTATGTGCAATTAACAAATCGAGGTCATTTTGTGAATTCTAATCATAAGCACATATTAAGGAGGAGCCTCTCATAAATCATTGAACCCAAAATCTTAAATGTTTATATTCTTTTGTAAGCTTTAATCAAGTTGTCATCAATCACCAAAAAGGGGGAGATTGAAAGTGCATCTAGCCCTTTAGTGGGTTTTGGATGATTGAATGACAACATGATTAAAGGTCTAACCCGTTTGCTAAGTGTGAACAGGTAATAGGTTATCTCACAGATACTTAATGAAAAGCCAAAATGATGTGTTGTTGTATAAACAATCTAGTTCAAGCATAAGACAACAATGCAAATGAAACTCATACAAAGGCTTATCTATTGTGGGATTTCATGTACTATGTGAAAGCAAGCTCGTTAGAATTAATTAATGAGACATGAGGGATTGCATATGGAATGGTCTCTTAAGTGAAGCTTGCTAAATTAAAATGAAAAAGATAACAATACATATGAATGGATGATTCAACACAAGATGTGACTTGATGGCTTGAGATGGTGAAGATAGCAAGGAAAGGCTTCGAGGTACTAAGCAAGGGTGAAGGGCAAGCGACGGCTTGGCGGCCGAAGAACCTAGCTAGGGTGAAGAAGAAAGTACTTGCATTTAGTTGAGGTACTAATCAAGCTAAGATGGTCATATTGATGTGAAGAATCAAATCTATAATGAAGTATTTGATGGAAGTGACTTGATACATTTGGGGTTATTCAAATTTGATGAATGGAATCAAGTCACATGCTCAAGATGGCTATGCTCAAGTGAAAAGATCAACATCAACATGTTAGCACCCTTACTTGATGAAGATTGGAAGGGACGGCATCAATTCAAAAGAACAACTCAAGTGGTACAAATTCATATTTCCGTTTGTCTTGAGTTTAATAGGTATGCCGTACTATTAAGAGGGATGCATCATGTTGATAGATAATGTTTCATAAGTGCTCAAGCCAACCCATGTGAGTTTTGAGTATTTGAGAGACAAAAGAGCTAACTGATTTGTTGCTGGTCTGGCAATACCGGACGTGTCCGGTATTCATACCGGACGTGTCCGGTATTTGTCCAGCAGCTGTAAAATTGTTGTTCTCGGGTTGGTTAGTCGGGAGTTCCGACGTAGGTCGGGAGTTCCGACGGTCGGGAGTCCCGGCATGGGTCGGGAGTTCCGACGTGTCGCACTTCAACTGACTTGGAGGGTTCTCTGTCCTGGTCATACCGGACGTGTCCGGTATTAATACCGGACGTGTCCGGTATGGATGACCAGAAGCCAACGGCTAGTTTTCAAAAGCCGTGAGGGTCGGGAGTTCCGACGTATGTCGGGAGTTCCGACGGTCGGGAGTTCCGACATATGTCGGGAGTTCCGACACCTCACTAACTTTAACTCAGTTACATGTTTTTCAAAATTACTGAGGGTCAGGGGTTCCGACTTGAGTCAGGAGTTCCGACGGTCGGAAGTCCCGGCATTCTTCGGGAGTTCCGATGCCTCACAACATCACTGTAACTTAGTTACCGTTGGCGCAGTCTGAGTCATACCGGACGTGTCCGGTATGCATACCGGACGTGTCCGGTATTGCAACGGCTATAAAACGGCTAGTTTTTCAAGGGGGCTATAAATACCCCCAAGCCTCCACCTTTGGAGGCTGCTGATTCTGCTGAGATAGACACACGTTTTTGAGCCTTGCCAACTCTCCTAAACCCTCTCTTAGTGAGTGTGTGATCCAAATTGCAAAATCAATTTGTGGGTTAAGAGAGAATTTGAAAAAGAGAGCAAGCCACCACTTGAGCACTTGTGCATATTGTCGATCTCGTGATTTGCATTTGTTACTCTTGGACTCTTCGGTCCTAGACGGTTAGGCGTCGCCGGAGAGCAACCGAGAGATTGTGGTTGCTTCGGAAAGTTTGTAACGGTCGATTCCGCCGCCTCGGAATCAAATTAGTGGAAGGAGGAAAAGGAGTTGGAAAAGACTCCAGCTAGAGTGACCTTCGTGGTACCCTCTAGGGCTGACCTTCGCTGGGTCGCCCGCAGCCCCCTCAACGGAGAGTAGGACTCGAACGAGTCCGAACTTCGGTAAAACAAATATCGTGTCTAAATTCGCATTTCATTTGATATTTGTGTTGCTCCAGCTGTTCTGCAGGTTCTCTGTGTATATTGTCATCTCCACTAGGTGCCTGCAGTTTGGTTTGAAGATAGAAATCGAAAGGAGCAAGTTCGGGGCAGATCTGCAGAAATCGTGTATACCGGACACGTCCGGTATTCATACCGGACACGTCCGGTATTTCCTGTCTGCACTGAAAATATTTATTCTCTGTTCTAACTTGGTGTTGCAGGGTTGTAGCTTCTAGATATATTCTTTATACCTTGTTTACTTTGTGGCTAACTTGTGAGGGGTGGTAGTACTCTTGATTTGGAGTTTCCATTTTGGAAACTCCCCCTTCTAATTGTTTCCGCTTTTAAAGGTGTTAATTTTCAGAAACGCCTATTCACCCCCCCTCTAGGCGGCATCCTAGGTCCTTTCACCTACCCTGCGCTCAAGGGCTAACCAGCCATCGGCTCCATCTAACCCTGAAATCATGGAGCTTGACGAGGATCCAGCGATAGAGCTCGACCCTCTGGCTGACTAGAGGACGCCTTACCTCGACAACCTCCTCCATGAGGCACTATCGATGGACAAAATGGAGGCTTGGCATCTTGTGCGTCGCGCCAAGTCCTTTGTCCTTATTGAGGGTGAGCTCTATAGGCGAAGCCATATCGGGATCCTGCAGCGCTGCATCCCCATTGAACAAGGGAAGCGGTTGCTGAGCGATATCCACGGTGGGGTCTACGGTCACCATGCCACGCCTAGAACCCTAGTCAGAAACACGTTCTGACAAGGCTTCTACTGGTCAACCACGGTAGCCAATGCTGAACATTTGTGCGCACCTGCGAAGGGTGTCAATACTATGCTCGACAGACCCACCTGCCAGCCCAAGCACTCCAAACGATCCCCATCAAGTGGTCATTCATGGTCTGGGGGCTCAATCTGGTCGAACCCCTCAAGAGGACACCCAAGGGCTATACGCACTTACTTGTCGCCATAGACAAGTTTACAAAGTGGATAGAGGCTCGATCGATCTCCGTGATCAAGTCTGAGCAAGCCGTGTTATTCTTCCTTGACATCATCCATCGCTTTGGAGTCCCAAACTCCATTATCACAGACAACAGCATGCAGTTCACCGGGAAGAAGTTCCTCCTATTCTATGATGAATACCACATTCACGTCGATTGGGCCACCGTGGCACACCCCCGCACAAATGGACAGGCCGTGCGCGCAAATGGTATGGTCCTGCAAGGCCTCAAGCCTAGGATCTTCAACCGGTTGAACAAGTTTGGTAGACAATGGGTCACAGAGCTCTCCGTGGTGCTCTGGAGCCTAAGGACGACCCTAGCCGGGCCATCGGCTACACACCATTCTTCATGGTCTACGGTTCTGAGGCTATCCTCCCGATCGACCTCGACTATGGTGTGCCAAGGGTTAAGGCGTACAACAAACAGGGAGCCGAGGCATCCCTTGAGGATGCCATGGACCAGCTAGATGAACCATGCGATGTTGCCCTCCTCTGCTCAGCCAAGTACCAGCAAGCGTTGTGTCGATACCATAGCCGTCGAGTATGGGGTCGGGTCTTCAACGTCGGGGACCTGGTGCTCCACCTCGTCCAGAGCAAAAAGAACCGCCACAATCTCTCTCCGCCATGGGAGGGACCGTACGTCATCACAGAGGTGCTCTGACCAGGCACCTACAAGCTCAAGACCATCGACGGCTAAGTCTTCATCAATGCCTAGAACATCGAGCGGCTATGTCACTTGTACCCTTAAATTTATGCACGCTTTCTCTTATTAGTTTCGCTACCAACTCCCCAATTTTTAGTGACACCCGACCCCAACAATGGCAGGGGGTCAAGCCTCACTGAGGGGCTGATAAGAGCATATCTATCCAGTGGACATTCACTATGCCTAACCCCTTCTTATGTTAAGACCTAGAAGCGAGGGTTGCGGAAACAAATGCTAAGTAAAACTGGTCGGACTGCAAAAACCTACGCCCTAGTGGTATGGTGTTTTTGCTCATCAGCGATGATCAGAGTTTTTTCCACACCCTGAGCTTTTTTAGCCTTAACTACGGAAAGAGTCGATATGCATTTAAGAGTGTATCCACCTGGCAAACTTTCTCTGTGCCCAACCCTCTCTCTCGTTAAGATCTAGAAGCAAGGATCACGAAAACAAACGCCGAGTAAAACTGGTCAGACTACAAGAAACCTACGCCCCAGCGGCTACTGCATTATTGCTCACCAGCATGATTAGAGTTTGCCCACCCGCACTCCAAGCTTTACAGCCTTAACAACAGAAAGGGTGAGAATGCATTAACCTTTTTATACAAAAAAGTGGAGAAGGGCTAAAAATCTATTTAGCCATAATGAAATTTAAGAGCTTGTCCTCTTATTACGAGTTCACCGCCTAACTAATTTCTTGGGAGGGATGATCCCATCCTCTATCTCTATAGGTAAGTTCTATGTCAGCGGGTCACCCAAGTCGATCAGATGACTTGGGCCGCTGTCGAGAGACAAGTAAGGAGCAGTAGAATGCCCCATGCGGGTTATGCTGACTCTGTCACAAATGACGAACCTAGATTTCACTAAGGACATATCCGGTAAGAGCTCCCCGAACCCATCACTCGTGCCATTGAGGTAAGTCCTATGCTAGCGGGTCACCCAAGTCGATCGGACGGCTCGAGCCGCTGTCGAGAGACGGGTCACCCCTAATTTATGCACATTTTCTCTTATTATTTTCACTATCGATTCCTCGATCTTTAAGTGACGCCCAACCCCAGCAATGACAAGAAGTCGGGCCTCACTCGGGGGCTGGTAAGAGTATGTCTATTCGATAGACATTCTTCGTGCTCGACCTTTTCTCATGTTAAAAAACTAGAGGCAAGGTTTGTGGAAACAAATGCTGAGTAAAACTGGTCGGACCAAAAGAAACCTACGCACCAGTGGCTACGACATTTTTGCTCACCAGCGTGATCAGAGTTTGTTGCCCACACCCCGAGCTTTAGCCTCCGCCATCCCAGGAAGGGTTTAGAGGGGCCCACTGGTGGAATCTCCATCAAGGAGAGGCCAGCAGGTCACCCAAGTCGATCGGATGGCTTGGGCCACTGCTGAGAGATGGGTAAGGAGCAGTAGGATACCCCATGTGGGTTAGGCTGACTCCATCATGAACGATCAACTCGGATTCCACTCATTCGATAAGAGTTCCCCAAACCCGTCACTCAAGCCACCGAGGTAACCTTACCAACCCCCACTTTACTTTTCTAAGTGCATGAGCGTTCATTCCTCCATTCTCATACATCCAAGCATCGCATATGCAATTATTGCATCACAACGTTTCACATCGCGTCATGAAGCGGTAGTCGTCTCATTCGACATGAGCGGCAACCGACCGAGGTTCGAAGGTTGGCCCACGAAGGGCTCGAGGCCGCCTCGCATCAAACAGAGCTAGGGGAGAAAACACAGATGAGCCCTAGCAGCCTTTGCTCGACCTGCTCAGAAGCGGACAGGGTCATCTCAACCTTTTCATTCGATCCTAACCTCGAGCTATGCCCACAGAATCTCCATCGAGGGGAGGCCAATGGGCCACCTGAGTTGGTCTTCAGAATGACTTGGCCATCTGCCGGAAGGTGGGTTAAGGAGCAATGGAATGCCACATCAGGGCTATGCCGACCCCATCATGAACGACAGACCCGGATTCCACTCGGATATGCCCGTTAGTGAGCTCACTGAGCAAGACACTCGAGCCATCGAGGCAAGTGTCATTAGCTCAACCCCTCCAGTTGTGGAAACCACAGATGGGGTGACGCACGAAACTTGCCCGACCCCTACTGAGCCCAACAGGGCTTGGGGGCTCGAGCCACCCAACCCCAACTCAGGAATCCGACCGACCGAGGTCCGAAGGCCTACCCGTGAAGGGCTCGAGGCCGCCTCATGTCGAACAGAGCTAGGGGAGAAAATACAGATGAGTCCCAGCGGCCCTTGCTCGACCCGCTTAGAAGCGGATAGGGCCATTCAACCTTCTCGTCTGATCCTAACCTTGAGCCATACTCATAGAATCCCCATCGAGGGGAGGCCAGTGGGCTACCTAAGTCGGTCTCTGGAATGACTCGGGCATCTACCGGGAGGCGGGTTAAGGAGCAGTGGAATGCCACATGAGGGCTATGTTGACCCCTTTCTCACGATTAAAACCTAGAGGCAAGGTTTGTGGAAACAAACATTGAGTAAAACTGGTCGGACTACAAGAAACCTATGCCCTAGTGGCTACGACACTCTTGCTTACTAGCGGGACCAGAGTTTTCTCACCCACGCCTCGAGCTCTACGGTCTCAACAATAGGAAGGGTCAGAATGCATTAACCCCTTTTTACACACAAAAAGGAAGAAAGAACAAATTTGTTCAAATGAAATAACAAGCTTGTTTAAACAAAGCACAAGGGTCGGAACTTGTCCGCTTATTACAAAAATGACCACCTGACCTATTTAACTAACTAGCCCCTCTTGGGGAGAACTATGCCTTCTATCCTATCCACCAGGTCCTATGAAAGGGGAGCCACCACCATTTCTATCTCCTCCAGCTCGTGGACTTCATAACCAAGCGCATAGCCATGGCTCATTGCCTCTAGATCGATGCAGTCCCCATAATGAGAATGAGCAATCACGAAGGACTGATTGACCTCAGCACGAAGGGTAGTCCTCTCGAGCTGGAGCACCCAAGCCATGATCTCGATAGCATGAGCCGCGAGCAAGATGGTCCCCTTCTACTACACCACCTCAAGGTCATTGCAGACCACTCCAAGGGCGGCGCTCAGGGTACCGAGCTCCTCACTCTTCGCTTGAAGATTTCCCCTCACCTCGGCGAGATCCAAAGCTAGCCCAACATAAATGCTCTCGGCCTCCAGCTTTCAGGATGCCCCCTCCGACGATGGAAGGGGTCAGCGGTGTGGACATGAACCTCTCTTCCAGCACCACGACTCTCGGGGACCCCTCAGCCATGTCCCCCTCTGTCTGGCCCACGCCAGGCGCCATCGCTTGGGCCGCTAATGGCACGGGTCGCGCCAATGCCTTAGGCGACGCTGCGGTTGTGTCCGGCTGTGACCCATCTATCACGACCGCCGCCACCTCCACCTATATCAGTGGGGTCATGACCAGCTACATTGCGCCCTCCACAGTCGGTGCCACGAGCGCGGTCGGTAGCCCCGTCTGCCCCGCCATCGGCAATGGTATCGTGGCCGTCATCGACTGCTCTGCGACTTCTGAAGGCGCCCCTTGAACGCCCATGTCTGCCCGTCTCGATGAGGGAACAGGCGCCACCATGGGCGGCACCTAACCGGCCAGCGACATGGTCACACTAGCACCGCTCCCGCCTGAAACGGGCACGACACCAGCCAACGGCCGCCGCCCCAATTGGAGGGTGATTCTCTTCTTCGACGCCAGCGCCAAAGGATTCTGATGCCTGCCGACGATGCAAGGGACAAGAAACATAAGTCATGATGAAATCTGACTAAAACAGGAAAAAAATAGAGGAATCGATAACTCACATTAGCGTCATTGAGTGGCAGATGTGTTTGGGGGATGAACCCCCTGACCCTTGCTTCGCCTCATCGAAACGAGGCCATTTTGAGCCCGCCCCCTGCTCCTGGGCAGAGGGGCTCACCCCTAGAAGCTCCTAGGGCACATTGATGTAATGCCTCGCTCCCCTTGGCTCTTGGGGAGTGACGGTGGCGCCGCTCGCCTCCGCTGGCACCTCGGGCGCGATGGTAGAGCCACCCGCCTCTATTGGCTCCTAGGGTAGGCCGACGGTATGTCCCACCTCCATCGGTTCCTGGGGGGCATCGTCAGAACGGCCCACCTCCATGCAGCTCCCCAAACGTGCCCTCCCCTCCATGGAAGAGGAAGGTCCCAACGCCTATAGAGACAAACCGACGCCTGTCAACGCATCTTTGTTCTCTAGGTTGTCCCACTCGATATCATTGAGTACCATTTCTTCTTCTTCCATCACCTCATCGTTGTCACCATCGTCATCATCATCATCATCGTCGGTGTCCTCCCCTCGTTCCCACGCCCATAGCTTCTCCTGCTTCTTCCTCTTCTTGTCCTCCATTGCCTTCCTCAGCCGCTCGCCCTTGGCACGATTCGCCACTCTCACAGCTGAATCCCTCGACAGCGGCGTCGGGTGATCCATGAGGATGAGATCCCTCAGCTAGTTCCGCCCCTCTCAAAGTTAGTCTCACGGGGTTAGGAAATCAGTTGAAGAGAAGGCCAGAGAAAGGGAAACTTATGAAGACAACGTAGCCTGGCTCCGGCCGCATTAGAGGATGCCCTGGCACCGGGTAGACGAAGTCAAGGGTGGCACCCATGTCATCTCACAAAGGCTCCATCGCATCCTTGATGCGTTGTGCAATCTCGGAGTTGGGGAGCGTTCCCTTAGTGAGCGTCGTTCCATCAAACGATGCCTCAGGCACCATCACGTATAGCAGGAGCGCACACGTCATCAACGGCGCCACCCTCCTCGCATGGTAAGCCCCGATGACGCCCAACCCTTTCAGGCCATTCTCCTTCAGGATGTGGATGGCGGCGACATGGTCTTGGATCTTCTTCTTATCCTTTTCTGTAACACCCCACTTCCTCCACTGCTTCGGTGCCTCTTTGATCAGGCGCCCGGTGAACTCGAGCAGAGGGGCAGCGGCGTCATTCTTGAGATAGAACCACTACGAGTGCCATCCCTTGTTGGACGTCGAGAGCCACATGGATGGGTACCCGTCGACCTGATTGTTCTAAAGTTGGATGCTGGCACACCCTATCAGCATGTGCAACTTCTACTTGCCGCCCTTCTCCCTCTTCTTCTAGAGGTTGACAGCCAAGAAATACCCCCACAAGTCGAAGTGGGGGTTGATCCCTAGGAATCCTTTGCACCGCGCGACGAACGCCGCCATGTGCTGGATCCCATTGGGATTGAGATGTTGTAGCTCAATCTTGTAGAAGTGCAGTAGCCCTTGGAGGAATTTATGGATGGGGGTCGCAAGCCCACGCTTGTGGAAGTGGGTGAACGACACCATGTAGCCATCGAGGGCGACGGCAAATCCTCATCGCCAGGCAGCAACCACTCCTCGACTGAGGTCCGTGCGTAGAGAAGACCACAATGGATGAGGCCCTTCATGCACTGGAAGGTGATATTGGAATGGAACCATGGATCTATTAGAGGTGGGGGTGGATGGATGTGAGCTCAACGGCGACAGAGATACGGGGGTAGGAAACCTAAGCATTGGCGGTGGCAGTGTGGCTGTGGAGGTAAGGATGCAGCCATGCGTATGAAACATGGAGGGCTAACCCTTTGGTTTTATAGGGGCGACGGGTGCGAGGAAACCAACCGCTCGCCTAGATCTACACGCCTGCCACGACCTATCACCACGTCTCATCACAAGGTGTGCGCACGTAACCTATGGTTGTCCCCTTGAAAATTGCGTCGGGCATTTTGCCTCCTCGACGGGCCATGACCCATCACAAGTAAGAGGGATACAGAGCTAAAAATGCTCCTATGGCCCATCTAGGCCTAGGAGTTCGAAGGTTGGCCCATCGACGGGTTCGACAACCGCTCTAGGCACCTTTAGAGTGAGGGGTGGAAAGGGATGGGCCCGATAGCGGCCAGTACTCAGGCGCACGAGCGCCGTGGGCATCCCGACCCACGTTCGAGTCTCAGTCGGATACGATCCATGGTTTTTCCTTAAAGAAAGGCAGAGAGGCCTCGCCCAACCTCTGGGGGAGGGTCCGCCTCACCTAACCCCGAGGTCACGGGCTCCGTCTCGCCTGACCCCAAGGCCGCAGGCTCTGCCTCGCCCGACATCGACGCCGCAGGCTCCGCCTTGCCTGACCTCTAGGGGAGGGCTCTGCCTCACCCAACCCTGAGGCCGCGGGCTCCGCATCGCCTGACCCCAAGGTCACGGGCTCTGTCTCGCCCGACCTCAAGGCCGCGAGCTTCGCCTCGCTCAACCTTAAGGCCATAGGCTTCGCCTCGTCCGACCCCAAGGTCATGGGCTTTGTCTCACCAAACCTCAAGGCCATGGGCTCTGCCTCGCCCGACCCCAAGGCCGTGGGCTTCGCCTCGCTCGACGGAGTCCCATACCTCCACCAACCACTCTAGGTCCAGCATATGGGCCTGGGTCAAAACTCTGACACCAAGGAAGAGATCGGCACGCCCCGATGTAACCCTTGGCCATAACGGGCCATACCTGAGGGTTCACATCAAGAATAGCATCGGGCGTGCCGGTGATATTCTACCTAACCATCGTACAAACACTGACAGACGCGTTAGTTCATCACGACGTCCACTGGGATGGAATGGAACGCCATGACCGGTAGACGATGCCTGCGCATGGCGCCAGTGATGGATAGGGCCACAACGTGGAGATGTCCCTATTGATATCTACAGGATCAATGGGACCCGCATGAAGGAGAAGGACTCGGTGATCCTGGAAGCCTTCCTCTCTCTCGTTCTTCTCCTTTTCCTCCGTTGTAACCCACGCTTTCCCTTGGCTTATAAAAGGGAAAGCAGGACGTCCCATGAAGGGGATCGACCCATCAAAAACTGAGCAGATCCAGATCCGCACAAAAGCATGACATGAGCACACGACTGAGCAGCACTCAGGCTCTCAGCACCCGTTCACTCATTCCACCAGAGACTTGGGATCCTTTTCCTTTCTCGCATGTTTGTAACCCCTACTACAAACCTTCAGTACTAGTAACACGAGCAGCAGCGATGAACTGGACGTAGGGACTTTCTGCTCAAACCAGTATAAATCTCATGTCCTCTGAGCACACCATCCGAGCCAAACGCGCAAATACAAATTTACTCGTCGGTAACTCAAAACACCGACACAATGCGTCGCCGTGAGTTGCCTCGTAATGTCGAGTCAATAGTGAGGACCATGCGAGCCGTCGTTGAGGGTTGACGAGCGCCGCCGAAGGATGATGACGAGTCGATGTCGGGTGATGCAGCCAAATTCTTGAAGTTCACCTGCATCCTGCTGGCTTGCCGCATGTAGCCGTCTCCTTGATTGGTGCCGACGAAGCACAGCGTTGGACCTCCGAAGAACTCTTACGAAGAGCGATGCGCCTTAGAGCCTTGAGTTGAGATCGCCGTCTCACGAAGCCAAGTCATCGCCGCAGATGGTGATGATGATGGAAAATTCCCATCTGGTTCTCTTTAAGCGTAGCTGATGATGAAGCGACAGACAATCCGACCAGTTGGTTGGCGAAGAATCGAGCACCGAGCAGCCCAACCAACTAGTCGGCGGCGAAGTGAGCGCCGAGTAGAAGTGAGCGCCGAATAGTCCGATCAACTGGTCGGATATTGCATTATGGAACATCTTAAACACGGAGATATTAAATGTGGAGACATTTAATTATGGAAAATAATCGGAGAAATAATAATTGGAGGAGCATGGCGAAAACTCGGAGAAAATAATTGGAGAAAGTTGTATTAAATGCAAATATAGTAGAGGTACTTAGCTTTAGTCAAAATGTCTGATCGACGACGTATGACGTTATCTGGTCGGCGTCGACGAAATTGCCCGGCCCTCGAGCTTTCCAGCCTGTCGTCATGGCAGTGGTCCGGGTCGTCATAGTACCATTCTACGGGGCGATCATTGCGACACGGCAGGCAATCGGAACGAGTAGTCCGGGCGATGTCGTCCTTACGCCACTGGTCGGCCTTAGGTAGATCAGATGCGGAGAGATCATTGTCGTAGCCGCATTCAATCTAGTCGGAGAAGCAATGCTGCATGGCAGGCTTGGACTGCTCGATGCAGTCGGATGAACACGCGGAGTCATACGTGTAGTCGTAGTCGAACGGGCGTAGTAGCTGTAGTCGAACGTGGTTTGCATGAATTGTTCGTGCATGCACATACACATATACACCTTAGCCTTGCTTGCTTGGTAATGTAGATCATGTTCGACTCGGGAGAGCTTATCAACGGCGTGCTGGATTAGCCATTGTCGATGACGAGGAGCCGACGACGAGGTCCATGCTGTCGATGACCAGAGCCGCCGATGAGCAGGCGATGTCGGCGAGCTATCGATGTGGCCTAAGGACTGAACGACGAGTGCCGCCGACAAGGGACGACAACAAGAGCCGCGACGTGCTGACAAAGGGCCACCGCGAGACGACGACAGGATCCACATTGTTGGCGAGGGACGTAGTTAGGTTCCTGCCAATAATTGCCATGCAGACAAATGGAGATGTACAGGAGGTATACATGTGTCGTATATTTAATTGAAACAAAAATATAGCTTAGCTTGTTTAATGGGCAGCTGGACGTGCTGATCTCAAGCTGGGGTCGGATCTTGAAAGTGCTAACGAGCATCATTGCATGTCTGTTTGTAGATGTACGCTCTCCTTTAGATTGTGTCCGGCGACGTGGTAGATGAGCCAACGATGTTGATAGCGAGATGCGACTACGAAGGATGCCGCGGGACCGGCGAATCGACGATGATGAGTCGATGGTGTGAGCCGCATTAATAGGTGCCGCCGCTAAGGCCTGATGACTGCATCTCGTGTCAACATGAGATCGAGCCAATGATGATATTGTCAGCGTGGAGGGGGTATCAGCATATGGACTCGGCGACATCCACCACCGCTAGTACATCGGCGCAAGGGGTGTTGCTCGTTGCCACCGAGGCATGGAGACGTAGAGATGTAGTTCTTCTGGGCGTCATGCTGCCGATCGGTACATCGAGCGCCGCTGCCGGCAGATGCCGATTTGTCGTGGATGATGTTGACCTTGAGGTACGCCATCTGGTTCACCATGAGATCAGCACGCACACCCCCTACCTGGCGCGTCACTGTTGACGAAATCTGGTCGGCAGTCTACCGAGAGGTATACCCACGATAGTAGATAAATCGGTGGAGGTGCGCGTGATACGAACCAGATGGTAATAGAGACACAAGGCACAAGATTTATACAGGTTCAGTCCGTCAGCTTGACGTAAAACCCTACATCATGTGCTCTGTTATTTTGTATTGATTGTGTATCAGATTCAATATATCACGTCTAGAGACCCATGCCTCTCCTTATATACTCTGGAAGGGTAGGGTTGTTAGAAAAATATCCTATTTGATATTATACAATAAATTATATCTTTATATAGTCTTACGGTGACGCTTTGATCTTATGGGCTGGGTCACTTTAGGACGCGGTCCATGTCTGGTCTCGTGGATAACGGGTATATCCCTACAGTCAGGCCGCCCGAGCCGACGCGCCGGTCCAGCGCGCTGCGTGAGCAGAGTGTAGACTTGCGAGGTGAGGGATGCGTAGACCATGCCGCTCAGCCATACTGGGAGCAGCTTAGCGAAGAGCCCTTTGCCTTCGTCAGGCTCTCTGTTCAGAAGCCTGCGCAAACGAAGGAGGGCACCCTGCACTAAGGCGCTGAAGTTGGCGCATGTCAGATTGCAGAAGTTCACGGATGCTCACCGCTCCGTGCTAGTGGCGTCCTTGCGTCTCAAGAACCTCGCAGCCCATGCGCTCATGGTCGCAACCAGTGGGCTCCCGTCGTCGACGGGCTGCTCGGTACGATACGTCCGCGCGCCGAGCAAGAAGACGGCGAGGCACAGCACCATCGTGGCCTAGCACGTGCCGAAGCCGACGGCCCATCCGGCGTTGTCCTCGAGGTAGCTCAGCACCGTCGTGGACGTCGCGTAGCCCCAAGAAATGAAGAAGTGGAACCAATTGAAGTAGGAGCTCCGGGACGCGCGCGGGCTTGGGTTGCCGTCGCTCGGCGTGAACTGGTCCGCGCACGGCCTGTGGAAGCCCTGTGCCAGTGTCAGCAGGTAGAGGGCGACGTAGATGAAGGCGAGGCGGGCAGGCGACGTCGACGGTGGAGAGCTCGCCGGGTGAGGCTGCGCTGTTTGCAGCACGGATGAGACCGTCAGCATCCCCAAGCTCTGCCGTCGTTGCAGTTCGGAAACAGAGAGTCAGACATGGCTTCAAAAGCGCCGATCGCCGAACCCAAATACGGAGAAATGCAACAATGATTTACAATAAATAAAGCTAGTTCTCCACTACTCCACATAACACAATAAAAAATCATTGCAAAAAATATATTTTTGAAAATTTGCAAAGTTCGGTCTCACTAGTGCTACTTCAGCAGTTCAGCCAGAGCGTCAGTCGTCAGTGACACCTCGTACATGGATTGAAAATTTGAGATCTGCACGAAAAAAGAGCAAACTAGTGCAGCAGTCGTCCAATTCCAAAAGCACTAACCAGCAGATAGAGCACGCTGGCGGCAACGATGGCGCGGTACCGTCCGAGGCGTGAGTCGGCGGCGAGCGCGCCGACGAGAGGCAGCACCTGTACGGTCCCAGCCCATGCGTTGACGCCGGCGGCCGCGGACGCCGTGGTCATGCCGAGCGGGCCGGTCAGGAACATAATAAGGTTGCCCTGCACGCCGTAGAAGCCGATACGCTCCAAGAACCCGACCACTGCAGAGCCACGGTTAAGGCAGAGCAAGTTAGTTTCGCATGACAGTGATAAACAAAACCGAGTCAAGATCTGCGGAATTTACCGATGAGATAGGACGCCGCGCGCCAGCCCCCTCGGCCGTTGGGTTTGGAGCCGACGGACGGCCCGGGTCGGCGCTGGAGCTCACCGGACTCCATTGCTGCGCCTCCGGAGTTGGAGGTGGAGGCGTCTTCCCCTGATCCGAGGAACAAAAAGGACGCGCGTTTACTGTCATATCGCTGTCAGCGTCCCTCGTGCTGCGGCGTGGTTGATCTGTCTGGATCCGATCAGTCATCACTGGTTGTCTCGTTCGCTCTCTGTTTTATTATTAGTAGTAGTAGTATTCAGTGACTTTAGGGTGCGTTTAGATTGGTGAAACGCATCCGTCCCTCGACGGAATCGCAATAATTCAATCAGCTAGCTGCTGCTTCCCAAGCCATGGCGAACTCAAGTTGTTCTCAACGAGGTGGCAAAACAGAAAATGTTGTTCAAATATTCAAAATAACTCGTATATAATTAATAGCCAAAATCATTGATATACCGTATACGTGCATGACTTTATGAACTATGAAGTACTAAAACTGCTTGATCACATTATATCAGAGCATCTTCTGGAGTTTTGTAAAACAACTCCCTATTTTGAGTTTTTAGCAAAAAAAAAAACCTCCAATAGTGTGCTAATAGAGCTTCTTGAAAATAAAAAGTTGTCAAATATGTTCTCGTAGGTTTCTGCGGTGTATAGAAACTCCGTATCCGCTCTCTGTCCAACATTTTTCTCAGGAGATTGAAGTAAACTGGATGCATGAGTAAATTGAAATAATAAAGGGTTCTAAATGAGAAAGTGGCAAGAGACAAACAAACTATTAAAAAAGTTTGGCCGGTTAGAAATAGTTCAGGCTTGCTAATAAAAAACGATAATGATAGGACGCGGGCGTCCATCCGTCCCGATGTTGCGCGCCTACTCTGCCTCGCTGCTGCCGCGCCTCTCGCCCCTCACTCTTGCCGCGCCCCTCCCCCTGGTGCGCGCCCCCGACCGGTATCTCTCTCATTCTTCGTTTCTCTGCCTTGCATCTGCCATGGTCGGGGAGAGCAGAGCTTCCTCGTGCCTCGCTGCGCTTCCTCGCCACCGCAAGGGTCTGGTCGCTCGCCGCTACCGCTGGCTAGCCGGGCCAACCCAGCAGCAGCCGCACATGCGTCGGCCAGCGGATGTTTCCACGTGCCCAAGAGAGGGGGCCGTCGCCGGTCAGACCCAGGCTAGGCGCAGGCGCAGCTGGCCATTACCAGGACATGCGCACCATCCTCAGCCACCGGCTGGCCGGAACCGGTCGTTCCCCTGCTCTACTCTGCGTCGTACGGAAGAAAAAGGATGAAAAATGCATGTTGCAAGTGTTTTAGATGTTTTAGAGGTATGCTGGAAGTGTTTTATATGGATGTTGTGAAAGTAGATCGGGATGTTGCATATGTTGCAATTGCTATACACGTATGTTGCAAGCGTCTGTTCCAAATATTTCATCTTTTTCCAGAACTGTGTTTATTTGGATGTTGCATATGTTTTACACATATGTTGCAAGCGTTTTATCTGGATGCTGCATATGTTTTGCAATGGCTTTTTCAAGTATTTCCAGGTGTTTTTGCAAGTGTTTCAGACACATGTTTCAAGCGTTTCGTGTGTCTACAGGCACATGTTGCAAATGTTTCATCTGAATGTTTTAAAAGTAGACTAGATGTTGCACATATTGCAATGACGCCAGTGGCTGGCGGACAATGGCTTGCAGCATGGCTTTGACTCTTACCTCGCGCGGCGCGCCTTGCCCTCTCCTCTCCACTCTCTCCCTCTCTCTCTCCCCCTTCCTTCTCTTCCCTTCCCTCCATCTCGCCACGAGCTCGACCTAGACGTGGAGTTTGGAGGCGCTGGAGCGGGATGGGACGCGGGGCGGGGCCGTGGTGCGATGCGAGCAGCGGTGTGGTGTCCGGGATGCGGGGTGTTGGCGCAGGATGGTCGTGTGCGGGGCTCATTTCCATATTTTTGGATGGGGCGCGAGATGTGCGCCCGGACGAGCCAAAAATCGTTTAGGAAACTACTATATGAGAGTGTTGGAGAAGGACAAAATTTAAGATTGGTATTTCTTATGTTAGCTTGTTAGATTTTTTAATTTAGCAAGTAAACTATATACCAAACTCCTGAAAATGCTTTTATAGGACAGAGGAAATAGTACATTCTACTCAAAACAAATTTGTATAAGAATTCATGCAGGCCTATTCGGTTATAAATCTTTCTGTTGCGGTATGCTTGCTCAACGATCTCAGTTGTTGTAGCTTCATAGGACTTTTCTGTAGACGTATCTGCTTGCAAAATGCAAGAACGCGGCCACCCCGAAAGCGGCGAGCCCTGCCAGGAGCCAGTAGAAGTAGTCGAGGTGTGCTCGATTGAGGTTATCAGAGAACCAGCTCTCGGCTCTCCGAAAGGGCACCCAGGTCATTACGATCTTTTTTAACGTCACACGGGGAATCCCCCCTTACCCAATCGATCACCGAAACAAGCACGTTGCTGGCGTAGCTCCCCGCGTCCATGGCGCTGAGGGACAGCGCGAGCCCGACGCTTCGCATCGCGTCGGGTACCTGGTCGTAGAAGAACTCCTCGAGCCCGATCTCAGCGAGCACGGTTGAGACACCGATCATGACGTACTGGGGCACCACCCACCACAGGCTCATCGGCAGCGACACGTCCGGCCGGTCCACCAGGCCCGCGTCCCTCGCCACGCGGAGCCGCTCGCCTTCCACGAGCGACGACCATGATGACGCCTGACATGGCCATGCCGGCGCCGATGCGCTGGAACGGCGTGATGGCCGCGTGGTGCCTCGTGAAGCGCCTCACGAGCGGCACCAGCACGCGGTCGTAGACTGGGAGCACGGTGATCATGGTGACGCTGACGAAGACCTGGAGCGCCGCGGGCGGCACGACGGGGCCCGTGGCACCGCCGAGGCGCCGGTCCAGCGTGCTGCTCTGCTTGGTGAACAGGGTGTAGAGCTGCGAATAGATGGCCGCGAAGACTAGGCTCGTCACCCATATCGGGAGCAGCTTAGCGACGAGCCCTTTATTTTCCTCCTCACGTTCTGGAGCTACAAGCAGCCTTCACAAATCACAAGTCAAGAACGTGCATTATGATGATGACACCTCTATGTCACATTAACTGCAACCGAAAGTAAGCAGACGTTGATGCTCACCGTTCGGTGGTATCGGTGGCGTCTTTGCGACGCTGGACCCTGGCCGCCCAGTCCCAAGCGGTTTCAGAGAACGATCTGCCGCTGACGGTTTTGTCGGCACGATATGTTCGTGTGCCAAGCAAGAAGACTGCAAGATATAACACCATCGTGGCCCAGCACGCGGCGAACCCGATGGTCCAGCCGACGTTGTCCTCGACGTAGCTCAGGCCCGCGGTGGCGATGGCATAGCCCCATGATATGGAGAAATGGAACCAGTTGAAGTAGGAGCTCCGGGACGCGGCGGGCGCATTCCTGTCGCCCTCGAACTGGTCCGCGCCGAGCGCCTCCGCGCACGGACGGTGGAAGCCCTGCGCCAGCGCTAGCAGGTAGAGCGCGATGTAGAACAAGGCGAGCCGGGCAGAGGAAGGGGAGGAGGACGAGGAGCTCCCGGCGTGAGGTTGCGGTGTTTGCAGCGTGGATGAGACCGTCAGCATTCCCAAGCTCTGTCGATAATCGTTGCAGTTTGGTAACCGATGTCAAGTCATGATGTAGGAGTACAAAAGTGCTGCATATCAACGGCTAATTGAGGATTGTAACCGTGTGCGTCTGTCTAACAGGCGAACAGAATTTTTGATGGAATTGACACTTGCAAGTGACATCTTCAACAGGAGAGATTTCAGAAACTGGGACTGGAGATTTCCGACTAAAAACCTTTTGCTTCTAAAAGGAAATGCGAACAGCACGGCATCGGCGTGACATTACTGTTTCAGAGTTCGGCATGAACAGTCGTCAGTCAGTCTATAGAGTAGACAAGCATAGTAGAGATGGCTTAATAACCGAAGGTTATGTTACTTAAGGGCCAAATTTAATCAAGCTAATTAAGATAAGATCGATGCTACTTAAGGGCAAAAGTTTAGGCAAGCCTTTTGGCTTGTGTTACCAATAATTGCTATACTATACACAGTCAAAATCATCGCAATTCTTTTGTACAACAAACAGTATATTGCAAGATTCTACGGTACAACTGGACAGAAAGCAAATCAAATAATGTGTTTCGAAGACTGACCAGCAGATAGAGCACGCCGGCGGCTAGGACCGCTCTGTATCGCCCCAGCCTTGAGTCCGCGGCGAGCGCGCCGACCAGCGGCAGCACCTGCACCGTCCCGGCCCACGCGTTCACGCTGGCAGCGGCGGCCGCCGTGGACATGCCAAGCGGGCCGTTCAGGTACATGATCAGGTTCGCCTGCACACCATAGAATCCGATTCGCTCCAAGAACCCGACAGCTGCAAAGGTAAGCCGAGGTAGTTCAGTAGTAGGAGTAGCTTATAAGTGATGAGGCGATAAAACTGAGTCAAGATCTTGAAGATTACCTAGGAGGAAGCGCGCTGCACGCCAGCCGCCGCCGCGGCTGTCGGCTGGTTCGGAGCCGGCGCACGGAACGGGTCGGGGAAGGAACCCGCCGGACTCCATGGCCGCGCCGCCGGGAGCGCTGCCTCCGGCTGGCGTATAAAATGGCTCGGGCGGCTCTGTTGACCCCCGAAACATGATCACGTGCATAGGCGTGGGCGATATATAATCAGTTGATGGTTTCCAACGTGAGCTGTTTATTGGAATCCCTCGTATATTTTAGTTTAGTTTATATTATACATAGTTGTATACTAGTAACTATTTTGAATCCGTCGGGTGGAGCGTCTCCAGACTCCACCCGTTCCAGGAGCCGCTTCACTCCAGCATCTCAACAACCAAACGGGAGCAACAGCAACTTCACCCAGATCTGTAAGCGAAGTCATACAAAATACGCTGAAAAAACAAGATTGCACCGGCTCCCTGGATAGCCGCGCATGCAAGCAGGGCGAGGAGAACATAGTTCGCCGATAGTGGGGCTAGAGGGTGTCGGGGAGGCCAATAGGGAGGACGGCAGCACATGAAAGCAGGGGCGGGCGCCGAGGAGGCCGCTGAGAAGGGAAGCGGTGCATGGAAACCGTGTAAGGTGGAGAGAGAATAGGAAGAAAAGAGAACAAATAAAAAAAGAAAAAGAAGAAAAAAGAGAACGATATCATGAATATTTCACCTTTTTCAACGACCAGGAGAAGCCATTACTAAACATGTTTCTAACCAGAGAATCTGGAGCAAAAATAATTGCTTCTTCAGAGAAAGTCATAACTGAGCTATTTTTGTTGGATCTGACACCAAATAGGCCCTTTAAAGAGCTCTAGCTCCTACTAAAATGGATCCGCTTCTAGCTCCTTTGGTGGAGTAGCTTGTCTAGTGGAGCTAAAGGACTTTAAAAAAATATTTGATAAAACACTAAAACTGCTTTAGAGAGATTTTCGAGAGAATGAGATTGTATAAATGCTAAAAAAAATTGTCTTCATCTTCTATCTAGTTCAATAAAGGCTCTAGATTCTAGTAGCTTCAGAGGTGAAGCGGTTCTTTTTACCCGAATTGGTATGACTTCTTGAGAAGATGGAGCCTAAGGCCCCGTTTGGCCGGGCTCCCGTGGGCTCCGGCTCCGGCACTGTAGCAAGGTGTCGGTCGCTGGGCGGCCGATAGGAGGCTACGGGAGCTGGAGCCGGTGAAGCTCGAATTTCTGGCTCCGGCTGCTGCGGCGGCGTCTGTGAGAGGGGAGGAAAGGAGAGAGGAAAACGGCCTCGATGAACAGTGAAATACGTATAGATGAACAGTGATTTCGGCGCAGGAGCCGGAGCCGCCCGCAGCCAGCCAAACGGGGCCTAAATTATTTTAGAAGCCCTACCAATGGGCTCTATTCAGCTATTTAGCAGGCCATGGTCCCAAGGGGCTTCCGCTGTGATTTCTCTAGCTTCTTAGGCGAAGCCTTGCCAAACACACTGACTCACGAAACAACATTGTGAGAGAAGTCCGATGGGAGAAGTCACAAATTTTGGCCGTGTTTGGTAGCACTCCTTGAGCAGCTCCGAATGAGCGCCACCCCCTACCCCCTTTCGCTCTACGTCGCTGAAGAAGCTCTGTGAATCATGTCGAGGAGTGAGAAGGGAGAGGAGTCGAAAATTAGTACCTTCGCCTGACACCCTCTCGATCCCGTGGGTCCGACGCGGGGTGATGTCTGATTCGCCTCGACGGCCGAGAAGAGGGAGCTTCGGGCGCCACTCGGGTTCACGCTTCACGCCTGCTCTTGGCATTGGTTGGCAGTCAGGATGTCGCCGAAGGCAGCGAGGACATCGTCGTTCAATGGAGACTTGTGCGATGGTGGGTTGGTGGCGTGGGAGAGCATAAAGTGGAGACAAAGAGAAGCAAAGATTAAAATAAGAGTATTGTGGACATTTCACCTTTTTCAACGACTCGAAGAAGTTGTTTTATCAAACATTTTCTTACCAGTGAAACTGGAGCTAGAAACAATCGTTTCATCAGAGAAGATATCCCTAGAGCTGTTTTAGTTGAAGTTGGAGCCATATGAAACTTGCCCTCTGGAATACCGCTCTGCGAAGTGCATCCGTGACGTTCCATGACGCAAAGTATTTTTATACTTGCAAAGTTTCAAGAATCACAGATTCACAGTTCGGCTTTGTTTGTGTAGACGTATCGATTTGCAAAATGCAAGAACGCGGCTACCTCCAGAGCCGCGAGCCCTGCCAGGAGCCCGTAGAAGCAGTCAAGGTGCGCTCGGTTGAGGTTGTCGGAGAACCAGCTGGCGCCTTGCTTCTCGTCGCCCAGTCGATCACGGAAACAAGCAGGTTGCTGGCGTAGCTTCCAACGCCAAAGATGCTCAGGCACAGCGCGAGCCCGACGCTGCGGAGAGTGCCGGGCACCTGGTCGTAGAAGAACTCCTCGAGACCAACCTGACCCAGCACTTCGGCGAGGCCCATGAGAACGTACTGCGGAATCATCCACCACAGGCTCATCGGCACAGCCACGTCCGGCCGGTCGACCAGGCCCGCGTCTCTGGCCACGCGGAGCCGCCTGACTTCCACGAGCGCCGCGACGACCATGGCGACACAGGACGTGGCCATGCTGGCGCCGATGCGCTGGAGCATCGTGATGCCCGAGGCGTGCCCTGTGAGGCGCCTCGCGAAGGGCACGATGACGCGGTCGTATAAGGGAAGCATGACGATGAAGGTGGTGTTGGTCAAGCACTGGAGCGCTGCGGCCAAGGTGTCTGTCCAATGTGCTGTCCTGCTTGGTGAACAGAGTGGACACTTGCGAGAAGATGACCGCGAAGACTAAGCTCGTCAACCATATCGGGAGAAGCTTAGCTACGAGTCCACCTCCGCTCTCACGTTGTGAAGCTAGAAGCCTACAGAATGAAGTCAAGAAGCTCCATCAGGACAAGACCCCTCTATGACGTACACGTGCCTGCAATACAACGTAAAAGTGTTTGCTCTTGCTCGTGTTCACCTTTCAGTTGGAGTGCTATCCTTGCGACGGAAGACCCTCGCGACCCACGCGCGCACGGTCTCAGCGAACGTGCCGCCGTCAGCGGGTTGCTTGGCACGGTACGTCCGCGTGCCAAATAAGAAAACGGCAAGGCATAGCACCATCGCGGTCCAGCACGCGCCGAACCCGACGGTCCAGCCGGCGTTGTCCTGGACGTAGCTCAGCCCGGCCGACGCTATGGCATAGCCCCAGGATATGGAGAAGTGGAACCAGTTGAAGTAGGAGCTCCGGAACGCAGGCGCGCTGGGTTCGCCGCTGTCGCTAGACGTGAACTGGTCCGCGCCAAAGGCTTCCCCGCATGGCCCGTAGAAGCCTTGCGCCAGAGCCAGCAGGTAGAGCGCGACGTAGAAGACGATGAGCCGGGCAGGAGACGCTGACGGCGGCGAACTCGCGGTTGGCATCATGGATGAAGCCGGCCGCATTCCCAAGCTCTGTAATCATTAAAGTATGGTAGAAGAGTGTCAATTGTCAAACATGATTGGGCTCGCGATTCAGGATTACCATTTTGTTGAAATTTAGCTTATGCTGATGCTTATGTTAATTTGTTGTGAGAGTAAAACACTCTGCGTTTGCTGAAAAATACTGGTGAAGTAGTTCAAGCAAACAAGGAATTATATCTACTTCTAAAAAGATCAAACATGAATCATCAACACTCCAGTTTCTGCGTGCCTCCGATTCGGCTTGCCCTCGTGCGATATGCCCCGCACCGACACGTGGGTCCCACGCTCCCTCTCTCTCCTCCCTCATTCCCTCTTGAGGTGTCTAGTAGAGCGTCTCTCGCCCAACCCTAGGATAAAAGTAGCAATAATTTTTTTTATAAACAAATAAAAAGAAACGAATGTATAGTTTGACTTTTACAGTTTAATTTATATAGGCCAATATTTGTCTTTATTATTAGGCTTGCTGTGAATCTCTAATGGCCACCACTCGCCCACTTCCGACGAATGGGAGCCACACGAGCCCACGATAAACGTGAGGCGCACATCGAGCGACAGCGTGCACAACAACGAACACTGAAGCTGCATGGGCGTAAGTCACCAGCAAATCTTCAGATCCGGTGCCGTGCTCTAGATCGCTGGGGTTTGATACTGGTGTCCTGCTCTCCTGGTCTCCAACCATTAAAATATTTTGGCCTTCCTATCTCCTGCTACAACTCGTGGGATTTGATTGAAGCATGCTGCGTATCCTAATTTCCTCCACAGCTCTTCCGTAGTCCTTTTTTTCTCTTTACAAATTTAGCCTATATGCCAAGTGCCATGGACTTGTATACCTCAATCAATGTTGTGTTGCTATCACTATGTGCTGGACTACTTGTGCGCAAGTGTATCTTGTGTGTTGTTACCTTTCTAATGACTGCAATGTTTTAATTTAGGATGCAATTTACGCCGGGACGGGAAGGGGACAGGGACCCTGCCGAGTCTAAATTCCCCGCGGGGAGCGAGGACAGGGAGAAAACATCTCCTGTGAACGTTCACGAGGATGGGGTCGGAGAGTTATTTTCCCCGTGGGACAGGGAGGTGAAGTGATCTCCGATGGGGATTTTTCCGTTGCTATCCCTAGACAGTAGACATGTAGTCGGCTAGCTAGGCGCGGCCAAAAAGTCCAAAGCCGTCCAGGCAGCATCTGTCAAAACTCAAAAAACCAGTGGGATGGTGGATAAAAAATGACGCCGAGAGAGGATAGAGAGTGAAGAGAGTGTAGAGAGTGTAGGAATGCACGAATATGTGAGATGTTTTTAACTTTGGTCATGTTCGGTATTTAACTTTGGTCCTGTTTGGTACGACTTTAAATAGTTCCGGCTCACTGGAGGAGATAGAAACGACGAAGCAAAAAAAAATAGTAACTTTATTGGCTCCTTGTTCATTTTAGGAATAGAGATAAAAATAATTTATTACTACAGTACACAAAAGAAGCTAAGCTAGAATCTGCTAGAGCTCTACCAAATGAAACCATCAACCAAATAAGGCCACATGTCCACCTACGGAACACATCAAAATCCTAGTGCATGAATCTACATCTTTGCGTACGAATGGTTGGGGGCTGATTTTCGTTGGCAAGAATCTCCATAGTACCCACCAGCTAAAGCCTGATGCGTGGCCGTAGGGCGGCAATAAGATAAAGGGGAGGAAGAGCTTCCACTAATAGGTTGCGGCTGGCTGGCTGTTGGGCCTATCCAGCAGAGTGATTTTAGATCTACGGTGTTTTCAAACAATTTTGTGGAAGTCTAGCTCCACGGTGAAAGTGTTCCACAATGAAGCTGATGTTTTGAATCTGATTCTTGAAGCCGAAGCTCTCTCAAACAGACTTTAAAGAGCTGATGGATGTGGTCATGTGCAAACACATAGGACAAAGGAACCACATTTTGCTACGGTAGTGGAGTGCGACCGTACAAATTGATCCATGCAAATTATAGTCCACAATTTACGCATAAACAAACTAAAAGAACACCCCGCGCATTACTACGGGAACTACTGATTTGGAATGAAATTTAACTATTCATGTAATTCTTAGGAAGATATTAACTATTATAAACTAATATTAGTGGATAGCGTGGCACGTTGATGTAGACAAATAAATGTATGTTAGTGGATGATGTGTCTCATTGACGTGGATATCATAATTGCGTGTGCTTGCAAGTGATAGTGGATTGCTGAGGTGGACACCTTGCATGTAAGAAAAATTGCTAGTGGGTGTATGTTAGTGGATGACGTATCTCGCTGACGTGGATATCATAATTGTTTGTGCTTGCAAGTGATAGTGGACTGCTGAGGTGGACACCTTGCATGCAAGTGATAATGAACTGCTGAGGTGGACATCTTGCATGTCAAGAAAAATGGCTAGTAGGATTTTACTTTATAAGAGTATAGGATTTCTTTCAGCGTTTTTATTGTAGGTAGTAGGAGTGCGTGATAAGTAGCACACTCATGGATACTCTTATGTGATAAAATATAGTAGATTTTCACTTGCCATGAGTTAAACTATTCTAAGTTTGATCAAATTTATTGAAAAAATAAGAATATTGATGATCCCAAATGAGCTTCAATAGATATATAACAAAATCTATTTTCATAGTTTATCTTTTTGGTATCATAATAAACATTCTTATTATTTTAACAAATTAGGTAATAACAACCAAAAAAAATTTATCTTATGATTCAGCGAGCATGTGTGCTCTTTCCAATTGAAGAAAAAAAAGGCTTATGCATTTGGCAACTGAGAAACATTTTAGATTCTCAGTAGAATCACTATAGTCCTTGCTAAACGCCACAAAAGAGGAATGTTTTAGAGAAAATCACTTGAAACCGATTCTTATTTTTGTACTAGCTAGTCTAGAGAAATACCTAAATTCTAGTTTCTTCTGATTTTAGTTCTAGTATTAAGAATCCAGTAAGCTAGCCAAACGGCTTGACAAAACGATTGACTCATCAAAGAAACGTTTCTGAAGGAAATCTGAATCTGAAACGTTTCAACGAGAACCAAATGCACGTGAGAATGGTGTGAAGTGCGTACGACATGCTTTCTTTGTCATTGCAAAAGTTTTTTGTTTCTTTATTCATGAAATCCAAAAGGAAAAAGTGGGTCGGCAGAATAATCCAAAGTGAAAAAGGAACAACTTGACATAATAGATGCGAAGAACATTTTGTATTGGAAAGACATTGGCACCGTCTCATTGTAGTTTTATTCTCATTCATGAGGTGCAACATGAGCTTATAGCTCAGGTGGTTAGATCTCTTGTGATAAAATCTGCTTATTCGAATTGATGTAGGTGCTCTTAGATTTATTTTAGGACTTAATATGTGCATGTGTTCGTAAATGTGAGTGTTCGTACCCATATGTGAGCCTTTATGTTTGTACCGTGATTCGAAAAAAAACTAACATTTACCGATAACAATTAGCAAACGTATAAACTGTAACTTTTTCAATAATATAATCATTTTCATGTAGATCCAAAGTTTGAGGATGAATTGTGGGAACTGTTCTTGGTGTTCTTTCAGGGTCCTATTGATTTCTGGCTTGTCGACGCCTCACGAAACAACATTAATAAGGTTGGTGTATAAGCTACTTTCAACGGCCCCATGATGTATGTAATGTTCACGCCTTAATAACGCAAAGACTCTATATTGTGGCCAAAATTCCCAACTGCGAAGATAGTAACGTTGATGTTACCTCATCAAGGGCTAATTTTAAACAAGCCCTTGGGTTAAATATCAACTCCTATAACAAATATACACGATAAAAATCATTGCAAAATTTATCAACAAAAACTCGTTTAAAATCTCAATCATACTACTATACTTATTAGTATTACTATACACCTCATAATCACCACGTAATAGAGTGTAGAACGCTAGGAGGGGTAGATAACAAGCCAACAAAACTTTTTTCTAGACTTTCTTTGAAATTAATATATTCTTAGTTACTAAGAGGTTTAAATTGTTAGATAATCTACTGCTACCTTGTGTGAACACAACAAGGGAAGGTGGCGTCGAAAGGCCACCTGTTGTGATACTGTAGCCGCTGCAGGTGCAGGCGCCGCACGGCTTATCTGCAGCACTGTAGGCACATGCAGAGGCCAGCACAGAGTCAGCCCTATATGTTATCTAGTTACTATTGCAGCATGTGCGCTGTACTAGGACTAGATGGATAGAGTTGTATAAATAGACTACCACGGTAACTCGGTAAAGAGAGTTCATATTTGCCATCTCTCAGACAGGGCTTCGGCCAACGCTGGTGTCTTGTACTATGTGTGCATGCTCTATTCTCCCTTCTTCTAGATCTAGCCATAGTGTGTGGGGACGAACAACGCTTGTTCGTGGTCGGCACGGCTAGTGGGTGCTCGGCAACACTAGCAGATGCTCGGCAAGACTGGTGAGTGGTTCACTCACCTGAGCCGGTGATCCTGTGAGCCAACAAGTGGTATCGGAGCCATACAAGCACCGTCGCCAGACTAACCACTGGCGATGACGGGCGGTTCGAAGATGGGCAATAGCAGTGGCACTGTTGTGGCTACCCAGCCACACCCGGAGGTCGTTGTTCACACGGTGCGGGAGGTCAGCGGCACTAGTTGGCCGACGCTGACGCGCACCAACTATGGAGAGTGATCGGTGACCATGAAGGTCAAGCTCAGAGCCCAACGACTCTGGAATGCTGTTGACAAGGGCACCGATAATGAAGAAGATGACATGTCAGCGTTAAAGGCTATCCTCGCTGCTGTACCGGCGGAGTATAGGGAGCCGTTGGGGGTGAAGAGCTCGGCTAAGGAGGCATGGGAGGCTATTGCGGCGATGCGCGTCGGTTCTGACCGTGCAAAGAAGACGATGGCCCAGCTTCTGAAGCAAGAGTACGCCAACCTCAACTTCAAGGATGGTGAAACGGTGGAGGACTTCTCCCTCCACCTGCAGACGCTCATCAGCAAGCTAAAGAGCCACGGCATCACCATCGATGAAGAGGAGTCGGTCTTCAAGTACCTCCACTCAATGCCGGCAAAGTACATCTAGATCACTCTCTCCATAGAGACGATGCTAGACTTGTCCACCCTCACCATTGAGGATGTGACAGGCCGTCTGCGGGCGGTGGACAAGTGCCTAGAGCAGATGACAACAACGAAGGATAGCGGGAAACTCCTGCTGACGGAAGAGGAGTGGGCTGCTTGGAGAAACTCCGGGAAGGCAGCCTCCTCCAGCCGCGGTGGCGATGGCAAGCGCCGCGGCAAGGCTTCTTCAAAGAAGAAGCAGGTCGACCCTAACGCCTATCGGCATTGCGGGAAGATGGGCCATTAGGCACGGGAGTGCCCAAATCACAAGCAGGAGAAGAAGGCTGAAGCTCATCTGGCGCAAGCTGATGATGAGGATGAGACCACTATCCTAATAGCGACGTTCTATGTACTACACGACGTCGAGGCCGAGGAGAGGGAAGAGGCGATGATGGTGGAAGGACCTAGGAAGGCCCTAAAGACTGTCAACCTCGATGAACCATGCGCCCAAGTTCACCTCGAACGTGTGGGTGCCGACCAGGAGTAGTGGTGGTATCTGGACTCTAGGGCCAGCAACCACATGATGGGCTCCAAGATATCCTTCTCCGAGCTCGACGATGATGTTACCGGTACGGTGAAGTTTGGTGATGGCTCAAGGGTGGCAATCCAAGGGTGCGGCACCATCATCTTCAGGTGCCAGAACGGGGAGCACCATGCGCTAACGGATGTATATTACATCCCGTAGTTGCGTTCCAGCATCATCAGCATTGGTCAGCTGGATGAGCATGGTAGCGAGGTACTGATCAAGGACGGAGTCCTTAGGATCAGATACCAGGAGCAATGACTTCTCGCCAAGGTGAAGAGGTCCTTGAACTGGTTATACCTGCTCGACCTGAAGGTAGAGCAGCCGGTGTGCCTGGCGGCAAGGCACTCTAAGGAACCGTGGATGTGGCATGCCCGGTTCGAACATCTTTGCTTTGACGCACTTGGTCGGCTGGAGAAGATGGTCCGAGGGCTACCCCACATCAAGCACAGAGGCGAGCTGTGTGACAGCTGCTTGGCCAGGAAGCAGAGGAGGCTACCTTTCCCAAAGGTGGCCAAGTATCGCACGAAGGACGCTCTCGAGCTTGTCCACGACGACCTCTACGGGTCGATCATGCCTGCTACAAATGGTGGTCGGCGGTACTTCCTCCTGCTCATAGATGATTGCAGTCGCTACATGTGGCTGCAACTCCTGACGAGCAAGGACGAAGCGGCGGTGGCGATCAAGAAGTTCAAGACGCACGCGGAGGCCGAGAGCGGCAAGAAGCTCCGCATGCTGAGGATTGATCGCGGTGGCGAGTTCACTTCTGTGGAGTTCGCTGCATACTGCGTGGATCAGGGTGTGGAGCAACACCACATCACGCTGTACTCGCCACAACAGAATGGCGTGGTGGAGAGACGGAACCAGACGGTGGTCGGCATGGCCCGATCCATGATGAAGGCCAAAGGCATGCCAGCAAGGTTTGGGGGAGAGGTGGTGACAACGGCGGTGTTCATCCTCAACTGCGCTTCGACCAAGGCCCTGACGGGCAAGACGCCATTCGAAGCTTGGTATGGGCGTAAGCCGAGCATGTCCTTCCTCCAGACATTCGGCTGCATCGGCCACGTCAGGAAGACAAAGCCGAACCTCACAAAGCTAGAGGACAGGAGCACACCAATGGTGTTCCTGGGCTACGTGGAGGGTACCAAGGCGTACCGGCTCTATGACCCACGCGGAGACAAGGTGCTTGTCTCGCGCGACGTCGTGTTCGATGAGGAGGCGGCTTAGGTCTGGAGCAGTCTGAGCATGGGGGAAGCTAGCGGCTTCACCAGCACCTTCGTCGTCAAGCACTTGGTCATCCACGGTGGTGGAGATGCTGGGGAAGAGGTGCCGAGCACTCCTAGGGCAGTGCCGAACACTTCAGGAGGGATGTCGAGCACTCCTGGAAGGATGCCGAGCACGCCAGGAGTGGTGCCGGGAGGTTCTGTAGTGGTGGCAACCACTCTAGGACGGGTGCCGAGCACTCCCGTGGTGGAGCCAAGACGTCTTTGCAGTGGTGTCGACCACTCCAAGACAGAGGCTGGGCACTCCTACAGTGTGGCCAAACACTGTAGGAGTTATGACGAGAAGTCCAGAAGTAGTGTCGAGCAATGCAACCAGGGTGCCGAGCACTCCAGGTGTTGTGTCGAGCACTCTGGCGGAACAGGGAACTTCATCGACGCCGATCGAGTTCGCCTCACCTTCAAGTGACATCACTGAGTTCGTGGATGTCTTCCACAAAGGTGAGGAGGTGCGGTTTCGCAGGCTAGACGACATCGTCGGCAGCATAGGCCCCTTAGGACTGGCTGGTCGGCTGCTCAATGACGCAGAGCTGCTGCTCGTCAGTGCAGAGGAACCACCCACGTTCACGCTGGCCGAGCGGGACGAAAATTGCCAATGCTGGAGGAGATGAAGGCAATCGAGGAAAACGAGATATGACAGCTCGTCGATCCACCTCCAGGATGTCGTCCGATCAGCTTAAAGTGGGTGTACAAGGTCAAGCGGGATGAGTTCGGCGCCATTGTCAAGCACAAGGCGCGCCTCATCGCCCAAGGCTTTGTTCAGCATGAGGGCATAGACTTCGAGGAGGTCTTTGCGTCAGTAGCGCGCATGGAGTCGGTCCATTTGCTACTAGCCTTGGCAGCAGCAAAGGACTAGCGCGTCCATCACTTGGACATTAAATCGGCCTTCCTCAACGGCGAACTGGCGGAGACGGTCTTCGTCAGGTAACCTCTAGGTTTTGCCATCAAGAGAGAGGAGCATAGGGTGCTCCGACTGCGCAAGGCGCTCTACGGGCTGCGGCATGCCCAATGAGCATGGAACGCCAAGCTTGACGCCACGCTGGGTGAGCTTTGGTTTCAGCGGTGCGCAACCGAGCACGTGCTCTACACACGCGATGATGGGGAGGAGGAGCTCATCATCTGCATGATGTGGATGACTTAATCGTTACCGACGCGCGCACGGAGGACATCAACGGCTTCAAGCATGAGATGGCGGCTCGTTTTTGAATGAGCAATCTCGACGCACTCTCCAACTACCTCGGCATCGAGGTGAGACAGGGGAAGGAGGAACTCACGCTCGGTCAGAGCGCGTATGCCTCCAAGCTATTGGAGCGAAGCGGCATGGCTGAGTGCAAGCCATGTGTGACTCCGATGGAGGAGCGGCTGAAGCTGACGAAGGCCAGCACCACGGCGAAGGTAGATGCAACACTCTATCAGAGCATCATCGGCGGTCTATGCTACCTTATCCACACGAGGCCGGACATTACGTTCGTCGTGGGCTACGTCGGTCGCTTCATGGAGGATCCCAGAGAGGATCACTGGGCTGCGGTGAAGCGGCTACTGCGCTACGTCAAAGGGACGATGGATCAGGAGATCATCTTTCTCAAGACCGGCGGGAGTAGGCTGCAGCTCACTGTGTTCAGCGATGCAGACATGGCGGGGGACATCGACGGACGACGGAGCACCTCTGGCGTGCTCGTCTTCCTCGGGTCGGCCCCAATTTCATGGCTGTCGCTGAAACAGAAGGTGGTGGCGCTATCTACGTGCGAGGCAGAGTACGTAGCGGCTGCCACAGCGGCGTGTCAAGTTGTGTGGCTGCCTTGGCTGCTAGGCAAGCTGACCGGCGTGGAAGCTCACCCACCAGCACTGATGGTGGACAACCAGCCCGCCATCGCCCTCGTGAAGAATCTGGTTCTGTACGACCGGAGTAAACACATCGACATGAAGTTCTACTTCCTCATGGACTGTGTCGATGGATGGTAGATCGTCATCGAGTTCGTTGAAACTGGTCGACAACTCGCGGACGTCCTCACCAAGCCGCTCGGACGTCTTCGACTCACGGAGCTGAAGGAGATGATCGGCATGAAGGGGGTACAAGGGTTAACAGTAGGATTAGGGGAAAATTGTTAGATAATCTACTGCTACCTTGTGTGAACACAACAAGGAAAGACGGCGCCGAAAGGCCCCATGCTGTGATACTGTAGCTGCTGCAGGTGTAGGCACCGCACGGCTCACCTACAGCACTGTAGGCACATACAGAGGCCGGCGTTGAGTCAGCCATGTATGTTATCTAGTTACTGTTGCAGCATGTGCGCTGTACTGTACTAGGACTAGATGGATAGAGTTGTATAAATAGACTACCATGTGAACTCAGTAAAGAGATTTTAGATTTGCCATCTCTCAGACAGGGCTTCGGCCAACGCTGGTGTCTTGTACTATGTGTGCATGCTCTGTTATCCCTTCTTCTTCTAACTCTAGTCATAGTGTGTGGGGATGTACAACGCTTGTTCGTGGTCGGCACGTCTAGTGGGTGCTCGGCAACACTAGTGGGTGCTCGGCAAGACTGGTGAGTGATTCACTCACCTGAGCCGGTGATCCTGTGGGCCAACATAAACTTAAAAAAAAAGCTATGAGCGGAGTATTTTTATACTTGCAAAGTTTCAAGAATTACAGATTCACAGCTCGGCTTTCTTTGTGTAGACGTATCGATTTGCAAAATACAAGAACACGGCTACCTCTAGAGCCGCGAGCCCTGCAAGGAGCCCGTAGAAGTAGTCGAGATGCCCTCGGTTGAGATTGTCGGAGAACCAGCTCTCGCCTTTGCTTCTCGTCGCCCAGTCGATCACGGACACAAGCAAGCTGCTGGCGTAGCTTCCCACGCCAAAGATGCTCAGGCACAGCGCGAGCCCGACGCTGCGGAGAGTGTCGGGCACCTGGTCGTAGAAGAACTCCTCCAGACCAACCATACCCAGCACTGCGGCGAGGCCCATGAGAACGTACTGCGGAATCATCCACCACAGGCTCATCGGCACAGCCACGTCCGGCCGGTCGACCAGGCCCGCGTCTCTGGCCACGCGGAGCCGCCTGACTTCCACGAGCGCCGCAACGGCCATGGCGACGCAGGACGTGGCCATGCTGGCGCCGATGCGCTGGAGCATCGTGATGCCCGCGGCGTGAGGGGCACGATGACGCGGTCGTATAACGGGAGCATGAGGATGAAGGTGACGTTGATCAAGCACTGGAGCGCGGCGCGGGCGGCACGACGAGGCCCGTCTCCGTGCTAAGGTGCCTGTCCAATGTGCTGGCTTGCTTGGTGAACAGAGTGGACACTTGCGAGTAGATGGCCGTGAAGACTAAGCTCGTCAACCATATCGGGAGCAGCTTAGCTATGAGTCCGCCCTGCTCAGGTTGTGGAGGTAGAAGCAGCCTGCACAAGTCCACAGAAGCTCCGTCAGGACAAGACCCTTCTGTCTGTGACGTTGACGTACACGTACCTGCAATACAGCGGAAATGTGTTGCTCGTGTTCACCTTTCATCAGTTGGAGTGTTGTCCTTTGGACGGAAGACCCTCGCGCCCAACGTCCCCACGGTCTCAGCGAACGTGCCGCCATCAACGGGTCGTTGCTTGGCACGGTACGTCCGCGTGCCCAGTAAGAAGACGGCAAGGCATAGCGCCAACGCGGTCCAGCACGCGCCGAAACCCACGGTCCAACCGGCGTTGTCCTGGACGTAGCTCAGCCCGGCCGTCGCGATGGCGTAGCCCCAGGACATGGAGAAGTGGAACCAGTTGAAGTAGGAGCTCCGGAACGCTGGCGCGTTGGGTTCGCCGCTGTCGCTAGGCTTGAACTGGTCCGCGCCAAAGGCTTCCCCGCATGGCCCGTAGAAGCCTTGCGCCAGAGCCAGCAGGTACAGCGCGACGTAGAAGACGGTGAGCCGTGCAGGAGACGCGGACGGCGGCAAGCTCGCGGTTGGCATCATGGATGAGGCCGTTAGCATTCCCAAGCTCTGTACGTAATCATTGAAGTATGGTAGAAGAGTGTCAATTGTCAAACATAATGGCCGATTTCAGGATTACAACTCCTCCGACATCCGGACGCTCCACCCACTCTCTGTGCCCCACGCGCCGCGCCCACCCACCCTCTGCGCCACCGACGCCTGTGCTGTCCCCCACCTAGCCCTCTGTGTGTGCCGCCGCCCAGTTCCACGTTGCCAGCGAGCTCCGCGCCGCCGACGAGCACACCGGCGACCTCCACGCGCCACCCACCCGCCTTCTGTGCCACTGCTGCCCGTGCCACCCCCACACCCACCATTTGTGCATCGTTGCCTAGCTCCGCGTTGCCGGCGAGCTTTGCGCCACCGACGAGCACAACGGTGACCTCCACGCACCAACGAGCCTCCATTCGCCGAAACAACAAAAAGAGGTTTGCGCTGAAAGAGCATGTTGCAAACGTATGTTTCAAGTGTTTCAGAGGTATGTTGCAAGTGTTTTATATCGATGTTGCAAAAATAGATCAGGATGTTGCATGTATTGCAATGGCTATACACGTATGTTTCAAATGTATGTTCCAAATATTTCATCTGTATCAGACTTATGTTGCCAGTGTTTTCTTATGTATGTTGCAAAAGTAGATCTAGATGTTGCATATACTTGCATGTTGCACACGTATATTTTAAGTGTTTCAGGTGTTTCATACGTCTGTTGCAAGTATTTTATCTGGATGTTGCATATGTTTACAATGGCTTTCAAGTGTTTTCCAGGTGTTTTGCAAGTCTTTCATCTAAATTTTGTATATGTGTTGCAATGGCTTTCAAGTGTTTTGCAAGTGTTTCAAACGTATGTTGTAAGTGTTTGATCTGAGTGTTGCAAAAGTAGATCTGGTGTTCCACATGTTGCAATGGGACTCACCTGTCGCAGCCATCTGTTGTAGCTGTTGGGTGATGTCCGGTGGCGTGGGGCCGCTGTTGGGGCGCCGTCGAGCGGGCACAGACGGGCACGTGAGAAACCGAGCGTTGGCATGAGGGCCCACGCGGTAGGGCGCGCGAAAAGCAGGTGACGCGGGCTCCTTCTCTTGCGCGCGCGGCACCGTCCAACACTAGTGGCCCGGATCGAACGTCCTTGCGCTAGCAAGTCCGTTACAACCAGAGTAGGCATTTCCTACTTCCAGGACGTGCAAGTAAAAATTCCGACATGATAGCAACTAACATCTCTGATCCCCCTATGAGAGTATTGATAACCTATAATCTTTTAAACAACAAATTGGAAATGTGGTACTACCCCCATCCTAATATGTCTACTTTTGGTTTGTCTTAAATAAAACTATTTTAGTTTAATTAACTTTGTAGACAAATATTTAAAATCTATTACACCAAATAAGTAAACTGCCAAAATTTATTTGATCATTAATCTAATAATACTTTTTGGTGTCTAGATGGTATTTTTCTCCTATAAGTTTGGTCAAAATTAATATAATTTGACTTAAAACAAATCTAGAACAGCTATCTTACGAAAAGGAGGAAGTATTAAAGCTGAATGAATGTGTGAGATTTCAACTTCTGGTAGACTGACTATGTGACCTAGATGCACACATTCAACAAATCTAGATGATATTTTCTATTATAAGTTTTTTAAAAGTAATATAATTTGATTTGGAAAACAAATCTAGAATAGCTATATTATGAAACGGAGGAAGTATTAAAGCTGAATGAATGTGTGAGCTTTCAACTTCAAGCAGAGAGAGTATGTGACCTAGACGGCCGCATTCACCAAGTCCAAGTTCATATGTCCATTTGCACATTTCTTAACTTGTTGGGCCAAAATGATATAGTCATAAAAACTGTGGTATGGTGTGTGTGCAATTTACTCTAAAAATTACTAGGAGCAATAGTCCATCATAAGATAGATGTATGCACCTGTACTCACCGTGTGCTCAGAGTGAGTATAAGGGCGTCCGCAATGGTGCTGAGTCAGCTAGCTATTTGAGTGTACAGCTCAGCATGTATCCTATGTGGAGGAAAGAGAAGATGCAAAAATATTCGAGCCGGCGACTTGCTCGTCGCTCAGCTCGCACGCGCGACGATGCGCCAAATCGCCAGCTTCATCGCCATCTGCTAGCTATTCTTCTAGCGTTTTCAGATCCGCTGCGCGCAACCCTCTCCTCCCCCGTTCCCTGCGCGGGAATCCTTCTCCCCCATCCGCTGCGCGCGAATCCATTTTCTCTCCCGCGTCACTGCGCGCGAAAATCCGTCCACGGCGCCCGAAAATCCCTCCACAATCTACCTTCTCCCGCCCTTGCTCTTCCGATTTAGTTCTGGAGGCGTCAAAAGCAAGGTCTGTTCCTCTTCTTTTCCATCATATCTTCCCATCTATCTTATTCCACAATCCAGCTCCTGTGCTTGACTCTTTGGATTCAGTTCCGGCCCGCGAGATCCTTGTCGCTGCTGGTGATGAGCCGCCGGAAGCGAGAGATGGCCCTGCCACCACACCAGACTGGATCTGCTCAGATGGGATCCGCGGGATCCACCCCTGCTTCTGCTATTCAAGTGCCTACGCATGATCCTGCACTTCTTGGTGGTGGTTCTTCTATTCCAAATATAGGAGGTCCATCAGGTAATCGAGTTCGCTCTTGGTTTCTATATTTAGCTAGATGCATAGCAGTAAGCTAGAAAAAAAATCAATGAAGTCACTCCTGCTACTTATTGATTTTTTAGTTATTTAGTGGAAGTTTATCTTGATTTCTTGATAAAGTGTTTGTCTAAACTAATGGCCGAATGGCATGACTCTGCAACATGGTGGCCTGGACCTTTGCCACAAGCCACATCTTCAGCAGCCACATCCACAAATTGGTAAGTTTTATTTTTTTCTATGTAATTTTCTTGCTGCACTAGTTGTCATTTTATTATGTTCAGGATCAGTTAGTTCACTAGCTATATTAGTTTTATTAGAAGTAATGTTCAGAAACAGTTAGTTCACTAGCTATATTAGTTTCATTAGAACTAACGATATGGGTTGCTTGATTTTTCAGTGGTATGGATTACTATCCACCTAGTGGTTTTATGAGCATTTTACAATCTGCACAACCATTCTTTCATCATGTTTCGGCACCATGGCCACCTATGGGAAAGGAATCTCAATTAGCACCACCAAAAAATGACTCAGGAAACCAAAATTCTAAAAAGAGATCGAAAGGCAAAACCATCATCAACTTAGATGATGGAAACGATGGCAGGACTGCAAAGCGCCTTGTATTTGATCCAGATAAGGACGCGAGGCTAGTAAGTAAAATTGTATCACTCACTTTCTTTTTGTAGCTACACAAATATATGAACCTACAACTAATCATGTATCCTAAATTCAGGTCAGTGCATGGCTGATCCACTCAAATGACCCAATCAATGGGAATTGCAAGAAAAATGAGAAGTATTGGGGTGATGTACATGGACACTACAATAAGACTACACCTACAAACCGAAAAAGAGAGGTGAAACATCTCAAAGATCGCTGGACAAAAATTAAGAGATGGGTGGCATTTTTCTGTGGAAGTTGGAAGAAGGCTACCTCAATTTATCTTAGTGGATATTCAGATGAGCAGCTAAAAGACATGGCTAAGCAGTTTTATTTGGATGACTATAAGGAAGGACCATTCACAGTTGAGCATTGCTGGGAGATTCTTCGTGATGAACCCAAGTGGCATGCAGTTTTGGAAGAACTTGAAAACCCAAATAAAAGGAGTTTGGATGGTGAAGATGAGGCAATTGGCACCTCAAGGACACCAGAAGCTGTAGGAGAATTGGAATGTCCTATGGGGACACAACAAGCTAAGAAAAAACGCAATGGTAAAGGTAGAGTCAGCGATGATGATGTTAGTTTAGATGAAGACTTGAAGAAATTCATTGACATTCAAGCAGCAACAAAAAAACGACAGGAAGATTTCGTAGAGGCAAAAGAACGCATTTCTGAAAAGAAGTTTCAGACAGCAAGGCTTAACAGAGAGGCCGCTTTACTGGAATTGTATCAAAAACTCTTGTGTATGGACACTAGGGAGATGACAGAGGATATTAGAGCTGAGCATGTCCTTGCCCTGAAGATGCTAAGGGAGAAATTGGCCGGTAACAGTAACTAAGGTACTTTGTTTACTGCTATTTTTTTACAGCCAGTCAACATGTATAAATGCATTGCTAATTATCATGCAGTACCACTAAATTTAGTCAGTCAACATCTATTACCAATGCTTTGTGAATTATCATGCAGTACCACTAATTACATGACCAGTTTGGTGTAGTAGTCAAAACGCATTTGTCCTTTGTGCGTGTATATATACATGACCAGTATGGCTGCATATATGCACAGCAGCCCAAACTCTCTAACCTCTATACCCCTTTCTAAACTTGTCTCCAAACATGTCGGATCCATCCGATGATTCTATAGACCCCTTAGAAGAGTTCTCAGCTGAGCAACAAGCCCTCGACTCTCTTGCTAGCCGGATTTTTACGAAGATTAAGGCAAAGATGGTGGGTAGTTCGTCTAGGCGTCGAACCAGAAAGTACATCAACAGGGATCAAAGGTGCTCATCAACGACTTGTGGCTGATTACTTTGCAGAAGAGCCTCTATATTCTAATGCAATGTTTCGTAGAAGATTTCGGATGAGAAGGCATGTTTTTCTACGCATTGTGGATGCCCTGGGCAGTTGGTCTCCCTATTTCACTCAAAGGGTAGACTGTACTAATCGCCCGGGGCTTTCACCACTGCAAAAGTGCACAGCAGCAATCCGTATGCTTGCATATGGGACTACAGCTGACATGCTTGATGAGTACTTAAAGGTTGCAGAGAGCACTGCCCTTGAGTGCTTGGAAAAATCTGTGCAAGGGGTGGTTGAAGTTTTCGGCTCCAAGTACCTTCGACGTCCTACAGCTGAAGACATGGAGCGTCTGCTCCAAGTTGGAGAGTCTCGTGGATTCCCTGGAATGTTGGGTAGTATTGACTGCATGCATTGGCGATGGGAAAATTGTCCAACAGCATGGAAGGGGCAATATACCACTGGTCGCTATGGATTCCCAACCATGATCCTTGAAGCGGTAGCTTCACATGACCTCCATATTTGGCATGCATTCTTTGGTGTTGCTGGGTCTAATAATGACATCAACGTGCTTAATCAGTCCCCTTTGTTTCTTGAGGCGATAAAGGGTGAAGCTCCTCGGGTTCAGTATTCTGTCAATGGTAGGCAATACAACACTGGTTATTACCTAGCCGATGGAATTTACCCAGAATGGGCAGCCTTTGTGAAGTCTATAAATTCACCTCAACTAGACAAGCACAAGGTGTATGCAGCAGAACAAGAAGATGCAAGGAAAGATGTGGAGCGTGCTTTTGGCGTTCTGCAAGCTCGCTTCAACATTGTGCGTCGTCCAGCACGATCTTGGAGCACAAGGATTATTGGACTGATCATGAAAGCTTGTGTTATTCTCCACAACATGATAGTGGAAGATGAGGAAGAAATGGCTAAGGAGTCTATTGATCTGAATGCAATTCCTGGAGAATCAATTGTTCTTCCTCCTGAAGTGCAAAAGGCCACAAACAGTAACCCATGCTTCAATGATGTTCGACGTAGAAATTATGCTATCCGTGCTCACTCTGTCCACACTCAACTTAAAGATGATTTAATTGAGCACATTTGGCAGCGTTTTGGCCATAGGGCTCCCCACTAGTATTTTTTTTGCTAATAACCTCATGTAAGATCTGTCATGAATTTCTTTTTCTTATTGGCACTGTTAATTATATTGAGTAAGCTGACTTACTGCTTGTTTTCTTTTTCCATAATCGTTGGTATGAGGTTGATTGGCATTTCTAGCAGGCTATCATGGAGGTTGACTTTTGGATTTTGGTGCTTCTTCCTCAACGATGCGATTAGTGCTCATTCGTTTTGCTTTTGTGGCCTGAAATAAACATGTATGGCTAGAGTCATTTGTTATCAATTAATGCATTATGTAGTAACGTATGGACATTCTATTTTATTTCCATGTTTAAAACCTTTGGTTGTCCTGGTTGCTTATCTTTAGTTGGTCATGTAATGAAATGGCTTGAGTCATGTTTATCAGTTCATCATGTAGTAACATATGGACATTTTATTTTATTGTTGTGTTCAAAAGCTTGTCCATGTTTTCATGGTTGCTACCAGTTGGTTATATTGAGATGAGATGTTTAGTGTTATTCTCCATATAGAGAGGCACAAAGATAATCTTCACAGCACATCCGTTCTCTCTCTGTGCATGAAAGTACTAAAAATAACAAATAGCTAGCACTATATAGATAGTTGCATGGACTGCTAGCTATTTAGTGCTGAGGTGGATGGCTCCTAGCTAGCAATTAGCTAGGACTGTTGCGGATGACCTAATAGTGCCTAGTCAGGTAGCTGAGAGTCTGTCCACGCCACAGAAATATGATGTGGCAGAAAGAGAAATGAAGAGAGAATTGGGCGGGCGTGCAACTCCTCGGTCTTCGCCGAGCTAAAACACAATAAACGAGGAAAAGGGCTCATCTAGCATGATGCGGGCACGGGACTAGTGCTTCATCGTCCACCCACCTCGCTCTTGATCCCGTGCAAAGGTTGCACCGCGATGGGCAACTTCCCGCCAAATCTTCTCGTGCCGCTTAGAATAAAGCGTCCAAATCGAGTCCCCGCCCTAAATCTGAGTCACCCAGACCAAATTGAAGGATGAATATAGTCCCAAATCCATGCCCAACGCCGGCCATCCCTTTCACGTATGGATCCGGTGCCTTGTTTCAAGTTTCCACCACCAACGTACCCCTGCAGTCTATGGCGGGCTCTTCGCGTCCTCCGCAGCATGCTAGCTCGCCAGCTCGGGAGGCAACAACCATTGAGGACTCCAATCAAATGTGGTAGGTATGCTGCCCTCTTACCCAATGCACGCAAGCCACTTCAGATACGAGCACACAACTTCTTCTTCCTCGGGTCTTCGTCTTCCTCAGCCCGCCCCGCCCGCTGCCTAGGCAACAGGTGACCTCACCGCTCGCCGCCCACCCCTCCACTCCTTCCTCGTCCTTCCCTAATCCTAATCGGAGAGTTCGCCGGTGACTCCTCGCCCCGCCGCCGATCTGGCCAAGCGGGTGGCGGGTCTCCCACCAATCTCTTAGAGGCGCTCGCCGCCACCGCCGGGCTGGTCGACACCCTGGGCTCCTCCTTCTAAGCCTGCTAGCCATGGATGCCTGCAAAAACTGAAAGCCTAACTTGTCGTCGCCGTCTCATCCACCGCCCCGGCCGCCGTTTCGCCCAACGTCCGCCCCTCCCTTTCGGATTTCACCGACGTCATCGCGCGTGCTCGCTTGGGGGTAGCGACCCATGCACGCCAAATAAGAATTTGGGGTATGTATTTGTTCTTGGCTTCTTGCCCACACATTTGTACACTACTTGAAGAGCTGAAGTTAATCTAGTCTCTAGAATTCGCAAAAAAAAAATCTAGTCTCTAGAATATTTCTTTGTTTTGGTATGTATCGATGACATGGAATCATGTTTGTATGTTTGGTGAAATGGCTATAGAGTCTTAGCTTAATTACTATATGGATCCTAATTGATATTATGCACATACAAGCATTAAATATTATTATATTCTATATAGCTAACACAACAGCATGTTTACTGCATGTGTTTTTGCTAATATTATTGACTTTAAGTAATATGGCATAGACTTAGAGCCAACAGCTGGCTAAATTATTAGCTTATCTCAAACGCAAGTGAAGCTATTTGAGAAATCTTTGGAGCGCTCTCCGGGTCCCCTGGACGCTGGAGCCACCATTGCTGCTCCTGGCATCGGCGCAAGTCTTGGCGCTCCACCTGTTCGACGTTTTGTCACTGAGGCTGGCAATGCATCAATGGATTAACTCCGTTGATCTTCTAAGCTGCTAATCGGCTCCCTTCCGGCGTCGTCGCCCCTGCGGAAGGTGGGCTCCTCATGGAGCTCCCGGGCCTCTCCTTCCAACCGGGTTTGGTCACTCAGCTCCAGATTTGGCGTTCTTTTGGTCTTTCGGTTTCCTGCCCCAGGGGTTCTCTCCATTCTTTTTTCTTGGTCGTTTCTTTTGGTCGTTGTGTTTTTCGACTTTCCCGATTAGCTTGATTCTGCAAGCTTCTTTTGGTGGCGTTGCAGCTGATTTTAAGGTTTTGGCTCTGGGTGACCGGGTGTTTAGATTCACGGTTTCCTCCAATGTTGTGGGTCATTTCATCAGCAAGCTCCGCTCCTTTAATTGTCCGCAATACAAGCTTTTTATTCACCTTTGGAACAAGGGCGGTCCAAACTGGAAGAGAGAATGGAGAGAGTTCATATCTGAAGAAGAAAACTCTTGGCAGTCTGCTCATCGTTCAGTCATGAAAATGACCCCTTTAACTAGCGCCAATGCAATCCCAGTTCGCTCTTCGGTTTTCAGTCGATTGGATTTTCCCCGCTTCATGGGGCACAAACAGCCTTCTTCTCGAACCTCGGCCTTCAAGCGCATTCAGTTTCCTAGCAATCCTGAGGAGCCACGGCCGGATGCCTGCCCTAGCAGCTCTATTCTTGGTTCTTCCTCAGTTCATCAGCGTGCTGTCAAGTGGGGCCCAAGTTCGAATTTGAATTTCAGAGAGAAGTCAAAGGCTTTGCCAGAATATCTTCCATCATTTGCAGACCCCAGGATATGCTCACGCTGTCTGTCCAATTCGCATGAGAGAAGGAATTGCAGAGCCCCCATTAAATGCCATGCATGCTTGCGTTGGGGACACATCCAAATTGACTGCCCAGTCAAAACGCTGCAAGGTAGTAACTCGGGGCAGTTTACTGATGCAATTAAAGGAAAAGCACCCATCGAGCAGCCCACCACATTTGATGCTCCGGCTGGGCCTGGCCCGAGCAAGCCCCCTACCTTCAACTCATTCTCGGATTGGGCCAAGCAGCATTTACGACTGAATGGTGAGACCCCAGATCAACGGGTGATTGAGTGGACCCTCCCGCCAAAGTCTATGACAGATGGGCCTCAACATCCTTTACCCCACCTGGAAGAGAGTACAGCGCTGTCATTGGAGCTTAATCTTAACCTTGGCCCTTCGCATTCTAGCAGTGCAGTGCTTATTTCACCACGACCAACAGTGTTCCAGGAGAACCCCATTCCACCGCCATTGCCACAGCAAGCTCAGAACGCACCACCACCACATTCTGCCCAAATGGCATTTCAGAGAGCTGACCCCTCACCTTTCCTTCCACCTGAGATGCACCTTCAGCACGTGGAAAATCGCCAGTTCATGGTCAGGGCGGTGGCGAGCTCAAGACCGGTGCCACGACATGAAGATTGGGCGATCTTCAACATAAATCCACTGCCGGGTAATGCTCTGAATTTCAATGCGGTCAGTGATGTGCTAGAAGACTTCTTTGTGGATGTTGCAAGAGTCTAGATTCGTACGATCCAGCGTACTCATCTTGGCCAAGCTTTGGTTCAGTTTGTTCGTGTCTATGAGAGAGATACTCTGATTGCAAACAGCCCGCATCAGTTTGACAATGTAGCCATTTCCTTTGTTAAGCACAACCAAGGCCGTAACTGGAGGCGGGTCACGTTCAATAGGGAAGTTTGGCTAATGCTTGCAGGCTTTCCTTTTGATTACTGTGAAGAAGAATATATTGATAATGCCTTGGCCCCCTTCGGTAGAATGCTAACCTGGGACAAGAACCCAGATCACAAGAACAGGCTGATGGTGAGAGCAAGGGTGGTGGACCTGGAATCAGTCCCTCACTTCATTGTTCTCTCAGAAACTGAAGCAATGGAAAGTGAGTCGTGGACTATCCAATGTGAAGTGGTACAGCAGGACATGCTTGGTGCAGGACCACCTGATGAAGATCAGATACCAGTAGAAGCACAGAACTTTGATCAGGTTCCTTTTGCTTTTTTTGGCCTTGGACAGCAGGGACCAGGGCCAGTGAACCAACAACAGGTGCAGTTTCAGCCAGCACAACAAAATGTCCCCAATCAACAGTTAGATGGACAAGCAGTCAATTGGGACTTCTGGCCTGAGGAGCTCCCTGCTATTGGTCAGCAAGTAGTGCAAGAGCAGGTGGTGCCACCTATCCAACAAGCTGCTTCAGGACATTGAAGAAGATAATGATGAAAATGAAATAGCTGTGGAAGAAGAGAATGAACCTTCTAAAAAGATGACAAATAAGGAATGGAGTCCTCAATCTGTAACCAAGTCTAAAAAAGCCAAAGCCTGTTTGGTGGAAACTGAAGTTCGAAGGAGCAACAGACTGAAGGTTAGAAATAAAGGTTTCAAGACAAGCAGCTGTGGCAAAGTTTCCTGCCTGGGTTGTTCTAGCAAGCCACCCATTATTCCTAACTCAGTGATAAGAAACTTGGGCTCAGAACTGTGTCAGATAGACCCCAGCCAACTATCAGATGAGTTACTCTCCAAAAAGAAAGATGCAGGAACCATAGGCCCCAAGAAGAAGAAGGATATCAAGGACAAAAAGTTAAAGAAGAAGGAGGATGATAAGAAGAACTAAGAAGATGTCAGAAGCATTGGAGGACCACCCTTTTGCCCTTGAAGCCACTGGAGCTTTAGCTATCTGTTATGTTTTTTTATGCTTGTTTCCTTTTTCTGGATGAACTTTGTTCGCTCTTTATGTTGTAAGAACTATGTCTGGTGTACTCCTGCTACTTGGATTATGTGCTCTATTTATGTGATCTTTTGCTCCGTGTTACTTGTCTTTTGGCTTTGGATGAATGGGGCTAGTTTCCCATTTTTTGTCCCTTTCCTGTGCTTGTTTTTTTCAATGAATAGAAATAGATCTTGGAAAATCCTTTGTTGGAAAGTCGAGGAATAAATTCTAAAAAAATGGAATTCAGTTAAAGACAAAGTTATGGAGAGTGGATGTAATATCCTGTGCTTGCAAGAGACAAAGAGGCAAGAATTCAGTCAAACATATCTGAGAAACTTCTGTCCTCCTAATTTTGATGAGTTCCATTTCCTCCCTTCTAATGGAGCATCAGGTGGAATCCTTGTGTCTTGGCAAGGTGCATCCTTCAGTGGAGAGGTAATTTTCCAAAATGAATATGCAGTCTCCATCAGCTTTACCTCGCATCTGAATGAAGACACTTGGGTCTTAACAACGGTCTATGCACCTTGCACCTATGAGGGGAAGAGGCAATTTCTTAACTGGTTTCACTCCATTCAAATGCCTGACGAAATAAACTGGTTAATAGTGGGAGACTTTAACCTCATCAGAAGACCTGAAGATAGGAACAAGGAAGGTGGTGATATTCAGGAAATGTACCTCTTTAATGAGGCCATCAACAGCTTAGGCCTGATAGAAATCCCTCTACATGGAAGAAAATACACCTGGACAAATAAACAGACAGAGCCACTCCTAGAAAGGCTGGACTGGTTTTTTTCTTCTGCTAGCTGGACCCTTAGTTACCCAAACACAGCTGCTAAAACTTTACTTATGGAGACCTCAGACCACTGGCCATGTGTGATTGAAATCAGCACCTCCATCCCAAGAGCACAGGTCTTCAGATTTGAGAACTGCTGGTTAATGATTGACAGTTTCTTACCCACTGCTCAGCAGAATTGGTCAATTCCCACAGCTGCAACTGACTCAGCAAAGAACATAACTGCTAAGTTCAAGAACCTGAGAAGAATCCTAAGGACTTGGAAAGCCAGCATTTCATCATTGAAGCTCCTCATTCAGAGGGTCAAATCATTAATATATCTGTTGGAATCCATAGAGCTCCTCAGAGATCTAAGCATACAAGAATGGAATTTCAGAAATATCCTTTGTGATGATCACTCTCCTTAGAATGCAAAAGTCATATTGGAAACAAAGAGGAAAGATAAAATGGGTGAAAGAAGGAGATGCAGGGACAAAAAAATTTCATGCCCATGCTACAACAAGACAGAAGAAATTCAATCCCATCCCTCATAAATGATCATGGAAGAGTAATATCTGATCACAGCCAAAAAACAGATCTAATATGGGAGGCTTTCAAACAAAGGATTGGTATCACTGAATTTGATGGAATGTTGTTTAATCTGTCAGAACTTCTACCTATCACCACTGATCTATCTGGTATAGAAGTTGATTTCTCCAGAGATGAGATTGATGCTGTCATCTCTCAATTGCCAAGAAACAAATCCCCTGGTCCAGATGGGTTCAATAATGAATTCATTAAAAGCTGCTGGTCATTCATTGCAAATGACTTCTATGATCTCATTGAGGATTTTCAGCATGGCAATCTTTGTTTAAGAAGTATTAATGCCTCAAATATCACCCTGATCCCTAAGACAGAAGGAGCAAATAGGATTAATGATTTCAGACCAATTTCTCTTCTCAATTCTTCAATGAAGATAATTACCAAGTTACTTGCCAACAGACTACAAGGTTTTATACCTAGAATCATTCACAAAAATCAGTATGGGTTCATCAAGAAAAGGACCATCCAAGATTGCCTAGCATGGGCACTGGAGTACCTTCACATCTGTCATAAATCCAAGAGAGAATTGGTGATCTTAAAGTTAGACTTCGAGAAAGCTTTTGACAAAGTTGAACATGAAGCCATTTTGCAAATAATGGAAAAAAGGGCTTTGGGAATAGATGGTTATGTTGGATCAAATCCATTCTATGTTCAGGAACTTCTTCAGTGCTACTTAATGGAATACCTGGGAAAACTGTGCATTGCAGAAGGGGGGTTAGGCAGGGGGACCCCCTCTCCCCACTTCTATTCGTTCTAGCTGCTGACTTGCTGCAGTCCATCCTTAATCAGGTAAAAGATAGAGGAATTGTTAATCTCCCAATTGAGCTTAACCACACATCTGATTTTCCAATAGTTCAATATGCAGATGACACGTTGATTATCATGCAAGCTTCAGCTACCCAACTCTTTGCACTAAAAGGCATACTCCAAGCCTTTGGTACCTCTACAGGCCTCAGGGTGAATTATAACAAGTCAATGATGGTTCCCATTAACATCTCTGAGGAAAAACTTGAGCACTTAGCAAGAACTTTCAATTGTCAGAAAGGATCCCTACCTTTCACCTACCTAGGACTGCCCCTGGGTTTACAAAAACCAAGAATTGTGGATTTTTCCCCACTGGTGAGCAAATGTGAAAGAAGACTTGTCATGGCATCATCATTTCTGAATCAAGCTGGGAGACTTCAGTTGACTAACTCAGTAATCTCTGCCCTGCCAACTTTTACTCTAAGTACCTTCAAGCTGCAGAACATTGTCATTGAACAAATAGACAAATATAGAAAACATTGCCTTTGGAGAGGTGCTGATCTGCAGTCTAAAAAGCCCTCCAGTGCTGCATGGCCCATGGTTTGTGCTACAAAGGATGAGGGTGGTTTGGGAGTCCTAAATCTAGGAAATCACAATGAAGTTTTGTTGATGAAATATCTCCACAAATTTTACAATAGAGAAAATATTCCCTGGGTAAGTTTAGTTTGGGAGAAATACTACTCTAATGGCAGGCTGCCTGAGAACAGCAACAGAGGATCATTTTGGTGGTTCATTCATAAGTACAAGGATGTTGCAAGAATTGATTTGAAAGATGGAAGGACATGCCTTCTTTGGTCTGATATGTGGCTAGGAATGGCTCCAGAGACCAGCTTCCCTGAGCTATACTCATTTGCCAAGAATAAGAGAATCACAATCAGAGCAGCCAAGAATGAAGATAGCTTCCAAAACCTTTTCCACCTGCCACTATCAGAAGAAGCTTACTCCCAGTTCATCCAGTTACAAGACTGCATCAACAACATCCAACTTGCCGGTACTAAAGACACTTGGGGATTCAGCTGGGGATCAAATCATTTCTCATCCTCAAAGATCTATAAACAGCTCAGAGGGCACAGCCCGACCACCGTTGCATATAAATGACTCTGGAATAGTTCTTGTCAGAATAAACACCGGGTGTTCTTTTGGCTCATTTTAAAGAACAGGCTAAACACTAGAGGGGTGTTAAGAAGAAGGAACATGGAACTCGAGAGTATTCATTGTGTCCTCTGCACAGAGCAACCTGAAGAAACCATTGAACACCTTTTCATCAACTGTCCCTTTGCAGTAGCAGCATGGAATTCCATCAACTTAAATGTTCGTGCTGATTTCCAGCTCATACAGAATCTTGAGTTGCTCAAAGATCAGATTAATCAAAGTTTCTTCATGGAGATCATCCTCCTCCTCTGTTGGGCTATCTGGATGACCAGAAATAATCTTATCTTCAGACAAATCCCACCTTCAGTTCAAAATTGCAAGCTCATCTTCATGACTGAATTTCATTGGCTGTTATGCAGAGCAAAGAGGAGTTACTTCCCTAAAATTCAAGAATGAATAGACAACCTAGCCTAATTTGGGAACCTTTAGTCAGGAGCCTTCTTTTCTTTGTTTTTCCTTTCCTAGTCCCCTAGCTTTCTCCCTCTACCTGTACTCTACCCAGCTCATTCCTGTTGCTTCTGCTAGTCCCTTTGGACCTGGCTTGTATTTTTCTTGTTTTTGGACCTTGGCTTTCAATAAATGTCTTCAGTAGGGGCTCCTCGCCCCTCCTGTTATTTCAAAAAAAAAACAACTGGGTGACCCAGACTATAATGGAACCCAACCAGGTGTGCCGGGGAGGTGTTGAGCTTGACCATCCCAAGAGCTCCTTAAAAGCCACTTACCAAATCATTGATTATTCCAGGTCCGCAAAAAGAGCAGGGAGACAATTTTTTGCCTTTTCTCCAACAATTGCTAGTATTTTTGCTTAAAAAAAGATAGAGTCTACATGGCCACTCGTCGTCCTATAAGAGAAACTCTAACAGAATCCTTACTTCTAATTTGAGAGCTCTCCTTACTTTTGAGGGCTTGAATTTTTCTTTTTTTGCATTTATGTGAGACTTTATGTTTGTAGTATGATTTAAAAACTAAACTTTGACGATAACAATTAGCAAATGTATAATAAACTGAAAAGAAATATTTCCAAAATGTGACATTTTTAATAATACTTTTATTTTCATGTAAATCTCCAAAGTTTGAGGATAGATTGCGGGACCTGATCTTGTTTTCTTTCAGAGCATCTCCAAAAATCTTTCTTAAACTTATCTTGTAAATCATCATGTTGAGAATCATTTGAATAAAAATAACTCTCTATATTTTTCCACTCTCCATTAGTTTTTTTACATCCTGTGAGCACTCTAGAGAGATAGCTTTGCTCTCCGTCTTTGACTAATTAGAAATCCGGAATAGAGGATAATATTTAGAGATCTAGTTAAAGAGGTTGTTGGATGATATTGCTTTAACCAAAATATCCATTTCTTGTCACTTTGGAAGGATATAGAAGACTCTTTGAGTTGATCTATAAGGTATACACCTCATAACCACTACAATACACATGACAATGTGGAACGCTAGGAGGAATGGATAAGCTAACTGAATTTTTTCAGACTTTCTTCAAAATCAATATATTCTTATTTATTAAGTGGGCTCAACTTGAAACTAATTAAGCTAAAACCGAGCCAAAATTAAATTTCATTTAAATCGACTAAAATTATTTTTAAAAGAAAACATAATTTCAAAACGAGCCACCGAATCAACTCAAGCAACTTTTTTATCTAAGAAGAGAAAGGTGAACAAATGAGGAAACAAAAATACATTCTTTGGAATGCAAACTGACCAGAAGATAGAGCACACAGGCGGCCAGGACCGCTCGATACCGGCCAAGTCGCGAGTCAGCAACGAGCGCGCCGACGAGCGGCAGCCGTGGACACGCGTTCATGGTCCCAGACCACGCGTTCACGCCGGCGGCCGCGGCAGCCGTGGACATGCCGAGTGGGCCGGTGAGGTACATGATCAAGTTGGCCGACACGCCGACGAACCCAATACGCTCAAAGAATCCCATCGCTGCATATATGGTAGTAGCAATAGCAACAGTGAAGCGTGATGCAAACCTGCGGACGAACTAGGGAATTTGAACGATCGACTTGCAATCTGCATGATTACCGACGATGAAGAGGGCGGCACGCCAACCGCCACGGCCATCGCCGGGTTTGGAGGCGACGGGCAACGCTGGTCCGGGAAGAAGCTCGCCACCGCCGGACTCCATCATATCAGCCCGATCCGGAGGATCCGAGGATAGGAGCACCGAGCACATCGAACCTCTTGCTGCGTTGTCTCGTGACTAATGGTCGCAGCACCGGTTGGTGGTCTGGGACCGTGCAGCCGTGCAGGTGGCCAGGTGCTGCCGCTCGCGAACGCGTGGTCCGGGACCTATCGCTACCGTCAGCGAGTATTTCTCGAGAAAAAAAAAACAGTACTATATAATATTACTGACGGGGACGAGCTCAGCTATGCAAACCATTAAACCAAGGTCTTCAGGACGCGTAAAGTAAACCAAGGTCTTCAGGACGCGTAAAGTCGTTGTCAGTTTTTCAAGAACGCTGAATATAAGGGCAACTCCAAGTTCGCCAAAGGTCGGTGCATACACGAAAGCTACCGTGCAGTGCAATTGGCTTGCAGGTGGCTGCAGTGCAAGAAGGTCCCGTCGGTCGCGTGGCCTTTTCTGAGTCCCTTAGCCACATTGGTTTCTCCAAGTTAAAGGTGCCATTTCACGAAACAAAAAGGAAAACAATAAAAATAAAAAAGATTAAACAAAAGCTTCTAGCCATAATCGAAGTTGGGGGCAATCAGTTCTTTTGCACGTGGTATAACTCTAGCAAACTCTTATCTGAAAACTGCTTTGCATCTTTTGGAGAGACACTGGTCCGTGTCTAAAAATACAGTCATTATGAACTATCCATATGGCCCAAGACATTGAGATCAAAACTTCCATGAAGACAGGAACTGCTACTTGATCCTTGAAGCTGACTATAATATCAAAGGGATTGCACACTTGGTCTTCACATGTCAAGACATCAAGGGGCTGCCCTGATTCGTCTCCTGGCCAACAATCCGCTAGAATGTCCCAGCAAGCTGCAGGCTGCCATCGGTTCACGTCTCGGATCATCAACATGCCAAGTGTCCCAGGTGTGGTTGATGCAGCATGCCGCCACCATCTGATTGCCTTGCGGCATCTCCTTCGACCTCGCTGCAGCCACATATCCCTTGATCTGTATTGTCACGGCGTCTCCTTTGACATTGCTGCACCCACAAGATTGTCCTTTAGAATCTGTGGGCAAGCAGTTGACCCTTACGCTCTAGTCAGCAAAGCATGAGGCTATCTCTGTTGCTGCATGCCTGCTAAGTATACACCCTTAATAGTAGAGTCAACTTACTAGCTCATATGAACTTAAAAAATATATAAAAATAAAGTAATATAACATGCTAGTATAAAAATATGTAAACATAGATAGTGTATGAGCCTAGCTCTTCATGAGCTAGCTTATTATTTTCTCTCCTTATTGAATAAAATATCCTATGAGCTAGCTCTTAAGAGACCGTTGGAGCTGCCCTGGCACATATTCTCCTGTTAGTAATATACTTGCGACAACCTTTTGAGGTCCTATTAAAAAGATATTTTCCAAAGATGATATCTAGAGATCCAGAGGCTACACATTTCGTGCAACAAGGGCACCTCCTCCAATAGTATAGATGTCATCTCATAATGTATGCTTTATATGTAAGATGAATTCTCTCTAAAAAAAACTTAGCTCTTCTCTTTCCGCTAGTTCAAAGATTTTTGACCTCTCTCTACTTCAGATGGCATCTAATACTAGTTTAGAGTTGGCAATTGAAGATCCCCTTGGTTGCCGGTTAGCAAGGTTATAGTATTATGGTCCTTATCTAAATAATTCCGCAGAAAATGGCCCATTTGAGAATATATAGCCTCAACTAGCCCATTTTGGAATCTTAAACCAAGAGATAACCAGTACAAGGGGGAAAAATTGTGTTAACACCAGAATCCCGTAGCCACTCCGTACGGGTGTTTTTTTTCAGGTCTGGTTCTCTACAAACAGCTACAGCTACAGGCACCCCCCCCCTCAAAGTGATCAGTACAGCTCAAACTGCATATATCACACGAGATCACCATTGCCACTCTTTCTCTTGTAAGCATACACTCGAGAGAAGAGCACAAAGGCGACGAGCTCCACGGCGCAGAGCCCAGTGAGCAGCCAGTAGAAGTAGTCGAGGTGGGCGCGATTGAGGTTGTTAGAGAACCAGCTCGTCCCGCTCCTCGCTGTCATCTTGTCAATGACGGAGATGAGGAAGCTGCTGAGGAGGTGGCCGACCCCGAAGATGCTCAGGAACAGGGCCAGCCCAAGGCTCCGCACCCCGTCGGGGACCTGGTCGTAGAAGAACTCCTGCAGCCCGATCATGGCGAACACGTCGGCGACGCCGATGAGGACGTACTGCGGGACCATCCACCATAGCGTCATGGGGAGCTGCGCCTTCGGGGTGTTCACCAGGCCGGATTCCATCGCGACCCGGAGCCGCTTCATCTCCACGAGCGCGGACAGGGCCACGGCGACGAGGGAGAGCGCCAGGCCGGCGCCGACCCTCTGCAGCATGGTGATCCCCGTGGGCCTCCGCGTGTAGCGCCGCGCCAGGGGCACGAAGAGCCGGTCGTACACCGGGATGAAGACGACGATGCTGACGCTGATGAACGTCTGCAGAGCCGCCGCCGGCACCTTGAACCTCGCGCCCATCCGGCGGTCCAGCGTCGCGGCCTGCTTCGTGAAGAACGTCGATGTCTGGGAGAAGATGATCGCGTAGATTATGCACGACGCCCATATAGGCAGCAGGCGGAGCACGCTCTTCACCTCCTCGACGGCGACGGCGTTGTCCTCGTCGCCGTCGCCTAATTTTCTGCTTGCAGCAATGCACGGACTGTCATGTCATGTCACACAAGATGCACAGCAGCAAAGATTCAACCGGAGCAGTGGAGATACCTGGTACGAGGATTCGGTGCCCAGCTCTGGATCAACGCCAGCAACGCGTTCCCGACGCGCGAGAAGGGGCTGGCCTCTGTGGTGGTGTAGAACCGGTACGATCTGGTCCCGAGCAGGAACAGGACGAGCGAGGCGACGATGACGATGCAGGGGATGCCGAAGCCGAGTCCCCAGCCGACGTTGTCCTGCACGTAACTGGAGACCATGGTGGTGACAGCGGTGCCAGCGCACATGCCGAAGTACCACCAGTTGAAGAACGAGCTCCGCGCCACGCTCTCCTTGGGGTCCTTCTCGTCGAACTGGTCCGCCGCGAACGCCTGCGCGCACGGCTTGTGCGCGCCCTCGCCGAGGGCCACCAGGTACAGTGCCACGTAGAAGATGGCCACGTGGCCGCCGCGCAAGGCCGGCAACGCCGACGACAGCGACAGGGCGCCCATGCTCTGCAGCGAAAACAGGGCCGCGGTTGAAGAACAAGACTGGGCTACGAGAGCGAGCGGTCGGAGACGTGCGGGAGACAGGGGACTGACCACGACGAAGATGAGGGAGGCGAGGACGATGGCGCGGTACCGGCCGAGCCAGGCGTCGGCGACGCACGCGAGCGGTAGCGGCAGCATCTGGGAGACGCCCTTCCACGCGTCGATGGACGCGGCGGCGCGCGCCATCGGCTGCCCCAGCGGCCCCGTCAGGTACGTGATCAGGTTCGCGGCCACGCCCTTGTACGCGAACCGCTCCGCGATCTCCATCGCTGCATGCAAGCAAGATGAAAAAAGGTACGTTGTCGTAGTCATGTCGATGTCATGTATGAGCGATGTCAGCTGTCACGCGCCGTAGCAAGACGAAGGAGATCTGGAGATGGGAACGTACCCATGACGAAAACCGACGGTTTCCAGCCCCCGGTGGCGGCACGAGAGGCCGGCTGGCCGCGGTAGTCGGTGGCGCCGGCGACGGTGTCGACCATGGCTGCTGGTTGATACAGCAAGAGGGAGAGGAGCTCGCTCCGATGACACATGGTGAAGTCGTCGTCGCAGGTTAGGGCTTTATAGGTAGGCGCGGCGCCGGCAGAAACGACAGCCAGATCGATCGAGGTGGCTGACTGCGCTTTGCTTTCCGGAATCGCTCCCCTCTAAACGCATGCGACATCCGCAGGCAAGCTCGTGCGCCCCCGCAGGCGCCATGCGCGCGGGGGAGCCCGCGCCGCGCGTGCGAGCGGCACGCGTGTCCGGGCGGGCGAGCATGGGGAGGCACGGGTCCCGATCGTTTCGGTGTGACCGCTCGAGCGAGGCCGTCGGATCACGGATCGTTGGCCGTGATCTGCCCAGCATTTATTTCGGATACACCAGACGCATCTTTATTGAGTTGCCTTGATTTGCCAAACGGGTTGCTTCGGAGGATTTTTTTTTTTTCGAGGAAAAGCAACGGATGGCAAGTGTTGCTGACCAGTGCACGAAACCGGCCGTGCGGGAAATGTTAGGCTCCGGCACGCATCGTCTGAAACTGAATGTCTGATATGAACATTTCACGAGCTCTGAAGAGAAAAATGAACTCCAAAGATGCTACGCTGCTGCCTTCTTGTTCTGAACCATTCCTGTTTTAGGGTGTTACCGATAAGCTTTTGTCATGATGTCCACAGGGTGAATATGCACAGACAATGGACCAGTACCACAACCAATGCAAATTTAGCAAACACAAACTATTTCTTTCTTAATTTCAATTTCTCCACGGCAACCCATCGGAGGAGCCAAAGGTTACCTTCCTGATTCCTGAACCTGTACGAATACTTGATGCCAGTTGGCAGGAAGTGGAGTGAAGAATCTAACTCCCTTTAAAACTCATCGGTATTTTTCAAGTTTTCAACAGGCTAGATCAATATAAGCCGACCGATATCACTTGCATCTAGAGTTACAGCCACGCATACTGAAGTGCCCTCCCAACAGCCCTACGGGACACGTCTCTAGGCTTCATCGGCATGCTAGAGTAAAAGTCCCATAAAAACACAAATATTCTAAAGCAAAAGAGGTTCCTATATCCTTTGCATGATGCTTATCTCCCAAGTCCTAACATGTCGTCAACTGTCTTTCGTAGTCACACCATGGCATGACAAAAGGACAAATCTGCAATAGCTGCAAGACATCAGTGTTCATAAGAGCAGCTCTAAAAATCTCTTTATATCCTCTCGTACTGGGAGGAATAGAGATTTTAGTAAAAAAAATACAAATATCATCTAATAGCTTGTATTTCTCCAAATATCCCATTCTGTATTCCCAAAGATAGAAAATGGAGCTGGCTTTCCATAGTGTCAAACAAGATATAGAGAATTTATTAAAGATCAAGAGATATAGAGTGCAATTTTTATTAAAATAGCTCCCCAAATAAGAATTTAAAGAGTAAGAATGACCACCAGAGAAACTTAAAGTTTATTAGATGGAACGGAATAGTAACTTTCAGGCCTAGTTGACTGAACTATTGCGCCAAAGTCCAATAATTCCCTTGATGCATATCAAGGTTGATGGGCTCTCAATATCAGCCCAGCCATGTGTAACACTCCTGGTGTTACGAGCTTGCTTAGCATCGAGATTTAGGTCCGAGAAGAATTAGCCTAACAAGTTTCTGGGTTTTAAAAATTTATAACGCACGTTAGGCGAAAAACATTTTCTAGGAACAACGATCAAACATAACTTGTATTTAGTACTTAAATAAAAATTGAAGTACAAGTTTAGCAGATGGAAATGCGACTTTAACTTTTGAAAAATAGATGTTGTTAACTACTGTTTTGGGAGCTCAAAAATCAAATTTGATGTTAAGACAAGCTCTTTTCGTTAAGTCGACAAACACTTGAAATATTGTTAAAATACCATTTTTGGCGAATTATATTGAGCAAAATAGTTAAATGGTGCTTAAATATTTTGCTCCTACGGGTTAGTATAAGGTATGGACTATTGCATGAAGTATTTGTTGGTTGAAGTTAACCAGGTTTAGATCTATTAAAAATTGAAACAAAAGAGTTAATGGGTACTTAGCCTCAATTGAAATCCTTAACTTTCCTAAGTATGGAAAAGTAGTAAGACAATGCTATCTTGACATTTAAATTCTAGCTAAAATGTTTAAACACTTGTTGCATGTTTTGGTATTGTTGATTGCATCAAAGTGAGTGCTTGAGCATGACATAGGTCGAAATTGTGTTGGATGACACGTTGTCCGCTCAAAAATTGCCCTAACTTCACTAGAACACGCTGTGAACCCTGATTCGGTGCTCGATTCCCGAACTGGTGTTCAGCGCGACGAGCTCCTATTGGCACCTCTCTATCTCCCTCAATGATCACTCTCCGGCCATGCTTGTTGCTCAGACGAGAAGCACTTAGTGGCTACTAGAATCTTGAACTCTTGTTTTAATCTCAACTGGGCTCTAAGCGGTTGGTTTTGACGCTTTAAAATTCGTGCTTCACATGTGGTTCCGCCGTTCGGGCCCAGGGACGCGGTCACCGCGTCCGATGTCGCGTCGTCGCGGGCTACCTGCCCCGCTGCCGGCCGCTGCTACCACGCGCTGCACCGCGCGTTGGTTGGCGTACTCTGTGGCCGTGGCCGCTGTCTCGCTGACCAGTCGAGTGGCGTCGTCTGCCCAGCGGGCCAGGCGTGGCCGCACCCGCGCTCCGCCGTGCGCGGGGCGTTGCCGACGTGGCGTTGTCCAAGCGCACCTGTAGGGCTGCGTCTTGTCCTCTTGTTGTCTTGGTTACTGCAGCGCTCGCCCTCAGCCGCACAACCCACCTACCGAACCCGAGCTCGACATCGTACGTAGTTATTGCATCGTGACGCCATGCTGCTGCGTGCGCATGGCCACACACGGGCACACCTCTTGGCTCTGTCTAGCGTTAACCGACGTGCTGCCTATCCTTCGCTCGAGCAGTCATATCCCCATGCTGTCGTGTCTCGTTGGGTTGTGGCTGAGCCATCTCTGTCAGGGCCGCTTCCTGCGATGTGACGGTGGCAGTGCACCGCTCTCCCTCTCCCTTTCTTAATCACCAGTCCGAGGCTTCCCAGTCCAATTTCTCGCACCGGTGGGTAGCTTAGCAAGTTAGCTAGGTGTCGCATTCTCATCGAGCCCAGCCGTTGCCGCCGGTGTGCCGCGCCACCGCGCGCGGGTACATCGAGGACCGCGCCGTTGAAAAGGCAACACATTCCAGGGTCTTTAATGCAAAGCGTGAGTATGTATTAATAACATTCCATTGCTCCGCGTCATTATTCAAAAACCCGAGCCCTCTTTTGCAAAACGCGAGCGCGCGCGACCTCGGCCTTGGGCCGTGCTGGGCCACCGCGACGCACGCATAGCTGCGTCGCGCTGGGCTGCCGGGCCGAATGGTCGCCACCGGCCCTTTTCCTTTTCTATGCATTTTCTAATTTAGTTTCTAAGGTAAACTTATAAATTCAGTATAAAATTGTGTAGTTAACCAAAAATTATAAAACTAATTTTGTTAGGTTCCTAAAATTATAATATATCTGCTAGTACATTTTGTTCACATAGTTTTATAATATTCTTAGGAGTTATATAATTAAATTGAGATACTTAATATTGTTAAAATATAAACTTATAGGAATTGTTGTGATAAATTGGTGATAGTGTTGGCTCTGAAACTTTCACAGTAAATTCATAACATTATTAGATGTTCACTGTAATTTTTACAGCTCCATAATAATTAGTTTTCTAAGGAAACTAAATGAGCTCTAGTTCAAAAATATATGTTTAAGCAATAAAATGCCGAAACACCTTGGGATTTTAAAACTAGAACATTTTTTGGGAAATAACGTCTTATTCGATAACGTGGATACATAGGCTAGTACGTTAGTCAATAAAGCTAGCTCGTTAGCTTGCGGAGCGTGATCGTATTTAGAGTTGTAGTTGCCGTTGATTATTTACATCGCTGTGTTGCATCCACGTATATCATAATAAGAACAACGATGGATCTTGGAGTTGACCGAGGTAGCGAAAAAGATGGTGCCTTGATGATCGTGCCACCATGATGGAATGCTAACTTTTGGTTATATCTTACACAGGCAAGCGCCGGAGCATAACCCCTATTATTCTGCACTTTTATTTTATGCTTGTGCATTAAGTTTTATGGAGTTGAATGAAAACCAATTGCATATATATATTATTATCCTATGAGTCCTACTAGTATGTCAGGATTATGTAGATTGCTATGTTATAGGACCCGGTAGAAGTCGAGAGATAGGAAAGATATTATTATTATTATATTACTATCACATGGAATATATATGAATGATAATTGAAGACCGGGCGGAATGGTACTTTGGATCTGAACTTGGTTAGACATTCGAGCGAGGCTCGGATTGCACTTGTTCCGTCTGTGTCGATTAAGGATTGTCCATTACTGTCGATGGTAGTCAGGTCACAGACTTATTATCCTGAGCACATACTTGCTTATGGGAGCGGGAAGGTTCGTTGCTCTCTTGTCGTGGGTTCCGGTTCTTTTCGGACCGACTGATTGGAGGCGGGGATGGTGGAGGTCTAAGCATCACACTGAGTCCGGGACTCAGGAGTGGAGGCTTGGAGTCCAAGTTTAGATGGCGACTTGGACCATTTGATAGGAGAGTGGTGGGTTGGTCTTACTTGTGCCTGAGGTACAAGCGGGACATGTGTTTTGGGGTACCCAGCTGGGATACATCGGTTCGTGAATCGCCGTGTGATAGAATACGACTTGGCTATGGTCTAGCACCGTAGTAAGAACTGGAACTCGAAAGGTGATAAAATAATTCTGATTGCTTACCACCTGAAAGTAGCATATGTGCTTACATAGAATGGTTAATTAATGAACTAATGATGACTACTAATAAAATTGAATATAAGGACGTACGTTTAGTAATGCTTCCGTAAATGCAATAATCTACAAGCCAAATAAGTCTTGTATATCCTTGGAGTCTTTTATTTTTCTCCTGTCGGGTAAGTCTTGCTGAGTACAATCGAATACTCAGGGTTTTATTCCCTCTACTGCATGTGATCGGAGGATACTTAGAGCTGACTTTTATGTGGGAAAACCTCCTGATGGGCTCAGCGGGGATTCTTTTCGTGCTACGATCGTAGTGTTTATTTATAACCCTCACGAAAGTTTTTTATAAGAAAAGATGCAAAAATCTGTTAGCATCTCTTATATATAAATGTCTGTTGTGTTAATACTCTACCATGTCATTAACTTAATCCTGCTTGCTTTATAACTCTGATAACATTGTTTTATTCCGTTATTATAATAAATTGGGGTAATATTCTAGTACTATAATAAAGTGATGTAAGAAATGACTTAAGAATGTTGTAAGTTTTATTCTCTCATTTATGATCCTGATAAAAAAATGTGGATTTTTTAGTTTTCCTTTGGGGTGTGCTCACGGGACTGCGTAGTTTAGTGTCGTCTCTTGAGTATTTAGTGTCTAATAGAAGACAAGTACTCCTGGGAGGCATTGGATTAGATGATTCTGCCACCATTTAACTATTTTTCTCAATATAATTCGCCAAAATGGTATTTTAACAATAGTTCAAGTGTTTGCCGACTTAACGAAAAGAGCGTATTTTAACGTCAAATTTGATTTTTGAGCTCCCAAAACACTAGTTAACAACATCTATTTTTCAAAAGTTAAAGTCTCATTTTTATATGCTAAACTTGTACTTTAATTTTTATTTAAGTACTAAATATAAGTTATGTTTGATCCTTGTTCCTAGAAATTGTTTTTTGCCTCACGTGTGTTATAAATTTTTAAAACCCAAAAACTTGCTAGGCTAATCCTTCTCAAACTTAAATCTCGGTGCTAAGCAAGCTCGTAACACTAGGGGTGTTACAGTCTCGTTCCCAATTGTGGGTGCCATGGATTCCATTCCTTTTAGGGCGTGGCTACCATGTCTGTCCCGCATGCGGCTCGCGTGCTACATACTTCGCATGTTGCTGCTCGCAAATTGCTGCACACCCATGATGCTGCGTGTCCGTGCCTGGTGCTGCGCATGGACATGGGGACCGCCCCCGCATGCGGGGACGTCCTCCGCCTATGCTCGCTTCCCTCACCTTCTAATGAAAACACTTGCAACACGAAGCATTTGTTGCAAAAATACGTCTGAAATAGGTAAAATATTTGAAACATAAGCTTGCAACTTGTGTATAGCCACTACAACATATGCAACGTCCCAGATAAAATACTTGCAAGATACATCTAAAACAATTGAAACATGTGAAACATACGTGTATAGCCACAACAACATATGTAATATCAAGATAAAACACTAACAACTTGCAACACGAAAACACTTGCTGCAATATAAAACTAAAAACACATGAAACATTTGGAACATACCCTTGTGAAACATATAGGGTGTGTTTGTCTCATAGCCGCACGACGCCACAACTGAACCATGGCACGCTGCATGCGTTTGGTTGATGCCGCATTTTGCGCATGCCAAAGGTGCGGCACCTCTCGCTGTACAAAATGCCGCCATCTCTCGCCAAAAATCTGGTGCCTGTTTTGTTCGCCGCACATTTGGAGCGCTAGAGCTACGGTGCGGCATCCCATGGCTAACGGCCAAACGCGCCCATAAAACATCCAGATCAAAACACTTGCAACACACGTCTGAAACAGATGAAACATTTTGAATAAACTCTTGCAACATTCATCTAAAACACTTGCAACATATGCAACATGTGCAACATTCCGATCTACTTTTGCAACATCCGTATGAAGCATTTGCAACATACCTCTGAAACATCTATAACTCTTGAAACATACGCTTGCAACATGTACTTTTAGCGCAGCGCACCATCTCCTTGCTGCTTGCAAGAATGGAGGCTCGTCGGCGTGTGGAGTTTACCGGAGGAAGCAGCCCGGCGCCACTCGTAGATGGCGGGCCGACGGTAGCGACTGCGCGACGCAGCAAGGAGTCAACGTCCGCACGACTAGGAGAGGGAGCCAGATCCGTGGGGAGCCACTCGTGCCTGCCCTGCCGCTCTAGTCCGCCTATGACTGGGGCCGTTGGCGCCGTTGCACAGCCGTGTCAAGGGCCGCTCAGGCCTCCATGTCGTGGCTCGCTCGTGCTGAGGCCACGCCCAGGCTGCTGCGTCGTCACACTAGGGCGCTTGCCCGCACCACAACGAGAGAGATGGAGAGAGTAGCACTGGAGGCACGCGCGAGAGAGAAAAAGTGGAGGCAGAGAGGCAATAGAGAGAGGAGTGGTGGCAGATATTTTTCATGGCACGCATGCGAACAGTACACGCGCGGGCGGGTCGGGTCCGTCCGGACGGACATCCTCAGCCTATCATGATCGTTCCTTTTAAGCTTATCTTATTACTGCTAAAGAAATTTTCAAGTTGATTTTTCCCAAATGTGCTAAGAAAAAAAATATAAATCTTAGAAAATCTCACGACGATGAAAACATTTATTTTTTAATTTGATATACTCTAATCATCATAGTTCTTAAGCCACGTGATATATTCTACTTTATAAAAAATACCAACCTCTATTATAATAAAAAATACATAAAATGACCCCAAAATTAACGTACAAATTATCTAGTCTCATTTTAAAGATACTTTAAATTAACCGCCTATCACTATAGCAGCCCCTATCACGGGTGCTACTAACGCTATTTAGTACCGTGGAAGGCCCCGTTTGGCACGGCTCCATTTCACCAGTGAAGTCGTTTTTTGGACTTCAGCTCGATGAATAGCTTTATCGGTGGAGCTGGAGCCGTTTTGATAAATCGTTTGGCAAAACAGCTTCACGTATAGAGTTCCTTAAAATATGCTCTCACAGAACGTCATGTAAGGTAAGGTGAAGCCGGGAGAAGCTACTATTTTTAGCTCATTCCCACCTCAAAGCTCTGTGGGAGCACGTTTTAAGGGCTTTATCGATGAAACCGTTTTATTTTACTCCGTTTGGCATAAAACGGCTCCAAACAACTCTGAAGCCGTCGGAGAAACCCTGCCGAACGGTGCCAAGTATACTATCATACCAAGGTTTAGCGTACCGAATGATTGCACCTCATGACCTCAATCATATATATCAGCTATCACCATTTCACAGCACCGTAAGCACTAAGCATAGAGTACGTCTACTGATCTACTACATGACAGCATCATTATTGTCTTGAGACACCCTCTTCTTATACACGTAAACACGCGAGACGATGACGAACGCGGCCAACTCCACGGCGCAGAGGCCGGCGAGCAGCCAGTAGAAGTAGTCGAGGTGCGCGCGGTTGAGGTTGTTGGAGAACCAACTCGCCCCGCTCTTCTTGGTGGCTCCGTCGATGGCGGAGATGATGAAGCTACTGAACAGGTGGCCTACGCCGAAGATGCTGAGGAAGAATGCCAGCCCGAGGCTGCGCAGCGCGTCGGGGACCTGGTCGTAGAAGAACTCCTGCAGGCCGATCATGGCGAACACGTCCGAGAGCCCGAACAGCACGTACTGCGGCACCATCCACCACAGGCTCATCGGCAGCGCTGCCTTGGGCTGGTCCACGAGCCCGGCGTCCCTCGCCACGCCGAGCCGCCGCATCTCCACCAGCGCCGCCACGACCATGGCGACCAGGGCCAGGACGAGCCCCGTGCCGATCCGCTGCAGCATGGTGATGCCGGACGACAGGCGCGTGAGCCGCCGCGCCAGGGGCACGAACGCGCGGTCGTAGACCGGGATGAAGACCATGATGGTCACGCTGATGAACGTCTGCAGTGCCGCCGGCGGCACGCGCAGCGTCGGACCGATCCGCCGGTCAAGCGTCGCGGCTTGCTTCGTGAAGAACGTGGACGACTGCGAGAAGATCACGGCGTAGATGATGCACGTCGCCCAGATGGGGAACAGGCGCAGCACGCCTTTCACTTCTTCCCGGTGCCCGGCGTCGTCGCTCGCAAGAGTGCTGCCAAGATGATCAAACAACTTTCGTTAACTCACTAGTGTCCCTCGACCTCGAGAACCAAACGTCGACAAAAACAGGTAGCGAATTACCCGTCATACTGGCTCGATTTAGAGCCTTTGACGAGCGCAACGAAAGCTCTGGCCAGGCGAGCAAAGGGGCTCGATTCGGTGGACGTGTAGTAGCGGTAATTCCTGGTGCCGAGCAAGAACATGAGGAGCGCGAAGACCATGACGAGGCAGGGGATGCCGAAGCCGAGGCCCCAGCCGACGTTGTCCTGGATGTAGCTGGACACCATGGTGGTGACGGCGGTGCCGGAGCACATGCCGAAGTACCACCAGTTGAAGAAGGAGCTCCTGGACACGGACTCCTTGGGGTCGTTCTGATCGAACTGGTCCGCGCCAAACGCCTGCGCGCAGGGCTTGTGCCCGGCCTCGGCGAGCGCCACCAGGTACACGGAGACGTAGAAGAAGGCCACTTGCACGGGGGACGGGGAGCAGGCCAGCGATCTGGAGGCGTAGCTGCTGCAGCCGTCGTGGTGGAACGCCGGGAGCGCGGAGACGGTCAGCATGCCCATGCTCTGCAGTGAAGCGAAACGGGTCAGGCGATCACGATCCGCAAGCCGAGGTGGACGCACTTTTTATGCGAGACGTCAATAAAAGGCAACGATCCGGGCATCCGGGGCAGAGGAGAGAGAGGGAAGTGCAGAGAGCCAGAGAAAGAGGAGCTGACCACGACGAAGAGGAGGGAGGCGAGGACGATGGTGCGGTAGCGCCCGAGCCAGGCGTCGGCCACGCACGCCATCAGCAGCGGCAGCATGGTCGCCACCCCGCTCCACGCGTTGATGGCCGCCGCCGCGCCCGCGGTCGACTCCCCCAGCGGCCCCGTCAGGTAGCTGATGAGGTTGGCCGACACACCGTGGTACGCGAACCTCTCCGCTATCTCCACCCCTGCACCGATCCAACCCAGCTCTCTCGATTAGTCAACCCCGGCCCGCCGCATCAGTGTTGCGTGCCCGGCGAGGACAGAGGCCGTACCAAGGACGAACATCGCGGCGGACCATCGGCCAGTGCCGGACCGGGACGCGGGCCGCCCGCGGAAGTCGACAGCGCCGGCGACGGCGCCGTCGGTGCAGGGCAGGAGGAGGGTGTTGGCGTCCATCGCTGCGCCCCGTGCGCCGCAGCTGCGTGTTTGTTGTGGTGTACTGGAGTGGAGCGAGACGACAGGCTGCGGCGATCATCACCATATACTGGTGCCGCTGGGGGAAGAGGATCAGACCGGCTCGCGTGGCGCCAGACGACTTTCGGACAACGGGGTACACGACACCCATGGCATTTGCTTCTTTTTTTTCCTGGCAACTTGCGTACCACTATGGTCTATGGTTCATTATTTTCTTTGACATCATTACCACTCTAGACTTAGTATACAGTACTGTCGACAGCTTCGGATGGCTGCTTACCAGTTACCATGAGTGACGCCTGGCGGCTGATGGCATTGCGTGCATGCACCGGAGCACGACGAAGCGGATGACGGGTTGCTGCCGCAACAGATAGCAGCACGATCGGTGGGGCCAACCTACACCATGTGCCTATGTGTGCAGACTGCAGTTTCGGAGGCTCACACGCCAACGATCTTTTCTTTTTGATTAATAAACTAACTATAAGGAAGAAAAGTTCTTTTGCCGTCCGAGATATTATTGGATGAAGGGGGACAGGCGTCACCTGACCTGGGGTTTGTTGCGAGCCCGCTGGCCGGTTGCGGCGGGCGGGAATCGCGCGGGGCTTCCGGTATGTTCCTGGATTTCTTGTGAACCATCGGTGTCGACGATTTGTGGGCTCCTTGGCAGCACTGCTGATTCTGAAAGGGATGCAGGCCCGTTCGGTTCGCTCAAAAACCAAATAGAAATACTATTCTGACTGAGTTGTTATTTGAGAAAAATAATATTTTAATTAAAAAAACAAGCTGAAAAAGATGGATTATAAGAGAAGCGAACAGGTGTATAAGTTTAGGCATCGGGCCCGGTAATATATATATATATATATATATATATATATATATATATATATATATATATATATATACTATTTTGCTATAATACATCTGGGTGCATCCTGTATATAGAATGCACCCAGGCCGACGGGCGCACCAACTTGGAGCAACTAGCGAATACATGCATGCATGCATGGAATTTTTTGTTGGTTTGAATCTTTTAAACAAATTTTCTCTTAAACCATAACCCTGATTGACAAACCGTTTGTTGTATCCGACTCAAAAAAAAATTGAGCAAAACTAAATCCAATATGGATATATTTTTTATCCTTTAAGCGAGTTGTATGTCAATGTACTACAAATTGCAACTCTGTCTACCACCTAGTTGCAACTAGTTATAACGTTGTGTATTATATGCATCTGGTCACTATAATCACGTCAAGTTGCAATTCTGAGTTGCAATCATATCTGAGTAGCAATTGTGTTGCAATTGAGTAGTAACTAGTTGCAATCAGTAGTAATTGGTTTCCAATCGGGTAGTAACTTTGTTGCAACCAGTAGTAATTGTGTAGTAACGAGTTGCAACTAGTGCTAAATACGCTACAGCCAAGTTGCAATTGTGTTGTAAAAGTGCTTGCAACTCATAGTACACCATATTACAATTACGTATTTGAAAAAAAACTTCATCAAATACAACCTTCATTGCAACCAGTGCTAAATACGCTACAACCAAGTTGCAATTTTATTGTAGAAGTGCTTGTAACTCATAGTACAACATATTGCAATTACGTATTTGAAAAAAAAAACTTCATCAAATACAGCCTTCATCGCAACCAGTGCTAAATATGCTACAGTCAAGTTGCAATTGTGTTGTAGAAGTGCTTGCAACTCATAGTACATCATATTGCAATTACGTATTTGAAAAAAAACTTCATCAAATATAGCCTTCGTGGATCTCGTTTTGTTAAGCATATTTTTTTCAACAACCTACTTCAAATAGAACTAAAATCGGATATATGGTTTAGAAGATATCACATTTTTTCGTTTGCAATCAACAAAAGATTCCTTGCATGTAGAAGCGAACGACTGGCTAGTTGTTTACATGCAGGAGCGTGGGCGCTCATCGCGCTCCACGCGTCTTGTGGCTGGGTGCATTTGCTATACAAAATGCACCCAGGTGCATTTTAGTCTCGTCATATATATATATATATATATATATATATATATATATATATATATATATATATATATATATATATATATATATATATATATATATATATATATAAAAGGACTGAATGTACACCACAAGAAGTCCGAGACAAGCTGAGTTCAGATGTCTCCGATTCCTGAGTAGCTCGCTCTGTCCGAATCAAATGCTAGTAGCCGAGGGATGGAAGAAGCCTCGTGCGATCTCGAGCCACAGAACTCCGGCGAACTCCGGTATGCGCAGCAGATCCCATGCGTGTGCCGGCCGCGCCGGGGCGCACGCCCACACGCGCGCGGCGGCGGCGCCCCGCGTGTCGGCGCGCGCCTCACCTGCCGCAGTCGGAATGGGCGTCCTCTCGGCACGCCACCTCGGACACATTCGCCGCTTACGTGTAGCTGCCCGCCTGCTGCCCCGACGACAGATGTACACATGGCACGGGGCGCTGCTGCTCCTCCTCCTCCTTCACGCAGCAAGCAACACTGCGTCATTCTTTTTTGTGAGTGCTCGGCACGTTTACCTGTCGCTGCGCCCTGAAGAAATCTTGTGGCTGTGTACTGAGCGCGACCGGTGATGTAAAAAATTGCGTAGGCGTAGTATAATGCGTAGCAGCACCAGCACGTACACTTGCTGCTGTGTGTAATCTAACAAGAGCAGCAAAAGTACTAATCAAGTTGCACGGTGAGTCGGCGACATGACACGGGTGGTTGATTTTTATATTCGGCGACAAGGTAACTGCCATTAATTGCTAGTCGCATAATTAGTATGATTATTATATTGGAATCCTTGATTGCTCCTTCTGCAGTTACGCATATATCAGCATATTCGGTTGGCTGGTTCGTTTCGTCGCTGGTTCGTAAAGAAGTACTGCTGACTGGTTTGTGTGAGAGAAAAAAATTATTCCGACTGAAAATTTACTATCGTTTACGATAAGCCACAGCCAAACGAACATGCTGTATATCGATTAAAAGTATAGTACTCTCTCCGTTGAATTATAAGTCACTTTGACTTTTTTTTAAGTACATTCATCTTGCGATGCATCTAGATATAATAATATGTCTAGATGCATAGAAAAATAGATGTACTAAAAAAATTACTTATAATTTGAAATAAATGGAATAATTTTTAAGCGAGTATCTAAATAAATTTCCAACAATAGGTTATTACTCTTGTTTGCAACGGAAGCAAAACATCAAATTCAATCAGTAAAATAAAGCATGACACATAAAACAAGACGCGAAAAATGATTGAAAATGCATTAAGCATAATGGCCCATGACAGGCTCAAGACTATTGAAGTGAGACGCAATTTTCGACGATGTAGGCGACCTAAAAGAGGAGTGATGGTGGCAATTTTCGACCATGCAGAGACCAGAATGTGGGCCGGTGGATTGGGTGCCAGGGGACACAAAAGCTGAGAAACGTCTTGCCCCGTGGCCCGTGGGCCGGTGGATTGGCCCGTGTTGCCACGAATCATTTGAGTGTGGTCGTTTTCTCGGGTTGGGGGACTTGGGACCAACAACCGTTCCTCTTTCTCGGTTGAAGAAGCACTCGTTTATCGAAAAGTCGAGGAAAATTCAAGCTTATCCAAATATATATATAAAAAATTATAATATTTATTTATGATGTATAATGAACATTATTAGTTCATCGTAGAGTACATTCGTAATAAACTTATTTAGAGATAAAAATATTGATGTGTATTTATTTTGGAACGGAGTGAGTAGCTGCTTTGACACGAATCCATAACGCTCTTTCGACCTTTATGCGGCCTCTATATGGCTTGGATCAAACTGCCGTCCAAAGACTCAATGGCAATACTCCAAATTGATCTACAAGTTGTATGCCTGCATCATCATAGAAGAGGAAAAATAACGTCTTTTAGGATTTTAAAGTCTCAAAATGTCATGGGAGTCTAAATGGAGTGGCTTATTCTAGAACAGATTTACAATGAAGATGTCCCTGCGCGTCGGCAGCCTTAGACTCTGATTTTAAACATGCTCTTGATTAAATATAAGCTCTTTCCTTTTTCAAAGAGGTTATAAAAATACATTTCATAATGTGCTACTCAAACTCATTTGATGTCATAAATATTATTGTCTTTCTTTCTAAAAAAAATATCGGTCAAACTTATGACAGTTTGACTCTTACTAGGACTGATGGAGTAACACATTAATTAGGACGTTAACTAAGCAAAATGGTAATGTGACATTAGAAATAAGAAGAGCTAATAAAATAATTATTTTTTATATGAGAAACTATGTCTATATATAGGAATCAATAATAGAAATATATGTGATACGCAGATGATAGAAAAGACAAGATAAAAGATGACTGAAAATTTCTTTTAAATAAACTATCTATTAAAAATATAGTCCTGCGTACGATGTATATTTGGTTGGAACTGGCTCACGGAATGGGGATCTGATATCTGCATGTTCTAAAGATGCACGATCTCGACAGTGACGGTGCGGAAAAACTCGCTCACTTCTTACGGAGACAGGTTTATTTAGTCAAAACTGTGAAGCCTATACCATTGACTTTGATATATTCTAATCCGTACTAATCAGTTACACACCCAAAAAAAAAATCCTTGCAGCAAACAGGCCACTAATATTTAATCATACATACATCCATCACATGAGACGAGAAAGAGACAGCTTTGGACATGAAGATCTTAGCTAGCCCCAAAAGGCTTGGATACTGGTTGAAGATGCCATAAAAATCATTTTTTTTTAGAGTTCAAGGGCAATCGCCCCGGCCTTTCAATTAACATCAAAAGACCACGAGTCATTACAGCACAGAGTTTAAACCAGAAAGACGTCCACCAGGACTAATTCAACCGGAGCAGAAGGAAAACTGAAAAACAAACTAAAGATGCATCTAAAAGCCAAGTCCGCTCAGAGGATACAAACGTCCTAGCTTCACTCAAGCGAGAAGTTCAGCAAGCTCCACCAGGGTGTTTCTTTTAGCTTCAGTTCAATTGCTATATCTCCATACACCTTGTGCTTCCAGGTCACATCTTCTCCATCTCCCCTATGGAACTTCAGGTGATGCTTTGGTTCACATAAGGGAGCCAGAGGGTCTTGTTTGCTGCCGATTTGATCTTGTCGATGAAGTCCATCAAAAAATCCTTCTTGTCAATTGGACATAGGATCATCCAGTTCAGTAAGAGCCCAGAAATCCTGAAAAGGAGCATTTCCATGCTTCTCCAGCCAATTCTCTAAAAACATAGGTCATTTCTAAGTTTCCATATAGACCAAATGACAGCTGATGTAATCATATTTAAAATGCAATGCCTCTTATTGCTTAACCAGAATTTACCAATATCTAAAATATACCATAAAATGATTTTTTAGGTATAAAAAATACTCCCCCTTTCTAAATTATAAGTTGCTTTGACTTTTTTGGTTTATCCATTTACCTATGTATCTAGACATATCATGTATCTAGATACATAGCAAAATGAATATACAAAAAAAAGTCAAAGCGACTTATAATTTGAAACGGAGGGAGTATATCTTAACACGATAATAGAAAAGTCATTGATCTACTAAGGGCTTAGAAAAGACACACCCTGGAAATAAATGAAACAAGTTCAATTTTTTTTAAGAGAGCGATAAAGTACACCGACCATCTAATTGACAGGACCGATGGTAAAAAAAAATTCGATCCACGGTGGCTAGACAGCCCTGATATTCTACATGGGACCAATTCAGTGAGGAAAAATTAAGAGCCATGAGCTGGACTTTGTACAGGACAAAATGACAAATAGCCGGCAGCATGAACACTCTGTAGCATTTTGATGTGGTTAGTAAATAAAACCCAAGTCCAAAGCCGCTGCAACATCGCATCCAGTTAAGCATCAGGAATTCTTACCCTTCCTTAATGGCACATTAAGCTTCTCAATTAATGGATCAATTTAGTGGAGCATACTGTCATCCCTATTTCCATTCGCTGGAGCATACTGTCATCCATATATTATACAACAGATTAGCAATCACAAACAACTGCGCGAATCCTAGGCAACGGTGGAGCTGACTGCCTAATAGCAGCATCCTGAAAAGGTCCAAGTTCAACCCTAGATGAAGAACGAAAACAGTTTAGGGAAGTGAGAGAGATCGTTGCGGAACCTGCAGCAAGGTGCTCTGAGGGAAGCCGCGAGTTTCGTCGAAGGTTGGCGTCGAGGTGGGAAGCAGTCGAGACCGGTGCGGACGTGATGGCGCCGGGGCTCCCGTGCTGGCGCGGCGCGACGTGGGGCCGCCAGAGGTGGGAAGAGGGAGGGGTGGAGCGCCGTTGCTGGGGGAGGTGAAGCGCGTCGCGAAGCCGGGCGGAGAGGAGGGAGACGCTGTGTCGCTGCGTCGGTGGCGTCGCGACGTCCGGCGGCGGCGCGAGGTCGGGGGTGGGGGGGAGGGGCGCGGACGACGCTCGGCAGCACGGCCTCGGCGGTGGCGGCGCCGGAGGCAGGGGCGGCGCTCTGCAGGGGTGGGAGCGGTGGAGGTGGGAGGGCGTCGGGAAGCATCGGGACTGGGAGACAGGACGGGCGAGGAGGGAGAGGGATAAGGTATTTTGTTGCCTGGATTCGTAGTAGAAGCAGGAGAAACTAAAAAGAGTAACAATGAGTCGCTTGTAACGTAATCAGATCCAAGCAATTGCAGCCTTTGGATGGAAGATCGGACGGCTGGTGTTAATCGATGACGTGGCGGCGCGAGGGGATAGAAGTGGTATACAGGAATAAAGGTTACGGCCGCGTTTAGTTGGCTGCCGATTCGGCATTTGCACCGTGTTCGATGTGACGGCGAACATGGTAGTAATTTCGTTTGTATTTGTGAATTATTATCAAAATATTGACTAATTAGGTTCAAAAGATTCGTCTCGTAAAGTTCAACTAAACTGTGTAAATAGTTTTTGATTTTATCTATATTTAGGCCCCGTTTGGCAGGGCTTCTCCGGTAACCGAGGAGTGCTTTGAGCCGTTTTCACGCCAAACGGGTAAAATGAAACGGCTCCACCGATAAAGCCCTCAAAAAAGCGTCTTTCACGTGACCGGGCTTTGGGGTGGGAAGGAGCCAAAAATAGTGGCTTCTCCGCTCCTCCTCCGCCCCTAAAAATCTTCTCACGGGAAAGCCATTTTGCCAAACGGTTTACTAAAAACCGCTTCTTAGCTGCTCATTTTAAAAAAAAAATGGCTTCACTAGTGAAGTGAAGCCCTGCCAAACGGGGCCTTAATATTCCATGCATATACCGTAAATTTAATGTGACGGGAAATTTTTTTTTACATAGTGCCAAATTTTAGATTTCGATAGAACTAAACATGGCCTACGGTAGATGTCGTCATTACAAGCTGGTATTCAGAAGCATCGTCCTGTATTTTTTCCCCCTTCAAAGATCAACATCATCCTGTATCTGAATTGCCTGTCCGATCCAGTGTCTGACACGGACTGGCAGCACAACGTGCCCTGCCCAACACAGCTCGCTTCTGGCGTACGGTTTTTAGCTCCATACATATGCTGTGTACAATGTATGCCAGTACGTCCAATCGTGCATGCATGGACAGTCGTTGAATATAGAAACCCATGCTTTCAAATAAAAAAACACGGATAGAAATTCCATGGATAAGCCATTGAAACCGTGTGGAATGTAATCTCTTGTAGTGCTCATGCACATGAAATTTATCATTCGTACACCTTTTTAAGAAATGATAAATGATTTTACATGTCAAATTTGTGACATCTTACATTTTTAAATGCATTATGGCTATGCCTAGTTTCCAAAATTTTCTAGCAGTTGAAATACATTTTTTTTAGTGTTCATATTTTCACTATATCTTCCCCTAAACATCTATAACATGGCAAGAAAAACCATGCTCGCACAAAAGATTGAACTAGTGCATTTAAAAGAAAAAAAGTCTCATCTAAAGACAAGAAAGCGTGTGGCCAGGCTGCCCACACGGCGCCCACGTCACGTCGTTCTCGGCTTGCTCGATCGGCCGCATCGACGACGGATCGGAGGGCGAGGCGCGGTCATTTTACTTTAAAAACCCCTTATGTTTTGGGAAATCAACCCGCGCTCGAGGGCCTCTCGTAATATTTTGCAAATAACACCTCGGATAATTTTCAAATCAACCCGCATCCGAATCGGATGAGCTCCGGATTTTTGCAAAAAACCCTTCCTTTTATCAAAAATCAACCCAAGACTCCGAGAGACACTCTCGATTTTTTTGAAAACCTTCTCGCTTTTTTCTCAAATCAAAATCTGAGCCCCCCTTGATTATGTCTTTTTTTCCCAAAAATACGTGGGCGATGGGTTCAAGCAAATGGCCTACGAAGAACTAGTTATCTAATAAAAAGGGAAAATGGGTCTCCATTTCTCTTTGTTCTAGTGACACACATTGTTTTGATGCGACAAAGTTTCACTAAACACAAAAATAAGCATGATACATTGAAAGTTCTAGAGATACAGTTGTGCCCCTCAAAGACCACATAATCCAATTTTAGATGAAGACAAAAGATGGAATCATCCTTCATCTAGGTACTTCCTTAGTTCCTTTGGAACACGTTCCTTTTTTTTCCTATCCTCAAATTCCAAGCCACCACTCAAAATTACTTCCCTCATCTTTGAGGTCTTGCTCAAGTGGAATATAAGAGCAACTACATGTGTTTTCTATAATTAACTTGCTAAACTAATAAATCTAGCAAGTTAACAAAATAAGTAGCAACCTCAATTATTTTCCTCTCCAATAGTTTCCTATATATTCACTTCCTAAATGATTTTACATTGAAAACTCTAAACTATTTCTAACCAACCAAATCTCTATTGAAAGTTTCTTTGTCTCTTACCATTTTCTCACCTGAAACCATTTATTTTCTTAATTTACTCATGCGTCCAATTTACTCCGATCTCCCAAGAAAAACACTTGAACAGAGAGCGAATACAGAGTTCCTATCGAATGTGGAAACTTATGAGTTGGAGGAGAGATTTATCAAGCTCTTACTTTTAAAGAGTTGTTTTACCAAACTATTGAAAGGATATTTTTTCTCTTTTTACCAAAATATTCGAATAGGGAGAATACAAGGAAGGACAAGGTGAGTTTCCTTTTGTCACTTCAATTTCAACACGAAGATTCCATTTTTCTGTGTTTTTGGCTTGTATTTTATATTTGTTTTCACATAGGATCCTTTTAAAACTTTTATATATTTTTTGAAAACTATTGGACCTTTTTGCTTTGATTTTTAAAAGTGGGAGATGTGGTCTTTTTATTCTTAATTGTTGCATCCATCAATAGAAAGCATGAATACCTTATCACATTTGTTTAATAACCGCATTTCAAATATGGTTTATCTGTTTAAGAAAAGTTTAAAATAGAAAAGTATGGCAGAACCACCCAAATTATATGGCCCACGTGCGCCTATCATTGTCCTAAAGACCTCTGACTGCTGCACACGAGAGCCAGATAACTCCGGTAGTCTATCGGGTGTCCTCAGGGAACCCCGAATCATCCATATTTTACAACTCATATATGATCAACATGGAGTTACCACAACATTACAATATTTGGTATAAAAATATCTTACATCAGAGTGTGGAAGACTATTAACATTTATGTTACAAAACATGTTCAGGTAGACTTAACTTAAGTTCCAACAGATGAGTAGAATAGTGGAAGCAACTTAGGTAAAGCGAGACGACCAAATCATGTCGAGCCCACCGACATGACCTCGATTAACAACACTAGTCAGAACCTACAATAGGGGTTAACAAACCCTGAGTACTTGAGGGTACTCAGCAAGTCTTACCCAACTAAAAAAAGACTCCAAGGGCATGCTGACTGAAAGGAAAGTTTAAAGCAAGAATAACTTTAGCAGAAAAGTTTATTACAAGTGGATCCTTACTTTCAATGTTTTAACTCAACATTAATTCATTAGTAATATCCAATTTGCACCTATTCTAGATCAATCACTTTATTAATCATCTCATCTCATATTCATAAGTAACCATGTTTCATTGATTAACTAGATGCAGTTCAATTGATCGTGTCTCCTGTTACCGTAGAGCAAACGACGATTTGAATTGATTTGGCCCAATTGGGGTTTCCTTACCATACGACATATGCAGGTTCTGGTTTTGGACTTACATATATCAACCTTCACTCGGATCCTCTAAAACATGAACTAGTCTGCGCTACCTGAGAGCACAGTACTCCACCTTCCTGTGCCGCTCCTAGCAGATTCACAGGATGTGTACACGCTACTCTCACCATCTCCCATACCCAGTGCGTAGTTGTCTTTTCACATAATAGAATAGCCAAGGTATCAGGCTTATCGGAGTATGTGGCTAGTACTACAAGTCATGATCACAAGCGGCCCTACAACGATCGGTCCTTAATCAACATAGGCGGGATAAGCACGACCAGGCGAACCTATATGCCCAAGAACACTTACCGTAACATCAATTCCTGCCCGGTCTCAATTTAAACATCATCACTTATCATGGTATTCTCACGATCTAGAAATGGAGCCGAGAAGAGCAACGATAGAACCTATTTTCCGCAAACGATAAAACCATCATTCGACTTCTATGGGAGTCTAAGCATTACTAAGCATTAGAGATACCGACCTACACATACTATTAGGGTAACAACTAAGGGTACCTGAATATCAAGGTAATCATGTAGCAACGGTATTTGACCAACTTCTAATTACTTAATGCATATTTCACAAGACTTAAAGTGTAATAAAGATTTATAAATACTAAGAGAGGGTTTATGCTTCGGGGCTTGCCTGCGTGCAGAGAAGGTTAGTTCCACAGAGAGATCTAAAGATTAAACTTGGCACCAACACCACTGGCAGATTGACCTTCTCTGAAATTAGATTGACACGAAACTTCTCACTCTCGTATGCACTACACGTTGAAAGATCTAGTTTGGTTTTGGTGAATTAATGAAATCCTTAGTGCTAACCTAGTTTATCAAAGTGATCATGAGATAGGTAGCACTATTTTAAGTGATGAAGCAATGGTGAAGATCATGATGATGGTGTGACCATGGTGATGATCAACTGCTTAGACATGGAAAAGAAGAAAGAGAAAAACAAAAAGCTCAAGGCAAAGATGATATCCATAGGAGCTTTTTGGTTTGGTGATCGAGGCACTTAGCGAGTGTGATCACATTTAGGATCGATAGCCGTACTATTAAGAGGGGTGAAACTCATATCGAAATGTAGTTATCAAAGTGCCACTAGATGCTCTAACTCATTGCATATGCATTTAGATCTAGTGGAGAGCTAACACCCTTGAAAATGTTTGTGAAAATATGCTAACACACGTGCACAAGGTGATACACTTGGTGGTTGGCACATTTGAGCAATAGTGGAGAAGTTGATGAAATGAAGGAGGTGATTTTCACTAAAAATCAGTGACCGGATGCTAAACCCGAGGTGACCGGATGCTGAGGTGATGAGTTCGGTCATTTATAAAAGTGTTGGCGCGCTCGGGCTCGGTCGGTTCAGCGATCGGACGCAGCACAGTAAAAGTGATGTGACAGAACCACCCAATTTATACAAGATTAAGTATGACTGTCCCTGTTAAACATGTTGACATGCGCATACCGTCACTTATATAAACCCGGTAGTCCATCGAGTACCACGAAGGGCCTCGATAAATTAACTTCACAACCAAGATCATACTTGATTAAGCAAATACATATCACATACACAGAGTTTGCAGCAGAAATAATATTACAATAGGGTTACAAGTAATTAATACAAGTTCAGTTTCAAATCCAATAAGTTAAAACAATATAGCTTTGAAATGATTACCAAGTCATAAGTTTGAACCATATTGCTAGCTCAGATGACATTCTCCAACAAAAGCATAGATGAGAAGTATATACATAGTAGCCGAGCCCACCGGCATTTAGTTACCACCTTCAGCAGGCCGACAACTTCACCTACAACAGGGTGGGATAAAACCCTGAGTACTCAATAGTACTCAGCAAGACTTACCCGACATAACAAAATATAAAATGACTCCAAGAATATGCAAGGTTTATTTAGTGGAGTTAATTGGGTAGCATAACTTTACAAAAGAACATTACTAACATAAGTCCTTACCTTCAATGTTTTAGCATCAAGTTCTGTGAAGCTAATTAAAGCTAAGTTTGCATCTATCCTATAACAATCATTTGATTATTAAGCATCACAGTAGTAACTATATTCAATTGTCATAATCAACGAAACCATCATGTTTCATCAGTTACTATGATGCTGGACAGTGACCAAGTTTCTCACTATCTAGGAGAGATGGCGATTTGAATTGATTACATCCAGCTAGGTAAAGCCCATATCACATGCCTGTGCGAGCTTACACATCACTCGCTTGGGTCACCGTTCACTCTATTCGAAGATGAGTTTGGACTGAGCCGCAAGGCCCGGGGAACGGCTGACGCCAGGTCGCTCAGGCCATACCTGCAAGCCTGGTTAAATCTCTGCCTCTCCGCATCGTGCTCTCCTCCCTGCGATGCGATCCACAGTCCAACTGTCTCACTCTGAATGAGGTACTTAGCTTCACGGTCAGAACGAGTTATCCGGCCATTATGTGAAGGTACGTTCAATCTCAACCAAGGTCCAGACAATGGTACGGTCCTTAACCGACACTGATGGGATCAAAGAATACATGCCTAGCTGGCATCAACAACAATCATAATAGCATCGGATCCTGTTCAGTCTCTAGTTATCCATTATCACCTGGTTCTTTTCCACGATAGCAAATATAGCCAACTGTGTTAGAGTAGCCACCTAAATCTCGCGGATGACACGAATCACCCGACTTCTACCGGTCTAAGCATAGCTAAGCATAGAGCGACCTATACATACTAGTAAGGATACATGTATATATATTGTAGACAAGGTAAGACATGCAGCAACGGGTTTCAATTCAACTCTTATACTTAATGCATGATACAAAATATAAACTCAAGTGTATTTTAAAAGAGAGGTAGGAGGCTTAGAATGCTTCGGGGCTTGCCTGGGTTTGAAGCACAATGTCAGTTAGTTAGCTTCATCTTCAGGACATGATCAACTATCATCCTTATCTTCTGAACTTGGTCACTGTTACACCATTCTCGAGATCAACTTTGTAGTCCATCACTCGATTCATCATCCATTATCGCACCTAAATGATATGCATGCATGCAATGCGTGTTTGAGTGAAACATACATAACACAAATGTTTAGAAACACGGAGTACAAGCATCGCGTCACTAGGGCGAACTAGGATTTTAATCGTTCATGGTTTAATTCCTATTCTAATTGGAACCTACTCGCAAGTTGGTTATTATCAACCCAACACAATTGCATACTACCATAATATGCTAAGCATGATGGAATGCGTAAACATGATACATGATGAGATATACAAATGTGTATAAGGACTCAAACAAAATCTAACATCTTGAGTACAACTTTCTTTCATTATAAGAGTTAGGGCTTATATTAACAAAAGCATGCAAGCCATTCTCATTTCAAAACAACTCTTATAATTCAATTATAAGGAATAGTAACTCTATAATCGAATTATAAAGAAACACATGTTCATTATGAAAGTAATTAATCTAACATGGATCAGCTGAGGTTTAACATTCTCCTTAACTCATTTTTACCTTAGAGAACTTATAAAAATTAAACAAATAATTAATTAAGTCATTTTAACATTTATAAAGCATATAAAAGGCATAAACATACTTAAATTAATTAAGCAAGTTAACTTGATCAAAATAGCATGAAACTCTTTGTTGAGGCATAAACTAACATAATTGATACTCACAAAAAGTTTTATTATTTTTGGGCTTATATTTTTGGCTACACTATTTATGCAACAAAACTCAATTGTTTTAATCATTGCATTTTCGAGCATACAAAAATTACTGTTTTATGGCAACAATTATTTTTTTATCACATAGAGCACATTGTCACAAAGTCAACAAAACAAGTCTCACAATTTTTGGATGGATGTAGCTCCACTTGTTTATTTAACAAATTAAATATGCATTTCACTTAAATAAATAATACTGCATATAAAAGTTGTCAAACAGAAAGTTTTATGACTTTTACATGTAGAGCACTGAAAGACAAAGCTAACAAAATTTGTTTCACCATTTTTGGACTTTCCTAACTTAAGATATGGATTTTGAAGTTTGATTCAAATTCTGAAAAAGAAAAACAGAAAAACAAACAAATCACACCCTAACCAAGCTAAGTGCACCCGGCTCAGTGCACCAGAGCGGCTGACACGCTGGCCCAGGGTCAACAGACCCCACCGGTCAGACACACAGAGGCAGAGGCAGCGTTTGACTGGCGCTAGCTCACCGGCGGCGAGGTCTCCGGCGGCAAGACCGCCACCGGTGTGCTTACCACTTTCTCCCACGTCGATCTAGGGTATTGGTTGAACAAGTTAGGGTTCCTAGCGAGCTCGGCCATGGCTATGGTGACTTGGCGACGTAGAGCGTGACGGCGTAGTGGTGGACTCGCTACTTCGGTGCTCGGCCAGCCTAATTAGGGTTAGGGTTAGCTCAACGGAGCTCACCGCGACTTAGTCGCTCCCACAGACGAAGTAGAGATGACACAGATGCGGCTACCGACGATGAAGGCGAAAGCGGCGGCATGAACTGGCGGCGACGGCATGTTCCGACACGTCCTGTGGATGAATGGTGAAATGAGTGAGCCGATGAGCATCACAGCATCAAGGTGAACCTAACTCAAAAGATGGAAGGGTGAGAGATTCACCGGAGCGAGCTGGCCACGACGAGGGGGTTGTGGTGGCCATGGCGGACCACGGTGGTGGCAAACCAGCTCGTGGCTGATCTCGATGGCGAGAGGCGATGCAAGTGGGTGCAGGCAGCGTGCAAGGACAAGGCGAAGCTAGTTGCAAGAGGAATTGGGCGGAGGCGGCACGACGGTGATGAATTTCGTCGGCGACAGGACGGCCTGGCGGTGGAACAGAGAGAGGAAGAAAAGCGAGAGCAGCTGATGTCGTGGTTTTACGGGTGAGGGCGACGTCATGGCTTTGGCAATGTCTTCGTGAAGTCGACCACATGGATGGCCGTGCGTCCACATGCGAGAGGCGGCGTGAAGGCGGCCAAACGGTGCACAACGGTGATGCGGCAAACAAGCTACTGTCTGTGTTACTATTCATGTCTGACAGAGCTTCTTCCTCCCTCTCTTTCTCTTGATTCCATGTAGAAACTTGATGATCTCCATTAACAAAAGTTGCTCATCTATCTCTGATCTCCAATTTTTCTTTAAGGACCAACATCAAAAGGTTACTAGTTTTAAAGATTTTGAGTTTTGAAAACATATTCATGGAATTCAGTTTCAGTGCCTCCATAACAGATTTGATTAAGCATTTTAGGTAATTAATTAGTAACCAAAACACTTCCAAACAATAGCATAGTATTGAATTACAAACTTCATACCAATTCTTAGAAGCAAAGTTGCACAAATTTTATTTATGAAAATTCATTTATTAAATCACCAAACATTAAACTTTATAACTAAAATTAGGGACTTAGTCATAGGATTCAATCTTTGAGCTCAAATGTAAACATATTTGACTTAGAAATACTATCAATCTTTGATCCCACATTACAAAGCACACTTTGCACAACAACTTTTGTTTTAAGAAAATTTTATTTGTTTAAGCAAATTTTCATTCCATAAAATCACAATGATCCTTAATCAACATTATCGCTAACATTCCATGGCCTCACAAAACAAAGCATATGTAACACATATATATACTATAATTGAAACATGAAATGCATAAACATGATACAAGCTTAATGATTAACATGATCAAGGTTTCGTTAACTCAAATGCAAGGGACATGATTAACAATATTCATGCACATTTTGAAAAGATTACAAGTCAATGAAAAGAAGCTTGCTTCAACCTTTCAAAAGAATTTTGAGTTAGGTCTCAAATGAAAAAGTTTAACTCCACCTATGTCACCACTTGCAAAGTGTTAAACTAAAGCTCATGATCATTCTCTAACTTGTTTAAATTAGACTTAATCCGCTGCTTAACTTTAAGCTAACACCTGGGGTGTCACAAGTGACCGGACACACAAGGCCTGCGTCCAGTCATAGGTGGCATATGTTAACATTGGGTGTGAGACTTGGCGTGCAGAGGCAAAGGCAGGACTGGACGCTGGCCAGAATCAGGTCAGGGTGGACCTAACGCGTCTGGTCGGCATTGTGAGGGGTTCTTGACCTTTCCCCGGCGAAGAGCCAAAATGTACTCTAGTGGATTACTCGTGGCTTGTGTGATCCTCATCTTGTGTTCGTTGTGCGGCACCCGGTTGTGGGTTTGGCATGTGATGCCAATTAGCGCATAAACCTCCAAGTGAGTGAATCGCCACAACGAGGACTAGCTTGTCGGCAAGCAAGTGAACTTTGGTAAAAAAATCATGTGTCATCATTGTCTGAGGATTTCTTGGTATTTATTGTGATTGATTGTGATCATCTTATGATTGGCTCACTCCTCGACACATCGGTATAATCATCACCATCCCCTCTTGTATTTACATTCCTAGTGTGTAAGCTAAGCTCTTTAGTGTAATTAGTTTTGAGAGCTAGCTTGCGTCGGGTCTAGTGGTTAGTGAGGCTCTTTAGTTAGTCTTTGAGAGCTCACTAACTTAGTGTAGTGACATACCCATTATGTGGATAAAGACTATAGCAACTAGAATTGTGGTAGGTGGCTTTCATTTTTACTTTTTTAGTAGTCTAGCGCAACACTCGCTTCGTCGTTTATTTGACTAACCACATTGCTTAGGTGTTGTTGTAGAAATTTTTATAGGCTATTCACCCCTCTTTATCCATTAGGACCTTTTAAGTGGTATCAGAGCCGTGGTCACTGTGATTTGAGGCTTAACAACCTTCGGTGTCAAAATGGCTCAAATCAACAACACCAAGAAGCCACTCTAATTTGATGGCTCCAACTATCCCTATTGGAAGGCTAAGATAACAACATATATCAAATCAATCAATAGAAAGTTGTGGAAGATGGTGGAGACCAACATTGAGATTGCCAATGAAGAGGCTCCCACCGCCGCCGAAGAAGTGCTACTCCAAAACAATGACATTGCTCTTAGTGTCATTCATGATGCTTTGGATGAGAGAACATTTGAGCAAATCAAGAACATTGAGAGGGCTCATAAGGCATGAAAGAAGTTGGAGGAGTCATTTGAGGGCACTCAAGCCATGAAGGGTGCAAAGGCATATATTCTCAAGGAGAAGTTTGCAAGCTTCAAGATGAAGGAGGATGAGAGTGTGCCTGAGATGTTCCATAGGCTTCAAGTGCTTGTCAATGATCTCAAGGCACTTGGAGAAGAGGTGAAGGACAAGGACATGTCCCACAAGTTCTTGAGATGCTTGCGATCAAGGTTTGGCATATTGGTCACTATTCTAGTGAGGAGTGATTTGGACACCATGACACCAAACTAAGTGTTGGGAGATGTGATGACCGATGACACTTATAGAAATGATGAGAAGAAAGAAAAGAAGGAGAAGAAAGATGAGAAGAAGGATGGGAAGAATAAGAGTATGGCATTCAAAGCCATATCATCCAATGGCAAGGCAAAGCAAGAATCATCAAGTGAAGATAAAGACTTGAGCTTTGATGAGATGGATGTTGAGAAGATGGCTCTCTTTGTCAAGAGATTTGGCAAGTTCATGGTGAAGAAGGGCTACCGTGTTAGAAGAAAGAAGTCTTCATCCAAGAACAAGGAAGAGTCAAGAAGGTGCTTCAAGTGTGGAAGCAAGGATCATCTTGTTGCTCAATGCCCATACAATAGTGACAATGATGATGATGACAAGAAGAATGACAAGAAGGAAAAGAAAGAGAAGGACAAGATGGCCATCAAGAAGAAGAAGAAGAAGGGTGGATCATATGTGGTCACTTGGAATAGTGATGCTTCCTCAAGTGATGATGATGATAGTGATGATGACAAGACCACCAAGAAGAAGGCCCTTGCAAGCATTGTTATCAATGAGAAGCCTTCTCTCTTTGACACCCCATCATGGTTCATGGCTAAGGCCACTAAGGTACAAACTTGTGATGATGGATGTGATGAGGAACATGATAATGAAAATGAAAATGAAAGTGATAGTGATGATGATGAACCAACTAAGGATGAACTACTTGACATGTTAGATGATGCTAAAGAACTAAAGAACATTTTGATATTAAGAGAAGGGAATGCAAAAGCTTGCGTAAGGAACTAAATGCCCTTAAGCAAGCATTTGATGAGCTCAATGCATCTCATGAGAGGCCAGAGGTAGCCCATGAGAAGCTTGGCAAGGCTCGCAAGAAGCTTGAGAAAGCTCATTCCTCTCTACTTAATGAGCAAAATGTGAAGGAGCATGTTGAAACATGTGATGTAGGCTTAACTTGTGATATAATTAATGAATCATTCTATAAGTCTATCATTGTTGCTCCCACTAACCTTTCTTGTAGCACATTGTGGGGGTATGGCCCCCGGTACCAACAAGACAAGATATGGGCCGCGCCCCAAAGGTGGCCCAGCCCATAAGATCAAGAGATCAAAGCGTGCACCGCAAGGCTACATGAAGATGTGATTTATTGTATAATACCAAATATGATATTTTTCTTGTAACCCTACCCCTCTAGAGTATATAAGGAGAGGCAGGGGGCCCTAGATGGGATATATCGAATCTGATACATAATCAATACAAAATAACAAAGCACAGGATGTAGGGTGTTACGTCAAGCTGACGGCCTAAACCTGTATAAATCTTGTGTCTCTGTTACCATCTGGTTCGGATCACGTGCACCTCCACCAATTCATCTACTACCGTGGGTATACCCCTTAGTAGACTGCCGACCAGATTTTGTCGACAGTGGCGCACCAGGTAGGGGGTGTGCATGCTGATTCTATGGTGAACCAGATGGGAATCTTTTCTTCAACCAACGTCACCGGCAACTCAGCATTCAGCGGCAACTCAACGCTGGCACGCAGCGGATCACTTTCCTTAGTGAACGACCGCACATGCTGGAGTTCAACGCCTTGCCATGTGCCTCCAACAGACGCAACACACGACAACAAGATCAGAGTCAAGCAATCCAAGAAAGCTAAGTCAAGTCACTTTCTAATTAAATATTATTATTATACTTCTAGATGTACCCGTATGTTTGCTAGATTTCAGTTGGGAGAAACCTAATCACATCTTGTTATTGCTCATGATTTCTGATCGGATACGCAAGATCTTTTTTGTGGATCATGACAACCAGCAATTAGGAAAGGCGGCCGGCGATAACGCGATGTGGAGCAGTGTTTCCACCAAAGATGCTGGTCAGCCATACAAGATAATTGGAGTAGTTGAAGAGATATACAATCACATATGCATCTAGATCTACACCACCATGCAGGCAACCTCACGTATCTCAGGCATGCAAGGAAGATCTTGGACTATGCCCTCGCCTTGGTCGGACATGCTCAAGGACTTTGCCTTCCCACGCGGATTGACTCCATCAGGCTCCGATTACGTCTGTTCGCCTACGACTCCGCGTACCCATCCGAGCTGTCAAACAAACCGTTCGAGCCATCAAGCGAGCCGACCGGACTACTCATTCCGATCGCCTACCGCGTCGCAATGATCGCCGCGAAGAACGGCGTTATAACGACCGCGACCGCTGCCATGACGACAGTCCATAAAGCTCGAGGGCTGGGCAATTTCGTCGATGCCGATCCGATGTTATGACTAAAGATAACTACCCATCTTATACATGGATTTAATAAAATTTTTGCCTCAGCGTTTCTCCATGTTGTTTTCTCCATGATTATTCTCCAAACGATTTTTCTCCATGTATACCATCTTAAAGATGACATACTCTTTCACCTCAATGGCTCCCTGAACAGCCATGTTTATGCTTGTGCTCTCTAGAGACGGCCCTGTCTCTAGCTTCCCCCAACATGTGCATGAGTGCCTGCCCACTGCGTTATGGGTGGTCGGCAGCAGCTCCTTGGTGATGCCTATATTCCTAAGTGTGTACAGGAGCTAAGCTCTTTACACCATGGGGTGTGGGATAGCCGGGGCTGGGGGCTCACCCAACAAACTAACGGCTCAGGGCAGTTTATATTAAATATAAACACATCTCCAAAAGAAAACTTAATGTTTACAGTATATTTAAGATATTCTTCATCAACTCACTGACCAGCCACATTCTCACTTGTGTTGCCAGAAACAACCATGTTCTCGATCTCACTCCTACACATGCACAAGCGCCAGCCCTCTGCGTTATGGGTGGTCAGCAGTGGCTCCTCAGCGACGCCTGTGCTCTTACACGTAAATGGGTGCTAAGCACTCTACGCTATGGAGTATGGGTTAGTTGGGGCTGGTGATGCGATATAGAACCAACTGGCAGGAAGTTACTCATATTTAAAATATAAACACTTCATACAAACATAATGTCTATCTATTCCGCTCTGCTGCCTTCATCGCCGAGTTTATATATTTATTTTTACATCATGTACTACTCATTATACATATTTATTATAGGATCATCGTCCGGGTGGTCGCACCACCTGGCCTTTGGACTTCTTCGCCGATCAGCTGGTCGGACCGCTAGGTTCATGGATTTCATCGCCGACCAATTGGTCGGACCGTTCGGCGTTCACTTGATTCTTCGCCAACCAGTTGGTTAGGCTGCTCGGTACTTGATTCTTCGCCAACCAACTGGTCGGATTATCTGTCGCTTCATCGTCAGTTACGTTAGGGGCTCGCCAGCTAAGCTCGAGGACTTCGTCTATCGATTTGTTTGTTGGCTTACTATGTTTTGCCGACGCTGCATGTCATGTGTGATATCAAGGTGTTCCATGCTGTCCAGATCAGGGTGCTGATCCTGGACGGCATGTCAGGGGCTTTGATAAGTATATCTATCGCAGTAATTCAGTGCTAAGCACTTTTTGTTTTCTCCACGTTTTACTGCTCGATATTATCAAGTTTGACTCCATATGCCTAGTGCTAAGTATGGGGACTTCGTACTTTACACTTAATTCTTTGATCCTGCTATAAGATGTTTCTCTATCTTATAGCAGGCTTAGGGACTAAGTGTGTACACTTCACCTTACGGTGAATGTACTATTTTTTTCTTCTTACTGGTTTTTTAGCTAAGCTGGGGACTAGCTATGTGCTCGACTAAGCTGGAAATTGGTTGTTTTGACTAAGTGATCGTTGAAATTCTTTGATCCTGACACCAGGTATCTTTTTCACCTACTGTCAGGCTTGGGAACTACAATGTATACATTGCACCTTGCGGCGCATGTATCAATACTAATATCCTCTTTGACTAAGTCATGGATGATGATCATCTGACTTTACCAACGAAGCCTAAGTGTGTAAACTTCACCTAAGGTCGATGTCTCTAGCAAGCTCCGTCTCCGTTTTATCTGCCGATCAGCTGGTCGGACCGCTAGGTGAAAGGACTTCGTCGCCGACTAGTTAGTCAGACTGTTCGGCATTTACTTCTACTCAGCGCTCACTTCATCGCCGACCAGATGGTTGGGCTGCTCGGTGCTCGATTCTTCGCCAACCAACTGGTTGGATTGTCCGTCGCTTCATCGTTAGCCATGCTGGGGGCTCGTCAGCAAAGCTGGGGACTCCCTTATAACACCCTCGGTGTTACACCGTAAATCATTTACTAAAACATGTCATGAGCATCATGTTTATGTGTTAATGCAAGTGATAAAGTGTGTAGATCAATTTCTGTAACTCGAAACGATCAACTAAAATGCTGAGCGAAAGTTGATTCGATAGTCATGTTATATCACTTAGGGTTTAAAACCAATTTTTATTAAGCAAAAATGCTATAGAACATGTGTGTGAAATACTTGCAGTAGAAAAATGATATTACTAGCTAATATTTCCACTAGCTTAGAAATCGCAAATGGAAATCAAATTTAGCTCTAAAATTTAGAAATTTTCAAGTCTGCCGACTGCTAGACATTGCTATGTTTAGCAATTTATTGTGAGAGATTGAGTTAAGGAGTAGGGTAGTATTATGGCTTGTTTTAGTAGCCTAATATACCGTCTAAGGTATAGCAAAAGTGGTTTGGGGATTGGATCAACGGTTTAGACGTCTTGAACGCTTTAAAATCCGTGTATAACATGAACTCGAGCCGTCTTCTTCTGTTGGGCATGGTCACCAGGCCGTCCTGCCCCGACGTCACGGCGTCAGTAAGCTGGGCGTGCGTGCACATGTGCACGTGGCCACATTGGCCGGTTGCTGTTGTCGTAGCATGGCTGCGGTGGGCACGCCGCTAGCCGCCAACCGCGAGCCACCGCACCCGCCGCTCACCTGCGCCTGGTCGTCCTGCCACCGTGCCGCGCTGCTTCCGTGGCCATCGTGCCACCTGGGCTTGGCCGAGGCTGGCCGTAGTAAGCTGCTAGCCCTGCACCCTACTGCTCTGCCTCGCACTACCGTTTTGGGAGCCGCCGCGGTCGCACTGTCGACACTACTCATGTCACGACGCTGCCGCTGCCGTCGCGTCGTCATTGCGTTCGCGCTAATCCACTGCACCTCTATGCTGTTGCCAGCCCTATGCGTGTTGCCTCTGTTGCGCGCAAGTGGGTGAGCCACCGTCGCCATGCCATTTATGGCACTGCGGCGTGTGGGCCACGCCAATCAGACGCGCGCACGCATTGTTCGTTGTGCCAGAGCATGGGCCTCCCATGCTCGCCGCTTGCGTCCCACCAAGGCGTGGACGAGCCGAGCCCACCTGCTACCCTGTCTCTCTCTTTCCCTCTTTCTCCCTCTATTTCCCCCCACCATCGCATCATGTCATGGTGAAGCCAGAGAGCGAGCACCTCCCATCAATTCCTCATGCTCGTGTCTCCATCTTCATGCCCCCTCTCTAGCCGACCCCACCCTGCATTGACTCGCATCACACCGAGCTCCAATTTTGGAGCTTTGCCCGCCATCGTGTCGTTAAGGCCTGTCGCCGCCCGTGTCATGGCCAGTCTCCACCACTTCATCCCGCACCAATTCCTCTACACCACTAGCTAGCCTTGGCTCCCTCTTCATTGTGCGCATGCTAGTCATAGCTCTAGTGCCATCTCCTTGCTGCTAACACAGCCATGCCTTTGCGGTCCACCATTCACCTCGCAGCGCGCACGTGGCTAGCCTCACTCGGGTCATCTTCGACCGAGCTAGCTTCTCGGTAAGGTCACTGGTGAGTGGTCATTGCTAACCCGCTACCCCTACCACCTTGTTGTTGCTGCGGCTTGCCTAAATGCCTTTGCCATTGCTGCAGGGTGCCTACCATTGTGGAGAGGTCCCTCTATGGCGTCCCGGCTCATGCAACTGCCGCCCATCGTCTCGCGTCGAACCATAGGTGAGCGTTGGCCTCATAGATAGGTTAGCGGGGTCCCGTGTGGTCGGCGTAAGCGCCAGTGCCACCTCTCGCCGCACCAGAGCACGCGGGGATGGCTGAGGACCTTGCCATTGTAAAGAGGAGAAAGATCTGAGGGTTTCGTTGCAAACTCACTGTCTATAGAAATAGTAACATTGACTGCGAGTTGTTTTACTCATAGTCCAGGGGCATTTTTGAAAGAGTGTCAGCGCGCGTGGGCTTCCTCGCCGTGGGCCACGCCTCGCCTATGGACCGTAGCGTGCTCGCGCGTGCGCGTTGTGCCACGTGGGGCCGAATTGAGTTTATCTTTTTCGTGGAGAATAGAAATAGCTTTTCATTTTTATTCTGAGCTGAACTTTGGTAAATCATATAAAATCATGTAGGTATCCAAAAATTGTGAAACTAATTTTGTTAGTTCCTAAAATTGTGCTCTATCTATTGGTGTATTTAGTTCATATATATATTTGTTGATACCAAGAACTATTAAATCATTTGAGAGTGCTTAATATTATTAGGTTAAATATTGTAGGAATTTTTGTGGCAATATGGTGATAGTTGTAGCTTTGAAAATTTTACAGTAGCTTCATGGTATTATTATGTGCTCACTGTAATTTTTATAGCTTTAGAATAGACTTAACATAAGGGTAGTTAAATGCTCTTTGTTTCAAATATACATTAAATCATTAGTAGAAATAAAGATATATCCTTCATTTGTAAAGCTAGGTGTTTGTTAGTTGAACCCAACACTTTACTTGATGAAGATGATAGTTAGCTTAGTATCTTAGTCATTAGAGCTAGCTTAGTAGTTTATCATGTGTATTCTTAATTTAGGAGCTGCTATTGCTAAAATACTAAGTGTTCCATCACCATCGCATGCATGTAGAGAATGAGTTGGCGGAGATCATGACCATCGGAGACCATGAGTTTGAGGAGGTGATCGAGGAGTACGAGGAGGAGATCCTCATGCAGGAGGAGGTCCCGGAGCCGCTACTGACTGACTGAGTTGACACCACGCCTATCCAAGACAAGCCCCGGTGCATAACCCTTATTTTGAATGATCACTGGATATATATATATGTGATGTGCATTTATGTTACATGATTTATATTGAAACTACATGCATAGATAACCTACCTATGAGTCCTACTAGCATAGGTCGAGTAGCTGCTATGATTAGGCTATCGGTAGCATGAGTAACCTGCCGTTACTCACAATAGGTGATTATTATTATCACTCTCATGATAAAATAGTGAAAGCAAATAGAGACTGGGCAGGGATATGATATGGGTATTGGTGGGTATAAAAGGTTGTGTCCCGCGGCCAACGGGGCATAGCTTGGTTACACTATTTTCCCTGTCTGTGTTGGTTAAGGATCAGCCATTGCATTGAATTCTAGTCAAGTCACAGACTTATTATTATGAGCACATACTTGTTTATGGGAGTAGGAAAGGCTCGTTGCTTTCTTATCGTGTGTTCTGGCTCTTTCCGGACTGATTGATTGGAGGCAGGGATGGTGGAGGTCTAAGCACCACACCGAGTCCAGACTCAGGTGTGGGGGCTTAGAGTCCAAGTTTGGACGTGGACCTTGACCCCTTGACATGAGAGTGGTGGGTTGGTCCTGCTTGTGCCTGGGGTACAAGCAGGGCGTGTGTTTTCAAGGTACCCAGTAGGGCTACATTGGTTCATGAATCATCGTGTAATACGGTATGACTTGTCTATGATCTAGCACCATAGTAAGAACTGGAAGATAAAATGTGGTGAAATGGATCTGATTGCTCAACTATTGCTTGAAAGTCGAACATGTGCTTACATAGAATGGTTAGCTAATGAACTAATCATGACTACTAATAAAACACATACATAAGGATTCACTACTAGTGTTGATTTTTGCAAAAAGGAAACCTAGCAAACCATAAAGCTTATCATATCCTTTGGAGTCAAGAAATTATTCCCACCAGTCGGGTAAGTGTTGCGAGCACATTGTGTACTCAGGGTTTATTTACCCCTGTTGTAGGTGCAGCTTGAGGAGTAGCTGTTGAGTGGAGGATTCTTCTGATGGGCACAGACGGATCCTTGTATCTTATCGTTAGAAGTTTATTTCAATTCCACTGTTTAAATTCCACACTCTGAACTTGGTATTGTAATAATGTATTTTTGAGAACTCTTGATGTATGAAATGGACTAAGTATTGTAAACTCGTTCTCATTATTGGATCCTAGAGGAAGAACATGGATTGTTCGAGTTCTCCCTTGGGGTGTGCTCGACGGAACCGTCCGATGTAGCTTGCTTTCGGGGTGCTTAGTGTCTAGCGGAAGACAAGCGCCTCCGAAGGTGTGTTATTTCGGGCTGTTCTGCCACATCCTTGGTGTTTGGATTCTTCGTGCAAGCGTTGCCAGCTAAGTTGAGGACTCAGCATTCGGATTCTTTGTGCAAGAGTCACCGGCTAAGCTGGGGACTCCCTTGGCGGTCGGATCTCGCTACGTCTCATTGATGTGCTATCAAGTTGCTCCATGCTATTCGGATCAGGGTGCTGATCTTGGGTAGCATGTTTGGGTCTTGATACGCACATGTCAGATGATGTCAACAGGCTTTTAGACTTATTTTCTTTGAGCCTGCTACAAGATTCATTCATCATTTTCTAGTAGGCTCGAGGACTAAGTGGCTACACTTCACCTGATAGTGAATGTAGTGCTTATTTCCTGATTTACCCTCTTTATTGACTAAGTCACGGATGATAATCATCTGACCTCGCAAACGGAGTCTAAGTGGCTACACTTCATCTGAGGTGAATAATTTTTAAAATTAATCTTGAGCCCCTTATATCCTTTTGGCAAGCCTTACTTGGCTAAGTTTGAGGTCTCCTAACCAGTTAAACTAATTGGCTTCGACTTCCATCGCTCGGATCACCAATTAACTGGTCGGCTTTGACTTCCATCGCTCGGATCACCAGTTAAACTGGTCGGCTTCCACTTCCATTGCTCGGATCTCCAGTTAAACTGGTTGGCTTCACATCAAACTACTCGGACTTGTTCAAGACTGCATTGCTGAAAGGATACAAGGCGCTCGAGGACTAACTATGGGGGTATGGCCCCCGGTACTAACAAGACAAGACATGGGCCGCGCCCCAAAGGTGGCTCAGCCCACAAGATCAAGGCGTGCACCACAAGGCTACATGAAGATGTGATTTATTATATAATACCAAATAGGATATTTTTCTTATAACCCTACCTCTCCAGAGTATATAAGGAGAGGCAAGGGTCCCCTAGACGGGATATATCGAATCTGATACATAATCAATACAAAATAATAGAGCACAGGATGTAGGGTGTTACGTCAAGCTGACGGCCTGAACCTGTATGAATCTTGTGTCTTGTGTCTCTGTTACCATCTGGTTTGTATCACGCGCACCTCCATCGATTCATCTACTACCGTGCGTATACCCCTCGATAGACTGCCGACCAGATTTCGTCGACACACATCCACTTCTACCTCATCTAGTAGTGATAGTTTTACTTGTGATGCCTCACTAATGGTTGAGAATGAGACCATCAAGAAGGAGGTCAATGAGCTCACTCACTCATTAGGCAAAGACTATGGTGGTGAGGACTGCTTGCTTATGTGCTTGGGTAGCCAAAGAGCTTCTCTCTATAAAGAGGGATTGGGCTATACCCCCAAGAAAGGCAAGACGGACTTTGCTCCTCACAAGACTAGTTTTGTAAAGAACAATGGTCGGTTTTACACTAGTTGCAAGCAAGTTAGTCATATAGAGCAAAAGTACATGAACAAAAAGTCATAAGCTAATGTATCCTCCATTAAACTTGATTCTTTCTATGTGCTTACCAAGGGTGCAAATGGTGTGAAGGCTAAGTTCATTGGTGCACCATGGATGGGCTCAAAGAAGAAAGCTATTTGGGTACCAAAGAGCTTAGTGACTAACCTTCAAGGACCCAAGTAAGTTTTGGTACCTAAAAAGAATTGATCTTCTTTTGTAGGTCAATTACGAAACCAGAGAAAGGCATTGGGTTCTTGATAGTGGGTGCACTCAACACATGACCGGTGATGCAAGAATGTTCAACTCAATCAATACCAATGCAATGATGGTTATGATAGTATCACATTTGGTGACAATGGCAAAGGCAAGGTCAAAGGGTTTGGTAAGATTGCAATATCCAATGACATGAGCATTTCCAATGTGTTGCTAGTTGAGAGCTTGAACTTTAATTTGTTATCCGTGGCTCAATTGTGTGATCTTGGATTCAAATGCATATTCAGGGTAGATGATGTAGAGATTATAAGTGTAGATGACTCTAACTTGATCTTCAAAGGCTTTAGATATGAGAATCTATACTTTATTGATTTCAATACTAGTGAAGCTCAATTGTCAACATGCTTGTTCACTAAGTCTAGTATGGGTTGGTTATGGCATAGAAGGCTTGGTCATGTTGAAATGAAATAATTGAATAGATCGGTTAAGCATGACTTGGTTAGAGGCTTGAAAGATGTGGTATTTGAGAATGATAAACTTTGTAGTTCTTGTTAAGCCAGCAAACAAGTTGGAAACTCTCATCCTAAAAAGAGCATTATGAGCACTAGTAAAACATTTGAGTTGTTGCACATGGATTTGTTTGGGCCAACACAATACACTAGCATTGGTGGAAACAAATATGGCTTTGTGATAGTGAATAACTATATAAGATACACTTGGGTATTCTTTCTAGTGGACAAGACTGATGTGTTTGTAACTTTCAAATCATTTGTCAAAGGCATTCACAATGAGTTTGAGATAACCATCAAGAGAGTTAGAAGTGACAATGGTAGTGAGTTCAAGAACACTAGAATTGATGAGTTATGTGATGAATTTGGAATTAGACATCAATTCTTGGCCAAGTACACTCCACAATCAAATGGCCTTGTTAAGAGGAAGAATAGAACCTTGATTGACATGGCAAGATTAATGTTGAGTGAGTACAATGTGAGTCAATCCTTTTAGGCCGAAGCTATCAACACGGTTTGCTATTGTAGCAACCGCCTATATTGTTACCAATTGAAAGAGAAGACACCATATGAGCTCTTGAATGGTAGAAAGCCCAACATTGCATATTTTTTGGCCTTTGGTTGCAAATACTATATCTTGAAGAAAGGCACTAGATTGGGCAAGTTTGACAAGAAGTGTCATGAAGGATTCTAACTTGGATACTCCACTACAAGTAAAGCATATATTGTTTGGAATTTGGCAAGTGGTACTCTTGAGGAAGTTCATGATGTTGAGTTTGATGAAACCAAGGGTTCTCAAAATGAGAATGATAATCTTGATGATGTTATAGGCATTCAACTCTTAAATGTCATGAAGAACATGGATGTTGGTGAATTGAGGCCGAGGCAAGTGAATGATGATGAAGATGATCAAGTGCAAGTGCTCTCTAACTCAAATATGCAAGATGATACTAATCAAGCAAGTTCAAGTAGCTCTCATGACAATGTGCAAGATCAAGTGGCTAGTACATCATCTGAACCCAATGATCAAGTAAGTATAAGCAATGTTTCTATTATCCAACTAACCAATATTGCAAGAGATCATCTATTGGACACTATAATTAGAGATATTTCTAGAGGTGTACAAACAAGATCAAGATTGGCTTCATTTTGTAAGTATTTCTCATTTATGTCATCCATTGAACCTAAGAAGATAGATGAAGCATTAAAGGATGTTGATTGGGTGAATGCTATGCATGAAGAATTGAACAACTTCACAAGAAATCAAGTATGTGAATTAGTTGAGAGGCCTAAGGGACATAATGTGATTGGAACCAAATGGGTCTATAGAAACAAGCAAGATTAAGATGTGATAGTAGTAAGGAACAAAGCAAGATTGGTAGCATAAGGTTACACTCTTGACTTTGGAGAAACATATGCTCCGGTTGTTAGATTGGAAGCAATTAGAATCTTGTTAGCCTATGCTTGTGCCCACAACCTCAAGCTCTATCAAATGGATGTCAAGAATGCATTTCTAAATGGCTATATCAATGAAGAAGTATATGTTGAACAACCTCCTAGTTTTGAAGATGACAAGAAGCCCAACCATGTGTACAAGCTGAAGAAGGCATTGTATGGCTTGAAGCAAGCACCTAGAGCATGGTATGAGAGGTTGAGGGACTTCCTACTATCTAAAGGGTTCATGATGGGCAAGGTTGACACCACTCTTTTCATCAAGAAGATTGGCAAAGTCTTGTTTGTGTTGTAAATCTATGTTGATGACATCATATTTGGATCAACCAATCAAAACTTTTGTGAAGAGTTTGGCAAAATGATGGCTAATGAGTTTGAGATGTCCATGATTGGAGAGTTGAGTTACTTCCTTGGTCTTCAAATCAAATAATTGAAGAATGGTACATTTGTGGGTCAAGGCAAGTACATTAAAGACATGCTCAAAAAGTTTGGCATGAATGAAGCAAAGGCCATTGGTACACCATGGGAACAAATGGTAATTTGGATAGACATGCAAGTGGCAACATGGTGGATCAAAAGTTGTATCGGTTTATGATTGGAAGCCTACTCTATGTGACCGCATCAAGGCCGAATGTTATGTTTATTGTGTGCATGTGTGCATGTTTCCAAGTCTCACTAAGAGAAAGTCATTTGAAGGCTACAAAAAGAATATTGAGGTACTTGAAGCATACACAAAATGTTAGTTTATGGTATCCTAAAGGAGCAAAGTTTGAGCTAGTTGGATATTCCAACTTGGATTATGTGGGATGCAAGGTTGAAAGGAAGAGCACCTCGGACATATGTCAATTGTTAGGAAGATCACTTGTTTCATGGTCATCAAAGAAATAAAATAGTGTTGCATTATTAATCGCCGAAGCCGAATACATATCCACCAGTAGTTGTTGTGCACAAATACTTTGGATAAAGGCTACCTTGAATGACTTTGGAATCAAGTTCAAGAAAGTGCCATTGCTATGTGACAATGAGAGTGCAATCAAGCTAACCAACAATTTGGTTCAACATGTAAGAACAAAGCATATTGATGTCCGCCACCATTTCATTAGAGATCATCAACAAAAAGGAGATATTTGCATTGAGAGTGTGGGCATCGAAGATCAATTTGCCGATATATTCACCAAGCCATTGGATGAGAAGAGATTTTGCAAGCTAAGGAATGAGTTGAACATATTGGATTTCACAAATATGTGTTGATGCACCCCCACTAATATGACATGTCTCTCCTTCGAGCAATCCAAGGTAAAAGTTCATTGGCATGCATACATCTTTTGTTAAGGACTTGTTTAGTGCATCTAGGCATTCCTCATGTCTTATAGGCTAATTCATAAAAATCAAATGAATTTGATGCTTGTATGGTACCACTATTGCTTCTATGCTTGACTTGATCTAGTGGTAGCATATGACATGTTTGTGGGTTTGTGAACCTAGTGTTTGATCTAGAAAATGAGCTATAAGTGTTTAACTCAACATGGTACAAGATAACCCTTGCAATGAGGTGTGAAGAAGCTTGTCCTTGGATCAAACCGAGTTAAATGTCTTAGGCAAGTGATCTAGATTGAACCAAATTTGGGAAAATAATCCTCACCCCATTGATTGACATTGATAATCTTAAACTATCTAAAATTAAACCTTTGTGGTCATTGATGACTAAGGGGAAGAAGTAATGCACAAAGATAGTAAAAAGATAACAAAGGGGATAACTTTGACATAGGGAGAGAGATATGACAAAGGAAAGGGATCAATTAAAATTTTGAGCACACAAGTAGGGGGAGCAAGCTCATAAACTTGATTGATGCATTTGAATGTGCATTTTCATATGTTTGCTTGCATGACACAAGTTTTAAATTAAAATTCTATGCTTATGTGGTGTATGCTAGCTGTAGGTTTGATTGATAAAATGAAAAACTAGCATGCATAAGTTAAGTAACTAGACTTGTGTTTATATTATGAAAACTAGACCCTTGCTTCTAATGTTGATCTCACGGAGTATTCTAGTTTTTATGAATGTCTAGTTACTAATGATGCTAAGGATGGTATAATGGTGCACTCCGATTGGTATCACGTTTCAAAGGTCTATCTCTTATACCTTAGCATCATTTGGTAGACATTACTCTCCCACAACTCAAATCCATGCATATGTACATGCTTCAATCCAAACTCTTAGCACATATATAGGGGGAGCTAATGCAACCAATTAGGGTTCATGAAACTTATCCATATCCTTTTACACATGGTAAATATGCTTGGGGAAGCAACATGGATTCAATTGAATTTCAATTCATATCTTTGTGAAAGGGTTGTCATCAATTACCAAAAAGGGGGAGATTGAAAGCTCTAGTTTGGTTTTGATGAATTGATAAAACCCTTAGTGCTAACCTAGTTTATCAAAGTGATCATGAGATAGATAGCACTATTCCAAGTGATGAAGCAATGGTGAAGATCATGATGATGGCGTGACCATGGTGATGATCAAGTGCTTGGACTTGGAAAAGAAAAAAGAGAAAAACAAAAAGCTCAAGGCAATGGTGATATCCATAGGAGCTTTTTGGTTTGGTGATCGAGACATTTAGCGAGTGTGATCACATTTAGGATCGATAGCCGTACTATTAAGAGGGATGAAACTTATATCGAAATGCGGTTATCAAAGTGCCACTAGATGCCCTAACTCATTGCATATGCATTTAGATCTAGTGGCGAGCTAACACCCTTGACAATATTTGTAGTTGTCACAAGGTGATACACTTGAAAATATGCTAACACACGTGCACAAGGTGATACACTTGGTAGTTGGCACATTTGAGCAAGGGTTGAGAAGTTGAAGTGAAGGAGGTGATTTTCACTGAAAATCAGTGACCGAACGTTGAACCCGAGGTGACCGGACGCTGAGGTGGTGAGTCCAGTCATTTATAAAAGTGTTGGTGCGCTTGGGCTCGGTCGGTTCAGCGATCGGACGCATCACAGTGAAAGTGACCGAACGCGCAGGGCCTGCGTTCGGTCACAGGTGACGTATGCTGACATCGGGCGTGAGACTTGGAGTGCAGAGGCAAAGGCAGGACCAGACGCTGGCCTGAGTCAGGTCATGGTGGACCTGACACGTCTGGTCGGCATTTTGCCACTCGGGGAACTCTCTAGAAATGACCTAACACTGGGAGGCCGAGCTAATTGGCGTGTCCGGTCATCAGTTGGAGGCACGCGGTGCTGTGAGCATCTGACACGGGGCTAGCGTGTCGGTCAATGGATCGGCGCGTCCGGTCCTTCATTAAAGCGTGAGTGAACTAGCTGTTGGTGATCGACGGTCGCAGTTTAAATGTGTTACATGTGGCGAGCATCCAAGGATCAGACGTAGGCCTGGGTGCATTTGATCGCCCCGACCTACGCGTCCGATCGATGCGTAGTGGGCTGCTCTGTGAGCCCAACGGCTCTATTTTGATGGAGCCTCTATAAAAGGTGTTTGGCTAGCTCAAGATCACTCTCTTGGCCATTTGCATTGACATAGCAACCTTGTGAGCTTAGCCAAAGCTCTCCCACTCATCCCCATTATTGATTCATCATCTTTGTGTGATTGGGAGAGAATCCAAGTGTATTGCTTGAGTGATCGCATCTAGAGGCACTTAGTGATTGTATTTCGCTGTGGGTTTGGCTTGTTACTCTTAGACGGCTTGGAGCAGTGAGGATCATCGAGCAGAGGAAGGTGCTTGTCTTCGGCTTCGATCGTGGTGATTATAAGGGGTTCTTGACCTTTCCTCGATGGAGAGCCAAAAGGTACATTAGTGGATTGCTCGTGACTTGTGTGATCCTCATCTTATGTTGGTTGTGCGACACACGGTTGAGGGTTTGGCATGTGATGTCAATTAGCTCGTGAACCTCCAAGTGAGTGAATCACCACAACGAGGACTAGCTTGCCGGCAAGCAAGTGAACCTCAGTAAAAAATCGTGTCTCATCATTGTACGAGGATTCCTTAGTTTTCATTGTGATCATCTTGTGATTGGCTCACCCCTCGACACGTTGGTATAATCATCGCCATCCCCTCTTGTATTTACATTCCTAGTGTGTAAGATAAGTTCTTTAGTGTAATTAGTTTTGAGAGCTAGCTTGAGTCGGGTCTAGTGGTTAGTGAAACTCTTTAGTTAGTCTTTGAGAGCTCACTAACTTAGTGTAGTGACATACCCATTGTGTGGATAAAGACTATAACAACTAGAATTATGGTAGGTGGCTTGCCTTTTTAGTAGGCTAGCGCAACACTCGCTTCACCGTTTATTTGATTAACTACATTGCTTAAGTGTTGTTGTAGAAATTTTTATAGGCTATTCACCCCCCTCTAGCCACTAGGACCTTTCACACGTAATAAATGATGCTTGCTTAACATGATGGAACGTATGACATGATGCATGATGAATGACTCATAATTGCATGAACAGAGGTTAACAAAGTTAAAAAAGTTGAGTACAACTTTCCTTCACCAAAGAACTAGGGTTTGTTTTATAAAAGCATTTTCATTTATTTAACTAACAAGTTAATTAGTTGTTATTATATGAAAGCAACATTTATTATATTATACTAGTCAAACAAGACAAAGTATTTAACTAACATTACACCAAGTTCAACTATGAGGGCAAGCAAGGATCACTACATGACCAAACCACATGTATTTTCAAATTAGTTATTTGAGTAAACTATTTTAATTATTAACTAGCTAGTTAATCATGCGCACAACAAAGAAGTAAAAGAGTTGCCAAGGAGTAGCAGAAATGTTTGTGTCCGAAGGTCTACAATCAAGTCCAAAATACACCAAAGTCATTTTAGGATTTATATAAATCATTTTAGTATTTATTAAATAAATAAAAGACATTTACACACACTTAAATAAATTAACCAATTTAGAATTATCAAAACAGTACCAAACTTTTTGTGAAGGAAGGTATTAACATGTGAAACATACACAAAAAGTTTCATGATTAAAGAATTATTATTTTTATTTATAAAAATCATGCAAGGTCCATTTTATAATTAAAAGAGGTAATTTTAAGCATACAAAAACTACTGAAAATGGCCAATTCATATTTTTCCATAGTAGAGCATCTCATGTCAAAGCTACACAACAAAATTCATGAATTTAGCATGCACCAATAATTAGTTATGAAATAAATTAGATTCAACACTTTTAATCATTTTCTAAAATTCGAAAACCTCTGGAAAACTTTTCTCACTCAGCCTCCGGTTACCCACACCCACTGACACGTGGACCCGAGGTCAAACCCGACCTCGCCCGCTTTGACCGCGACCGCGCTGGTGGGTACACGGCGGAGCTCGCCGACGACGAGCCGGTCGGCGACGGTGACTACCTTGGCGCGCTCCTTTCCCTTGTGCACCCGCCCAGCCCACTAGACGAGCATCTAGGGTACTACAGCGAGCTCGGCAGCGACGACAGCGGTATGGCGGCGCTCTAGCGCATCGGAGATGACCGATGGTGGGATCTTCGACGATGGCGGAGGCACCATTAGTTTCCCCTTGACCTAATGGACCTATCCAAGCTATTGGTTGATCGAATTAGGGCTCCGCGCGAGCTTGCCCGCGGCCATGGTGGCACGATGGGGTAGAACACGACGGTGCGACGGCGTTCCGGCTGCTACGGTGCAGTAGATATAAATGGAGGCGACGGGCATGATCAGGAGCTCACCGCGACTCCGTCCAGCTACTTGGTAGAGGTAGGGACGCGGTAGATAGGGCTAGCGACGGTGAGGGCGGTCGTGGCGGCTTGAACTGGGGAAGATGACGGCGTTCCGGTGCGCCTTGCACGGTAGCGATAAAAAGGAGCCGATCACAACCAATACGCCAAGGTGAAGCTAAAACACGAAATAGGAAGGGGAAAGGTGCTCCGGAGAGGCCCAACCACGACGGAGGTGTTCACGACGGTGCTCCGAATACCCATGAGGAAGACGGCGGCCTCCATCCGACTCTGGCGGAGAGGGGTTGCGCGAGCAGGTCAAGGAGATAAGCGAGAAGCAAGCGGAGTTGGAGGCGTGAGCAATTTGAGCTGGGAGCAAGTGGTGGTGGTGAATTTTGGCCGACGCGTCAAGATGAATGGCAGCGAGCAGGAAGGGAAGAAAAGGGAAGGAGCTGGCGATGCTGTGATAAAGAAGGCGAGGGCGAGGGCGAGGCACAAGCGAACGACAGTAGCTGCTCATGCTGCCACCGCGAAGCAGCTAAGTGCCAAGCGCCAAAACGACGCGAACAAAGGCGGCGGGCGGCCACCGACGATGAGCAGGTGAAGCAGGCAGCTCACCAGATTACTGTTCACGCTGACAGGTCATCTTCTCGTCCCTTTTTCTTTAGATTTTGCAAAACGACTTGATAAGCAACCTTAACCAAAGTTGTTCATCCACGTGAGATCTCCAACACTGCTTCAAGGTTCATCATCCAAAACTGGCTAGTTTAAAAGATTTTTAATTTCGAAGATGAGCACTTTGAAACTGAGAAACTGGTTTCAGTTAGGGTTTCTCCAAAAGAAGTTTTAGTTAAGCAACTTTGGACAGTTAATTAGTGAACAAACATCCATCAATCATATCTAGGGATGAAAACGGTACGGATATTTTCCGACCGTATTTGAAACCGGATCCGTTTAGAGGGGTTGAGATCTGTCCGTATCCAAGTTCGGATATCCAACATCCAATACCGTATCCGTATCCGTATCCGAATACTCAAATCACATATTTATGATATCGATATCTATGGATGAAAACGGTACGGATATTTATTCGACCGTCCGTTCGACCGAACAAATATGAACACTTATCTGGATAGTTACTCGGATATCCGGGTTTTTTTTCGGATACGGATACTAAAACGGATATCTTAGGCGGATATCAAATACGGATGTAATATCATCGATATCCGGCGGATATCGGATAATCCGGATAAGTATCGGATATATCCGGATATTTAAAAACGGATATTATCCGGATATTTATTCAAAATTTAAAAATCACAAATTTGAACCATACAAACTATCTCAAATGGAAAGTTGACCAAAACAACAATTGTAGATCTTGATGAGTTGAACAAACTTGGTATTCAAAACTTTTCAATTTGAAGTCATTTAGAGTTCATAATACTAGAGTCAAAGTGTTGTTTTTTCATTTGACCAAATTTGACTTGGTCAAACTTGCTCAAATGAGACACTAAATGACCTCAGATGAAAAAACTCTGAATACCAAGTTTGATCATCTCAGCAAGATCTACAATTGTTACATAGTTCATTTTCCCATTTGAGAAAGTTTTATCAAACACTAGTCATAAATTCTTGAATCTCATATAGACTTTCTGAAACTATGTCACACACTTGTGAAATTTGAACTATATTTTGTTCAAACTTTCTCAAATGAAAAAATGGCCTATATAAGGATTGTATATCTTGATGAGATGAACAAACTTGGTATTCAAAACTTTTCAATTTTAGACAATCTAGGGTTCCGAAAACTAGTTTGTAAGCATCGAAATTTAAAAATCCCAAATTTGAACCGTCCAAACTATCTCAAATGGAAAGTTGACCAAAACAAAAATTGTATATCTTGATGATTTGAACAAACTTGGTATTCAAAACTTTTCAATTTGAAGTCATTTAGAGTTCATAATACTAGAGTCAAAGTGTTATTTTTTCATTTGACCAAATTTGACTTGGTCAAACCTGCTCAAATGAGACACTAAATGACCTCAGATGAAAAAACTCTGAATACCAAGTTTGATCATCTCAGCAAGATATACAATTGTTACATAGCTCATTTTCCCATTTGAGAATTTTTTATCAAACACTAGTCACAAATTCTTGAATCTCATTTAGACTTTCTGAAACTATGTCACACACTTGTGAAATTTGAACTACATTTTGTTCAAACTTTCTCAAATGAAAAAATATCCTATATAAGGACTGTAGATCTTGATGAGCTGAACAAACTTGGTATTCAAAACTTTTCAATTTGAGACAATCTAGGGTTCCGAAAACTAGTTTGTAAGCATCGAAATTTAAAAATCACAAATTTGAACCGTCCAAACTATCTCAAATGGAAAGTTGACCAAAACAAGAATTGTAGATCTTGATGAGTTGAACAAACTTGGTATTCAAAACTTTTCAATTTGAAGTCATTTAGAGTTCATAATACTAGAGTCAAAGTGTTGTTTTTTCATTTGACCAAATTTGACTTGGTCAAACTTGCTCAAATGAGACACTAAATGACCTCAGATGAAAAAACTCTGAATACCAAGTTTGATCATCTCAGAAAGATATACAATTGTTACATAGCTCATTTTCCCATTTGAGAAAGTTTTATCAAACACTAGTCACAAATTCTTAAATCTCATACAGACTTTCTAAAACTATGTCACACACTTGTGAAATTTGCACTACATTTTGTTCAAACTTTCTCAAAATGAAAAAATGGCCTATATAAGGATTGTAGATCTTGAATCCATGACCATGACTCCATGAGACCTATGAAGCAATGTGCTTGGCTATTTCTACTCATGCCGCGAAGATTGGTGCTTATATGATGTTTGATGTATGATGTATCTATATCTTTATCTTATTTGTTGCTTTACTCTTTAGTCTTTCGGCTTAATCTAGATGGATTATGGACTCATAGAGTGGTGTAATGGTTTGCGCACGTATGATATATATATATATATATATATATATATATATATATATATATATATATATATTTTTTTACTCAATATCCGAATAGATATTTGTATCCGACCTTCTCCGAATCCGATTCATACCGTATTCGATACTCATTATTCGTATCCGTAACCAAGTCAATCCGTATTCGTATATGTATCCGAACGCTATCCGTATCCGAATCCGAATCCGAACAAAAATATGAAAACAAATATAATATGAGTGATATCCGTTCGTATCCGATCCGTTTTCATCCCTATCGATATCCAATCGTATCCTATCCGACATAGTTGACACTATCCGTATTCGAATCCGAATCCGGACAGAAATATGAAAACAAATGTAATATCGGTGATATTCGTCCGTATCCAATCCGTTTTCATCCCTAATCATATCAACCAATTGCTTGGTAGTATAGCTCAAACATAGCACTAAATAATGGAACAAAGTTTGGACAATTTTTATTTATGAAAATTCATTTATTAATTCTCCAAAAATTAAACTTAACAACAAAAAATCAGGGACTTAGTCAAAATGGCTAAGTATGAGAAATAGCTATTGAATTCAATCTTTGAGATCAAATTTAAACATATTTGATTTAGAAACATCATCAATTTTTATTCCATATTATAAAGCACACTTGGAACCACAAAGTTTATAGTAACAAAATTTTAATTGTTTAAGCAAATTATTAATCTATAAATTCACAAAGAACCTTAATCACTATTAATGTTAACATTTCTTGCAACACATATAACACAATATATGCAACATGGGCATGCTATAATTGAAACATGGGTTGCATTAATGCCACAATGCTTGATGATTATGCATGATGATGATCATGATCAAGATTTTAATTGCTTGTTAACATCTAGGATGTTACAAAAAGGTAAAAACAAAAGATAGAAATAGGCATCCATGCAATGCCATAATTAGGACATGTTTGTTCGCTCATAGCTTATATATAATTCAGATTGTATAAGCTCAAGTGGTTAACACAATTATAAGCATATATAATGCAGGTCATATATATAATTCATGCTACTCTGAATCTATTGTAGCCCTAGCTTTTATAATTTATACTCCCTCCGTTCAAAATTATAAGTCGCTTTGATTTTTTTGGTTTATCTATTTTGATATGTATCTTAACATATTATTATATCTAGATGTATAAGAAAATAGATGTACCAAAAAAGTCAAAACGACTTATAATTTGGAACGGAGGGAGTAGAGATTAAATTTGATTTTAGGGGATAAATATAAGGTCTTATCAGTATGCTCTAAGCTAGCTTATTTCAACTTTATATATCACACTTATATAAGTTAAGACCCTATTTAGATACAAAGTATTTTTTTGTATACTATGGTTTTGTAAAATATTTTGGTTTTAAAAAATGGTTACTCCATTTGGTTTAGTTTATAGGTATTTTAGATACATCAAGAGTCAAACTTTAGACTATTTGACCAATAATGTAGCTAACAACTTTTGACTATTGTAATATAAACTTGACACTATTAAATTTCTAATCAAATGTACTATTTCATAATCATAAGTCTATAACCATAAACAATATAATATAGCATGAATGATTCGTTAAATGTAATTGGGAGACCATAACATATCAAACTAAAAGCATATCCAAGAGTTTCTAAAATCCGCTCCCGATCTTAATTTTTTAGCAAGATTGAAAAATTGCTCTCCGACAACTCCCTATCTTAACTCCCAATTTTTCTGCACTTGGAAAAATCGACCCGATCGCGCGGATATATCTGTGCGTGTATCCATCGGCCAATTTCAAGCTGGAAGGGCGTGGAAAAGAATAAGAGTAGGAAAGGGTTCTTGATGGAAATGTACAAGAGAGAAAGAAAATATAAAAGTGGTTAAGATGATTAATAGTCTAGGATTCTTGATGTAAAATTGTCTACTATATTTTAGGATCGAGATTTTGGAAATTGTTGGAGAAACCCAAAAAATATACTCCCAACTTTTTTTAACCACTTGGAAAAGTCATCAATTTACCAAATGTCTTTTTAGGAACTATTGGAGGTGCTCTAAGTCAACTGTTCCACTTGGAAAACTCATCAATTTACCAAATGTCTTTTTAGAAACTATTGGAGATGCTTTAAGTCTTATAAATCAGATTGGAGGCATTTACACACTATGTATCTTGTAGTTTCTAAACCATAGTTTTGTCAAAATTATAGATTTTTCTAGAGTTTACCGGTTATCATGCATCTTGTACTCATCAATTTACCAAATGTCTTTTTAGAAACTATTGGAGATGCTCTGAGTCTTACAAACCGGATTGGAGGCATTTACATACAATGGATCTTGTAGTTTCTAAACCATAGTTTTGTGCGTTTACATACAATGGATCTTGTAGTTTCTAAACCATAGTTTTGTTAAAATTATAGTTTTTTCTAGAGTTTACTAGTTATCACAGATCGTGTAGTTTTTAAACCATAGTTTTGTTAAAATTATAGGTTTTTTTTTCTAGAGTTTACTAGTTATCACCTCTCTTTTTTAGACTACATAGTACAACCTCGAGATGAGATTGCCTACATTAAAAGCACAAAGTCGTTAAATCCTAACATATTTATTCACACGGAGAGTCAAACCTGTAACCACTAGGTTACATGCCCTTTGTCAGTTATCACCTCTTTTTTTTCCTAAGGCATAGTGTTATACTCCCTCCGTTCCAAAAAAAGTGATGTTCTATGATTTAAAATTTGTCCCAGAAAAAATGATGTTCTGAGTTTTAGACACATTGTTGGCCCACAAATCCGACGCCTAATTACCAATTGAGATGTGCTACTGATTGTTGCCTACCTCGGATCTCTAGCATGCATCGTGTCTTAATTAGGAAGTAAACCACGCGACATCTCTTCTTTGAAGGAAATCATGTGTGACATACTAAGGGTATTAAGGATATTTCTCTTCTCCACTAATCTATCTGAAAAATTTCAGAACATCACTTGTTCTGGGAAGGAGGGAATATCTGTTAGGTTTATATAAAACCACTCCAAAATTATAAAACATGCCCTAATTTTTTGAGAAACTATAAAACATGCCCTAATAAAAGGTAGATTATACAAGCCGTGCTAACCAACAGCATTAAGGCCCTCCCGCAGCCCGGCTGCATTCTAGGACTAGTTCCCAAAGTTCCCTCTGAAGCCTCAACGAATCGCCGCCGAGCACAACGCGTCGGTCCCTCGGTTCCTCCCTCCCGGATCCTCCGCCCGCCGCTCTTCTCTCTATCCAGCCTGTGGTGGAGATCCGTTCTGGTGAGGACTGATTCCTTGTTTTGATGTTCAGTGATCCTTGCTAGTTGCTTGCTTCGATGGATTTAATCGTTACAAGAGCTGCGTTGTTCTCAATCAAACCCGGGTTTTAGTCAGGCGGTTTCGTATGGTTCGTATCGTTTTATGCTAATCCAATCAAATGTCCATGTTTTTGTTTAGTTTCTTCTTTCGGTGCACAAGATCGACGTTAATCTGACTCAATTGCCCTTCTTGCACCTGATTAAGTTGCGGATGAGGCAGAGCTCCCCATGCGGCAGGGTGGGGCAGCTGCCCCACCTACCGTCGGCAGGAGCACCTAGTACCCCTGTCTTCTTCCTCAGGCGTGGCATTCGAGCGGCGGCGTTCGGCCCCCGACGGCACGGCTGGACACCTGACTGACTGGACTAGAACACGTTGTTTGGAGAGGGTCCAGAGCCGCAGGAGCGAAGGCCAAAGGCCCAATAGAAGAAGAGAGCCCATCAGCACAGCATCAAGGAATCACCTAGCTCTCGATCCCCAATCCCCCGGCCCCGTCAATTCGTCACCGCGACGTGCATCAGGCCGCCGCCGCGGGGCCCTTAGATTTTGGACTTGAAGGAGGCGGCCCCTTGCTACGGCTGCCTCTGCCTGCCGGCGCCCCTTGCTGCCTGTGCTGCTGCCGCGCACTACTAGCTGCAGCTCGCCCCTTGCTGCGGCTGCCGCGGTGCCGCTGCCTGCCGCCACCCCTTGCCGTGACAGCCTTCAAGGTTGCAGGTTGCCGCTCGCCCATGCCTATCTCAGCGGCTCAGTGCTGCAGTGCAGGGGAAGGGCAGCAGCCAGCAGGTTACGGAGGACGGGGTGGGAGATGGTGACGGTGAGCCGGTGAGATTTTACTTGTATCGTGTAATTGAGATTAGTTCTTTTGGTATGTCTCCTTATTGTAATGTGTGTTTTTAGATGTATTATCACATATAATTATAATTATATGCTAACTGCTTTGCTATTCAAATTTACAAGTTTTTTAGCTCTTGGATAATTGGATTTTGGACTCTTGTTTAGTTTTTTTTAACCTAAAATACTGCAGGGGAAGCCCCCACAGTAAAGTTTTTATTTGAAATAAAGCGAAGCCCAACAACTTTTCGAGAAACAACAAGGAGAGACTCTTGTTTAGTTGGTGTTTGTTGAATCAATAGATTATATGAAGTTCATATGGGCTACTATCTTCTAAGGAGAGGTACCGTCTTCAATTAATCTTTAAATTTGTCATATATTAGATATTCATGTGTGTTCATATGATGTGGTTAAAATTTTTGTGTCCGTTGTTCGCCCCACCTAAATTTCCGGCCGAGCTCCGCCACTGGCCTGATGCAACTTACCTTCTTGGGTTATCATGACACCTTTTATACGAAAAAAGATCATTGTCCCATTACGAATGGCTTTAGTGCTACACCTTTTATTGATTCTCGTATTCAATTTGGAGATCTTAATTTCAATCCCCATTTTTATTTTTATTTTTGTATGCGAAACTATGCTGATTATGGTATGCATGTTCATGAGAATGGGATAGTTCATAAACTTGTTATGTTTGTGTTCATATCTATACATTGAAATGGTGATGCTCGTTTTGAAAAACTCCAGCTTTTGAATTGTGCATAACATTCTTCCTGAAGAAGATACAGAACATGACCCTTTGAATTTATGACACTTGTAACATTTGCAAGCTTGGTGTGTTTTTACTTTATTTCCTAATAAAAGTCTGTATCTCCAGTTTTCTGTAAAAAGTTAAGAATTTGTTTTCTGTTATCGATTTGTCCAGGGTTGCTGTGTATATGGTATTTTTGTGCTGGGGTTTCTGGATGTGCACGAAGTAGTGTCTCCTACCATTCAACCACACCCATTTGCAGGTTCCATGACCAATAAAAACATGATTAATTGTCATGGGCTGACACTCACAGTGGTAAGCTAATGCGATCTGGAACTGATGCTGATGCTGGCTCCTGTGCTGGATAATAAACGTACATTTCATATCAGGGAAATAATCTAGATCATATGTTTCATTTTCTTATTTAAGCAACATTCTGTCTGAAGGATGTGTTTGAAGTTGCTCCTTTTAATTTTTTTGAACGAAAATTGCTCTGCTCCTTTTAATTGGTAGCCTGTTTCTCAGCTCATCCCCTCATTCCGGTGCTGAGCTTCAGCCAAAAAGAAGAGCCATGTGAAAGAACGAACTTTTGGTCTTGAGAAGAGAGGACCACTTTGAAGTTATTTGCTAGATTTTTCAAGAATCATTTACATAATATTAACAAAGTTTGCCACTGAAATGGAGTCTGCAACCATTCTCGGCCACTATCACGTATAACCTGTTTTCTCCAATATATCTTCATCAATAAAGACTTCTTTCACAGCTTGCTCTGATACAATTTGTTACCTTCACTGAAATTTTTTCCTGTTGCTCCTTTTGCAGTAACCGGCCATTTCATCTCTGCTGTAACCATGAGTCTAGCTTGTCTAGTATGCCATGGAATGAACAGCCCTTCAAACTCCTTTAGAAGCTACTCAGTCTCAAGCTCAGAGGGGGAAAACCTGTGTGGAGCTGTAGTAGCTTGCCTATCTCGGAAAGTAATGCCTTCTGGAGCCGCCAATGGTGTTGGGACATCAAAGGTGACCCCTTTTCCTCTAATGGCTACTGGTCAGGGCACCGAGGGTGCTCCTCGCCTTCAACGGAGCCATGCTGTTTCAAGAGACCTCGTCAGAAACTGGAACTTCGATGAGATTGTTTTTGGAAACTAGAGTAGGGTGCTCAGTATTCGGTCTAGGTTGGACAAAAACTATCATCTGGCAGGGACAAGCCATCACTTGATAAATTTACTAGGATACTTCTGTCTATCCATGTACTGTATCAACAGTTTAGCACTCGTTCATTCAACAAGCAAATCATTAAAAGAGCACTGATACTTGAAGAACCAGTACCTGGTTTGATATATACGGAGTAGTTGTCAAATTGTGCTGTTATACCAACTTTTCGGTGTATTATTTTTTCCACATTACCTGTATATCAACATTTCCTATTACTGTACCTTAAGATAATGAACAAATTCCCTTTCAGCTTTCCCATAAGTCAATTTTCATAGGTTTTGCTTGGTGCATCCTTTTTAATGTGTTGGTGTCAATTGTGAACATATGAGTTGTGCATGCTGCTCAACGTATTGGTTTCTTGTAAAGTCTAAATGAATGGCAATGCTTCTGCCCGCATCAAATGGGGAATGGCTATTTAACTAAATTCTATTGGATATTTTGACTGTTTGACGAAGATGCAATGGCCCATCTCCTAGACCTCTTCCTACTTGAAGATTATAGTTGCCTTGCTTAAATTGAACATCCATGGGTTATAAGCAATTGAAGAGTTGATGCATTGTTGTTCTTTTCCATCGAAGCGTTGCAGGACTGAAGTGATTACTGCTCCTGCGACCAGCTTCTTTTGTACAGAAGGTAATTCACATAGGGTTACCAGCCTAGCCTTTTCTGAACAAAACATTTTCATTTGCATGTACACATGATAAATCCTTAACATTACATATAAAAACAACAGATCAAGTCTGCCAAGACAATTCTAACATTATGCTTAAAATAATGTGAAAGGGAAGTTAAAGGTGCCATGGTGGCTTGGTCACTCCTTATTGCAATTTAGTGATCTTGCTACGCAGCAACACAGGGCTTGAGCAGAGCAACAGCTTCCTTTATTTTTGCCATCGCAGTTTGAAGTGTAGGTAGGGATGCAGCATATGAAATACGAATGCACTTGTCATCCCCAAATGCGTCACCTGGGACAAGGGCAACCTAGAGTGCAATCCACAAATAGCAGTTATGGTATTTCAGCATATTCACAAAAGAATGCATAGAAATAAATTGCTGGTTCATACCTGTGCTTTCTCTAATAGGAAGATGCAAAGGGACTCGGAATTCTTGATAGTGCCAAACCCTCTACTTCAGACCCATAGTAGTAGCTGAAGTCAATGAACAAATAAAAGGCGCCCTGCAAATTTGATAATTTAGTGCCTGAATTTTCTTTATCATTTAGTCATTTTATAGGAGTATAGAACTAGGTTTCAGAACAACCATTGTAATATCTTCTTTTACCTGAGGTTCTGATATTTTCACACCAGGCAATTCCTTGAAGTTTTTCACAAGATAGTCACGGAGTTCCTGGAATGCTTTGACCATAGTTGATACTGCTTCACCACCAGCATAGCCAAGGTTCAGGGCTGCAAGCCCTGCCTTCTGTGATATGCTGCTGGCACCTGAGGTGAACTGCAGAAAACACGTGAGACATTGGCAACAAGATGATAAAACCATAGTTGTCTGAATTTGCAGAAGATAAGCCAATGCTACAACAGAAATAGTTTTGCTTACTTAAAAACCATTAGTTTTACTAGAAGAGCAGTACCACATCACTTAACCTAACATATTACAGATGAAGAAACACAGGAAATGAATTGTTCACCTGGTTTTGGATCTTTCCACATGCTGCAACAAAATGTTTAGGGGCTGCAAGGTAACCAAGACGCCAACCTGTCATAGCAAAAGCCTGTAAAAGTTGCATAATCAAATAAGAACTTGGTTATATTACCCAATGGTCAAGTTTTTGTCTTGGAATAAATTAGGCATCTAGTTCTGAAAAGGTACATTCTTTTTTTTTAATGACCTGAAAAAGGTACATTCTAATATTTACAATAAGGGTAATAAATAACAAAGCTAATAAAGCGCACACGCATTTCGGGAGAGGGGGTAACAAAGTAAACAGCAAACATATCTACCTTAGAAAAACCATTTATAGTTAATGTTCTTTCCCACATTCCAGGCAGTGAAGCAAAGCTTGTGTGTTTTGCAGGCTGATAGATAATATGCTCATAAATTTCATCAGATAAAACCTGCAAAATTAAATAAAATGACATTTCATGATGTTCATCGAGTGAAATTTAACAGGTTGATTAAAAGTTCCATATAAACCAAAGAAATTACCAGAAGCCTAGGATGCTTCTTAACTATATCGGCTATTTTCTCAAGCAACTCCTTTGGATATACTGACCCTGTTGGATTGATGGAGAGCAGAGAATTAAGAGCCTTGATTTCTCATTAATTTTCTCGGCAAGCAACTCTGTCCTTAACAAGAAATTCTCTGATATGTTTGTAGGAAGAATCACTGGAGTTGCATCAGCCAGTCTAGCCATCTCAGGATAACTGACCCAGTATGGGGCTGGAATCAAAACCTGAAACAAAGGGATCCCTTCACATTGTTAAGATAAACATCAGCACTGAATATTTTAATGCTACAGGCAATCCTCATCTATGAGGACATGCCACCAACATCTGTCATCCTGACCATTAATTGTTTTACATAATGCGGTAATCTGCTAGTACATGAATTGCTCTAGTGATGTGAAACAAAAAAAATGTGACACAAGGAAGAATATGGCCATATAATATCGATCGACGATCATCCACAAGTGACATACTTGTACAGTCACATAGTCAAATTCCTAGAGGCTGCATCTCCAAATCCCAAAACAAGGTTCGGTTTCGACATCTGTTATTCTAAAATTAGATTAAAAAAACATAATCCTCGACAAATTCCCAAAGCATGACCCAGAATAATGAAAATTGGTACTTGTGCTCATATAGATACTAATATAGCATCGACCATAGAAGTTTGATGCGCTAGGACAAAGTGGTCACCTCATCACCAGGTGAGCAAACTGCAAGCACAGCTTGTGTGATGCACTGCTTAGCTCCATTGCTCACCAGCACCTGATCTGGGAGGTAGGATATCCCGTTTTCCCCTGTACAGTCAATAATTAAACACGAAGTCATTCAGTTTTCTCAGTCAAAAGGTAACTCTGCGAAGACAGACGTCCATTCATACATCCACAGACCCTGGAGTTTAGCACAAATAGCTTTCCTCAGCTCCAAAGTCCCAGCATTAGGAGTGTACCTTGTATAACCATCCTTAATCGCATTCATCCCGGCCTGATAAAGGTAAGCAACGAGAATGTTTACCTGAAATATCCCAACTTGATAACAAGACATATTCTTGCTGAATACTCATCAACTATAATCAAGTATCTAATCAAGTACTCATCAACTTGATATCCCAACGAGTATCTAATCAATTACTCATCAACTTGATATCCCAACGAGTATCTAATCAAGTACTCATCAACTATAATGTGATTAAGTTTTATTTAACAACTGCATTCAGTGAGCCAAAACCGAAGGTGAAGTTGTAGGAAATTAGTGCAGGTAGCCCTCACCTCCGCGATCGCGGGCGGCGTGTCGAAGTCTGGCTCCCCCGCAGCTAGACCGATGACCGGCACGCCGGCCTGCCGCAGCGCCATGGCCTGATCGGTGATGGCCATGGTTTTGGACGGCCGCAGCGCGCTCACCCTCGGGCTGATGGACGTGTCCACCGCCTCCGCCCGCACCACCGCCATTCTGGCCCTCGCCGCGTGTTTTGTCCTCCCGCACGCCCTGCGGACGCAGCCATCCATGGAAGCCAACAGTTCCCCGGTAAGTTCACTGATTCAGAGCCAAGAAACCGAAGTACCCAACCGATCGCGGCATTGCAGAGATCGGCTGCTCACCTGACGGAGTTGGGACCGGAGGAGGCGGGTTTGGCGAGTGTGAAGGAGGAAGGGCCCGACGAGGAGGCGGCTGCCGCGGCGGGGTCATGGAAGTGGTAGCTGTCCAGCTTAACAGCAGTGGGACTGACGTCATCCGAGTAGTAGTTTGCAATCGTGCTGATGGTAGGTGGCCATGGTCGCGGTATTGGTAGGTAGGTGTTGGATGTCATAAAATCAAGCTTCGATCTCTTCTTTGCATTTTCTACTCCTTCAACCTGCCACCATTGCCCCTTCTTTGGATTTTCTCCTCCTTCAACCTGCCACATAGTCCCAAGAAACTCAGCTGTCCGGAGTAGACATTCCATTCCCTCATCGTGTTTGGTATTCACAGAGAAAGTCAGAGGAGGAGGCACGAGAATTTTCGGTATCCATCGCCATTGTCAGGTGCAGTAGCGAAAAGAATTAGTACTCCAGATTAGCAACGCCGTGCCGTGTTCAGAGGCCGGCTTCACTTTCTTACCTTGTTTGGTCTACTCGCTTGATGCAAACTCTGCACAAACCTAGCGCACCCATGTTTGGGACAAGTGAGGATCACTTGCTCGTTAACTGATGCAGCTGTAACCCAGCAATGTAGGCCGTGGCACGCCTATACCATCACCATACTGGAGAACAAGATTAATAGCTGAGCAGCTTGCTATGACAAATTGTCAGTGCTACAAGCATCGCGCCGATTCAGACAAAATGAATAAGCAATACTTGCATATGTATACTGAAAATTGGGGCTATCTGGGTCTACGAAATGCTAGAAGTCCTTGATCATTATTAATGACCACAAATGTAAGTACACTTAAGGAAAATATAAAAGGCATAACCTAAAATGGCTCTTGAACAGAGGTAGAACCAAACTAGCATCATGCAACAACATACATAAAAGGTTGACAGTGCTGTTGTCGTTGTCATCGATGGCGGCACCCATCAGCTATCTCCGTTCTGCTGCCCATAACTGCAAGATCCTGAAGGCAGGAAGGAGAAGGGGTTCTCAGAGATGTCAAATCCGGGGCGAGTGAAGTCGTCAAGCGCGCCAAAGCAAGGATCAAAGCTCAGTGGCGAGAAATAACCACGCACATCATCAGCCATTTTCATGTCGAGGTTTGATATACCATCAGACGAGCTAGACGGGAAGCTATACACCATGCTCCTCGCCATTTCATTCATTGGCTCGCTGTCGTGTGGTTGTTCTGATGCTTCTGATACTTTCACATCTTCCATGGGGAGCGCAGGTGTGTGGCCTTGGAAAAGTGCAACATGTCCAAAAAGCTTGTCCTTCCTGGAGAAGGTTGTTCCACAAGAACAGAGCCACTTATCACGACCACAGTGCTTCTCATGAGTCTTCAAGTCGGCAATGACAGAGAACTTCTTGGTGTTGCAACGGCTGCAGGTGTAGCTCTTGTCACAGTGGCTTCTCTTGTAATGGTTCTTCACACACAAGATTGTTTTGAGAGGCTGGAACTTCTTGTGCTCTTTGTTCCGTTTGCAACCCACAAATGGGCATGAGTACCTTGTAACTGGTGCATGATCTGCACCAGAATCCTTTGTGGGTTTGGCAAGAGCAGCTGGAGTCTTGTACTCATCTCCATGGCCCCTCATGTGCATCCTTAGGTTAGCATCTCTTTTGAAACCCTTACCACAGATCAAGCAGAAATGAGTATGTGGTGCTAAAATCTCCTCCTTTTCTAATTGCAAGACTACATATGAACCAGGAGGAAGATTCTCTCCCTCACCACCATCATCACTCTCCTTCACATCATGGTCCTCCATCGGAGTTGGTTCAGACCCTTCCCCACCACAGGGATTTGGGCATTTGATCAGCTCATCTCTTTCATCTTGAGCAGTATTAAGGTTATTCATCAGTTCATCATAATCAGAAGTTTTTCCTGTGTCAGGAATATCAGTCTTGCTGTCTACACTTGGTCGCTGATTAGCATTCATGCCAAAGCCCATAGGAGAACCAAGAGTGTTGCCAAGCTGCCTGACTGCTGGATTGCTGCTAAGAAGTGGGTTCTTCATTGAAGGGAGCAGGGAACCAGCAGTAGATATGAGTTGGATTATAATGCTAGTGAGATCAGCGGTTATGAGCTGCTGCTTTGCCGCTAGCTCAGAGGAACCGCCAGCTACTTGGTTCTCTCGATTATTCATGGACTGCACAATATCTTTTACCTGCTTGATCTTCTGTTCAAGGAAGGTTAGGTTGCTCACTATAGCCTGCGGGTCCCAATCTGTATTCTGTGAAGGATTTGATTCAAACTGGTTGCCAAATTTAGCTTCATTGTCATTAGGAAGATACAAACTGGAGGAGGGAGGCCCAAAGAATGGAGGAATGCCTGGCAAAGATTGACCAGGTCTTGGAAAATAAAACTGCTCCACTGAATTGGAGCGGAGAGTCTGTTGGTCAGGGTCAGCATTCCTTACCATGCTGCTTGCCATCGTTGAAGAAGCTTTCATGGTGGCTTCCAAACTTGTCATCCTGCCTTCCATTTCAATTCAACACCGCTCGGGTCTTGCTTCAGTATGCTCTTCTACCTCAGGAAGTAGAATCATCGGATGTAGAATTGTTCTATTGGGCGAGTATGTAACCCTGCAACAGAGAGATTCAGAGATTATAAGTGGCAGAAAGTTAAATTCGACATGTCACGGACAAGGTTGGAAGGAAGCTATGACTAGTCGCCTGCACAAATGGCCTTTCTCGAGTATCAAAAGGTAAACAGAAAAGAAACAAGGAAGAAGAGGGTGCCTATTTCTAGTTGTAAAAAGGCATAACAAGCCTACATCTTTATTTCACATGTATAACATGCCAGAAATAGGGAAGGTACATAAATTTTTTTTTCAGTAACAAGTGGCTTACTTGTCAGGATCATAACATCATGTCAGGATCATAATATTTTTTACGGAATAGGCTTAATTGAGCAGCAGAGCTCCTGCTTTTTGCGTTCAGAAAAAAAAAATCTTTATTTACCGAATAGTACTAACTATTTTACTGATCGGTAACTTCTCGAGATCTTCACTACGATAATCTAATCTGAAAACTGACAGATCTGTGGCCAGAAGGGTAGCACATCCCAAAAAGTCAGACCTTAGCAATATTTAGCAAATATATAAAGGAGCATGGACTGCATGGTACCTAGCTGAGGCAAACAGAAGGATAGAGATGAAACTTCAATACACGCAACCCAAAGGTCGATTGTGAAGATATGAATCATGAGGGGATTATAACTGTTCAGTTCAGTCAAAGACCCTAACGAGATCGAATCGAAGATCCCAAATCTCCTAATAATCAAATAAAGATTCAGTAAACAACTTCCCTTGTTTGTCCCCCCCCTACAAATTTCAAGAACACGAAGCAAACCAACCCGACACCAAGAACACAGATTCCAGATCAAGAGATCTCAAATTCCTCATGTATCATCCTTTCCCCCTACCTCAAGATGCTATTCCACCGAAAAAAAAGGGGGACATATTTTATCATTTATTAGACAGGGACCAGATCAGACAAAGCAGGCAACAGTAGAGGAAAGAAATCATCACAGGGAGGACGAGCACAAGGCGAGCAACATAGAGCCCCGATTACCCTCGCCGGTGTCTGAATCCATGTTCTTGTTTGAATCCAGCGTGACGGAAACAGGCAAGAGAAGGTCGTAGATAAACAATTCAGAGGTGGACTTACCGATCAGCAGGATGGAGTTGCGGCTTCCGGGCGAGAAAATGGGAGCCTGGATGGCGGGTGCGGTGGGTTTATAGGAGGAGGAAGGAGCCCCGAGCCTTCCAGCCTGCTCCCCCTCGTTGACCTCTCGAGTTCCCCTCCCTCCTCCCTCCTCCCTCTCTCTCTCCCTCACCTTCCGTTACCTCGCTCTCGCTGTGCGAGGTCCGGTCATCCGGTGCGGTGCGCCCCCACCCATCCAGCGCGGTGCCGTGACGTGCTACAGCTGCTTCTACTATCCCGTTTGTGTGGAGCCGTGAGGTCAGACTCACCATCAGCGTCAGCGTCTCTAGCGCCGCACGGGAAGCAGGATAAGAAAAGGGCAAATCTTCGGTACAATCCGTAAAACCCATTAAAACCATAGTTTTCAAAGAGAGGGGTGAGCCTGGTGCCCTGGTGCGTCGTTAGATCAGGTGCGGAGCGGTGGGTCCACTCCTTCGATTCGAGGCCAAAGAAAAGAAAAATGTCTTGTCGGCAAATGTGTGAGGCCCAATCCCAACGAGGGCCCGCAGCTCCTGTCGTTCTCTTCTCTTTTTATTTTTCATCCCTCGATTTATCAGTTGCTCAAAAAAATCCCTCGATTTATCCAGCAAATCTTTTTAAATTTGATTAAACGTACATACAAAGAAATACTCGTATCTATAATACATAGTAATAAGTATTATTAAACTAATAATGAAATACTTTCTCCGTTCAAAAATACAATTTTAAGTATGAATCCGGATAGACATTTATCTAGATTCATACCTAAAACTATATTTTCTAGGACCAGAGGGAGTGCTCATTTAAAAATATAAATATTAATATTGATTTCTATATGATTGACCAAACTTAAAAGATTTAATCTCACGATAAATAAGATGTGTATTTATATCTATATCTATATCTATATATATATATTCCTCCATTTTAAATTAGAAGTCGTTTTGATTTTTTTGGTCCACTAGATAGAATTTGCTACGTGTCTAGACGTATGTTAGATCTAAATACATAGCAAAATAGATATACCAACAAAGTTAAAGCGACTTATAATTTAGAACGAAGGGAATATCTTATAATCCTAAACTAACTCTATTAACATTCTATCTTCATATGCAAGTTGTCCATCTTAGCAATCCACTGTAACATGCAATTACAGCCAACAAGCATATGTAATTATGATATTCACAACACGCATCATCCACTGACATATGTTTAGTTCTTCACATCAGCGTACACATTATCCACCAATGTTAGTTTATAATAGTTTATCATGTTATCCCGTTATATAAGTAATTATATGTAGTCCACTTTCTTTCTAAATCACTGGCGGTAATTCTTACAGCAACGTGCGGGTACTTTTACTTATTTATTTTAAAACTGAGGGATTGGTTTGGTAGCGCTGGCTCTTCTCCCCATCTTCTCTACCTTTCCTCGGTGCTGTGCGCCTGTGCTGCTGCGGACTCGACCTGAGGTTGGAATCGAGTAGCCCCACGCTACTCGGCCAATGGGAAAAAGGAGTCGTGACAAATAGAGCGTGCCAAAGATGTGGGAATATCTGAGAGTATGATGCACTTTTCTTTCAGTGCTGGTAGTTGTTTTGCTCGATGCCAATTTCATTTGGATTTGTGCTGTACTGCTGCCTGCTGGGGCCTGCTTGATTTGCAGGTACGGATGCCATCATCAGCGACTAAACACTCCTGTTCAGAGGCAAGAAAAGTGCTATATACAGTTATAACTATTTTATGATATGTGAACTGAGCATAGTTTAGTTATACAGTTTTAGACTTGGCACATGTGTTTTTTTAGTTTATTATAGGATTTGGAGACACTATTCTCTCCGACGTTAGATGGTGTGCACACCGACAACTATGTGTCTCTGATTTTTTTTTTCAATCTTAAGATTTATCTACTCGTCTTTCAGAGATGCTCGCACGGATAGGCTGCACATGAGTACATGTCTTTATAAGGATGAGTGCTCATACATGTATAAAGTGTATGATGTATGCTATGTATTGTCAAAGGAAATATATTTAGTAATCACAAAAAAAGAAATATATTTATGACTTGACATAATTAAATTCTAGATTTAAAACTTTTAGCATCAATAATTTCAAATTGTCCACTTGGAAATATAGAAGTTGATCGTAAAATATTTGTCTCTGTGGCGGCCTTTTTATCGAGTTTCTAATACCTGTTCTTTTAATTAGAATATAGTTATAATATCTAAACAAGCACGATGTTATGAAAGTAGCTTTCATAACGGATTCATATGTATGATTTTATGTTTCCAACTAAATATTTCGGTAATTGCTGCTGGTTAAACATTTTAAAGTTTGATGAAACAGTTAAGTATTTGTGTCATTTTCATATTAGCTATATTTTTGACATATTGTAGTCAAACTTACACCTTGAAAGCCATGAATGATCAATAGCACTATGCTAATTCTGCTTGACAAAGCACTAATTAAAGTGCAATTGGTGGTCACTGAATCAACTCTGCTCGTTCTGTCATATGCCACAGCCGTATAGCTAAGGGCGGTCCCAATGAAGAAAACTAGTAGTTTCTATAATATAGGATACCGCACCAAAAAAATACTGCTTTTCAACCCATGGTTTCTATGAGTAATAATTATTTTCTCTTTCTCTCTCCCAACTTATCTTCTTCCTCCAATAGGAGTGTGACACGAGCCCCCTAGAAACTAGTGGTTTCTCCTCAATGGCGATTTCATGGTTTCTTGGTACATTGGGTCAAGAGAAGACCTGGTTTTTTCGTGAGGAAACCATTTCTATGATTTTTGCTCTCTTTCTTCATTAACTACGCTGCCATGTCAGTATTTTACCTACGTGGTAAGTCATTTAATGATAATAGAAACCATCATCAATACACCACTGAGACTGCCCTAACGTCAGATCGAGTAGGACCATTCCTAATTCCTCATCAGGAAGCGGCAAATTCGTGAGATTCTGTAGGATATATATACGTAATTAATTAATGTGTTGTTTCACGTGGAATTCCCTTGCTCTGGTAGTTCCCAGGCTCTGACAAGTGTCATGAACGCTTGCCATGCATGGCATGCACTCATGCTCCACAAGAGAATTTAAGAATGAACTTTTCCCGGAGCTGGAGCTGAAACCTAACGCTGCGAATGCAACGGTGCAGATCACGCTGTCCAATCCCCACGACGGCACAGCGTGCATCACAACGGCCACGGCCCTAGAAGAACCACACCAAGGCCCTTGTTTAGTTCACCCCAAATTCAAAATTTGGCACTATACAAAAAGAAGATTCTCCGTCACATCAAACTTGCGGTACATGCATGGAGTATTAAATGTTGACGAAATCAAAAACTAATTGCACAGTTTGGTTGTACTTTACGAGACGAACGTTTTAAGCCTAATTAGTCAACGTTTGGACAATTATTATCAAATACAAACGAAATGCTACCGTAGCTACAGTAGCTACGGCGGCGCCGATTCTGGCCTCAACTAAACGAGGCCCAAGCCGCGCAACCATTTGACATCACCAGTGAGGTCACACAGAGGGACAAAACAAAACAGATCACAGAAAGGCCTTGTTTAGTTCGCGGTTAGGAATCAGTATTTGACACTGTAACATTTTTGTTTGTATTTAACAATTATTGTCCAATCATGGTCTAACTAGGCTCAAAAGATTCGTCTCGTAATTTACAGTCAAATTGTGTAATTAGTTATTTTTTTATCTACATTTAATACTCCATACATGTATTCAAAAATTTGATGTGATAAAAAAAGAGCGAAAAAACTTAGAATCTAAACAAGACCAAAGAATACCGGGCTCTGCTCCTCCAGCAGTCCAAATCAGTACCGGGTGTAGTGGCCCCACCCCCTCCTCCAATAGGAGAGATTACCCCTCCTCTCACTTCAAGACTGCAAAACGCAACGTGTGATCTTGCACGTTTACACTCGACAATTCGAGCTATGGTGTCAGCATCGTGGGCCTTTTTTTATTATTATCCAGAGCAGGACAATTGCCATCACGGATTATGGTTGACCACAGAATTTGATACTAATATTCTGAAAAGTAGTGCAAATTGGAAGGGTGAAACGATATTTTAGAGGAAGACAGCGAATCAGTAGGTGAGCAACTGTCTAGAGAAAGTCCAACTGACTTGCGTAACCCACAAATAAATATGAAGGACTTATCCTGCAAAGACAGATCAAGTTGATCTCTCAAACGTATTCAAAATTAAAGGCTAGCCATCACAGGGGAAGAATTAACATCTTAACAGGAATCCAAGGCACGTATGCGTGCAAGACAGAGCACCATAGTGACATAGGGAAAAGCTGAGAGAGATTCCAGTGGCACAGAAACGTGCACGTACCAAGCAGCAAACATTTAACAAGAAAATCATTGCAGATTTGAAAGGGTTGCTGTGACCCTAATGCCGTCGCCACATCAAAAGATACTCCGTGCACCTTTCCTGCTGCACCACACATCAGCATGGTCCTGCCGTAAATTTGACTAGATTTTAAAAAAATACATGCAACATTTGTATCTCTAAATAAATTTATTATGAAAATAGATTCAACGATCTATTTAATGATATTAATTTTTATCATAAATATTATATATATATGTTGTTTCTTGGGAAACGAAAACGACAGTTATTTAGGGACGGAGGGAGTATGCATCACGAGTCTCACATCCTTTTGATTAAAAAAAAGTTAAGCAGCAAATCAAGGCAGATTTTACTTAATAACGATGACATAGATGCTTCTCATGCATGGTTGAAAATATATTACATAGTATCAGTTTATCCAGGCGCCCCATTGTTTGCTGGTGATGATACTGTACACAGGAGCTGTGACGACCCGGAAGAAATAAAATGGCCTTCGTACTTCAAGGGCATTGTTGCATTGTATAATAATATAAATACAAGTAGGGTTCATTTAGCTCGCAACGGATTCCTGAACTTTTTCCGAAAGGTGATGAAAGCTAGGGAGCCAAGGAGCGGCCATGATGTTACAAAAGCAATGTAGGCAAGCAACCAGACTGACCTCCCTTTGTATCGAGTCAGTTGGTTTATAGATCTCTTGACAGGAGCAATGATCTCATGAAGCTTATTGCCGTGGATGTCATCACCTTGCTGTTTTGTTGGCCCTGCAGGGCTTTCGTTCCCCACTCCACTGGCCTTTTCATTGTGGTTCAACGCAGATACCACATTCTGTCGTCTACCGCCCGCCTCGTTACTTAATTGTTCTTCATCAACTGCATGGTTCGAAGGTGAGCCATCACTATCAGGGCCATCTTTTGTTACTGCGGCTACCATTCCATCTTCCATGAGATTAACATACGGACTCTTATCAATGGAGGATTCCAAAGAAGAGTGCAAAACATGATCATTTGCCTGTATTTAATCATGAGACGAAATATTTTAGTCAACATACAGAAAAGCTGAGCATTTAAGATGGCAAATTTCATTGATGAATTAGTGCCCTGCACACACCTTCTGCCCATGCATGTAGGAGCTGTCATGAAGAGCAGAAAGGAACTCGGAAGTAGCTCCAACCCACCTACAAAATATATCAGATGACATCAAATTCAGGTTATCCATTAACAGAAGATATATATACTGTAATACTCAATGTTGACATCATATAACTTTCATATTTATAGAAGACATACCATAGTCTTCGAGCAGTTAGTCCTTGAAAGAATGCAAGATGACCACCATTCGGAGTAGTTGCTAAAACAATGTTCTTATTGGCCCTAAATCAAATCAAGACGCTTCTGATTAATATATTATTATGGATCATAAATCAAATAAAGATCCTAGTGATTAAAGATTAATACATAAACAGAACTGTTCAGAATGAGGAGCATGATTTGACAAGAAAAATTCACCTGCATTCATCCCAAGGAATAGCCTCCCTTGTGCAAAGGGGATCATCCAAAGCATTGATACAAAGCAAGGGAACTGACACATTTCCAACGTAACTAGCACTGCTGCACCGGCGATAGTAGGTATCCACTGTCTGTAAGGGGGGAAAAGATCACTGCACACGATCAGACATATTCAGATTTTTCAACATTATCAGCTGTTACAGCAGTACTTGAAATATTATCTGTTTATAATAGAGAAGTGAATGCCATATAGAAGCCATATGATTGAGGGTACCTCATATCTTGCGATAACACAAGTAGCATGGTGGTCAAACTCCCGGATAGATCGTGACTGCCAAATTAGAGAGAGAAAAAAAATAAACAGTGGGATATCATATGAACTCATGAAGAGCCCATGAATAGAAACACCAAATTTCTCTAATCTATGAATTCAAAAGGCTACATAATTAGTCAAACAATTGGCAGCTTGAAGATTATCCTTTTCATAACACAAACTAGCAAACCACAAAAACTAATTACGAGGGCATGGAACTGATCTACCTTTTCTTTTTCTAAAAAAAAAAAGATAAAGAGGTTGGGATTTATTAAAAAAACTGTAAATACTATATAAACATACACAGTTTGATACCAACAAAGATTGCAGGAGAGAGAGTCAAACCTTTTTAATACCTTCCCAGTTTGCAAGTCGGGCCAAGATAGGTTGATGTCTGCAAAAGGCAAAGGTTAATGCTTCCTCAATAGTGAATAGTGATCATGCTCTTATTATTTGTGACAGTGCTAGGTGGGTGGATTGCATCCACCAAAGATTTTGTGCATTTAATTGGAATTTCCATTCCTAGAAGGCAGAATGCAGTTATATTGTCATAATGCCTCTGACTGCTGTGCAAGAAATTTTACTATAGTGAAAGCAGCAGCAAGCAAAGGATAGAAAACAGATAACACAAGCAATTCATGCAGCCAGGCATGGAGGACACACATATCTAGCACCTCTCAGTTTCAGGAGAATACTCAGCTAAGTTGTGGTTTATGAGGGCCTATTCAGGGTGCTGTCCTGTTTTGGCAATGGGGTCCAATAGGGAAATCATGGGCAACACACAAATGCCATTTCTTCATGTGGCTGGTTGCACATAACATGTGCTAAACTGCTGATCGACTTGCACGACGGAGTTTAATACACCATCCTCGATGCCCACACTGTGATCAGGCTGAAGAGATTATCCATCATCTGCTCGTCACCGGTGTTTTTGCATGACAGTTCTGATTCAGCCTGCAGGCCCTTCCACCGCAGCATGGGGAGACGCCCTTTGAATCTTTGATGACTGGTGTGTCTAGAGCTAATGATATGGTCGACGTCCAGGCACGGCAAGGCCTTAATTCCCTCATTGTCTTAGGGGCATGGTCACTTTGGAACCATCGCAACTGATGTGTCTTTGATGGAGCTCCACCAAATGTAGCTGGAGCCTTTTTGCTCACCAGCAAGGAGATGCAGTTGTTGTATGGCTGGGACTCGGTATTTCCTACCTGGATGCTCTAGTGCCAGGAGGCGGTTAGGTGCTTAGGTCGAGTTCTTTTTTTTTATAGTCAAGAGTGCCCATGTAACCTAAGAAACTTCGGGCGTGGGTGTCTGTGTCTGTAAGAGCTCCTACCATTTTATTCTTCTTTAGTTAATATAATAATGATACACAGCTCTCCTGCAGGTTCGTCTGTTTGAGGAAAAATCAAACTAAACAAGCAGAAAGCATTTAAGACCACTCTTAGATATGTTCAATTTCAACCTCCAGACAGATATTAGAATCACTACATTTGAATAGTCCAAGCATCCACAAATACTTTGATCATGGAAATATTATCACATTCACTTGTACATCGCTCTATAAAACTATGGTCCAGTCACCTTTACATTGTTAACAACTATAGTTTCCAGATTCTAGTGTACCTTTTAAGATGTGGTGATTCTGTAGAATAAAAGTAAAGAGTCTCGTATAAATGTGTAGAGTGTACACAGTTTAGTGAGGAAAGCTTACAATTTTGCATAGCCCTTCAGACCAATTGCAAGTGCTTTGTCGTAAATACGCTGCACAAGCTTGCGGGAAATAAATCTGTCACCTATCTACAAAATTGAAGTGAAATGAGAAAACAGAGTGAGGATAAGGGCCAGTTTGGTGTTATGGCACTGTGCTGTTCAGACAACTGCATAAGCTTTGTTACAGAGAATTGTTGCCAATAATAAGGACAAGGCTACAATTGGTTAATATATCAAGAAACATTTTTATAGAACATGTATTAAGAACTAATATAGCCAAAATACCTTTTCAAGTGTGACAACCTAAATTTGCAGTGAATCTAAACTTGGATGAACACTCAAGATGAATCCATGGGTAAGTACCACAATGAGTTGTAATACATTGACAAAAAAAGCATGCTTGGTTCCTTTGTCTAGCTTTCTTGAGCACGGCAAACAAGAATTTTCTTGCTTTTGAGGGAGAGCCAAATGGACCATTATTCTCTAGCAAGCAGACATGGACCACCAGCAAGGCTAGGAACAGTTGGAAAAAGAAACTGAACAAGATCTAAGTCATTTAAGCATTTCCACATTTGGAGCAGTGCAAAAGTGAACTGAAGATTCTACATTATAAGCATTCAAGTTTTCCTAGTGAATAACGATCGAGCAACTAACCAACAGATCCCATGGAGAACAAATAGATACTGCACCAGCTACAGGAGTATTCTCTCCTTCTTCTCCAAGATACTTGACCTGTACAAAGATGTGGAATAAATATGTATTGTTTGTATCATGTTCTAAAATCAACTTATGCACTGTCAAAATTCTTATTGGTTGGGGGAGGAATTGGAATAATGATCATGAACATCATGGGATTCAGTACATACACAACATTAAAAAGTACAAGATTAATCACAAGTCTGACCATGACTATCAGATTACTGACCACCAATAGTGAATGCGAATGGAGTACCAGGAACAGATCAAAACCCAGCCAAAATTACTCAACGACAAGGCTAAAACAGTGGAGTGAGCTCAAAGAAAGTAAAGAGGAAGACTAAGCAGGTTGGTGAATGGGGCTGGGCTACAAGGTTTCATGAACCTTCACCAAATTTCAGTAAAACCCACTGCTTTACTAAAGTGTGGTTGAATTGCAGAAATAGTGGATAAGTCCAGAACAATTCTAACTGATTTGGTACTTCTTAAAAAATCTTCACATAATTTAATATATGCAAAGGAAGACTTCGAAGAATGGACTGTGTCACCTAGTTTCTTGTAAAAATAATTAAGTTCGTTCTGACCTTGGCCTGGTTAGAAAACAAATCACAATTGAAAACCCGAGACGAACTTAAACTTAAGCTTGTACATGCATGACTCTTTTAGCAAGAAGATACTACCATCCATAAAAAAACAAGTAACCTTGTGCAAATTTTAGCTAACAGTACAAATAACCTGCAACAAACACTTTTCCACAGTAGGTAGCAGGAAATGACAGACGTCAGAATATGAAATAATGAAACATGCAGATTGGGAAAAAAATTAAGATTACGCCAAGGAGAAACATGCATACCACAATATTGGCACCTATGCTTGTACCAATGCAAAACAGTGGGCTTTTCGGATATCTGTAATGCAGGTATTTAATGACCTCGCGGACATCTTCTGTCCAACCACCATTATAGAAGCAATCTGACTGCCAAAGGAAATAAAAATTACAAACTCAGTGGCGATGGATACTGAAAAAATCGTTTGGTATCTCAGAAACATGATGCAGTGTAAACAGACAACTTATAACTTAATGTGGATTTTATCATTTTGCACCATCATTGGTGGCAATCAGATATATGGCTAACAAGAGCCACAGATTTTGGGCAAAAACATTGAGCATTACAATCTGAACTGAAACAGAGATCATGAGTGTTCAAGAAAGTTTAAATGGTATAGTAAGTGAATTTTAAGTACTTGCTGTTTCAGTTAGATAACTTACAGTAATGGACACACCACCAAGACCTCTGTGGTTGCATACAACAACATTCCATCCTTTGCTTGCCATGGAATAAACCAAGTGTTTTGCATACTGCAGCAAGTGATTACATCTTTAGAATGACTATTTATGTTCAAAAAAATTTCTTTAGAATGACTAGCAAATATAGAAATAAGTTATACAACAGAAATACAAAGAGCTCTTTAAATATGCAAATACAATACAGAAATAAGTAAACATCAGAAAAATAAGATAGAAACTAACAGCAGCAGCAGAATCACTAGTTAATCCAGGAACCACAACTACAAGGGGTGTTGAAGCATCTTTAGAAATGAATCCGTCCGCAACTGCAAAATAACTGAAGAGGTCAGACAATACCATCATGCCATATATATATTACACAGAATATGGGTGTCTCTACCTTCCAAATCAGATGCAAGCAGCCAATCCAAAGCAATGGTTCCACCATCACGAACTGTGTACAACTGTCTGCAGTGCAGAGATTTTAATCAGTGCACTGCCAACTAAGAAAGCAAGAAAAGAATTTTTGTCCACTCCACTAAAAATTAGCATAGATCCTGAAGAACTTAGTTAAGGGGGCTTAAACTACAGAAAATCAGTTCTATTGTGCTCCTTGTCAGGAAGCACACAATTAGTTTCAATAAGAATTAAGAAATGCAAACTATTGCTATTCAGCTTTCTTTCTTTCTTTCTCTTTCCTTTCATGCAAGGTCCATATTGAATTATGAAACTATAAATTTCCCTGAACACCAATGGAGTGACCAAAATGATCTTGACATGTCGAGGAATTCATCCATGGAACTGAAAAGAGGCTGGCAAGAATGCCCAGAAATTCTTGCAGCGCTCAAGCCGCTCATAAAAGCTTATTGAGACATGCATATACCACTCCACAGCAAAATAGAAGCATCATGGACTTATTGACATTAGATCTTACTCCAATTTCAAATATGTACCTTTTATGATTCTTGTTTTGTCAAACTTTTTAGCTTTCACCATGACAGCGCATGGTTGATGTTACTAGATTCATGGTAAAAGATACTTTCATACTATCCTTCATTATTTGTAGTAGTCATATATTTTTTTTAAAAAAAATGCTGGGCAAAGTGTCATACTGAAGATCGTGTCAATTTCCTAAACAAATTATAATTATATTGCAATATATGGTCATGCGATGCTAACCATACTTGAAAGAACAAACTCTTGATAGTGTCCACTGTAAATCTAAATGGCTAGGGTGAATAAGGGAAGATTGAAGAATGTAACTCTCTCGTGGGTAACGAATATAACCTTTTGTACGTGAATGAAGGCGGCATCCCGTAGATGCCCAGGAACAATGTCTGCAAATGCGGGCTCGCCAGCCATGGCGTCGTCAGATACCTGCATAATTACACCACAAATCCATCATCACTCCCAACTTTTAAACTGGTCATAACCCAATGGAAACAATACGTCGCATGATTCAGAACACCACATTGCAAATTCCATCACAGTTGACCAAACACGCCCAATGCTGGTAATACCGCTACACTACGACGATCAGGCCTACAGAGCCCCATAGCCATACCTGCCGTGGAGCGAGCGGCACTTGGACGCGACGCGGTGGTAGATCTCCGAGACGGGGTGGAAGGTGAGCTCAACGCGGCCGCCCCGGAAGCCGCGGAGGATGTCGCCGATGACGTGGAGCTCGAGGAAGCGGTACAAAAAGACGGACGCGACGATGATGGCGGCCAGCACGTAGCGCTCCGCGGGCACCATCGCCGCCGCGCGGAGCAGCAGCTCGACGGCCGACTCGCCCTCGGCGACGGCCTCCAACATCCTTCGCTAATCGCTACGCCCGCCTTGAGGCCTTCGGGTTCTGCGATTTGGGAGCGGCGCTCCGCTCCGTGAGGAAGGAGGACAAGATGCGGCCGGACGCACGCCCTGGTCAACGTCGCGCGCTCCTCGAGGCAACCTCGCCGGCGCGGAGAGGCGACCGGTGCGGTGGGAGTTATGAAGCAGTTCGGGCGGCTATTCCGAGGTTCGGCGGAGCACGCGATTCACACCGTGGACGGACCGACTGTGATGCAAAGAGCGCTTTCCTGGTTCCCTGGACGATTACGCTCTTGTGGTTTGAAGTTGAAGTGACCTTCGCCGCTTCGCGTAAGTGGCGCGGGTGGGGCATGGATGTCGGGGCCACGTTGACGTCGTCGGGCTCGGGCTTTACCGAGCAAGCGACTCGCGAAGCGGGACCGGGACGACGTGAGCTTCCACTTTTACAGAAGCCAGTGTTCACGTTTGTTGGTGCGTGCGGCAAGACAAGCGATTGAGCAACCGTCCACGTGAACTTCCAGATCGTAATGTCCTTTTTCTGACGGAAAGAACTACATACACACAAAAAAAAGTCATAGAAACAATTACAATTCTATTTATATTAATTAGAGTCGGTATGGCATTCTAAAAAGATATGATGCTCGGATACTCTACTCCAGGAGGGTAGCGTATCGCGTACCCGATACTTATCGAATATTGATACGCGTTGGATACGCTCATACGTATCCCAAGTGTATCCAAGAAACCAGACACGTATCGGACATTCGGACGCGGCTGCAATACGTTAAATGGACTCCCGTGCGGGCTGCGGCCAGGCGTTCCCAGCTCAGGCCCACTCCTCCCACGTTGGCCCAACCCCTTCGATTCCCTCCCCACGGCCCGCGCAGCTTCAAACGCGCCGCCACGAGCTGTGTCACGGTCTGACGCACATCCAGCGACCGATGGACGATTGAGCTCCATCTCCGATGAAAATCGGCCAGCATCAGCCCTCAATTTTCTTCTGCTCGAGTCTGATTTGGCCCCTTTTATTCTTCTATCATGTCATTCCGTCGCTGCTACAGGATGTCGTCCACCCCACCTGGTGCCCATGGCCGGACGTTTGTCTCGTTGAATGGTCTAGCATGTTTTTGTTAAATCATTCATACGAACTAGCATGTTTGTTGTTTATTAATATACATGGTGCGCATCTCTCGATCTTTTTATTCTTTGTATATTTATTTTGTTTTTTATCTGTTGCATACGAGTTCTCTCACTTAAATAGACATCCCTATAAATAAACATATATTCAACTCACTAAGCTTGCTATTGGTTTGTTTTTTATTTACTAAATATAATATTAAAATATATTAACCGTATCTCCGTGTCATTAATTTTTGAACAATGGCGTATCCATGGTATCCGATACTCCTATCTGTATCTAGGCAATGTACTATTATGCAATAAAATGACAGGATGTCAGAATGTATAGGTACAAATTATTTGTTTTTGTCTAATTAACACATAAAAAATAAAAAGAGTAAGGATGTATGCGTTTTTTTATTGTATGCTAATTTTTCTCGATATATGAGAACGGAGGAAGTACTTAGGTAGAAAAAAAATAGTATCAATATTTATTACATCAAATTAAATATTAATAATCTTCACCTTGTTTTTAGCCGCCGGTATGGTGCCGCCCTACTTAGTCTCCCTATCCGCCGTGCCACAGCACTACGACATCCTATTCACCCATCTTATGCCCAATTTGGTGGTCCTCTTGAAGTTCGCCTACCTAAGTTGGCATGGGGCCTTGTCACAAGCTATTTCACTACTACTACGCTTGTCATATGTGTTTGACATTGAACGCGACCAACAACTGCTACCTGTGGCTCCACACCGTCGCCGCCCATGAGTTTTTTTCCCTCTAGCTCCGCACTTTATGGAAGGGCCGAAAAGAACAATGGGTCTACGTCGAGGACCATAGTGGCCTCAATGAGACATGCATTCCAACAACACCCACCTTGCCCTGGGACACCCGGAGTGTGACGGTGTGACCCCCCCTCTAGACACCTATGTGGTGAATGCCCTTCAAGAAAGTGTGATAGCCCTCCGGGGATTCGAGCTCACTGGGGCCATGGTATTGGCCTACACCATCACGTGCTGGCTGTCACAACTCTACCAATGGGTGTGTTTGGTGTACTCTTACTATGGAGATAACAACACCATGTGGACAATCCCTAGAGGTAAGCGATCTAATTTATCATTTCGTGTTCGACGTGTGATTGTGGTCGCTTTTCTCACGTTCCTTGTTTTTCTGTGGCTGGTAAGCAAACCATCTCAGGCCTTCTTTATATGGGGTACACCATAATCCATACTCACTTATGTGTGTTTGCATCTTAATTAGCCTTACAATTTGGCTTTGCTTTACAAGATGTGTACTCTTGTAATATGGATATGTACTTGTTGATGGTGCGATAGAGGTGATCCATCTCTACCAATCGTAGCTCAAATTATAATACCTAATATGCACATGAATATGTAAGTGTAGTGTTGGTTCATATATTGTCCTTGTAAGAAAAAAGATATAAAGATGTATAAGAACTAACACCTAAAAATATCAAGAAAGGGACACATTCCACGCTTACCACAGTTTTGAATTTAGTACCATATCGGAAAGCTAGCCTCGTTAAAACCAGCTTAAAAAGGAAGATTTCTACTACCTAAATCAGCCAGGCTTGGTGGTACGAGCCTGTTACTCCAACTTTGGAGGGCTAAAGAGTGGGTCCGTTTGGGGTTTTGCCTTGAGCCCATGTAAAGACAACATGCACGCAGAGGCCTGACATTCTCCTTGTGTGTCAGGCTTATACGTCAACTTGTCTTTGCCCTCATTTGGTTGTCCATTGGTTACCTTTGCCCCCCAAGGCCCATTGGTTGGCGGGTTTAGTTCAGTCTGGGTCCCAGCAGGCCTAGCTAAAGCCTGACACATATTTGCACGCTTTGCAGGGTTTCCACGAATGCAATACCCAATGTGAGCCTACCTCGTGGAGCTTGGGTTCGCGTAATTACCCCTCGTACCAACTCTTTTTATTTTTGCCAAAGTCAATAACAAGGCTTTTGTGGGAGAAACCAAATGTACACAATATGTTGTAATCCTTGTACATGACCATTTTGTTCTTGGTCAACCTCACTAACCCGAGAGACATGATCGTCTATTGTACCAAAGCACGCTTATAATCTATAAATATAAATACTCCATATGGACAACTATAAGTCATCCACAACATCTACTACTAATCTATATCTCTTATAAAGTTAATCCGCACTGTAAGTCTATCTCAACATACAAGTCATCCATATCATCCCTCACTAGATATCCACATTATCTCCTACTAATAGACATGTTATCCTACTAACTTTCAACCTCTTAATACAAGCAATCCACATCATCTCTACTTAATTTCATTCAAAATTCTATGCAATCCCCTCAACAACGTGTATATTATAGTTTATAATACAATAATGTAAGTGCATTTGGCCCCCAATGTGAGTTTTGGTGTATTAATGACAAAACAATTTAGAGACTAATCGAGCTCATGAGAATTATGTGCAGACATTAATGATAAAGCTTTATGACCCTTCGATCTTAAAGAAGAATCGACGTTCAACTCAATATGAAGGCTTGGCTTGACTTGTTTTACACTAGGTTTACTATAGGTCGTGCCCAAGTCGTGACGCCACTGTTACTTGCCGAGGCGCGTCTCATGGCCCCACCTCGCCTTGCTCACCAAGGTCGCATTGCAGCCGTGTCCGCTCTGCTCGCCTAGGTTGCTCCTCCATGGCTGCTTGGCCAGGTGCCCTATCTCGCTCGCCGGCCCCACCTCGCTCTCCTAGGTTGAACCTCCACCGCTGCTCGGCCAGGTGGCCATGCCTTGCTCGCCCAAGACACACCACAAGGTACAAGAAGTGGGTGGAGTCGGTTCCTTTGTTTTGAGCAGACGGATAGATGTTGTGTTTGGTTAAACTTATGGAAAGCGTTGTAAAAAAACAGAACATCAACGAGACAAGTGGAATCCGAAAGTGTTTTTCCAGAAGCCACTCCTTTTGTGTTGTACAATTTTCTGCTTTTATGCTTTTCCAAATAGGTGGAAATAGAGATATGTTTCATATTTGTTTGAAGGGGGATATAGAGGAGTAGATTTCATAATTGTTTCAACCAAAAGGCTCACAATAGTTTTTTCACTGCTCATGGCTGAACCAAACACATGTAAAAATGGATCCGACCCAATAACCCAACCAGGTTTCCTGGAACCAACCACACTATAAGCTTGTTTTTCTTGTCCTTTCTCTGTTCTTATGCTCCGCATAGCAGGTGGCGTTTCAGCAGAGTGCAGTATGATGAGTTTGCCCGGCTTGTTGAACTTCATGTTCTGCCGAACAACGATAGGTACTACTGCAACTCAACAAAGGAATGCCAAAGCAACCGAATGTATTCTTTTCGAATCGAACGAAGACAAAGTATCACAAAAACCTCTTGCTCATCACGGCACCACACATAATTATTACTGTTCCACAGCGCATGTAATAGCAGAGGGCCAGAGGCACGCGGGTGGCTACGACAACCAAACTGCAACAAACAGAAAACAAAAACACAAGCAACTCCACCCACACACGCGCCATCACAGTAAAAACTGCATCCCAGCCCGTAGCATCTATCACGCAGACCGGCGAATCAACCAATTGCCAGCAGGCCAACATGACCAGGCGTTGTTTAAACCAAATCCCTGATTGCTTATTCAAAATTCATAAATAATCTCCCTCCAGTCCAGAAGATATCGCAATAATCCCGTCAGACGTTCTGCGTGACGCCGCTGGGCGCCTTGTTGTGCTGCGTGTCGTTGTCCGAGTACCAGCCGTGCTTGGTGGAGTCGTACTTCTCGCCGTCGCCCCAGAGCGCGTAGGCCTCCTCGCCGTGCACGGCGTCGTCGCCGATGGCCAGCTCGTCGTCGGGCATGCGCAGCGGCACCACGAGCCGCACCACCAGGCACACCAGGCTGGTCACCACCACGTTCCAGGAGATGATGAAGAGCGCGCCCACCACCTGCTTGACGAGCTGCATCCCGTTGCCGTAGAAGGCGCCGCGGGAGTTGGTGACCGGCAGGAACATGGGGCACAGGTCCGGGTGCGCGAACAGCCCCGTGGTGGCGCCGCCGAGGAACCCGGCCACGGCGTGGGTGTGGAACACGCCCAGGGTGTCGTCCACCTGCTGGAGCAGGCGAGAGCGCTTGTGCACCACCATCATCGTGAACCACGGGATGCTGCCGGAAATCATGCCCATCAGGATCGCCGCCCAGCCCTGGACCAGACCTGCAGCAGACATACGTCGACGATTCGGCATGAGACGGCAAATTAGTTATTATACCAAGAAAATTATACGGTATATATATATGCTAATTTTTCTTCTTCTGGATTCTGGATTTTAGTGCTGCGGCTGAATATCGGAAGTCCATACATGGGATCGTCATGTGAGTCTTAAACTCTTAATTCGATGTCTGCATCAAATTATCAAAAATAATACTCTAGGTGCTTAATTAGCTCGTCAGACTGTCAAAGAACCAATGGAAGCACGCACACATGCAATCCACTGACAAGATAATGATCCTCCAAGATAATTGGTATGGTGATAACAGGTAGTGATCGGTCCAATCTGGGTACAAGGAAGTCCTCGTACCTTTGGAAAGAAGCAAAGTGCTTTGCTGCTTTAGTTTCCTTCTAGTTTCCTAGTAGAAACATTCAGTCTTTTAAAGGCAGCATGGTACTATACAAACACTGACGCTATCTATGTCTTGTATTGTGCGTGCTTGCTCTGTTCTACCTTCTTCTTCTAGCTCGATCCGTAGTGTGTAGTGCAGACGAATTAACAAACCGTGTAAGGTGGTGCAGGGAGGAGACTAGCGGTCTAGTCTGGGAGACTAGTGGTGCAGTGCAGGAGACTAGTGATCTGGTGCCCAGACTAGCGGTCTGATCTGAGAACTGCCCCCAGAGTGGTGGAGACTAGTGGAGGAGGAGGAGTGCCTGGCAGACACTCAGTGCAGTCCACGCCCAAGGTAAACCGAACAGCCTGTAGACTAGTGCCCCAAATGTTCACTATCGTCACTCGTGAGGCGGTCCCGCCCGTGGGCCAACAATCTATCTAGTGCGAAAATCTTTGGAAAAAATAGTGTTCTTTCTTGCTAACTTTTGTTCAGACCTCAACTCAGTTTTATCTCTCGTTCATGGAAATGGAATCCAAGCTGCTTTTTCAGCACACCTTTTTTCAAACTTCCTCAGTTGAGGGAAACACTACAGAGCACTCGTGCCAAAGTAGCCATCTAGATAAACTACAGCACTGGATAAAGTGAATAGACTTGTGACGCCGAATCCTGGATTCATTGGTTCGTTTACAGATGGGTCAAAAGAGTGTAGATTCAGCTGTGCAGTCGTGCAGAATCACAAGATAGAAAATGATTGGTACCAGTGTTTTCGGGCGGGCAGAAACGTCAGCCAGTCTATATATCTAGGCGACTATAAGTCACATAACATTTTAACCAGCTAGTAGTGGACCAGTAGTAATTCCACATTTGCGACAAATAGATGTGTCGTTGTGCGATATATGGCTAGGGATGCAAGGCACGTTGTCCACAAACCCGTAAATAGGCTAGATTTTTATGGATTTCTGAGTAACCCGCAACAATTTAGCCTAAGCTTCGCGGGTAACCCCCCGCCGCCTTGCATCCGTGTATACGCCGTTGTACACTTGTAATTAACGTATCCGCTCGTTTAATAATAATAATATATACTACAGCTATAGATAATGAGCCACAGGTAATGACAAATGTTACTACGTAGGAGTATTCAATAATCATCATCAGGCAGTAGTAGAGTAGTGATTATGTGGACCGAGTCGTGTATATACCTGCGCCGGGAGTGATGCAGACGAGGCCGGTGATCATGCCCTGGACGGCGCCGATGACGGAGGGCTTCTTGAAGAAGATGACGTCGAGGCAGGTCCAGACGAGGAGGCTGGTGGCGGCGCAGATGTTGGTGTTGAGCACAGCTATGGAGGAGTCAACGTTGGCGGAGTAGGGGTCACCGCCGTTGAAGCCAGCCCATCCCATCCACAGGATGCCGGCGCCGGTGAGCATGAGCAGGACGTTGTTTGGTGGGAACCTCTCCCTGTCCTTGGTGAGCCTGGGCCCGACCCAGTAGGCGGCGGTGAAGCCCGCGACGCCCGAGGAGAGGTGGATGACGTAGCCGCCGGAGTAGTCGATGACGCCCCAGTGGAACAGGAAGCCTCCGCCCCAGATGGAGAAGGCGCCGATGGTGTAGGAGAAGGTGAGCCAGAGCGGGACGAAGAGCATCCACGCCTTGAAGTTCATGCGGCCGAGCAGGGAGCCCGCGAGGAGGATGAGCGTGATGGCGGCGAAGACGCACTGGAAGTAGACCATGGACGCCATGGGGTAGAAGGGCGTGATCTCGACTGTCTCGACGACGTCGCTGTTGTGGAAGTAGTGCGTGGTCGCCGGGAGGCCGGCCTGGCTGAGGAGTAAGCCCTGGTTGAGTGAGTGGCCGGCTTTGCCCCAGAACGGGACCAGCTTCTGGCCGAAGGACATCTGGTAGCCCCAGATGACCCAGCACAGCCAGACGGCGGCGAACGCGTAGAGCGCCATGAACGCCGAGTTGACGGCCCACTTCTTCTTCACGATGCTGCCGTAGAGGATGACCAGCCCCGGCACGCTCTGCAGGCCCACCAGCGTGGCCGCCACCATCTGCCACGCGTTGTCACCCTTGTTGAGCCACTCCGGTATGCCGGTGCCCGGCTGGTACCCCGGCGTCATCGTCACATTGTAGGGAAGGCCGGCCATCCTCGCGGTCGCGAGATGATACGACGATCGATCAACTGGCTTGACTAGCTAGCACGCGGTGCCCAGTGCACCAAGCGGAGATAGTAGCAGCACCGTGTGTGCCGGCACTGATGAGGTGATCGATGAGGCCGGCAGCTAGGCGAGGCTCCCGGCCGTTATATATAGGGAACGGCTCGTGCGGCTGACGCGTGGGGGCAAATTAAGCTAAGAGCGGGCGAGTTCGGCGAGAGTGCCGATGAGTGGCTCAAGGACAAGAGAAGGAGTGGAGCTAGATCCTAGGCTTGAGGAACCAGGAGTATGAGTTGGCCAGTGGGGAGGGGAGGGAAGAATCCAAGTGCGGAGCATTGGTTTTGAAGGACCCCCAATCATGTAAAGATTGTGGCGCCAAGTCATCCAGGCCTCTTGCTTGGTTTTAGTTTAATTTGTGCTCTTGTTGTTGCTCGTCCTGGGGCTACTAGTTCCATTTCATTTAGCGCGAGCTTAATCCTGATGGGTTGAGGGTCTCCTCGGCCTGCCTGGACGTTCTTGTCGTGTTCTCGGGCCTATCCATCGTCCACGAACCTCAGACTAAAACTTGGCAGCTATGCAGTGTCCGAGTTCACATCAGCCTTGCTGTAGACCCTCTGAGCTGGCTGCAACGCCCGCATAGGGCTCGTTTGGACGTGAGAAACGGTTTCATTTCTGACGTGAATCACCAGAAACGCCTCCAGATGATTTTGTTTTTTCGCCCGAATTCAGAACAGTCGTTCCACACTTTCTTCAGCAAATTTGGAAACAGGGAAAGGGTAGTTTCACATAAAGACATTTCAGTTTCTTGAATTGAACATCACTAATTGGATACGCACGCATAAGCTCCAAGGGCTTTGTATCGGACGAGGACACGTGGATCTGGTATTCGTATCGTAACCGGGTAGGACGCGGACGTGTGAGCTCCGAGTGGAGTATGATTCATATCGGACGCGGACGCGTGAGCAGGATCAAGATTTGGTATCCCTAGGTAGATAATGATTTTAGAGTCTTTTTAGACGTAGAGATAATCCTTTTTTAGTGCAACAAATTTAAATGTGTTATATTTAAGTTGATCGTCGTCCAAAAAGTTACTAATTTTTTCAAAACATATTTTTATTTATATGATTTCTTATGAAAATAAACATCATCCTGTGAATCAGAATCTAGCCTACTAGCCAAACGTTTTTCTAAAATGATTCTGATTCATCACTTGAAACGTTTCTTAAAACTTAAAAGAATTTGGATCTGAAACGTTTGACTCTAGATTTCTACGAAACGCGCCCAATCAGCAAGCGCGTACAAAAATTACGTAAGTTACAGCAGAATGCGACGTCACGGCGACACACGACCGCATATGCAAATACGGCAATAGGATCTATCTCCACCTGAGCCGTTACAGCAGCATGCGACGTCACGGTGACACACGATTGCATATGCAAATACGGCAATAGGATCTCCACAGTCCTGCAACTGCAAGCATACTGATACAGTACATGCGTCTCAAGTGGTTTGGTTGGTTGTTAACCATGCTCCTCAATTCAGTTGGCGACTTACGTACAGACAACCCAAAAATGGCTACTAGGAATCCAGCCCAAGTTGACGACTGAAGAAGATCACTGAATCCGCAAGATTCCCTCCTGGTCCTGGAGCAGGAAGTCAATAGCGCGAAAACGAAGCCGCGGAATTGTCATCGTGTCTGCATATATTGAAAGGTTCCTTTGAGCCAACCATCCGAATTAGAGTTTAGAGACACCTGACTGAGACGGACCGATCGGTGACTTGTGCGTCCGGGCACAAAATTACAAGGTGTCATAGCAGCTGCAATACTAGCGTTTCTTTCGCTGTTAGCTGTTATGATGACTTGTGGTTTTGGTAGAGATACTCCTTGTATTAATTTTTCTCGAACGTGCACTGTAGCACGTATTTCATTAAGAGGAAGCAGAGAACATCCAAGCAAATACACGACGCAGCTACGAAAAAACCCTCATAGCACAGGTTACAAACCACGAAACAAGTGGTGTGTGACCTGGAGCAGAAAGTAAGAACAAGAGAAAATGATACAAAAGCGGGCGACTGGCCACGACACCTAAAACCTACAAACCGAGCCTGCAAGAAGGATACAACATCGCAAAGGTCGCCTACACAAAAGACCTTCCAGCAGCAACGGCGGCAAAGCATCCACCAACAAACCAAACGACGGCAAAGCATCCACCAGCGAACCAACCAGCGGCAAAGCATCCGCCGGTGAAATAGCGCCGCTATCCACTACAGCAAAGCATCCATAGCGGGGCAGGGCCAGGTCACTCCTTGTATTAACAACCGTTGGTTGGACAAAAAGGAGACTCCAGGCCTCTTGGAGCATGCACTTGTTTTGTTTGTGCTGAATTGCTGATGGCTAACTTTGACCGACCAAGGAGGTGAAAGACAACTAGCATACAAAACGCCAGTGCAGACTAGCATTATTACGGTATCAGGTGCGCCTATGTAAGTTGTCCGCATACGTGCAATCGTGCATCAACATATGGCATGGCATGAGACGGACGCTCGGACGGGCTGAAATCTAAATTCTTGGTGCAGCACATATTTAATTCTCCTGCTTCCATATTGCAGTACTGGCAGCTTGCTGGCTCCCCCCCCCCCTGGCCCAATTTGATGAGACACGGTCGCTTCTATGGATGATACAGTCATGGGAAACAGAACAAGGTTTAATTCTCGTCTGAAACATTGGAAATTTTCCCCAGTTCTTGTGGGAAATGAACTCTCTCGCTGTGTAACAAAATGGACAACGAAACGTACCAGTCTGATTGGGGTTGATACATAAACACAGGGTCACTTACGAAATATGTAGAAAAACAGAACAAACAGCGACATGCTCACTCATCATTCCAGGCACCAAGCACCACCATGATTAAAATAAGGTGATAACATCATAAGTCAGCAACTTGAGCATATAAGCCGAGAGCAGAAAATGACATGCTGTATCATCATCGGTATTGGGAGTTCCCACCCGTCAATTGGAAGGCCGGCAGAAAATGACCACTGCTGATGATTGCTTTGGTCTCGCCTTCATTGTCGACATGCTGATTGAGAAACAGCGATTAATAAAAGACGAGGAAAAAACACAGTGCTAGAGTGGCTGAGAAAATGATCATAACAACAATGTAAGTACCGTAACTTTGTGATCACCGAAAAGGGGTACATCCTAGAAAAAGGAGCGGGAAACACTAGCTGGAACATAAGAATTTGCAAGGACATTGACGAAAAAGGATAAAGTACAACTTCTATAACAATTAAATCTTCAGTAACAACTCAGAGTGAAAAACAAACTTTTGTCTAGAAAACAAACAGGATTCACAACTTAAAATGATATGTTCCAACAACAAAGTATTGCATAGTACATGACGCCATACAGAATAAGACAGTTATAATTAGTAAACATTAGAAAAACATAGTGAGCACTTCCACAGCAACAAACCAATCAGCTGCCTTGCATAAATCAACGTGTAAATTGAACTATTTATGCTATATATATCCAAATGAGTTTCCAAATTTTTAAGGCCTTAGTTGAAACGTTTTCTTGTTTCTGGCGGTGAGATGAGTTCCAACATTCATTAACCCTTAAAATCACTCTGAGCAGAGGAAGCAACTCGCACAGGTGTATCACCGCTACATGTTGGGTTGCCACATGACTTACTGCATGGTATTTCCTAATTTACACCTTCCCAATCAAGATCAATACCTGATGCGTTAGTGCCTCTGCAGCCTATGCCTTCTATTCTCCTTCTGGTGACTGGTTATGCATCTCGTGCACTTCCTATGATCTACACTTCAACAGAAATGGAAATCTCATATTCTCATGCACTTGGATCTTGGAATAAACAAACCCTTAAGTTAACTTGTATGACATTGATACAAAGCAGAAAATAGACCAGACAAATGATTGTATAAATAAAATGGCTCTCTTTTCCAAGGAACATTATAGTAGATTATAGTGCCAGATACCACTATGTAATGCCAAACACCAAAGCCAAGAAAAAACGTTACCTCATCATTTTACTTAATCGTCACATTCATGTTTTATTAATGTGTCATTCTTCATTTCTTCTTCTACTACTATAGTACTATGTGAATATGCAATGATGTCATGTGAGTTTATTTTTGGGCTTCAGGTCATATTTAGGTATATTGCAACAAGCTAAAGATAAAGTCATGGTGATGGTACATTTTGTGTGAGAAAACAAGAAAAACTTCAAAATAATTTCACATCTGCAGATGAACAGATGGAAACAAACACGCTGATGAAAACTGGAAGTAAATACATGTGTAAATAAATTGTTGACTGTTTAATAATCTTCAAGTATCATGAAAACATGATTTAGAGCATCTGGCTCATAAGTCATAACACTGAACATATGTGCAAAACAACAAATATGCTAAGCTGATGTGCAAAGCCTGCAAGCCTATCAAAAACCTCGAAATAGAAATATAAAAGCACACTGAAAAGTACGCATAAAAGCTGAACAATTTGAAATTGCCAAGGTCCACAAATGAAAAATATTTTTTTCTCAAACACAAAAACCACGTATCATTATATTAAGAAGGGAAGAAAGAAAGGGGATTGACCCCGTACAAAAAACCAACTCACCCACGCCTCACACCTTTGCAGTGAATTACACACTCACAAATGGAAAAATATTAGGAGACTTACATCAGTAGAGATTACTCGGCTCCACCATGTTAAGAATTCTTGAATGTAAGAATGGTTTCCAATTTTTGGTACTGTTGGATAAACTTTAAAATTGTACAGGACTCAGCCATCACAGGTTCTATGCTTCTGTGCTGTGTGTGTGCGATGCCAGAGAACCAAGATAGAGATACTGCCACATAATATCCTGTAGGCATACTGTGGGCGTACTGCTTTTTTTATCAGATCACAACTCAGTGAGGTTCGACATGCTCATCACAGGATGCCAGATCGGTAATTCACTGGATAAGGCTAACACCATCCTGATCATTGAAAAGGAATATTCTCAATTAACACAAATATGGTACCATTCAAAAAAGTTCAAATTGTATTAGTAAATTGTCATGTTTCCAGCAGGCCAAAGGAATGAGTAATTGAGTACCAAAGTCTTACATCCATAATAGAAAACTTCTCCTTCGTTTTGAGGTAAGGTTGCACCCACTCAGAAGTATGCACAGGAAGCACCTTACTTTCCGGCACAGAGGGAACTTCTGCTTCTTCTACTATAAAATAAAATTAATAAGATTCTAGTGACCAAGATAGTAAACTATAAATAATCCATAATATATTATATATTCATCAACCTATACCTTGAAGGTTTATCCTGTGCGTAACAAAGGACTGCAAAAACACAATTTTAGAGAAATTTTAGCCTGCGAGGTCATGATTATTCCAATACGTTAAAGAAGAGGGAAATTGACATTATATACATGAGTACTCATCAATAAAGATTGAATCTCAGCGTCAATTTATCAGACCTGCCATATTGATGGCATATATTCTCGATTAGAGAGAGTTCTTTCTTCCTCCTGTCTTGAATACCCCAAACCAGTTGAATCCGCCAGAATGTATTTTGAAGAAATCCTAAATACCATACAAGATACCAAACATTTTCAGGTGGGGTGCCCAAACTATATATTTTGAAAAATAAACAAGCTATCCTGGAGGCAAATGTTATTGAAATGTTCAACAACGATAAGGATCCATTAGTTCATTTTATATACTACAAAATTGCAATATGATTCACCTCCCATCATATTCAAGCAAAGTAGCCCACGCCGTGCCAAAACCGACCTAATGCATGAACACTCAAAGGTAGGTTCAAATAGAAAATATAATCTCAGTGTTTAATATCCCAAGCTTTGAGAATAAATGTTTCTGTTTTGAACAAAGAATAAATGTTTCCCAAATGATATATTGTTTGAACTGAAAACATAACCAACACTAATTAGAACAAATAGTTACAAACATTAAGACTGATATATAGCTCTGACGTCCTACAGTTACATGGCATCACAAAACACAAATTTGCAAAGTAGAATTGTTTAGAGAAAAGTGAGGCTACAATATTGATTACCGATTGAAGTCATTTGCTGTTGTAGTGCCTTCCCCATAAATGGGTGCCTTTGTGACCAAAACCAATGCAGGTTGAAGTTGTAAAAGCTTGCGTAACTCGTGGACAACACTTTCAGTAATGCTTTGCAGTGTTCTCCTGCACCAATAATTCTAATTGGCCCAAAAGCACAGAGATAAAATTCTGATATAAGCATTTTAGCTAAAAAGGAACTGTGGAACTGAACTGATACAGTTAAAAAATATAATTTGGTGCCATTGCTGCCTGTTAGCATGTCTATAACATGATTATAACTATTACATTGTTTTTTATATGCAGACAGTATCAGAGTGGCTAAATTTCCTGGCCAAACTACTCTCCCTTTTCCTTTCCCAAAGGCAAGGTCTTCTACTCCCACATGTTGCAAGGAAGTTCCTCCGAACAAAGTAGAGATAAAACCTTCTTTTGATCATCCACATGTCAACATTGACTTTAACACAATAGATGAAATGATAAAATAAAATAAAAAACTATGCCAAATCGACAGTTGCTGCATTGAATCTAGCATATGGAAAATCAAGCAGTTATGATAAGTATTAGTGTTTCTTCAAATCACCCTTTATTCTCTCGGGCAGGTTGAGAACCACGATCTATCCAGTAGAACGCACCAATGCTGTAAAAAGGGGTAGGGTTCAACAAAAGGTTAGCCATAGATATGGGAATGAAAATCAAAAGTTATCTGCCTTAGTAAAAAAAAGGTTAAATATCACTTGTCGATCTCTATGTAACAGCAATAAGCCAATAATTATAATAGGACCAGTTAGAGCAAAAGGTGTAACAAGTCTAACCTAATCTTAAATTCAGATAAAATATAGAGCAAAATACCTGTACCTGTCTATCATAACAAAATATATACCAGCACTGGACACTTCCCTCCTTGATTGAGACTGTACAGTCTAAAGTAATGAAATCAGAGAAAAAAGATGTCAGGTTTCATTTTCCACCAATGCCCCTATTAATTGCCTATCTATAGTAGTATTTGAGACTTGATACTATAGTATGTACTTGTCATGGACATACTTTAAAGGGTTAATTGGATCTGTGCCATTATAACTTTGTCGTTTCTGAAGAACACCATTACTATTCGCCTATTTTGAAGCATGCCATTATAATTCTTCATTTCCCACAAATATGCCACTGAAGACGTATGGACACAGTTTGAGCCCAGCTGCAGGCGTATACGAAGACGTATACTTCATCTCCCCTGTCACTGACACGCGGGCCCCACATGTCATCTTCTTCTTCCCCCTCTCATCACCTTCCTCCTGCTCCCACCTTCCGTCCATGGCTGTCGTGAGATGCTGGCATGGCGCTCAAATGACAAGTGGGAGGGCTAGCGACGGCGGAGGAGGTCGAGGGTGGCCTCCAAAAACACACCGAGGGTGCCCTCGCCGTGAGAGCGGATCGTGAGGCCAGCGTCGGTGAGGATGGCCCAAGGTCCGCCGGCGTCCCGTGGGAGAGCGAGGTTTCAGCTCAAAGTTAGCCACGAGATGTAGCGAGATGGCCTCCTCATGCGCTTGCTGGGCCGATGGAAGCAGCGGAAGGGCGCAAGATGGCTTGTGCGAGGAGATCGACGAGCTTGGGTCGACCCCGGCAATGGCGGCGGCGGTGCTTTGGTGGAGGTCTTTGGAGCAAGGAGGGCTTGTCTTTGCTGCTGCTGCTCATGGCTTGAGATGCCCATCTCCCCGGCCTGCCATCACCTCCTCCCCGAGGCCGAGCTCCTCGAAGCTCTCGGCCCTCGACCCTTCCCTCCCCTTCCCTTGTTGCGAAGCTTCGCTCCGTGGCCCCTCAAGGCGGGCCTCGGGATGCCAGGGGACGAGGCGTCCTTGAGGTGATTTGGAGGCGGGCGCTCGAGGAGGAGCTCGTGCCACGGAGGGGGAGCGGGAGTGGAGGTGGGGCCGAGGGGGGGGCGGCGGCAGAGGAGAGGCGGCGGCGGAGGAGGCGGAGCCGGAAAGGACGGGCGAGAGAGGAGGAGGAGCGACCAGCAGGCGGGCGCCATCGCCATGGGCGACATGGCAGGCCTTTTGCGCTGGGATGGAGAGAGAGAGATTCGAAGAAGAGGAGGAAGAAGATGACATATGGGGCCCGCATGTCAGTGACAGGGGAGATGAAGTATACGTCTTCGTATACTCCTGCAGCTGGGCCCAGGCTGTGTCCATACGTATTCAGTGGCATATTTGTGGGAAACGAAGAATTATAATGGCATGCTTCAAAATAGACGAATAGTAATGGCGTTCTTCAGAAACGACAAAGTTATAATGGCACAGATCCAATTAACCCTACTTTAAATGGCCCCGAACCCAAGCGGCACGACGATGCCAATGCCCGGCGGCCACACCGCAAGGGCAGAGGATAGAGGAGTAGGAACTCGTGATCTTTCTTGGTTAATCCAAAGGAGATACAATCTCATCCATATATAGATGAGAAGACTTGACCCTTAAGAAAATAATCTCTAGAGTTAAGGAAAAAACAACTCAATCTGATCTGATCTGATCTAATCTAATCCCTAACTTAACAAACCCTCAGTGGAACCAGCGTAAACAGCAACGTGTGGTGCTGTTCATGTGAACAGTGTGCCAACCCTAGGGAAGCCTGGATTGACCCTTCCTCCATCCTTGGGCTCTAATGGGCTGGACATGATAGTGCTCCTTTCTTGTAATGTGTGCATGGACTAAAAGTGAAAGAAGTAATTCAGACGCAAGGAAAAAATATCTTATTTCTGGGCAGAGCTTGGACTCTAAAGCAAAGTAGTATTAAGATGTTGTGCATAAGGTGGTGAGCGTGAAAACAGTTCTAGAAAGCCAGTGTTATTGACACTTCTCAAATTTGGACCTAGTAAAATCCAATTTTGTTCGACAAGACTAACGAAAGAAAAAAAAACTCAAATGATTTCAGAAGTGACTAAGTGAGAAGTGTTTGATGCTAAATGTGTAACATACAGATACAGCATAGTTGGCTGTTAGCAAATATCATCTTTTCCAAAACACACACAGAAAATTTCATGCGTGGCCAATAGAAATAAGCAATTCTGTATTCTTGCCTTGCTAACCGCAGAAACTTTTTTCCCAATTACTAACCACAAATAATCCAGCCAGTTCTTTCCAATGGTTCTATAGGTCAGCAGTAGCAATTTAAGATAGACCAGTTGCTATAAATTTTTTTTTTACACCAGCTCAAGCAAGTGAGGAATATATGAGCATGCCAACCAGGTAGTGATTTCCTGAGATATAGGCCGCAAACACAGAGAACTTACCTTCAAAGCAGCTATGAATTCAGGACTGTTGCAACATCGGGCATACAAGAAGCGCTGCATGCAATCAGAAAACAGTGTGTTTTCAAGAGAACACTGAAACTCATCTTTAGTGCCATCATTTTCAGGGTCTCCATTTCTAAGGTGCGCTGAACCTGTCAAATGTGAAAGGGGCTCTATGAAGATATGCAGTGCAGATTGATGAAATTATAGAGCATATAAAAGGTTCACACTGAGCCCAGGCTCTTCGATATGCAACAGCGCAAGTTAAAAATACAAAATCAAGTATGTAAGTGGAACTTACGGCAGCCCTCTGCAATACGATTCCTCAGAATTTGAGCCAGCCGTAGCACATCAAATCGGCAGTCCAAGTCCAAATACATGACCGCCCTCCCCAGCCCCCCAAAGTAGATTCCCTCCCACTCCTTTGGTAATATGCACTGCACTGCAGCCTGAGATAAGAAACTTAGTGTATTTTAGCTGTTCCATTTTATTTGAACAAGGATGGAATTTTAATGACAAATTAGTCCCGGTGTTTTGCTTTTCCAAATAAGAGTCTCTTGTTTGTATAATCTTGAAACTCAGTATCAAAATGCAAAGTGGTTTTCCTCATTTCCAGTATGAAGCATTGCAAGTGAGCAAGCGCCAAGAGGATGGAACAACTGTGTTCCCTTGTTTTGAAGATATAAGGTATGCATCAACAGTGTCAGAAACTATTGTAGCCTATCAAAGTTGCCAATATTCCTTAAAGTCCTGCAAATTTCCAGTTATAAGTATAGAACCTAACCAACATTGCATTAGTACACACTCAGTTACTCATGATATAGCTTATATGTTTTTTCTCATTTTATGACGATACTCTTGGCGACCATTACTGGAGACACTTCCAGCAATACTGCGAACGCGCCACCAGGTTGGCCCCATTTGCATCATATTTTGGGCCAAAGGAATAGAAACGGTGTGGATTTGCTTACCGTGAGGAGGAGGTGGGACTTGCCAGAGTTGGACGGGCCGGCGATCTCGACGACGTTGCCCGGGCGGAGAGGCGCGCGGTGCAGTGGCGGCGGGAGGGTGATGGGGGGCCGCGAGGAGAGTGAACGGGAGAGGAAGGCCGCCGCCGTCTCGTCGACGGCTAGCCACGCTCGGGGGTCTCTTCCCGCCTCTCCGGCCATGGCTAGGGCTCTGGAGCTCTCGTCGCTCTTTTTCACCGGAATTTCGAAGCCTTTTGGGGCGCTCGAGCCGAGTAGCTAGCAATACGGGCTGGGACTGGGAGTTGGGGACACGAGTCTTTGTTTGTTCGACTGGCTGGTCAGCCGGCTTTTCTGTTTTTTTTTTCTCAGCGGAACTATGTTTTCTCTCAAAACATTCTAGAATAAATAGTATTTTCTAGCATTAACGGTGAATAATCCAGTTCAGCTGAACACGGGCCAGCCGGCTCAAGTTGGAGCACGTAGGTGTCCAGGTCACCAGAGCATGTCAGGAGACACCGAATCACCCATTGCCAATAAACCATGACTCAAATTACGGTCGATTAATTTGATGCAAGTGAAAAATATTGTTTATTGGCTGAAAAAATACGTCTTAAAAACCAAGCAAACAGGACGAAAGTTGTCTCAGCTCTCAAGTTGAAACTCAAGCAGTGTTCGGATTTCGCGGAAGTGCTACTTTTCTAGGCTGCTATTGATTTGCATTTTGGGACTATTTTGTTCATGGCCTTGGCCCTTGGGAGGTTTATCCACACAAGTCAAATCGTTCTTAGGCACTGAAAATTGACGATCTAGGGCATGTTCGTTTGAACTTATTAGCCAGCTTTATCAGCTATAATCTATAGTATTTTTCTTTTACAACAAAACAGTTTCAGTCAACTTATCAGCCGACTTTAATACCAGCCGAACAAGCCCTATAATTTGCTTGGCCAAGGCAGGTTCTTTATGGCGCATTTGGTTTGCAGCACCGACCAGTGCTGGAGTGGTCCGAACCTACGTTTGAACTTGTGTGATTGTTTGGTGTAAGTCATGGAATAATCTGATATGTCACTGGTTCATTCTCTGTAGCAATAATTATAGGACGATTCCGAACCAACCCACGCCGTACGGAGCGGGTGCGGGCGCTTAAACCAAACATGTTACAGTATATTCGCTTGGTCGTAATCATAGTGGATTATAAGTCAGAACAGTATTTTTTCTCACACCAAATCAGCCAGTAGTAATAATTCACAATCGTTTCAGCCGAAACGAATAGGCTGTTAGTCTCTCGTACAAAACAAACCCTGCTGATGCTAATTATCTGCAATTGCAGCATGTTATGTCAATCATTTTGTATTCTTGCTAATACAACTGCAACTTTTTATCAAGAGAGCATTTTATTGAACTCGATATAATTACATAGAGTTGATACAACTATTTTAAGATTCCTTTTGACCATAAAAATGCACAACTTATAAATTCTTAAAAGTAAAGATATAGACACATCAATCTCTTATTATCAAACCGGGAGAGTTTGGCCGCCAACCAGCGTGGCCACGTCGCCCGAAATTCCCTCGTCCGTCGGACCTTCCATCGGATGGCCACCATTGCTTGAAACGGATTTTGTCGGGAGCGGATTCTAGGCCTGCTTCTTCTCTTTTCCGTGCTTCCCTCTGCTGTTGTCCGGATTCTACTTCGGAGCCAGACCACCAAATATGTACAGCCACTTCCGACCCCCCTTTCCGGCTTCTCCCCCTTTCTTCCTCTCTCTTCGTCGCTCCCTCTCGCTCTCGTCCGCTCCCTCCCGCTCTCCCTCTCCATCCCAGTCCTTGACGGCCATGGCCACAGCCCACCACCGCCAAGGCCGCCTTGCCCGGCGGCACCTCCCTAGGCGGATCCGGCTCAAGATCTGGGCCACCACCTTACAGGCGGGAGGGCTCGCTTTGCCGCTTGGGACCCATTGCTGCAACCAGCCAAAACCTAACTCCGTCGCTTTCGTGGCCCTGCCGCTCCGTCGTCCACCTCCTCCTGCGCCGGCCTCCATTCGCCGGCTACGCTCCTTCGCGGCCTCGCGCGGGAAGGAGCCCCCGCAAATCTCGGCATCGGTGACTCCGCTCTATGTCAAAGGGGCCCGTCCACTGCGTCCTTGGGGGCTCAAGGCTGCTCCGTCGTCTGCGACCTCTGGGCGGTTGCACGGCTGCGGTGGTGCGTCCTCTCCGGAAGGTTCCAGGGGCCGTCCTTGTTCTTCACTGCTGCTCCTCTTTCCCGTCCCTAGCTCTTTCTCGTACCTGCTAATTTCCACGCTTGCGCCATTTTGTTTTACCTTTAGTGCGAGTCGAGGGCGCCCTCGACGCAACGCCGCACACCAAAGATAGGTGGGACCCCATTGCAGCCTGCTGGCCGGCCCAGGCGGTGCCGGTGCTGCACCACTGCGTGGGCGAGACCCGGCGTTGGCAGCATGGTGCGAAGGCGAGCAACCACTCCCCCGGCGCGTCGTCGCAGCGGCGCGGATGGATCTCGCTCTAGTGAATCCCCGTTCTTGGCCGGATCCGTCTGCTGGGTGGCCGGATCTGTCGCCTGGTTGGCCGGATCCGTCGCCTTCTAGGCCCCTCCGTCAGCCTCGGTCGTGGACAACGACACACGCAGGAGCGCTAGGGTTACCGCTTCCACGCCATTCAAGGGAGAGAGTAGCTTACAAGGTGGATACACTGATTTCCAAATTATTTTTACATATCTCTCTCTATCGAAATCAGCGTGCCTGATCACTTAGAACACGACATGGCTGTTATCCTATTGTTGATTTCTTATTTATGATACGTACAGTTCTGCTTGCAGGTGTATGATGAGGCTCAATGTATGCTAATTATTGTGCTCCAATCTTTCGTTTTTTGTACCTGACATATCTATATTAAACTTCTAATATTGTTTCCATGCAAAGCTTAAACATATTTTTTCCCTGCGTCTTAATCAGGTGATTTGCCAGCGCGCACAATGGCGCGCGTGATGGACTAGTGATTATCAATCCGAAGATTAGACCGAGCTATATGTCTAGGTAAAAAGTCCCTTAACCATGCACTTCAATTGTCACGCTGCCATAACTAAATAATTGTTGGTAAGTAGAGGAGACAAAAAAAAATATAGATCGATACCATGTTGGTGTGTGCAGTTTGGGAGATCTACAGCCTGTTCGCTTGCTTGTAAACGATCGTAAATTTCCAGTCGGGAATAGTGTTTTTCTCTCACACCAAACTAGCCAGCAGTAAATAATCCACGATACGATACGGCCTCCCGAACAAGCTGCTAGTAGCCTCTAGGAGTAGATAGAGAACCACTGTGAAATAAAAATGTCATGTCTGGATAACGTATTGGATTTCTAAGGCCATGTTTAAATTTTCTAACACTGAAGTTTAATCACCTAAAGTTTAGTTGTGTGTTCGGATCTTATTCTAAAAGTTTCATGAAAATTTAGCCCTTGTTTAGTTGTAGGAATTTGGATTTTGGGGCTACTGTAGCATGTTCGTTTTTATTTGGCAAATAGTGTTCAAATATGGACTAATTAGGCTCAAAACGTTCGTCTCGTAATTTCCCACCAAACTGTGCAATTAGTTTATCTTTTCGTCTACATTTAATGCTCCATGCATAGGCCACAAACATTCGATGTGACAGGTACTGTAACAACTTTTTGGAAGTTGGGGTGAAACTAAACACGCTGTTAGTCCAACTAATTCACATTTGTCAACTCGTGAACTAGCAGTTCTTAGTTGAAATCTGGACTAAAAATAAGTCAACTCATTAGGGCACGTTTGGATATCTAGACTAAAAATTAATCCATCATACGTGACCATGAGGTACGGCTGGTACCTAAATTAGCTAATTTCGACTGATTCAATAGTATTCTGTGAGGAAAAATAAATTGATCCGGCTGAAAAGTAGCTCTTGTAGTCTCCAATTAGGACCAAAATTTTTAATAGACTTCTAGTCTCCAATTAGGTCCTAGAGTAATATAGATTAATCTTGAACTAATTTTTATAATAGACTTCTAGTCTCCAATTAGGACCTAGTAGCTCTTGTTAGTCAATGATTAACCTTCCTATCTGGCACTAAAAACCCAGGAGATGGGAACTTATTATAGATCAGTTGGCTGGGTTTCTTATGGTGGAACCTGTCTATCCGGGTTTAAGTTCTCGACTTAGCACGGGTGCTTATATTTTCCTGAATTTATTCCATGATTTATCAGCGCTATACTTTCAGTGGTAAGCGACGTCCCCGTCGACAGCGAGGCTCTTATGGTGACTTCGTGAATCTCAAAATCTGCCAGCTCAGTTCTTCAGAGATGATTAAAGGGGTAGGGTTTGCGTATCTATATTTATAGGGGTGAGTATGCGTGCGAGTTGTGAGCGTTGTGAGCGTCTAGGTTATACCGCATAATTCTAAAAAAACAGAATATGGCTAATTTTTAGCTACCGCTGGTTATTAGTCCAAACAATCTAACATAGGTCCTAACTTAACAATTGTATTATATAGTATTCGATTATGAGGTAATGCGCAACCATAACAAGACTATACGAGAGTCCGAAATACCACCGATGTTGCATTGACATTTGGGACCTATAGGGCAGAATCTAGCTGACATGCTCATATGCGATGGTATTTCCAACTCTAGCACCTTCGGAATGGAATCTATGCGCTTGTCTAGGCGTACTCGGGTCATAACACGAACATTTACGTGTATGTTCATCACATCAGAGTCGCTGGGTCATATGAGTTAACGAGAACGAGACACACCAATCTGATTCAACAAAATAGCTCACCACCCTAAAAACGGGCGTCTGTTCTTTAGGGAAACTGTATGTTTTAGATCTGTTTATATATCATTGCTACTCTGTTGTGTCACTCGTGTCAGTTGTCACATGAGCTGTGCAGCCCCGTTCGGCTGACCCAAAAGCCGGTTCTACTACTTTTTTTAAGTTAGAATAATATTTTTCTCTCGCAATAATTTAGTCAGAACAGTGTTTTTCAGCTAGTTTCAGTTAAAATTCAGCAAGCCGAACGGGACCATTAAAAGATCTCTGCTTAGACTATCTCCAACAACAACACCTAAAATACAAGATCCATTTAGGTAGCGCTATAGTCAAAGGATTCAATACCCATTCGACATCTTCTCCAACAACATGACATCAAAGAGAATCATTTTTGCAAATAGATTTCAGGGAGAGGATACTCATGTTTGAGTTGTGCCGCTAAGACAATCCAAAATGGGTTTCCCGTATAAATACTTTTGGAGACTTATTTTGAATCTTCCACTGTCTATTTTGGGTTTGGGTGTCCATATAAATTACCTGTTGGAGACCGTCTTAGAATCAAGCATCAAATGATGCATGGGCACATGGGCGGCACCCGTCGGCCATCACCTCCTGCAGCGGCGCATAGATTTATCGCTAGTTGAAGCGGTTAGCGAGGCACAGTCCACTAGGCTAATGCTATGCCAGTGGTATTCTATATGCCGCGGACGGCGCAACTCCGATTCCTTCGCCGGCAAGCGCAGCGGCCGACGGCCCCGATCGCCCGACGCGCCGCGGAGGCGTCACATGCCTCTTCCCGCCACCAGCGTGCTCCGGAGTCCGGTCGGATCGGCATCGCCCGGCGGCCCAACCCAACGGAACAACAGCGGCGCGAAGATCTTGTTCACTCAGCGGTGGGCCCCACGTGAACTGTGGAGATAGGCCGACAGGGCCAAGTGGGTGTTCGATGGGGCAGTGCGGCACGGCGATCCCGCGATTGCCTTTGCGGCCGGGCACGCATCACGCACGTGACACCCGTGCGATCGCCGCGCTGCCGTGCCCGCCCGCTTCCCTTCCTCTGTTCGGCCGTTCCCCGCTTGCTCTCGCACCTGCTGTAGCAGTTTACAGTTACGTGTGCCGCCTCCATTAGCTAAAGGCCAAACGGCTCCGCATCCCGCGGTGGGTGTGTCTCTTACAGGTAGGGCCGCTAAGAGGTGGCCCGCGGGTCAGGGTCGCTGGTGAAGTGGGGTTAGTGGGGGCGGATACGTAATCATCACAGGGTTAAAGGGCCATTTGGGAGTGGTTTATTATTACCAGGCGGGCGCCGGAGGGGAGGGGAGGGAGGGAGCACGAGCTCGCTGCTAATGGTGGAGAGCGATGGTGGCAGCGAGGCGGAGAGCCCGAGCCCTGATCCAAGGTCCGGTGGCGGGGCGAGCCCTGACCCGCGCCCTCCGCGGCCGCAGCTCACCAAGTCGCGCACCATCTCTGGCTCGGCTGCGGCGTCCATATTGGCCGCGGATAGGGTAGGAGGAGGAGGAGGAGGAGGGGGCGGCGGCGGCGGCGGTGGTCTAAGGGACAGCATCCTCGTTCGCCGCTCCTCCACGGCGCCCCTCCCGCCGTCTATGGCGTCAGCGGCGGGGGCGTCCTCGGTGCCGCGGCGGCTCACCGTCGCCGTGGACGACCCCTCCTACGCGGCACCCAACGGCGGGGTGCTGGACCGCGACTGGTGCTACCCGTCGTTCCTAGGTCCGCACGCCTCGCGCCCGCGCCCGCCGCGGCAGCAGCAGACCCCGACGACTGCCGACCGCCGGAGCGCTAACCCCACCGTGCCGGTGCCGCCGAGGGTGGTGGTGTCGCAGCGGGAGGAGGAGAAGAGCCTGGCCTCCGTGGTGAAGCGCCCTGCGCTGCTCGAGGAGCGGAGGCCGCTGCCTCCTATACTCCCGCCCCCGCGCGCTCCGCGATTTGATCTCTCTCCGTATCTCCCACTCGTAAGTCATGCTTACCTGCCATAAAAGCTGGTCGTAACTTTCACGAGTGATGTACTTTTTTTTTGGACACACTGATGACTGATGTGCTATTTTGGTCCATTTCCCTTGGGTTATTGCAGCTGCTGGTCGTAACTATCGCAAGCTCTACCCTCGCTATTTGGCAATGGATAAAAGTTATGGGACTCCAGGTTATCTCTTTGATCTGTGAAATTATGTGCTAACTGCTTTGCATCACGGTTCACACCACTAACAATTTAGAAGTCTTTAACATTGTGCCAGGAAAAGATCAGATCATGCAGCGCCGGCAATGCTGGGGACCGTGAGGGTACTGAGAAGGTGTCTTGGATTGATGGGGACCATGGCTCTGCTTTTATCGGTTCGGGGAATTGGAATTTAACTCCATCTAGCACAATCTTTGCTCTTGCAGTTCCATTGTTCCTGTTTAAGTACATTGATCAGCTCCGACGGAGACAGACAAATTCCATGCGGGGGAGAAGTGGTGAGGAAGAAGTGCCTCTCAAGAAGAGGATCGCCTATAAAGTTGATGTGTTCTTCTCAGGACACCCATATGCAAAGCTTCTTGCCCTCCTGTTAGCCACCATAATTCTCATTGCTTGGGGTGGGATTGCGCTGTATGTTGTTAGTGGCAGTGGATTCCTGGAGGCTCTCTGGCTTTCCTGGACTTTTGTGGCAGATTCTGGAAACCATGCCGACCAGGTTGGCTTGGGGCCGAGGATTGTATCCGTGTCAATTAGCTCTGGGGGCATGCTGGTGTTTGCCACAATGCTTGGGCTCGTGTCAGATGCAATATCAGAGAAGGTGGATTCTTGGCGCAAGGGAAAAAGTGAGGTGATAGAGATCAACCACATACTAATCCTCGGATGGAGTGATAAGCTGGTAACATTCTGATGGAAAGCTGTTTTAGTATGTAAAAAAAGATATGATCTGATAATATGCCCTGCATTTTTGTACTGTATCCTCTAATATCACTGAAACTGTGCTGCAAATGCTAAATTCTGTCTTCTTCAAGGTTGATATGATTGAATTGTTCATCTGACGATATCTGCACTGTGGACCAGGGCTCTCTTCTGAAGCAGCTAGCTATAGCAAACAAGAGTATTGGTGGTGGTGTAGTTGTTGTTCTAGCTGAAAGGGACAAGGAAGAGATGGAGATGGACATAGCAAAGCTAGAATTTGACTTCATGGGAACATCTGTAATATGTAGGAGTGGCAGTCCTCTAATTCTAGCAGACTTGAAGAAGGTAGAATTTTCAGAGATTATTCTCATCTGGTTATCCTTGGTCCATGTTCTATGCAGCGATGATTTCATCTCATTCCATATTAAGATCTCAAATAGCAGACCTCAGATGCTTTTTTTTTTCAGGTTTCTGTTTCTAAAGCACGGGCCATTATTGTTCTAGCATCTGATGAAAATGCAGACCAAGTTAGTAATTTTGTTCTACACACATTTAATATTTTTGGAGCTAACATGTCATATTATTGCATGTGCTCACATTCTCTGTGTCCCCTAGAGTGATGCACGGGCATTGCGCGTTGTGCTGAGTCTGACTGGAGTCAAGGAGGGTCTAAGAGGCCATGTTGTTGTAGAGATGAGTGATCTTGACAATGAACCTTTAGTGAAACTGGTTGGCGGTGAACTAATTGAAACAGTTGTTGCCCATGATGTGATTGGACGTTTGATGATACAATGTGCACTTCAACCTGGCCTTGCACAGGTACATCTCAGTGCTATTCTGGTCTTATAGTTAACAATATTTGTGCCTACAATTTTACTTGAATCATGGTATTTTAGGATCTGTGTGATGTCATTTTTCTCTCTACACAAATTTACATGTATAGAAAAGACTTTGTTGCTGTTGCTAAAGGCACAAAGTTCTGAAGTCATAATGTTAAAGGCACTACCTAGGGACATTACATATGTTAGCCATTTGACCTCCTCAAAAAAAGGAAGAAAAAAAAAAAAAAAATGTGTGAAGCTTGATAGCTGCTAATGTTCCATTGTTCACTGATTATACGTGACTGAAGTTTGAAGGTACCAAGGAAACCAAGTTTTATTTGGTCCTGAGTTATTTTCCCTCAGGATGGATCATAATACTCAGAATACTAACCCATCAACCACTTTTGCAGATATGGGAAGATATATTGGGATTTGAAAATGCAGAGTTTTATATTAAAAGATGGCCAGAATTGGATGGCATGCGGTTTGGGGATGTGTTGATCTCATTTCCTGATGCTGTGCCCTGTGGAGTCAAGGTTGCTTCAAAATCTGGAAAGATCTTAATGAATCCTGATGATGATTATGTTTTAAGAGAAGGTGATGAGGTCCTTGTTATTGCAGAAGATGATGATACTTATGCTCCTGCCCCTCTACCAGAGGTAAATTTCCTCACTTAAGGTTTAATAATAGTTGATTTTGTGTATTGATCATCATGCAACATATTTCCTTTCACCTTGAGTTTTACCTCATAGATGTTATCTATTTTCAGGTGAATAAGGGTTTTCTGCCTAACATACCAACCCCTCCCAAATATCCAGAGAAAATTTTGTTCTGTGGTTGGCGCCGTGACATCCATGATATGATAATGGTAAATTTACTAAATTATGTTCCCTGACTGATGTCTTAGAAATCTTATTTTCGGTAATGAAAGCTAGTGCTATTATTTAGGTTCTGGAAGCATTTCTAGCTCCAGGTTCTGAATTATGGATGTTCAATGAGGTGCCGGAGAAGGAGAGGGAGATAAAACTGACTGACGGTGGTTTGGATATAGGCGGGTTAACAAACATTAAGCTTGTACATAAAGAAGGCAATGCTGTTATCAGGCGACACTTGGAAAGCTTGCCTCTGGAGACGTTTGACTCTGTGAGTACAAATTACTCTCTTTTAGAGAGATTCTGCACAATCATTGTTCAATAAAATAAATAGTTGATGAATTGACACTGAGGTCACTACTCTGTTCCAAAATGGAGGTCGTTTTAGTTGTCCTATGTCAAACTTTTCTAACTTTGACCTAACATCTAAAATACCATATGAAGGGTACCAATTTGATGGTGGAAGTGCATTTTTCTATAAAGTTGGTCAAAGCAGTGAAGTTTGACTTAGGACAAAAAAACGACATGCAATTTAGAAGGGACATACTCTTCTTGATCTTTAGCTCCCATATAATCCTTTGTTTGCAATTATGTGAAATAGTCTGTTTAGTACAGGTACAAATTGCATTCACATCTTATTTTAGATCTTCATCAGATAACTGGAAGAAAACTTTGGAGCCTACTAGTACAAATTGGTCTGTTTGTATAGAAGCATTAATACCATGTTCATGTTGTGATCTATATTTCTCAAAAAATAAATCGAAAGGGCAGCAAGAGCATTGCCGCTATACTATTAGAAGAAAAGAGTTGACCTAGTTTTATGGTGAAACTGGGCCCAAAAACCGAACAACCGCTCAGCCCAAAGAGCCGGCAAGACCCACTGCTAGAGAATCACTCCAAACTACTAAGAAAAACAACTGCACCATTGCCAACTTGTAAAAATACCACCTCTGATTTGCTTCGATTGCTGATTTACTTCTGCAGAAGTATCTCAATGCTAACTTTGAAACCACAGATTTTAATTCTTGCAGATGAGTCAGTAGAGGACTCCATCGTACATTCTGATTCACGTTCTTTGGCCACACTTCTTCTTATTCGTGACATTCAGGTGAGTATAGAACAGCCTGGTGACAGACACAGTGCAATAGTGCATAAATGAATGACTTCTGCATCATTGATGTGTGCCTTCTTCTACAGTCTAAGCGTCTTCCATCCAAGGAGCTGAAATCACCTCATCGTTACAATGGCTTCTGTCACAGTGCCTGGATTAGGGAAATGCAACATGCATCAGACAAATCTATCATCATCAGTGAAATACTCGATTCTAGAACAAGAAACCTTGTATCTGTCTCCAAAATCAGCGATTATGTTCTGTCAAATGAGCTTGTAAGTATGGCACTAGCAATGGTAGCGGAAGACAAACAAATAAACAGAGTTCTTGAAGAACTTTTTGCTGAGGAGGTACTTTCTAAAATTCATTGTCCTCTATCTCTTGACTACCCATCTTGACATGTGTCGCACCCGAATTTTGATACTTTGCATGTTACAGGGAAACGAGATGTGCATTCGATCTGCTGAATTTTACCTTTATGAGCAAGAGGAATTGAGTTTCTTTGATATTATGGTTAGGGCGCGTGAGAGAGACGAGATTGTGATTGGCTACCGCCTAGCTAACACTGACCAGGCGATCATTAACCCAGAACATAAGTCTGAGATTAGGAAGTGGTCACTAGATGATGTCTTTGTTGTCATATCAAAAGGTGACTAATTTTCATGAGCATCACTTTTTTGTCCAAGTGTATATTCTAATGCTAATCCATGCTAATTGAAATCATAACCGGACAAACATACTGTAAAGTACAGTCCTGATCCAAACGGTCAGCTATGTACATGTTAATTTGTAGCATTCAATCAATCTTGGCACAAACAATTCCCTGTCTGCGACTGGAAATTTGGTTGTAGCAAATGGTACAATGAAGCAGTTTAGGAGAGGTAACTTGTAAATCCTTTGAATTCCACATTAATTATCAAATTCCAATGCAATTAATGGTGTAGGAGTAGGACAGTAGCATGTCCTGACATTTGGTTAGTGCTGCTCCCTCGTTTTTCTTTCAGTATTTATTAAATCGAAATGAGAATAGTTCCATTATGCGTCTGATGTTTTCCTATTTGCGAATCCAGATTGTTGTCGTCAGGCACCTAGATATTGGCAGTGTTAATGGGTGATTTTTTTAGAATAGCATATGATGCTACCTTAAGTGAAAGTATATGTTTCAATATTGGCAGTGTTAATGGGTGATTTTTTGAGAATAGCATATGATGCTACCTTAAGTGAAAGTATATGTTACAGTCTCATGGCATTGAAACCTTTGATACAGAGGGTTACTACTGCGAAGAGCTGCTTACATCGATTTTTCTGATGCATTAGAGTATGTGTATGTGTTCCACAGTGTAAAACTTCAAGCCGATCAACCAGATATTATCCGCTTTCCATATCTATGCTGGATGCTCAGGTGGTGGTGATCTGGTGGATAGCACCGATCCCACGTAAAAATGCGTTAGAATTATCATACCGGAACATAGCAGACTGTACAATCCAGACAGACAGTACATGCTTCATATATTTACCAATAATAGGAACATGGTAGTCTGTCTCAGTGTATTAAATTATGTTACATGAAAATTGACCAAACAGAAGCAATTCTGAAGCCAAAATTGCATACATCCCACTGGATCCTTCAGATCCGCAGCAACCCAGTTATCTACATGTAACTTTCTTCCACTAGCTTTTCATATATGAAGAGTATCGAAACGGAGTTCTCCGCTAGCATGGACCTCCTTCACCCTCCGATCGTATTCATCTTCCTCTTCCTCATGTTCATCTGGTCTGTGTTCCTCTTCCTTCTCTTCTTCTTCATCCGAATACTCACTGCTCCACCCATAGCCTGATCTGGATGATTTCGGCATGGTCCTTGCATCTTGAACTATCTCCATGATTTCTTCCGACGTTTGGTCTGAATAAGAAGGCACCCTGTTATCCCTCCTGTAGTACATGCCTTGTGCAGTCTCCGTTAGTTCCCGTGGTAGGTTCTTCAAAAACCATGGATGGCTCTTTATTTCCTTCATTGTGATTCTCTGGAGAATATTAATAAAAAATACTGCATCAATGTTTCAAATTACCACGGTTTACACTATCCCACATGTATCACGGCACGTCATGACTGTAATTTACAGGTTGAGATCATTACCCTCATTGGATTGGCAACAAAGATACGGGCAAGAAGTTGCTGGCATTCTGTAGATATGTGGACATAATCTGGTACCTTGTATTGCACTTGCATTATTTGCTGCAGGCGAAGAGTGACTGGAATGAGGGTAAAGTGATGTTGAAAAAAGAAAATAATAGCAGAAATTGGATAAGATATCTATAGTAGTGGCGTATAGTATGTCACCTGAATGGTCTTGCGTATATTCTTGGGGTCATCGGGGTCTTCAAATGGGTATGCTCCCACAAGCATGACGTAAAGAGTCACCCCACAGGACCATACGTCTGCAAGCTACATGAACAAGTACCACAGTAATCAATGAGTGGAGATGAATAGTCTGTTAGATAAATATTAACAAACTTTATTAGGATAGAGTGTGAATTACAAGATCAGGATATACACATTTTCAGAATGGGAACACTAATATGTTTCCTTGCACTTGATAAGACTTACTGATGTTTATATTTTGTGCTAAACTGGCAAAGCTTCGAAAATTCACTAATCATACATGATAATTTCTGAGGTGTCAAGAGAAACTGATATTTGATTGATCGGGTGGCTTTCATGTGGTACAATTCTGTTCTGCTATTGCATTAAAAATAGAAAACATATATATAAACAGTATGCAGGTTGCTTGTGGGTTATGACGAAGCACGTCAGCATAAACCATAATAAACTTAAAACCAAGGTTTTAAATAGCGGGCTAAGCTATTTAGCAGCCTCCTCCTCCAGGAAGCTATAAGATGCTATAGCGGGATATAGGGGTAGTGATTTTATTAAAAAAACATGGAATTCTTCAGTTAATTGTGAACATAAACATAGAACTAAGGAAGTTCCATGAACTCATAATACTTGAATACATGTCAAAAGCTCTAGGAGACATGTCATCATGCCCATTACTTCATAGTCATTCAATCAATCAGCTCACTCACGACTATAATCAACATTCATATTCATTCAATCGACAAATAAACTAAACAACTATTCAATGGTTCACTGAATCATTCATTGAAGTAAAAATATAATAGAGAGGCATGGATTCTAGTCATCTAGAGCAAAGAATGAATATTTTGACTTGGTCAGAAATAGCAGTGTTAAAAGAATTTCACGGGTAAGCCAAATAGTGGTGTTTAGCAGAGCTAATGTAATATTAGATGCAATAGCAGTGCTATAGTGGGCTAGTTAGAACCATGAAGTTAACCCTAAACACATAAAATACAAAATATAAGCCATAAGAAACTAGAGGAACCAAATAGGCTCCACATGCATTTTATGTTCAACAAGGAAGTCAGAAGAAGCATCAAATTCAAAACATAAATAGGATCTACAATCTTGTTCAAGTTAGCACTATGACATATGCATGAAGCTCAATGGTTGGCCAACTAGTTGTGGATGTATAAACTGCTCTTAGAATTTTTCTTAAAAGGAAGTTGGTATACAAAAATCTTCATATCAAACTTAATGCTAGCCATGAGAACACAGTTCCTATAATATGGAGTGAACTCGAATTTTTTGTGCGATGCACATGTTCTTTATTGATGTAATTGTGATCCATGCCCATACTTCACAGTAGTGTTCTTTATCCATTTAGTTGCACTTATTGTGTTCTGACAATTAAACTTAACAAAGGGGGGAAATGACAGAAAATAAGACTGCAGAAAATTCGTCCTTATAAACTACTAGCTAGTAATAAACCTACCAGAACCTATTTGTTCATGACAATGTAAAAACTAGAAGCTAAAACCCTCCATCCACAGTCCAAAGGTGAACTATTTTATAGGAACATGGAGAATCTGTAGGATAAGAACCTCTTTTGTGGATGTCTGTTATCAAACAGCCCAGCTCCACTTTTCTGGTGTCAACATCCCTTGTGGTACATATTACCTCAATAAACCAAACAGAAAATGCGGACCTGGGAACCATGGTGGACTCGGTGATGCAGGCTCTGGACAAAGCAAGCCAGCCGCCAAGAAACTGTTGGGATGGGGGAATGAGATCAAGGTTGGAGACATTGGCATTGCAATCTTCGGCACTGGGCTCCGTAGCTGTGATTCAGTCTGAGGAGACGCAAGAAAGGAATTGTAATAATCAGTGCGAGTGTCATTTGGGTGCTCGTCTATGACGTTTGGCCATTAGGCTTTTTTTGCTGTGCTTTGAACTGTAAACTCTGGCGGGCGCGCCTTGTACATTGTGCTGAATGCTGTTGAGTGCTTTATGCAAATAAAGCAGGGGAAACCTTTCATCTAAAAAAAAAACCAAACAGAAAATGTTCCAGCACCTCGTGCTGACAATGAATCCTCATCCAAATTAGAAGCATTTGTCAAGAGAATTTCAGATCCTTTGTTGTTTCAGCACTTGTGACTATAGCTAAAAATGAAATGCACTATCAAAGAATAGATGTGAAGTCCATCTAGTTGCCGAACAAGACTGTACACCAACAGCATGTGTCACAACTCACAACAAAGAGGTTTGGTGCATGCAGTAGAATTATACAAACTTATTAGTTCATCATCATAATAGTGACCTATTTGGCTCGACCAAAAAATAACATAAACTTGATACACAGCTGCTTGTTAAGATTTGACAAATAAGCCTACAGATCAGATATTTCCTAAGATTCCTCCCTGCGTATGCAGAATTTCAGAAGGATCAACTTTTGTAACAGAATGATTGATCATTCAACCTGACTTTTCACTACATTGAGAAGCCAAGCATGTAATGTCACAATCATGGACAAATATACCCCCACAATGTGGTTGTGATGGGGAAGTTTGATTACCATCATTTAATTTATGCACCTAAAACAACTGGGTAAATCAGTACTGTTATGCTAAAACATTGCAAATCTTCAACATATGAAAACAAGAGCAAGGCAAAAGGATACTTGCACAAAGTTGTAAACAGTGCCTAGATAAAGATTGCAAGTGACCTAACAGAATATCCTGCGAAGGTGTAATAGAAACAAGAAAAACATGTAGTTCATGAAAGAATCAAGGGGAGATAAGCTCACCTTTCCATCATACTCACGACGGGATAGCACCTCAGGTGCAATATATGCTGGGGTTCCCACTGCTGATTTGGGTCTTGAATGCAACACTGATGACTGTTCCAGACATGGCAAAAGAATATTTAATGAGAATTTATAAAGATTTTACTAAGTTCAGCATTTGTAGTATTAACCATGGATCCAGCAAACCACCTTGGAATAGCCAAAATCGCATATCTTAAGCCGTGGAGCTGGGCTGCCATCCAAGAGAACATTCTCCAGCTTCAGATCTCTATGGCATATTTGCTGGTGTTTGAAAATTTTGTCCTCAGAATGAATTATGATAAATAACAACAAACATACACGGTGATACATCAAGTACACCTTTTATGCTAACAACTAGTGTCTCTTCTAAAAAATGATGAACACAAGGTATACAAGTCTTTTGCTCTTAAAAGCGTAGATTATGGTTTTGTTTGTCAAATGAACAGAAAATCTTCTGTTTGTGTGTTTCATACCATGTAATGGCAATAGCTCACGCCACAGATCAACTGCTGAAAGAAATACCGGGCCTGCATTAAGCAGAAAAAAATAATTAAGTATCACTCTTTCATCAAAACATTAAAATAAACTCAGGAACAAATTCCGAGACCTCATCCTCACTAAACCGCCCGCGATCACAGATCCGATCGAAAAGCTCTCCACCTGCTGCAAACTCCATCACAATCATAAGATGCGTTGGTGTAAGTATCACCTGCAGAAGTTTTTTCCCAAAACAATTAAAAACCAAGTGATTCAGAAAAAAGAGGAGAAAAGATACTACTTAAGCAAACAGAGTGGAGGCATAATCTGTTTTCTTCATCCATTTAAAACTCAACGGTTCAAATAGAAGACTCTGCACCTTATACTTTTGAGATTTGTGTGAACAATCTGAGACAGAAAACATACACCTAACGAGTATCTAAAGCGGATGCATCCCTGACACTAAATCGCATACCAAATTCGTAAGAAGCACAAGGGGAATAGCCTAAAAGGAAAGGGACAGAGGAAAACAGCAAAAGTTGGCACCTAATTAAACAGCACCAATCAAAAGATCCCCCCACTATATGCAGTTAAGAGGAATCAGCAACGTCCCGAATTATCAATTATTACGTGCAATATATATATTTTGAAAAGTCCTTTATCCGCCACCCTTTGAAGCCGCTCCCTAATAACACTAAAACGGCATCAAACACCCAGTGATTAAAAATAAAAGCGAAAGGAAATGATCAAGCGAGCAATTAAACGTTTCGGTCCATAACGACCAACCTCCTTGAAGCGAATAATGTTGGGATGGCGCAGCGAGCGGTGGTTGATGATCTCCCTGTACACATTCTCGTCAATCTGCACAGCACAGATCCCCAAAACCATCAAAATTAGAACCCAGTCGCAATCCACCCAGACCCAGTAATTAATCCACCGCCAAGCCGAACAAACCGCAACTAAAAAGTTTAAGAAACGAACAAAACAAAAACAACGAACCCGGTGGCCGCGCTCGATGCACTTGACGGCGACGAGCTCTCGGGTCTCGCGGTTGCGCATCAGCCGCGCCACCCCGAAGTTCCCCGACCCGATGTCCCGCACCGCCTCGTACTTGTCCATACGTACCTCCTCCGCCTCTGCACCCCGGCCCCGCGCGTTCTCCCTCGGTCCAGGAGCAGCCTGCGGGGTCTGCTGCCGTAGCCTGCTCGCACCACGGCGGAGGAGGAGCGGGTCGGTACGGCGGCGGCGGCGGTGGCGGCGGGCGTGTGGGTTTGCGTTGCGGCGGTTGCGCCTCGTCGGCCGGTGGGTCGGTGCGTGTGCGTGAGGCGATCGGGGATATATATAGTGGTGGTGGTAGGAGCGCAGCGTGGGGGCAAGCCGCGCCAGCGTGTGCGAGCTGATGAAGGGAGGGGAAGGGAAGGAAGGGGAGGAGAGGGGGACGGGGAGGAGGGGATGTCGGGTGGGCCCCGCCGTCGGTGTCCGTGTCCCGCACCGGGCACTGGGGGGCATGCGTGCCTGGCTGGCTGCGATTCGCCGTCGGATCCGACGTGTGAGCCTCCGTTTCGCCTGTGAACCGGGGGTTGTGTTTCTTCTTTATCGCAAACTCGGACAAAGCTTCTTTTACAACGATGTTCGAAATGTATGAATGAGATCGCTATATATAATTGACTTAAACTTTGTGCAGAATGAATTGTTTATTCAAAAAGTTATGCAAAAAATACTTCTCAGGGTATTTCTAAGCTCTAACATGTCATTAATTCCTTATCCTATCCTTGTATGCGAACCGATACTAGTTTTTTTTTAATTGGTTTCCATATTTCTGCGGTGAAATTTACATCTAATATGTGTTTATTCTCCCTTACACATGCCACAGCCTTGTAGGGTAGCTCGGCCATATACTATTTCTGATTTACATGTACATTGCATGTAATTCTTAAACTAGGGGATGGTATTCAACTGTTCATGTGCGAAAATATGTGAGAACGCAAGTTTCAAAAAACCATTCATGCCCATGGGTTGGTTCACGAATTAGGCTTAACTTTTCGATTAAAATAAGATGAATAATGGCTTGATAAACCTGGATAGGCTTGACTAAGATTAGATCCATAACCGGGTGCTTTTGCAATCTTGTCAACTAATAAACTACTAGGCTCAATTATTGTGTTGTGATTTTGACTATGCAGTGGTACTAGTTAAAGAAAAGGAAGTAGAACTTTGCTACTCAATTCGTCATTCTGTGGAATAGATCGACCGATTGATTTTCGATTCATCCTCCAATGATCCATGAACCAATTTGTAATAAGTCATACTTAGGAATCGCTGAAATGACTTACAGTTTAGAACGGAGAAAGTTCGAGTAAAACGACGACTTTCCATGATACTAAAATGGTTTGCAGTTTAAATCGGAGTCAGATTTGAGCAAATGGAACCTAGCTTATAGACTACACATGAAAGAGGAGCAAAAGTACTACTAGTACTCCCTCTTATAAGAAAAAGTGCAAGTCAACATAGTATCACGTTTTAGTATCTTATAAGTTAACAAGTATATAAAAAATAACAATATTTATAATATCAAATACATATTGTTAGATTAGTTACGGAATGCATATTTATAATAAACTGAATTAGAGTTGTAAATATAAATATTTTTTTATTAAAAAATTGGTCAAAACGTGGACCATTTTAACTGGTATGTAAACGTATGACGGTATGGTTGTTTTTCTTTTCGAGACTTTGAGGGAGTCTGCAACAAAAGGATCCATTACTGCTGCTGCCACGTACATCCTCTCTCTTTCCCATCTGTTCCGGGCGCCGCCAAATCATTGAGCCGGCGCTTTCATTCGGCGCCATGCCGCCATGATTAACCGGGCACGTACTAAAGGTAATTGCTAATTAGGCGGCAGCTTTGTTTCTGGTACTGTCTTGTGAGACTTGTGACGAGCGCTTCAGATAATGCATGTGCCGGGCGACACGCACGTGCTGTGCATATCGCTCACAGGCCGCCCGGCGAGGCCGGGTGCCAAACGCCGCGGCGGACACCACCACCAAACCGTGGCCTCGTGTAAAGCCCTAGCCGGTAGCCGCGCGAGCCAAGCTAAGTGCGTGTCGCGCGGCGCGTAGCCCGTGTGTGGCCGTGTCAAATGGTGGATGGGCTGGTACGCCGCGCAACTGCACGTATCCTTCGATCAGCCAGTCAATTCCTCGGTAGTACGTACATGACCGTTCAGGCGGGGTGGGCCGGCCGGTGGGGGAGCGAGAGACCGCGCGCGCGCGAGCGAGAGGGACGGCCGGACCCTGACGTGTGCGCGCGCGGCAACTGCGGGGGCCGGCCGGTGACCTGCCGACTCCGGGGAAGTTGATGTGTGCATGGCAAGCGTAGGTAGCCTGCGCTTCATGCTATGCTGGCAGGCCGCCCGTAGGCGTGGCCGTCCAGATCTCTCCCTCCCCTGCCGAGCCCTCGTGCCCTCGAGATCGGCTGAGCTGTGCGTGTATGCAGCCTGTTCGGGAGGTCGTATCGTATCGTGGATTATTTACTGCTGGCTGGTTTGGTGTGAGAGAAAAATACTGTTCTCGACTGGAAATTTACGATCGTTTACGAGCAAGCGAACAGGGGTAGTGACGATGTGGACTTCGCTAGTGTATTAGTAGTGTTTGTTTTCATGGGAGGGGGTGGTCGGTGTGATGCGAGGCGTGTCCGCGTGTGCTAGCGAATGAAGAAGATCTATGTATTGCAAGGGTCAATTAGAGTGATGCTAACGGCCCGTCATGTCTATCTTAAGTTGTCCAACCAACGCACCATGCGGCCGTAAACATCATCGGAAGGATGCACTACTGGGCGCTTACTACTTCTAGAGTACGTACTTGACTATCGCAAGATATATACAAGATCGAACGGCAGCTCAACCTGCATCAGTCAAAGTCAATCAGTGGTAGACGTCTCTGCTTGAGCTTCCAGTACGATCGTGTGTGTGTGTGTGTGTGTGTATGCCTATGCCGCTAGTAGTTTGGATACGTTTTGGACGACAAGCACTGTGAATGCGGTCATCATATACTGTACGGTAGATGGAGGCAGCAGACTGAGATTTGATTCGCTGGCACAAAGATACGAGTGTGGTAATAGCACGCAGCAGCATGATGGGCCTGCCCTCCAGGCTCCAGAGTTCAGAAAGGGTGACATGTTTTTGGTCATGTATAGCTTCATGCAGGCTCGCAGTTTATTGACAACACAGCATGTCCTATGATCACGACAGAAGCCCCACACCCCAAAAAAAAACTAACGTTGGTATCTTGTACTACGTACTAACGTAATTGTGAATCTCTGAAGAGAACGACAGGCTATATGTCATCAAGTAAATTTGTTAAAGTAAAAAAAATAACTACACCTGGAGTATTTAATAACCAAACCAGGTTATGGGTTGAACGCTGAATGTTGAAACACCAAAGACGCGGGCACAAGTGGAGGGAGTAGTAGGATCAAATCGGCACCTGCATTTCCTTTCGTTCCTTTATTTTCAGAGGTACTTCGCGGTGAAGGCAGCAACTCCGGGCCGCCATGTGGCCCGGGCGGGCCCCGGGACGCACGCAAGCGACAGACGAGAAAGAGCCAGCACCCAGCAGGTAGCCTGCGACGACCAACCTGATGCAGCACGCTGCCGACGTGGCGCGTGCCACGATGGAACACGGGCGCATGGCCGGATCCGCATGGCTACAGCTGCCTCATTACATGCCCTCCTGACCCGGTCACGTACGTCGCGGATTCGTCCCGTCCCCAGCGAGGAAGAGCGGCCAAATCGTTGGGATGATCCAAGATTAACGCAACGCAGCACACATGACGACGTACGAGGCCACATGGAATCGGTACAAAGCAGTAGCGGTCAGTGTTAGGCACGGCACACGCACGCACAGGGTTGCTGACGCGTACCGACCGATGGTCGTCTGTCTGAACTGAAACTTTTGCGTACGTACGTGTCTAATTAATCAAACCTTTTTCATCACTCTTCCCGGCCAGCTGATCGCCGAAATAGAAATTGGGTTCCGCTTTTGATCTCGCCGTCATATATTATAGTACGGTCGTATATTCTCTCCGACCTGGAAAGGCCACTCACGAACGCACGCGTACGTCCGTCGGCGTAAAGCGAAGATTCATTCGGAATCCGAAAGGCCCGACACACCGTGCGAATTTGCTGTCAGATCACGGGCTGATTATATACACATGATTAGTACTGCTCTTACCTTAACTAGGTCTTGTTAAGTCATGACTAAAAGTACTGTTAGCTGATTTACTGTGAGAAAGAAAATATTATTCCGGCTAAAAAAAACAAGCTAAAAAATATAAATTATAACAGGAACTCGTCGAAAGAGTGTACGTGCCACTGTCTCAAGGCTTGATTGTTTTCGTGCATCAGTGCATGCGCCAGCATTGTTGCGGCCCATGTGGTGCGGGGGCCCGCCCGGGTGAAACAACTCGCGTACACATCCATCCATCTATAGTACGACTACGATGGCACAGCGGTCGGTCTCTCTTCCTTGCAGTTGCACATTGTGTGGCCATGCCGGTGCCGTTTTCGACACCAGCGCTAGCTAGCCTCTCCCGTTCCATCGAGAGCGAGCGAGAGAGTTAACGGATCCTATCCTACAAAACAGTTTAAAAGATGCGAGGAACTCAGGACCACTCTTCCAGTCGTCGTCCTTTGTGCTGCCTTTCCGAACCCTCCACGACACCTCAGTTACTGAAGACGAATTGCATGGTGGACTCGAACGAGACCCCCCCCCTCAAATCGAAGAGTTAGCTGAAATCCATCCGAAGAATATTGGAAGGGAAGAGCCAATCCCATGGGTACGTTTGGTATATGTTCCCATGCATAATCTCGCAGCTGGGAGTAGCTAATTGGAGCAAGCAGTCCCTTAACCAACCCGGGGGGAAAAGAAGACACCCTTTTAATTTGGCGTGTGGCGTGTGGCGTGGGACGATCTATGCAAAGAAACCCCCATTTCAATTAATTTGGCGGCCCGTCAAAAGCCAGCAACAACCAATGCAAACAGCGAAGCAAGGGTGTTTCTATACGAGTAGCTCTCCAAATCCGACTTGCTTGCTTTTGCCTAATTTATCCGCCCCTTGGCTTAATAATTAAAAAAAGATCCATCAAATCATCGGGGTCTGATTCTATCTGAGACTGCAGCAGCTCCTTTCCTCACCAATCACCATCTTTGGTTGCATCAATAAACAAGGGCAGGATAGCATGTAATGTGTGGGCTGTGGTTTGCATCTTTTGAGCTCAGCTTGCATGGCATGATTCAGCAGGGCCCCTCCTTTTGGCAGCCTGGTCTAGACTCTACAGAGCCCACTTTGAGCTGTGCTACTGCTCACACGTCTCCAATAACCACGACCCTAAATACAAGATTCATTCGTCTTTTGGGTAGCATTACAGGTAAATGGTTCAATACCTATTTTTGTCTTCTTCAACAATAAGACCTAAAAGACAACCATTTATGCAAATGGGTCTTCAGGAGAAAAGATACTCAGATTTATGTTATGTCTCTTCTGACACATAAAATGAGTCTTTTATATAGATACTCCGTTGAAGACTATATGTATTATATTATAGACCTATTTTGAATTTGGGTTCCGCGACATCTCTCCTACAGCCGGTGAAGGAGACCGTTGGTGCCTATTATGCGTTCCGTAGATGCGTCGTCTTGCCGATGAGGAAATGAGCCTAGTGCGCACGCTTACGTGGGTATGTGCCGTGCCAGACAGGTAACGAACGGTCCATGTGCCTGTGTCGTGTCGATGGCTGGCACAGTACCAGTACAGGAAATGGAGATGGCAATTGCATGGCGTTCCGCCGTTTCGGTGGTTTACCTGTAACCGTAATACCGCAGTACTAAGAGTATACTCCAGCAATTAGGATAGGGCTACTTGTACTACTAATTGGGCTTAAAGGTTAGGCGATCAGACATTAGGCCCAAAGCCCGTGTGATGTGGGATCACAAAAGTTGTCATCCTATCGCTTTGGGTTCAAATCACACTCCCGGCCTACCAGTCCATACGCCCACAAGTGGATAGGCCCATTTATATCTGACTTCGTCGTTAGCCATAATCACCTTGCCCGGCAAAAGTTAGGCCTTGAGCTTTCGATCACTTTTAGATTACCAGTTTTTATATTTTCTAAAAGTTAAACAAAAAGCTCACTGTACTAAGCTCCAGGCTTTTAGCTTCCGTGAGTTTTTTTATTTTTATTTTTGAAAGTCCAAAAGCTAAGACCAAAAGCTCCCAAAAAGCCTAAACAAACAGGCCCAAACGGAAATGGAGTAGAAGTACAGAAGAGAGCGCCTAAGAGAAATGCAGTTGTTTCACAAAAAGAGAGAGAGAGAAAATGCAGTTCAGTACCGAAGGTCAGTGTGATTTACACCGATGGTTGACCGGTGATCTCTCGAACTGAACAAGATCTAGTCTAGGAGAATATGCTCCCTCCATCCATGCATCTCATGCTAGAATAACACTTTCTTGCAAGCATTGCATATTAGCTAACATAAGCTCTTGTTTCTACAAGACAACCCAACACAACACCCTACCTTACGAGGTCTCATCACGCTTACTAATACACAACAAAGCATGTACGCTCACGCACTGATCGATCAATCACAGGTAACCCAAGCGCACACTACTCATCACTCATCAGGTTTGAGGCCAGCATCAGCCTACTCTTCTTCGCTTTCGCCGCTGATGAACCTGCCGGTGCCGGGGTTAATGGCGGCGACGAAGAAGAAGAGGACGTTGAAGATGACGAGCGGCTCGATCTCGTTGATGGGCACCCCCGTCTCGATGTTGAGCTGTGCCAGCGCGCCCTTCCCCGTGATGATCTCGCCGATGATGGAGAAGGCCACGCCCAGCTGCGCCAGCCGCCCCACGAACAGCTCGTTCGACTTGGTGAACCCAAACAGCGGCCCTGCGTTGCACGCACCGAAGGCACCACATTGTATAAGAAAAGTGTTCAAATCGATCAACAAACTAGAGACAGATGTAAAATGCCCACAAGATGCATGTACACGACGTGGTGTCGTGAATATTTTCTTTTCTACATACCTCCCTCGCTGAGGCCGAGGGCGCCGCGGAAGCCCTTGCCGGGTTGGATGACGGCCTTGTCGAGGCCGGTGACCTCCTCGTCGACGAAGCGACCGCGGTCCCCGAGAGCCCCGATGGCGCCAAGGAGGGTGAAGAGGATGAAGAACAGGAGGAGGGGCTCCGCCTCGTAGATGGGGATGCCCGTCTCCAGGTTCAGCTGGGCAAGGATGCCCTTCCCGGTGATGGCCTCTCCAAGTAGCGATGCCTGCCATGCATGTTCAAGATTGGTGTTAATAAATCCTCGTTTGAACTGACAATACTCCATAATACATACACGAGTAACTATCCATAACAAGATAATGTATGAATTAGACAATCTATAATTTATTTATTTTGGGAGACTGCTAACTAGCAGGAGTAAGGTAATTTATCTCGGGTTCAAATTAAGTCAGTAAATCTTTTACTTTGACCGGTTAGCAATTTTCTTCCACCCACCACTCCTCTTTTTCCCTACTGAATTTTCATCTGGAGCGGAAACCTGTGAAGCTGCAAACTTCAGAGGTAACAGCGACCGCCATATCCTGCTACGGCAGCAGCAGCTATCACAAAAATTGAATGGCTATGCTTTTTTTGCTAAGCAATATATTATTTTTTCCTAATAAAATACCAGAGATCGATGGTTGTATTGGTCGATATGAATGATATTGCCTCTGTTAACTCTAAAAGATATACTACCTCCATTTTTAAATTTAATGTTTAAGATAAGCTAATTAGCTAAAAAAGCTAACTAGCTTACTCTAAACGTCATATATATTTAAATACGGAGAGTATATAAGAACAATTTTCTTCTACTACTTCCTAAGCGTGCATGAATACACTCCATGCAGATGCAGCTGCAAAACATGGGCGTCAGTGTCTTCTGAATATACTCACGGCAAAGCCAAGCATGGCGACACGGCCGACGAACAGCTCGTTCTCCTTGGTGAAACCGATCCCGCCGGACGTGCCGAAGATACCATCCTCGACCTTCGGCTCGGGCTTCGGCGCAGCAGCCTGGACAACAAAGAAGTGACACCACCATATACACACATACGCATGAGTACATGACAGGGGAACAGAAAAAAAACTAGGAGCATGCGTGCGTGGACACAGCATGCACACGGCACAGCAGCAGTAGTGTACGTGATAGCCACGACCTTCTTCGACGGCGCGGTCTTGACCTTGGATTTGCCGAACAGGGCGAGGGTCTTGACGGAGACGGACTTGGAGTGCCTGTAGCCCGACGACGACGACGACGGCCGCGGTAGCCGCGGGTACGGCGCCGGCCGGACGGCCTGCAGCGCGCGGCCGCCGTTGACGCTGGTCGACATGAGCATGGACTGCGCCATATGTCACGAACACAGACACGGAGAAAGAGAGGAATGCGCGGCAGCCACTCGCGCGCGCTGAGGATCGAAGCTGTGTGTACTCGTAGTCGTAGACGAGCGCGCGGCTGCGGGCTGCGTGGTCGTGGGCTCCTGTGTCTACTGGCTCCAAAAGGCCGCGTGTCCCGTTCTTATGAATGAATGGGGGTCACAGGCGCGGGCAGCGTGAAGCTGGAGTGGCGCCAACTGGAGGCGGAGGATAGGATGCGCCGCTGCGGGATGGGCTGCCAGGAGGCCACGTCGCCGCGAATCCAATCTATGGCCGCGCCGCGCCGTCCGAGGCCAGGGAGCCCAGGAGCCAGTGCGTGCGGCTACTGCGACCTCCGGCCGCACGTACGGCTGGAGACGCGTTGGGCGTCGTCAGGCGTGCAAAAACGGATGGCGCCGGTCGTTCGGTGAGATACACGCGTCAAGCAAAAAAAGTGTTCAGTTCTGTCCCTCCAGCCTTGAGGCATGTGCTGAGTTGCAAGGACTGCATTCTACCGTCTGCTATTTAAGGGCACCCGCAATGTTAGAGCTGGTTAGTAGCTTTAAGTTAACTTTTCTAATACATTACTACAGACGCCTCTAATCAAATGTCATGGTTAATCCATAATTAACGGAGGCAGTTGCTTTGCCCGCCTCCGTAAATCGAAATAAAATAATAAAAAAAGCCGAGCCCAACGCCAGCCCATACGGGCCCCACGTCGAGCCCGGCCTCACGCGCCGCCGTCCTGGATCCGCCACCACCAGAGCACCTAGAGGAGCGCAGGATCTGGTGGAGGCCCTGCATCTGCACCTGGAGGCGCCCACCATGTCCCTCCACAGGATCCGCCACGGATCGAGACCGCCGCCGCCGGATCCGCCACGGATCGAGCCCGCCGCCGCACCCCTCCACCAGATCGAGCCCACGCGCGCTACCACCACCGAGCTCACACCGCCACCACCGAGCTCGTGCTTTTATGCGGTGTGGGGCTCCCGGCGCCGCCTGAGGATTACACGCCCCCACCTCCGCCGGCCAGCCGGCCACAGGCGCCTCATGCCGTCGTAGGAGAGGGAGAGAGAGGGCCAGAGAGGAGGAGAGGTGGGGGTGGTGCGGTGGTTGGTGAGGGAGAGCCAAGAGAGGAGAAGGAGAGGACGGGTGCAACGCCAATGGGGGAGAGAGGGAGGCGTGGGGAGGGAGTGCGGTGGAGAGGGCCGTGCTCGTGTCGGGGAGGGAGAGGGGCGCCGCGCTCGATGGGTCGGGAGAGGAGGAGGGGCGCTGGGAGAGTGGGAGGTGAGGCTAGGGTTAAGTGCTGCTTATATATGAGCCCGGTCAAAAGGCAGAGATGAGCTTTTTCTAGGAGCTGGGCCACTGTTTTTGGAGGCGAGCTTTATAGCGTGCCCGTCTCCGAAAATCGATTTATGGAGGCGGACAACTTAAGACGACCGCCTTGTCCGCCTCCAAAAATAGACTATTTTGGAGGTGGCCGCTTTGTCCGCCTCCAAAAATAGACTATTTTAGAGGCGGTCGTCTTAAGTTGGCCGTCTCCGTAAATCGATTTTACAGTGCCCACCTCGGTAAATAAAAAGTCCCCGCCTCCGTTAATCATACACATTAACCGAGGCGGTTGGATTTTGTGTCCGCCTCCGTTAATAAAAGCTGCGTCTTGCAAAATCATTTGTGTAGTAGTGATAGTACTGACTTTTAGCACATAGCTTTTAACATAGATGACCCCACATGACATTCACACATAACCTTGAAATGTGTGCAAGAGCTTAGCTCTTGATTAAGAGCTATCTTTTCTCTCTCTTCTATTAAATATATTAAATATGAGAAAAATACTTAAAGCTAGCTTAAAAGCCAATTATTGGAGCTGCCCTTAGTGACATAGTAGTAGGTTATCGGGGCACCCATAATGGTTAGAGCTAGTTAATAGCTCTAAGCCAAGTTCTTCAACAGTGCAAACTTTTAGCACATAGCTTTTAATATGGATAGCCCCATGACACTATCACATAATTAACCTTAAAATATGTGTAAGAGCTTACTGTAGCTCTTAATTAAGAACTAGATTTTTCTCTCTTTTATTAGAAAAATGCTTAGAGCTAGCTTAAGAATCAATTGTTGAGTAGCATCGTGCTCTTTCGTTTCTCTCAAGTCCATGAATTGGATCTTGCTACGAAGTTTCAACTTTCACTGCTATGAGTTGTACTTTTTCACTGAAGAAACAATGTTTTTCTCTCATAACAAATCAGGGAACAATATTTTTCAGCTTGTCTTTTCAGCGAAGCGAACAGTCTGGATCTTTTTTTTAAAAAAAATGTTTTGTATCTGAACCTTGAAGATCTATTTTGAAGGAAAACTTTTCACCAAGTAAAAAGCCCTCTGTGGCAATGTTGCTGTAAGTTAGATTTATTTTCCTTCCCTTCGCACAAAAAAATAGATTTATTTCATGTCGGTACATGCTGTTTCGGGTGACGGGTGCAACAGAATTACAAGTGATTCGTCGGATATTCCCGTGTTCCATTCTGTTCTGTCTAGAGCAAACGGTTTCGGACCAATGGAAAATGGGTTTCGTTCCATCTTCCATGGGCTGGTTGCCTGAGATCGAGATAAATATCGTCATCAGCACATCGGTCTCAACAAGTGGCTAGCACTCCAGACTTTGAATCTGTCGACCTGGGTTCGAATCCCGGTGGGACCCTTTTTTTATGAAGTTTTTTTTCCCCCGTTGTGGGCCGACCCAAAACACGTCAATATAAATAAAAGATAGCATAACATCCATATACAGTTCAGAATGCAAGTTTGCTTTCCGTTGTGGGTGGACCCAAAACACGTCAAAACGAACCAGTTCAGGTTAAAGGCAAGAAAATGGGGCAGTACACCAACTTCCTTCCCTAGCCGTAATACAGTAAGCCAATGCATATAAACAAAAAACACAATATCTGCTTTGCAGCAAGAAATCAAATATTATAAAGATAAATAAGAGCATTGTTGCCTCACATGGCCAATCCACAATTTGCTTCGCGGTTTACTTTAGATGAGGTTTGGGAGTTGGGACCAAAGGGTTTGATACACTACTCTTCTTTCTAATTGCAAAATGTATGTAAATCCTGCATCCAGGTACCCGCCTGCATTCTTCTAATGAACAGTAATATTATACCTACATGGATGCACATACTGGCAACAACCCTTTCCGGTAGAGATCTTAGTGTAGAATAGCAGAGATAGAAGGGAAACACCACACCCAATGTGAGGGGGGTGACCTTGATATATATAGCCAATTACATGGCAGCATATATGCAATACATGGCAGGTGCTAATCATACTAAATATAGACTTGCCTAATATACACTTTCCTAATGTATATATCTATCAGCCGCCCTCAGTCGAAGCATCAGATTCGGATGCACAGATGAACCGAAAAATCCTCAAAGAGCTGAACCGCAGCCCCCTTTGTCATGAGATCGACAAAGCGATACTTGGACAAAGCACATGGAGAACGCGAACCTCGCCGAGAGCCACCTTCTCACCCAGACGAAATGGATGTCGATCTCAATGTGCTTGAATGCTGGCGGTGGTGGACGGGTTGGGCATCATATAGACAATGACGCGTTGTCACGATGAACAAGCTGTGGCGACCTTCAATGGAACATGAAGTTCTGAAGAAGGCTATCGAAAATAACAAAGCTCTGCGACCACATGAGCAACATGCCCGTACTCGGCCTGCTCTTTGGGACCGGACACCGTGGTTTGTAGTAGTGCCGTTTGACGACCAGGACACCAAGCTGTCGCCGAGGAAGACGCAGAAGCCGGAGGTGGAGCGGCGAGAGTCGGGGCACCCTGCCCAGTCAGCGTCGGAGTAGGCAATCAACTTGTCGATAGGCCCAGTGCTGATGTGGAGGCCAGCTGACAGTGTGCCCTTCACATACCGAAGGATGCGCTTCGGCGGTATAAGGTGAGCTTCAGCGGATCATGCATAAAGAGGCACACTACTGCCAGCCTGCACGGTGCTGCCTTGGTCGGGCGAGTGAGTGCGGCATCTTTTTTGAAGTGAGCCGCGAGACTCGGTACGTGGCGGGGTCGGCGACGGGAGCGCCCTCCGTGGCAGAGAGCTTGGCACGAGAGTCGACAGGCGTCGATGTCGAGTGACATTCGGCCATGCCCGCCTTCTGAAGAAGATCCACCGCGACTGCCTTTGGTGAGGAAGAGAGTCGGAGGAGGCGAGTGACGGAGATCCCGAAGTGATGGAGCTCCCAAGATCCGTCATGGCAAACTTCGAGTGAAGGCGACCGATGATCTTGCGGGCGAGCTTCCGAGAAAGCCGTGAGGGATGTCGTCGGCGTCTGACGACAAGTAGGCCTTGGCGCCGCCCTCGGTGTAGACGAAGAGGGAGGTGTCGGTGGCGAAAACAACGGGCCGAAGAGCGTCTCGTGGCGACGTGGGGCGGTGCCAAAAGCCACGCCCATGCAGGGCTGCTTGAGGCCGTAAAGGGAAGCGCTGAAGAAGACAGACGGCGTCGGGGCGCGCGTCCGACGGGCCGGCAAGCCGGCCGGCTGATAACCGTCGTGTGTGACCGTGAAGAAAGGCATTCTTCACGTCCGGTGATGGGCCAGATGGAGCCAGCGAAAGCGGCGATCTTGAGGACGATCCGAATGGTGGCGGAGCTTGACGACGAAGCCGAACGTTTAAATCGTGTCGATGCCGTGGCGCTGGGTGAAACCACGAGCGACCCAATGAGCCTTGGACGAGAGGGTGCCATCGGTGGAACTTGTGCCGAAGATCCACTTGCTGTCACCACGTTGGCACTGGGGGCGAAAGCGAAGTCGCCACGTGTCGTTGTCGACGAGCCTTGTACTCTCGACCATGGCCGCGCCGCCAAAGGCCCCTCGGTAGTCGCGGGGAATGGGTGAGGCGATGGATCGCGCGGCGAAGTGAGCATGATGGGAAGCCGTAACGATCAACGAAGCTTGCGCGAGCTTGCTGCGAAGCGCGTCACGTGTCGTCGGCTCGAAGTAGGAGGTGGCGGACCGGTGCCACAAGCTGGGCGAGGCGGGCTTGGCTCAAGCCGACGGGGCAACCCTCCACGGCCAGCGCGACGAAACAATGATTTATTTCATGAGGCACCTCCACGGCATGCAGACGCGAGACAGGCAGAGGCGGCTGGCCGGGCCGGGCGGCCAGGAGCACCAAAGACGCCGCGAACGTGAGACCCGTAGAGGTGGACCGGTTGGAGCGGGGCAGCCGGGCCGGAGGAAGGACCGGGCCAATCATGTGGGATGGCGGGGTCCTCGGCCGAGCTCCTCCAGTTGAGCTTTCGGCGTCATGGTCCGTCTGTGGCGGCGGCAGCGGCAAAGGCGACGCGAGGGGCACCATGGTGGCGGTGTGGCACGGCGCACCAGACCTAGAAGAAAAAATCCGAGAGCTTGTGGGCTCACCGGGTGGGGTCGATCTTTGAGCGGAAAATTATTCTCGTCGAAGACAACATGACGGGAGATGATAATCCGTCTAGTTGTGAGGTCGAGACACCGATAACCCTTGTGAGAGAGGGGTATCCAAGAAAGACCACAGTTTGTGGAGAGCGGGGCGACTTGTGTTTGGAAGTGGCGGTGAGATTGGGATAGCAGAGGCAACCAAGACACGAAGAATAGTGTAGTCTGGGGATTCTTTGGAAGAGTTGCTCATAGGGAACTCTATGGTGAATGGCTGGCGAGGCGCTGTTGAGGAGATATGTGGTCGTAGCTAGTGCCTCTTGCCCAATATTTGGGTGGCATGTGGGCGTGGATGAGCGTCACGGCATATGTTGTTCGGAGAAACGGATGATACGTTCGACTTTGCCGTTTTGAGGGAGGTGTAAAGGCGAGAGAGGCGTAAGTGAATGCCGCTAGAGGCGAAGAAGGTGGCGAGGGTATTGTTGACAAATTCGATTGCCATTGTCGGCTGAAACATTTTGACAGGAAGGCTGAAGCTGTGTGTGGACGAAAGGCAAAAAGCGAGTGATGTGAGTAGCTACCTCGGACTTATGGACTAGGGAAAGGTCCGACAAAAGTGGGTGAAGTCATCGAGGATGACAAGGTAATCTTATGCACCGTAAATACTAGCGACCGGGGATGTCCAAACATCACGATTATATAAGCTCAAAAGGTAAAGAGAAACAGGCTGGAATTGCCAAAAGGCACCCGCACATGCTTGCCAAGTTGACAGGAGTGACAAAGAGTATGAGCTGATTTATTACGAAATGGAATTATTGTGTCTAAGCAAATGGAGGCGGCGACTCTGGATGACCAGAACGATGATGCCATAGGTCGGTGGAGGTGACGAGGTTGGCTTGTGGCGTGGCGAGGGGGCGGTGTAGAGGCCGTCGGAGCTATTGGAGCGAAGAATCACGCGTCGTGCTGGTCCTTAACAATGGAAAAGCCAAATCGTCAAATTCGATAGTGCAATTGTTGTCACGAGTGAATTGGCGAACCAAAAGTAAGTTGCGCACTAGAGAGGGGACAACTAGAACATTGCGGCGAGAAGGAGACGCGTGGCACGGTAAAGTGGAGCTGCCGGGCGAGACGGGGAAGATGATGGCCTTAGCGATAATGGATGGTATAGAAGAGAGTTGACGGAGATGAGTATACCATCCGAGTTATGCATGTGGGAGGTGGCGCCGAGTCCATGACCCAGTAGGAGTTACGGGCGCCATCCGGTTCAAAGCGTGATGAGGCCGGCTGATCCCACAAAGGAGCGGATGGAGGTGGCGGAGGGAGTGAAGACGGTGTGGGCATGGATTGGCACCCATGATGCCCTGGTCACCGTGGGGGGCCATAGCTGCCACCCATGTGGGTCATACCGCGGCTGACACGCCATGGAGCCGCATACTGGAAGGCCCATGGGTTATGTGAGAACCCGAGGGCCCATGGGTTGGTTGGCCCTTGGGATTGGCTGCCTAACTGCCATCCCCAGTTGGTGCCTTAAGCGCCTTGGCCGCACTGTTCTTGTTACCACTTGCCTTTCCTGCCCGCCCCAGCCCCCTTGGGAGCGGGAGCCGCGATGCACACAGAGGAGGAGGGCCACCACCGGAGAAGTCAGGAGGCAGGCGGCCACCATGGCGAGATCTGACCGTGGTCTTCTACGTCGTTAGGCGGCGCACTCTTTGAGGAGAGCATTTCTCGCGCCACAGAGAAGGATGGCGGCTCGGGGAGTTGGCGATGTCGTCGGCGATGGCGATGTAAGCGTGGGTTGAGGCAGCGTGGAGAGGCGAGGGACGAGTTGGGAGTCCTCGATGGTGTGGCCGACGTCCCAAGAGCGGCCCTTGATCTTGAGGCGCGATGCTAAGATTTCGTCAATTGTCGAGTCACCTGTTTCAAGGAGTGAAACTCTTCAAGCGAAGAAAACCCGGGCGCCGCCGTTGGAACGGAAGAGGCCCTCAATCGCCACCCACAGCTCATGGGCGGATGGTTCTCGTCGGTGATGGCAAGATCAAGAACCGAGTCGTCGACGGTGTTGAGGATCCAACCGCAGACGGTGCACTCGGCAATGTCCCACGATGGATCGGCGATCGGAGGGTCGGTCCGTCGATGTGAAGGCGGTGAATTTCCCACACAAGGCCTTGAAGAAGCCCACTTGGTGAAGTTAGGATTCTTCATCTCGGTGGTAACCGGAATGTGAGTCTTCACGTTCACGGCGGTGTAAAAATGGATGACGGCTGCTGCTGCGGTGGTGGTGGTGGCAATAGCTGCGGCCCAGGCAAAGGCATGCGGCAGAGCATCGGCGTTGGAAAGCATCTCGCCACAGGAGGAGGCGCGCCCGGGGAAGAGGTGGGGTGGAAGGAGGCGGAAGTAGAAGGTCCAGGATCTAATTGATCTTGGTCAGTGATACCATGTAGAATAGCGAGATAGAAGGAAACACCACACCCAATGTGAGGGGTGACCTTGATATATATAGCCAATTACATGGCAGCATATATGCAATACATGGCAGGTGCTAATCATACTAAATATAGACTTGCCTAATATACACTTTCCTAATGTATATATCTATCACTTAGCATTAGCACGTGTTGGTATACATAAAGAATGCATACATAAATAGCCTCCAGTGTAGTTGCTAATTAAGACTTAAACATACCTCTCTGTCCCTACACGAACGGAACTACAGCCTTCTCAAAATTTAGAGTACACCGCCATCAAGAAAGGTGCATTCAATCCTGATGGTTCTGCTGATTTCTTAATGCTTTAAGTAGATCGAGCCCTAGAAATATGTTGAGCAGATTCATTCCTGCCATACCAAGAAGAGCAAGCGGAAGCTCAATGCCCTTCCCAAATTTGTGGGCATCAGCGATGAGCTTATAAGTAATCAAGATATGGCATATCACCCTTGCTGTCACAAAGGTAGTCCAGTTGAGTACCCATTCCAGCTTCACCATTGTTCTGTTGAAATCCCGAAATCCAACCATCCGCCTCACTTTCCTTACATGCAAAAATATGGAGTGCAGCTGCAATCATAAACTTCGTCAGTTTTCTGTTGTGTGAACACAACTTAGTAATTTAGATAAATCACTACAACTACGGGGAACCCTAATAAAAAAAAATATCAAGCAAAGGCATCAACTGCTCACAGTGGAAGGTGTAATTATTCTGGGAGACCTTTATTTATGTATACATGAATGAGCACATAAAAAATCTCTTGCAGCAAGATGAAGAAAGAGCCTGTATTAATTCCACTGACAGTCCGTTGCCAAAAAAAAGGGCTCTAATATGCATTCATGCATGCCATCAATTCAATCTCAGTAAAAGCGCTATAGTCAAAACAACTACACAGGCCAGTGGTCGAAAGCCTAAGTGGGCAAGCAAAATAGTTACTCCCTAAGTTCTGAAATGTAGGTCACTAGGTCATTTTTGTTTTATCTCAAGTCAAACTTCTCTAACGTTGATCAAGTTTCTAGGAAAATGAATTGATATATACAATACCAAAAATAAATGCACTATCAAGACATACCTCATGGTAGATTTTGTGAAACTAATTTGATGTTGTAGATGTTAGTGCAAGTTTATATGAACTTAGTCAAAGTTAGGGAAGTTTGACTTAGTACAAAATTAAAACAACTACTCCATCCGTTCCAAATTATAAGACGTTTGGGATTTTCTAGATATTTCTTTTACCATAGTGTAATCTAATTGCGTAGCAAAAGTTATGTATCTAGAAACGCCAAAACGTCTTATAATTTGGAGTGGAGGGAGTACATTTTGGAACGGACCAACCATCTTATTTGCTATACATTGCAGGGTAAAGTGAAATGTCCTCTAGTCATATCATCATCCGCGCAACCATATAGAGGGAGAATGCATATTACTCCCTCCGTTCCAAATTATAAGTCGCTTTGACTTTTTTGGTACATCCATTTTGCTATGTATCTAGACATATATATTATATCTAGATACATAGCAAGGTGGATGTACCAAAAAAGTTAAAGCGACTTATAATTTGGAACCGAGGGAGTACTTGTATTTCAGGTTCATTGCGACAAAGTTGGGGTTAAAAGTTAAAACTGGCACACACAACTCTCTACTGGCTAAGGTTATACTTGTGACAAAATTACAATAGTTGCCAATCTGGAGACTCAAAAGCAGATTAGGGTCAATGGCTCAAAAAATTCTATGCCAAGCATTCCCTTTTGCTGTGCATGTGTTTCTTCAATGAAAAGTGAGTAAAAAAGTCAATGCTTGAAAAAGATGATAAAAGAAAGGACAACATTTTATTTCAAGCATGAAAAGTAAATGCCTCCCCAGAATGAGAAGAGATAGATGTACCTCGCATACAAGGGAGAGAATTAGGTAGTTGATTGTGACATTCCTATACAGAGCTAGTGTAAAGCAAATGAGTAGGATCAACTGATGCATGAGAATTCCAGGAATGCATCCACTGTACAGCCGGTAACGGAGCATGTCCAGTTGGTCATATGCAAAGTAGCCACAAGAAAAGCACAGAGCAGAATATGCTCCAATCCAACTGCCACCAAATAGTTCTTCATTCTCAAACATGTTATCAAGGCCCTTATTACGCCATTGATGGGCAAGAACAAAGATAACTGCAAGGGCAACGGCATCATTCAAAGATGAGCTAATGCAATAGAGCATATGAACAAGCCTAAGATTTAAAGACATGATGTAACAGATGGTGCTTTCTGCTTTGTGTAACATCTTCACAGCTTGCACATTATAAGAATGTGTTAAGAAATGGTAATGGAAAGTGTCTGTCTGCTAACAAGCCCCATATGCATTGTTATTAGTATCTTTGCACATTAGTTCTTTGCTTCGCCGGCCCCAAATTTAAGAGTACTAGAGTAGACAATAGAATGCGATACAGCTTAAAGGAGCATATATTCGATCAGTGCTAACGATTACGAGCATTTTTACGTCAATACTTTTGAACAAAGTTGGCAGCGCATTTGCCTGCAACGCCCTTGTTCTGAACCACGATATGCCAACCTTAACAAGCTACTATTAGAGAATCCTGCGCCAATAGGGAATTCGAGTATTCTCGCACAATTTCAACCAGGCCAAGCTCACACCAGACAAACGACATTGCCACCATGGAAGCAGCAAGTGACAAAACCAACAGTAATTAAATCAACGCTGCTCCCGGTCCCCCAACAAGGAACCCAGACGTTAAGTATCACCAGCTTTGTCTATTGTTAATCCACTGCGCGCTTCTATTTCCCAAACTCATCTGAACCTGGAATCGACTAAATCGTATGTTTCCTTGCAGTCGACACATATCGAGCACCAAAACTAAGGTACCAAGGGTGGGGTTGGGGGAGGCAAGGGGGAGAAATTTGTACCGGAGACGGAGGTGAGGGAGGAGTGGAGGAGCGATACGGCGGTGTTGACGAAGAGCGGGGGTCGCGGGAGACCGAGCCGCGGACCGCGGCGTTGGCGGCTTGGAAGAAGGCGAAGCCGGCGGCCACGGGCGCAAGCTCGCGTCGCCCTCGCACGCCGATCTCGAACCCCAAAGACACAGCCCAGAGCACTAGCGTCGCCGTGAAGAACGCGCTGGTGTCACCGCCGCCTGCGGCCCCTCCGGCACGGTGGGGCGGCATCGGGTTCGTCGTCGGCTCGGCGTCGCGAACGGTGAGCCGCACCCGCAACGCTCGCTCGGCTCTACGCGACTACTCCAAGTGGGCCCGCACGCTATCAGGCCATTGGGCTGTGAAAGGACGCTGTGACCTGTAATCTCAGCCCAAGGACGCTGTGACCTGTAATCTCAGCCCAATTATTAGCGATTGCCTTGGTGGAGACGTGGAGTACTAGTAGGACCAGAGAATGCGTGGAACTCAACAAGTAGGAAAAGAAAAGCAATATATACAAGTGTTTAAAATTGACTCCTTAACGTTAATCTCTGCGCGTTCTTCGAATTGAGTCCTTAATGGTAATACACATAAACTATGGGAATGCAGCTTGTGATAAAGCATTTTTTAATCATAATTTGATGCCAATTGCCAAATGAGATCTGTAATGCCAATTGCCAAACGAGATTCACAAGCCTTTTAATTATATTATATATTGTTATTTTTTCGATCAATATACGTATTATATATTGTTATGAGATTCATATGCTGCAATGGCTGTCGGTTCACTGTCGGCTTCTAATGAGCCTTCATTTGTGACCAAAATTATTTCAGACTCTGAATCTGGCCCTGACATTCATGAATCACAACCTTTCCATCCTTTCAAATTCTGTGGCACGTGAACAAGGGGCATCACTATGATTTTACAGCTTCAGGAAACCCATATAAGCTAGTGATTCAGTTGTTTGAATTTCAGTTTCAGCCTAGGCATGTAGTACTCGGAAGTGGCAAACATTCTGTTGGGCGACCTCCAGTGTGGATATCAGTTGTGTGGTCCCTTTACGTATAAAAAATTATTTCTCTCCATACAGCTCAGTCACGCGACAGACGTAGTACTGTAGTAGTGCCGCTCCATGCTCGTTTGTGTTTGTTTGGGATTATTTTATTCCCTATGTTCGGCGCGTCTGCAGCACCCGCTTTCGATGGCTGTAGTGTCGACGGTTCGGTTGGACGGCCCCTCGGTTCGATTCGGCCGAACACTGGAGGTGCTCTGAGGCGCCATTCGTTGGTCTGATTTGTTCGGATCAGCTGGCTGGTTGTCTCATCGATTACTGTGCATTTTTTAGATATTTTCAGCCGCTACAGTGTTTCTCTCTCACAACAACCAGTCAGTTTCAGCTAAGTTTTAGACCAGCGAACGGGGCTTGAGTCTTTAATTTTGCACTATTTGTTGACATCGTCCTAAAGTCATGCCTTTTATCTTTGAATTTGATAGACTGTCTCTTATTGATTAGATCTTCTTAGTTTTATATGATAGCTCCTTCAGATATTATATTTCTATAGTAAATTCTCTTCTGTCAAGGAACACTCGAAATAAGACATAGCAGTTGTTTAAGGACACTCAATGTACACAGGCTGAGCAAATACGGTACGGCGTTACGTCTCCCGTCTACCAAGGCTTGCACTTAGACTATCTCCGACAATACTCATCCAGATGGGAGACTCATTGGCTAGAATGCGTCGCGCCGTGGAAAAAGGTCACGTACCTATTTTTGTTGTTTTTCAACAGGAAACGCAAAAGAAGATGCACTGACAGCTTCCTCTCACTCTCAGCAGTGCATGCAGGGCGTGGTCCCCACGGGTCTGGTCTCCCTTTCTCTCAGCAACGAATGGACATGAGCAAACGGAGCTTACGAGTGGCGCCCAGATGCATGCAAGCGCGGGCCCCACACGCGCTCTCCTTCTCACACGAACTGCAGAGCACCAACAATCGATCGACAGCGCGTGACCCATTGACCGGAGCATGCGACGTATATTTGGGCTGCGCCTCGCCTGGCACGTATTTTGCGTCCTTGTACGCCTATCCTGTTGGAGGCTATTTTTTAAGCTAAAATAAGGTAAAGCACGTATTTTGGGTTTAGGTAATATTATGGGTAGATTATTGGAGATAGTCCTACTAGGATAAAAAAAAAAGGCTTGCACTTACTAGCACTTATTTATTCTTCTGCAGTTCTGCTTCAGAACTAGCGTCCTCAACAGTTACGGGGACCTACGGGCGATTGGGAGCTGGGACAGCCAAAACGGCCTCACAGTTTGTCCTCGTATATGTGTTGGGTATCAATATTAGGGATATCCAAAGCAAGTAAGTTAGCGTCTACGCTGACTTTTTCGGATGGCTCGAGACATTAAAATGTCTCATTCGACCCTAAGGCTGTGGGCCCTTTGGGTGTGGGCTCCGTCTTGCCCGACTCCTTGGGTGCGGGCTCCGTCTCGCCCGACCCAAGGACGCGGGCTCCGTCTCGCCCGACCTCGAGGACGCGGGCTCCGTCTCGCGCCGACCCTTTGGGTGTGGGCTCCGTCTCGCATGACCCCAAGGATACGGGTTCCGTCTCGTCCGACGGGGACCCATACCGTCACCAACCACTCCAGGTCCAAGCGTATGGGCCTGTGTCAAAACTCTGACGCCACGGAAGAGGCTGGCACGCCTCGACGTACCCGTGGTCATGACAAGCCATACCTAGGGATTCACATTAAGAACAATGTCGGACGTGTCGGTGTTGTTCTGCCTAAGACTCGTACGGACGCTAACAAGTGCGTCAGTTCACCACGACATCCGCCAGGATGGAGTGAAATGCCATGACTGGCAGATGATGGCTGTGCATGGCGCCAGTGACAAACAGGGCCACGACATGGAGTCGTCCCTGTTGACATCTATAGGATCAGCGGGACCCGAATTAAGAAGGACCCGGCGACCCTGGAAGCCTTCTTCTCTCTCGTTCTTCTACTTTTCCTACTCCGTAACCCGCGCTTTCTCTTCGCCTATAAAAGAGGAAGTAGGACGCCCCACGCTGGGGGATCAGAACACAAGAGCACGACACGAGCACACGGCTGAGCGGCAATCGAGCTCTCAGCACCCGTTCACTCTTTCCACCAGAGACTTGGGATCTTTTCCCTCTCTCGCCTGTTTGTAACACCTACTACAAACCAAGTGCCGGTAATACGAGCAACAGCGAACTGGAACATAGGGACGTTCCGCCCGAACCAATATAAAGCCTTGTGTCCTCCGAGCACACCATCCGAGTCAGACATAAAAATATAAATTTACTCGTTGGTGGTCCGAAAACAACGACACACGGATTATGTTAGCCACCCTTGTCCTCGGTTGTTTGGATTTAAGTTTCAACCTATGCATGTTTTGTGCCATCTGTTGACGTTGTCTTAGTTATGAGTGTATGTAACGCTTGCTAAACATCATCTCTAGAGTTATGAGCTTGTATAATTTATAGGCTCTCTTATCGATCAGATCTTCTGGATTTTACATGATACCGCCTTCATATATTATATTTCTATAGTAAATTAAAATTTCCTTTGTCAAGGAACACTCGAAACAAAATATAGCAGTCGTTCATCAAGGGCACACCCATATAGGCTAGCTCACAGGCTGAGCAAAAACAGTACGACAAATACAGTACGACGTTACACGTCTCCCACGCTATCAGGCTGTTTAAGGCTTTACTAGCGCCTTTTTTCTTATATATATTCTTCTGCTTCAGAACTAGCATCCGCAACAGTTATGAACTTAGGAGTGGTTGGGACATCCAAAACGGCCGCACAGCTTGTCCCTTGACATTGCAGCAAGGCTTATGAGTTATTATGGGCGCGTTTGCGACCCTGGCCCGGAGGCCCGGCTACGCCCCTGGGCTGCAACTTGCCTTGTATGTGGTCGTGGCCCACGAGCAAGCCTGGCTTCACAGAGCCAAAAACGCCCTCTCCGCCTGGCCCTCTGGAAACGATGAAAACCCTCGTTTCTTTGGAGCCGAGCTCGTGGCGGTGCACGCAGGCGATTTTGGGCGACGGCGGGGTGGCTCGCGCGGGCTCTGGCGGGAAGGGGAAACTTCTTCGCACGCGTCCCCGCTCCCGCTCTGGCCACCGCGCGTGAAGCGAAATGGCGGCGATTTCGTCGGCCTTTATATACGGGTTCCCACTCTCCACTCTCTCCTTCTTTCACTCGGTGCTTGCTCTTCCACCTCCCTTGTGAGAGACCGGTAGTGAGTGGTAGTGCGTGGCGGCGGCGGCGACCTCTGGCTGGTTGTGGGTTCGGTCACCGGCGTTGAGGTTCTTCGCCGCGTCACCGCTCCGGCTGCTGCTGGGACTCCATGGCGACGGTGTTCCTCTTCTTCTCCGTCCACATCTGCTTCGTCTTCTTCCCGATCTGCATCCTCTACTTCTAGATCTGCCTCCTCTCCGTTGTTTGGACCCCGAGCTAAGGTGAAATCGACCCCCAATCTTCTTTTTTGTGGTGCTTCTTGAAGTTCTTAGGGTTTCTTGTTCGTTGCTGTTCATGATCTGTTAGGGTTTCATACTTGTTATAACTGCTTCATGCTCTTATTAGGGTTACTTGTACCTTGTTGTTCTTGATCTGTTAGGATCGTGATCTGTTAGGGTTGTTGATCTGTTTGAGATTAGTGTTGTACCTTGCTGTTCATAACTGTTTGATGCAGTTGTTAGTGTTACTTGTATCTTACTGTTCTTGATCTGTTAGGGATGTTGATCTGTTTCTGATTACTATTGCTCTGAGTTTTTTGTTCCATCATTGGTTGATGATGTTGTCCAAATTTAGCACTGGGAGGCATCACATGCAAGATGCAGCCGTGCTTTTGTTCATATGCATTCATTTCACATTCATGTTGATGCCTAGCAGGGTACATTAAGCTGAAATCATGTTACATTTTTACATGCTTGTAGATGGATCTGTCTTTGAGCCGTGACATGCTGTGTAGGGAGACAGCTGCCTTGACTGTTGTTATGGTTTCCTTTGTATCCACTAGGCTAAAAAGGAAAACCCCTGAACCTGAAACCCCATTGCCTGATCCTATAGCACTGGCCCTGATTAGGGATGAAAATGAACAGCACAGATAGAGAACACTGAGAATGATATACAACTCCACTGATTTAGAGTGTATTTCTATGATTAGGATGAAGGGAGCTGCTTTTTTTTAAGTTAGTGAGAATTTTTAGAGAGAGGAGTCTTGTCACTGATAGGGAGGGGGTGTCAGTAGAAGAGCAGGTTGCCATGTTTTTATATGTTGTAGGGCACAACCAAAGACTTAGGGTTGTCCACCAGTCCTTTAGAAGGTCCATCCAAACTGTCCACAAGCACTTCCATCAGGTGTTGTATCTTTGTGGGTGAGCTTAGGAATGAAATGATAAAGCCATTAGCACTACCACTCACCCAAAGATTCTTAGAAGCCATACATGGAATCCATATTTTAAGGTAATTGTATACCACAGGTTCATTAGTTACATTAGACTGTTGCAATGATAGTGACCCATGTTTTTAGGATGTCATTGGCTTTATAGATGGCACTCATTTCCTAGCAAGGGTTCCTAAGCGCATGCAACAAGCTTTCAGGGGTAGAAAAAAGGATCCCACCCAAAATGTGATAGTAGCTGTGAATTGTGATCTGAAATTCACTTATGTCCTGGCTGGCTGGGAGGGCTCTGCCCTTGATGCAACTGTTTTGGCAGATGTTGTAGCCAGAGAAGATGGCTTGAGTTTGCCAGAAGGTAATTGCACACCAACACTAATTACATATTCCATGGCCTATTAACACACACTCTCACAGTAGATGTCTTGTGTAGGTAAAATGTTTTTGGTAGATGCTGGGTATGCATGCAAAAATGGTTTCCTACCTCCCTATAGAGGGGTTAGGTACCATTTGTCTGAGTATGGCCCAAGGAACGGGCCCACCAATGCAAGGGAGCCCAACTCAAGTGTACAACCACTTGAGGAAGTGGAGGCAGAAATGGGCTAGGGTGAGCAAGCTGAAGGACCTTAGTGGTGCTCTTTGGGATGACCAGGCTCATGCTATCATGCTTGAGCAAGAGCACTACCTTGGCCACTGCAAGGTAGCAATTTGATCTCGTCTTTGCCTTGACTACCTACATTTGTCTTTCTTAAACTATAATTGCCCAACCCTGCAGGACCATCCTAAAGATGCAGAGTTTTCTTAACTGCCCTATTAGGTTCTACACTAAGATGGAGACTATCTTTGCTAATGCCATGGCCACAGGCAAGTTTGCACTTGGGTCTGGTGAAGCCTTAGGGCAGAACTAGGCTGACAGTGTTGGTGCCAAGGCTGATGGTCCTCCTTTGACCCACACCACAGTTCCCAGTGAACAGGGAGGGGATAGCAAGGCCACTGAACTGCTTCCTACCTCCTCAGCTACTGGCCCAAAGAGGAAGAGAGGGAACTTCTCTGAGGAGGAGATGCTCTTGTTCACTAACATGTCAGATGCTGTGAACAATGTGGCCAATGCTCTTAGGGAGACTGGACCTGCCCATGTTGATGCCAATCGGTACCTTGCTGTGATGGAGATGTCTGGCTTCAGTGAGGAGGCACTTATTGTTGCCTACACCTTCCTCCTGGACAACAAGGCCCAAGGCAGGGGCTTTGTGAACATGAGTGATGCCCACAGGGCCCTTTGGCTTAGGACCTTCGTGGCCAAAAACTACTATATGTAGTTCCACTACACATGAAGGGCTAGAAGGCTAGGAGAGGGTTGACTGTAGAGATGTATAGTTCCTCCACCCCCCTCACCCACTCTCTCTTCTTTTGACAACAGGAGCTTTTGTGCAGTCTGCTTGTTCTTTTGACATTTGACCTTGATGGTGTAGTTTGCCTAGGAGGGTGGCTAACAATAGGCAAGGATTTGGGAATATTTGAGCCCTTGGCTGTTGGGCTGAACTTGGTATTGGAACAAACACTATTTGTAGCCTCTTTTGGCTACTTTTTATTTGATAACTAGTTGCCTATTTGTGTTGTTTATGCCCTGGTGGTAACTGTGGGATTTAAAGGCCTATGATGCATAAAACAAACATGAGGTGACTACCTTATTCTTGTTTTGATGGTTTTGTTATTGTGCTTTGTTCTTTATTTGCCTATCCTTCCATTCTACACTTATGCTCAGTTGTACTCCATAGCAACAACATCCTCTTCTGATGGCTGATGGTAGTGAGTGCAACTGATCAAAAGGTCTGTATGGCAGTGAGTGCAACTGTTGTTTATTTGCCTCTTTATTTGGTTCTTACAATTTTTGGTAGCCACCAATGACTAAACAAGGAAAAAACCACCAAACTACTAAGCTGAGGCTAATTTTTTTATCAAGTAGCCGATGATGTTCACCATCATTCAAACTGAATGGTCGACTGAGGCATGTCATTCAGACCACTTACATGTTCTACATTTGGTTGGTTTTCAGAGAATGCCTCCTTGCTATGTGGTCTTTGAAGGGAAGAAACCTGTGATTTATTTTACATGGTATGAGTGTGCTAAGCAAGTGCTTAGGGAAGAAGGGGCTATCTATCAGAAGTACAACAACTATGATATGCTCTTAGAGATTTTAATGCAAGGGTACCTCAAGAACCCTTACTGTTACCAATTGATGCCCCTCATGGGGATGCATCAGCATGCCATGAACTGGTGACAGCTCAAGGTTCTGAAATCTATCCTCATTCACCTGGGCTGCAAGGCTGTTGTAAAAATGCTATCATCTTGATCTTGTTTATGGTTGTAGTTGGTCTGTCACTCAAACTATTCATGTGCCATAGCTGTTGTTTTAATTAGGCCGATGATGACACAATAGGATGACTGTATTAGCTGTCTATATGCCACTTTGATTCATGTACTCTCTTTTCTGTTAACTTGTTGTCCTTTTTGGCTTGCCAAACTACTTAATTCTGCTACTGTTCTTAATTTGCTCTTTGATTATGCAATGTAGCCGGCAATGTATGTGTTGATTAAATGGAATTAGTCTGAGGCCTATGTCTTTTGTACATTTTCATTCAAAGTGTTTGCTTCTCTATTGATCATGATGTTCTTCCTTCTCTTTGGGCTAGGCCGAGCACAGCAGCTGGCAAACACAATCTGTGCTCGGTAGTTGGTGGCGGTTAGCATTTGAGCCCGGCTGAGTATTGGGTCACAAACACCAGCTCACTTGGGCCGAGCTAAATCGGTCAGTCTCAGAAACAAGTCACTGCGTTGCAGCCAGAGTTAGAACGAGCCCTTACACTTTGGTCCGTTTGGGGCTAGCTTCGGTCGTCTTTGGTCCAGTGCGCAAAGCGCGCCTATATGTAGCCACCCCTGGCCCGGCGGCAAGCGCCTTGGCGCCAGCCTACGTCGAAGGCATCTGCTTGTCGGTCGGCAAAGTAGTAAGGCCCTACGACTGCGATACTGCTGCCGCCACCGTCGTGGCGCCAGCCTTTGGTGGTCGGTGGCGGCGGAGGTTTGGAGGCTGCCTGTCGGCACACCTGCATGATACAACTCACGCCTCGTTCATTTTGGCTGGAACAACCCGGAATGTGGTCCGTTCTAGGTGGATCGGCCGGACTTAGGTCCCGTCGCGTGCCCTTAAACCTGGTTTGATCCGCTTCTTTTTTCATCCGGAACAGTGTTTTTCTCTCACAGATTACTCCAGAATTTCTCCAAACCATCCAAATTCCTCCAGAACCATACCATCCGAATGGGGCCTTAGAATCAATCCTAGCCCAATCGAGAATGGTTGTTCGGTTAATTTAGGGTTGAATTGTAGCCGGTCCATTTCTGATGTTTTCCCTGTCTCATTCCACAGGATCAATTCGTGGCCTCCTACCCTCGGGAAGAAAAACAAGCCCGTTTTCAATATGCTCAACAGGTTTTACTGAACCACTAGGATCCACTCAATCGAGCTCAGGAAGGGAAACAGACCGTTTTGAATAAGGAACAAACGAACAAGGCCTCAGTGAGTGTACATGCAGGAATGATATCGAGAACGCAAGGATTTAGCTCGCGCTTACTTGGTTATAGCCGAACAACCCGGAGGGATCCCGTCGTTCCCACCTTTGGCATGGGGCACGGATGCGTACGAAATATACCTGTTCGTGGGCTGCCTTCCAGCGGCCGCGCAGGCACAGGCGGTCAAGCAGATTTTTTTAATTTTAACACGTTTTGAAAACTAATTTTAAATCTAACACTGTCTGTTTTTTCTTCAAAACTAACACTTTTGGCCGCGTCTATTGTCATGGCGTGGCCAAAAGCCTGTGCCACATGCATGTATGGTGGCGCGGCAGGGGGCTGAAGTGGCAGGGCCTGTCGTGCCACCCATCTTGGCACGACAGTGCCGCGTCACGGAGCATGGCGCGGCAGGACCAGATAAATATCGCGAGCGAGCCCGTCCGCCCTCATGCACGCCATCCCGCCCACCTGCCCGCCGCCACAGCACCCGCACACGCCCCGCCGCCAGCACGCTTGGAAGGCCGGCCACGCCCGCCCGCCCACTCCCGCCGCGCAGCGCCCGCACCGGCCACGCCACGAACGCCGACACGTCGAGGCCGTCCGCTCCCACCAAGGTACCTCCCTCTCGATTTCATGCTATTTTGATTATTATTAATTTATGATAATTAGTGATTTAGGATAGTTAGTGATTTAGGATAGTTAGGGTTTTAGGATTGTTATTGATTTATGATAGTTAGTGATTTAGTATAGTTAGTGATTTAGGATAGTTAGGTTAGTGAATTTGTTTGTGATTTAGGTAGGTAGTTTTTAGGTTTAAGGTTGTGTGTTGTAGTATAGTTTGGATAGTTAGGTATTTATTATTTAGTTTATAATTAGTTATTTAGTTTTTATGTTTCAGGTTGTGTGTTGTAGTATGAAGTTTCGTCAAATACTTATATTTCTAGTGAAGTTGTTTAATATGTCTGTTAATGTTACTTTAAATATATACATGTGTTTTCATATTGTATTCGTATTGCATAACAAGTAGTTTAAATTTTGTAATGCTACATAATGTTAATTTGAATTTTATTAATTTGAATACTCTAACCCTTTGTTTATCAATTTATAACAGGATGGCCCCTCTCACGCAGCACCCGTTGTACATCATTCTTGAGGTGGAGTACGATGACCAGCACCAAGCACACATCTTGAGTAACAACGACGCAGAAGTGACATTGCCTCCTTTGAGGCCCCGCACGCACACCAGGGCGCACCAGTGAGACAAGCGTTACGCGCCGTACATACGGCGTGCCGGTTTCCTCGAGCTTGTCCGTGTTGTCAACTACGGTCTTCCGCCTCTTGACCTAGCACTACTTACTATAGCTGTAGACAGGTGCGAGTGCCTTATTTGTACGTAAATATTCTTGTAACAAATTTGAGGCAACTAACAGTTATTCTATTCTTATAACAGGTGGAGGCCTGAGACCCACACGTTCCACCTACCTTGTGGCGAGATGACCTTGACCATGCAGGACAAGAAGACTATTTTTGGCCTTCGGTTGGGGGGACTTCTAGTGATAGGGATAGTTGACAACGATCACTGAAGGGAGCTGGTGGCTCAGTTTACTAGCTTTCTTTCACCGGACGATAAGGCTTCCAAAAAAAATAAGTGAGAAATTCAAGGCTATTTAATATTTGCATTGCTTTGCTGCAGCCATCGGGTCTCATTTTCTTTGGTCAATTTCAGGAAAAAATCCGGTGTTTCGTTGTCCTAGATCACAGAGCGCTTTGATTACTTGGACCCATAGGCTGAGAAGGCTCAGATCAACAGGTTCGCTCGAGTGTGGCTCTGGCACTTTCTTGGCGCTTTCCTCTTTCTAGACACCTCGGGCAACACCATCAGCGGAACTTCCTTGACAAACTATGCCAACTGTAACACCCCGGTGTTACGCAAGCATTTAGGCACTGCAAATCATGCACATTATGCATCATCAAGCATCTTAATCATACATGCCAAATCATGTAAATAATAACTGAAACAGTGCTTTAAAACATATAAAACATGCTCGTGAAACATGAATGTTGCACACACTTGTTTAGAGTTATTTTGCCCTAATTATGCTTGCTAGGTTAGTAAAACATGTTTGGTAATAATTGTAAATCATCTAAAATTATTTAGCACAATTTTTGTAGCAAAGTTTGTATTCAAAGTTTTGACAAAATATGCTTTTGAAATTATTATTGGAAAAGGTTAAAAATCCCCTCTATTTAGCTTTTGCTTCTCAATTCAAAATCTATGCAAAATTTTTAGTTGGTCCCTAAAGCAAAGTTGTAGAGGATTAAATTCTAAGCAACTTTTATTTTTGAGCCATTTTCAAAAGAAGTCATTTTCTTGCTCAAAAGGGTACTTGAAAACTGATATTTGAAAGTTTATTGAAATTAGAATTTGAAAAATTATTTCTCTCTTTTAACGGGCCACCGCCTCACTTCTGGCCCACCAGCTGAAGCCGGCCCAGCAATCCTCCCCGCACCCGCGCCTTCGCCTCGGCCCAGCCCACCTCGCACGCTGTCTTCCTTCTCCCCCACGCTTATCTGCGTCCACCGCCAGCGTCGAGTACCTTGCCATGTGCCATGGCGAAGCGCATGCTTAACGACAATTTGGCCGGGTGGCGTCCCGTGGCCCCCGCGAGCAAGCGCGCCTCGCCGTTTTCAAGCCACCGTAGCTCCGCTTTTCCCAGCACTTCTCATTTTCCTCTCCACACTGCGTCTCTTCCTCGCCCATACCGAAGCTCTGCTCGCATGGCCCGCCATTGCCCTACAGCCCTTGAAAAAATTAGCCGCCGGTGGTCCACCATTGCCCGCAATCGAGCACACGTCGCTCCGCCTCGCTCCCCGGCACCTAGTGCTCGCTGTAGGGACACCATTTGAGCAAGGTATAGCGGCCTTGCACGCTTTCGCCGCCGTCGGTCATGGCGCCGCTGCGCTTGGCCTCGCCGTGGAAGGGCTTCCTCCGTCTCAAAATGGCAACGGGTATCCGGGACCCGAGTACCCGACGGGTTTTACCCGATAAGGAGGCGGGTATGGAAGACATTTTACACCCGTGGGTACGTTATTGGATGAATTCTTGTACCCATTGGGTATGCGGGTACGGGTGTGGGTGTATACTACCCATACCCGCATACCCACAGTAAAAAAAATCCGCATAAATAATATCCAACCTCTGCAATTTTAGTCCATATAAGCATATAGCCCATATTTGGCCCATATAAGCATATGAGTATATATATATTCCAGAACTCCCTCAAACCCTAATCCCCATATAAGCATATTTGGAATGAACCAATGTGGCATCTGATCTATTTCAACTAGCTTGACCTGGATATATTTCTGTTTTGCAGCTCTATTGTTGATTTGTTTTGCTGGAAGCTATTATATTTTGGTATGTGAACTCGGGTATATTGTTGGGTGCGGGTTACCCATCGGGTAAGAATTACCCGTCGGGTGCGGGTATGGAATGAATTTTCTACCCACCTGTGGGTACGGGTAACCCGAGGGATAAGATTTTGATCTGACGGGTGCGGGTACGGATGGGCAGTACCCATCGGGTACGTACCCGTTGCCATCTTTACCTCCATCCCTTCTCCATCCCCTTGGGTAACCCGCTCGAGTTCACCATCTTCTTGCGGACCCAGCGCTCATGCCTGTTTGCCCGGTCGTGGTCGGCAACGGCCGCCGGCCCGTTGGGAGCGGCCACACCGTCGTGGCGTCTGAAACGCCGGCGTGGCGTGGCCGTCTCGCCTCGGCCGAGCTGGGCCAGGTCGGCCTTGGGCCGGAGCCCCGAGCCAGGCCATCGCCCTTCCCCTTCGCTCGGTTACGCAGGTCGAAAGCGGTCGTGGGCCAGTCGTTCCCATGGGCCGGCCCAGTAATAATAGGAAAATTGTTTTTGGTTTTTCTTTTATTATTTGGGAAGATAAATACTTTGGAAAATGGTTGTGTACTCATTTTGGCTCCAAATTTGTTGAATTTTTTTTGTTGTGTTCCTTGTCACCAGATCTACATGATAAAAATATTGCATGTCATTTTTGAAATACTTTTATGTAGAGCTTTATTTAATTCTTTATATTGCTGATATCTTGTAAAATGTGTAGTAAAACCTATATGCATCAGAAAAATATGCTTCCAAGTTTGTTACTCTTCTTGTGTAATGTACTTCCTAGGAAAAATATATGCCATGCATGCCCTGCAGAAAAATTGTTAGATGTAGTTCAAGTGCCTTTAATGGCTGATTTTTATTATTTTTGCTAGAGAGCAAAATTTGTATAAAACATGCATGTGATAATTTTTGTACAGTGATTATTTACTGTTTATAACCTAGGAAAAATACTAAATCTATTGTTTGACACTTTTGATAATACAAAGTATTTTCATGCTCATAATTAGGTCCAAGCTTGTCATTTTTGTGTAGGCTATTCCACTTATCGAAATGCCATAAAAATCTGATGGTAGACTACTTAGGGTTGTACTATGTTATGATAATTTTCTAAGATTTTTCTAAGCTATAAAAATAGATGTTGCTATTCAAACCTATTATTAATTAGGGTTTAATCAAATGTTGCTTTGTGCATGATTAAGAAATTAGTGAAGCTTTGGTGTATCTTTGAAGCATTTAATGAGATATGTTGACTTAGCATATTAGTAGTAGAAGAGAATGCAGTAGATGACATGTGCTTGTAGTACATGTTCTTGAATGATGTTGACTACCTTGCATTCAAGCATATCCATTGTATTCATTTCATCCGATGCACCTTTTGCATAAGCACTTACGCACATGCATCATACAGGATCGCAAACCGAGAACCCAGTCGTCATACTCGAGGAGCCCGAGGAGCAGCTCGAGGTGCAGCCACAGGAAGTGACCGAAACAGACGAGGAGGACGTTGAGGAACTTCCAGAGTGCCCCGATCACCGTCCGATCTCCTTCGAGAGAGGCAAGCCCCAAAGCATTTTTCTCCCCGGTTTGCGATTATTAATTAAATGCTTTACTTTAATTGATGCATTACGTTTAGGAGTTGTTTGCAACTGTTGCTGCATTATACCTTGTTTACCTTTGTTATACTATATCCTTGTTACCCTAGTATCCGCAGTCGAGTCAATGCTTAGCTGGCTTAGACCGGTAGAAGTCGGGTGATTTCCTGTCACCTGCGAGCTATAGGTGGTTACCTGGATTTGCTTGAAGAACTATGTAGTCATGGTATAACTAAGTGTTAAATGAAGTTGAGACTGGACGGAGACTTATAGAGTTTTGGACTGTAGTGCTTTCCGTCTGTGTCGATTAAGGACCGACCGTTGTTGGGCCTCAGGTCATGTTGAACGCATACCTTACATTTAGCTGGCCGAATAAAGTACCTTTCGACCGTGAAGCTAGGAGATTATTCGGGCCGAGTAGATTGCCCGCAGCGCACTGTGTGGGAGCAGGTGTGGTAGGACATGGGGGCGCGATGATAAGACCAAAGGGCAGTCGGTCGGCCCCTGGGTACATGTGGTTCCTGGCAAACTCGAGATTTCCTGGATAGTTGACTCGATGACCGATACCTCACTTTAGCGGGTGAGTGAGGTTTGTGTAAGGAATAAATCACCAGCTGGTTAGGAATCGATTCGAATCGCCATCGCTCCTGGATAGTGAGCACTTGACTTGAGTGGCTTCATCGTAGTAATGTTGATGGAACACTAGCACAGTTATAATGAATATGACATTATGGAAGTTGTTAATGATCATTGGTTATCATTATTTGCTTAATCACATGCTTGCCCTAGTATAGGTGCAAATGTAGTCGACATGTTAATAATAATTAACTTGACAATAATGCTTTGGAAAGGTTCTTGAAATGCTAAAAATGCCTTTTTACAAATGAGTCAGCTACCCTACTATAAAGCCCTTCATAATCCTTGGTGTCACTTTATTTTCGGTTATGTCGGGTAAGTCTTACTGAGTACCTTCTTGTACTCAGGGTTTTATTCCCACTTGTTGTAGATGGGCAGATGTATTACGGCTACTGTATCACTGCCTTTATCCTACGATGGGTGATGCTTATGACCATGGGCATGGTCATTCCTTACGTCTCGTCTGATGTTTTTGTTGGAGATGATCATTAGCTGGCACTATATTTGAACTCTGTGTGAGTGTGTGTGGTTTTAAACAAATGGCTTCCGCTACTTCTATTTGAACTCGTTTTGTAATAACTATGTTTAAACTCTGATGTATCTGAGATACGAACTTTTATATAATATGTAAAGGTGACCGCTAAACTTATTATGATCTTGGTTGGTATGTGAGTTGGTTTAAAATCCTTCGTGATTTCATGGACTAACGAGTTATACGGGCTTAAGTTTGCTAAATCGTCTGCTCTAGCGGATGATTTTCTTACTTAATTTCGTATAATTGGTCGGTTCTGTTACACCAACCATGGGAGAACATAGCGGCGTATAGCTGGGGCAACGCAGTCCTGGCATGGACGTATCAACAGCAATGCGTTGCCTGCCGTCGCACCTCAGGGTATACGAATCTTGGAGGTTGCTCGTACCTACTCCAGGTTTGGTGTTGGGAACAATGGCCCGTTGGGAGGCCCCTTAATACTGGTTTACCGGTAAGTACTTCGGTTCATTATATTCTTCAATATGGTTACATATGATGAGTTTATTAATGGCTAATTCATTATCGTGTTCAACGCAGCAATGGAACGGACATGATACACTCCCTACAGCTCTGTATATCTAGACGAAATTAGAGTTAGTTAGAGAAAATGCGAGGCGCAAGTACAGGAAGTACAGGACGGTCTCAACGTCCTGACACAACACCAGATTACGCTCTCTTTACTATCATACATATGTCTTGTTTGATGTACATTATATCACAACCTAACTCAATTACGGAATGTTCAGGTGCATTGGTGTCCTTGGGATGCTCCGGATCTCCAGTATTATCTCAGTCCTATCACTAGGGACGAGTCAGAGGAGTATCGTTGCAATGTCCCTCTTATTTTCTTCCACGTGGTCGAGATTCACTTACCCATCAGGGTCTACAGACAGTATGGAAGAATGACAGGCTGCCCACCACCGCTTTACCCCACCAATCAAGGATTGCACGGGTGCATTATCGATTAATAACAAAGCTATAATTCAGAGGTGTGTGTGGTACAACTAACATCGTCTTGTTGCAAGTATGACCGCAAGAAGAGGTACAAGACCAAGGATTGACGCGTGACACACAATGCGCACATCCACTTGTGGGAGACTAGGGAACGACAGCTGGTCCATGCAGGTCCTCCACACGACCAGCACACCTTCGACGAGTACCTACGGTGGCTTCACAGGTCTACGAGGACACATATCAATTCCCCATACACTGAGGAGGCGATTGACGAGGACTCGGGGGAAGAGCTACAGGAAGCTTGCTCAAAAGCTGAGCTGCATGGACACTCCTTATGAGGAACCGCCACTCCTGGTGCGGTCGAGTGGCACGTCTTCAGCCTCTTTAAGGACACCAGTCGGCTCTTCTCAACCGGTGACAGGTGCCACTTTCGTGGTGCGTACATCACCACATCATAGCGCTGGGAAGAACCCTGCAACCGAGGACGATAATGACGACCCCCGAGCTTCCACAGACAACACGACCAGTGGGACGATTGGCCGCAGGACGAGATCGGCATGTCTCAGCTAGGTGGTGCCCCGCTTGGTACCCAAGTAGCCTCACATGTACTAACAAAGGTAGTTTCTTTAAATACGTAGGCTACTTGAACTAACGATCATAAAGAATTCAAAGTAATCGTGCATATCATATACTTGTAGGGTACGAGCCATACGCACCGGCGACGCGACCACACTGACGTTGGCTACACTCCCAATGTGTTGCCACAAATTCGAAGAGACAGAGACGTCCGAGGGATCCTTACACTCCTAGGTCTTAGTTTGTTAGGTCGAATCAATATTGGTATCCGAAACTTGCAGGCTTAGTTGGTTATGTTATGTCGAACTTATGTCAAACCAATGAATATGTTATGTGCCAGCTTGTCAACTTGCGCACGGACTTCATTTATTTGCTTCATATTCGTTTCAGTGCGTCGCAGCAGCACTACCGGTGAGATTAAGTAACAACTAGTTCGGGAAGCGGCAGTCCCGGGGTATCTCGACGCCGTGGTCCATGGTCGTGTCGCTGCCAATCCTACAATATAGGGCTAAAAAGCTAAAAATAAGTTTTCTTAAAAATTATTCGTTTTAATCCAATCTAATTTTTCATAATCGATTAGTTAACATGGTGGTTAACGGTATTATGAAAGACGAAAAAAAATCATTGGCTTATCAAATTCTCTATTCGACCGTGAAAAAAAATCAACAAAAAACAGAAACAAATCCACTATTGATTTTACGTCAAGCAATACCTAGACTAACTCCCACGATCGGCGCGGAAAGTTTCGATTAAACCGTCCGGTATCGCCGCACCATGCTCTGTGGCGCGGCAGGCCTGCCACGTCAACCGTCAACCTTTCCGATCGTCGCCACGTTAGCTCTCTGTCGCACCACCATGCATGTGCGCGCGACACAGGCTTTTGGCCGCGCCTAGTTAAAAAAAACAGTTAGTGTTAAATTTAAAATTAGTTTTAAAAAGTATTAAAATTAAAAAAATCGTGAAGCACAGCGTGGGCAGCAGGGCGATGGTCAGAGCGGATGGTCGGCATGCCTTCTCCCTTTCTCCCTGTCTTCAGCGGCAGTGTTGAGAGTGAGCGAGTAGGAGTGGTTTTCGCCTTGGGGTTTCGTCTTGATTTATAACACGCGGGTGGAGATGGAAAGGAGATTCATTGAGGTCCGTCCGAAGGTTCGTCGTGGCAGTCTGCTAGAGCGCTCGTGATCGGTTCCGGATTCTAGCAAGGCCCTGTTTAGTTCCACAAAAAATGTCAAATTTTTCAAGATTTTCCGTCACATCGAATATTTAGACGCATGCATGAAGCATTAAATATAAATAAAAAATAAAACTAATTATACAGTTTAGACGAAATCCACGAGACGAATCTTTTAAGCCTAATTAGAATATGATTAAACACTAATTGTCAAATAACAACGAAAACGTTACAGTAACGTTTTGCTAAAAATTTTAGCATCCAAACTGGCCCCAAAGGTTGCTATCCGTGAGATATTCACTGTTAAACATTGTTGGTTTCAACCAAATCCAAATCAATCACCAACAAGATTTTCTCTAAAAAAAAACAAGCACCAACTAGCTCAAACCAAAGACCAAAGACCAACCAAATGAATGGTGATTTGAGATTCCAGCTACCTCGTGATAGGGTCTGCAGGCCGAATTCATAGGTTCGACTAGCCACGCTCTTCTCGTAGAGTGAGTGGTACGGAGTACAAGGAAGAAATGTCCTCTTTTTTTTCTTTGAGCGGATGCAGCGATATGTAGGCCGGTTTAGTTTCACTAAATTTTCAACTTTGACACTATGCAAAAAGAAGATTCTCCATCATATTAAACTTGTGTTACATGCATGGAGTATTAAATGTTGACGAAATCAAAAACTAATTGCACAGTTTGGTTGTACTTTGACGAGACGACCTTTTTGAACTTAATTAGTCAACGATTGGACAATTATTATCAAATAAAAACAAAACGACACTGTTGCTACAGTGTAGTACAGTGTAGCTTACAGTGCATTTGGCGGCGGGCCAATTCGGCCCAACTAAACGTGGCCGTACTGGCAATGCCTCGGATCGAGATTAAAGAAATGACCCGGATCAGGGCCCAGTTAACTCTGCGTGAGCCTTTGCCTCAAGGGCGGGAGACTCACGGCCAGTTTTGATGCCAAAATTTTTAGCAAAACGCTACTGAAATGTTTTCGTTGTTATTTGATAATTAGTGTCCAATCATAATCTAATTAGGCTTAAAAGATTCATCTCGTGGATTTCGTCTAAACTGTGTAATTAGTTTTATTTTTTTTATTTATATTTAATGATTAATGCATGCGTTAAAGATTTGATGTGACGAAAATCTTGAAAAATTTAGTATTTTGGGGTGCAACTAAACGGGGCCTCAATTTTGCTTTGTCTAGACTCTAGACCTGGATGCTAGTATACTGGGTCAGAACATCAGCTTGAGAGACCGGTGTTAAATGAAATTTTACAGGCCCAGACTTAAGTTTGTCCTAATTTATAGTGAATAATATTAATATTTAAGCTTAAAATAAGTTTAATATAAAAATACATTTTGTTTAATCTACTAGCAAAGGGCTCGTCGAGGCAGCCGTGAAAGCGTAAGGCCGCCTCCTAGGTCGCAACGCTGCGTTGGTTTTGGTTGTTTTTCCATTTATGTAATATCAAAACTAGAGTCATTTGCTAAGATGGTCCAGCTACGGCTGGGTCGACCTCCTTCGGCGCTCGTTAGAAGCGCGTCGTCTGTATATTTAAGCTATTCTTCTTAATACAATGATACACAAACCTTTTACGTATTCGAGAAAAAAATCTAGTGGTGCTTGTTTTGAATTCTAAATTAGTATATTTTAATATAACTTGATCAATGATTAAATTATTAGACTCATTAAAAAGCAAGGATTGCATTCTTTTGGGACAAAGGGAGTATTTATCTTAGGCTCCTTTTAAAAGAAAAGAAAGTATAGGAATGTTGGAGGTTTCTTAACCCTATATATAGGAGAGTTTTCCTATGTCTTTTTTTTAGGATAAATGATTAAATCCTATAAAATTACCTTAGATTAATATGGAATGTGTAAAATATAGGAATTTGATAGAAACTAGCATGAGTTGAACTTCATGAAAAAAATTCTTTGTGTTTCTCTTGAATTTTGCATTTTGAATTCCTATATTGTTGCAATAAGTTTCATGCAATTTTAATCATGTGTTTCTCCCATTCTGTGTTTTGAGAATCTAGCATTTTCAGACCTTGTTTGGCAGAGCTCCTAGAGATGATTCTCTGCTGAATTCAGCAGGAGCTCTGTCACAAGAGTTTTTAAGAGAAATGTGATTCTCTATTGATTTTGTAAAGTGATTCTCTAAAATGAACTAAGAGACTAGGAGCTGAAAAAGTAGCTTCTTCTGATTCCGGAAAGTGATTCTACATTATGATTTTGAGAGTTTATGCTAAAGAATCAAAGAGAATACTTTCATCCATAAAATCACTTCTTTTATAGAATCATTTTCTATAAAGAACCATAATCAGACGGAGCTCTATCAAACTAGCCCTCGAAAGGACCCTAAACAATCCTTTAACTCAATTGCACGCTACATGGTAGTAAAGATGTCTTGTTCCATTAAACTAACCTCTTAGCCCGAATAATGGCAAAATGGTACATTACCCCATTTACCGTTTAGCAAACAACAATTACAAATGCCTTGGCAGATATAAAGGCCTTTATAGGATCGCAGATAAAATGATCTGTTTGCTTGTGACTGCCACAACATTCACTTGCAGCAGCAACAAGTGCCCTATATGCATATAAATTATAAGCACCGGCCCCTGTGCCTGTACAGAAATCAAAACTAAAATGGCTCAAAGTCGAATGGGACGACACTATAGTTATGGCCTACTTCCTTCGTCTTGAAATAAGTATCCATCTCAGTTTTTGTAAAATCAACTAATCTTAATTTTAACTAAGTTTAAAGAAAATTGTATCAGTATTTATATTTCCAAAATAGGTTTTCAATTAATTTAATGATGCTTGTCTGATATAAAAAACACTAGTCCATTTATTTAAATTATAAAGTCATTTTAATTTTTTGTAATGTATCTAAATATATATTATGTCAATGTTCTAAAAAGTCAGAACGGTTTACAGCTTGAAATGGAATACATTTAGTTAAAGTTGAGATTATTTTACAGCGGGGGGAGTATGAAGTTATTTTAGGACGGAGGTGGTGCCAAGTCAGTGAAAAATACGAACGAATTGAAACCACCGACCGATAAGGACAGCACATGTTTGAAAGCATTTTGAAGCGAGTACCCCGTATCTTTTTTTTTGTACGAACGGAACTCGCCGTCCCCAACTGGCCCTGGCCCGCTGGCCGACTCCGTGGTGTGACACACTGCTCTTCTCCAATTAATGGCCTCCCGCCTCACCCTCCTTCCCCGCCCGTTCTCCCGCCGCTTAGCATTCTAGGGTTTTCCGATTTCCGAGTTCCGAGTTCCAGTCCGCCGCGGCCGCCGCCCGCGATGCCTGACTCGCCGGAGCTAGTCGTGAGGGCTGTCGGGAAGCGCCTCGCGCAGCCGCGCTTAGGCAAGGACGCCCTCGTCAAGCTCCTCAAGGTGACCACTGCTCATTTCCACCCGCTTCTCCTCGTGGCCTATTTGCTCCTCGATCTAACCCAGCGAGCTTCCATTTCCGGTGAAACGCCGCGCTGCCTCTTAAGTTTCGAATTGGTAGGAGGTCTTGCTGTAGTGCGTTGCTAAGTTCGGTGGAATTTGCTACTCAAATTTGTAGTCACAGTTCAGGGAATAGACGCGGCCTGCTGACAATTTTGGTGAATTTGAATTCCATGTTTGCAATACTTACTGATTTTCATCTGAAGCTGGAGTGGTGGAGTAGTAGCACTGAAGGAGTCGTGTATACACTAGTGGAGGATGTCGTGTTTGGTCAATGTGGTGCTTATGTTTGTGTGATAGATATTCTGAGAGTTGGTTTCGGACTTGGGGAATGGTGTTTTTTTGGGTCTTATAAGGCACCTTCATCTACCTGGCATGGGAGGCAGCTGAAAAGCGTGTGGAGTTTTGGACATTCAGTTGAACTGCTTGTCACTGCTTGCTGTTCCATGTTTGCTTTCTTTCTGAACTGCTATAACTGAGGGAAGCTGCTAGTTCTGAAAATTTTTGTAGGTAAGGAATGAAAGGATATATGAGGCATGGTCAAACATATTTCTGTAAATTGACAGTGAGCCGTTAACATTTAAATGATTTCCTTGCATCCTGTTGCATTTTTTCACGATAAACCTTCTCTTGGAGATTGATTGGATTTTCTCAGGGTTTATTGTCTTTTAGCTTTGTGCTAGTGTTGGTCGATGGTCCAGTTGTTGAAACAGTTCAGAGTTCTTCTGAAGCTAGACATGAACTTGTCCATTGTTAATACATACTCAAGTTGGATAGTCATAATGACAAAAAGGCTCAAATAATGGTGGATTCATATTCTTTACTTCCCTAACACATTTATGTTCTTATCTGCAGCAAGCTGAAAGTGCATTATCAGAGTTTAGTCAATCATCCTCTCTGCAGGATGCTCTTCATCCTCTGAGCAAATCTCTAGTCCAGACCACTTTACTCAACCATAAGGATAAGGATGTCAAACTTCTTGTTGCTGTTTGTTTTATCGAAGTTATGCGTGTCCTCGCACCAGATCCACCTTTTAGCGATGAAATACTTAAGGTATTTACCAGTCATGCTACTTTTTTACTATGTATCTGGTGATGTAAAATGCTACTCCCTCCGTTCATCTCATTTCTAGTACAAGCATTCGAATTTTGAAAATTCTGACTTCATAAACTTGGAACAACAGTTTGTCAAACTATACGCACGCTTACAGTATAAAAGTTACGTAATAGATTCATATTTCAAATATCTTTTCATTGATTCTGTAGTGATTGATGATATATTTAAAGAGAAACTAGTTTTTTTTTCTCGAAAAACGCAGGAGAGCCGCACTTCATTATATTAAGAAGAAGAGTGGGCAGAAGCCCTTACAACACACACAAAAACCACACCCCAAAAGAGAAACTAGTGGTCAGCGTATATATCTCCAAAGACCTTTTCCAAATCATAATACGTCTACTAACAATGAACAGAAGTAGTACCTAATAGTTACTTTTTTACAACAGAGCTTCTGAAATTTCATTTACTTTTAGAATAAGTAGTGAGAAAGAACAATTTCATCAAGGATTGCACTATAACACTTGGTTAACATTTTTTCACAGGAAATATTTAGGCTATTTATCAGCATATTTGCAGACCTTGCTGAAACTAGCAGTCCATATGTTACTAGAAGGATGAAAATATTGGAAAATGTTGCTGCACTTAGATGTTCTATGATCATGCTCAACATTGGCTGTGAGGACTTGATTCTTGATATGGTCAAAATTTTCTTCTCCACAGTGAAGTAAGAACAAATCTACTTCTTTGATTGTTATTCTCTTATACTTTGTTAAAACCATTGTTCAGATCTGATGCATTTGTCCACCATGTTGCTTGCAGTTATTTTTTGTTGTTAATACTATATATCAGCTTATTTTTTGTTTGTAGTACTACTTAGCTTTAATGCAGAAATTAGGAACTCTCATGTCATTGAGACTTCCAATACTGGGTCTAAAAAATGTAAATGTCGGGCACTCGGGTTGAATTCTATTTACCACTGAAGCTAAGAGTGTCAAATAATTAGGCTTCATCCACCTATAAAAAAATCACTTTGCAATTTTGCACATATTACAGCAATTTCATATACATTTTGTCATTTTTTAGGAAAAAGCGTATAGTTTGACCATCTCATGATGTTGGAACCAATAGGGATGTACCTATTTGGTGCACTGGGTTCAGTGAACATGCCATGGCCACCATAAGATTGCTAACCATTTATCTGTATTACTGAACAGTCATTTTCCTTCATTTATAGTCTTGCCATGACACTGTTCTTTCTTTTTTTGTTTGCGTGGGGGTGGGGTGGTAGAAATGGTATTGCTAGTCCTGCAAATCAAAATTCCACTGATTAGGACTTTTGCTTTAGAACTCTGTGCGCAAAAGGTAGATTATGACTTAAAGCGCCGTTTCTGTAATTCTGTTACCATATCTGTATTTTTGGCGTTGGTTTTGATGACTATGTTATTTGTCTAGATGGTTATTACTTGGCATGTGGACATTTCACTGTTGCTCAAAACATAGTGAAAAAATTTCTTGTGATTTCTTGGGAGATGTTTTGCCGAACAAATACATACCTGAAATATCACATAGTATAATATGATGCCTCATGCTGATTTCATTGGTTGACCATGACCAGAGTTTGACACTTTGACCAATTTTTTGGCAACTCGCAAATTGCATTAGATTCAATGTTAACCAACGCAATATATACATTGCAACTGTATAATTATGTGCGTATATCCATTATGTCAGATTTTGTCATGTATTCTTCCTTTGCCTCTCTGTTAATTGTATTTTTAAAGAAAGTCTTTCATTGTTGTTAGAATTATTTTGGTGTATTATGCTCTTACTGATTCTTTTTGTAAGTTATATTTCACAGTTTCATATTTGTCTGCCAGATAATTGCTTGATTCTGGAAGTTTAATATGAAGCCTTAGGTTAACTTCGTTTCTGTGAACCTTTTTACAGGCATGGTCTTCAGCAGAGTGTGTGCCAAGCTATGCTATCAATAATGACACAAATATTGAATGAGAAAGTTACTCAGCCTCTTGTGGATGTGATTTTACGCAATTTAGTAAAAGATGACAAGGTGCATTATTTATTTATTTACTTTAGTTATTATTGGTTGAAAGGATGTTTCTCTAAAGCTTGTGGTCTGGACAAATACACACACGTGGTCACCTGCATTACTCATTCTTCAGTCCAAGTAGATTTCATCAGCTAATGTTTAATTTCTTTTTCTTTTTTGCCTGTGCAGGGAGCATCCCACAAGCTAGCTTTTGACATCATTGAAAATTGTGCTGACAAATTGGAGCCTATCATTCGCAGTTTTTTGTCCTCGTGCATTTTTAACAAGGATATGCCGGTTACTGAACTTAGGAGATCATATCATAAAATTATTCTTGAAATATTCCAGTGTGCACCCCAGATCCTTTTCACTGTCATTCCAAACTTGACACATGAACTTCTCGTATGCTATCCTCCTTTCTTTGTTACACCATTGTACCTGCATAATACTATTCCTGAATTTTGTACTATCTACCTCTGTAGAGTGACCAAGTTGATATAAGGCTGGAGGCAGTTCACCTGATTGGGAGGCTTCTTGCCTTCTCTAATCTTCATTTTGGTCAAGAAAACAAGGTGGTTTTTATAGAATTCCTAAGGAGATTCTCTGACAAATCTGCAGAAGTTAGAATTGCTGCAATTGATGCAGCCAAAGCGTGCTACATGGATGTATCTGGGGATGAAGCACAACATATACTTTGTAAGGCTGCTTTTAGTTGTTATTTTATCTAGATTGCTGTGTTAGCACCCTTTTAATGTTAACATTCATTTCTTTGGCAGCATCACTTGAAGGGAGGTTACTAGATTTTGATGAGAAAGTGAGGATCCGAGCTGTTCACACAGTCTGTGATTTAGCCAAATCAAATCTTAGCTCTTCTGCTAAACTGATATTACGTGCAGCTGAGAGGCTACGTGACAAAAAGGTGAGTTGATGTTTCTCAGTGCAGTTATTTCTCTACAATGCTTCACCCAAACATGCTTTTCAGGCATCCGTTAGAAAAAATGTAATGCACAAGTTGCTGGAGCTGTATCGGGATTACTGTGAGAAATGCTCGAAAGGAACTGCCACAGTCAACACTCATTATGAACAAATCCCAGCTAAACTTATAGTTCTTTGTTTCGATAATGATATTGAATCCTTCAGGTTTGCCCTTTTTTCTCCCTTTGTACATAGGATCTTGCCCACAGTTCTGAATTCTAGCCTCTTTATTATGGCAGGCCACAGAATATGGAGCTTATATTTGCTGAAGAACTCTTTCCATCATCTCTTTCTCCAAAAGAGAGGGCGACCCATTGGATTGTGTTCTTTTCTTATTTCAAACCAGAACATATTAAGGCTTTGAACACCATCTTTTCTCAGAAGAGAAGGTAGATATCTACCCCACATAGTATTTAAGTGCTATAACTGTACGCACCACCACTTGATGCTGAAGAAAGTTTACTTTTAGGTTACAAGTGGAGATGCAAGCATATTTATCACTTCGAGCAAGGAAGGTTTGTAAATTCATTAATCTATTGGCAACAACAGTTGACCTTATTTCTCAAATTGAAGCCTGCTTGTGCTGTAGGAGGAACCATCAGATGAAATACAGAAGAAAATCTGTGCGACATTCAGAAAGATGGCAACATCCTTTCCAGATACTTCTAAAGCTGAAGAGTGCTTTGGAAATTTGCACCAGATGAAAGATAATAACATATTTAAGGATTTGGATGAACTAATCAATGAGGGAACCACTTTTGCAAAAGGCCGCTTGACCAGAGTAATACTCTTTTAGCCCTTTTTGATTTCTCCTTGGTTTTGTTACCTTTATCCTCAGAGATCCAAACATTATGAACTGGGAGATGTTATAGTTCATAGCCATTAGGTTTCACTGTACACATGTTTGATTTATTTTTTTTGGCATTTGTTCTGCCTAATCATGGTTGCAGAACCCTACTTATTCATCAATCAATCCTCCTGATAACTCCTTTCAACACCTATGTATCACGAGACGTGTCAACATAGGACATGCATTAAGGAAATGAAATGTGCTTTTATCTCATCTTTCATATGTGCCTATTATTTACCATTAGAATTTCCTGTCAATCTGTCTTTTCTATTTTCTATTTTTGAGGTATGCATCGATTCATCATGATTGAAACACTTAGCAAATATTGGCAAGTCTACTGCAGTTTTGGTAGCGGTCCATGTCCTGTTATACTTTTCCTTTTGCATATAAATATTCAATCTCACTAAAGAAAAATGTTTAGTGAAAAGAAATCAAAATTCTTTCAAAATCTAATGATTAGAAGAGTGGCGGATAATAAGGATCTGCACAAAAGAGTTGCATAGCTTAGTAACATCATACTGACATGCATCATTAACCACTGAGATTGTAGACGAGGTACTAGTATAGTGGATTGATGCATTTCAGTTAAAAGACCCGACAAGCCTTGCGTTAAAATAGTACTTGGCGTGGTTATTGTGCTTATATCATTTTTCGAGTTCTGTATCTTAAGAATAGTATGAAGAATATACAGAGCCCATGGAAGGAAGATCAATGACTCATATAAACTATGTACTTAATGGAAAATGTCCCGAAGAAACCCAATGAGAGACTAAAAATCCTGTTAGAGGAAAAAAGTAGCTATCATTCCTTTTTCCGACGAGTGAGGAAAACGTAATGTGAACTTTCCATGTTCAGTTTACTACAAGTGGCTAATTGTAAATTCTATTGAGATGCAAAACAATCAACAAATTTGATCTGTTCATTGGATTTAAAAGGGCACATCTTAAGTCCCATGCCCTAGTTCCTTCTATTCATTTTCTTTTGCCTGCATAAGTGCTCTTCTTAAAAAAAGTCCTAACAAACGCTAAAGCTTCAGATCTGTGGTCTTTGTCTCTGACTGTGTATTTGCAATATATGCAGGAGACATTTCTCAAGAGAATTGGACAGAAACACCCAATTTACAATTTTTCCAGAGCGCTGTCTATAAAATGTTTGCATTCAATATTTAATCAGGAGATGATCTGTGCCATCTTCGAGTCTCTTTTGTCCTGCAGAGATGAATTAACCGATTACGTGCAGTCTGCTTGTGATCTATTACTGGTAAGCATAGCTACAATAATAATATAGAAAATATAAGTTGGGGCAGATCCTGTTTCAACATTTGGCCCTCCATTGTACCAGACATGCTCGCATTTTAATAATGTATCCCTTATATTTGCATCAATAGTTGTGAGTCACCGAAATCCCCTAATAATGGTAAAATATTTCACAACTAAATGCTACATGAAATGTAGTCAATAGTGTGGATGAACTACTAAAGAAAATAAATGATTTTGACAGGCAGACATGATTCTTATTCGTAACTGCTTGCAACAGCTGGTACAATGTCGGCACAAGATCGGAGATAGATTTCTTTGTTATCTTTTGTTACTTGAGATAGCTTGCTTTGAGGATAAATTAGGAGATTTGTTAGTTGGTTTGTTAAACTTGGATGTTTGGCACACCTCCATATAATGAGCATTCGGCAGATGATTTAGGCAAGCAAGGAACAAACCCTAATTCATTGTCTTGAGTTTATACCCATGCCTTTATTTCTTATGCAAGAAGCATCTTCTCACTCAATGGCGTATCCATGTAGGTAATTGCAATGGTGTTTCCATCATTATTCCGAGGCTCAGATGAGTACTTGCTTAAGTTGTTCTCAGAAGAATCAGTCCTGATAAATGTGAAGACTCTCCAGATGTTGGCACATTTGGCAAAATCTACACACTGTTTATCTACTACTTTTAGGTAAACATATTTTTATGTAAAGCTGGATTGTCTTGACCCTTTTGGTTCTTGATTGTTACTCTGAACATGAACTATTGTAAGAAGTGCAGACCTTATCTCTTAGTAGGCCCCTTGGGTGTTATGAAAAGGCTACGGGGCAGATGGATTAGCAGAGAGACCCCGGATAGAGAGACCCCGGATAGCCGCCCTTCGTCGAGGACTATCTTAGGATTTCTTCTTGCTTGCCTCTAACTGATACATGATGGTCCCTTTTATAGAGACAACTTACTTGACCCCTAAGCAGTATCCTAACTGAATCAATCTATCTTATTCCTTTCCTAACAAACCAAAGCAACCTAATCTAATCAGGCCTGGCACTGCTCACGTGGTACTGTGCTGGCCCCACCTGCCATAACATTGGGCAATATGAAAATATATATAAAGTGGAGTGAAAGGGAGATATAGTAACCTATGTGAGAGACTATCAGACTAAGACACTGTTAAAGGTTTGATGTGTGTATCAATGCTGCATTTCACATATGAGTTATCAGACTAAGACACAGTTCCGATATGCTCGTGGGCTGCAATATGTTACCTTAAACTTTGGAAATCATCTTAAACTTTGTACATAGATCAAAAGTCAAAACTCAAGAGTATATGTACTGTATCTGTTATTTTCAAGTAAAAGTGTTAGACAGGCAGTTAGACCATGTTGTATATTGTCCCTTTGGCCCACGAGTACTGTGCTACTCCGGCTGTTGAGCCTAGTGTTTGGTGTTAGGCAAGGATATCTGGTGCTGGTCTTGTTTCTATAAACCTAACCCTTTGTGCCATATTCTTGCTTACAGAAGGAGATCCACTTTACTCCACTGGAGTATTGTGAGAGCCCACTTAACACATTATGTATTTTTCTGCTGTATCTGAAATTTTCAATCCCTTGTTTCATAATATCAGTGCATTTAACCCCTGGTGACTGGTGATGGTTACACTGTCTCTATTCTGCAGGGTGGACATGGTTTAAGTGGTTTGGTCCACGTCATTCAGCCAGCTAGCCAACAATAAGGCTAAACCACCTAGTATTGTCCACCCTGATAAAACTATTCAATCACAGTGATATTAAGAAATGAGGTGTCAGATAGACAACAAAATGTGAAAAATCTTTTAGGGCTCACAATACTTTGTTGTTGTCATTTTTACCATAGTACATCTGTTTGTAAGAGGGATGTTCTTTACATTTTGTATGTAAAGAAGCTGTTTATTCTGTTGCCAGCAATGTTGTCTACCCATTATTGGAGCAAAAGTGCATTGAAGGTACTCGTGCTGAATCAAAATATGCTATCACTGCAATTGCTTCACTGCACTCCTCAGATAATAAGAAATTTGCTAGATTATTTGAGGTAGGTGGTATTTCAGTTGCTTTAATGGTGTCTTATTATATTTCTAATTTTCTGATGTCTGCACACTGCACTGTTCAATCAACAATTGTATCAAGTTTGCAAATGCCTTGTAAAAATGAAAAAACTGACATTTTGTAAGGATGCTGTGTTTCATGAATGATGGTTACTTTGTTCCAGCTGCTGTGTTTTCATCCAAGCTGAATAACTTCTTGAAAGGAGAAATAAATTTGTATCATTTTACAATTTTCCAGATGACATTGATTATATTTTTCTGTTCTAGCTCACCCAACTTTGCTTATCTTATTCATACCCACTTTTAGCTGCATTCCCACCCACTGCAAGGTTTACATTGCTGTTTGCTTATATATGTTGTTTGATTACAATTAGCATGCTTTACCTGATCCCTCTTTGCAATCAGTACGATATTGGCATTTGCATGCAAATGTTTTTGTGATTTCTCTTGGCATGGCTGAGAGCATGATGAAAGATTAAAAGGTGATCTAGTAGGTTAGGGTCCACAGGCCATGCTGCTATATTTAAATTTTTTGTGATGTGATTAAGTATCTACATACTAAGCACATATTATATTCATTATGGTTTATTGTCCCATATTAAAATGTTTAATAGTTTAATACTGTTTCTGTCTGACGTCTATGATGCTATGCTACTGCTACTCGCAAAAAAATGTGAGTAGTTTTAAGATAGGTCCTTGTTTTTAACCTTTTTTTACTTGACATCATATAACCCTTTCTTTGCATATAATTTATGTCATCTATTCTTCCCTGCAGAAAGTTATTACTGGGCTAAATGATGATCGCAATGTTCCAACACTATTACAGTCCTTGGGCTCAATATTGGAGAATTCCCCTTCTGTCTATGAGTTGTACGAGAGGGAGATCATCACTTTGTTTCAAGATATTTTGTCGCCAGCTGAAGTAGGTATTTTGGTATAGAAATATGTAGCCTAGTGTTAAACAAACTTATATATGGTGTTTATTTGAATGCTTTGGTCTATGCAGTTCATTTCAACATCTGGACAGTCATCCCTTGATGACCTTTCTGCATGCTGTGCCTCTTGCAAGCGGAAGGTAGGCTCACTGCTTGAGAAAACAAAGCATTCAGTTCATGGTAGATTTCGTGTGGATGAAATTCAATTCAGGATTTCTACATGTTGCATCCACTGTGGAAACAACTTTCTTCTACTTTTATTGGCATGTGGGCATGGGGTGGGATAAACACATTACAACGCTGCTATTAGTGATGCATCTATGTTTTTGGTCTATGACTTTTTTTTGTGATCTATTGTAGATTTATTGTCTCAAAGCACTTGTCAGAAGTTGTTTACCCAGAAGCACTGCACGTGCTCGAATTAACAATATTCTGGGGAAGCTGTTGAAATATGAGAAGGGTCTCTTCGATGACATTGCTCTATGGTCTGTCTTGTTCTGCTACCTCTCATTTTGCTTACTACTACCTCCATTCCAAATTATAGATCACTTTAGCCTTGTCATAAATCAATCTTCTCTAACTTTGACCAGGTTTATATAAACATCTACAACATGAAATTAGTTTGATTAAATTCTCCAAGAAATGTCTTGATAGTGCATTTATTTGAACTTGTAGATGTCAACATATTTTTAAAAACTTGATCAAAGTTTGAGAAGTTTGACTTAGGAGTTGGGACATTGGTTAAGTGACCTATAATTTAGAAAGGAGGGATACTCTTTTTTTCTTCAGAAAAGGTTTATTCCAAATTTTTTGTTTCTGTTTACTGACAGTCTCAGCTTTTTGGGCAACTGGTGAAGCAGTGATGCTAATCTGTTTATTAGAATAAAGACTCTTAGGTGCATTGATTGCTTGGTTGATTAGCTTTTCTATGATATTTGTTGAAGTTAGTTTTTCTAGTTTGAAAAATCAAACCCTAATGCATCATGCCGCTTAAAAGTCAGCCACTATGTGAGGGTTTAGCCTAGTGCTTACCCATGTATCTAGTTATCTACTTAGCTATTCACTATTCACTGTCTAGCTGTTTTCAGGTCCCTTAGCATCCAAGCTAGCATCTACTTTATGCACTAGAATATGTTGTAGTAGTTGAGAACTTCTTGTATCCCAAGTTTGCTATTCCTATATAATGCAATCAAACGGCTAAGTGCCAAGCTGCCCTCTAACAAGAGAAATTCCACTTGTCTAGCTACTTGCAACAATTGGTATTTAGAGCTTGGTTAGGAGAGAGCAGAGGCCATGTCCACCTCCAGCGAGCGCGCCCTGAGAGCAGCAGCCGCCGCCGCAGCCGCCAACACAGGCGGAGGAGTGGTGGTCAATCCTGGCGCCGATCGCGCTGAGCGCCTGGCCACGGCAGAGGCTGCAGCCGCGCAGGCGATCGAGGCGGCCAGGCCGGCAGCGGCAGCAGCCCATGCAGCGGCCAACACGGCCGCCGCGCTACGCGCAGAGTTGGAGCGGCAGCCCAGGGAGCCGTCACGGAGCCCGGTGCGCCGCCAGATCCCATCGCCATCTCCGGAGCGCCGTCGGGGACGCGGAGGCCGTCACGGGTCGCCAGCGGCCGTCCAGACGATGTTCAAGGACTCCGGCACGGGGACGCCATGGCCGATGCTGACGAAGACCAACTACCACAAGTGGAGCCTACCCATGAAGGTGAAGATGCAGGCGCGCCAGCTTTGGGACGCCATCGAGTACGACGACCTCCCGTACCACGACGATCGGCGCGTGCTGGAGGCCATCATCGCCGGGGTACCACCGGAGATGGGCGCACCGCTTGCGGACAAGGCGACGGCCAAGGAGGCGTGGGACTCCATCGCCGCGGCGCGCATCGGTGTTGACCGCGTCCGCTGCGCCACGCTGCAGCGGCTGCGCAAGGAGTGGGAGAATCTCGCCTTCCGTCCCGGTGAGCAGGTCGAGGACTTCACCCTCTGTCTCGCCGCGCTGAAGCAGCAGATGGCCCGCCACGGTGACAAGGACCTCGACGAGTAGCGGGCGGTGGAGAAGCTTCTTCATGCGGCACCGAAGAAGTACGCCCAGCTGAAGATCGCGATCGAGACCCTCCTCGACTTCCAGGACCTCACCATCGAAGAGGTTGTCGGAAGGCTGAAGACGGTGGACGATCTCGAGGAAGAACCTTCGTCCGAGCCCATCTCCGTCGGCGGGAAACTGATGTACACCGAGGAACAATGGCTCGCTCGGCGGAAGGAGAAGAAGAAAGGAGGAGACGGCTCCGGCTCGTCCAGCTCGTCCAAGGAACCCCGTCGGCGTCCTCGCAGCAGCAGGAAGCAGAAGCCAAAGGGCGACCGTGGTGGCAGCGGCCAAGGAGGAAAGGCTGGTGGCGCCGGCGGCGAACGTAAGGCGAACCGCGACGACACCTGCCTCAACTGCCATCGTGCCGGCCACTGGGCGAAGGATTGCCCTCAGCTTCGACGCGAGCGTGGTGGCGCGGCGCATCTCGCGGAGGCGGATGACGACGAGGCGGCTCTATTTCTCGCCCACAGCTTCCTGGAGCTGGAAACAGAGGACATCCTCTGCTCCAAGGCCGACGCCAACCTCGACAACGACGAACCTCGGGCTCGTGCGTTCCTCAACACCGGCTCCGGCGAGCACAAGTTGGATGGCTGGTACCTCGACAGCGGCGCTTCCCACCACATGACCGGCCGTCGCGAGCTCTTCTCCGACCTCGATACCTCTGTTCGCGGCTCGGTGCGGTTCGGCGACGCATCAAGGGTGGAGATTCAGGGCGTCGGCTCGATCGTGTTCCAAGCCAAGACCGGCGAGCACCGAGTCTTGCACGGCGTCTACTTCATCTCGGCGCTGTGCAACTCCATCATGCGCCTCGGCCAGCTCGATGAGGGCGGGTCCAAGGTGGAGATCGACAAGGGCGTCCTACGCATCTGGGATCGCCGCGGGCGCCTCCTCGTCAAGGTGAACCGCAGGCCTGGCCGCCTCTATGTCCTCCATCTTGAGGCTGCGAAGCCGCTCTGCCTCGCCGCGAGAAAGGACGACGACACATGGCGCTGGCACGAGCGGTTCGGCCACCTCCACTTCGAGGCGCTACACCAGCTCGGCAAGCAGGCTGTGGTGCGCGACATGTCGGTGATCAAGCACGCCGAACAAGTCTGCGACACCTGCGTCACGACGAAGCAGCGTCGGCGCCCCTTCCCTCAGCAGGCCCAGTACCGCGTGCAACGACTCCAGGAGGGCGGCGCTACTTCCTCCTGATGGTGGACGACGCGTCCCGATTCATGTGGGCCGTCCTGCTGCTGTGCAAGGATGCTGCTGCGGATGCTGTCAAGAAGATTCAGGCCGCGGCAGAGGAGAGCGGCCGCAAGCTCCGGGTGCGGGTGCTACGCACCGACAACGGCGGCGAGTTTACCGTCGCGGAGTTCGTCGACTACTGCGCGAGAGAGGGCATCCAGCGCCACTTCTCGGCGCCTCACTCGCCGCAGTAGAATGGCGTGGTGGAACGCTGGAACCAAACCGTGGTGGCCACGGCTCGGGCGTTGCTGAAGCAGAGGAGGATGCCGGCCAAGTTTTGGGGGGAGGCGGTGATGACGGCAGTCCATCTGCTCAATCGCTCACCGACGCGGAGCTTGCAGGGCGAGACCCCCTACGAGGCCTGGCACGGGCGCACGCCGACCGTCGGCCACTTGAAGACATTCGGCTGTGTCGCCTACACCAAGGATCTAGGGCAGCTCCGCAAGCTGGATGATTGCGGCAAGCCCGACGTCTTCATTGGGTACGCGGAGGGAGCCAAGGCGTACCGCATCCTGGACTCTGTGACGCAGCATGTCAGGATCAGCCGCGACGTCATCTTCGACGAGGGGCGTTGCTGGGACTGGTCCACCCCGGACGCCGGCAGCTCGGCCGCAGCGGCGAGCGACTTCATCGTCGAGTTCTGGGAGACTGGAGGAGCCGGGGGAGCACAAGATGCTTCTTCAGTGGCGGCCGGCGGCAGCTGTGGCTGGAGACCAAGTGGAGTTTGCCACTCCACTGGAAGATGATGAAGACAGACTCGACGCCTACTACGACGACGAGCCGCTGCGATACCGCACGATGACGAACATCATCGGCGACCATCCTCCGCCTCCGCCCCCTCAACGCCTCTTCGTCGAACTTCACCTCACACACGCCGGCGAGCCTGCCAACTACGCCGAGGCCAAGGATGATCCGGCATGGCGGGCGGCAATGGAGCAAGAGCTCAAGGCGGTGGAGCAGAACCGAACCTGGGAGCTGGTGCCGCTCCATGCCGGTCATCGGCCCATCACCCTGAAATGGGTATTCAAGCTCAAGAAAGATGAGCAGGGCGTGGTGACCAAGCACAAGGCAAGACTCGTGGCGCGCGGCTTCGTCTAGCAAGAAGGGGTGGACTAGGACGACGCGTTTGCTTGATGTACGCGCATGGAATCCGTCGGGGGTCCTCCTCATGTTGACGGCTCAAGAAGATCGGGCTCACGTGGATGTCAAATCGGTGATGAGTACAGCCCATCTTCCGACATGGATGTCAGATCTCCTTCCGATCCGGCTTCAAATCGGACGCGATTTGAACCTCGCAACTGCTAGGTTGGTTATCAACCAAGCACAACTTGATTGACCTCGCCAAGAAGGCTTTTCCTCGCAAGCAAATCGAAGAGCACAAGCAAGAAGGTAAAACACGCAAACTGATATTGCAAATATGAATGACGCGATTATCAATAGAGGGTTCTAGAACTCCGGTACCAAGGACTAATCGACACGCGGGAGGAGATCAAGAACGGGGCCCGGATCACCAGTAAAGATTTGTCACCACAAGTTACAATGAACGATTCGGCTTCTCGATGGAAAACTAAACTCTAAACAAAACCCAATTGTGTAGCAATGGGTTTATAGTCTAAGACTCGAAGGGGGGGGTGCTCATTAGCCCACAACTTGGGCTTAAGGCGATGATACATGGCCAAGTTGGCCCAAATAGGTGACGACACCTTGCCGTGGTCACACTGATCCACGGACCTTCGTCGGCGTCGGGACCGATCCAAAACGACGACGTCGTCCCCCTTTCCAACGCATCCAAGAACGGCCCATTTCGATGTCGTATGAGAAAGTTATGACCAAAGCAGATGACGAGTGTCTGCTTTGAATCTGAGGGCGAGAGGTTGGAGGCATTCATGGCGTCGTGTGTCGGATTCTCGGAGAAGACCTTCGACATGAGTGACCTCATCATCGGCCTTCCTCAACTGGCGACCTCAAGGAGGAGGTATTCTACCTCGGTCGTCACGAGGTGCATCAAGATGCCACCGGTCATCACCTCCGATCGCCAAGTCGGATGCCACACTCATTAACAAAGCCAAGAGGATTACGGAGCTGGCCTGAATGGTTCGTCGCGTCTCACGTCGACGACCTGATCATCACCGCCCATACTCCAATGGAGGAGGTTCGGATGAGGCTTAGCATGAGTGACCTCGGCCTCCTCGGCGGCGTCGAGGTGCATCAAGATCCCACCCATCACCCTCCGTCGCATCCAAGAGGATTCGAGCTTGGGTGAATGGTCGGTCGCAACCCCGCCCCATACTCCAATGGAGGAGCTGCAGCAGTACAACATGGCGGCAGGTCGATCCCACACTACCGGCGCCTCATCATCGGCTTCATGCACTCGCCCGATCGGCATTCATTTGCTTCACCGTCGGCCGGTTCATGGAGCGGCCTACGGTGGAGCACCAACAAGCTGTCAAGCGCATTCTCCGCTATGTCGCTGGCACGCTCGACTACGGTCTGCACTTCACCAAGGCGCCCGGCTCCGCTCGCTTCGTCAGCTACTGCGACGGCGACATCGACACAAGCAAGAGCACGAGTGGAACACTCTTCTTCCTCGGCAATTGCTTGGTCAGCTGGCAATCAATCAAGCAGAAGGTGGTGACGCTCTCCAGCTGTGAAGCAGAGTACATTGCCACCTCTACTGCTGCAACCCAGGCTCTGTGGCTCTCAAGGCTGCCAGCAGAGCTCCTCGGCAGGCATGTCGAGGTGGTGGAGCTGAAGGTGGACAGCAAGTCGACCCTCGCTCTGGCCAAAAATCCAGTCTTCCATGAGAGGAGCAAGCACATAAGGATCAAGTACCACTTCATCCGCAGCTGCCTGGAAGATGGAAGCATCAAGGCCGATCGCATCTCAACTATTGATCAGCTTGCAGACATTCTCACCAAATCCTTGGGCAGAGCCAAATTTGAAGAGATGAGGGAGAGAATTAGTCTGAGGCAGATCATCCCCATGGCAGGGCACTAGGCTAAGGGGGAGAATTGAGGGTTTAGCCTAGTGCTTACCCATGTATCTAGTTATCTACCTAGCTATTTACTATTCACTGTCTAGCTGTTTTCATGTGCCTTAGCATCCAAGCTAGCATCTACTTTATGCACTAGAATATGCTGTAGTAGTTGAGAACTTGTATCCCAAGTTTGCTATTCCTATATAATGCAATCAAGCGGCTAAGTGCCAAGCTGCCCTCTGGCAGGAGAAATTCCACTTGTCTAGCTACTTACTTGCAACACTATGTGCTTTCACTAGCTTTGATCTATTTTATACAGGTACCAATGTTTTAGAGTAACTGTGATTGGAACTCGTCCAATATCTTAGGAATGTCAGTCTATTTCAATTAGATGCTTCTTGTTTAGTTCAATGACTGGAAGTAGTAATTCATTGAGCTTTCTTGTACAGAGATAAGGAGCATAACATTTTTTTTTTCATCTGCACTTTTTTTGGAAAATTGAAGGGCGGGCCTGGTGCAAGCGGTAGAGTCTTACCGCCTGTGACCGGAAGGTCCCGGGTTTGAGTCACGGTCTCCTCGCATTGCACAGGCGAGGGTAAGGCTTGCCACTAACACCCTTCCCCAGACCCCGCACAGGAGCTCTCTGCACTGGGTACATCCTTTTTTACACTTTTTTTTTGGAAAATAAATGAAGTTTTCCCAAAATTATAAGACCTCTGACTCTGAGATTGCTAGTCTTTCCATTCTCTTCATCAATTCTCCACATGTAATAATGCATTGTTCGTTAATAACACGACCTTGCTATGTGCCTACATCCCGCTTTCCCCAGCCATCTCACATTCACTAGGAATCTCAAAGCTACTGCTACCATATATGCTTATTGCTTGTTGGCATATCCAATATCCACATAAGTTTTAGCGTACAATCGAACTTTACTACTTTGTGATGAAGCTGCCTTGGCCAATACCCAGCCTGAGCCTAGAATTAAAGCTCGAAAACTTCAGGAAAGAGAAAACTATACCTCTTCCGTCGCTATGAATTACCAGATCTCTCCCCTTTCTCAGAAGATAAGTGTCCTGTGATTGGTGGATGAGAGTTAATTAATAATTTGGTTTCTGGTGAAATTAAGCGTGGCCTCAATTTGTTGGTAGTCCTCACTGCTTGGAAGCTGTGGAATCACCGTAATGATTGTGTTTTCATCGGGGACATCCCTAGCATCCAGCTCGTTCTGAGGCAAACCCTTGAAGAGGCACACCTATGGGTTCTTGCAGGCGCTAGAGGTCTTGCCAACCTAGAGATCGCTAATAGTTAATAAAATGGTTTTTGTTGAGTTGGGTCCTGGATTGATGTAAAGGGTGTGTTTGTTTCTGGCATGAGTATGTGTAAACTGGAATATGCACAAAGAATTGTAGATTGATTATGGAGGATGTGAAGGTACACATATATTGGCAAGGATGAACTAGGGTTTATAGAAATAGAACCAACCAACGGTGATCCTTGCCTGTAATATATCAATCATATCTACCCTAGCCGTATGGGGCCCAGGGCCCAAATAGGAGGCACCAGCCAGCAGCCCAAAGGGCCTGCCACACCCTTTTCATGTAAACTGGAGTAGGCACAAAGAATAGTAGATTGGTTATGGAGGATGTGAGAACATATATAGGCAAGGATGACCTAGGGTTTATAGAAATAGAACCAATCAATAGTGATCCTTGCCTATAATAGATCAATCATATCTATCCGAGCCATAGGGGGGTGCAGGGCCCAGATAGGAGGCACCAGCCAACAGCCCAAAGGGACTGCCGCACCCTTTTATGTAACAGTATGTAAGTGTGTGTTTATGTGTGTTGTAATTTATTTATTTTATCCCCTTAATGCAATGATACGCAGCTCTCCTGTGCATTCTATAAAAAATACATTTATACAAAGTTAAATCCTATTGTAGTACAAATTCCATTTATGATCCTGTCCATTGAAGTTCCTATACAAATAATGAGATACTGATTCTATTCTTATTCTGTATTCAGTGAAAATGATCATTCATATCTGAAACTGGCCGCTGGAAAATCTGTGCTGCAATTAGCTACACGATGGGATTCACATATTTCACCAGAATTATTTCGTAACACACTTCTCATAGCAAGGGTACTGTCAATATTTTACACTGCTAATTGGTATCTTGCTTCAGATTTCATACAGAGGCCGCATTTCTGTCCATTAACCTTCCAAAATTATTTACTTTGATTTTTAGGTCTTTGATTTTGAAGTGCAATATTTTCTGTAGATGCATATGATTGTGTGCTTGCTTCAGCTTGCCTTGCACGCTTTGTTTGATTACTATAATTATTATTGTTAGGAGACCATTATATTATTATATAGACTGAATCATAGTTCCATATTCAAACCTATTGTTGGAGGTTCTCTGCATTTTAGTATTATTTCCTCTACTTTTGTAATGTATATTTTGTTCGGCTTCCAGGATCCTTCATATAATGTTCGCAAGTCATTTATTTGCAAACTTTATGGCCTCTTGAAGAAACGTGCAATCCCATTTAGATATGCATGTGCTTTTGCACTAACATCAACAGATTGCTCCAGAGATATCCGTACTGAAGTAAATGTCCTCTTTTCCTTTTGATTTTGGTTAGTTTTCATATATATGCCCTTCAACCTGCATGTGCTCAAGGCATTTCCCTGTACTGTTCCTAGTCGGCAAGTTACTTAAGTGAGGTGCTGAAGGAGCAAAGAAGGTTTTTTGTTCATCAGAACAGAGCAAACAAAGAGTCCATCGTGGACAACCCAGCATATGCTGTGGTTTTTTTGATCCATACTCTAGCATATGATGGGACGCTCCCTTCCAATTACTATGTAGACGAGAGTAACTTTCCTGAACTTTGCAGGTATTTTCTTATTTTAGAGTGCTGGATCCTGCAAACTCCTTTTGGCACTTAAAAGGTACCTGCTAGAAAATTTTGATCCTCACAGTAATTTTCCTATGTGTTTCTTTTTTTGTTGACAGCCCACTTTGTGTGATGTTGAGAGAACTAGTTGAAATAGATAGCTCTAGCAGAACTGAGCATGGTCCCACTGCCAGTTTTGTATCAGTTCTGTCAGGGATTCTCCGTGGTATTCAGAAGGCCGAGGATCCGACTGATTCTGATATAACTCCTGTATGTCTTTTGGCCACTCTTAGGTATGTTATATTTGTTTACCATTTTGTCATCAAACTCTGACGTTCTAAGCCCTGTCACAGACACTGCATGTTCTCTCAAAAATTGGCTTGCTTATTGTAAAAGAACTTGATAAGCATTGCAAGATGTCTGATTCTCCACGCCATATTCTCTTGCCCTCATCTTACTATAGATTGTCTGGGAGTGAGAGAAAATCAGATGTAAGTCACTTTTATTTGAAACCATAAAATAGTCTATCTTTGCATTATAGCTAACCTTTTGTGTTGCTCTGATATTCTAAATGCAGGAATGTTGCCAAGAAAATTTTATTAGTGATAAGCTTGTAAAGAGAATTCTTAAAGCTCATGAACCTTATAACCATAATGTATATCCTTTCTGCGATGCCTCCTTTTCTCCTTCTTTCAAATGTGTAACTGTACAGTGTACACCATCTAGCATCTAACTTGGTGATGGTCTAAAATCAATTGATGTATTTCAGGACAATACTAAATGCTCTGTTGTTTCTGAGAGGGTATCAAATGAATCTGCTCCTGAAAGGAAAGCTTGCTCCTCATTAAACAAATCAGTGGGACAGAATGTAGGTGGTTGTGATAAAGGCAAAAGGAACAAACGTTTGGCATCTGGGAAAGCTGTGTCCAAGAAAAAGGATCAGGATACTAATAATAGCTTGGATAAAGAAAATGTGTCATCTTGTGGTTCCGCTGGCACAAAGGTGTCATATCCAGGCTCCTTGAGTTTAGCTAAGGAAGCTGATTCTGGAAATTGTGTCTCCCTCTTGGATAACCGGAACTGTCCTATGAGTAGGTGCTCCACTGGGGAGACTAGAACCTCAAAGGCAAATCACAACAACTGTAGGCAAACTGTGGTATGCACATATTTGCTAACTTGTGGTCAATTATAAGTTTGCTTGTTATATAGTGAACTACGTATAGTTTCCTACATGAACATCTATATATCTTTTATTATTTTTGCAGGACGTCTCCGATTTTAATCTCAGAGAATGGTAAGCAGAACAACAGTTTGTCAGATCCCCCCCCCCCCCCCCCCACACACACACACACACACACACACACACACACTTTCCCTTTTTTAAGGATTTCTGTCCCTGCCTCTTCTTTTTGTTCACATCGTCATATCATGTTTTACTCCAGTTGAATTAGTATGGCTCCATAGTGTAAATATACCACGAATGATTCTGGACCTAACTGTATGGGGCCACCTTCCCCCATTGTCTGCTGTGCCTTCATGTGGTAGCTTCCCCCATGATATCATTGGGAAAAACATGCAATGCCATTTTATAACTAGAATTATGTGCTGATCTATGTCTGTAGGTATAATTGGTTGGTCTTATTCATTCCATGTTGACTGTTGACACATAATATGATTATTTCCCCCACCTCCCAACCCCCTTGATGGGATCATACATTTTAGTAGAATGTGCACCGGTAGAACATTCTTTTTAAAAAAGAGTGTTGATAAATAAAAGGTGGCCACATTAAATTTGTGTTGCTAGATTCATCATGAAATGCTGTTTCAATGGCCAAAAAACTTTGATGTGCAATCAGCTATAGTAGTTCCTTATTAAAAATAAAGGGAAATCTCTATAGCGAAAAGGTTGTTGACAATCAGCATGAAATTTGACTTATATAGACCTGATTCTGGCAGATCAAATTAATTGAACCTGATTCTTTTTTTTTCTCAAATATTCTGACAGATCATATTTATTTAGACCTGATTCATACAGATCAAATTTGATTGCCATTTAGTTATATCTCAGATAAACTCATACTAAATTTCACAAACTTTATCTTTATATATCCTGCCTTGGCAGCGGTGGAGGTATATGTACTGCTGTGGGTGTGGCTGCACCCACACAAAAATAAAAAATAAAAAAACTTTGGCAAGAATCAAATTTTCACCATATTTGCACCCCCTCATATGTCACAAATCCTTGCATCCACAAAGCAAGTGCACCCCCCTCTGATTTGCTCTAGCTCCACCCCTATGCCTTGGCCTGGATTTCTGGTTAGTTCTTGGACAGTTCTAGTATGTGTATGCCTGCCAATCCAACCACTGTTCTGTCAATCAAATGAAAGAACTAGAAATCTATTATACAATCATGATGGCATTGCAAGAATAACAAAGGGGTTGAAAATGAACTTGTCCAGCTTATTTGATAAAAAGTTGTTATGTGCTTTGCTGCAAGTTTATGTGACAAGTTTTCTTCGTTTTGATGATACTTGAACCTTGAAATATTAATAGTTCCTTCAAGAATGATCATAGCAAGGGTTTATCTGAAGCCCAGAAGCATGAAAAGTCGCTTCCTGGATCTTCGATTATATGGTGAGAATGTTTGCCCCTTTTTTCACGGTGAAGCTTTGCTGACTTTCCATCCATGACTATTTATATATCAACTTAAAGCAGTGATATTGAAGATGTTGAAGATGTTGGTGATTGCGATGACAACTTTGTGAAAGCACCGTTATCAAACAACTTAACAGGTAATCACCCAATAATTGAAGCTGTCATATTGTCAATGCATAAACACCAATGATTCTGAGACTATCCGCGTCAGATCTTGAAATCCTTTCAAAGTCGCCTTACCAACAAAATCATGTAAAAGTCACTCATAAGTATTCAGTTGCATGCACCGACCAATTTGACCCAAAAGCTTAAGCTGATGGGGAGAGTTGGGTAATTTACTTATTTCCAAAACTCCCCCTCACGTGGAGGCTCTCTCAGGCCTCAAACGTGGAATAGGAGCGAGCAACTATTATATTTTATTTAATTGCACTAATTAGGATTCAAACTTGAGACCTTAGGCTTTGATATCATATTGAGTTGCATGCATTGACCAGTTCAACCCAAAAGTTTAAGCTGATGGGGAGAGGTCAGCAATTTTCACTTATATTCCAACAATAAGTCAAAGCTAAAAATAATAGTGGTTCTGACTAGCAGTCTTGAATTAAATTGTGTCCAATTCTTAATGGCACTTCTATCCTGATGATTGAATGTTGCTGGTTAAAAGTTGTGCTCCTAATTTTACATATCATGTTTGTATTTATTGCATTAATCCAGTTTTGTACATTTCTGCAGCCAACCTTAAGAAAAAGGGTAAGAGAGCATTAGAGGTGGCGAATCTGCAGAACAGCTCTGATTTAACTGATGTTGTCACAAAGGATAACGTAAGTCGTGCAAACAATGCATGATTTCATTTGTATCATAGAATTATATCTAATTTTGCTTTTGCACAGGTTCGACAGATTAGAGCAAGGAAGGTGCCAGTGTAAAGAGCTACTCACATATGATCTTAGTATTTATCTGATTTTCGTCCCATGTAAATACTTAGTTCTGGAATCATTTATACTTGCATATCCACTTGCGAGTATTGTCATGATGGTAGGAATCTTGGTCCCAGTCGACAATGTAACATTGTAATTTAAATAGGGAAGGGCATGAGCCTCTTATGACGTCTTCTCTAATGTTATCCTTGATTAGTACCCCTTGTTGTAGGACTTTTTGAACTTTTATAGATACATTAATTTTACTTATCTAGACATAGCGAATAGCAAAAGCTATATATAAGTTAAAGTAAATTATTACAGTTTAGATTGGAGAGAGTAACATGGTACCCACCACCTGCTGGCCCATCATTTGTCGATTTTTGCCTTAAAATCAGCAATGATATTTGGACCATAAATTGGTAATGATATTAGGTCATCATTGTTAGTTAGACAGTGATACTATTACTGTCGGTTTGTGGCTTGGGTGATATGTTGCTCGAAAAACTTCATAACTTTCTCATATGATGCCTGATGAAGACGAATTTTATATCAAAGTTGTAGTACTCAACGAGATCTACAATTTTGTAGTTTAATTTTTTTTATTTGAGATCGTTTGAATGTCTAAATATACATCATAAGATTTTATAGAATTAATACCCAAGGAGTTCATATGCTCTATAGTCAGTGTAGTGGTAGTTAAGGATCTTGATGGAGAAGCGATCAAAATAAAAGTTTTAGATGTCGAAAAGTTAGGTAACTTTGTAGTTCTCAAAAAAAAATTTGAAGCTGTTATGATGTCTCTATTTGATTCGCAAGATTTTATAGAAGTTTATAACAAAGGAATCCACATTTTGTAAAGTCCTGAGTGTGTAGTGACTAAAGTGGATCTTGAAAAGTTATGCAACTTTGTAGTTATCAACTTTTTCATTTAAAAATCATCTATCAACGAATTACGTTTGATTTCTAAAATTTAAAATTTGAATTTTTTAAACAACCTTGGATGGAGAAACGTATAAAATAAAAGTTGTAGATCTTGAAAAGTTGTGCAACTATGTAGTCAATAACTTTTTCATTTTAAATCATCTATCCTAGGAAAATTATGGTTGAATTTCCTCACATTTGAAATTTAAATTCTGCAAATGACCACATATGGAAAAATGACCAAAAACAAAATTGTAGATCTCCGGAAGTTATAGAACTTTGTAGTTAACTTTTTTATTTGAATTCGTTTAGTATCTCAAATATATATTTTAAAACCAGAATGATAAAATGGGGAAGACGAATATTCCAAAATGACACGAGCCGATGAGCGTCCGGGTGGGGTGGTTAGTGGACGAACATGTGAAGCTGGAGGTTGGGGGTTCAAGCACTGGTGACCGCCGCAAAGCGTGTGTTTTTCATGAGAAAAATCACGTGACTTGTGGCCTGGGGATTCGAGCGTCGGTGGCCATGAAACGCGCGTTTTCATGTGAGACGGTGGGAGGCGGTGGAGGTGGAGGCACTCGGAGGGCATCATCGGAGCCGGGTCGAGGGGGTTGAGGGCGGCGTCGCAGAACCGGAGCCGGACGGGATGAGGAGGCGTCCGGGGAGTGCGGGACTTAGTGTCCATGCTTGTGAGTGCTTGGGAGCCCTCCATCACACACATACTTGATAGCGATCATCCGATTGTGTGAGTGAGCGATTCTAGTGCGATTGCATTGTGAGGTTGCATCGAGTGGCACTAGGTGATCGAGTTGCGAGCCGGTGGTGCTTGTTACTCTTGGAGGTTGCCACCTCCTAGATGGCTTGGTGGTGGTCTCCGTCGAAGCGCACAAGAAGCTTGTGCGGCGCTCCAGAGAAATGCTTGTGAGGGGCATTGTGCTCGCCCCGCGGGAGCCACGGAGAGCAACTCTAGTAAAGCGTGTCATTGAGCTACCCTCACTCAAGGGGTAGGTTCTTGCGGCGCCCGACGTGCGGGCTTAGCGGGTGATGCTAATTAGCCGCCGAACCACCAAGTGAGCGGTCGACACAACGGGGACTAGCGTGTTGGCAAACACGTGAACCTCGGGAGAAAAATCATCGTGTCAACCTTGTTCTTCCCGTTGGTTTGCATCCCCATTACACAAGCTTGCAATTACTTTTATACATATTAAGCTTGTGTAGTTGCTCTTGTAATTAGATAGCTTGTGTAGCTTGCTAATTATATTCTTGCTTGTGTAGCATAGAAGTAGCTCCCTTGCGTGGCTAATTTGGTTTTAGTAACCTTGTTAGTCACATTGCTTAGTTTGTGTAGCTAAGTATTTGCGCTCTCTAATTAGGCATTGGTTGCCTTGTTATTGAGCTTTGCTAGTGAGCTTAGTTGCCTTTGTGCTTTTGCTTACTAGCATGTGTAGGAGCTTCCTTGTTGCTTAAAGTACTAATGGCATAGGTTTGTGTGACCTTGCTCCTAAAATTGTTTAGGAGAGCTTTAGCTAGCCCGGCACCTTAGTTGCATAATTAGTATCTTTGCAAGGTGCTAGTGAACATATATAGAGGGGTGTAGTCTTGGCTAGACCGATTGTTTTTATTCCGCATTTATATCGGTTAGCCGACGTGATTAATTTTAGAAAGTACTATTCACCCCCCCTCTAGTCCGCCATCTCGACCCTTCACTTTGGTCAAACTTAAAGCATTTTATTTCTCTAAATATGATAATTACTTTCCTTTATGAACGAATGGAGTAACATCTAAGGGTTTTTTTGGTAGGCATCGACTCCTTAAAAGAAAAGCTCCTCCTTTATGTGAAGTAGCTTCTCTAGTGAAGTTAGAGCTGTCTCAAAACATGTTTAACAAAGACGGTTCTAGTGGTAGTGTCGATGCATAATGTGACCAACTAGTCAATATTTGTAGTTTTGCCGTACGTTGTGATCGGAGGTGGCCTAACACTCAATAACACAGGGTTTATATTGGTTCAGATAACGTGCCCTACGTCTAGTTTGGGTCGGTCAGTGACTTTATTCCTGAACCCAGATGCTCGAAGTTTGCAGTGGAGTTACAAACGAGAAGAAGAAAGATGGGGTGTGTAAGAGGTCCGGTCAGCTCCGGTCGAAAGGGCCAAGAGCGACAGGAGCTACGCTATGAGCTAAGTGTTCAAGCGTGTGCTTGGGGTACGAACCCGACGGTTCTGTGGTTGTGAGCTGATGAACTCGATCGATGTTGGTTTACTCAAAAGGACTAAAGAAGCTCTTCTTTGTTGGAGGGAGCGCATCCCCTTTTATAGATAAAAGGGATGACTTTACAAGTGAGAGGATGAGGGTACGTATGCTACTGGGCTCTGTCGCCCATGCCGGCGGGTACAAGATAATGGTAGGCGGCTACAACACTGTTGGTCGTCACTGTAGAGTGTCAGATGCACGTGGGAGGTTGCGTTGCCTTCTTCAAAATGATGAGATGTCGGTACCTGCAAAACATTGTTGATGCCAAGAGACATACGAGGAGTTTCACCACGTTCACCTGGTACGGTAAATCCCGGCGCCCACAACACTATCGATGCCTAGAGGCATGTGGGGGCCTTACCGTACGGGAGTTAACGGCGCCTACAATACTGTAGAAGGAAATGTCGGCGCCTATAATATTGTTCGTGTCAGGGTGGTTGCAGAGTAATGTACAGGGTATGGTCCCTGGTATCGTGGTTTGACTCTGTGCGCCCTGGCTTGCTTTTTTTGTTCGTCACCTGGTTCCTTCCGAGCGAGCGTTCCTGGTCGGATGGCCCCAGTCGGTCCTGGTCGCGCCAGTCGGAGAAGAGTGGTGAGCAGGGTTTTCTGCGAACCCTGGTCGGAGACGCGGGGTTGGAGTCGAAAGTAGCGCTTTGGGCCAGCCTTCCGATCGGAGAGATCATCTGGAGGCGGCTAGAGTCTGAAGCGAGCGCTCCGGTCGGAGAGGTGGGCCGAAGTAGTCGACGAGCGGGCGTTGTTCCCCTTTGGCCAGACCTTCCGGTCGGTGACTAGACCACTCTTTTGGCCTGTTGTTTTAGATCCTTGGGCCGGCCCATGAGTTGTGCACTGCCCGCTTGGGCCGAGCCTTGGCGTGGAAGCCGGTCCCCGAGGGACCCCGGGTTTATAAACCCGACAGGAGCCCCCGAGCCCCCGGGCGATCCGGGTAGAATCGTCTGGGGGATTTTATTTTTTACGGCGGGTGCACGTGAGCGCACCCGCGGGTGTAGCCCCCTTGCCGCGGTTCAGGCAAAACCGTCTAGGGGGTTTTCTGGGTTGCCGGCGGGTGCACGCGAGCGCACCCGCGGGTGTAGCCCTCGGTGAAAGGTCCTAATATGGCTAGAGGGGGGTGAATAGCCTATTTAAAATTCTATAAATCAACTAGAGCAATTTGATTAGTAAGACAAATAGCGTAATGTAAACTTGCTCTAGCTCTACAAGGGTTGCAAGCTACCTATCCAATAATTCTAGTTGCAATGATTACTAGACACACAACTTGCTATGATACTACTCACTAAGAGCTTTCAATCTTGCTATACTAAAGAGCTCCACTAGATGAACTTAAATAACTAATCAAGCTCTTAATTCTAATTACACTAAAGAGCTTACCACAACTAGTTTGCAAGAATATAAATGAGTGAGTAGGATGATTATACCGCCGTGTAGAGGAGTGAACCAATCAGAAGATGAAAACTAAATCAATCACCGGGAGAATACCAAAGGGCAAGAGACAACCAATTTTTCTCCTGAGGTTCACGTGCTTGCCGGCACGCTAGTCCCCATTATGTCGACCAACACTTGATGGTTCGGCGGCTAAGAGGTGTTACACTAACCTCGTCCACACAATTGGACACCGCAAGAACCTATCCACAAGTGAGGTAACTCAATGACATGAGCAATCCACTAGAGTTACATTTCAGCGCTCCGCCGGGAACGTACAAATCCCCTCACAATCACCGGAGATGGCCATGAACAATCACCAACTCGTGCCAATCCACCACCGCTGCAACAAGCAAAATCCGCAGCAAAACACGAATACCAAGTGCCTCTAGATGCAATCACTCAAGTGACCATGTGACCACATAGCCTCCACTTTTCTTCTTCTTTTGGAAGGTCATTCTCTTCTCCTTCTTCTCCTTCTTTTCTTTCTTATCCTTTTTAAGCTTCTTCTTCTCATCTTCATCATTGTCACTATTGTAGGGACAATTTGCTACAACGTAATCGGGGCTCTTGCAATTGTAGCATCTTCTTACATATTCTTTGCTTTTTGGTGTGATCTCTTCTTTTTCTTGCACCATAGCCCTTCTTCTTCATTAATTTTCCCATCTTGCGGACAAAGAGGGTCATAGCTTCATCATCAATATCACTAAGATCATCATCATCGCTTGATTCTTTCTTAGATTTGCCCTTGTTCTTGGATGATGATGAACTAGCCTTGAATGCTATATTCTTCTTCTTCTTGTCTTCTTCTTCCTTCTTGTCATCCTTGTCATCCCCCTCCCTTTCCACACAGTATGTCTCTTGGGTCATGACATCACCTAGTACTTGGTTGGGGGTAATCTCCTTCAATCCTCCTCTTATGATGAGCAATCTCAACATTTCAAATCTTGGAGGTAGGCATATCAAGAACCGATGAGAGACATCATCATTCTTGATCTTCTCTCCCAATGCCTTCAAATAATTGACAATCACTTGCAAATGATGGAACATCTCCGGAATGCTCTCATCTTCCTTCATCTTGAAGCTTGTCAATTTATCCTTAAGGATATACAACTTGACACTCTTCACTGCCGGTGTGCCCTCATATGTTTCCTCCAATCTCTTCCACACCTCATTTTCTCTTTCACAATCCTTGATTTGCTCAAACACCTTGGAATCAATGGCATTGTATATGGTGTTAAGAGCTATTGTATTGCATTACTTGTTGATCTTATCTTGGTTGGTGGGATCATCGGGATCAATGATAGCATAGTCATTTTCAGTCACCTCCCATACTTGATCATTGATTGAACCAAGATACATCCTCATCTTTCTCTTCCAATAATCATAGCATGTGCCATCAAAGGACGGTGGTTTGCCCCCTACATGGTTGAACACAACTTGAGCCATAATTTGACACCGAGGTTATTAAACCTTCAATCAAACGGTGACCACGGCTCTGATATCACTTGAAAGGTCCTAATATGGCTAGAGGGGGGTGAATAGCCTATTTAAAATTCTATAAATCAACTAGAGCAATTTGATTAGTAAGACAAATAGCGTAATGCAAACTTACTCTAGCTCTACAAGGGTTGCAAGCCATCTATCCAACAATTCTAGTTGCAATGATTACTAGACACACAACTTGCTATGATACTACTTACTAAGAGCTCTCAATCTTGCTACACTAAAGAGCTCCACTAGATGAACTTAAATAACTAATCAAGCTCTCAATTCTAATTACACTAAAGAGCTTGACACAACTAGTTTGTAAGAATATAAATGAGTGAGTAGGATGATTATACCGCCGTGTAGAGGAGTGAACCAATTACAAGATGAATACTAAATCAATCACCGGGAGAATACCAAAGGGCAAGAGACAACCAATTTTTCTCCCGGGGTTCACGTGCTTGCCGGCACGCTAGTCCCTGTTGTGTCGACCAACACTTGGTGGTTCGGCGGCTAAGAGGTGTTGCACTAACCTCGTCCACATAATTGGACACCGCAAGAACCTATCCACAAGTGAGGTAACTCAATGACATGAGCAATCTACTAGAGTTACCTTTCGGCGCTCCACCGAGAACGTACAAATTCCCTCACAATCAACGGAGATGGCCACGAACAATCACCAACTCGTGCCAATCCTCCACCGCTGCACCAAGCCATCTAGGTGGTGGCAACCACCAAGAGCAACAAGCGAAATCCGTAGCAAAACACGAATATCAAGTGCCTCTAGATACAATCACTCAAGCAATGCACTTGGATTCTCTCTCAATCTCACAATGATGATGAATCAATGATGGAGATGAGTGAGAGGGCTTTGTCTAAGCTCACAAGGTTGCTATGTCAATGCAAATGGCCAAGAGGGTGAGCTTGAGCCAGCCATGGGGTTTAAATAGAAGCTCCCACGAAATAGAGTCGTTGGGCTCCTCACTGCACTGAACACGGGCTGACCGGACGCTCCGGTCATATTGACCGGACGTTGGACCTCAGCGTCCGATCGTGCGATGTGCGCCACGTGTCATCGGCTTCAAACGCCGATCGCTCGATTTCAACGGTCAAGTGATGACCGGACGCGCCAGTTAGAAAGTGACCGGACGCTGGATCACAGCGTCTGATCGTTTCCAGTAAGGTTCCAAACGCGACATTTCACGATCGGACATGTCCGGTCATGCTCGACTAGACTCACCCAGCGTCCGGTCACACAACGTCTCCTCTGTGCGCCTCACGTCAACGTACGTCAGCACTGACCGGACGCACCCTGCCAGCTTCCGGTCACTTTTAGCGCCAGCGTCCGGTCGAAGGCGGAAACACACGCCCTCTGCTGCCACTGATCGGACACTCCGGTCCAACCGAGACCAGCGTCCGGTCACATACAGTGACCTTTGTCTTCTCTGTCTAGGGTGCCGGTGAAGTTTCCTGCCCTTGTTCAAATGTGCTAACCACCAAGTGTATCACCTTGTGCACATGTGTTAGCATACTTTTACAAACATTTTCAAGGGTGTTAGCACTCCACTAGATCCTAAATGCATATGCAATGAGTTAGAGCATCTAGTGGCACTTTGATAACTGCATTTCGATACAAGTTTCACCCCTCTTAATAGTACGGCTATCGATCCTGAATGTGATCACACTCGCTAAGTGTTTCGATCACTAAAACAAAATGGCTTCTACATTTTTTTACCTTTGCCTTTAGCCTTTTATTTTTCTCTTTCTTCTTTTCCAAGTTTAAGCATTTGATCATCATCATGCCATCACCATCGTCATGATCTTCGCCATTGCTTCATCACTTGGAGTAGTGCTACCTATCTCATAATCACTTTGATAAACTAGGTTAGCACTTAGGCTTTCATCAATTAACCAAAATCAAACTAGAGCTTTCAATCTCCTCCTTTTTGATAATTGATGACAACCCTTTCACAAAGATATGAATTGTAATTTAATTGAATCCATGTTGCTTGCCAAAGCATATTTACCATGTGTAAAGGATATGGACAAGTTTCATGGATCCCAAATGGTAGCAATTGCCCCCCCTACATATGTGCTAAGAGTTTGGGTTGTAGCTTGCACATATGCTTAGATAGGAAATATAGGAGTCAATTTCTACCAAATGATGCTAAGGTATAAGAGATGGACCTTTGAAGCGTGATACCAATCGGAGTGCACCAATATACCATCCTTAGCACCATTAGTAACTAGACATACATAAAAACCAGAATACCCCATGAGATCAATATTACAAGCAAGGGTCTAGTTTCCATAGAATGAACATAAGTCTAGTTACTTTAGCTCGATACCACTTGGAAATAAAATCACCGAGTGTGCTTGTATGCCGTGGCGGTTCCTAAGTGAGAGAGGGGGTGAGCGAAGAAGAGGACTTATAGATCCTTTCGTGGATCCGGAGCGTGATGTTGAACTTGAGGCTGCCTGGGGCGGTGCTGGATTCATCTGCGAGGCCTTCTTTGGGATGGAGCCGTGGGTGGACTTTCTTCGGTGGATCTTCGCCAGGCGAGCCTTGTCGAAGGGGAAGTTGCTCAGGATCGTGACGGTGGAGGGTTCCACGCATGTAGCTGCTCAGGTTGGCCATTTCATAAAGTTTGATGAGATCTCTTCCAGTCATGGCAGCCATACTTCGGTGGTGGCGTCCCTGTCCAGGAGCTGCCTCGACTGCATGAGAAGGTTCACGGCCCCATGCTCCTCTGCTGAGCATCTATGGGCGGGTGCCCTTGAGGCACCCGTTGCGCTCACCGAAGTCGAGGGAGCGGAACCGGGCGGGGCCCCTATAGCGGGGGCTATGTCCGGCGGTGAGCGCCGTTTTTCTTCGGCGTCATGCAATGTCGTCGAGCGGCCGTAGTAGTATTTGGAATGGAAGTAGTTAGGAAAAATGTAATGGTTGTGGGTGAGCCTCCGTGTGAACAGCTTTTGTGTCAATGGATTACATCAGTTCTGTTCTTGTGATAGAACCACTATCGGTTCCTCGTTTTTATCCTGGCATAAATTTTGTTTTTATCCTTTCTTTTTCGTACCTGCCCGTTTGTCCGTAGGCTGCAACTTTGGGAGCCCAAGGAGTGGCCCGCGCGGCTTGGCTGCTCATGACCGTAGGAAAAGGCGGGGTGCGTTCGGTTGGGAGTGAGAACAGAGTCATGTAGGGCAATCAAAGGAAGGGAACGTGCTTCCGTTCGGGGACGGTGTTTGTTTACCGTGTGACAGTAAAAAAGAGAGGTAATATTTAGTATTATATCCTTATAGAGCCCCCGAGCGACCTGGGCTGAAAGTGTTCGGGCTGGGCTGCTTTTATAGGGGCAAGTTTGACTAAGAAATCGATAAGACCAATTTTTTAGGGGAAAAAATGAAATAGCTGTTCAATGTTCCAAGTGTTGGTGAGAAGGTTGCTGTTGTTGTCCTCCAGTTGGTAGGTGCCCGGTCGGATTACTTCAGTCACCGTATAGGGTCCTTCCCACGGTGGAGAGAGTTTGTATTTTTCCTTCGTTGATTGGGTCCTCCAGAGTACGAGATTGCCGACTTTGAGTATCCTCCCTCTGATCTTCCTTTCGTGGTACCTGCGGAGGGTTTGTTGGTAGCGGGCGGAGTGGATGATGGTCGTCTCATGGGCCTCTTGGAGCAGGTCGACCGCGTCTTGCTGAGCCTCCACGGCCCGGTCGTGGTCAAAGGCCTTGACCCTTGGGGCGCCGTGGTCGAGGTCGGAGGGCAGCACTGCCTCAACTCCGTAGGTCAGGAAGAAGGGTGTGAACCCTGTGGATCGGTTTGGGGTCGTTCTTAGGCTCCATAGGATCATTGGGACCTCTGCAACCCATCGCCCGCGTATTTGTTGAGTCGGTTGATGATGCATGACTTATGTCCCTGGAGGACCATGCCAATGGCACGTTTGACCTGACCATTAGTTCGTGGATGTCCGACCGAAGCCCAGTCGATCCTAATGCCGTATCCATCGCTGAAGTCTAGGAACTTCTTTTCGGTGAAGTTGGTCCCGTGGTCAGTGATGATATAGTTAGGAACGCCGAACCGGTAGATGATGTCGAGGAAGAACTTGACTGCCTCCTCCGAGCGGATGTTGGTGATGGGCTTGACCTCTATCCACTTGGTGAATTTGTCGATTGCTATGAGTAGGTGAGTGAAACCGCTTGGGCCCTTCTTGAGTGGTCCCACCATGTCGAGGCCCTAGACCGCGAATGGCCAGGCGATGGGAATGGTTTGGAGCTCCTGTGTCGGCAAATGGGTTTACCGAGCATAGAACTGGCATCCTTCACACTTGCGGACGACCTCCTTTGCATCTCGTAGCGATGGGCTAGTAAAAACCTTAGCGAAAGGCTTTTCTGACCAGCGACCATGGGGCCGCGTGATGTCCGCAAATCCCAGCATGGACCTCGAGGAGGAGCTGCCTCCCCTGGTTGGTGGGGATACACTTCATGAGTACCCCTGACGGACTCCATTTGTAGAGCTCGTCACCGAGCACGACGAAGGTCTTGGCGCATCGAGCGATCTGCCGGGCTTCGGTCCTTTCGGGCGGGAGGACCTCCTCGAGGAGGTAGGCGAGTAGCGGTACTCGCCAGTCGGTTTGATTGAGTGCCAATACGGCAACGTTTGCGGGTGACGTCGTCATAGAGGTACTGGGATCGGAGCCCCCGAGCGCCGGCTTGGCGTGGGGGTCGGAGCCCGCGAGCGCCGGTTGTGCGTCGAGGTGTCTCTGGATCAGACTTTCTGGGATGCGGGTGGCCGGCTCGTGGATATCGTTGATGAAGACCCCGCTCGAGGATGGATCCCGTCTGACGGCCAATTTTGCAAGGAAATCAGTGGCATCGTTGTCCCTTCGAGGGACATGATGCAGTTCGATCCGCTGGAATTTGTCCTCGAGCTTGCGCACCTCTTGGCAGTATGCTGTCATGAGGGGGCTTTTGTAGGAGGACTCCTTCATGACCTGATCCACGACCAGTTCCGAGTCGCCGCGAACGTAGAGTCACGTAGCACCGATCTCGATGGCGATGCGTAGTCCGTTGATAAGGGCCTCGTATTTCGTGGCGTTGTCTGAGGCTAAAAAATAGAGGCGGATGGCGTAGCGGAGCCTACTCCCGTCCAGGGAGATCAGAACCACTCCAGCCCCCGAGCCGGGCGCCATTACGGGCCTGTCGAAGTACATTGTCCAGTACTCGTGGGTGACGTCTAGGGTTGGTAGCTGGACCTCCGTCCATTCAGCGACAAAATCCGCGACAGCCTGAGACTTAATAGCAGTGCGAGGGGTATATCTGATGTCATGGCCCATGAGTTTGAGCGCCCACTTGGAGATTTGTCCCGCGGCGTCGCGGTTGCGGATGATGTCTCCGAGCGGGTATGAAGTGACGACCGCAACTTCGTGGTCGGTGAAGTAGTGTAGGAGCTTCCTGGTCGCCATTAGCATGGCGTACAGGAGTTTTTGCACCTAGGGGTATCGGACCTTTGGGTCAGTGAGTACCTCCCCGATGAAGTATACGGGTCGCTGAACTTTGAGCTAGTGTCCTGGTTCCTCCCTTTCGATGACCAGGGCGGCACTCACGACATGGTTGCTTGCCGCGACGTACAGGAGGAGGGGTTCTCCCCGTTTGGGAGCGATAAGGATTGGGGCCGACGTCAGGGACGCTTTGAGGCTTTCTAGAGCCTCCTGGGCTTCCTCAGTCCAAATGAAGGCATCCGTCTTTTTGAGAAGCTTGTAGAGCGGCATCCCCATTCGCCGAGCCGGGAGATGAAGCGGCTTAGGGCAGCCAGACAGCCGGTGAGTCTTTGTACGCCCTTAACGTTGCGTATGGGGCCCATGTTGGAAATAGCCATGATCTTTTCGGGGTTGGCCTCGATGACGCACTCGGACATGATGTATCCAAGCAGCTTCCCCTTCGAAACCCCGAAAACACATTTTTCGGGATTCAGCTTGATGTTGAACCTTCGGAGGTTCGTGAATGTTGCGGCCAAGTTTGCGATCAGGTCACAAGCTTGAGCCGTTTTGACCACGATGTCATCAACGTAGAAGACAATCGTTGGTTTCGGTCGCTCGGCCCGATCAGGCAGATCAAGCGGGTCAATTTGGTCGGCGAAGCAGTGCTGCATGCACCTTTGGTAGGTGGCGCCAGTGTTCTTTAGGCCAAAAGGCATGGTCATGTAGCAGTATGAACCATACGGGGTGATGAATGAGGTTGTGAGCTGATCGGATTCTTTCATCGCAATCTGGTGATAGCTTGAGTAGGCATCCAGAAAGGAGAGGATCTCCCAACCTGAGGTGGAGTCGACTATCTGGTCTATGCATGACAAAGGAAAGTGATCCTTTGGACACGCTTTGTTGAGGCCAGTGTAATCAACGTACATTCTCCACTTCTCGATCTTCTTTTTAACAAGAACGGGATTGGCAAGCTAGTCGGAGTGGAATACCCTCTGATGAACCTGGCTGCTAGGAGTTTAGCGATCTCCTCGCCTATGGCCCTGCGTCTCTCGTCGTCGAAGTGACGCAGGCACTGCTTGGCGGGCTTCGAGCCCGGGACGAGGCGCAGAGCGTGCTCGGTGACCTTTCGCGGTATGCCCGGCATGTCAAAAGGTTGCCATGCGAAGACATCGTGATTGGCGCCCAAGAAGTCGATGAGCTCGCATTCCTATTTGGTCGGGAGCTGGGTCCCGATCCGTAGCATTTTGGTTAGGTCGACGGGGTCGATACCTACCGCCTTGGTTTCCTTGAGCGAACGGAAGGCCATCAAGGAAGTCGGTTTGTTGTAGTCTAGGACTGCTGGGGTTGACGACTCCTCGAGCCACGGGAGCTCGGACGAGTTGATGACCATAGTGGCGAGCTCGTAGTGCTCGCGGTCGCACGTGAAGGCATGCGAGAAGGCGCTACTCACGATGATGACACCGTTTGGTCCCGGCATCTTCAGCTTGAGATAGGTGTAGTTGGGGATTGCCATGAATCTTGCGTAGCATGGCCACCCCAAGATGGCATGGTGGGACCCTGGAAAGTCTACCACCTCGAAGGTAAGGACCTCCGAGCGAAAGTTGGACCGGCTGCCGAACATGACGGGCAGATCCATCTGTCCGAGCGGGTACGCCTGCGCTCCTGGGATTACCCCGTGGAAGGGGGAGCCTGCCGGGCGGAGCTCTGATCGGGGGATGCACATGGCATCGAGGGTGTTGACATATAGGATGTTGAGGCCGCTGCCTCCGTCCATCAGCACTTTGGTGAGGCGCTTCTTGCGGACGATGGGGTCGATGACGAGCAGGTAGCGTCCTGGCCTTGCGACGTGGGAGGGATGGTCCCTCTAATCGAAGGTGATTGGAGATTCCGCCCAACTGAGGAAGGAGGGGACGGCCGTCTCGGCGCCTCATGCCTCCCTGTAGCGCACCTTGTGCTGGCGTTTCGTCCAGATGGCGTCGGACCCGCCGAAGATCATGATGCACTCCTCAAGTTCGAGGAAGCCGTCTCCATCCTTGCCTGCCGTGCCTCCTTTCTTGGCCGCCGCCTCTTTGCCGTCTCCCTCCTTTGGCCTGCCGGCCTATCGGAGGAAACGTTTGAGGAGCTCGTAGTCCTTGAAGAGGTGCTTAATGGAGTAGGCATGGTTGGTGCACGGACTATCCATGAGCTTGTTGAAGTGGTCAGGCAGCCCCTGTTGGGGCTGCTTGCCCGTGCGTTCAGCCGCGGCGACCATCGTGGTGTTGTCCGATCGGTGCCGATCCTTTTTATTCTTCTTGCCCCTCTATGTGGAGGGGCCCTCGTCTTGGTCCGCACGCTTGGCCTTGACTTTGTCCCAGCCTCCGCTGAAGACCGCTCTGACCGCCTCCTCGCCAGAGGCGTGGTTAGTAGCTATGTTGACCAGGTCACGGGTGGTACGGGGCTTTAGGCAGCCAAGTTTGTGGATCAGGGACTCACAGTTCGTCCCGGAGAGGAACACGCTGATGACGTCTACGTCGACGACATCAGGGAGGGAGTTGCATCGTTGGGAGAACCTACGGATGTAATCCCGTAGGGAGTCGCTGGGCTCCTGCTGGCAGCTCTAGAGATCCCAGGAGTTTCCAGGGCGGACATACGTCCCCTGGAAATTTTCGACGAAGACCCTCTTGAGGTCTGCACAATTGCGGATGCTATTGTGCGGAAGGAATTCAAGCCATGCCCGAACATGCTCCCCCACGCAAATGGGAAGATACTGAATGATGAAATAGTCATCATCCACTCCTCCGGCCCGCAGTGAGCCAAAATTCTTCGAGCCAAATGCCTGGGTTTGTCTCCCCGGAGTATTTGGTGATGTTGGTGGGTGGTCGGAAACACTGTGGGAACGGTGCTCTTTGGATACGTCGACCGAAGGCCCATGGTCCCGAGCCCTCAGGGCTGGGACTCCGGTCGTCCGGTCGGCGACCGTGCCTGGGGCATGTTTCGCCGCTCCCCTCGATGGTCCGGCCGGGACCTGTGTTGCCTGCTCCTACCGCCGCTCGGCGGGCCTCATCATCGTGCCAGACCTGATGCCGGTTGCTGACGATGCTGTGAGCGTCCTGGTGCGAACCAGTCCATTCGTGCATCGGTGGTCGGTGTGGGACAGGCGCTAGGTCGGATCGTGATGCGCCGCCGCCGCCCTTGGGCCGCACCTGGCGGCTGTAGCGGCGAGTGAATGGAGCGATCCGTCTGGCGCGTCCCCGTTCCCCGATGGGGAGGGAGGGCGCGTGTTGGAGTCACGATGCGGAGCTTTCCGCCTGTTGAACGGTGGTGGCTTCTACCAGAACCCGGAGGTTCCGGTAGACCTCCGCTCCCGGGGGTCGACAGGCTCGGGAACGCCGCGCAGAAGCATCGCCGCAGCGGCAATGTTCTGGCTGGCCCGAGCGAACTGTGGGGCATCATTCCCCTCATTCACGATGTTGTGTTGGACCTAGCGGGCGTGGCCCCGGGCGCCACCCGGCGGGTGATGTGCATGCGGCGCAACGTGCTGCACCGAATGCGCCGGCACAGGCGGCGGTTGGTTCTGCCGCCGTTGTCGTAATTCCTCGGCGTGCGCTCACGCAGACGCGAGGGCCCCCGCGCGCAGGTCCGGAGGGGTGTGAGTCTGCGCAGACTCCACAACCACCGGTGGCTGTCCCAGAGCGTCCGCCATAGTGCACTCTCGGGACGGACAGTGGTGGGGTGCCACATCGCCGATGATGGAACTGTCGCTCTCGTCCTCGTCATCCGGGAGTTCGTGGAAAACGGTAGGAGCGTAGCCTGCCGTTCCCACAGATTTGGTTGCGAGGGGAGATGGCGCCAGCATCCTTCGGAGCCCCCGAGGGTACATATCCGCGGAGGACGCGAGGCCGTAGGGGAATCGATCGTACGGTGTTTGTGGCATGGGCGATACAGTCCCTCCGGGTGATCGGTGGGGGATAGTAAATGAAGAATAAATAACAGTACACATATTACTTACAGTGGGGTTTGAGTAGAGAGTTTGCTCGGAAAGAAGCGCAGATGCCGCGTCGTTGAAGTCGTACATCCCGGAGTCACGACGGGTGCCGAGACGTGAGCCTCCTTGCAGAGGTGCAGTTCGCCAAGCCGGTCGGCGATGAAGTCCAGGCTCCCAGAGAGGAAGGCCTGGGATGGCTCGAAGATGGTCGGGACCCGCATCCCAGCTAGTGAGAGCGCGGGAAACTCCAGTGAGCCGAAGCGAATAGTATCGCCCGAGCCCGCCACGACGTGGGTGGCGGAAAAGTGGGCCATCCGACGACCAAAAAGTGTTGAACATACAACGTCCTCCTCACGGATGGCGCCAACTGTCGGTGCAGAATGTGACCAACTACTAAATATTTGTAGTTTTACCGTACATTGTGATTGGAGATGGCCTAGCACTCAATGATACATGGTTTATACTGGTTCAGGCAATGTGCCCTACGTCTAGTTTGGGTCGGTCAGTGACTTTATTCCTGAGCCCAGATGCTCAAAGTTTGCAGTGGGGTTACAAATGAGAAGGAGAAAGATGGGGTGCACAAGAGGTCCGGTCGGCTCCGGTCGGAAGGGCCAAGAGCGACAGGAGCTACGCTATGAGCTAAGTGTTCAAGCGTGTGCTTGGGGTACGAACCCGACGGTTCTGTGGTTGTGAGCTGATGAACTCGATCGATGTTGGTTTACTCAAAAGGACTAAAGAAGCTCTTCTTTGTTGGAGGGAGCACATCCCCTTTTATAGATGAAAGGGATGGCTTTACAAGTGAGAGGATGAGGGTACGTATGCTACTGGGCTCTATCGCCCATGCCGGCAGGTACAAGATAATGGTAGGTTGCTACAACACTGTTGGTCATCGTCGCTGTAGAGTGTCAGATGCATGTGGGAGGTTGCATTGCCTTCTTCGAAAATAGCAGATGTCGGTACCTGCAAAACACTGTTGATGCCAAGAGGCACGCGAGGAGTTTCACCACGTTCACCTGGTACGGTAAATCCCGGCGCCCACAACACTATCGATGCCCAGAGGCATGTGGGGGGCCTTACCGTACGGGAGTTAACGGCGCCTACAATACTGTAGAAGGAAATGTCGGCGCCTACAATACTATTCGTGTCAGGGTGGTTGCAGAGTACTGTACAGGGTATGGTCCCTGATATCGTGGTTTGACTCTGTGCGCCCTGGCTTGCTTTTTCCATTCGTCACATGTTTCCTTCCGAGCGGGCATTCCTGGTCGGATGGCCCCAGTCCGGTCTGGTCGCGTCAGTCGGAGAAGAGTGGTGAGCAGGGTTTCTGCGAACCCCGGTCGGAGACGCGGGATTGGAGTTGGAAGTAGCGATTTGGGCCAGCCTTCCGATCGGAGAGGCCGTCCGGAGGCGGTTGGAGTCCGAAGCGAGCGCTTTGGTCGGAGAGGTGGGCCGAAGAAGTCGACGAGCGGACGTTGTTCCCCTTCGGCCAGACCTTCCGGTCGGTGACTGGACCGCTCTTTTGGCCTGTTGTTTTAGATCCTTGGGCCGGCCCATGAGTTGTGCGCTGCCCGCTTGGGCCAAGTCTTGGCGTGGAAGCCGGTCCCCGAGGGACCCCGAGTTTATGAACCCGACATGTAGTTTTATAATAATTATATTAGATTTATGATAAGCTACTTTTTCCGACTCGAGCTCGTGTATACAAATGCACAAACCAATTTTTGATTTTTTTTCTGCTCCTTTCAAGAACCCTCGCCAAACGAACATTAAAAAACCAGTAGTGTTGTTGGACGGTTGGGTGGACCGGTCCATAATATGAGTACTCTATCTGTCCGAAAGAAAGTATTGTTATGAGATCCATAACAGTTATTTTTATCTAGATTTATAAAAAATAGTAACATTTATATTTTTTGATAAGATTATTATTAAAATATATTCAACGATTTATCTAATACTATTATAAATATTGATATATATATTTTATATTTACTAGTTAGTTAGAGCATCTTTGAGAGTCTTTTTAAAACTCATTCTCTATATCATTATTTGGAGAGCATTTACATAAAAATCATTTTCTATATCTTTCTACTCTCAAACAGTTATTCTATATCTTCTGTGCACTGTAGAGAGCCAATTCTATTTTTTATCTTTGGCTTACGAGAAATCCAAAATAAAAGATGATTATATTTGATAACTAATTAAAAAGATCGTTGGATGTTTTTTTTCATCAAAATCTCTGGAACAAATCTCTCCGAGCTGCTCTTGTAGAAATATTTGACTTCCACACTCGACGGAGGTATATGTCCTATTTATTTAGCTGATAAGCTACTAAAAGTATTATTAGCTGATTTACGTGGCGACAGATCACCGTGAGGATTGCAGCCGTGTATAACACCGCTACCCCTTCCCTTCCAGCCTACCCGCTCCGTTCCCGTCCTCGCCGCGGCGCGCTGTGCTCGACTCTCCCGCGCCGCATCTCCTTGACTCCTCCGCTCTTCTCTTCTCCGGCTCCGGCCCCGGCCCCGGCCCGGGCCCCAGCCCGGATTCGACGGTGAGGACGGCGCATCATATTCCCTCTCCCTTTGACACCAACACTTTCCTCAAACCCTAACCGTCTCGGCTTCCGCCTTCCTGCACACCCTGCTCCGTTTCTTCCTCGAACACAGATTCTGTGCCCCACCCCGACTCTACCTATAAATCTCACCAGCACACCCCCGAATCCCGGCAAAACCCACCGGCAGAAGCTAAGCTCGAGCCGCCACCACCGCCGCCGCGATGATCCTCCGCATCCGCAGCCGCGACGGCACGGACCGCATCACGGTCCCAGACTCTGCCTCCGCCACCGTCGCCGACCTGCAGCGCCTCATCGAGTCGCATCTCACCGTGCCCGTCCCGCTCCAGCGCCTCTCCCTCGACCCGGCCCTCCTGCTCCCTAATCCTTCCGCCGCTGTTCCACTCCTCGCCAACCCGGCGACGCCGCTTGCCTCGCTCCGCCTCGCCAACGGCGCCTTCGTCTACCTCGCATACCCGCCCGACGCGCGCTCCGCCCGCCCGACGCCGCCCAAGGCGCTTTCCGCCGCCGGCTCCTTCGGCAAGAAGATGACCATGGACGACCTCATCGCGCGCCAGATCCGCATCACACGCCAGGAGAACGCGCTCTGCGCTGCCGCCTCCTTTGACCGCGATGCCGCCAACGCGTTCCAGCTCTACGTCGCCGAGTCCCTCGCGTTCGCCGTCAAGCGGGCGGGCTTCCTCTACGGCCGCGTCGACGCAGAGACCAAGGAGGTCTTCGTCGACTTCATCTATGAGCCGCCGCAGCAGGGCTCCGAGGACGTGGTCCACCTCATGAGGGATCCCGAAGAGGAGGCTCGCGTCGATACCATCGCCGAGGGGCTCGGGATGCGCCGGGTCGGCCTCGTGTTCACGCAGGCCGTCGGGAGGAAGGCCAGCGAGACTGGCGAGTACACCATGTCCAACCGGGAGGTTGTGCAGGCGGCCCAGCTGCAGGCTGAGGGCGGGATCCCGGAGTGGGTCACCGCCATAGTCAAATTGGAGGTGGGGGGTGACGGCACTGGGGATGTGCACTTCGAGGCCTTCCAGATGAGCGAGATTTGTGTCAAGCTCTTCAAGGATGGGGTACTGGAAACTGAGGTTCAGGATGCTGATGATCCCCGTCTGTCAAATATGCGGAAGGAGGTGGTGGCTGGGGGGAAGGATACTATGGAGGTGGATAATGACTTCTTCCTCGTGCCCGTCAAGATCTCTGATCACCAGGTATGCTCCTTTACTCACTCCTGCTCCTGTAGTTTGGAAATTATAGTTCATATGAATAGAGGATTGAATATAACTTGATGAATAAGGACTGAATATATAAAGGACGTGGTGCTCAGAAACCTAAAACACTAGGTTGATACCGTAAAACACTAGGTTGTAATACCTGAGTATAATTGTAGATCATTTCTCTGCAATGTTATTGGCATTTCAGAACCTTTGAAGGGAACCAAGTGGATATACGTGCTTTATACATGTATAGCTTGAGCCGATGTGATGTTCAATTCATTGACAATACTGATCTTTTTGAGTGAACCAAGTTGATATGTGCTTGAACTATATATTAAATTTAGCCATGGAACTACAATTTACTGAAAATAATCAACTCTACAGCATGGTTTACATCTAAATTTACCGATCAATGGCAAAATTAGTTTTTTCTCCATTAACAGGAAGGGTAGCCGCTTCACTTGCAGTTGGTTAATGAGTTAGTTTTTTTCATTAAATTTCCCAGTACCCTACCCTTTCATTTACAGCCAGCATGGCCGTGATACAAGGCAATCTGGGTTTAAAACTTTAATCTTTTAGGTTCAAGGATATATGAATTTGTACTAGGGAGCAGTAAATCACAATAACCATTCTTATCAGTGGACTATGAATTACAAGTTGATCACAAACTTTTTTTCCTTAGAGATTAGAGAAGAGTAGTAAATTGACACACTATATATGTGACCTGAAACTGTAGGATTGTCCCCTTTGGACACACATACTTTTGACTTAAAACCATAGGATTTTCCCCTTCGAACACAGGGATGGGCCTATGGAAAAAATTGAGAGGGAGCACACCTCAAGGGAGCATGGTGAAAATTGTTGATTACATTAGTTTCAAATTTTATGAGTGGGACTGTACCCTGTACCTTCATTGGCTTCTGTGTAGGTCCACCCCTGCTTCAGTAACTTGACATGTTTACCTTGTTGGATGAAAGAATGCTTCTCTGTGTGTGATATTTGAAGTGGCACAACCTAGTCCACAGTAGTTAAACAGATTTTTTTTATTGTGGTTATGTTGTGGATGAGTCTTAGAATTATATCTAGACGTGGGATGTATGAACTTCATTGGCATTTTTTTACTCGAAGATGTGGTTACAGTCTGTATAATACTATAATCCACAAATAGAGTTGGTTTGGTTATAAAAATTTACAGTTCCATTAATAGTGTAGTCACTTTTTTGAACCAAAAGAAGGAGCTCTGGCATTTAATATGAGCACATATGCTTGGCCCTAGGGCCTGAATGAGTGTAAAAACTAAAAACCCTTCTACAAGGAACATAGTATGGAGAGTGGTCTGCATAAAAGTTATATGAGATATAATATAGGTCACAAGAATGTAATAGTTCGTTGGTTTTTTTGGTGCTTTTATTGAAAAAATGGCAGTGTTTTGAGGGGGATGGTAGAGCCGTGCAGGATCTTGTCAGTTAATTATCACAAGATAATTGTTCTGGGCATGTACTTCTTTAGTACCAATGTACCATCCTTCTGTTGAGATTAATGGGGCTGGCAGGACCCAGAATATTTGCAACAAACTTGTAGAAAAAAAAGGAAAATTGGTAATATATATCCACTATACCTTTTGGACCCCCCACACCACCACCACCACACACACACACACAAATATTCTGTGAATCCACCTTTAAAAGAATTATATCAGAATCTTCATCTTAAGGGATCTCACATTGAAGGCTCTAAAGTTACTTTTCCTCAAATAAATATTCTATGGATCCACCTTTGAAAGAATTCTCAGAATCTTCATCTTATGGTATCTAAGGCTCTACAATCGCAACTTTCTATCCTTTGCATGATTCTCCCACTTTAGGTGCAAAGAAATGGAAAAAGGCCATCCATAGGTTGCAATAGGGCATAAGAGCGATGTTTGCTTGCTCCTCTGTAGTTTTTCATTTTCTGAGATTATTTCTAGAATAATCTTAGATATATATTTTTAACATAGCATAGTCTAAAAGCCGTTCATTATAACCATGATAAACTGTATTAACTTTGGGTTAGTAAAATCATCCAAACTTGGTAAACGTGGGTGACTGGATATGATTTTCGTACTTTTTATTAAACCTAAAGCCTTCAACTATTACACTGATGCTACATTTAAACTGGCAACATTATTTGCTAATAATCTTTGCTGTTGTTGTTTATTATTTGCTAATTGCTGTATATTCCAATCGAGCAGGTCATGATTAGTTATTTGACATGACAATCCTCGCATATTTGGCATTGTAAGCTGCAGATGTAAAAATTATGTTAAACTGAGTCAAATAGATTAGGTATTGAAGCTGTAGTAAGCATATTTGCTTCCATAACGAACATGCATTTTTCATGGAGCTTAAAATCAAGCAGAAATTGCCTCCTGATTGGTCCTTGTTCCACAAAGTTAGTGCACTGAAATTGAATAACCGTAAGCGTGGTACAGTTGCATGGTAGTAGTGTTATTCATTTATTTTGATCTGCATCATCGCGGTTGATTGATGTTTTTATTTGGTATAAAAAGTGGCATAGTATTCTTGATTAAGAGTTATACATCCAACTCTTTCACAATATAGTTCTTGCATATGTCCTTTAATATGTGTAATTAGATTGATGATGCACTAGATTTGCACATTTAAAACATCTTCAGCTTTGGTGACTGTTCTATGTTGGGGTGTGACCATATTTCATAATTTGACACAAGGAAGCGAGGAAATGGTTCACTGTCCTCTCGTGTTAGCTGATTACAGTATTCTGTTTTACCTATCAAAATGTTCTAAGTTATAACCATGGTTTGCTTGGTGATTGCAGGGTCCACTCTCAGTAGGCTTTCCTATAGAGAACCGTGGAAGTCCTGTCAGCATGAGTGCGCTGAGAACTCACCTGGAGCGGATGAAGCATTTAACATTTGTGAGGAGGATCTCGGACTTCCATTTGCTTCTTAAGCTTGCTAGTTTCCTAGATGTAAAGGCAGACATGGCTACTATAGCTGCATGTGTAAAAACTCAGAGCAGGGTGCCCGAGGGGTACCAGTTTCTGATCGAGTCCTTTGCAAGTCAGGGATAATCTTGCCTCTGAAAGCATGACACGACGATGCATAATTATTTACTTGTCACATCATGTGTAACTTATGGATGTCTCAGGTGTATAAGTATTGTTCAATTCTTATGCAATTACCTTTGTAATAGCATGAAATCTGCCATTTTGGGGACGATTCTTGAATCTTGCGCTGCACTGCAAGTCTGGTTATGAGATAGGGAACAAAGGCGGTACTGAATGACTGGCACCTGATCAAAACTGTCATGATCTGTGCCTTGTTCTGAAAATAACGCTTAGTTCAGGCACATAACTTTCTTTAAAAAAAAGTACAGGCACATAACAGTCTCTGTTGTGGTCAATGTCTTGTTAGTTGTTCTTTCTCTAACTTTTGGTCAATATCTTTTATTCTTTCTCCTCGAAGTTGGATAATCTCTGTTGTGGTCAACATCTTGGTACTTATTCTTTCTTCTCCAACTTGGGTTCGTATGTGGTGTGTCCGTTGGAAGGCTTGGCCCGGAACGCATGATTTTCACATATATCGGTTTGGAACGCATGATTTTCACATAAATCGCACAGTAATTTCACAGAAAAACGTGAGAACAGGAATCATTTCAATTTCACAATAAAAATGTGAGAGTAGGAAAATTTCCCTGCGTACCAAAGTGTGTTCATGTTGTGGGTGGTGGAGTTTGGATTGTTGGAGAAGCAATTTCGCAAGAAAAACACGAAAATAGGAAAAAAATTCCTGTATTCCAAAGTTTGTTCATGTCGTGGGTGGCGGAGTTTGGATTGCTAGAGAAGTAGAATGAAATGAACTTGTTGCTGGAGAAGTTGAATGAAATGAACTTGTTACGGTTGCTGTTAGAAATTTCTGGTTAAGATGAAAGGGATATATACTTCAATAATGAAATTTGGATAATAAAAAAATAATGAAATTTAGATATAGTTGTATAAACAATATGCTATCTTTATACACAACTTTGTTAGTAGTATTAGCCTTTGATAATTGTCTAGATCATACAACAGTCGTACAATTGATCTCTCCCTGATCGATCAGCTAGGATGGGAAATAGTATTGTTGCACAGATTGCCCAAGCTATGTCATAAGTATCACCGATGCAACGGCGTCATTCATATGTACTATATAAAGGGTGTACTTAGTGCAAGTGCAGAAAGCTCCTGCTCTGTGCGGGGTCTAGGAAAGGTGTTAGTGGCAAGCCTTATCCTCGCCTGTTTCTTGAACCCGGGACCTTCCGGTCACAGACGGTAAGACTTTACCTCTTGCACCAGGCCCACCCTTCTCATATGTACTCTCTCTCTCTCTCTCTCTCTATATATATATATATATATATATTATATTTTATTCTCATCAGAGCACAGGGGATGTAGGTCTTATTTGGTAAAGCTCCCAAAACTCATTCTCTGTTCAATTCATCAGAAGCTCTAGAACGCATGATTTTCACTTATATCAGTTTGGAACGCATGATTTTCACATAAATCGCACAGTAATTTCACAGAAAAACGTGAGAACAGGAATCATTTCAATTTCACAATAAAAATGTGAGAGTAGGAAAATTTCCCTGCACATAGAAGTGATTATCTGCGGATTTCTTAAAATCTCTGAAATGAACTAAGAGGCTGTGAAAAAAAATTCTTCTGATTCTATGAATTAATTTTTAATTGTGATTTTGAGAGTTTATTTATCTATCTCGACTTGTTTAAAACTTAAAGGCTTTATTGATATTGTTGTGATATGATTTTAAGAGTTTACTTTCAGCCACGGAATCATACGAGAGTCAGAATCTGAGCTCTACCGTACGGATGGGACCCGTACGTGATGATGCATGCCCGATCGACGGCGTTGCATTTCTTCCTGATTTGTCCATCCGTTGGTGCCGGTGAGCACGTCAATCGGCCATGCGCTTCATGGAGTCCTGCGGCTTGGCGTCGAGGTGAACCGTGAACATGCCCTGGTGCGCCTTGAGGTTGACCAAGTAGTGATTGTCGAAGGAGAGGCTGCTGCCGGGGCGCATGCACCATGGGCGCGCGCACTCCATCTCGGGCGTGTCGCAGCCAGTGGCGGATCTACAAATTTAACTTAGGTACGCTGCTAAAAAAATTTTATATACAATTTGATAAAAACATTTATGAATTCGATAATAATTATAGAATTATAACATAATTTAATATACACGCACGTAGTTACAGAATCTATATCTCTTATAAAGATAAACCCACTAACAATTTATCTTGCCATGCACCATCTCAGCATCCACTAGAACATCCCACTAGCACATTTAACTATCTTTGTCCACATCAGCATCCACTGACACATCCAATTAACACATGCCATTATGTCTCCATTCAAGCTATTCACATTAGCAAACCACATCATTTACTAACATATATTTAGTTGTCCACATCAAAATGCTAAAAATCATCTACTAATATGTATTATGATATTTATTCAATCATATTAGTATAATTTCACGAGCGATTCCCACAACAACACGTGGGGCGTTCTTCTAGTAAGTTTTAAATTCGAATGCCTGACAATTCAAAGTTTAGACATAAATAAAAGAGTGCAAGCGACTTATAATACTACTTATCTAGCTTTTTTAGGTGATACTTTCTAAGATACATGAGTATCTTGATTATATTATTTTTATTATCAACTTAAAGAAATATCCCCTCAATGTGAAAAGAAGAAAAGAAAAGAGTAGAGGCTCACCTCTGTGGCCGGCAATCAGGTTAGCATCGGAGCAACCTAGCAGATCCTTTGACTCCTTGATCTGATAGATCCCGATCATAATTAGTCACGACTCTCCTTTGCTCGTAGCCACGCTAGGCGGCGGGTGCATATGCGGCTTCGCCGACTAGAGTCGTCGACGGGCTGAGACTCCGTCGATCCATCACACGTCACTCCGAATTATGCGCGGCGACATCCGAGCCATGGACTCCAACTCCCAAGTTCTCTTGTGTGGCCAAGGCGCTGGAGTCAGGCCATGTGGGCTGTGGCCGCGGGCCGCGTTAGCCGTGGGCCTGGAAGTGGAAAGTGGAATGGCCGTCGCGAGTGGTGAGCGGAAACCATCCAGACGCCACACAGCCGCTGATCATCTTCCATGTACGTTTTTTCTCAAATCTACGCATATATACGTACTCTATAGTTGCTGGACTGCAGGGTATGCCGGTGCATACCTGGCATACCCTGTAGATCCGCCCCTGGTCGCAGCTGGATCCGGTCTGGTGCGTGTCATGAGGATGACGAGCCCGTGCAACACCGCTTCCGCCGGCGATTCCACGTGGGAGCATGCGCTCGAACCGTCGTCTCGCAAGGCGATGACGTTCGTCCCCCTCTTCAGGATAGATAGGCACCTATTTATCTTAATTCATGTGTGTTGAAGTGGATTGTTGTGAAATTGAACTAAATTCTATTCCATTCCACTCAACACATGTGAATTGAGATGGATACATATACATGCAAACGAGTCCATTTTGATATACACGGAGGGATTTTCTGTCAAAATAGCATCAGCTTCAGAAGCTTTTTTTTTTTAGGGGAAGCTTCAGAAGCTGCTGCTCCATGACTCCAAGAGGCCACGATCCTTATCAAACGGGCCTGGATAACGCACGCCACCAGGCCTCGACGGTCGCTACAGAAAAAACGGGCCATTTCCCATCTCGTGGATGGGGCCCACACGGTCCTTAAACCCAAATCAGTTGCCACATGGTTCGTCCTCCTCTCTTCTCATCGTCTCTCTGCCTCTCTCCCCTCTTCCCGAACTGTAGCGAAACCGAAGCGAAACATAAACAAACAACCACGGACCGCCCAATGAAATCGAGGGAAGGTTCACGACACGCTGCTCCCCACCACTAACCGCACTCGATCGAGCGCCATGCTGCAGCTTCAGCCCCCTCGGTTCCTGCCCATCCCGCGCCGGCGCGTCACCGGCCGCCGGCGTCGCGCCGGCCCGGTCATCGCTTTCAACTCCCAGTGGAAGATCCCCGACGTCGACACAGGTGAACACCCTCCCCGTTAGCTAGTCCTCGAGCCCAGCCCCAGCCCAGACCCCACCCTGAGGTGCCGGGCCGGATGTTTCTGTTTTCCCTCGCTGATCCCCGCGGCCACCGCGTGGTTCCTGTTCCTCGCAGATGCGGTGCGGGAGCGGGTGCGGTCGTGGATGTCCCTGGCGCGGGGCGCGGTCGCCGACGCGGCGCACGCGGCGCGGGAGAGGGGGAGGCACAAGGAGGAGCCTGAGGGTGGGAAGAAGAAGCAGCGGAAGGAGGTGGTCGTGGAGGAGCAGGCGTTCGTTGCGGTGCCGGAAGTCACCGTGGAGCCGCGGGTGGCTCAGGGTTGGCTCTCGCTGGACGCCGTCGTCTCCATCGAGCAGTTCGCCAGGTAGGGTCAAGCAGTATGTGCTTGCGAATCTATACATTGGTGTGTCTTCTATGCTGATTGACTGATTCTACTGCCGAATTAGCGAGGTTCATTGGAAAATGACTAGAGCTAGCCCTATCAGACTGGGGTTAATTATCTATTTAGTGTAGTTTTCTGTGGGTTTCAAATTGCTGGGTCCTTGAAGTCAATGTGGTATGACCCGTAGCAGCGGGCTACTTTGGTGTTAAATCAATCGGTAGACTGTCAGCGGTCCTGTCTTGGTGTCTAGCGAACAAGAATTAGCAGTATTAGGTAGCTCTGCTTGTTAGCACTTTTCGTTCTAGAGATACTTTATATAGATGAAACTGGGTCACGTTGTTTCCAGTTGGTGCTCCTATAATTTTATCCAATTTCATTTTGCATTTGCAGCTGTCAAGAGCGTCGGCGTTAAGGGTAACGGGACCCCGACTACGTAGTTCGTAGTCGCGATCCGTGACTAAGGCGAGGTTTTACCCCTCTGCGCCTAGTCTGTTTGGAAGAAGAGAGGAAGAGAGATTAGATGATAATATCTTGCTTCCTTTATTCCATTCCACCGTACCAGACTAAATAGGCCTTAGAGGCTAACAAACCAGGAGCTAATTGTTCCTTAATCTAAGGAACTGATTTGATACTCTTTCTATCCTAGCCACTAGATGGCTCAACCTGCTCTGCATGCCCAGAGGGCGATGGCGTGGCCCCAGCAGCGCGCTTGACGGCGCGGCGTATGTCTCGGGCGCGCCGTTTCCTTGCATAGGGGCGGCCCCACATGACAGCAGCGCCATTTGGGTATTGAGTAATTGATTAACTCGGCATGTTTAAGAGAGCAAACAATAACAAACAACAACACAGCAGAGTCTTAGTCCCAAGCAGGTTGGTGTAGGCTAGAGTTCAAAACTAACATGAGCCAAGCAACTCAGCATGTTTAAGGGATCATATGTGCAAGTTAGGTCTTTTGAATAGTCCACAGCTAAAGTGTCTTTCCCTTGGTTTGATCCATTCATGCATATGATTTTCTGGTAGGTTGAATGGGTTGACCGGGAGACAGGTGCAGAGGATATTTGAAACACTTGCTCCGAAGCATCTGCACAATGACGCTCGAAGCCTGGTTGAGTATAGCTGCTTCCGGTACTTGGCAAGAGATAATTCTGACTTCCATCCAAACTTGAAGGTAAAATTGGTTGCTGGTTCAGTAATCATGCTCCATGTTTCCACTAATGAGTTTGCGAATAAAGTCACTTTAGGCTTGGCTGTGACAGATTATAATCATGCTCCATGTTTTCTCTGCTGAGTTTGAACTCTACTAGTCTAGTTACACTTAACTTTTGTATATGTGCTTCTACGTTAACTGTATAGTGATCACGCTTCTTGCTGTTTTGAATTGTCTACAGGAGCTTGCCTTTCAAAAGCTTATCTTCGTTACTATGCTTGCTTGGGAAGATCCATATAACGAAGACGACGGTCCACTTTCTTTGCTAGACAGCTATTCTGTATTGGTGATGACTTATTCCTCTATGTTCTCTCTTTACTGGAGTTGCAAAAAATGGATTCTGAGTTAGATATTCTAAAATGTTAGGGAAGGCTTGTTGGAGAAGATGCCTTTGTCCGAATTGCTCCTGCTGTTGCAGGTGTTGCTGATGTTTCGACAGCTCATTATCTCTTTAGGGCTCTTGTTGGTGCAGAAAAGGGACTTTCATTTGATCTGTGGACAACATATCTCGCTGAACTTTTGAAGTAAGTTTACCTCAACATATTAATATGAAAATTCGAGCTTTTATATATCATGATAGGAGGTTTATTTCATTTTAGGTAGGCTCTTAATCATGCAATTTATTTCTTCACATCAGCATATTATGCTTCTTTAATGTTTCGCAAGATAAGATTATGGTACAAGCTTTTTTACAGCTCTGCCACCTGACATGATTGCAATATGAGTTAATCTCTTATCTATATTCATGTTGAACTTTTTGTGCTGAATAAGTGAATATTGGAGTTCGTTTCATTAATAACCGAGTGCATTCGAATAGGGTTCATCATGGCAGGCTGACACATCAAATGGGAGATAATTTTTTGTATGATGAGAAAGTCTTATGCATAGGCTCTAGTAAAAAAAGACCTGTTCTAAAATGGGAGGAAAATACTGCATGGCCAGGAAGCCTTACCTTGACAGACAAGGCGCTGTATTTTGAGGTAGGTCTTTGGGCCTGAAATGTCTACATGTTTGGACTGATGCGCCGTACTAGCATTTCTTTGATCACATAGTTTTCTACCTGTTCCCTGCTTGGCAAAATGCAATTTGAGAATTTGTGAGCATGAGAGGACTCAACCTCAACTTCTTTATATTTCTATTGATACTGGCAGGCCATTGGACTGTCAGGTACCAAGGAACCAATGAGGCTTGACCTTACAAATCAGAATTCAAGGGTTGAAAAGACGAAAGTTGGACCATTTGGATCCAAACTATTTGACTCTGCTGTCTCAGTTTCTTCTGGTTTAGTGTAAGTAACCCATTGATCATTCACTACTACTGGAATGCCAATTTTCCATGCACATGTAGTTTGATGGTCTAATCAGGGCCCCAGCCTGTGCCTAGTGATCGCTGCTACATGCATAGAGACATTAAATTTGCATCATATTAACTATTTGACTGGCCTAGTTTTTGGTACTTGTAAGTCATAAACAGTATCTGCACAGGAAAATATATTTATCTTATCACGTATTCATTTGAGCAATCCCATGAATTCAAAAGTGGCAATCACCTTAATCATTTACTGCAACTTTTGCAGTGTGTTGTAATGATATCATGTGTTTAGTATGATCTCAACTCTGAAGGTAACTAGTTTACTACTAGCAGGTCAGATGAATGGACATTGGAGTTTGTTGATTTCAGTGGGGAGATGAGACGAGATGTGTGGCTCGCCTTCATCAGTGAAATTATTTCAGTTTATAGATTCATTCGTGAATATGGTCCGGGTGGTGATGACCCAGCAATTCACAATGTGTATGGTGCCTACAAAGGGAAGAAAAGAGCTGTTAGCAGTGCAGCAAACAGTATTGCAAGGCTTCAGTCTCTGCAGTTCATACGGAGATTATATGAAGATCCAGCTAAGCTAGTGCAGTTCTCTTACCTGTCCAATGCACCATTTGGTGATGTTGTTCTTCAGACTCTAGCAGTGAATTTTTGGGGTGGGCCTTTGACTACAAAAGCCAGATCTGCAGATCAGAGATCAACTCAATGGCATAGATCTTCAGAGGACCCATCTAGCGGCCATGCACATGTTTACGACATAGATGGCAGTGTGTACTTACGCAAGTGGATGACATCCCCCAGCTGGGCATCTAGCCACTCAGCCAATTTTTGGAGAAATTCTTCTGTCAAGCATGGTGTAATATTGAGTAAATCTTTAGTTGTAGCTGATAAAAATCTTGTAGAAAAGGCAATGGTTGACTGTAAAGAGAGGAGCAAAGTAGTTGAAAGGACACAAGCAACAATAGTTGCTGCTACAATCGAAGGTATTCCAAGCAACATTGACCTCTTCAAGGTATATTTGGCTTTCACCTTAGATGCATGGAGTATAAAAACCATATGTATATTTTTAAAAAGGTTCCCTTGACATATCTAACATCTTTGCCGTGTTGCTGTATCAGGAACTTATGCTTAACAATTTTTTAACATTTGTCCTTTTTTTTTCTCAAATCAGGAACTTATGCTTCCTTTTGCAATAGTGGCTGAAAATTTCAAGAAACTGCAACGCTGGGAGAACCCACGTTCAACCTTTTGTTTTCTATTATTGGTTCATACTGTTATTTTCAGGTATGTTACTTTGCTATGAGTTATTTTTTCCTTGGTCATTCTGATAAGTCGAATATTTGATCCATTGTGTCTCTTTCAAATATTAATTTAGGACAAGCATGCACTAGCTTTGCTAGTCATTCTAATAATGTCCTAGAATGCATTGAAATCCTTTTTATGTCTTTCTTAATGTTCTTATAGTAGATATGTGGAGATGAGTTTTCGTTAGTTTAAAATGTTCCGAGTGAATCATATTTTCGCATATTCTATGTCTGCACCCCCCCCACCCACCCACCCACCACCACCACACACACACAACTATACTGTCAGGCCTTTTAAGATTGTACTAGAATGGGATCGTTCTTTTTACATCTATCTATGCTTTAACTTACAGGAGCATGCTTTCTTATGTATTTCCTTTCACCTTGATGATGATGGCCCTTTCCATGCTTGCTGTGAAAGGGCTGAAAGAACAAGGCCGGTTAGGTAGATCTTTTGGCAAAGTGACAATTAGGGATCAACCACCTTCAAACACAATTCAGAAGATCCTAGCCCTTAAAGAGGCAATGGCCTCAGTGGAAAATTCTCTCCAGAACCTGAATGTCTCCCTGCTGAAAATCCGCACGATCTTACTAGCTGGCCAACCTGAGGTAAGATAAAATGATTGTGTTGGTGCTTACATTAATGAGAAGCTGTCAGTTAATGGATACCATTAACCTTGATATATCTCCCTAAGTATTTGTTTGGTCATATGACAGGTGACAACACAGGTTGCGCTTGTTCTTCTAGCATCCTCAGCCGTCCTTCTTGTGTTTCCTTTCAAATATGTTCTTGCATTCTTTACATTTGATCTCTTCACAAGGGAGCTAGAATTCAGGAGGGAAATGGTGAGAGCCTTCATGAACTTCTTGAAGGAACGGTGGGAATCAATACATGCTGCCCCTGTGGTCGTGTTGCCATATGAGGGAGCTGAAAGCAGCCCGAAGACACTCCCGGCAAAAGCTTCGGGGCAATCAGAACCCCAGAATGTGCAACGGGGGAGCGGTTATGTCACCTCAAAGAACGGCATCAGCAGTTCATGATCCGCACAGCTTTGAGAGCATCTTGTTGTAAACTTGTGGTGTACAGTTTTGTACAGTTGAAACATGTATAGATTACTTGAGAGGTCAGATTAGGTATAGCTCGTACCAATCGGTGGATTTTGCAGGGGCTCTTGGAGTAATATTCCAATTACGTCGTAGTGAAGGAGTAAGAATTTTGACCCAATCCACGGTCTTCCGATCGTTGGTCTGGCAGTTTGGAATTTCAAGTTGACAGACGCATGTGTTCATAATCTGTTTGGAACGCTGCAGGATTCGTGGGGATATTTTATCTGCGGATCTGTCTAAACAAGTGACCTGGGACGTCGTTTCAGGCTGCATACCTGCTTCCTTCCTCGAGTGCGTTATGGTATCCTGTCAGTGTAGAACCCCAGAGCGGATGGCCATTGATTCCCAAAGGACAACAGCAGCAAACACATTCAGTCCCGTATATCGGCATGTCTCATTTTGCTCAAGAGTTCCTCGTACAACTGCCGAGGGGCCATCAACAACGCCAGCAACAGGTGCAGAGGGGTGTGCCCTGTTCGCTTAAAGTTATCGCTTATCAGTCATGTCACAACAAAACAGCCGGAGCCAGCTTATCAGCCTGAACAGCTTCGACTTTTGAGTTCTTTTATATTACGAACACATACGCCACGGTTCTTATATGAAGGCGAAAAAAAGACTACGACGGATACGGGAGACCAGAAAGCACGACGTAGGGAGTCCTCACCCTGTACTTACCGCTAGCGTCGGTCCAAGCTATGTCCCCGAAAGTAGGCTCGCCGCCGCTAGGTGCAGTGAGCTTGATTCCCACCTCGAACGTCGCCGTCTGCCCCACCGCACTGAACTCCAACGTCCCCGGGGAGACGGACACGTTGGCGTTGCTCGGCGATACCCAAGACGCGTGGTACACTGCAGCGCCCGCGCCGACGTTGGTTACCGTCCTCTTGAACTGCACGCTGCCGGAAGTGGCGTTGAAATCGAAGATCGCCACGAAGGACGGGTAGTTCACGTCGCTGGACGCGGAGGAGCAGTTGTACGCCGACGACGACCTCGTGATCGCCATGATCTGGGCCTTCGTGTAGTTCGCGGCGCAGAGGAGCGCGACGAAGTCGCCCGGCCCGGCGTCGTACACCAGTCCAGGGTCCATCGCAGCGTTGGGGTCGACTTGGCCTGAACCCATGGCCAGCGGGCTCGCGACGGTGATGTTATCAATGACGTCGGCCGTGATCGGATTTTTCGTGTTGTCGGCGGTGGTCGCCGTGGTCATCATCGCCGACTTGATCATGGCCGGGCTCCAGTTCAGGTGCGCCGCACGCAGCAGGGCCGCAACGCCGCTGGCGTGCGGGCAAGCCATCGACGTCCCGGACGCAACCAGGAAGTCGCTGGCCAGCCATGTTTGGCCTATCATCGCGGTTGGAATTGCGGGCGTCACGGACGCAAGGATTTTGTCCCCTGGCGATAGGATGTCAGGCTTGAGCACGCCGGCGTAGCTCGGCGACGGCCCCCGCGAAGAGTAGAAGGTGACCATCGGCGCCGGCCGTGTGCCGAGGATCGTCTGCTGGAACTTCATGGCGCCCGTTGGCACCGTGCTGGAGTTGATGTAGCTCAGCAGCCTCGGTGCATCTTCCGGGCTTATAATAACGGCGGGGAGGGGCATGGAATCTTCGAAATATGCTCCGTAGGCTGAGATGAAGACGGCCCCGGAGACTCCTGCCTCGACGACGACGTTCAGCTGTTCAGTCAGATTCCCCGTGTGGCACACGACAATAGTGGTCGTTGAATTGGCCAACGCTGCTTTTGAGTCGCACGCCGATACGATGTCGTTGTAGACCAGCCTCGTGTCCACGACCCACGCGTTCACTGGGTACGTAGTGATGCCGCGGATGGTCCCTCGCATGTCGTCGTAGTACAACGTGCCGGCGAACATCTGCCGGTCCACCGTGCCGGCGGCGACGGTAAGGAGCCACGGGATGCCGTTGTGCAGTCTGCCGAGCCGTGGGCCTTCGTTTCCAGCCGAGGCCGAGACAAGGATACCGCGCTCGATGGCCGCGAACGCGGCGATCGCTACGGGGTCCTCGTACAGCGGCACGTCGTCGAAGCCGCTCGAGATGGAGATGACGTCGACGCCGTCCGCGATGGCCGCGTCCATGCCCGCCAGCACGTCGGACGCGTACCGCCCCTCGGCTTCGGGCCAGATGACCTTGTACATGGCGACGTGCGCGCGCGGGGCAACGCCGCGCGCCGTGCCGTTCCCGTACCCGAAGTAGGACGCGCACCGCACGGGGCTGCCCCCTGCGGTCGACGACGTGTGCGTGCCGTGCCCGTCTGTGTCGCGCGTCGAGTTCATGGAGATCTTTACGCCAGGGTTCGCGGCGACCAGGCCCTTGTTGAAGTAGCGCGCTCCGATGAGCTTCCGGTTGCACATGGAGGGCGTGAAGTCGACGCCCGGCTCGCACGCGCCGCGCCACCGGGACGGAACCGGGGGCATGCCGGCGTCGTCGAAGCTCGCGCTCTCGGGCCACACACCGCTGTCGATCATGCCGATGATGACACCCTCGCCGAACTTGGATGCTGGCCACAGCCCGCTGGCGGAGTTGAGATTAAGGAACTCCATGGAGTGCGTGGTGTCGTGAAGCGTCGTCGCTCGGTGGTCCGGGTAGGCTGAGACGAAGCCAGGCGTGCTGCGGAGGGTGCGGAGCTCGGAGGCGGAGAGTGTCGCCGCGAAGCCGTGAAGCGCCTCGTCGTAAGGGCCTGACAGGATTCACCAGCTCATTCACTATTTTCAGCTTCAGTCCGCCAAAATTTTTCCATACACTCTAGATCCATCAAATTCAAATCCACCAAAACGGTGGATCTAGAGACCAGATTCACCAAATTGGTGAAGCTCCTCAGGGGGTGCTCCACGAATGGGTGTTTCGTACCTCCTTGTGAAGTTGGATAAAAATTACCCACCCCTTACCTTTACCAGTTCGATTCTTTCCTTTCTTCCCCACCTCACGGGTTACGACGCCCCTTCGACTCGCGCCTCGCGCCGACCTCCTCTTCCGGCGCGGCCAGGGAGGCCGCGCCGCCCATCCCCTCCCTCCACTCCGGCGAGCCCTCCATGGCCGGATTCGGTAGATCCGGTCCTGCTCGACCTCCTGCACCTCCTTCTTCGTCCACATCCATGGGAAAGACCGCACCTAGGGTTGGGCTTTCTCGTCAGCTACAGGGCGCGGCCACCGGAGCTCCTCCTCCCAGCGTCGCGGACATGCCCCCTTCGGCCGGCCTTCAACCCGCCCCAGTCAGCTGGCAGGGAGCCGCGGCCGGCGTCGACCCCGCCATGGCCGGCGCTCAGGCAGGCGCGGGCGGCCTCCAAACCGCCATGGACGGCGCCCACCAGCATGCCTTGGCTGCCCAACAAGCCTTCCTGGCCGGCCAGCAGCCCCTACCGACCGGCCAGCAGCCCTTATCGGCTGGCTAGCAGGCAGCCATGGGCGCTGGGGTGCGACCACTAGTCAAGCAGGCGGTAGTTCGTCGCAGCAGCAACCGAGGACGTGCGCTCCGTCAACCAACAAGAGGGCAAAAGAAGATGAGGTATAAATTTGTCTTGAGAAGGGATTATGGTGCTTGGAGGAAATTAATGAGGAAGCAAACAGGAACTATCAACATGGATCCCGAGTGATGGAAGAAGATAACAAAGGTCAGTTTTATTTGTTATGATATGTACATTTTTATTTTTGCAACTTAGAAATTTTTCTTATTTTGGATGTTCTCATATGTTTTAGGAAATTAGTGGTGTTGGCAAGTTCAAGAAGAAGCCTATCCAAAATGAAGACGACTTGAAGGTGATGTTTGGAAACATTGTTAATGAGGAGCAAGATCATTGGAATCCTATGAGTTCCAACCCCATCATACCCCTTGATGATGACACTCCAACTGATGGTGTAGAGGCTGAGCACCCCACTGAGCACCACACTGTTGATGGTGACAACAACTCTTTTGAAAATGGAGATGATGTTCAGGGGGTCACTCCTGTCACAGACAATCGAATTCACTCTTCTATTTGAAATGTTATTGAGAGGTCTTTTGGAGTTTTGAAAATGAAGTGGCAAATTCTATACAAGATGCCAAACTACCCGATGTAGAAGCAAAAAATGGTTGTTGTTGCTTGTATGGTCCTTTAGAATTTTATTCGTGAACATGGTAGTGAAGATCCGGACTTTGCTCGTTTCGATCATGATCCTCATTTTGTCCCAATAATACCAGAAATGTATAACCGATATGCAGTTACATCGGATGATTCTACTTCGGAAGCCAATGCCGCCACTATGGATGTATTTCATGACTGGCTTAGCCACGGCTCTTGCTCTAGCTTGGAACAACTAGCATGTAATGGAAGACTATCTAATGTTGAGAAGTTGTCGTAAACAATCGTAATATTTAGTTAATCTTTAGTTATTTTTATGTATGGACAATCGAAATATTGTTGACATGAGTTAATTAATTATCTATTTGGTGTGTCATATTGCATTTGTGTTTTAAAAATATACCTTTTTTAAATAAATATAGTCATAAGACGTGAGCCACATGTCTCATGTTACAACCTAAGGGCAAAACAGGCTATTCCTACCAAAACCTCATTTTCGTGAATTTGGATCTGTTGTTTTGCCAAACAGTTCCCTAGTACATACACGGTGGATCTCAGATTCATGATGGAGCTGATCCACGGTGAATCCCAGATTCAGATTCACATTCTGCCAAACAAGCCTAGGTGTATAGGAGCTGCGGCTTGGTTCGGACGTCCGCTGACGCGTCCGTCGCAGACGCGACGGTGGCGGCGTACCAGTCGCGGTGGTCGTAATGGTGCCGCGGCATGGCGGACATGTCCATGTGGATAATGTACCCCGTCCGCTCGGCTCGCGCGGCCACCGGACCGTAGAGGAGGACGCACGCATTGATGAGAAGTAGCAGTAGGGGTAGTGACGAGCGAGAGCGAGGACGCGATGCATCCTGCTCCATGTGGACAAGCTTCTCTACAACCTCAATTTGTGATTGTTCTTTGTACCTGCAATGCCAACTTTTATACTAACTCGTATAATCGTCCCTGTGCACATTGGTTTGACCGTCATAGCTGCAAATTGCAATGCAAGCTGGCACATCGTCGTAATCGTATATACTACATACAGAAGGGACAACTTTTGTGAGGAGGGAACAAACAAAGTCGTATATACGGCACGCGTACATGAAAATGTCAACAGGGGTGTACAGATACTTATCACGTACAATCCAGCTGGGCTGGCCTGGGCACAACTTTTGCCGTCCAGGGATTGTTTATTTTGACACCAAATAAGATAACATCTTTGCTTTTTCAGCGTATATATAATAAGGTGTGTGAGTGTGTGGGTGGGTGGATGTAAACGTCAGATGCCGTTCAGTCTAACATGTTCCATATGCTTAAAAAAATGTCAGAGGACCATCAGCGAAAGCGGTAGCTCTTAAAATTCATCGATCGAATGCTAGGGTCCGTGGGGAAAAGTACAATGGGGAGGCGTTACGGGGAGGGGGACAAGAGGGTGCAATCTGGATGATGACCTCTGTCCTGTTCGTTTAATTTCTAAGTTGTATTATTTTTTCAGTTAATAAATATTATTTTTCTCTTATAATAAATTAGTCAACTTTTAATCACGACTTATTAAAAGCAATTATTCATCGTGCTGATCTAAGATGCGAATGCTACCCTGTATTCACACAAAAGAAGAAGCGGATGGGCCTGTGACCCCTCAAAAGGGAATTCCCCTCAAAAGATGGTGGAAGGCGGCGGAAAGGCGGGCCTGATATGTGGGCCAATGGGAAGGGGGAAACCGCCCATTCCGTCGCATCCATATGAAAGCCCACGCAAATGCTTGTACTCCACTTCGGATCGACATCTTCCACCCGATCCATGGAAAAACCCTAGAGCTTGACGCGCACCTCTAATTCTGCGCGCCAAATGCTCGAACACCTTCCCGCCAAAACTCCCCGCTGGCATTTGCAATATAGATCTCAGCACCCCAACACCTAATTTGTGCGCGCGCCTGTGTCACAGAGAGAGAAGAGAGAGAGAGAGAGAGAGTCGCATGGAAGACTCACCCGCCGATGCCGCCGGCTCCGGCCGCCGCACGCGCACGCGCACCCGGGGCACGGAGGCGTTGGGGCGCGCCGCTGTGCTCCAGCAACTCCGCTCCGTCCGCAAAGGTGAAATCCGCGCCTCCGACGTCATCCAGGTGAAGGTTGACGCCCCGATCTACGACACCGTCCCGGAGGAGGAGTACAACGTGCTCGTCGCTCGCCGCAAGAAGGAAGCCGGCGAGTTCATCATCGACGACGACGGGCTCGGTTACGTCGATGACGGCCGCGAGGAGGACTGGAGCCACCGCGCCCTCCCTTCCTCCTCCGATGAGGGATCTGACGGCGAGGACGGCGCCCCCAGAAAGCGGAAGCAGACGCGCCCTCCCCAGGCGAAGCGCCAGCCGCAGCAGTCCGCCAAGGCGGCGGCGTCTCTCTCCGCCGCTGCCGCAAAGACGGGCCAGCAGATCTCCTCCATGTTCACATCCTCGGTGTTTAAGAGGACCGGCAGCGACCGTGCCAAGGGCTTGGCACTGGCCGCCGACAGCATCGTGGACGACATCATCGCCGAGTTTGCGCCCGACGAGAACGACCGTGAGGAGAGGCGGCGGCGGGTTGGTAGGGTTTGTGCGCCGCAGCCTCCTCCTCCAACAGTTTCCTACGTCAAGCCTCAAAAGGTAACTGTCGATACTGAAATGGTCAGATCGGACAATGGAAATGATATGGCGGTGGAATTGAAGAACGATACTGAGATGGAAACCAATTTGGAGGAAATTCCTGGTTCTAGTGCTGAATTGGTGGTTGATAATCTGAAAGAAATTCCTGGTTCTAGTGCTGAATTGGTGGTTGATAATAAGAGTTTGGAGGAACCAAAGCAGGAGGCTGATGGGGAAGTAAAGGTAGAAAAGACACACCGCCTCAATGCAAAGATTAAGGCGGAGGAGAGCAGAAATAATGATGTGATGAGTGCAACAGCAGGATGGATGAAGATATGTGGGAACGGGCAGAATGCAGTAGGTGAAGAAGGGGTGGCTGTTGATGGTAACACCAATGTGGATGAAAGTTCAGAGTTCGAGCTGAAAGATGGAGCACTGCCATTCTACATACTGGATGCATATGAGGAACCATTTGGTGCTAATTCAGGCACAGTGTATTTGTTTGGGAAGGTAAATAGCACTTCACTGAAGTTTCAAGTACAATTCTGGTAAATTATCCTAAGAATACAGTTTACTTTCTGATGTCTGACAAGCAACTTTTCTTTAATTGATTATTGGACACTGTAAAGCCCGGGGCCAATTCATAGCACTGCTTTTGTAGGATAATTCGTACACCATACATGTCTCATAAATTTTGTGTCCTTTTTCCCAAGGATTCAAAATGGAAATAAAAACTTCCTGTGCTGTAGTCTTTGAAAGATGTTTCATTAAGTACTAGGCAGTCAGTGGTTTGGTGTGTAACTCCTAGGCGGGAGGGTGATGCCTAATTCATTGGCGATGGATCTTTGTAAATTGTGTCTCTGAGGCATATGCTTTCATCATTAGATACTAGTATATTCTTTTTTCTGACAAGCTGCTTTCCTGTTCTAGGTTGAAGTTGGCAAGCGGTTCCATAGTTGCTGCGTCATTGTAAAAAATATTCAAAGATGCATATATGCTATTCCAAACCATTCAGTGTTTCCAAGGGACTCCATATCAGGGATAGAAAAAAACCCCACAAGTGCTGATCTTTTGCCATCACTTCGAGCAACTCTACATGTGAGAATGATTTTGTTTTTATTCTTAGCACATAGCACTACTGTGAAATATGCATAACACATCCTATATTACCAGGAGTTGGCGTCAGGATTAAAGAGTGAAATAGCTGACAAATTGTCAGACCTCAATGTGTCAAATTTCGTAATGACTCCAGTCAAGGTTAGTAGTTGCACATGCACACAGATACAAACATGCTCCCCCATTCCCCTCTACTGGGCTAAATGGTTATATTTGTCATGCCTTAGAGGAACTATGCATTTGAGAGGACTGATCTACCAAATGGAGAGCAGTATGTCCTGAAAATTAATTATCCTTACAAGGTATGTGCCTTGTCAATACATCTTTAATTGCTATTTTACTTTCCTAGTTTATAATGGCCTTCAAGGGGTCTAGGTACTTTTGTTTGTCTAAATGTTATTGTGGTTGCATATTTGGCTGCCATGGAGTGAAATGCAATGACAACATTTGAGAAACAAAAGTGTGGCTAGTATCTAGCATAGCTGGTTTATCAGTCCCTTATTTGGGAAATGATGCTATGTTGAATCGTGAACTAATGGCACAAATGATTTAATATGTTATATAGCATAAAAAACACCGGATATTTCTATCCTAGAAGTTTCTGAAGTATAAAAATCAATATTTTGTATTGAATTCGATCCAAGTCATTTTTATATTTATTCTTGTATGCTTACAGAAGGAACCTTGGAAATTAAAAATAAAAAACCTACAGTCTTACAAGATATTATGAGTCATTTCTTAAGTGTGGCTGCTAGTCTGGGAATTCTAGAGTTGTATGCTGATTCGATATTTGTCGGCTATACTCATCAACTAACTTGAACTGTGAATACATTCTGGATGTTTGTAGGCTTGTAGCAGAGAAAAAGCAACCTACTAATCAGGCTTATTTTCAACCATTGGCTTTTGAATATTCATTTTTCATGTCATGATCTCTTGGTTTGAATACCATAATCATTTTAAATGAAAATGGTTTCTGTGCTAATTTTGGTTAAATGGTATACTCAAGTCTTACAAGTTGGGTTGGGAGCTGCTGAAGGGTAGGATTGATCTTGGAATATTCGTGATTTAATTCCTAAGGAAATGCCCCATGTAGTAACGAAGCTCATGGGTTCAGGACTAAACTGTGTTCTTTCTGATTGGTTTCTTTCAGTGTAAACTGAAAACTGCATCTATCTCTCACTATCTTTCCAATTTGCAATTGTATTACTTATGTGATACATATTTTCTTAGGATCCTGCTCTACCAGCAGACCTCAGGGGTGAACATTTTCATGCACTGCTTGGGACAAGCAATAGGTACAATGCATACACCTTGCATTATATGGCATATGCTATACAATATAGTCTAGATGTTTTTATGCCCATTTTCTTCCTGATGGATTCTGATCTTTTTACCTTTCCAGTGCTCTTGAATTATTTCTTATCAAGAGGAAGGTCAAGGGGCCTTCATGGTTGTCGGTTTCCAAATTTGTGACACGGTCATCCACTCAGCGGGTATATCCTTGACTTCAGTCTGTCCTGTTACTGTTGGTGGTGTTTCATATCAAGCTAGTTAGTATTTGAATAGCTCCTTCCTGATTCTTTTGCCATGCTATATTGATGGCGGTGCCTTTTGACTCTACGACAGGTCAGCTGGTGTAAATTTGAAGTTACAGTTGATTGCCCAAAGGATATATCTGTTTTGACGACAAGTACAAATCTAGAAGTTCCTACTGTTGTAGTTGCAGCAGTTAATCTCAAAACTATCATAAATGAGAAACACAATGTGCATGAGATTGTGTCAGCATCTCTCATATGCTGTCATCGGGTGAAGGTATGCTGTTTATTTGTTGTTGAAATATATTTTCTAGCATTTGGTTTACTAGTTTAGGTACTTTGGCAATGAGGTGGCAGAAATGGTTCATATCTATTTGAAACAATTGTTTTGAGACAAACTGGCACACTTCCATGTTCCATTTCAACACTTTTACATTTCTCAAAGGTTCACACAAGAAGGAAACCCTCATGTTTCTTCAAACTAAACCTTTCCTTTTTGGGCCAATTTTCAGATTGATAGTCCAATGTGTCCAGAAGATTGGCAGAAACAGGGAACACTCAGCCATTTTACTGTTATGCGCAAACTTGAAGGTAGCATATTTCCTATAGGCCTTGCTAAGGGAGCTTCTGATAGGAACGAGCAGGCTGGTAGCAACGTGCTGGCACTAGAAAGCAGGTGGGTTCTGCCTTTTCTTGTATATATATATTATTACTCTGGCCACAAAAAAGTTGTCGTTTAGGACCAGATTTGGTCAAATCTTAGAAACTAAAATAACAATAACTATTATATTATTTAGTTTGAAAACAAGTTGTATGTGAAGATTTGTATTCAAAGTTTTTACAGAATCTCTTAAATTTGAAGGATTTTAAGAATATATTCTAGATAAAATTAATGGTCAAAGATACACATTCAAGACTGCGCAAAGTCAAATGTCAACTATTTTTTTTATCATAGTAGTACCCACTTATTTTATGAGTTCCATTGTTGAATGCATTGATTAATTGGTTTACTCCCTTTTCCAGTGAACGCGCATTATTAAATCGCTTGATGATTGAGCTTAGCAAACTTGACTGCGATGTACTTGTGGGACACAATATTTCGGGATTCGATTTGGATGTGCTTCTACACCGTGCTCAGGTCTTTTTAATCATTATGTGCTCTGTTGCTTCCTATATTCAACCTGTTGCACACTACTCTTCTTGAGTTCATAAATTTGTATGCGTTTTGTTTATAAATTATTAAGGGTTTATTCCAGGTAGTTTCAAGGGAACTTGCATTATATATTTCTGACTATCATTTTCTTATTTAATGATTCTGCTAGACATGCAAAGTGCCAAGCAGCATGTGGTCCAAGATTGGTCGTCTCAGGCGATCATCAATGCCCAGGCTTACCAAAGGAAGCACACTCTATGGTTCTGGAGCTAGTCCAGGAATTATGTCCTGTATTGCTGGCCGTCTTCTCTGTGACACCTATTTATGCTCTCGTGACCTTCTGAAGGAGGTAACCTGCAGTGCGTTTGTTTTTTTGATAATGGAAGGCAACTAACCATACAATTTTTAAATATAATTTCAGTTACCAAATTCAGCAGTTAATTCTGTTCCATGCAGGTGAGTTATTCCTTGACACAACTTGCAGAAACACAATTAAAAAAGGTCAGGAGAGAGGTTTCTCCACATGATATACCTCTGATGTTCCAGTCTTCGAGTGAACTGCTCAAACTGGTAATTTCTTCAAACAAAACATTGTGCTGCTTTTCTCTTAACAGAATGTCTTCTATTTTTCTCAAAAGTTATGAAACTAATTGCAAAATTGTGACACTCAACTAGGTTGAATATGGTGAGACAGATGCATGGCTTTCTTTGGAGCTCATGTTTCACTTGAGTGTTCTCCCACTGACACGGCAATTGACCAACATTAGTGGTAACCTGTGGGGGAAAACACTTCAGGTAATATTCATTATTATCATGCATTTTTGTGTAGCTAACTATGATGCCGTGCATTCTTGACGTCATATCTCAAATGAAATTCCTGTAGGGTGCTAGGGCTCAGAGGGTAGAATATCTACTACTGCATTCATTTCATGCAAGAAAATTTATTGTACCGGATAAATTTGCACGCAACAAAGAGCTGAACTCCACAAAAAGAAAAATGAATGCTGATACTGAGGATGCAAATGCTGATGATGGTGCTGCTGATCCTTCCGTTGATGATGAAGTGCATAATGGTGATCACGGTAAAGCCAGAAAAGGACCTTCATATGCTGGTGGATTAGTTTTGGAGCCTAAGAAGGGTCTATATGACAAGTATGTTCTGCTTCTCGACTTCAACAGCCTTTATCCTTCAATAATTCAGGTAAATGATCAGTACTCACAGCTTCTATTGCTTGCTCTCTTTAAAGTTTAAGGGGCAGACCCAGTGCCGGAGGCTCCCACATGAGTGGGGTCTGGGGAAGGGAAAAACTGAGGCAAGCCTTCTCCCCGCAAAATCCGCGGAGAGGCTGCTTCGAACCCACGACCTGGTGACTCAGTGAGACAGCTCTCACCACTGCACCAGGCCTGCCCTTCTCTCTTTAAAGTTTAAGATAAACAAATAATAGACGTATCGATCTATATTCAATAGTGCCTTTATTATTATTTCTCCACAGGAATACAACATCTGCTTTACCACCGTTGAGCGTTCTTCTGATGGCAGTGTACCTAATTTGCCAGCATCAAAAGCTACTGGTGTTTTACCTGAGGTAATTGCCTTTGGATGTGCCATTGAGATTTAGAGCTGTCAATAGTTTTCGGTGATCAAGATTTTGTATGGACATGTATTTTTCTCATGTGTTTGCAATCATGGCTTACAAATCAGTTGCTGAGGAGTTTGGTGGAGAGGAGAAGGATGGTTAAATCATGGTTGAAGACTGCTTCTGGTCTTAAAAGGCAGCAGTTTGATATTCAACAACAAGCATTGAAACTCACTGCAAATAGGTAAGAATTTCTATAACAAACATAAGTATGTCTCCTTGCATTCCACTAGTATGATTAATGAGTTTCTGACTCAGTCTTTAATGCTTGTGCTCCAGCATGTATGGTTGCTTGGGCTTTTCCAATTCCAGGTTTTATGCAAAGCCACTTGCTGAGCTTATTACACTCCAAGTGAGAACAAGTTTTACTCACAGAATTTATTAGCAAACCTGTAATATGTTGTTGTGGTTAATATGATGCCTCTTTCAGGGTAGAGAGATATTGCAAAACACTGTAGATCTGGTTCAGAATAATTTAAATTTGGAGGTATGTAGAATTTCTATGTCTGGATTTCTCTGTAGTAATAAAGCATTCAGAATAATTGAAATTGCTTCAAAGGGACATAACAACTTGGTAGATGCTAGAGATTAGAATTTAATACATCTCAACTTCATTGTACTGGAGATTAAACTTGAGGTGGAGATGCCTCCTAAAAATCCAGTCCATTGAAGATTCAACAGCTTATTTTTTTTATTAATTAACTGCTTGTATTGATATTTATTTTCCTTGTACTGGACAGGTTATCTATGGTGATACAGATTCCATCATGATACATACTGGGCTTGATGACATCTCCAGGGCAAAAGCAATTGCAGGAAAGGTTATTCAGGAGGTAAGACTCAGGATGTGACATCTTAATGTGCAAGGTGCAGGTGTTCATTTTAATGCTTCAGAAAGAGTAGCGTTTAATATAGGAAGAGTTTTTTTTCCCACAACGGTAAACCTGAATTTCATTACCAAGGCAACAAAATTACAGTCATAGTTCAAGTTCGTATCTAAAGGAAACAGCCACCTGCCAAACACTCATATTTCTGATCACCTAGGGATCAGACAATATGAGCTATCCTTACCCCACAAAAAAAGCTAGAAGTTTCCCCAGAAGAGGCAAGCCACAAAACCTTAAGGCTCTGATACATGGCCCTTGGCCTATACCACAGCACACAGGCTGGATCTTGCTTAAATTACATCTTACTGCCATCTCCCGGAATCATCAGCTGCTGCCCACCCCTTTCAGGCTCCTTCACCTGCCCATAGAAATACAAGGCCATCCTCTTCAGACTGTCTGCTCCACTTTCCATCTGAAGAAGTTTGTTTTTGTCCGTCAAACTGTCATGTGGGGCCGAGCATATGAGAGGAGAAGGCGCGCCCGTGATATCCGCAGGGCCACTGATGCGCCCAGGGACGCGGCCTCCATGCCGGCTGCCGCTGGAAATCAGGATAGTGGCTAGAGATATTTTAGGCAACTGTTAATTAGAGTTCCTTAGATGTAGGAGCAATTAGCTCAAGTTGGGTGGCCGGTTGGGCCTTTATATCCTCTGTACCGAGAACTGTATCATTTAAGCAAGTCATTTACCATCTAATCTATTCTCTTCTATTCTCATCAAGCTACCAGCAGAGGGGTAAAACCTCGCGGTGAAGCCTGGAGCGCGACTACGAGCTCCGTAGTCACGGTCCTGCGTCGTTGGGTGCCGAGGCACTTGACAACCTGGTATCCAGATCCAGACTTTCCTCCGTCTCGCCGCCGATCCGCTCGCACTCCAACCAATCCTCCCCTCCGCGCCCCACTGCCACCACATCTCCAGCACATCCACTAGCCGCCGACATGGGAGAGCAACCCAACGCCGCCCTCCAAGCCACCCTTGATGCCCTCGGCCGCAACACTGAAAAAACCCTCAAACCTCGGTTGAGGCCAACACCCACGCGATCAAGCGCTGAAGCGAGGACCGCCCCAGTCATCTTTCTCTCTCCAAGAACGGGATCAAGTACACCATCGAGATCGACCGCCGCGTTTCCAGAAGATGGATTTTCCACGGTATGACGGGAAGTCCGATCCGCTGATCTTCATCAACCGGTGCGAGTCTTACTTTCATCAACAGCGGATCATGGAGGAAGAGAAGGTCTGGATGGCCTCCTACAACCTGGAGGAGGCGCCCAGATGTGGTACATCCAGGTCCAGGAGGATGAGGGCACTCCCTCGTGGCGTCGCTTCAAGGATCTCCTCCATCTTCGCTTCGGGCCGCCTGCGCCCAACCCTCTCCACGAATTGGCCTCGTGCAGCGCACGGCACCGCCGTCATGAGTACCAGGATCGTTCCAGCGCTCTCGCCCGTCTTTGCCCCCTCGACGAGGAACAGCGCGTCCAACTCTTCACCGGCGGACTTCTGCCGCCGCTCAGCCTCGACGTCGAGGTTCACAACCCGCAGTCCCTCGCCGGAGCGATGAGCCTAGCACGCAAGTTGGAGTTGCGGGAGCAGAGACGTCGTCCCAAATTTGCTAGCAACGACCAAGGGCTCTCACGCCGGCGCCTCCACCGCGCTGGCCCTCCTCCTCGCCGCCGCCGGTCCACGCCACGCTTGCACCGTTACAATCGAGGGGCCGGCCGGCCGATCAAAGCGCTTGACGCAGTCGAGCAGAGGAACGCCGTCGTCTCGGCCTCTGCTACAACTGTGACGAGAAATTCGCCCGAAGCCATAACCGCGTCTGCAAGTGGCTGTTCTTCGTCGACGGCATAATCGAGGAGGATGATTCCCATGTTCCGGAGTCATCTGAGGAGCCCACAGCCGATGAAAGCCCGGTCTTCTCTCTCCATGCGATCGCCGGCGTGGCCTTCACCGACACGATGCAGATCACGGTCACCTTGGGCGCCTCGACTCTCACCGCGTTGTTGGACACGGGATCGACGCACAACTTCGTCTCCGAGGAAGCGGCGCGGCGTTCAGGTCTGCCGATCCAGCAGCGGCCTCGGCTGTCCGCAACGGTGGCGAATGGCGAGCGCGTGGCATGCCTGGGTGTCATTCGGCATGCCTCGTTCCACGTCGCTGGGGACGCCTTCGTCGCCGACCTTTTCGTCATGCCCCTCGCCGGCTACGACATTGTCTTGGGCACGCAGTGGCTTGCCACCTTGGGGCCCCTCCTCTGGGATTTTGCAGGCCGCACGGTGTCCTTCCAGCGGGCGGGACAGCGGGTGTGCTGGTCAGGGACAGCTGCCCCGTATGCACCCGGCCTCTGCGCCACAGCAGCAAGCTCCACCCTCCTCGACGAGCTGCTAGGCGCTTTCTCCGACGTCTTCGTCGAGCCGCACGGTCTCCCTCCTCCACGGGGCCGCGACCACAGCATCACGCTTACCCCGGGCGCCCATCCGGTGGCTGTCCGCCCCTACAGGTACCCGGTGTCGCACAAAGATGAGTTGGAACGCCAGTGCGCCGCCATGCTGGACCAGGGACTCATCCGCCGCAGCTCGTCGGCGTTCTCGTCTCCGGTCCTCCTCGTCAAGAAAGTCGATGGGTCCTGGCGTTTCTGCGTGGACTATCGCGCCTTGAACGCCATCACCGTCAAGGACGCTTTTCCCATCCCTGTCGTCGACGAGCTTCTGGACGAGCTGCACGGCGCCAAGTACTTCACCAAGCTAGACCTCCGTTCAGGCTACCACCAGGTGCGGATGCGGCCGGCCGACGTGCACAAGACGGCGTTCCGTACCCATGACGGCCTGTACGAGTTCCTGGTGATGCCATTTGGGTTGTGCAACGCCCCGGCGACATTCCAAGCACTCATGAACGATGTGCTGCGGCCGTTCCTTCGCCGGTTTGTTCTTGTGTTTTTTGATGACATTCTCATCTACAGCGCATCGTGGGCGGATCATCTCCGGCACCTCCGTGCGGTGCTCAACATGCTGCGCCAACACTGCCTCTTCGTCAAGCGCTCCAAGTGCGCTTTCGGCGTCGATTCCGTCGCCTACCTCGGCCATATCATATCTGCGGCCGGTGTGGCCATGGATCCGACGAAGGTCCAGGCGATCCATGACTGGCCTCAGCCCCGTTCGGCTCGAGCGGTGCGTGGTTTCCTCGGGCTGGCAGGCTACTACCGCAAGTTCGTCCACGGCTACGGCTCCATCGCGGCAACCCTTACGGCGCTCCTGAAGAAAGAGGGTTTCACATGGACCGAAGACGCGACTGCTGCGTTCCAGGCCCTCAAGCTCGCCGTCACGTCTGCCCCGGTCTTGGCGTTGCCCGACTTCTCTAAGCAGTTCATTGTCGAGTGCGACGCGTCCACGCACGGGTTCGGTGCGGTGCTGATCCAGGAGCAGCATCCGGTCGCCTATTTCAGCAGGCCGGTCGCTCTTCGCCACCGCTCTCTCGCTGCCTACGAGCGGGAACTCATCGGCCTCGTCCACGCCATCCGTCACTGGCGCCCATATCTGTGGGGACGCCGTTTCTTGGTAAAGACGGACCACTACAGCCTGAAGTACCTACTCGATCAGCGCCTTGCCACCATACCACAGCACCACTGGGTGGGCAAGTTGCTGGGGTTTGACTTCGCCGTGGACTACAAGCCCGGCGCCTCGAACACGGTGGCGGACGCCCTATCTCGCCGCGACACGGACACCGCCGAAGGTGCTCTGTTGGTTCTCTCAGCGCCGTGCTTCGACCTCCTCGCGCGGCTGCGCCAGGCGCACAGCACTGATCCAGCGCTTGTGGCACTCAAGGACGACCTCCAGAATGGTGCCCGAACGGTGCCATGGTCCCTGGTGGATGGCATGGTGGCATTTGATGGTCGGCTATACATCCCGCCGGCGTCCCCCCTCCTGCACGAGGTGCTGTCCGCTGTCCATGACGACGGCCATGAAGGGGTCCAGCGCACCGTCCACAGGCTGCGCCGCGATTTCCATTTCCCCAATATGCGCCGGCTGGTTCAAGACTTTGTGCGTGCATGCCCCACCTGCCAGCGCTACAAATCCGAGCACCTGCACCCGGCCGGACTATTGATGCCCCTGCCGGTGCCGCAGTCGGTGTGGGCGGACGTCGGACTCGACTTCGTGGAAGCTCTGCCCCGGGTGGGGGGTAAGTCAGTTATTTTAACTGTGGTGGACCGTTTCAGCAAATACTGTCACTTCATTCCATTGGCGCATCCATACACCGCCGAGTCCGTGGCCCAGGCATTCTTCGCCGAGATCGTCCGCCTCCACGGCATGCCGCAGTCCATGGTGTCGGACCGCGACCCGGTGTTCACTTCCGCGTTCTGGCGTGAGCTCATGCGCCTCATGGGTACCAAGCTGCACATGACAACTGCGTTCCACCCGCAGTCTGATGGCCAGACGGAGGCCGCCAACCGCGTCATTATCATGTACCTGCGCTGCTTCACGGGGGATCGTCCTCGCCAGTGGCTCCGTTGGCTGCCTTGGGCGGAGTACGTCTACAACACCGCCTACCAGACATCGCTACGCGACACTCCTTTTCGCGTGGTATATGGTCGTGACCCGCCGACCCTGCGTTCCTACGAGCCAGGAGATACTCGGGTGGCTGCCGTCGCAAGGAACATGGAAGACCGCGATGAGTTCATCGCTGATGTACGCTACCGGCTGGAGCAAGCTCAGGCCGTGCAGAAACGCCACTACGACAAGCTCCACCGGCCGGTGTCCTACAAGGTCGGCGACTGGGTACTGCTACGCCTTCGCCACCGTGCGGCTGCTTCACTGCCTCAGGCAACTTCAGGCAAGCTCAAGCCCCGCTTCTTCGGGCCGTACCGCATCGTCGAGCTGATCAACGACGTCGCCGTGCGCTTGGAGCTCCCCCCGCGCACCCGTCTGCACGACGTTTTCCATGTCGGCCTCCTCAAGCAGTTCGTGGGCGTTCCACCTGCAGCTCCACCAGCTTTGCCTGCCATCCATCATGGTGCTGCTGTCCCTGAACCAGAACGCGCCCTGCGCACTCGTCTGGCTCGTGGCGTCCGCCAGGTCCTCATCCGGTGGAAAGGAGAACCGGTGGCCTCGGCAACATGGGAGGATGTCGACTCCTTCGTCGCCAAATACCCGGCGTTCCAGCTCGAGGACGAGCTGGTACTCGAGGGGGGGAGAGATGTCATGTGGGGCCGAGCATATGAGAGGAGAAGGCGCGCCCGTGATATCCGCAGGGCCACTGATGCGCCCAGGGACGCGGCCTCCATGCCGGCTGCCGCTAGAAATCAGGATAGTGGCTAGAGATATTTTAGGCAACTGTTAATTAGAGTTCCTTAGATGTAGGAGCAATTAGCTCAAGTTGGGTGGCCGGTTGGGCCTTTATATCCTCTGTACCGAGAACTGTATCATTTAAGCAAGTCATTTACCATCTAATCTATTCTCTTCTATTCTCATCAAGCCACCAGCAGAGGGGTAAAACCTCGCGGTGAAGCCTGGAGCGCGACTACGAGCTCCGTAGTCGCGGTCCTGCGTCGTTGGGTGCCGAGGCACTTGACACAAACTATCTCTTGATTTTGGCCATCTAACTATCAAAACTGGATGACCTTGGCCCTTGACTGGTTTCAAAGGTGGTTTTGACTGTATATGTATTATTATGAAATATGGTTAGATCTAAAAATCATAACTAATTCACTTTAAACAAAAAATTTGAAACTGGTACCCAAATTATCCTAAAAATACAATCTATCTATTGGTGCTCTATTTAGCGTTATTTGGATCTTGTTCCTATTGCTAGTGTTTTTATTGCTCTTAGTCATGACTATTATTTATTTAAATATTGTTTTGCGATTTATTTTATGTTGATTGCATGGTGTTTGAGGGTCCGTCTTACTTGAAACCTATTACCTAGTCAACCGATTGAAAAGTAAAGCAGTAGTCATGCAATGCCTAAATACAATCTATATGTGGTGGAGGTTGGGTCACCTTTGAGATCTTTCATGTACTTGGAGTCCATTGGATCCTTTTGGTTGATCTCTTTGTCTAATATAGAGCAAAGCGTTCAATGACCAAAAGTACACTTCTTCATTTATAAGATGTGTAAACTGAAGAAAGATGATCTTACCAAGAATGCTTCAACGCAGGTGAACAAAAAGTACTGTTGTCTGGAGATTGATCTTGATGGCATATACAAGAGAATGTTACTTCTTAAAAAGAAAAAATATGCTGCTATTAAAGTGGCACTGGATGGCAGCTTACGAGAGGTTTGTGCTTATTATGAATCTATGCGTCATCTTGTGAAAGTAGTAGAGTTGCTTTAACATGTTTGATGTTTGATGCAGAACATTGAACGCAAGGGGCTCGATATGGTCAGACGTGATTGGAGTTTGCTGTCAAAAGACATTGGAGATTTTTGTCTCAATCAAATTTTGTCTGGAGGGTAAGCATTTAAGTTTCTATTGTAATTTTGCTTTTGACATTTTTCTAGTCTGACCTTTATGAAAACTGCCTGTACAGGACATGTGATGATGTTGTTGAGTCAATACATAGTTCTCTTGTCCAGGTTAGGAGCTTGCCACCTTTTTCTTAACATTAATATCAATACTCAAGAAACATTGGTTAGCAAGATACTGTTGCTCTGCAACGAAATTTTGGCCTAAAACATATTATTTGTTATATATTTCTATTACCGTATATTTTAATATACTGAATGAGGCTATGTTCAGGTGCAAGAGCAAATGAGAAGTGGTCAAATAGAACTCGAAAAATATGTTATCACAAAGAGCTTAACAAAAGCGCCAGAAGATTATCCAGATGCTAAAAATCAGCCTCATGTTCAGGTAAGAGTTGCATATCCTTGTTTTGTTTTGTCCTGATTTCAAGCCAGAAAAGTGATGAGCTAATAAATGTGTAAACTTGGTTCCTCAGGTTGCTTTGAGACTCAAGCAAAATGGTTACTCTGGTTGCTCAGCTGCTGACACAGTCCCTTACATAATTTGCTGTCCGCAGGTATTACTAAATGATGTCTTTTATGTTTTGCATGCTCACTAAATCATCAATTGCTTATCCACATTGCAAATTTTTGGATTGTCAACCTGTCATATGACACTGATTGGTACTCCTGTTTCACAATCTGTCCAAGCCTCCAAGGCTCCAAGCTCATCATGTATATAGACCCAGAAAGCACTAAATCTCATCAAAGTTATAAAAGAGACCAACACATATCCCTAATGATATTCACATTTTACAACCACTCACAATCTTGATTTTATTGGTGAACTAACATTTTGAAACATTTCTTCATAAGATAAGAATATGGATAAACGGAGGGAGTAGTCAGAACTTTTTGTTTACCTGCAGTGTAATTTCAGGAAAAAGGAGAATATATATAATTTTTTGCCTGAAAAACATCCCAGTTTAGCTTTGTTTGAAGCTTGATTTATCTGATCTTAAACTGTGTTTGCCCATTCTGTATAGGACTCAGATAATACACATTCTGTGGGAATAGCTCAGAGAGCTAGACATCCCGAGGAGTTAAAAAGAGACCCTGACAAGTGGATGATTGACATCGACTATTATTTGTCACAGCAGGTTCTTCACCATTGCAATACATTTTCCCTTCTTGGAAAAATACAGTTGTCTTTCATGTGCTACAGTATATACAGTGTTGCTGATTCTAAATTGCCTTTGCAGATTCATCCTGTTGTTTCTCGTCTGTGTGCTTCCATTCAGGGCACTAGTCCAGCTCGCCTGGCTGAATGTCTGGGACTTGATTCGGCTAAGGTGCGCATTTTCTGTTTGATATCTTAAATGATTGGCATCATTTCTTTCAATATAGAGTTTGCTGATTCTTATTACCTGGATCAGTTCCAATCAAGAGTGACTAAGTCTAGCAATCAAGATACATCTACGATGCTGTTATCTGTAATCGATGATGAAGATGAGAGGTGAACCTCTAACATATCAATTTCATTAATGTTGCAGTATTTTCAGTTTTATTCAAATATTCTTGTGTTTTAATGACAGATATCGTGGTTGTGAGCCACTGCGTTTATCATGCCCAAGCTGTTCTGGTACCTTCGATTGCCCTCCTGTATCTAGTCTGATTACTAGTGCTACAAGTGTATCAGATCCAAATGAAGGAAAGGATGCTACTGCTAATTTCTGGCGCCATATGCGGTGCCCAAGATGCCCAGATAATGCTGACGAGTCCAAAATTTCTCCTCCAATGCTTGCCAACCAGGTGAATATTAATTTAATATAGCATGACCCAGAATTTAAGTTGATTAAAACTTAACTTTTATGTTGTCCATGTGTAGATGAAAAGACAGGCTGATAATTTCATTAGTCTATATTATAAAGGTTTGCAGATGGTAAGTGTTTCAGTTTGAGCCTTAATATATTTGACTGTTTATGATTACCCTTGACCTTTTGGCTATTCGTTTCTGCTAGTGTGACGATGAGGGTTGCAAATACTCTACTCACAGCGTAAACCTTAGAGTTATGGGGGATTCTGAGAGAGGAACCATCTGCCCTAACTACCCACGCTGCAACGGTCGCCTAGTAAGACAGGTTTGTTGACACTCTGCCTGAGCTTACAATGTGCCCATTTGGGCAAGTGGCAACTGGTGTCTAATACTAAACCTTTGTGTTTAACAGTACACGGAGGCAGATCTATACAGGCAACTGTCATACTTTTGCTATGTACTTGATGCACCCCGGTGTCTTGAAAAGGTTCTCATCGACCTAACCATGTACTTTTCTTCTTTTACTTTCTAATCCAACGTATGCCATAGCTGACTTGATCTTAACTGCTTTGGATGTAGCTGGACCAGAAGGCAAGGCTCCCCTTCGAGAGAGAGTTTGTAGCAGTAGGCCAAACAATTAACTTGGCACTGCTAGAGATCCAGAAAATCCGAGATAGATGTGCATTTGGATGGGTTCAGCTGAAGGACCTTGCCGTGTCAATATGATGCTTTTTTTTGTGTGTGTGTGTGTGTGTGTGAAGAGCTGATTTAGATGAATCTGATTCTAACCGTGCAAGAAATTCATTGCTGTCTGTAGGTTGTGTTGATTCTAGATCTCGTTGGTAAAAGGAACAGGACACGTCAAACTGTGAGTTGAACCACCAGCCGTCCAGGTAGTATTTCCTTGCCTGTAGAATTCCATTTGGATACACCTCATAGCAGACCTTGTCTCACCTACATGTGTTTCAGTGAGTGGCTGTGTTGTACTAAACTTGTAAATATGTTGTGTCCGTCTCCTTAGGCCTCGGTGCCAGTGCCAATGTACACTATCATATATAGTCGTCATCTGCCAATTGTTTGTTTTGCTGTGGTGTGTTCTGTGCATATATATAACAAGATACTATCGTTGGTCAGATTGCTAATGTTGTGAATTCCGGTAGATGGAAAAGTATGCGAGAGGACAACAAGCACTTTGTGACATGCATTCTGGAATTAGTGCTCTCTACATTTCATTTTTTTGTCTCCGAACTGCGCAGTTTATGTGTTAGACAATGGGACTGAATCTGAATCACTGAATGATGGTAGAATACTAGAATGCCATACAATGCTACACTATTCTTTCCAAAGCACCGCTTCAAAATAATTGTGGCATGCGAGTCATTTACAAATTGCTACAAAGAGGTATGGTAATTTTGGCAGCAATTTATGTCTGGCAATAGAATCTTCCAAACTATTGAGTATAATTGGCATGTGATGCTCTCAAATGACATTTGGCGGCAATGTATAATATCCGGTAGAAAATGTCAACAAGGTCCCTTGCAACTTCCATCCTTCATCCCTATCTCGCGTTGCACTATGTTTAACCTCCAGCATCGATGACAGGGTTGACTGACACAAGCACATGATTTATGAATAACTAGTATATCATGACAAGATAAGAAATCCAATACGTGACTAAATTGATCGCCGGTTCACCGCTATTGGAAGCTCTGCTCTCTCGTACTGGAGTACTATGTATTATCCTTTTGATTTGACTTTTCGTGAGGCTATTCTTTTCGTGGACGGAGCGAGTAACATGTCCACGCTGTCATGCTCCCAAATTACGGCACCAACTCTGATCTATGGATGGCAACGGAGATGTACCCGTCGGATATCGCCGGAACTCTCTCTTTCCGCTGTGGAGAATTCATCCTGTCCACATCCCTGTTAACTGTTTCGGGTATAGATTCTTGCCCATCTCCATACCCGTCGGGCATCGGTCGGATAACAGATACCCGACGGGTACTGCATACCCGATAAACAAGGACACTTGGGGTCGTAGCTTTGCAATCGGAGACGTTTCTTCTTCACCCGGGTATAAGTGTCGGAGTCTCGGAGATGCCGAGGAGAAAGAGCGAGGAGGACGAGCAAAGGTGGCAGAGAGACCGAACTGAGAAGCGAGGGGCACGAGCGCTCGTGAGGCCGACGTGCTTGTGCTACTGGCGAAGATGGTGAGGAAAAATTAAACTATGGTTCATAAACCACATAAACTATATATATGATTGTTCAGATTTGGGCCAAAATACCTATGTTTAGCTTCTTTGGGTTTAATATTCGCATGACAAGCTTAAATAGTCGGGTTCCCCAACGGGTAATGGGGACGGGTAAATAGAGAACGTTCCCGTACCCGCTATACCCGTCGAGGATGGATTCATGTCCATTTAGATGCTCGTGGGTAAAAATATGAATCTCATCCCGTTCTCTAATGGATTAAATACCCGTCGGGTATCGGGGACATTGCCATCTTTACTCTGATCCACTGAACCGAGCGAGTTCTCGTCGCCTCCTCGTACCGTATCTTCTTCCATCTCTCTTTGCATCGTATGCGCCTCTTTCTTCTCTGATTCCCTAAAAATATTCGCAGTCTTGCTGTTCTTTTCTTCCTCCCAATCCGCTGGGCTTCCATCATTGCCGCCGCCACCAGTGGCGACGGAAGACAGCAAGTCAGTCCTCCTCCCGCCAAGGCCTTCTTTTGGTTGGACTTCAACAGGAGTTGCTCTCCTCCTCCCCCTCTACTGGATTGGACTGGCGTGGAACGGCAACGGCACAGCGGAGGAGACCCATCTGTACTTGTTTTTGAATTCTTCTTTGTTTGTAAGTAACCCTAGCTTGTTCGGACGGATTTTCCTAAATTCGTCTGTTCCCGACACAAAAAAAAAAAGGCAGTAAAATAAGAAATCAAATCCATGTAAATTTTCCCCTATAATCCATTCGGTTTGTTGCTAATTTTTATACTGCGTAGACCTTTCACTAAACTGGTTTTATCTTGGTTCTTCCCGTTCTTATCCAGGGGGCAAGGTCAATCTCAGTTGATAACATACGACTTGTACTCTAGTCTGACAGTCTCCACGTGCGGCTGCATATATACTGTTTCAAAATTTCGGAGTAAGGTCTGAACCCTCATTCTGCTTCAAGGGGTTTGAAGCTGGTTGTTGGGTTGCAAACTTGCAATTGCACATGGCGCAGCCACAGAAGCGGGTGTACCAAGCTTGGAAGGGGGATAACGTGAGAATCATTCGAAATTTCTGTATTTACTTCGTTTAGTGCTCAGTACAACCTTTTGTTTTCCTTCTGCTGCAGCCACATCTTTTCAAATGCATCACAGGTCTAAACAAAATGTTGGCCAACAAGTTTCTAAGTTTGCAAATAGTGGAATTGAGCTAACCTCCACAGGACAGCATCTTGGCCATGGCAGTTTCTTTTTCTTCTTTTAATTATCTCAGCAGTCATACAGCCAGTGTTGTCACATCTACTGAGATTTGTATGATGATAACTGTACGAGTGTTGGATCTCTATCTTCTCATATGCAATATATGGGTTGAGTCGATAAGTAGTTAAGTACAACAGTTACAAGCTTGATGAATTGGAAGTGACATTGACAAGTATAATAACTAAGTAATTGAGTACTACAGAATGTTGCACACTGTGACACTGATGTCACATTGTTGTTCATATGCTATGTACCACACATCTGTCACAATCGCACCAAGAAATGTATTCTTTCTTGGATTTGGCTAGGTTGCAGTCCTATGTGTCTCTGGCCAACATATGGAACAACTGTAACAATTGTGTATTCAATGGTGCAGCTGGCTGGTGAAGAAGCCTGACTATGTTGTGATGCCAGGGCAAAAAGACTGTCACTGCTAGCTGGGTATCCCCATTAGGGTTGTTTTTACAAGGCCGTTCCTTTCCATTTCTGGTGCATATATAATTTCTATTTTACATTTTCACTCTTAACTCTCTTATGTGCTCAAGGAAAAAACATTGGCCAGCATGAAACCAACTATCACAGTATCACATTCTCTGCTAGATGATCAGCTTGGCTTGTTTTTTAGATACCATGTGATATATATACTTTTGTCATATATTCAAGCTTTGAGATCGTTATTTTTTGGCATTCATGCTGTCTCATAATATTGATTCAGTATCCTCTAACTGACTCGTGTGTCTTGTTTTCCACCCATTAATACAATGACACGCAGTTCTTCTGCATGTTCGAGAGAAAAAACGACTCATGTGTCTTGTTTGCAGAGGTTCTTCTTTGGTGGGCGGTTGATATTTGGACCTGATGTTAAATCTCTAGGTGTTTCTGTTGCCCTCATTGTTATCCCAGTTGCTGTGTTTTGTGTGTTTGTCGCACATCATCTCCGTCATCAGTTTCATGCATATGACGCAGGATATGCAATTCTTGTCATAGCAATAGTGTTCACAATCTATGTAAGTATTCTGATGCTGTTTCTTGCTGGTATTTTTGTGTGAGGATTTCAAAAAAAAATAATGACTCCTAAATTTGTGTGTTATTGCCTTCACTTTTGGTGTAGGTGCTTCTGTTACTCTTCACCGCTGCCGCTCGGGATCCTGGCATTGTACCTCGTGCTTCACATCCACCTGAGGAGGATATTCACTATGATAATTTGTCTCTTACTGACACACCTGGAATGCTACAGTTTCCTCGTGTAAAAGAAGTTATAGTAAATGGGATGCCTGTGAAAGTAAAGTATTGTGAAACTTGTATGGTTTTTCGCCCTCCTCGGTGTTCACACTGTTCCATTTGCAACAATTGTGTGGAACGCTTTGATCATCACTGCCCATGGGTAGGACAATGCATTGGAAAGGTAAGCTATAGTATTGGAATCAAATGATGAATTTTGCATTCCATGGATGCATATTTATATAAGATATTGACTGCAGTAAAAACAAATTTGCCATGTCTTAAGCAAAAGGGAAAATGATTATTTCTCAAATAAAATATGCCCAGTTTATAATTTACATGTTCAATCTGACATAGTAACTCCACCAAACTAGAATGAAGAGAAAAGTTCCTCACATCCATGTGAAGATCTTTTATGATAAGGTTTTATTTTGTTAATCTTCTCATTTTGAACAACTTATGCATCGAATATTGAGGAAATGCGATTCCCATGAACATTTCTTGAAATTATTTCCTTCATTCTAAATTGATTAAGTCACTCCCATCTTTTACCTCTTTACTCGCTGATTTCTACTTGTTCTACTTGTCCATTGTGCAGCGCAATTACCGTTATTTTTTCCTATTTGTTATCTCTTCAAGTCTCCTCTGCACTTATGTGTTTGCTATATCGGCCTTGTACATCAAGTTTCTCATGGATGGAGACTATCCTACAGTTTGGAAGGCATTGAAACATTCCCCTGCTTCTCTAGCACTAATGATATACTCTTTTATCTCTCTCTGGTTTGTTGGTGGGCTCACAGGATTTCATACGTATCTCATCAGCACAAACCAGGTTGGTCTGTTGATATTAATTCTATCTTCGTTTGTTTCTGCCTAGTGGTTTATCTGTTTGTCTACACTCTGAATTCTTTTTTCTATGATTGCGAGTTCCTGTCATCTAATTGGATTATGCACAGTACTTGTTTGCTTTGTAACAACAAATTCTGGGAACCGTTATATTTTTAGTTGTGGGAAAGGCTATTCCTATCTCAACTGAATTTTTAAGGCCTCCTTATTTATCTTTTCCAATATGCTTTTACTGTTGTGCATTGATTTGGAACAAGGCTGTTTCACTCTCTTGCAGAAAAGCACATCTCTTAGATAATTTGAGAACTCACTCTGTTTTGTCCTTGCAAGGTAGTGGCATCATAGGGAGTTTAAGGCAACCGCACAGGCTTCTGCTTTGGTGCTAAATTGCATTGTTTTTTATCCAAGGTTGTGATTACATGAGAAACTAAACTGTTTATCTTGCATGACTATATGGATATTTATTGTGCTTGCTTCTGTTATAGTAGCGCCACAGTGCCTCCCGAAATATAGCAGCATCTCCCTTAGGTTTAGAGTTAGTTAGAGATAAGATATGATTTGTTAGTAGTAGATTGGATCTCGTCCTTGGGAGTCAATAGACCTCTCTATAAAAAGAGCGATGTGTCAAGCAAAGACAAGCAAGAAACCATCAATCTAATCTAACTGTTATAGTTCGCAAGGCCACGGCACCACTGCTACAGTATCGGCTCAGTCCAAAGGGCCCAGGTGGCTGGCTACCTGTAGCAGTTTCCTTTACAGTACACCAGCCCTAACATTTGTATTGGCACTTTGTTTTTTCAGACCACATACGAAAATTTTCGGTACAGGTCAGATGGCAGGCATAATGTCTATGATCAAGGGTGCCTGAGTAACTTTCAAGAAGTAGTCTGTGGCAAGATAGAACCTTCTAAACATAAGTTCCGGGCGCACGTACAAGAGGAAGTGCGAGCTCCACCAGCTAACCTTGCTGGAGAGGCTGAAGAAGAACAAGTTGGTGGTCCTCGAGCAAAAGTGGGAGATGACCTTGATATTGGTGGTGATCTGTTGAAGATTTCACAGAGGCATAACCATGAGGACATTGATATTGAAATGGGAGGTGGGGATGCTAATGAGGTGGAATGCTCAGTTTCAGATTCCAAAGTTAAAGACAATACAGATGCACATATGTAGAGTTAGAAACAAGGTAAAAGGAAAACACTCGAGTTGGATTCAAAGAAGCATAATTCGGGTTACACCACAAGAAGTCACCATAACAAGTGTTTCGGCCTCTGAATCTGCGCCAGAGATGCTCATTAGTGTCTAGTTTATTTGCTCAGACCGCTTCTAGCAGGATGGATGCCTGTTTACTCGACCACTTCCAGCAGAGATGGCCAGTTTCCAACGGTTTAATGAATGTGTGTTTGTTTAATTCATAAGTAGGGCAAATGCTGCCCCCTCAAGTGGTTTCAGCATTATTCTTTTTGTAAATCGCTAATGCAGGATACTTAGGATATGATGCTACATGTAGGTTCTCTTGTGCATTTCAACCAGCGTTTGTGATGAGTTCTTACCCTCGCATCCTTCCGAGGATGTTTGTGTATAGTATCTTGGTCGAGAAACCTCAAGATAGTGTATGAATTCAGATTGCATTATTGATACACTAGTTCTGAACTTCAGTGGTCTTTCGGTTCCTCGCAGGCAGAAGTCATTGCCTTTCAGCTCATGTTGTCGACTTCAGCATTAGTTTCCTCGGTCCAGAAAAAGAACAGCAGCAAGATTGGCATGATGCTATGGCCACCAGAATCACAGCTGTCTTTGAATGCTAATCTTCAGCCTGTTCGGTTGGCTGGTTCGTATCGTTGCTGGTTCGTTTATGTGAGAGAGAAGTACTGCTGGCTGGTTCAGATGAACAGTACTCATGTGAGGGGGCTGGCCAGCCCAGCGATCATGCTGCTTGTTCATGCCAAACATTCCTTCTTGGCTTGTGGATCTAGTCGGCGCTGGAAATAAAATGCCGAGCTCTGAAGACACCAAAATTGTCAGCTCCTCTCCTCGTCTGTTCAACGCAATGTCTGCTTCAAAATGGTCCTGCATAGGCCAAAGAAAAGTTTGGAAGTTGGTAAAATAATATCATGGAATGTCGGTTCTGTCACCTAAGTCAAGCCACGTATCAAGGCCTTAGGTTACGCAAAATGTGAACCCATCAATCGCTTGTTCTTTTCCCCCGCAAGTGTGCACTGTATTTTTCAGAAAAAGACCTCAGGGCGCGTTTAGTTCCCAAATTTTTTTTGTTTGGCTACTGTAGCATTTTCGTTTGTATTTGGCAATTAGTGTCTAATTATGGACTAATTAGGTTCGAAAGTTTCGTCTTGCGATTTCTCACCTAACTGTACAATTAATTTTTTTTTCGTCTATATTTAATACTCCATGCATGTGCCGCAAGATTTGATGTGACACTTTAGGGTGAAATTTTTTAAAACTAAACAGGGCCTCAATCCATGTGACCTATGCAGAAGTCCACTCAGAACTCAGGAGGCTGACATTTTTGTTTCGGTGCAAGATATTGATTGATGGATGCCCTAGGGTGTCAACTTGTGTATCAAATGGCCCGGATTATTCTTCTTTTGATGAGCAGTGAGCAGTTAAAAATGCCGCAGGTTTTCAAGCCTCTGTCAGTCTGTCACGCATGGCGACATGGCGTCTTGGAGAGTGCACTGCAGCCACAAAATTCTTTTGGAGTGGGCCAGGCAAGTGGCTGCACTGCACTGCACGCCTGAGCCTGAGCAGAGCTGTGACGGACACCGACTGGCCCTTGACCGGAGTCGTGTGAACCAGTGGACTTGCCTTCATTGCTCTCTCTTTCAAGTGGCAACTTGGCGAGATGATCTGTGTGCGCTGTAACCGTACACGCGTTTTTGGTCAAAATCCTGACTCCTGAGCCACTTACGACAACACTCGACGGATATTACTGTTAGCTGGTGGCCTCGAATTCGAATGGGACGACGACGCCATCGTGGGTGACGGTGAACCGGCCGCCGGTCGGTTTCCATTATCCCCCAGCCTCGTCCATTATCTAGAAACGTTCAAAAAGTCCTACAACGAGGGGTACTAATCAAGGATAACATTAGAGAATACGTCACCCTGTTCGCTTGGCTGATAAGTTATGGTTGAAAGTACTGTTGGCTGATTTATTGTGAGAGAAAAATGTTATTCGTTGGTTGAAAAAATACGGCTTATAAGCTAAGCGAAAAGGACGTACGACAATTTTCCTCTGACCTGCCGAGTCCTTGCTGCAACAACCATCTATAGCGACTACTGACCAGCCTCAGGCCGTAGGTACGTCAATGACTTGTGGGGCCGATCCTCAATGATCAATGTCTGAGGTACTTGTAAGGAAAATGGACCCTTGACCCATTTACTTTGGATTTTGGTGTTTGATGACCAACACAACCAAATTGGACTAATGAATTTGCAAGTGTTTGTTTTGTAGTCCAATAGGGTGCAAGACGTGACTTGGACGAAGACGACATGATGATCTGATGATCAACACCTCAGGCAAGACCTTAGAAGCACAAGAAAAGACCCAAGATGTCAAGCAAAGTCTAAGCAAGAAGATAGGAACCAAGCCGTGCGCAAATCGCCGCAAAAAACGAGCTTTCGCAGAGGCGGCCGACGCTGGACCGGACGCTGGACGGTGGTTCAGCGACAAAGCGACGGACGCAAGGACCGGACGCTGGCGGCAACCGACCGGACGCAGAACGCAGCGTCCGATCAATCTGAAGAGGTTCCAGTAGCTGCTGAATCGCGATCGACGCTGCGTCCGGTGGCGAAGCGACGAACGCAGGGCGGCGTCCGATCAGATTCGCGGCTAACGCAACGGTCGGACGACCGGGACGCGTCCGGTCAGGGGCGATTCAGCGTCCGATCGATGCCAAGATTCAGCCATGAGAGTTCGACCCCAACGGCTACTTTCTCAGTGGGGCTTATAAATACAACCCCAACCGGCCATTTGAGAATAGTGGAGCTGAGGAAACATACCAAAGGTGTAGATACACTATTCTAGTGATCTCCACTTGCATAGTGTTTAGTGTTTCATCAGGTGATTAGCGTAGGTGCTTTGCGAAGTGCTTAGGTTGATTAGACCACCGCTTATGCGCTTGCTCTAAGTGTATGCCTAGTGTTTAGTGAGGTCTACATATCTCCTGCCACCCCGTGCTTGTGAGCACAAGAGTTGTACATCGGAGGGGCTTAAAGTCTTGCGAGATCGCACCAACCGCGTTTGTGGTGCGGCCGCCACCGTGTACCGAAGGAAACAAGTCCCGCGGCGTTTCGACCGAAAGCTTGATAGTGAAGACGGCGGAGAGCATCCGGGAGAGGCTTGCCGGAAGGCACATTGGAGACCCACTTGCGCGTGGGGAAGGCCCAAGGCTATCCACGGAGTTACCCGACCGGGAGCTTGGCCCTTGCGAGGGATTTCTTGCGAGGGGCTCCAACGAGGACTAGGGAGAAGCTTGCGCGCTTCTCGATACCTCGGTAAAAATACCGGAGTCGTCGACGGGAGTTTGCATATCTCTACCTTGCTCTTTAAGCTTCCGCATTTACATTTATCATATTGTTATCATTTGCGGTAGAGATAGCAACACACTAGCAAAACCGTAGTTGCACATCTAGATAGATTATCTTTTGCATAGGTTTTGCTAGAGATAGAAAAAGAGGCCATAGCTTAGAGTTAGATTTTTAAGTTGCCTAATTCACCCCCCCCCCTCTTAGGCGTCCACGTGTTCTACAAGTGGTATCAGAGCCGGTTGGCTCATATTTGGACCTTTGGCTTAACCGCCGTTGAGCCGACGCTATTGTAGAGTGGTGGGGATGGATACCGCTAGGCCTCCACAATTTGACGGCACTAACTTCCCATACTATAAAGCTAGAATGGCTTGCCACCTTGAGGCGTTGATTTGGGTGTATGGAGAGTCACTCGTGACGGATGAAACCCATCAAGAATCCTTAAAAACCCACAAAGAGTGATGAAAAGAAATGCATTTTAATGCTAGAGCTAAGAATTGCTTGTTTGAATCATTTAGCATGGATGTGTTTAACCAAGTGTTCATCTTAAATACGGCACATGAAATTTGGTTAAAACTTCAAGAGCTCCATGACGGTACAAGTAATGTCCGTGAGCAAAAACATTGTCTAGCTAAGCAAAATTATGATTCCTTTGCTATGAATGATGATGAGCTTGTTCGTGATATGTATTCTCGATTGAATCTAATTATCAATGAGCTCCATTCAATAGGATTATTAAAGCTAGATGATGCGGACATCGTGAGGAAGATCATCTCCGTTCTACCACAAAAGAAATATGCAAGCATCATCACCATCCTTCACAACATGGAGAACTTGAGCACCATGACCCCGGGCATTGTCATTGGCAAGCTAGTGGCATTTGAAATGTCACGTAAGATGGGTCAAGGAGAAGCATCTTCATCAAGCAAAGGCAAAGCTCTCGCTTGTAGCGAAAAGAAAAAGATGAAGGGCAAGAAAGTTGAGTCAAGCTCAAGCTCAAGCTCCTTAAGTGAAGAAGAAGAAGATGAGGATAATGATGATGAACAAGAATCAAGTGATGATGATCAATCTTCCTCCTCCACCTCCGACCTTGATGAATAATCAATCAAATTAATCAACAAGGTGGAGAAGATGATCCAAAGGCTCAATGTCAAGGGTGTGCCCATCCAAATTCAAGATCTCATTTTCACCAATCAAAGAAATGAGCAAAGAAAGAGAGGATGCTACGGATGCGGTGAGATGGGGCACTTTGTGGAAGTTTGTCCAAACAAGCCCACACCCAAGACAAAGAAGAAGGCGTGCAAAAACAAAGCCCTCACAACAATAAGGTCATGGGATGATTCTTCAAGTGAAGAAGAAAACCATCACAAGAGGCGAGGTCATAAGCACTCATCATCAAGCTCTTCTCATGTGTGCCTTATGGCGCGAGGTAACAAAAGCTCATCCTCTAGTGAGAGTGATAGTGATGATGATTTGCCTTCTTACAATACAATTGTGCAACAAAATCTTAAATATGCTAAAGTTTACACTAGTCAATAAAAGAAGCTCAAAACTTTAAAAGAAGAGCTAGGTAGTTCACAAGAAGCATACAAGAATTTGCTTGAACAATATGAAAACTTTGCAAATCTCAATGTTGAACTATCTACTAAAATTGAGCAACTTGAGGCTAGTGCAACAATAAGTGCATGCACAATTAATGATAAGCAACTTGAAAAGAAAAATGAAAAATTACAAGAAAAGTTAGCTAGCTCACAAAATAATTATCAAAGTTTGCTTGCTAAAATAGAAATCATGTACAAACATTGTGATGAGCTAACAAATCAAGTTGCTAATCTTGAGGCCGTAAAAAATACCCCCACCAAGGCATCTAAAAGAAATGACATAATTAAAAAGGATGCATCTACTTCTTGCAATGATTTATGTTTAGACTCACCTTTGTGCAACCAAGTTTGTGTTAAGAAAGTGATTGTAGATACATGCACACAAGAGGTTGCAAAAGAGAATGAGCAACTCAAGAAAGAAGTAGCTCACCTCACCAAGGACTTGACTCAAATGAAAGGCAAGGCGAAGCAAACCCAACTTCATCAAGATAACACCGTCAAGGGAGTGAAGAAGCTTGATGAAGGACAAACCGTGGTTTGCTACGTGTGCCACAAAGAAGGCCACAAGTCCTATGAGTGTAAGGTGAAGAATGGGGGAGGAGCAAAGAAGAAGGAGAAAAAGCAAACAAGCAAGCTCTCCAACACCTACACCAACAAGGTGGACAAGAAGGCCTCCACACCTTATCTCTTGAAGAAGAAGAAAAATGACAAGGTGGTGGCCATCAAGGTGAACAAGCAAGCAAACAATGGGGTCAAACGCTTTTGAGTGCCAAAGAAAATCATTTCCAACATGAAGAGCACCAAGAAGGTTTGGATCCCGAAAGGGAAGTAAGAAGTCCGTCGGTCCTCGAGAATTTGGAGTCTTGACAAAGTATGGGTGCATTATGTTGGACAAAGTCATTGCCAAGTGGGTTAGTGGATACTATGAACCTAAATTCCCCTTCCCATATTAGGTAACTAGATGTTATTACTTTTTAATTGGTACATCTTGCAATTAGATTTTCCTACAATTGGTATCTTTAAGCATCTAGTTACTTCTCATGCCTAGGGTTGCATTTGCATGCTTATATCTTTTGTCATGCATACACTAGGTATTTCATATGGTAGGCTTGCTCGGTCTCATTTGTAACCCTTGGAGCAAACCTACATGTTTTAAAATTGCTTAGGAGCACGGCACATAGCTTGTCTTACTATTGTTTATCTAATATGTGCCAAAGTTCAAATTGTAGATAATCTTCTCCCAAATATCATCTTTCAAGTGGTATTTTGACTCCAAAATCAATTGTGCATGAGTACTACAAGTATTCCGTGTCTCCATGCACAAATTTAGGGGGAGGATCATCTACAAGATGGACGCTTTGAGACTAACACCTTTTTCAAGTTTATCATGTGTGTAGTGGTCTCATTGCAAGGAAAATGGAGTCCCCGAAAAGAAGCATCGTTCTTCAATTGGCATCATCATGTTGATTTCATTTCATATTTATATGCTTTCTCCATGCATTATATAGATTAAACTCTCTTGTGCAATAAATTGCTAATTATGCATATGCTTTGCTTTCTACCATATGTATGCATATATTTAGGGGGAGCTTAGTCTATATAATGCGAGAGTCAAATTTTGTGATCCATTTCTCTCTATACACAAAGGATCATGAAATTTGACCCTCCCTTGTGCTACTAATGTCTTCCTTTTTAGTGTTTGATGCCAAAGGGGGAGAATTTGAAGGACCAAAAGCAAACATCAAGTTGATGTCTACAAGTGATAATGGTCCGAGAAAGGGAGAAAAGTGAATTATGGATTGAGAATTTTTTTTAGAAAGATAGGCTCTAATCCATAATATCACATGGGGACATTTGCAAGGGAAAGACATGCTTTTGAGTAAAGTTTTAATTGATATTTATCAATTAGTATCATATAACCTTGCCCTTTGCATTGCATCCTAGCAAGTAGATAATTTTTAAATTTAAATTTTTTTTATCATTTGCTTGCTTTGGTCGTGTTGTCATCAATCACCAAAAAGGGAGAGATTGTAAGGAAAATGGACCCTTGACCCATTTACTTTGGATTTTGGTGTTTGATGACCAACACAACCAAATTGGACTAATGAATTTGCAAGTGTTTGTTTTGTAGTCCAATAGGGTGCAAGACGTGACTTGGACGAAGGCGACATGATGATCTGATGATCAACACCTCAAGCAAGACCTTAGAAGCACAAGAAAAGACCCAAGATGTCAAGCAAAGTCCAAGCAAGAAGATAGGAACCAAGCCGTCATGCGCAAGATCGCAAAAGAACGAAGCTCGTAGAGGCGACCTGACGCTGGACCGGACGCTGAAGCGCGACCGACGCTGGACCGGTGGCTCGGCGAGACAAAGCGACCGGGGCGCGAAGGACCAGACGGCAAGGCGGCAACCGACCGGACGCAGAACGCAGCGCTCGATCGAGTCTGAAGAGTTTCGGTAGCGAAACTTCGACCGGACGCCGGCGGCGAATCCGATCGATAGTTCGCGGCTTCTACGAAAGGGACGACCGGACGCATCCGTCCAGACGATTCAGCGTCCGGTCGATGCGCGATTTCCGGGAGTTCGACCCCAACGGCTACTTTCTCGATGGGGCTTATAAATACAACCCCAACCGACCATTTGAGAATAGTGGAGCTGAGGAAACATACCAAAGGTGTAGATACACCATTTTAGTGATCTCCACTTGCATAGTGCTTAGTGTTTCATCAGGTGATTAGCGTAGGTGCTTTGCGAAGTGCTTAGGTTGATTAGACCACCGCTTATGCGCTTTGCTCTAGGTGTATGCCTAGTGTTTAGTGAGGTCTGCATACCTCCCTTACACCCCGTGCTTGTGAGCACAAGAGTTGTACATCGGAGGGCTTGAAGTCTTGCGAGATCGCACCAACCACGCGTTTGTGGTGCGGCCGCCACCACTGTGTCTTAAGGAACAAGTCCCATTGCGTTTGGCCGAAAGCTTGATAGTGAAGACGACGGAGAGCATCCAGGAGAGGCTTGCCGAAAGGCACATCGGAGACCCACTTGCGCGTGGGGAAGGCCCGAGGCTATCCATGGAGTTACCCGACCGGGAGCTTGGCCCTTGCGAGGGATTCCTTGCGAGGGGCTCCAACGAGGACTAGGGGGAAGCTTGCGCGCTTCTCGATACCTCGGTAAAAATACCGGAGTCGTCGACGGGAGTTTGCATATCTCTACCTTGCTCTTTAAGCTTCCGCATTTACATTTATCATATTGTTATCATTTGCGGTAGAGATAGCAACACACTAGCAAAACCGTAGTTGCACATCTAGATAGATTATCTTTTGCATAGGTTTTGCTAGAGGTAGAAAAAGAGGCCATAGCTTAGAGTTATATTTTTAAGTTGCCTAATTCACCCCCCTCTTAGGCGTCCACGTGTCCTACAGTACTCTTTCGTGCCTTGGGTAGCATACTCATGATGCGATGCTGTACCATTTAGATTTAGGACCTGTTTGGCACGGCTCCTCCTGAGGGGCTCCTCCGGAGGAGCCGGAGCCGTTTTGGAGGAGCCACAAATTTGTGGCTCCTCCAAAACAGCTCCGGCTCCTCTGTTTTTTTACTGAAAAACGGCTCTTCCAAGAAAACGTTTGGCAGGGCTCCTCTGAAGGAGCCGGAGCCGGAGCCGGAGAGGAGCCCTGCCAAACAGGTCCTTAATCTAGAAGAACTAGATTTCCGAGTAGTAACTATTGAACGACCGGTACAATGTTCAATGGCACATTTCCTTTTGCCACTTGTTCGAACCAAAACTCTTATGTCATCCAGAACTCTTTCGGCAGTCCATATTCCTCTTTTGTCCTCACCATCTGGTCAACATGATTAGTTGCATGAACAACAACATTATAAAAAAAACAATTTTCCACAAAGATCAAGAAGAAAGTGAAGATTTACATTGTTTAAAAGTTCCGCTAGAAGTTGATAATAATGGGATACCCACAAAAGCTCCGGTGCAATTCTTTCAAAATTTCAAATAATTATTCCAAAGGTGCATTACCTCTTCTTCTTTTTTATTTCATAGATAGAAATATACTCCTATATGAATTTTTATATGTATACTCCCTCCATCCTTGTTTATCGTTTTGTTCTTCTACTAGATACATGAAAGATTCTCCGAATTTGGATGCTCTGAATCTAGACACCCAAAAACATAACTAGAACAATAGATAAAATAAGACAAAGAGAGTATATCTTTTCTTTGCTTTTTTTTTCTTTCCATATATATTTTCGTCGAAGGACAGCCTGCATTGGCTGGGTGATGATGATGGTGATGGTAAAAGATACTAAATGACCATTAACGGAGAAGTGAAAAAAAGAGAAATTAAATGAATGGATTTTGTACATATGGCAGAGAAGAGAGGAGAGGGTTCAAGTTGCAAAGGAAGATGTCTCTCTTGCATGGTTGGCACGGCGTATCGTTTCCACAAAACATGCGTGTGGCTACAAGGCCACGTGTCGGTGGTGGCGAGACCTAAAACTTTGTACTCTAAAAAATAAATGATGTTTCACAGATACGCTGAACGCTACCTCCGTCTGATCCATTCATTCCGTTGCCGTGCGTTGATCAAACATAGGCGTTGAAATACGACCTTGCATGCATGCGGTCGGCGCTGAAGGTCAGATTGACCTCGCCATCAGGCCTCCATCGGATTAGACGATTAGTAGTTACATTGGTTATCAATGCATTACGCATGGACAAATGGTCACCTCTCCTCATCTCTGCAACTAGGCATGTCCAAACAGTGCTTATTGCTATTCGTCGGAGTTCTTAATTATGTTTTTAGATAAATGATGTTTGACTATCTGACACAATCAGTGGAGGTTATAGCTAGGATCGTTGGTAAAGAGGCTGCTACTACCTCTTTTCCTCGTTCTCCCCCCCTTTCTTTATTTTCTCCATTTTTCTCCTTCTTTCTGTTCATCAATGCATAGAAATTGCTGAGAGGCTTTAGGGGCTCCGTTGTGCGCGTATGGCACATAGCCATAATTACCCTATACTTGTATTGAAGAAATATATAAAAAAAATTAACATAGCACTCCATCACCGATGACAAACACTTGATCTGCAAAAAAAAAAGCCTTCAAAAGGCACACCTCCAATAAAAGAAGCAACACGCCCACGTGCTCTTTGGAGTTCTTACGTGTCATAATTTTTGTTTTTACTTAACTACTCTCTCCATCCCAATAATCACCTACAACTAAAGTTTAGGTTGGCTAAGTTTCAAAAAAAAGTTTTAGGTGGCTAAAGTTTTGTTTAATGTTGTTTGATACCTGGACTAAAAGCAAGTAGTTTTTTTATAAAGACTTATGTGCACCTTTTAGTCCATATTAGTCCACATTAGCGAATGTAATGAACTCATGAATAATTGGGCTAGAAATTAAAAATAAGTTCATTTTAAGTTCACTTGTTTTGATACCTACGTCTAGGTGACTAAAGTTTAGCCAAACAGACCCTAAATCAATTTCTATAGTTGTACTAAGCCAAACTATTTTGAGTTTAACCAACTTTATAGAAAAATACACCAATATTTCAGATACCAAATTAGTATAACTAGATACATCATAAAATATATTACTCTTTTTTATAAAGTTGGTTAAACTTAAGATAGTTTAACTTTAAGTGATTTTAGGAATTAATTTATTTTGGGATGGAGGTAGTAGCGTATTGTTTGGCCTGATTGTGCTCTTCAACTTTGGTGTACATATAACAATACCAAATATGTAACAGCCCGAAATATTTTGCTCCTTTTTCTGCAAAAGATTTGTGTGTTTTTGTATTAAGTGGGGAGAATTTGATTACAGGGGCGGGGGGCCTTTGAGATTTTCAAAGCATATGCCCTCCCAAAGATACATTTGACTACTCTGTTACTCGCTGAAGAAGATGACCTAGGCTCTTCGCGCCGGCTTGCACCCACAACTCAGCCTCGTGCTTGATGAGCCTGAGCAGGCTGAGGCACCTGAGTGCTTGCTCCACGGAAGCACCTTGCATTTCTTTCTTTCCAAAGTTCCTAAGCAACCAACACGAAGATGGAGTCAGCTCCGCTACGACACTGCCCTGTCCACTGCTCTCTCCAAACGTTCCACCATTCCAGAGTGGAATTGGCAGGCACGAGCTGGTGCGTTTCCCTCAACGATGATCGGATGCACCACCAGACTTGCTTGGAGTAGGAGCAATCCACAATAATGTGATCAATGGATTCCGGTTCTTGATCGCATAGGAAATAGATGTCATGCATCTCCAGGCCATGTCGCCTCTGTCTGTCTGCTGTCCAATATCGCCACCTTAGGGGAAGCCATAGGAATAATTTGACCCGAAGGGGCGCCCAGGACTCCCTATCAGGTCGCATCCCGGCGGTGGGTGTGAAGCTTGGTGGAGAGCTCCATACGTAGTCCTAACGTAGAGCTTATCATCCGACGCCCACCTCCAGACCACTTGATCAGGCGTGTCATTGAGCATGGCGTCCTGAGTGGCGTTCCAGACTTGTAGGTAGTCTGCAATGGCCGGCACCGATAAGCCTCCTCTGATCTGCTGTATCCATGCCTGATTCGGTAACGCCTCAGCCATTGTTTGCTTCTGAGCCACCCTTTTCGAGATCAGCTTGAATAATGTCGGCGCCATTGCTTGGATGGAGGACCCTCCGATACAATTGTCTGTCCAGAACAGGGTCTCCATACCGCTGCCGACGACTGAATATGTGGAGGCGCGGAAGAAGGCTGTGTTAGGATCGATGTGTGTACCTCTGTGTGTAACCGTAGATCCAGTTAGCCTCCTTGAATGTTTCTCTTTGCGGCACAGCAACGTAGACGCCGGTGCCGCGGTGTAGTAGGAGTCGTCCAGCGTGGTGGAGAGAAGTCTAGTGGCGCCGGCGGAGAACCTGCAGGCGCGACGATGGTGGGTCACATCCCGTCGCTGGCAGCATGGCCTTTAGATCGGATTAGGGTTTTTTTAGGTGGGTGAGGTGGCTCCAGTGAACCTCGTTACCCGAGCCCCGATCCCCACCTTCTCTATTTATATGTGCTGTGCGACAAGGGCCCACCAACTAGTTAGGGTTGGGCTCCCCCGATCAGGGAGAAGAGGCAAGGGCCCAATAGGCCGTTGGGCCTATTGGTGGAGATCAACTAACATTCTCCCCGTTGATCTCATTCCATCTTTCACTTTCATATCATTTACTTTTGTTCATTCCATTACAGATTAGCTCATAGAGCACGTCTCATCGTCACGGTCCATTGCCGATAGACTTAACAGCTATAACTCACTACTCTGTTCTGAAATATATACTTATCTTTAGGCCTTCTTTTATCCAAGAATTTTATAGGCTTTCCCTTAAATCCATGCTAGCTACATGTTCTCTGAACACGTTGGGTGGTAAGCCTTTTATAAGCGGATCCGTGAGCATCTTTTCTGTACTTATATGCTCAAGACTTATGCCTTGATCCCGGACTTTATCTTTCACAACATAATACTCTATGTCAATGTGTTTGGCAGCACCACTTAACTTATGTTGTGAGCATCCTGTACGGCCAGATTATAATCGCAGTATTACTTTAGTGGTCTATAGATGTCGTCAACCGCCTTCAAACCGGGTATGAACTTCGTTAGTTAGTTCACCTGCCCGTTGCCTCATAACACGCTACAAACTGTCAAACAATGTGGACGATGTAGTGACAGATTACTTTGAGCTTTTTCATAAAATAGCTCCCCTTTGCGAGATGATAGAAAATCCACGTCTGGATATGCATTCACTCTCGCATAATCAGAATCTAAATATCCCACCATGTGGAGTGAATCAGATCTTCTATATGTCATCATGAGGCCTTTCGTTCCTTGCAAATAATGCAAGACTTTCTTTACTAATTTCAGTGTTCTATTCCAGAATTGCTCTGGAATCTGCCAAGTAAAACCCGGTAACAAATGCCAAGTCAGGGCGCGTACATACTTGAGCATGTTGCAAGCTTCCAACAGCTGAAGCATATGGAACCACTTTCACTTTATCGATTGAGCTCATATTGGTTCCTAGGGCATTGAAAATCCCCATATCTGTCGCCCTTGACTATAGGAGCAGGTGAGGAACTATATTTGTGCATACTGAATTTCTTTAAGATCTTTTCCATGTATGCCTTTTATGATAGTCCTTATACCATTTTTCTTCTATCTCGGTGAATCTCGATCCCTAGAACGAACAAGGCTTCGCCAAGATCTTTCATATCAAATTTCTTTGTCTCTAATAGTAGACTGACATCACTACTAGCAAGTAAGATATCATCTACATACAGGACAAGGAAGATAAACTTCCTATTCTTTAAACTTTGTATTGACACAATTGTCCTCTACCTTCTCTTTAAAAAACCCAAAATTCTTTATTGACTGATCAAACTTCAAGTACCATCGTCTTGAAGCTTGCTTTAATCTATAAATGGATTTCTTTATGCGGCATCCCATTCGTTCTTTTCCTTCCATGATAAAACCTTTTGATTGTGCTATGTAAACATTTTCCTCCAAGTCTCCGTTGAGAAATGTCGTCTTTACATCCATTTGATGTAATTCTAAATCGTAATGTGTCACTAATGCCATTATAATTCTGAAGGAATCCTTACATGAGACTGGAGAAAATGTCACATTGTAATCAATCATTTCTCTTTGCATAAAGCCTTTTGTCACAAGTCACGCTTTATATGTTTCTATATTCCCTTGAGAGTCAAGTTTTGCTCTGTAGACCCATTTACATCCTACTGTATTGGCTCCTTTAGGAATTATTTCCAAGTCCCAAACTCTATTGGCATTCATCGATTTCATTTCATCTTCCATGGCCTCAAGCCACTTTGATGAATGATCACTTCTCATGACTTCTTCAAATAAGGTGGGATCATCCTCCATTTGAAATTCCTTAGTGTTATACACTTCATAATCAGCAGAAATAACTGATTTTCTAACCTTTTGAGACATACTAGGGGCCTTTACATTTGGCACATCTTTTATTTGAGGCTGTTGTTACTCCCCCTCATGTGTGGTAATAGGTTCTATAGAATCCTGAAGAACATGTTCCTCATCGTCATTCATTGTTGCCACAGGTGGGATAACAACAGGTGCTGGCACCACAGTATCTAGCATTGTCGGTGCAGCACAACAGGTAGTGAGAAAAATAGCTCATGAATCATTGGAGTGGGCGTATACACCCGCTTCACTTCAAGGTCAATTTCTCGAGCTACCATGCTCCCCCTCATCAATTCATCCTCTAGGAAGACAACGTGTCTCGTTTCCACAAACTTTGTATGTCTCTCTGGACAGTAGAAAATGAAAACCTTTTGGCTTTTCTGTGTAGCCAATAAAATGGCAACTTACTGTTTTGGGATCTAACTTCTCAATGTTTGGGTTAAATACTTTAGCCTCAGCAGGGCTCCCCCACACACACGCAAGTGGTTTAGTGAGAGCACTCTTTCTGTCCACAACTCATACGGTGTTTTGGGCATCGACTTTCTTGATACTTCATTGAGAATATGAATGGCCATTTTCAACGTCTCCATCCACAGGCTCAACTGTAAGGTGGAGTAACTTATCATACTACCCACCATATCCATCAGGGTACGATTGATTCTTTTAGCTACTCTATTATGTTGAGGTTCACACAGTGTAGAATACTGGGCTACTATGCCATTCTTTTAAGGTATGCCGACCGTAGTACTCCCCCACGGTCAGACCTGACTATCTCAATCTTTAATATCTTAAATTTATCCAATACTTCTTTTCTTTCTTTGATTGGATAAATATAGCCGTAATGGGAGTAATCATATGTGAATGTTATGAATGAATCATAACCATCCACACTCTTTACAGAAAAGCTGATCACAGATGTCTGTGTGAATAATCTATAAAATTCCTGTGCTTCTTTTGTCATATTTCTTAATCTTCTTTACATACTTTCCTTTTATGCATTCTCTGTATTGTTCTAAATCTGAGAGCTCTAATGGAGGAAGAATATCATTCTTAACTAGTCTTTCTATTCTTCTCCTCGAAATATGGCCTGAACGATAGTGCCATAATTTCGACAACGCATCGTGAGCTCTCTTATGCCACCTTTTCAAGATTAACACTCTGTGACCAGCTGCTTTATCAGCTAAGTGGCATATGTCTTTGAAGAGCCAGTGAACTGACTCTTTATTCTATCGAGGTATTCGGTGACCGTGTCATATTCTGGGATTGAGCCCACAATTGTAGGTTCAATCATGTTCTTTATCACCGCCAAACATTTTTTCTTTGCAGTGACCCACTTCCTATGCTCAAAAGCCATAGGATATCTTTTGGGATTCAAAATCTCTTTCTTTAGTTGCCCAAGTGGCATCATTCTCTTTTGTCTCCCTCACCGGTGCCACAATTCCAGTGGAACATGGTGAGGTGACTACCTAGTCCACCTTAGACAAGATAAAAACTAGGTCAAAACTTTTCTTAATATAAAAATAACACCATTTGCATGCCTTGATTTCAACGTTGGTCAAAATTAAAACATACAATTATTCTTATACACTAATTCTACATCATCGTTGGGCAGAAATAGAATTAATGCATAAATCTTTAACTTTCACAACTGTTCTTACACACTAATTCTACATCACCGTTGGGCAGAAGTAGAATTAATGCATAAATCTTCAAAATTAACAACTTTTCTTATACACTAATTCTACATCATCATTGGGCAGAAGTAGAATTAATGCATAAATCATTAAAATTAACAACTTTTCTTATACACTAATTCTACATCACCGTTGGGCAGAAGTAGAATTAATGCATAAATCATTATGATATTGTTATTAACAACGTTGGTCAAAAAATAACAACATCATAATCATGTCAAAACTCTTTTTCTCCAATTAAATATCACATTGGTTTAAAATAACTGAAGATACAATAATTTCTTTAGCAGCGGGATAACTTTCACTCAATTTCTTGAATTTTACCCATAGGAAAATTCTCTTTTCCATTTTCTTTAAGTCATTAATCAATTTCTAGGAAATAAACATTTACTAGAAAAAGGAAAAGCATGAAAAAGAAAAATTATTATCTATTTTTCAGAAGCTTTTATGGTTCATATCTACTTTTTGGAAAAATAACACGTTGGTGTAATTGTACCAGAAATTTTAAACCATTAAAATTCTGTTTTCTCTATTCCTTTTGAGCCATTTTCCATTTTTCAATTTACTGAAAAAGAAAAACAGAAAATGTGGGCTCATTCTTTCTTTCTCGGCCCAAAAACCAGCAAAAGCCGGCTCGGCCCGCCTCTCTCAGCGTCTTGAGCCGCACCCAGAGCCGCAACTTTGGGCTCTGGTCAGCAAAGTGTCACAAGGCTTCTTTCCCTTTGGGCCAAATTGTGGTCCGGCCACTTATAGCCGTTCGATCAGGATCGACGGCTCGTCCGCGCGTCTCGGGAGATCAAAACCCGCCGCGGTCTGTGCACTGAAACCCTAGAGTCATTTCGCTTCCTCCGCTTCTCTCTCTACGCTCTCTCTTCTCAGCGCTGTGAGCACCGAGCGGACGGTGGAGCGAGGCATGGCGCCATCGCCGGCCCCCTCGCCGGCTGCGCGTGCTCCCCGACGGGTGAGCACACCGCCGTCGAGTGGCCTGGCCACGGCGCCCTCTTGGCCGAGCCCGGCGAACATCCCACCCCCGGCTCGGCCCTTCTTCTCCCGCGCCGGCAAAGGGCCACCCCGACGCACGGCGAGGTTTATCCCTTCTCCTTTCCCTTTCTCTTTCTCCGATTTGGATTGTTCTCTGTTTTTCGAACCGGAGGTGGGGATTAGGGTTAGGGTTAGGGTTTCTTTTTTTCCTTTTCTTTCTTTTGATTCGACCGGTTAGGGATGGGGAATCGTTCTAGGGTTAGGGTTTGGGCCGACCCCTTTTCTTTGTTCATTTCTTTTCGCTTGTTCACCCGAAAAAGGGGATCTAGGGTTAGGGTTCGGTTCCGACCCCTATTCTTCTTCTTTCTTTGGTTTTTCTTTTCTTTTCTTTGATTTCTTTTTTTTTGGATTTCATCCGAATGGCTTTACCCTTTTCCCTTTCTCCATGCGAGTTAGGGTTAGGTCTTAGGGTTCGGCCAAATCCGAACCCACTCTTCTTCTTTCCTTAGATCCGAACTGGATCTGTTCGTTTCTTTACTTTTGCCGTGCGCCGTCCGAGCGGTGCGGCTTCTTTCCCCACGCGGTGGCGGTGATGACCGGTTTTTGTCCGCCACCCGGTCACTCTTTGACGATCCGGTTAGAGTTAGGATTACCGCCACCCAACCACTCTTTTACCATTTTACCCGATTAGGGTACCTAGGATTACACAGAGATCCGGTTAGCCCTCCTTGACGTTTCCATTGTTAGGATCGATGTGTGTACCTGCCATGGTGTAGTAGTAGATCCGGTTAGCCTCCTTGAGAGAAGTCTCTTTGCCGGCGAGAACTGCGCAACGAGGTGGTGGGTCACATCCGTCATTTGGCAAAGATGGCCTTTAGATCGGATTAGGGTTTTCTTTAGGTGGGTGAGGTGGCTCCAATGAACCTCGTTACTTGAGCCCCGATCCCCACCTTCTCTATTTGTATGTGCTGTGTGACAGGGGGCCCACCAATCAGTTAGGGTTGGGCTCCTCTAATCAGGAAACAGAGGCAATGGCCCAATAGACTGGTGGAGATCAACTAACATGCTGCTGCCTCTGGAGACATCTCTAGTGGGAGCTCGGACCACGCACGATCTCGGTCAGTCTTATGCAACCATAGCCATTTGGCTTGAAAAGCAGTCCCCGCGAGCCGCAAGTCTGTGATCCCCAGGCCTCCGATCTCCTTTGGCCGGGTGAATGTCTGCCAAGCCAGCATGCAATTCCCCTTATCGCCCCATCCTTGCCTGCCCAGAGGAATTTTCTGTAGATGGAGTCGATCTCCTTTCGAGCCCACGGCGGCAAGATATTTTGCTCCTTTATTTAGAGCCTATTTGTTTCTACTGGAAAGAAGCTAGAAGCCGAAACAAACAAGCTAGTTGTTGAGCTCTTCAGGTCAATCAGTAATGATTATAGTAACAGTGTCCATGCAAATAAAATAAATCCAGCCTCGGTGGGGGAAAGGTTGAAGGAGTGGACTAGAGAAATCGAGAGCCTCCGGTTTTCTTTTTTTTAATATACCATCGTTGGACTCGTACGTATGAAGGAAATAAAATAGTGCTGCATGCTCTGTCTGCCTCCGCCGATTTCAGGCTATTGCTGCACTGGTATGCCACGTTCAAACCTATGCGAACCGATTATTTCGGGAATTTTTTGAAGTGCAAACGAGCACTTAAATTTGGACGGAGGGAGCAGAGGACAAGCAGTCAAGCACTCAAGCATGCCATTGCCATGCAAGCAACAGTGCCACAATGGTGTCCAAATGTCAAAAGGTAGACGTGAACAGTGCAAAAGGCGACGACGAAAAGCTGCAGGCATTTGAACACTTGCTGTTCTTGGGACTTCAAATCCTGAACGCACCAACTTGGAACGTTGAATTTTGAGGCCCTGCACGCCTGTCCTCCAGCCGCGGAGGTCTCAAGTCTCAACCCCCCAAAGTACTCGTACTTGCCTTTGGATCAAACGAAATGGTTTTGTAATGTGTTTGGCAGAAGCTTTACATCGTTTCCGAGGAAACGCATCGAAACTCTCTTCGTGTTTGACGACCAGAGTAGGAATCAGACAGCAGCCATCTTGCCTTTCCTCCTTCAGCTTTGCCTTGGGATCGAAGTTTCTTTGTTTTGTAACGTGTTCGGCCAAAACTCTGCAGTTTCTTTATGGGACAGCTCCATTTGTTTACGAGAGAACAGTTCTTTGAATTATTCCCTTTCTTCATTTTTTAACATTTAATTTAATAGTACAGCACATTTGTTTTCTCCCTGGAGCGAAGATTCTCTGCACGCTTTAGATTTACGTAGCGTTGGTATCGATGTAGCAGAACCAGGAACGTCAAACGGTTTGACAAAAGTGGCTGCTTTACATGCCTCCTCGGCAAAGGCCAAAGGATACTTGACCTTCGCAAACTGAATTTTCCGTCAGCCGTTCGTTCGTTCGCTTGTCCGTGTCGTCTTGACCTCTAAGGTAATCTGCTGTTCTGAAGCTGTTTACATCAGTTCAAGGCTTGAAGCTCTCCACCTCTGCGTTTGAGAGTATGTGATGCTTATACTGTACTTATTTACCACAATTCCGAGCCAAACCACCGCAGGAAACTGTAGTAGTAAAAAGAACGGGTCCAGTTTGGCACGGAGAGATTGCACGTGCTCCCTTCGTCCCCAAGAGATGTAACTTCTAGAAGAGTACTATGTCAGACCATTTCAAGTTTGATCATATATAAATATACTAATACTTTATATACTAAATAAGCATGGATTTGTTATGGTATATTTCTATAGTATATATATCTATTTGGAGTCATACATATCAATAGTATTTTCTATAAACTTAAGATAGTTTGACTTTGAGCAGACCTAAAATTGTATCTTTTCTTAGAACGGATGCAGTATATTGTAGCCTTCTAGGGATCGTGTATAACAATTGTGCATTTCAAACTAGGTAACCAAATGAAGAACATTTTCATTCTCTCCTTATGACCTAAAATTTTACGTGGTCTTTAGTGCATCAAACCTATTGGCTAGATTGTTTACTGCTCCCAATTTTTTTAATGAGATATTTTTTATTTCATCAGGACAAGACTTTGACCTAGAATTACTCTATTAATATATTATTTATATGATGTAAATTAAATCACATTTTAGTATTTTTCAATATGAATAGAATGACATCAATTTTCTATCAAAAGCCAAATGTCTTTTCTAACAAAACGAAATATGCCTCATAATTTCAAACGAAGTTATTAGCTATTATTATGGCTCTATTCACGCTAGCTGAACCATTGCAATCTTATTTTGCTTACAATGTGAACAAAATATAAGAACTCTGGCTAATCTTAATAAGATGAATCAGGCAACAAAAGAAAAGTCTCTCATGCCCCTCATTAAATAGCTTGGATTGTTATTGATTGGCTTAATCTATGACCATTTGTCGGGCTAATCTACACTATAAATGGCTTGAAGCATTTCGGATTGGCTTAATTTGCTCATCGAACTCCTAAAAGTCCTTATATTCTAGGACAAATATTAAACACTAGAAGTCCTTATACTCGCCCCATCCCAAAGTGTTGACGGAAAATGTTGCTTGCCTCTAGACCATCACCAATTGCCTCTCGTCACCATAGTTGGTGCTCATTATTGTAGATCGCTAGTCAAATTGCTTGCCAAGTAGTGATGCTTAGGAGACGGGAACCAGAGAAACATAGGATAGGAGGAAATTACAACAAAGGGTCATAGGAGGGTAAATTGGCCTTGAGCCAAAATTCGAGGATAATCCATATCCCAATGAAATCACTCCCAAAAGGTACGGAAGTGCACTCGAACCATTCGTGGAAAAAATGAACTAAATTAGGTGACCCAGAAAACATCACCGGTATCTAATTGCATCTCTAGCAGCTAGATAGGATCTTGATAGACCGCCTTTCAAGCACAAAGGTCCAGCGAGCGCCATAGTTGGCCTCCTCGCCATTCCACCTACCTATCCTCACTGTTGTCACGGTTGTTGTCACGGTTATTGCCCCTGCCCTAACCCTATTTAGTAGCTATTCTATACCACTTCATCTAGTGGTGTCACCATCAACTTGCCACATCGCTCTAGCATCTTCCACCACCTTTTTGTCTAGCTTGCACCGTAGACATCTGTTATAGCCTGTTATGAACAAATAAAACCCAACCTTAGCCTAAACCCAAACCCCAAACAAAACTCGCCAAGAGTATGCTTTAATGGAAAATAGTGACCAAAAGCGCATACGACCTTAAACCTTAGACACCAAGCAATTTTGACCGAGTATGCGGTCTTATGGAGGGGAAGAAGTATCTAGCAATGAAGATCACCTGTTAGAGTTTATTTGATGCATTGGACTAATTGTTAGCGAACTAATTTTTAGTCTTAGCCCATCAAGACAAATGGCTAATAGGCAACTGTTTTTCTAGTCGAACTCTCTAACTAGTTGTTAGCCAACTAGCTAGTATACCTCAGCTAGTTTGGCCAACTAATAAGCAGCACTACCTGATCCAAACAAGTCCTTAATAACATACCCCCTCTGTCCACAAAAGAATACAATTATGGAATCAGTGTTAGTCAAAGTTACTCAAGTTTATAACAAATAGTATTAGCATTTATCTCTCTAAGTAAATTTATTATGAAAATATATTCTATAACTAATCCAATGATACTTATTTTGTATCATGAATATTAGTATATTTTTATAAAAAATTAGTCAAAGTTCAAACTATTTGACTTCTCGGTAAGTGAGAATTACATTCCCACAAAAAAATTAGTTATCAATAAATCATATGGTGGGAGTCGAATTCTAATCCTTGGCCAAATATATAAAATGACACAACATTGGACAATGCCATAGTTGTGGCTAGGATGAAAACGGTTGGAAAACCTCTCAACCGTTTTCTACTTCTACATTTGAATACAAATACGAAAGCGAAAGTGGTAGAGCCGGACAGGAAAATAAACACGAACTTATGGAATATCGAGAATTTCAAAAACTAACTAATTCGAGCGGAATTATGTTGAACACGGTCGGTATACAAAAAATCAGTACGGAATATTAACCCATAAGATCAAGTGCATAACAATTAACAAGTAAATAATAATTAACAAGTTCTAAATTTTTTTAAAGGATCTCCATACGACACCATGTAAGAAATATATGATTTTTCTAAGGCAACAGGCACTTGTACGCAATTAATATATCGCTGAAACTTTATTTATTTTTCATAATATCTTAAAGATCTCAAATAAAAAAAACTAAAAACTAGAAAGTTATAGATCTCGTCGAGGGCTATAATTTTCATATAAAAATCATCTTCATCCGAGATCATAAGAAAAAGATATACGCCCTGTTCGCTTAGCTTATAAGCCGTACTTTTTCAGCCAACGAATATTATTTTTCTCTCACAACAAATCAACCAACAGTACTTTCAGTCATGACTTATCAGCCAAGCGAACAGGACAATAATTTTTGTAAGGGTAGACTTCTTGTAGGATCTCTGGTTGGCCTGGGAGGTGAATAGGTCTGTCAAAACAAACACTCAAACTTTTATTAATTTTACCTGCAAGACAGCTTCGACGCCGCTTTCGCGGACTTGCGGCACCTTTCGGGCTAGAATAATGCAGACGGACTCTGCAGACAACTTCGAGTCATAGTTTAAAATCAGTGAATAGAAACTTCCGCACCTGCAGATAACTTCGAGTCATAGTTTAAAATCAGTGAACAGAAACTTAGATCGGAGAAATTTCTCAGCTTACTACATATATGATAGTCACAGATCGAGAGCAAGAAATAGTAGGAACATCACACACAAATAGATTGGCTAGAAATCCTAGAAATCATCTCAACAACAATATGACATGTAAGTAATGTAAATCAAGCACAAGAGACACAATGATTTATCCATAGGTTCGGCTCGCCACCCAGGCTTGTCTACATCCACGTTGTTGAGGTTAGCCACTAAGGTTTAGGGCTTTTCAACCTTTCCTTGTTCTCAAGTCAAGAGACTTAACTCTTGAGATGAGGGGTGAATTTACTAGCTTCAAGAGATAGTTACAAACCTCCCGGGACTGCCACACAAGTTGGCAAACTCCACGGACGACGCTCTAGCCAGCTAGGAGCCAAGCTCCAAGAGTAACAAACACAACCGCCAGTCAAAACGTAAACCAAGTGCCCTTTTGAGTTGGGGAATCAATGGAGCTGCTCTCTAATCGAGTTTTAGACCATTTTCTCTTAAGGATTGATGGAGAAATCAATAGATTTGATTGAGGGCTCAAGGTCACTAATGGAAGAAGAGAGAGAGGGCTCCTTTTTTGTTTTGGGCGTGTTGGAATGAGCAGGAGGAAGAAGATTACCGTTGGGGAGGAAGAGAATGGGTATAAATACCCTCTTAGCCCCAACGGTCACTTAAGTCACGGCAGTGCCTCTCTTCAAGTACGGCAGTGACGCACCAGTCAAGACAGTAAGGGTAAGAGTGAAATTTAGACTATCTTGACTGTGAATCTGAGGATGTATGTGTATGTTTGATCATTTGGTAGCACATGTTAGCTTAAGCATTGTGTCCTCCTTTATAGTATGGCTTTTCCTATAATCAAATTCAAAATATAAAAGAATTTAAACCTTCTTTGAGTTTGAAGCCATCAACATTTGTAATTGGGGGCTCCTCTATTTTGTGTAGCATCCTTGAATATAAATTTCCTGCTTGTCATCTCGATAAACTCATTAGTTCTCTAATTGCGTGGTCATTATCACCAAAACCCACAATTAGAGCTTGATTGCACTTTCACTTCTAATGGGCCAAATTTGGCTTAAATCGAATTTCGAAACCGAATTTTGAATTCGGGATATTCCGAATTAAATGTTGAAAAGTGAAAAGACGGTCGGAAAAAAGACTAAACCGTTTTCGTTCCGGTTTCGAATTTGGTGTTCCGAATATCCAACTGAATTCAAATTTATCCGAAAATATGAATCCGATCGGATTAAATGTGGAAAACGATGCGGTTCGGTATGGGACATTTCTGTATCGTTTTCATCCCTAGTTGTGGCATCGTGATTAAACTATAATGATTGTTTGACCAGAAGGGTTTTCATTTCAGGTTCATGGCATTCCGTAAGGTAGTAGTCTATTTTGAATCCAGCTTTGCCATGTGCTTTTCTTGTGCACGTACAGTGCAAGATCCATGAGTGATGGCGACCTTTTGATATGCCAACGAGCACAAAACGTCGTAGCACGCGTGCACGCTGTCGCAAGTCCTATTAAGATACTATTCATGCATATGTATACTGTATGCATTGTATCCATCTGGAAATGGTTTCTGCTGGCCGTACATCACCCACCGACCAATGACCTTCTTTGTGATTGTAATTGTACTACTTACAGTTACAGGACAGTGGGGAAAGAAGATAAGCAGGGAGGGAATCTTTGACTTGTCGACGAGTAGGGACCATGCCACTATTGCATTGGTGTGTGCCTTGTCCTTGCTCACACTGGATCACAATCCTTAGCCTCCTCGTTGATACGAGTGTAATTAGATAAGCATAAGGTGGGGTGCCACATTCTGTGGTTCTAACACCACACAATTTTAGTGAGGTTCTTCCTCAGCATTTTGCAGTCATCTGCACATTGTGATCGTTGGACTTGAAGTACTAAAGCTTGGCCCATAGGAAAACAGTATTCGATTTCTTGATTCACCTCAATTATAATACCTTCTGAATAAATTTCATACAATTCCAAACTAAACTTATATGATTGGTTAGATTAGTTTTGGCGGAATATAATATGTCCACTCAGATTCAAGTCAAGACTCAGAAAGGATGCCGGTATTTTCTTAGATTTACTCTACGAAAAATGGTGGTGTTCATTTAGCAGTAGATGACGCGCACCCGGATGCTGTACATTGTTTAGAAATAATATGTGTGCATTACTTTTTTTTTCTGCGAGAAATAAATCCCAAAAACTAAGGTGTTAGAGGAAACGATTAAAGCGAGAGATTTAGCCGATTCACCGTTGGAGCGCGAGGCTCATTCCAAGACTGATCGGGCACATGAGAAACGCCAAGAAACGGTCCAAAAGTAGCTAAAACTAAGCCTCACAAAGCTGTGTCGGCCCCTCGCTCCATTTGCCCAGTGAGTGATCTTTATCCAACCCAGGCCAAATCTAGCGAGTACTACTAGTGACTAGTGACGCACACACGCGCCCACCCGTCGTGTACGCTCGGCAGGCAGATGCCCAGTGAGTGATCCGTGTCATGTGATCTTCGCTTCGGATAAGCAAGCACTCCGCTCCGCATTATTCCGCGAGCTGCTGTCCTTGTGGTGCGATGATTGGGGAGATCAGATCATCATCAGATCCAGCCCTCATGCATGGTTGGCGTAAACCAAAGCTGCTCGCTCACTTTGATTCCTCGATCGATCTCTCCCGTCCTTGGTCCATGTCACGTCACGTCCATGTCACCTCGCGAGGCAGCGCAGATCGATCCACACCAAATCTTCCACGGGATCGTCGCCCTTTATGGCCCCGTTTGTCGTGTTTCTCCTCCTCCAATGCACCATACATCATGAACCACAGGGTGCTGGGTGCCTAGCCCAGTGGAGTAGCTAGCCGCAGTTGTTGTTGCGGGTCCCTGTGCAGAACTGAGAACAGGGAAGGAAGAAGAGCGGTTGCCACGCGCGGAACTCATGGTACGCATGGAACACGTAAACAGGGCCCCGTGGGTACGTTACATCTGTCAGCACTCAGTGTACTCAGGCTCCTGTTGCCAGCCGCAGGACGGGAGGACGCAGTGGCACTCGCGTCGCGTCGCAACAACCCGCCGGCCGCCGCCGCCCGGATCGCGCGCGTGAGAGCAGGTATAATAACGTATGTGAGCCGGCGAGATGAACTCCATGTCATCAAAAATCTTGCCACGCTAGTGAGCTAGCGGGCGCGTGTCAAGCGCCGCACGGAAAAGAGGGTTGGGTTCGTGATGAAAGCTGGCCTTCTTGCAGCCGGATGCAGGCTGGGAGCAAGCTGAATTATTAAACTTGCTCTGAGAGCCACACGAACCCCGCACTTCCGCCTAGTAGTGGCTAGTGGCCGTGTCAAGCGCCGCATGGAAAAGGGGTTGGGTTCGTGATGAAAGCTGGCCCTCGTTCCATCAAATTTCCAATTTTGGCACTATACAAAAAGAAGATTTCCCGTTACATCAAACTTACGGTACATGTATGGAGTACTAAATGTTGACGAAATAAAAAACTAATTGCACAGTTTGGTTGTACTTTACGAGACAAACGTTTTAAGTCTAATTAGTCAATGATTAGACAATTATTACCAAATACAAACGAAACGGTGCACTGCGCTACAGTGTTACAGATTCCGGCGGCACCAAATCTGCCAGCGAACTAAACGGCCCCCTGACCGAACAGGGGTGGTCCTCGGGATCACCAAACTTTACCAATCACAAGTCGCCATCACATCCCAATAAAATAACGCAGACACCCGGTCACCCCCGGTCCTGAACTCTTGATCGCTGACGCTGAGCACGCGAACTGTGAGCGTCTGATTTTTTTTGTCAGGACGTAAAGTTCTGTGGTGTGGATGTTATATAGGGTATTACACGGGTGTTCGGTGTTCGGATACTAATAAAAAATAAATTACATAATCCATCTCTAAACCGCGAGACGAATTTATAAAGCCTAATTAACCCATCATTAGCACATGTGTTACTAGTGGCACTTTTATTGTTAAATCATAGACTAATTAGTTTTAAAAGATTCGTCTCGTAAAATTTTTCGTAATTCATATAATTAGTTATTTTTTAGTCTATATTTAATATTTTATGTATATATCTAAATATTTGATGGGATATGACGTAAAGTTTTAAGGTTAGATCTAAACCTGAAAAACTGTTGATTCAGGAAACGCATACGACACTGATTGATGTGACGAGGGCACTACCACTACGGCACTACCAACGGCACGCAGCGCAGGCCACCCACAATCCCGTCGGAAACACAAACACGGGGCCGGCTCGTGCCGATGCCAATGATTCCAACCTCCCAATCCAGTTCTAGTCCCAAGCTCCCAGCGAGGGGAGTGGGAAAAAAAGCGGCAGGCAGTCGAGCACGAACCCAAAAGGCGGGCCGCCGACTTCCTCGCAGCATCCCGGGCGAGGGGACCAATGGCCACGGGGGCTCCGCGTCACCCACGACCAGATGGTTCGAGGGCACGCGACGAAATCGCTCCTGCTGTCCTGCACCAGTCGATCGATCAGGGGATGAAGGGCCAGCACCAACCCCGGCAGGCCGGGATCCGCACCCTCGCGCAACTCCGGCGCTTAAGGACGACGAGCACGATCGGGATCGCGATTCGTCCGCGGATCTCTGCCGATAGATAGATAGGGGCCGTTTGCTATGGCTCCCGAACCAGCTCCAGGAGCAGTTTCGCTGCTCCACCAGTCAAACGGCAGAGAATGGCTTCGCTCCGTGTTCGGAGCTGTGGAAAACCTGCTGAGAGAGACGAGGAGAGAGAGGATCCAAAAAATATAGCTTCCTCCGGCTCCGCGACGGATAGTGGGCCCAGAACCGGCCGGTGGCCTGATTTGCCCCCGAGGCGCGTCGGCACGGGCGACGGCGGTGTAGGGGCGTCTCGGGGTGCACGATGGCGGCGCGGAGCTCGTCCGGCGTCGAGGCAGATGCGGCGCGCCTGTGCTGGGGCGCAGCTCATGCGGAGTCGTCGGGTTTGCCCCGGATGGCGCAAGGATGGCTGGCAGAGGCGCACGAGGATGCGGCCGCAACGGCAGTGCTCAGAGGCGCATGCGAGGAGGGAGGGAGGGCGGGCGCATGGCCACGCAGCGCGTGTAGTGGCCGGACCTCCGGACGCCGAAGCGCAGGGGCGCCGGGTGTAGAGGAAAGAGCTGGCTTGGAGGGCAGAGCCGGCGCGAGCGCGGAAGCGTGGCCCTATGGCGCGCTGCGAGGCGTTGGAGGTTGAAGGAGATGCGTCGGATAGATCGATAGGCCACGTGGGGTTCGACCGAACAGACAAGGTTGGGGAAAAAAGAAAAGAAAAGAAAAAGAAAAAGAAAAAAAGGTATTGTAGATAATTCATCCTTTTTAATTACTAGAAGAAGTTGTTTTACCAAACGGTCTAAAAAAACTGCTTTAACTCTGTAGGTGAATCTACTCCACCGTTAAAGCCACAACTAAAACTATATTCGCTGATGTCGGAGCTCTACCAAACCGCGTATCCGCCACGGGCCAGTCGTACGTACGTGCTCTGAAATAGCATGTCCTATGAGCTGTGTGGTCCTCGTGGTACCAACGCTCGATTTTGGCAACCGCATGCCGAAGCTGAACCAACTTGCAATGGCCCCGGCAGTGAGCAGCTTCGATCAGAGTGGCGTGTGTGGAAGTGAAACCCATCCCTAGATACTCCTAGAAACGGAGAAACGAGCGTACGATGCATGGTTCGATTCAGTGCTAGAGCAACCGAATCCAAACACTACGGAGCTCAATCATCGATAAATCTCCCAACGGCAAAACTCATTAATATCGAAAACTACCTGTAAGCCTCTAACGAAGCTTGGCTAGACAAAAGTACAAACAAGTATATACATTATAATTATAAATATGTTTCTCCGCCAAAATTTTAGCGACCATGTATACGTGAGCGCGTCATATACCATCATGTTTATATTGACTAAAATAAGCTGTTAACTGCTAAAAAAAACTCTAGTTGATCCAAACAACCCAATTTAGAGCATCTTCAAAAGCCTTTCTAAATTTCACTCTCTAAATCATTATTTACAGAGTCATATGCATAAAAATCGCTTTCTATATCTTTTCACTCTCCAACAGTTTTTCTATATCTCATGCGTACTATAGAGAGTCATTCTCGTCTTTTATTTTGGCTAGCGAAAAATCCGGAATAGAAGATGGCTATATTTGGATGACCATTTAGAAAAGCTGTTGGAAAGTAGTTTTTCACCAAAATCATTATTCCTAGCATTTAGGAAGGATATTGAGTCTCTTGGAGATGCTCTTACCCCCTCCGTCCGTTTTGAATTATTATTCAACTATCCAACTTAGAGCATCTCCAAGATCCTTTCTAAATCTCACTCTCTAAATCATCATTTGGAGTCATTTGCATAAAAATCGTTTTTTATATCTTTTCAGTCTCCAACAGTTTTTCTATATCTCATACGCACTCCAGAGAACCATTCTCGTCTTCTATTTTTGGTTAGCGAAAAATCCGAAATAGAATATGGCTATATTTGGATGACTATTTAGAAAAACTGTTGGAGGTTAGTTTTTTACCAAAATCTCTATTTCTAGCAATTAGGAAGGATATGGAGAGTCTCTTGGAGATGCTCTTACTTCTTCCGTCCCAAAATAATTGACGTTGTACCATTTAAGTTTTGTCCCAAAACACTTACATTCTCGCTTCCCAATAACATTTCTCTTTTTCTAATATATTTCAACCTCTGTCTCTCTATCTCTCTCCTTCTCATAGGGGCACTTTGGTCTTTAGCTACATCATTAATATTCGTGTACAATCCTAAAACATCCATTGTTTTGGGACAGAGAGAGTATAAAAAAATTAGCTGGTCTAAAAAGGGTCATAGTTTTGTGATGCTAATAAAAAGTTTTGTGTTGTTATTCAATTTGGTCATAGACCGAACAATGTCGGCTAAAGGTTAGGTTTCAGAATAAATTCATGACACAATCTTGTACAAAAACTATACTTGTGTATTGAGGGCTATTTATTTATGCAAGATGGATTGCCCACAGATCCGTAAATAAGCTTAATTTTGTAGGTTTAAGCATATTTGTGGGTTTACGGACAATCCAACTGGCATCACTATTGTGAGAAGCCTGACCAAATTTATCTTACCTATACTATGTCCGCCCCAAAATAAGTACATATCTCGTACTTTGAGGAGTAAACTAATCTCAAGTTTGACTAGAATTATAGAAAACAATATTAACATGTGTACATCTAAATAGGTCTACTAGAAAAATATTTGGTGTAATTAATCAAATGATATTTATTTGATATCATAAATATTAATATTTATTTAGTCAAATTTAAGATCAGTTGACTCCTTGAAATACCGGATGTGCACTTATTTTGAAACAAATGAAGTAATATTTTACCATAATTTTGTTTAAGTTTTGGCTTGTCCTAGAAAATTTGGCCATGGTCAACTACGGTAAATAGGAGCGGGAGGGCAAGCCACGGGCTGCCATTTTGGTTGCATGGCTTTGGCTTGACCGTCCAAAACAAATGAAGGGCGATGTTTCGGCTTGCTTGTGGTTTCACGTAGTCCACTATTTTTAGCAGTGAATTTCAAATGATAATGAGTACGTTTGGTTTTTGCCCATGCATATGCGTGCCCTGCCAAACCAGTTTGGTTGGCTGGATTTGGCTGTGCATAGGCTAGAAAGTGTCATCGGTTGCCTGTGCAATGTTGAGACAAAATCGCAGCAGTCATCGAAGCTTTGATGGTGTCCACGGTCAACGACCGAGACGTACGTGAGGCAATATCTCTTGAATCATGTATCCAAATTACAATCGGTTTGCATTATTAATGTTCCTCATGTTTTTCTCAACAAAACAGGATTCAAGTTAGTTATATTTTTATTGAGAAAAAAGTAGCATATAGACCTCACATGCATGTCATGCTCATAATATTTGGCAAAATTTGTCAGGGTCTAAAAACGGGTTAATGGCCCGATCGTAAAAAAAAAAAAGACAGGGTCTGAACGCAAACACCCTTTGTTCTCTTGATTTTTGGTGCTGCCCAATTTGGTTTGGTCAAGATCTGGACACCTTACTTTTTTGCCACGTTTTAGCAGCCATGCCCCAATTTGGCACAAACTAAATAGTGCCTATGCAACAATTTTAATTTGCCAAACTGGGTGGGTAGGATTTTAATGCGATCCGTTCTTCAATGTGAGAGCGATCCGCCCACCAATGTGAGGTGGGTTTTGATTTGAAAAGTTCAAGCTTTGCGAGTTTTGGTTTGAACTTTTCAAGTAACCAATACGGTGTTCGTTAAGGTTTTCCTTTACAATACGATAATCTTTACTTTAAGGTACGGTTTTGGCATAGCTCAAACTCTGAAATTCAAACAAGATTTGGAGTTCATAGAATAAAATGAAGTGACTTAGACATATATTTTTAGTTTAAACAATAACAAAGCCGCTTTAGAAAATTTTATGGCTAGAGATTGGTCAGACAAGCCTTGATGGATAGAGTACTACTTTCTGTTTTCTTAATAGGGTACTACTAGGGCCAGCTTGCGCACTTCTCCTCCCCCCCACCCCCACCCCCACCCCCACACCCACACCGTATCGTCCATTAAAAAAATCTGCTTCCCCGCCTTTGGCGTCGCCTCCCCCGCCGCCTCCTCACATCGGCCTGCTCCAAATCGGCGAACGCTGACCTCACCCTCGCCCCTGCTCCACCACCTCCCACCGCCCACGGCAACCTCCTCCTTCCCCTTCCCCCTCCCGCAACCATCGCGACCTCCGGTGAGCTCCGGCCCCATGGCGCCCCCGCTCCGACCTGACCCGGCCACCTCCAGCACCGCCAGGGCCCCTAAACCGCCCATCCCCATTCCCACCGCCTGCCCGGCCTTCCTCCCCCAAATCCCTTCCTTCTATGGCCGCTGGAGTTAGGGTTGGGGGCGGCGGTGGTGCGGTCGCCAGAGTTGGGCATCATCTTCTCCGCGCGGTCGTGCGGGTGGTGCGGGCGGTCCCTTCTTCTCCGGTGGTGATGACGACAGTGAGTTGGTGGCGCGAGCTCGTGGTGGGGCGCGGGTGTGTGCACCGAGAGGTAGATCCTGCACCCTCATTTTTTAGCATTTTCGTTTTTAATAACTATACGATGTTTTTTTGATAACTTGGAACTGTCGATAAACAGTTCTTGCTCCGCAACATAACTGAGAGAGCCTGCTGGGGCAGCAAGAATAATTTCGCCAGATGCCACGAGATTAGGCTACAACTTTAACTAAATAAAATACTGAATATAATAAAGTCTAGAAACACGTGGCAGGTGAGTAAGTATTCTTTAACAAAGGTTTACACCCGCAGGAGAAACATCTTCCGACATTGGCCTAACGTCAACATGCTTGTTCTTTAAGCATTGACCGTGTAACTATCTAACCAATGAGTAGTGTGCCATACTATCCCAAAACGAACATTCCAACAGCTAGTAATAATCTATATATAGAAGAAGAATCCGCATGCCTGTCCACCTGAAGAAAAGTTGCACGAGTGTGCCTCTATATACCTATTCCATGCCGGAAAATCATCCCCAAGAAACGATCAAAACTTTGGAAGAGTAGGAGTAGTTTTCTAGAGAAAAGGGAAGAACGCGATAGCTAGGAAGCGAAACTAGGAGAATGCCAGATCAGGGTGCGCGTCCGGCCGCCGGCAACACTACTAGCTAGTACCAGCTACGCTACGTATACGTAGCTACACGTCGCATCAGTCATCAACAAGAGGATCTACGCTGACCGCGTCAAACCAGACTCCCAGTGCGTGTGCGTGAACCACGCACCACAGACACACACACACACACAGGAGGCACAACTGCACAAGGCCGAGACGTCAGCCGTTCGCTCGCTCCCTCCATCCGGACCTCGGCACCATGTCGGCACAGCGTAATCCAAATGCATTCACGCGCTAATTTCTTTCTTAACAGTTAATCTACCGTAGTAGGAGTAATTAACAAAACCACGGCCACGAGATTTCATCTTCATCTCTATCCACATGTAATCCTCCCAATTACGCAGACCAGTACTCCGTCCTACTGCCGACCTGGTAGTAATTACAGGGGTGGTGTGTAACCGGTAGTTCGGGAAGATTGGGCCAGTATTAAACCGGCAGCCTTTTTACCGTGCGGTGGCGGTGGCACGCATCGATCTCCCCAGTTTGAACCGAACTTTTCAAGACGGCTATTCTGTCACGTTGCTTGCACGAGGCTCTGCTATATAGATAGAGGAAGGAGTAGTAGAGTAGATAGATACGCCGCAGCCGCCCGCCCCCCCTTGCCCGCGACGACTCTGCTGTGCTGCTCTGTTTAGTTTGCGTGGCCGGGTAGGGCAGGGCAGGGGAGGTTGGTTCGGTTCGGTCTTTGCATGCGCGGGCGACCACGTTGATGTGCTTCGAGCTGGCGGATCAGCAGCGCGGACCGCACGGCGGCGGCGCGGGGTGGCCGGCGAAGCGGCGTGCAGGAGCAGGAGGCGGGCAGGACGAGGGCGCGGGGATGGCAATGGCGGCCGCCGGCCCCGGGGAGGTGATGTCCGAGCCCTACCAGGCGCAGGAGCTGTCGACGATGGTGTCGGCGCTGACCCAGGTCGTGGCGGGCGGCCCGTGGGCCGGGTCCGCCGCCGCCGCCGCGCCGAGCGGGAGCGCCCCGGAGCAGCAGCCAATGCACGGCGGCTACGCGCACGAGATGGGGAGCTACCACGGCGCGCCATCGCCGGAGCACGCAGGTAACCAGCCAGCCTGGCCAAACACGTTTATTACTTCCCCCACAAGCTTTGCGCGCGCTCGCTCTTGCCGTGTTCCGCTGCTTACCGCCAAGCGCTTGCACGCTTTCCTTTAATCTGTGTTTTGTTACGACCTAGGTTTTGAAAGCCCCCGCTTGTGTCATTGTTTTTGTTTTTTGCTTGAGACGTGGCAGTCCTATGCTACATAGTACATAGTACTGTACTATGCAATATACTAGCTGTATGGTGGTATACTAGGCTATTCTTTTGTCGTCTTGACAAAAAAAAAGCACAATTCTGTACATGCATCCGCGCGCAGGAGATGCTAATGCCATGCCTTGTTTGTGAAACCTCTTTCCGAAAGCAAACAAAACAAACCATGATGTGCACATGAACGGTTTTTAGCATATTTGTTTTCAATCTTGTCGCGCCTCCACCTCTGTTGTTCATTGCATTTGCTCTGCACCATATCTCTATCGCGTGCTTAATGCTTTTTAATAACTTGGTCTGGTGGTCGAGTCATAATACGCGAGGTAACATTTGAATGCCTTCTTCAGAGCATGTAGTTTATCTCTTTCTAATCAAGGAACAGGCGCGGTGGTTAATCAATCTGGAAAAGAAGAAAGTACTAATAAGAGACAACCAATGAAATAAAAAGAAATGCGTAAATGAGGCACAATTTAGTTGCAAAAGGCACGATAAACATGGCGTCTCGACATGCGCGTGGCATCGCGACATGCCGTACTGTCCTGGTACCAAAACTTTCCACGGAACCGAGTCACATGAAGGAGCAGGGCAAGGGCAGTCTGGGCTCTTGGGCAGGGCATGCGTGCATTGCATCCCATGGTCAGCAGTCACCGCCATGTCTGTTATCTGTAGCGCCGCTGACATCAGAAGTGGAACGAACCATCATATCTGGAGTCTGGACACTGGACTGGACTGGACTGCAACCAAACGGCTCGCACAGTTGTACGCCCGTTCACCACCCTGATGCGCAACAACCCTTTTTTCGCAAATTCACTGCACCCTCCACAACGCAACAAGGGATACAGATACAGGCATACAGCTAGCATTAAGCAAGCCAGCCATCTCCATGTGGGGGCCGTTGGCCGTACGCTGCAGTCGCTACGTACGTGTGCGCGCTCCGCTTGCGTAATGCGTATTCCCTTTCTGGACGGAGGGAGTAGACTTCAGAGCTAAGATACATGCACGCTTCTTCACCCTTTGTTTGTTTATTTGTTTGTATGTTGCCAACAAGGATACCACACACTTCACAGAGGGCGTAATAATAAATTACTTTACTGATGAGGAAACCAAACGATTGCTGTAAAAGTTCCAGGGTCGCGCTGTCCCGTAGCACTAGTATTTTTTTTTTTTTGCCGTTTTGAAGTGCTTCCTTTTCTTTCTACTGGTTTCTACTTCATTTCGGGAATAAAACTCGTCGGCGTCGACAGAGATCGATCGATGCATTCGCTCTACATGTACGCTTGCAAAGTTAGATAATCCTGCTGTGTAGTGCGACGTCGCATTCACATGCAAAATATGCTCTGCAAGTGTTCAAAGCCGATCGCGCTAGTCGGTCGATCGTCATCTCCGCTTTTTTTTGGGTGCCTGGCTTATTAGTTATTACACACCTCTCACCTCGTGTGCCCGTATATATATTTCGCGCAGGCTCGGAGCTGAGCTCGGACACCCAGAGCGCGGGCGCGGCGGCCATGGAGGAGCACCACTCGTCAGCGGCTGCGCAGGAGGGGCCCGAGACGCCGCGGCGGCGGTACCGCGGGGTGCGCCAGCGGCCGTGGGGCAAGTGGGCCGCGGAGATCCGGGACCCGCACAAGGCGGCGCGCGTGTGGCTCGGCACGTTCGAGACCGCCGAGGCCGCGGCGCGCGCCTACGACGAGGCCGCGCTCCGCTTCCGCGGCAGCCGCGCCAAGCTCAACTTCCCCGAGGACGCGCGCCTCCACCCGGCGTCCACCACGGCGGGTGCGCCCGCCGCCGCCTCGTCGGCGCCTCTCGCCGCGGCGTCGGCCTCGATCTCCCGGCCGGCTGTCTACCCTGGCGACGTCCAGGGAGCGTCGGACTACGACTACCTGAGGTACCAGATGCTTCTGCGAGCGTCCACCGGCAGCCAAGGCACCCTCCTTCCGTTCTACACCGGCGGCGACGGCGGCATGAGCAATCCCTACGGCGGTGGCGGTGCCATCATGACCAATCCCTACGGTGGCGCCGGCGGTGGCAGCACGAGTGGGTTCCTGGGCTCCTACTACTCGTTCCCGCCCTCCTCTGTTTCTGTCGCCACCGTGCCATCCTCCACTTCCTCTGCTTCGGGATACTACTACTCGTCGCCGCACGACTCGCAACAGAGCGAGGCGTCCGCCGCGGCGGCCGACTGGAACTGGAAGAGCACGCTGGCCTGGCCCGACTCGAGCCAGTACCCGCCGCCACCTCACACTCAGTAGCGGCAGCAGCAGCTAAGACCCTCCACAATGGACGAGTTTGCCGTAAAAAAGGTACGTTCTGTAAACAGTATCAGGCAACGAGTTCTTTACGGCTGCAGTGTGAGGAACTATTGTGTGCTGCCTTAAACGGTAGACGTTCAAATAAAATAGTGTTTATATTAGTTTAAATAGGGCGGACGTACGGAGATCCATTCATGCATAAAGATTAATATTATTTAATCAATCAAGTAGCGACACAACTACTTAACCTCGCTTCCACTCTATTAGACACCACTAAAAATTGACATCACTCATAAATTTTCTCTTTCATCTCTAGCATCAGGCGACACGCTGTGGAAGACATAAGCAGCAGTCCAGGAATCGACCGACCCCTGTTCTTATTTCTTTTCTCTCGAACAATAAGGTGAGTACGGCTGGATGGAGACGGCAAAGCAAACCAACGCAGATCAAGAAGAGGAAGATGCTTTCATTTCTTTCGTGTATGACGACACCAAAGTGGTCTTTGTTTATAATAATAAATATATTGGGTTCTATATTTCCATAAGATAAGTTTTATTTATTATCATTTTTAAGAATGTGAATGATGTAAGCATTGAGAATAAGAATGCCTCTTTGTCTATGAATACAACAAATAAGCGGAAGAGAGTGCATGATATATCTTTGAAATTATGGCACTATCGTTTATGTCATATTTCGAGAGGGAAATAGAGCGATTGATCAAGTAATCAATTCTTCCGCCTTTAGAATTTTCAGATTTAGAGCAATGCATTGATTGCATAAAAGAAAAGTACGTTAAGAAAATAAAGAAATATATCAAACGAAGCGTAGGAATTTTAGAAATAGTTCACACATACATCTATGGTCCTTTTCCTACAAAGAGTGTAGATAGTTATGATTCATTTATAACATTCACGGATGACTATTCTCGTTTTGGCTATATTTATCCAATTAACGAAAAGATCGAAAACATTGGATAAATTTAAGATATTTAAGGTTGAAGTAGAAAATCAGCACAACTTAAAGATTAAGATAGTAAGGTCCGACCGTGGGGGAGAGTACTACGGTCGACATACCCCATATGACTAAGTTTCTGGACCCTTTGCAAGGTTCTTACAGGAAAATGGCATAGTAGCCAATATTCTACACCGGACGAGCCTCAGCAGAATGGAGTAGCTGAAAGACACAACCGTACCTTAATGGATATGGTGAGAAGCATGATAAGTTGCTCTACCTTACCGATAAGTTTATGGATAGAGACGTTAAAAACCGCCATTCATATTCTTAATCGAGTGAGTCAGTGCCCAAAATACCGTATGAGTTGTAGACAGGAAAGAAACCCTCACTTAACTATTTACGTGTGTGGGGTTGTCCAGTTGAGGCAAAAGTTTTTAACCCAGACATAGGAAAGCTAGACTCCAAGACAGTCAGTTGTCATTTCATTGGCTATCTAGAAAAATCCAAAGGTTATCGCTTCTATTGTCCTGACAGATAAACGAAGTTTGTAGAAATAAGACATACTATATTCTTGGAGGATGATATGATCAGAAAGAGCATGGTAGCGCGAGAAATTAGTTTTAAAGAGAAGCGGGTATACGTGGCCACTCCTATGGTTCAGGAGCCATTCTTCACGCTACCTGTTGTTACTGTACTAACAGTGCAAGACACTGTAGTAACAGCACCTGTTGTTAGTTCTCCTATAGCAACAATGAATGAATATGAGGAACACGTCCTTCAGGATCCCCAAGAACCCATTGTCACACATGAGGGAGAGCAACAACAGTCTCATATAGAACAAGTGTCATCTAACGAGGCCCCTAGAAGGTCATAAAGAGTCAGGAGATCAGTCATTCCTGATGATTACGAAGTTTATGAATGTGAGGAATTTCAAATAGAGGGTGGACCCACCTCATTTGAAGAAGCCATGAGAAGCGCTCACTCATCCAAGTGGCTTGGAGCCATGGAAGATGAAATGAAATCATTGAAAACCAACGGTGTTTGCAACTTAGAAACAATTCCTAAAGGAGCCAAGACAGTAGGCTGTAAATGGGTCTACAAAACTAAACATGACTCCAAAGGAAATATAGAAAGGTTTAAAGCGCGACTTGTGACAAAATGTTTCATGCAAAGAGAAGGCATATATTACAATAAGATATTTTCTCTAGTCTCATGTAAGGATTCTTTTAAAATCATAATGACGCTTATAGCACATTACGACTTAGAATTACATCACATGGATGTAAAGACGGCGTTCCTAAACGGGGATCTGGAGGAAAATGTTTACATGGCACAACCGAAAGGTTTTGTTGTGGAAGGAAAAGAACGTATGGGATGCCGCCTAAAGAAATTCATTTATGGATTAAAACAAGCTTCAAGACAGTGGTATTTAAAATTTGATAGTACAATAAGAAAGTTTGGGTTTTAAGAAAATGTAGAGGATAATTGCGTTTATGCAAAATTCAAGAATGGGAAATACATTTTCTAGTCTTGTATGTGGATGACATCTTGCTCGCTAGCCGTGATGTTAATCTACTATTGGAAACAAAGAAGTTCTTGTCCTCGAAGTTTGATATGAAGTATCTCGGTGAAGCTTTATTCGTCCTAAGAATAGAGATTCACCGAGATGAAGAAAATAGGGTTTTAGATTATCGCAAAAGACATACTTAGAAAAAGTTCTAAAGAAATACAATATGTAAAATTGTAAGTCTTCACCTGCTCGCATGGTCAAGGGCGACAGATATAGAGAATTTTAATGTCCTAGGAACCAATATGAGATCGATCAAATGAAAGCGGTTCCATATAGTTCAGCTATCGGAAGTTTACAGTATGCTCAAGTGTGTACTCGCCCTGATTTAGCATTTGTTACCGAGTTACTTGGCAGATATCATAGTAATCCAGGAATAGAACACTGGAAATTAGTAAAGAAAGTTTTGCGTTACCTACAAGGTATGAAGGGTCTCATGCTAACATATAGAAGATCCGATTCCCTACACATAGAGGGGTATATAGATTCTGATTATACGGGAGATGATAGAAAATCCACGTCAAGATACATATTTACTCTCACAGAAGGAGCTATATCGTGGAAAAGCTCAAAGCAAACCATCACCATCATCCATAATGTATGCCGAGTTTGTAGCATGTTATAAGACCGCAGGGCAGGTGAATTGACTGAAGAAATTCATGCCCAGGTTGAAAATGGTAGACGACATACATAAGCCACTTAAGTTATACTACGATAATAATCCAGCAATATATTATGCTCACAACAATAAGTCAAGTGGTGCCACCAAACACATTGATATAAAGTATTATGTTATGAAACACAAAGTCTAGGATCATATAATTAGCCTTGAACATATAAGAATAGAAAAGATGCTCGCGGATCCACTTATAAAAGGCTTACCACCCAGTGTGTTCAGAAAACAATTAGCCGACATGGGTTTAAGGGAAAGCCTATGATTCTTGGACAATAAGGGCCTAGTCAAGAATCTGTTTCAAAACATAGGAGTGCATTGTAGCTGTTTAATCTAATGACAATTGACCATGACGATGAGGCACGCTCTATGCACTGATTTATGATGGAATGAGAAAAGATAAAGTAAGTTGAGTTTTAAGTAATAAGATGAGATCAAGAGGGAGATTGTTAGTGGTGATCTCACCAGCTCGGCCCAACGGTCGAGTTGGGCCTTGATATCGCGCCCTGATCGGGGGCACCCAACACTACATGGTTGGTGGGCCCCCATCACACTGTCCTATATAGAGAAGCGGGGGCCGATGACTCCCTTAACGAGGTTGATTGAGCTATAGTTTCCACCGACAAAACCCTAACACCGATCTAGAGGGGGTGCGTAGCTAGTGACGGGAAGCCACCACCGTCTTCTCCACTGGGACACCGTGCCACTGCTGGACCGCACCATCGGACTCCACAGCAACACGGATATCGCCATGGATAGCTCTAGCTCTTTTGTCAAGCCCTTCGACGTTCGGTGATGTCTCACCTCTCACCCTCTCCTCTCTGTTACTCTATTTCTTCATGTACTTGGATGAACTATATCTTTTATCACAAGTAGAAGAGGTTGTACCCCCAAGATCTATGCCTAGTTGATCCTATAGTATCTATCAATGGTATCAATTGAGCCTAATCTAGGCATAGATCTAGGCTTTGGGTAGAAAAGAAGAAGAAATTAGGAGGTAATTCGATTTTTTATCTGGATGAAACCTTAACCCTGACCCTAAAGGGGAAAGGATGGAGAAGGGGATGAACCTACCTGGGTTTTTCTTGCCTCCGTCGACACCGTCGTTTGCACGGGAAGAAGACCGCGCCGCCGCTTCGCCGGGTCACGGGGAGGGAGCCACCGAAGGACGCGGCCTCGCCGCCGCGTGTACCCTACCGGGATTGGGCACAGGGCACCGCAGCAAGACCGCTCGACGGTGGCGCACTCACCCTCTGGTGAACACTCGCGCCAGCGAGGGGACCTACGGCGGCGCCGCCAACCTCATTCCTCCGGCTGTGCTGCGGGTGGCCGTCGTTGTTGCTCTGCTTCGCGCTGAGAGAGTGAGAGGGAAGGGAATGAGGCTTGGGTTCGGGGGGAGAGCGCCGTCGTGCCGTTTTGATCAGCCGAGATGCGCGCTCAGTCATCGATCTAAGATGGACGGCTGCAAGTGCACCGGGCCAGATTCAGCCCAGGCGGGCGAGTGAAATCCCGGCCCAAGCCCACGTTGCGGCCTAGGAGTGGGGGAGCACGGGCACGAGCCACCGCCGCAGGCCAAATTTGCTGCTGGTCAGCGACAGTGCGCATCGCGCAAGCAGTTTCGGCCCAAGTCGCACAGTTATTTTTTTGGTTTTGTTTTTTAATTTTTAGAAGTAAATTTTGATGATTTTTTACTAGTTTAAATCTCTTTCCAAATTTAAACCAACGGGGTAATTTTTTTCAGAGAGTAAATGAATACTTTTGAAAAGTAGATAAAGTATTTTTCATGTTTCCGCTGCGAATGATGATGTTTATGATCTTCAAATTAAATTCGAACCAATGGGAGGATTTAATTTTGAGGAATAGTTATAATTTTCAGTAAATTTATGATTTTGCTATTTTCTGACCAAAGTTATTGATAGCAGTATTATAAATGTTTGATTTATGAGTTTATGCATTGATTCTATTTTCTGCCCAACGGTGATGTAGAATTAATGTAGAAGAAGTTTTATGTTTTAATTTTGACCAACGTTAAATTAAGGCATGCAATCATTATGTTATGTTTTCTCACTTTCTTTGACACTGTTTTTCAGGACTCAATTCTATAGTATTCATCTCGCATATTCCACCTCTTAAAGGGGGCAACTACAGAGTATGGTGACAGAAGTACGAGCTCGCACTTGCGCTGTCCGAGAATGACTTAGCACTTACCTCTCCATGTCCTACTGAGCCAGAGGACCTGGTGAGGTCAGAAAATAAAATTGATGCTGATTTTACTGCTCGAAAGCGAGATCATGTAGAAGTTAGAATGGGAAATACCTGTCCGTGTCTTGCCGCCGTGCCGTGGACCCGCGGTGGCAGCGCGCATCACCGCCGGCCGTCGTGTGCGCGCGCGCACGAGTTCCCACGGCCACGCTGGACCGCTCCACCTCTGGCTCGCCCTCCCCGCAGCGCCCGCTGGGGCCAAGCCGTCCGGTGCCGGCCCTTCCTCACGTGAGTGCACGCGTACCCCCGGTCCCGTTGCTCCTTGGCCCGCTGCCGCCCGAGCCTCCATCGTCGGTTGTCCCGTCGTCGCCGTGGTGCAACTCCTCATGCCGCAGTCCCACTGCGGTGCCCCCAGGCCCCGCGCGCGCTGCTCTGCCTCTCGGCCAGCGCCGCTACATGCCGTGGTCGCCGTGCCGCGGCTACCATCGTCCGCGTCGGTACAGCTTTACCGTGCGTAGCTTCGTCTCGCCTCCTCTCCTCTGTGTGCAGCACCGACGTCCCCTCCTCTTCCTTCCTACGCCGTGTTCCCGTCCGGTGCGCCCATGGGCCGCTGCTCCACGGCGCTCCCCCTCCATTCGCACCATGGCTGCGCCTACCATCGTGCACGCTGCAGCACCCTACCGTGGCTAGCCTGCTGCCTAGAGTCGGTGAAGCACCGCCGCTGAGCCGCCTCACCTCCGCCGCGATCCGCACATCACCTCTCCACCTCCGTTGCCTAGCGCCGGGCACCACCGCCCGGTCGCGCACTCCTTCCCCGCGCGCGCACCGCCGTTACGCCGCCGCCACTCCTGGATGCGCCGCTCCCGCCGCCGGCCGGTACTCCCTGTGTGTGCTCCGCTTTTGAGGATGACGATAGGGGTAAGAATCCAAGTAAAAACATTGTATAGGGTTGCTATTGCAAAATACTAGACTCGCGTAAATAGTACATTAGTACCGTGGATTAATTTAAGGAAAGTATGGGGGCCTTCACGCAAATTTACCACCGCCGCCGTGATGGGCAAGCTCATCACAGCGTGAGTAGAAGCTCCCTTTGCTATTTGGGCGGATCAGTGGCCGCTTTGGTCTGGGCGGCTTATGCTTGCGCTCTGGGCCCGGTGCCACGCCGCTAGGCCACGTCTGGCTAGCGGGCCGCGTGCATGTCTGTGGGCCGAGCCAAGTGAAAGCTCTAGATTGGTTTTGGTTAATTGATGAAACCCTAAGTGCTAACCTAGTTTATCAAGATGATTATGAGATAGGTAGCACTACTCCAAGTGATGAAGCAATGACGAAGATCATGATAATGGTGATAGCATGGTGATGATCAAATGCTTGAACTTGGAAAAGAAGAAAGAGAAAAACAAAAGGCTCAAGGCAAAGGTATAAAATGTAGGAGCCATTTTGTTTTAGTGATCAAGACACTTAGTGAGTGTGATCACATTTAGGATAGATAGCCGTACTATTAAGAGGAGTGTAACTCGTATCGAAATACGGTTATCAAAGTGCCACTAGATGCTCTAACTCATTGCATATGCATTTAGGATCTAGTGGAGTGCTAACACCCTTGAAAATATTTGTGAAAATATGCTAACACATGTGCACAAGGTGTTTGTAGGGTTGAGATGGGTTTGGGTCCGGATGCAAAATTCTTGGTGGTTGGCACACTTGAGCAAGGGTGAAGAAGTAAGAGTTGAAATGGAGTTGATCGAAATGATCTTTGGCGTCGGTCCGATGTGACCGACGGCGAATCCGTATAATGGACGCCGACCGCTGCGTTCGATCATGGCCGACTCGGCGGCATATGATGGCTAGGTTGTTGAGCACGGACGCTGGCTGCGTCCGGTCAAGGTGGACCGGACGCGTCCGGTCGAAAAATCATGCCTCGGGGAGCTTACTGGAAACGACCGGACGCTGGGGCTTCAGCGTCCGGTCAGTTTTATCGAAGCGTCCGGTCACTCATCGCGACCGTTGAAATCGGCGAAACAGCGTTTGAAGCCGGTGATGCGTGATGCGTCCATCGGCGACCGGACGGACGCCGAGGCCGCGTCCGATCGGTATGACCGGAGCGTCCGGTCAGAGCGTGTTTTGCCCAGTGAAGGGGTACAACGGCTCTATTTGATGGGGGCTCTATTTATAGCCCCATGGCCGGCTCAAGGGAGCTCTCTTGCACATTTTCATTGACATAGCAACCTTGTGAGCTTAGCCAAAGCCCTCCCACTCATCTCCATCATTGATCCATCATCATTGTGAGATTGGGAGAGAATCCAAGTGCATTGCTTGAGTGATTGCATCTAGTGGCACTTGGTATTCGTGTTTATTTGCTGGATTTCGCTTTGTTTCTCTTGGTGGTTGCCACCACCTAGACGCCAGTTGGAGCAGCGGTGAAGGATCGGCACGAGTTGGTGATTGTTCGTGGCCGCCTTCGGTGATTGTGAGGGGAGTTGTACCTTCCCCGGTGGAGTGCCAAAAGGTAACTCTAGTAAATTGCTCGTGTCATTGAGTTACCTCACTTGTGGGTCGGTTCTTGCGGTGTCCTATCGTGTGGACGAGGTTTGTGAAACACCTCTTAGCCGCCGAACCACCAAGTGTTGGTCGACACAACGGGGGCTAGCGTGTTGGCAAGCACATGAACCTCGGGAGAAAAATCGGTTGTCTCTTGTCATTCGCATTCTCCCGGTGATTGGCTATATATTCATCGTGTAATTGGTTCACTCCACGACCCGGCGGTATAATCGTCTCACTTACTCATTTACATTTCCGCAAACTAGATATAGCAAGCTCTTTAGTGTAATTAGAATTGAGAGCTTGCCTTGTGCTTTAAACATATCTAGTGGAGCTCTTTAGTGTAGCTTTTGTGAGAGCTCATTAGTGAGTAGTGGTCAAGTAGATTGTGTGCAAATAGATCATTGCAACTAGAATTGTTGGATAGGTGGCTTGCAACCCTTGTAGAGCTAGAGCAAGTTTGCATTTCGCTATTTGTCTTACTAATCAAATTGCTCTAGTTGATTTGTAGTTTTTAAATAGGCTATTCACCCCCCCTCTAGCCATATTAGGACCTTTCACCAAGCCACTGGCCTTTAGTTTCTGAGCACTTGTTAAATTAGTTTTGAAAATAAACTCGTAAAATCAATATAAAATTGTGCAGGTGTCCAAAAATGGTGAAACCAGTTTGGTTGAATTCCTAAAATCATGATCCATCCAATAGTGTATTTTATTCACATAGTTTGATGATATTCTTAGGAGATATATAATTAATTTGGGATACTTAATATTGTAAAAATATAAACTTAAAAGAATTGTTGTGATAAATCGGTGATAGTGTTGAATCTAAAATTTTTACAGTTGGCTCTTAGCAATATTAGGCACTCGTGGTAATTTTTGTAGCTACAGAATAATCAGTTTGCTAGGTAGCTAATGATGCTCTATTTCGAATAAGGATTAAATCAAAAGAATGAAATAAAGAAACACCTTGGTTTATATAACTAAAATAATTGTTGGGAAATAATGCCTTATCCGACAACGTGTATATGTAGCCTAAGTACGGTCGTCGTTAGAACTAGCCCATTAACTCGAGAGGCGTACGTCGTATTTTACGAGTCACGATTGCAGTTGATTAATTACATCTTTGCCTTGCATCGCATGCGTATCATATAGGTACGATGATGGATCAACGGATTGATCGAAGGATGATTGGGAATCCGAAGATGGTGTAAGGGTATTCTCTCTAGGAGATGATGCAATGGGCTTTCTATCCAGTTGATGGTGGATGATCTGAAGATGCAGATACTAACTTTTAATATATATCTTACCCAAGCAAGCCCCGGTGCATAACTCCTACTTTTTTGCGGTTTAAATTATATTTGTGCATTAAATTTTAAGGAGTTGAATAAAACCCACTTGCATATATATATATATATATCTTTATCCTATGAGTCTTACTAGTATGATAGGATCGGGTAGATTGCTATGCTATAGGACTCCTGTAGAAGTCGAGTGATTGTATGTCACTCGCGAGAGATAAGAAATATATTATTGTATCATTATCACTTGGAAAATATAAATGGTGGAAAGAAAAAATGGTGACCAGGCAGGGATATGGTTTGGGTATTGGTGGGTGTAAGAGGTTGTGTCACCACGGATGCGGGGCATAGCCTGGTTACACTGCTTTCCCTATCTGTGTCGGTTAAGGACTGATCGTTGCAATGGACGCTAGGCAAGTCACAGATCTATTATTCCGAGCACATACTTGTGTATGGACGCTTAGAAGACTTGTTACTCTCTTATCGTGGATCCGGCTCTTTCCGGACCGACTGTCTTGGTGATTTTTCTTTTGGGTTAGGAGGTCCTTGCACCGTACTGAGTCCAGGACTCAGAGGCGGGGGCTTGGAGTCCTAGTTTGAACGGGGACCTGGACACCCAGGATAGGAGGGTGATGGGTTGGTCCTGGTTGTGCCCGGGGTACAAGCGGGGCGTGTGTTTTTAGGGTACCCAGCTGGGGACATTGGTTCATGAATCGTTGCTAAGTCGGTATGACTTGTCTTAACTCTAGCATCGTAGTAAGAACTGAAAGATGAAAGGTGATTAAAAGGAACTCTGATTGCTTACCACATGCTTGAAAGTAGCACAGGTGCTTACATAGAATGGTTAGTTAATAAATCAATGCGCCTATTGATAAAAATCGAATATAAGGACGCACGCTTAGTAATGCTTCCTGCAAACGCAATAAACCCACAAGTCAGATAGTCTTGCATATCCTTAGAGTCTTTTCTTTCCTTCTATCGGGTAAGTTTTGCTGAGTACAATTGAGTACTTAGGGTTTTATTCCCCCTATTGCAGATGACAGGTGGATGCTAGAGCTAACCCTTGTGTGTGGATACCTCCTGGTGGGTTCAACGAGGATTCCCTTACGCTGCGATCGTAGTTGTTATTTATAACTCTCATCAAATGCTTTTATAAATGAGAGTTTCCTAATCTATTATCGTAGTTTATATATCAATACTTCATCATGTCATGAATAGATATTTAATTCCGCTGTAATTCTGATCACATGTTTATATTCCGCTGTTAAATTAAATTGTTCATAACTCTGATAATATGATTACATTCCACTGTTGTAACAATAAATATTATATTCTGATGTTATATTAAAAGTGATGTAAGAAATGGCTAAGAATGATGTAAGCTTTATTCTCTCATTTGTGACCCTGATGGCAAAAATATGAATTTTTGGGTTCTTCCCTGGGGTGTGCCCGACGAAACCGAGTAATTTAGTGTTCTCCCCTGAGTGCTTAGTGTCTAATGAAAGACGAGCACTCCTGAGAGGCATTAGATTAGGTAGTTCTGCCACATCAATCCCAGATTGTGATACCGCCACCGAGTATCTTAAGAAAGTGGAGAGTCAGTTTACTGGCTCTTCAAAAGCTTATGCAAGCACCTTAATAAAGAAATTATTCAATGAGAAATACTCTGGTGGAGGTATAAGAGAACACATATTAAAGATGAGCAACACGACATCCAAACTCAAGCCAATGGATTTGGGGCTCAAAGATGAGTTCCTAATTCATTTAGTTCTTGCTTCCTTGCTGAAAGAGTATGAAATTTTTGTTGTTACCTACAACTTGCAGCCTGATAAGTGGGATATTGGGGCCGTTCGCTGGTCTGGTTCAGACCAGCCAGCCTGCTGTTTCCCCTCTCAAGTTACTGTTCACCAAACCAGTCGAACAATATTTTTCTCTCACAACAAACCAGCCGAAACAGTGTTTTCAGCCAAGTTTTAGACCAACGAACGGGGCCATTGAGAAGCTCATTGCAATGTGTGTGTAAGAGAAGGAGAGGCTTAAAAGCTGATAGGGTGACTTTGCAAACCTTGTGAAGAAAAATAAAAGGAAGAATTTTAATGCCCAACCTCATGGAAAAGCCCCTTAGATTAATCATCAGCAGAAAAACAACAATGTACAAGTTGACAAGGATCAGTGCAAATGGTGCAAGAAGCATGGACATTACCAGAAGGACTGTCCAGAGTTCCTGAAGAACCTTCTAAAGAAAGGTGAGGACATTATTACATTCATAGATGAGTCCTTGTATTTAAGTTATTCAAAATCTACTTGGTGGATTGACTTAGGTGCAACTATTCATGTTGCAAATTCATTACAGAGATTCCATATGAGAAGGACCCTATAAAGAGGAGAAAGAAGAATTAAAGTAGCAAATGGAGTTGATGCTGAAGTTGAAGCCATTTGAGATCTCTCTCTAGACTTAGTTGATGGTTTTGTACTTAAGCTTTCAGATGTTCTAGATGTACCCTCTTTATGAAGAAACTTAATAAGTATTTCACGTTTAGATGACGATGGATATGATTGCCATTTTAGTAATGGCAAATGTCACATTGTTTATAATAATAAATGTGTTGGTCTTGCCTTCCGATAAAACAAGCTTTATTTATTATCACTTTCTGAGAATGCGAATGATGTAAGCATTGAGAATGAGAATGCCTCTTCATCTATGAATGCAACAAATAAGCGGAATAGAGTGCATGATGTATCTTCGAAATTATGGCACTGTCGTTTAAGTCATATTTCGAGGAGGAGAATAGACCGATTGGTTAAAAAATCAATTCTTCTGCCTTTAGAATTTTTAGATGTAGAGCAATGCATTGATTGCATAAAAAGAAAGTACGTTTAGAAAATAAAAAAAGATGCCAAACGAAACGCATGAATTTTAGAAATAGTTCACAAAGACATCTATGGTCCTTTTCCTGTGAAGAGTGTGGATGGTTATGATTCATTTATAACATTCACAGATGACTATTCTCATTTTGGCTATATTTATCCAATTAAGGAAAGATTAGATGCATTGGATAAATTTAAAATATTTAAGGCTAAAGTAAAAAATTAGCACAACTTAAAGATTAAGATAGTAAGGTCCAACCGTGGGGGAGAGTACTATGGTCGACATACCCCATATGGCCAAGTTCCTAGACCCTTTGCAAGGTTCTTACAAGAAAATTGCATAATAGCCAAGTACTCTACACTTGACGAGCCTTAGCAAAATGGAGTAGCTGAAAGACGCAACCATAACTTAATAGATATGGTGAGAAGCATGATAAGTTACTCTACCTTACCGATAAGTTTATGGATGGAGGCATTAAAAACCACCATTCATATTCTTAATCGAGTGCCAAGCAAGTCGATGCCCAAAACGTCGTATGAGTTATGGATAGGTGAAGTGTGTACTCACCCTAAATTAGCATTTGTTACCGGGTTACTTGACAGATATCGGAGTAATCCATGAATAGAACAATAGAAATTAGTAAAGAAAGTTTTGTGTTACCTGCAAGGTACGAAGGGTCTCATGCTAACGTACAGAAGATCTGATTCCCTGCATATAAAGGGATATACAGATTCTGATTATGCGGGAGATGATAGAAAATCTATGTCAAGATACATATTCACTCTCGTAGGAGGAGCTATATCGTGGAAAAGCTTAAAGCAAACCATCACTATATCATCCATAATGTATGCCGAGTTTATAGCATGTTATGAGGCCACATGGGGTAGATAAATTGGCTGAAGAAATTCATGCCCGGGTTGAAAGTGGTAGACAACATATATAAGCCACTTAAGTAATACTGCGATAATAATCTAGCACTATGTTATGCTCACAACAATAAGTCAAGCGGTGCTGTCAAACATATTGACATAAAGTATTATGTTGTGAAAGACAAAGTTCGGGATCATATAATTAGTCTTGAGCATATAAGAACAGAAAAGATGCTCGTGGATCCGCTTACAAAAGGCTTACCACCCAGCGTGTTCAGAGAACACTTAGCTGGCATGGGTTTAAGGGAAACCTTATGATTCCTGGACAATAAGGGCCTAGTTGAGAATCTGTTTCAAAATAGAGAGGTGCATTGTAGCTGTTTAATCTAATGGCAACTGACCGTGATGATGAGGCACGCTCTATGCACTGATTTGTGATGGAATGGAAAAAGATAAAGTAAGTTGAGTTTTAAGTAATAAGATGATATCAAGGGGGAGATTGTTAGTGGTGATCTCATCAGCTCGGCCCAACGATCGAGTTGGGCCTTGACCTCATGCTCTGATCGAGGTGCCCAACCCTACATGATTGGTGGCCCCGTCACACCGCGCTATATAGAGTGGTGGGGGCCGGCGGCTCTCTTAACGAGGTTGACCGAGCTATATTTCCCACCGATAAAACCCTAACACCGATCTAGAGGGGGTGCGCAGCCAATGACGGGAAGCCACCACCGTCTTCTCCGCCGGGACACCGCGCCATTGCTGGACCGCACCACCAGACTCCACGACAACACCGACATTGCCATGGACGGCTCCAGCTCTTTCGCCAAGCCCTCCGACGGTCGGTGATTTGTCACCTCTCACCCTCTACTCTCTGTTACTCTATTTCTTCATGTACTAGGATGAACTACATCTTTTATCACAAATAGAAGAGATTGTACCCGCTAGATCTATACCTAGTTGATCCTACAATATCTATCATTGATTGCTAGTTTTGATCGACGATGTGGCTATCCCCATTGTTTCCCTTTGATTTTGGCTGCAAATTAAGAGATAGAAAGCACCACTCCATTCTCCAACGGTTTATACTTCTCCGAATTCTTTCCTGGACGTAACGCGTTCAAGGTTTGCTAGCTAGCAATGTTCTGATTAGAGTTTCTTTGTAAGGAAAATGATCATCTTCTGATTACAAAATGGAATGGAGGATTTCCTGGGTACCCGAGGTCGTGGGTTACTAGAGCAGACAAAGTTAATACAGCTTCAGAGTTAATATGTGGATTAGCTAGACTACATTATGTACGGGGGGTTTTGGAGTTTAGTAACACATGGAATTTATCAGCATGCAGGTTTTCATTTTCGGGGATTTTTAACGTTATGTGTTGGCATGCATCATCATAATCATAACGCAAATATGGGACCTTGGGGTTGGGTATCATCGTCGAATTTGTTCTGTACATGTATCAGCATCAAAATTAATTACACAATGCAAATGAAACGGAACGATTCGAAACTGATCAAGCCCAGATACCACGACGTTGTTTATTAATGGTGATGATGATGATTCTGATTTGAACATCGATGTTTATGTGGCCCATTGGGCCTCGTATACTACCAGCTTAGCTAAAAGATGAGCCGAGCTACTCTAAAAGTCTGAATCTAGTCCATATGCTGTATTTGGCTATTCTCCCTTCTTTAGTTACGTGTAAGAGGCAGACCATCAAAGAACATCGAATTCACAAAAAAAATCAAATTCGCCCCATGCTTTCTTGTATCTAAGCCCAATGGTACTATGCACACTAGGTAGGTCTAGACACTCAGCTGATTTGGTGAGATTTGCTCCCAAAAAAAGCTGATTTGGTGAGACCAGCTTGATTAAATTTATTAAGAAGAATTGTAGTTTTGACAAAATGTTAATCGAATTTGCTTGAAAAATCTCAAATCTAACCAAAATCAGTTTCGAATAAATCGGTTCTATTGGGCCTCAAATACTACCAGCTGAAATATGATGAGCCGAGCTCATGTGACGAAGCTGAGTTAGTGGGCCTAGAGTTCCAACAAGTCAGACACGATCCTTCCCGAACGAGCCATTGGGCGTCGTCGGGTCCATGGATAACGTCATTTTTTTAGAAACCGGGAAAATATATTACATAAATTTTTAATGTTTACATCAAATCTTACAAAGACCCTCTCGAGAAAAATGAAACTACAACCCAATCCTTGCAAGATCATGGTCCTCCCGGTTGACCTCGTCGTCGGTGATCGGAGCAATCTGCAACTTGAAGTCGATCCCCTTCCGAATGAAAGCTCTTCACAATTTTTTGATGCCACTATGAGTCGCATATCGAGTGCATCGACATGCTGTAAGCTCGTTGAACGTCCTAGCTAAAGAATATGGCCGTCGGGCATAACATCGCCGGTAAAACAAGGAATCTAGCGCCTCAAAGGCCACCAGCAACCCTGACTCACCGGAGAAAGATACAACCCCAAGGGAAGCAAAATCACCACAGAAGGTGGGATCCAAACCCAACCCGGTTTCTTTACGAGTTGGTAGACATGCCTTCCAAAATTTCTCCATATATCCATTGTTGTATTCTAGATTACAAGTCCATCACTATCGTTGGCACCATGGGCACCAAGAAAATCACAGGGAAACCGAACACCAACACAGAAGATAAAATCGATGACATACCCATCGATGTTGAGACCCTCGTAAAAGATATCACCATCAATCACCACACGCACCTCAGAGAGCACCAGGAGGCAATAGTAGAGAAACTCTGAAAGGGAAAAAACTTACCGACAGCATCTTCACCGGTAAGAAATCCAACCTTATTCTATGTAAAACTACTCTATTAGAAGTGGATGCTTACATCACCCGTCAAAAAGGCCACCACTGACGAGGAGAAGCCGGGAGTTGAGAAATCGTCGGCTCGTCGCCTCTCTCTAATGTTAAACGGACGCTTCGAGAGTATGTTCTCCATGGATAACGTCATAACGATCGCTGAACTGGTTCGGGCCGACCAACCTCACTTTAGACTTTCGGTTCGAAGATCCCCACCGGCTAGCGCGAGTTCCGCTCGTCCCATCGATTTTTTTGTTTTAGCCTTTTTTGAAAAAAATCACAAATATGCGCCTAGAGTAAGATTTCAAAATATGGACCCTTAGCTCGACGCCATTGTTGCTGGCGCTGAGCTTACAAGTCGAGCTCTTGGGCTCAAAGCAGACAAGACGGTGATTTGTCAGGCACCTCGCGCCAGTAACCCCGACGCCGAGCTCGGCGCCAGGGTTACTGGCGCCAAGCTTGTCTTATGTATGGGCCCCAATTCTTTCTCTCTTCCTCTCCCCTCTCTCTCTCGCGCACCTCCCTCGCCTCGCCGAGAAGCGCACCGTCGCCACCGCCGCGCCGCTCCCCCGCCCCCCCGCCGCGTGCCATCTGCCTTCGCTGTCCCACCCGCGACCGCTCTGGTCCCCTCGCCGCGCCTACTGACGTGCCGGCCGCTCCCACAGCCGCCTTGGCCACGCCCCGCCACGCGCCGGCCGCCGCCGTGTCCATGGTGGCCGCAGCCGCCGCGCCTGCTCGCCTCCGTCATTGTGTGCCACCACCACCCGGGCCACGGCCGAGCCCACCACGCGCCATCGTCGTCCTCGGTCGTGCCCCACCGCCCGCTTTTCGCTTTCTGCCCGCCGGCACGTACACCCACCGGCTCGCTTCGTCGGCCTAACCCCACGCCCGGCGTCCGCTCGTTGAAATTATGAATGATTCGGAGCCATATGAGATAGAAATGGCTCTTGATTCTGATGATGATCGCCCTATTGGAGAGCGGACAGAGAGTGATGTTGAGATGCTGAGACATATATTTTCCGGCCGCCGTGATCCAAGAGTTCATGAAAAGGAGGTACCTAGGGTCAAACTTGTCTACACCGTCGATCCACTTAAAGAAAAAAAAACACCTCTCATAGTCCTACACAACAAGATTCCAACAAAATATTAGTACCATACTTACACAAATAAAGAAAAAAATATAGTGGAAACAATTACTTATATTAAAACGATTGCATGTGTAGAAGCAACGTGCCGCTATGTCTGGATGTCTCGATTGAAACACGTGGGCCGGAAAACCACAGTCACAAATAGGGACATGGAGGTCAGGAGGGACGGGAGCATCTTTGCTAGATGTGTCGAGGTATAATTCTCGAGGACGATCTTGTTTTCGCCAAAACTCTTCCCGATATATTTCTTGCATCTAACAAAATGGATGTAATTTAACAAACAAAAATCAAAACATCACAAATTAATATCAATGAGAACCATAACTACAATACAACCAATTTCGTTCTAAGAACCGAAAGCAATTAACATTAAACTCTAAACCTAGGGTTTCCCATTTGATGCACAATAATGAACCCATAACATAACTACATGCGTTGCGGTTACCTAGGTTTGCTAGCTTTTTCACGCCTTGGCATCATCCTACGATTGTATAATACAAATATTGAGGGATAGAATAAAACCTTAAGTAATGATGGTTCTTAGGTTAAAAAATCCAACTAATATATACCGAATCGATGCGAAAAAAATTAGGAGGGAAGTAAGGATACCTTGCTTTGGAAGATCTACGGATCAAATCAAAGTTTTCAATGTCCAATATGACGATTCGTGAGGTAGGGCAAAGTGAGGAGAGAAAAAACTCGATATGGAGGAGAAAGAAGAGGAAGAAGGCTCGGACAAGAAGGTTGTGGCGGGGTTAAAACACCACATCGGCGTCAGGATCTACGGCGCTAAGTTTGGCGCCAGGATCTATGGCGCCGAACTGGCTGCCAAGTCACCGCCACGTCTGCGTCGAGCCTAAGACATCGGCGCCAGCAACGATGGCGCCAAGCAGTGTAAGCTCAACACCAACAACTATGGCGCCGGGCTAAGGGTCCAAATTTTAAAATCTTACCGCCAGAAGCATATTTGTGAAATTAAAAAAATGCTAAAAAATAAAAAATTCGGCCCGTCCCACTCGAGCCAGCCCACGGCCACCCGGGCATGACCCGAAGGGCCAAAGCCCAAGCCGATCGCTCTTTCCCCAACGGACGGACGCGCTTCCCCGATGACGCCGTGACGACTCGTCGTCACCCCATCCGAAACCAGTCCGACGAGGCATCCGCGTCATGCGTGGTCCCCGCAGTCCAACCGATACGCTGACCGCCGCGTGGAGGACGGCTCCCGAACAGGGAGACACGCTGACAGGTAGGGACAAAACGTCAGTGGCGGGTCTCGAGGGGCAACTTGGTCACTCCCCTTCCCCGCCAGGGTTGACGTCGTCGTCTCTCTCTCGCCGTCCCCGTCCCCGTCCCGTCCCTTGCGTACTCCGCCACCAACCGCTTTTGCTTGCTGCTACTCGCCGCCAGCCAAAAGCAGCCGTCCCCCCAGCTCGCCCGCCCGAAGCGACGCCTCACCCGCATCCCGCCCCGCGAGAAGGTTCTAGAAGGGGGAGACCCCGGTGGAGCCATGGCGGAGGAGAAGGAGTCGACGTCGATCCCGCTCAGCCAGGCGGCGGATGCCGTCGACCCCGAGGACCCGGCCAAGTCGCCGCCGCGACCCAGCTCGCCCACCACCTCCACACGCAAGGTCCGGATCTAGCCTCCACGCTCCTTCGTTCGCCTCCTGAGTTGCGGCGGCATTGGGCTAGTAGCGTGCCTGTGCTGCCCTTTTAGGTTGTTGCTGACCGTTCGACGAGTAGATTCGTGCTTCCCAGTGGTCGGATCTTTTCGGGCTTACGGGATGATTGTCAATTCGATGCGAGCCTCGAATTCGTTGATTTTGCTGTGGGCAGGTTTAGATTTAGGAATTTTGCTTTAGTTTGATCGAACTACTTAGCTGACATTAGTGCGAACGGGACGTTATTGTTATCAGCAGGGATATTCCTTTGGGATGGATTGCATGTTTTCTAGAGTCCACCTGTAGTCTGAAGATTATTGTTGTCGCGTGGTTGCTGCATAGTTATGTATTGCTGTGTGATTGTATGCTCCTTATGTGTTACTGAGCTTGAGTTGGTGTAATTGCTGTGGTATTGTCGCACAGTCTTTTACTCTAGCCCAAAAATTTTAAATACAGGATAGTTCGTGAAATTATGTATTGTTTTACTTTTTACTCTATTATTAATTATTATATGAGGTGGTATAACATGATCCAGTTTGAAATTTATAATGACCGTATATAGAGAAATGTGGATGTTGTAGAAATGAATTATGTTTTCCATGTTCCTTTAAAAAAAAAAAAATTGCTCGTTCGCTCCAAGAAGCACAATTGTAATGATCTGAGGTTAAACATTAATGTATCTGGGTCAAATCAGTCCTTTGGTTCCAACTCAGCACCCAAAGGTGTGTTTGCACTATGTGCCTGCCCTTGGAAAGAAATCTGTCATGCATGAATGAGAAAAATGTACAGTTCTTCATCTCTGGAGGCCAAACTTATTTTTTTTACTTTGCTTATGTTTTTTTTTTTTGCCATTGTGTCTTGCTATTTGCGTTGTCAGTTGGACTATGACAACACACATGTTGGACCTCTGCATCTCCAGAACATATTGAATGAATCTTAACTATTTTGCAAACGTAACTTTACTATACGCAGACTGAGTAAAAAATATTGTTCATGGCTAACCTGGTATATTTTGTGCAGGCATGCTGTGCTGTTCTTCAAAGTTGGGTCTCAAGAAAATTTATGACTGGATGGTACGCCCTTCACAAGAATTGAACTAAACATGTTGCCATATCTATGGACTATGGATCACCTTTATTTATGCATGATATATTTCTTGTGTTTTATGTATGCAGTGTAGTGCTTTTCCCTGTTGCAGTCACGTTCTTCATCACATGGTGGTTTATTCAATTTGTTGATGGTTTTTTCAGTCCCCTATATGCAAAACTTGGAGTCGACATATTTGGTAATCCTTGTACAAATACTCCAAACTTGCAGTATATGGTGATTGTAAACTAAGGAAAGCCTATATTTTTATCTCCTATTGTATCCTTGAGGGTATTTTGTTGACATGTCACCCATATAGTGGTGCCATGAATGTGATCACCCATAATCCTAAGAAATATTAGCCCTTCAACAGAGTTAGCGGAACAGTTTGCACTATGTTTTGGTAGTATGTGGACCCCACATATGATGCTGAGAATAGTATTGAAACTTCAAACTTTGGCTCTTTGGAAAATTTGGTGGAATACAATCTTGTCTTAAGATCCTCTTCTATTTTATATAAATAATTTGATGAAACTTCATCTATTCTTGCTACGGTGCCCAGAAAAACACCCATTGTCTGAAATGCTTATTTATTTTCACAAATGCTTATTTATCTTCATGATCGATTGCAGGTCTTGGTTTTTTGACTTCTCTGGTGTTCATATTTCTGGTTGGAATATTTGTTTCTTCATGGGTTGGTTCAACCATCTTCTGGGTGGGAGAGTGGTTTATAAAGAAAATGCCATTTGTAAGGCATATATATTCAGCATCAAAGCAAGTTAGCACTGCAATTTCACCAGGTTAGGCAGCTTCTATTGCATGTGATTCTGTTTTTTATAAGTATATATTTAAAGATATTTTGCACAAGAAGATTTCTTATGTAATTATTTTGTTGACAGATCAAAATACAACAGCTTTCAAAGAAGTTGCAATAATTCGTCATCCACGAATTGGTGAATATGCATTTGGATTCATAACGTCAACGGTGGTCCTTCAGGTACTCGATCTTCTATATTTAGAAAAGTTGCTGAAGCAAAATTCATATTCTATTTATAGAAAAGTTGCTGAAGCAAAATTCATATTTCTAGTGACCGTATGATGCTTTATAAAGAAAATGAACTGCTACATGCTATTAGTTTTTGATTTTTCATGTCATACATGCATGCTCCCCTTTGATGTGGATGTACTTTTCTTATTGCAGACTGACAAAGGCGATGAAGAACTGTGTAGTGTGTATGTGCCAACAAATCATCTATACATTGGTGACATATTTCTGGTGAACTCTGAGGAGATCATAAGACCTAATTTATCCATTCGAGAAGGAATTGGTATGGTAGTTTGGTTCCTATGATGCCTATCCTATGCCATGTGGCAACTTTCCTTGGAATTGTTGTTACCTATTTTCCCCATCTAGTCAATTTTGCATTACAAATACAAATCCTTTGAATTATTGCTTGCTATGATTGATAAACCAATATATTATTCATTCTTTTGGTTCCTGCAGAAATAATTGTTTCAGGAGGAATGACCATGCCTCAGGTGATTACATCACTGGAGCCTATGCCGCGGAAAAGCCAGAACATTCGTCTAAATAGAATGATGTGATGTAACACAAGTCACATATGCAACAAGGTAAAATTTTCCAACCTATATAACCCCAGCTGGTGTGTTTGGCTGTTTACTGATATTGGGCTGTGCATCAAGCAGATAGCATGATCTGTGGGGCCCGATTCAGGTGCCTTGGCCGTATGCTTACCATGTGATTTGGATAGAGGAGCAACTCTGCTGAGCCATCGTGGCATTCCAAGTGCAGGGGAAGCATCGTGTTGATGCTCTGGGATACTATTGTCTCACTCTTGTTGCGCTACTCTTTGTGCTCCTGACTAGTACTTCTCCAAAATGTTAACATCTACGCGTGAGGTGTGTGAGTGATTAAATTCGTTTACAACTGTGCGCTGTATAACATCTTACTTACAAATAGAGCACACAACTCTGACCAGATTTCTTCTTTCAGATTAACATTCCTGTTTGTTGATTTGTTTTTTTTTTCGTGTGACGTGTCTAACTGGCTATGAATCAGCTTTAGGCAGAAATCCATTGCTATTAATCTACTCCCTCCATTCCAAATTATAAAATGTTTAGGCTTTTCTATATTCATAGTTTTTGTTATGCATTTATATATACACTATCTTGATACATAGTGAAATGAAAGTATCTATAAAAATCAAAATATCTTATAATTTGGAATGGATGGAGAACTTAAGTAGCACAGGATGAATTCGTTTTGTCTTGAGTATCTTTTTGTTAAATGAGGTTGTTAAGCAGCTGGATGCATAAGTGATACTTTTAGTGAGCTTATATGATACAAATATATACTTCGTGATGGAAACGGGTAAGGCGCACGCGTGCATTTGCGCCCAATTGGATCAACGCCGTAGCAGCTCCAACAATGTTATTTGAGTTAGCGCATAGAATATTTTATTGAGTATAAAGAGAGAGAATAATAAGCTAACTCTCCATGAAGAGCTAAGATCACATATTTTCCTATGATATGTGTCTGGTTGCATATTTTTCTATACTATAGCGTGTTAGGTTACCCTTTTTTTTAAAAAAATCATGAGTTAGTAAGTTGACTCTATTGTTGAGGGTACCCTAAGAGAATAATTGCGTGTCCCACCGTCGTGTATTCATTATATATCGTTCGTGAGAGTGGAAGAAGGAATTTATGTTTTTTTGGCGAACATGCCTTAGCGCGTGCTGTTCTTCTAGCCTGCCCTAGTTCTCATCTCCTCCTAAATCTGTTGTTAACAGAAGGACCTTTTGAAATGATGGATTTCCTCTAAATTCTGCATTTTTTATAAAAATGAATTAATTCTTATGAAATACATGTACGATTTGTGTAAATTTCGTGTGTTCTCAAGGGGCCCTTAAAGTAGAGACAAATCAAATAGAGAGAATGAATTTTTATATTGATTCACAAACACTGTTGCACATGTCCATGCTGAGGAGGGGGGGGATGATGAGAGAGAGACGAAGGGAGAGAATATAAGCTTTTTAACATAGACGTCAAGTAAAAGGTGACGACGGGCAAATATGGAAGCCCGTCATCTTTTTTTTGGCGCGGATGGAAGCCTGTCATCGTTTCTCAAGTAAAACGTGAACATAACTAAGCATCGGCATCATCCCCGTGAGAAGTTGCTGATGATTCTAACAACAACCGTTACTTTTCCGTAGTCATAACTCATAAGTGGCGGACCTTACCTGGACCATGACCAAAGAACATGTGCCGCTATCACTGTTGTTTGAGGTTTTCGTATAGTGTTGCTAAGCCAAGCGACAAGGTTCAACAGGATAGGCGAGCATAAAATTACACTCACCATACAACAACTATCCAAGTAGATGCATGTTAGTCAACGTCTTGTGATTTGTTCAATTTAATGTGGTAACTATCTAAGTGGTGCATGTTGGTCCAACATCTTTAGTCTCTTTAATTAGATATGAGAACTTGGCTTATTGATATATACAGGGTCCAAACAGATGTACCTGATGTCACTAGGAGCTACTACATCATAGCGTCAGCTCATCCAACGCTTAGCTGGGATAATGACTCATTTGTGGTGGGAGGTGAAAATTGGTTCTATTGAACATTCTATGTTTTCACTTTGCAACTTATAACACGCTTTTCAACTCACTCCCCTACGATAAAAATACAACATATAAGTATTTCTCTCTCGCATAGTCAACAATAATATACAAATATAAGCCATATACAACCGTGTTAGCTTAATCAATATGTATCTAAATTATAATTATTAAAATGAATTCAATTTCAAGGATCAAAACAGGGCCTTAGAGAAAGCGCCTAGTTCAAGGGCTTAGCCCAGGATGATGGCCCAAAAAGGCATTGGTGGAGTTGATCTCATAGTCCTTTTATGCCTTCTGAGACAATGCAGATGGCGTCTCAGCCTCATCTCAAGATTCGATCACTGAGGTCCAGGTAATCCTAGCCCACGATGCACCTCAGAAAGACTAATAATTTAATACTTGAGTAGTAGAGTTTTGAACAGCATATATGGTAGTATAAGAAAGCTTGACAGCCAATTCAGTGGTCCAAAGCTCATGCCCTTTACAACAGATATAGATTTTCGACTAATTTTACAACCTTAAGCCTCCAGATCATGTAAAGACCAAAATCCCCACGAGACAATTCACACAGACTCCATGAGGGTAGAAGCATTTTCTAGTCAACTTGTATGTATTCTGGTGGTTCAACCCCACAAGGAAAGTCTCAACTCTTCAGATGTTACTACAAAGCTTGCCCCCTTCATTAATCAATGGCAATTATGAGGAAACCAACTGAGATATACATGAGGAAGACAGGATATAGGGCCAGAGCTTTTCTCCTTGGGTTAACAGCAGCACTCATGAATGGATAGGCAGCCCAGGAGCTCCATGTCAATGTGATTGTTACCACAACAATCTTAAGTATGACATTGTCCTTCAGCATGCAAACTAGAGCACCAACATCCAGTGGAAACAGGCAATAGCCAAGAAGACTCAGGCTTTGGAAGAAGATGATGTGTCCACCCTGAAAAGTGATCGAACAAATAATTGTAGAACTTCTTGGAAGGCACTTTGATTAGCACAGAGGCAATTGATCTCCAACAGTCATGTGCATGTGACCGTGTTTTAGTGTAGAAGAAAAAGGTCTTACCAGAAGCAGAACATTCAAGGTCAGAATTATAGCCCCAGCTGCCAGGACAGCGAATGCAACAGCAAATACTTCAGACTACAAGGACAAACAAAACAGGATCATTACTTTTCACATTAGGAGATATAAAATTCAAATATTCTATTAATGATTGATTTGATAGTGCGCAACAGAAACACACATTGTGTGTGTTTGAAGTAATAAAGTAAAAGGTAACGTGTTAACTGAGAGATTGAAACACAAGCTTATGTACTTTATATATAGTCATCATTGGGCCTCAATGTAATCATCAAATTCAGTCTCCCTTATTTGTAACAATTTTCTCCCTGCATGTTTTCTTCGATAGGATGTGCCGGATGTGATCAACCAGAGCCTCGGTGCCATGTCTTATATTTGAACAAGTACAAGAAGCAACAAAAGAAAATGGTACTTTTGGAATATTTCTGTTCATTAAGGATACCTTGTTCTATAAGAATGAGGAGGAAATACCTACCAAGTATCTAACAAGCTATACTACCAACACAACTATTTTTGAGTAAACAGTATAAAATACTCTTATGCAAGCAAGAGAATACGAATAAATTTGGTTTCTTCCAGGCGACCATAAAATTGTATACATAATAAGGGGGGAACACTACTAACATAAAAAGAACAATCGTATATGTAACTATATAAGAACCAGTGAAGCCTTTCATGTAATGGCCAAGATTGTAGTTTATGCATGAAATGGTTCTTTAGGAAATTTGTTGCCATTGCTCATTACTAACTTATGCAGATTCATCAAACAAGTTCCAGCCTCTGTTTTTTTTTTTTTTTTTAGGTATGAAGGCATAGTTTGGTTAGAAACTGGGACAAGGAAATAAACAAAACATTTTTGTCAGTAATTACAACTAAAGAGTACAGAGAGAGGATCATATGAAGCTTGAACACTAGAGAACACAATTAATCTTAACCATTGTAATGTGATACTTCCCAGTTCCCTATCATTTTGGAACTAACAGCATGACACATTCTGAAAACTCACCACGAGCAGAATAAATGACATCAGATTGACACTTAACTTGCATGGGTGCAAGGAAGAAACTGATTATTAGTATAAGAAACTAATTAAGAGGGTAGAGGCATGAGAAGTGATTCACATGCAGCATTCAGCATGCATCCACTTACAACAAAAGCATGATAAGTATTCTCCTTGCTTTGAACTATACAAATCAGAAGACAAGGTTAATAGAATACAGCACTATGGGTTATTGCTCTCAACCCATCCCCACGGGCCACGAGTATTATATGTTCTTAAGACATCATAACTATCACCACAATGGAATCATTGACCTTGTAAATGGTAATTGTCCACCCCTAAGATAACTTCACATGCTGTCATATACCTAGTTTAATTAATGTACAGTCCAACCTGATTTCCGGCATATTTGAGGAAAATGAGAACTATGAACTAGTGTCATACCATGAACCCTTCAGAACAGATACTACCAACGCAATAACTAGATCCATACAAAAGAGAGCACCAGATCTAGTTGCAGGAGGAAGTGGGTACCTTCTTAACGGAAGCTGACCAGGAGAGCGTGAGGCCAAGGAAGACGATGAAGAAGAAGGGACCCCACAGGTCCCAGTCCCTGAGCGCCTTGCCGGGGTCCTCGCGGTAGGGATTGGGGAAGACGACGAGCTTGAGATTACTGACGATGCGTGCTAAGTCTCGCTTGACGGTGTCCCATACCGGCTCTGTGAGCGTGTTGGGCGGAGGCCCAAACCCGTCAGCGCCGATGGGGACGGAGACGGACGCGGGCACGGGCACGGGGGAGACGGAGACGGAGATCGGGATGGAGGCGGCGGGGAGAGGCGGCTTCGTGGTGACGGGCACCGGCGCCGGCGAGGAGGATACGGGGATGGAGGCCCGCGTCGGAGACGGTGGCCGCGCGGGGAGCACGGTGGCAGGGGATGGCGCGGCGTGGATGAGGCTCTCGATCTCGTCCATGTCGGACTGCGCCGATGAGGGGTGGAGCGGGATCGTGTCGCCGTGGTTGTGCGACATGGCGGCGGGCGTGCGGAAAGCGCGCGAGCGCGCCGGCGAGGGGAGGCGGATCTGAGGGGGCAGTGGGAGATCTCGCGGGAGGGTTGGGGGAGATGGTGCGGGTTTGCGAATTGCGGGTGCGTGCCGACCTGCCTGCGGCGTGGGCGTGGAGTTGCAGGGATATTTAACTTTTATCATCCTCAGTTAGCAGCTTTAGGTTAGACGCTACGATTTTAACAGAAGAGAGAAAAACTATACATATTTATTATTTTTACTCACGTGACACGCTAGTTCCACTGTCCAGCTCGGATCCAAGTCAGTAGGCTCAGGTAAAAAGACCTCCCCTACCCTAGCGTCTTTATCCTCTCCCGTGCGGCCCGGTCCACACCACTCTCCCTCCTCCTCGTCTTTCTCTGCTCCGTGCAACGCTCGTCCGTCACCGTCGCCGCCGCCGCCGCCCTGTCCCCCACCTAGAGCTATGTCCCAGTACGCAGAGTCATCTAGAGCTGGACGAGCAAGGAGTAGGCTCCAAGGTGGCCGGAGCTCCCGCATTGCTTTCATCGGTTTAGATCCAGTTGGTGAGCTGAGCGGCTTCCCGCTGATCCCCTGCCCGGACTGCGGCCTTGCTCGGCTGGTGGAGGGGAGGATGAAGAAAGACGGCGAAAACCACGGCCGTCTATACTTCAAGTGTGCGAGGAATGAGGTGAGTTCCCATATACTTTGTTCCCCCTCATTATTTTTAGGGTTCTAAATCTTGTTGATGCTAGCAGTTTCTCAAACTTTGTGGGTACTATCGATTTGAGAAGCAGTATTTTCAGTAGTTGAAGGATGATGGCATCATCCAGGTTCGGCCCTCGAACTGGGCAGAGTTGCTGGAACAGGAAGAAGTTTCAGTTGATAGTCCAAATGTTGACAAGAATGGCCAAGATTTAGAGAAGAAGATGGAGTCATTGATCTAGAAGATGAACATGTCCGTTCTGTGCGTTGTATGTGTTGCATTAGGATTTATGCTGATATATGGTGTAATGAAGTGACAATGTATGGATGAATGAAAATACAAAATGTGCTTGAATGGAAATGAATTTTCTGGTTGAATGTGTCTGTGTTGATTACCAGATTTTGGGCATATCAAAACATAGCAGCAATACACACAACCATTAATCATAACTCATCATACAAAGTAACCAGCTAGCATGAACTAAATAAGCTCAAACACAATGATCAGATAAAACACATTTATTAGATGACATTAACCAGCAGTACTAAATCTAGTGACATGAAACACACAAAGTTTTGCCACACACATTGTTCTGCCACACACACTGAGCTGGCCACATACATTGTTTTTGGCCACATGTTCTGACCAACAAAAGGCCTTAGTTACACAAAAGAGACAATTTTTTGGTCTTTACAACCAAAATGAATTTGTCCTTGATGGTGCTTTTATTTTTTTCTCTTTTTGTTGGTTGGGCTCTTCCTCACCTTTGTAGCTAGATGCTTCTTCTTTGGAGTCATTTTCTTAGGTGGTGGGTCCATAGATACACTTGCTGTTTTATCTACCTCATTCACAACTTGTAGATCCCAGTAGAGATTCCTGTTGAATGCAAGATATGTTATCAGAATGGCAACAATAAGTTTTGACCAAGCATGTATTTTGAAGTAGGGCATACCTCCTAGTTGCTGCAGTGGTTGAAGGTGGTGCATGCTCAACCTCAATTGGTGCCACATCTAGGACTTCTCTCTCTGCAGCAGCTGCAACTTCAACTGCTGTAGAAGCTTTAGTTGTAGCTTTCAGAGCCTCCCTTGCTGCCTTAGCTGCTGCTTCTTTAGCCACTGTCGCCCTTGTTCTTGTTGTATTTCCTCCACTAGGGGTAGGATATGTCTTGCTCTTCTTCCTTCTAGGTTTAGGGGCTAACTTTTTAGTTCTTTTTCTGCAATGTAGTTGTTAGGGTCAGTGGTTAACAGTTAGAATTATAACTAATAGTAGGGGTAGTACATTATCTTATTTTGGTGCCAGTCAATGAACACCTCCAGCTTCCAGACCTATGGCCATACTCACCACATCCAGGGCATTTTACCTGTCTTGTTGCTTTACCACCTCTTTTAGATGGAGCCAGATGCTTTTTCTTCTTTTGTCTGCCTGGGTCTCTCTTCATATTTGGTGGGAAACAACTTGAAGCCCTTATCCACCTCTGACCATTGTCCTCTATCTGTTATGCTGAGAATGATCCCACGGTATGCAGCCTAGAACTTCTCAACTGAGTAGTAGTTGTGCACATACATGTCCATATTGGGTTGCCTCGGGTGATTGTGATTACAAGGCTTTCCAATCCAATGCATGTGGGCAAGGCTTTCCTCCTCATCTTTGTAGATCTCAATCTTGCCACTTTTTTACAACTTTCGGATGGCCTAGATATGTTGTGTTGGATACACAACATGCTCCTAACCTCCTCATCTTTGTAGATCTCTCAGTGTCTTCTCTAATAGCTTTCTCTGGGTGCCCTTTAGCCACTTTCATGATGGCCTAAAACCCCTTGCCTATAGCGAGGTTGTGATGTTGTTTGAGCCAAGCACACCTGGACTAGCATCTACTACCTTGTCAAAGAAGTACTTGATTGTATATGCTCTAGCAAGAAAGGCCACATGTTCTTGGTGGATAACCTAAAGCACTCCCTCTATTCACTTTGTTAGGAAAAACCTTGGCAACTTACAACTTCAGAATTCTAACAGCTAGAGGGGCCTAGACAGATTGTTCATTAGCTATCTTCCTCCTCTTTCGCAAAAAAGAGTGAGTGTCTTCTCTCTAATAGCATCAATAAGCGGTGAACAATAGATCCTTGTGCTCCTTGATCCAAGCATTCCAACTCTCACCAAATTATTGTTGATGTAGTCACATTTGATGTCTGGACTAAACTTGCTCCTTGCCCATAGCAGGTTGTGATATTGTTTGAGCCAATTGAAGCACATCCTCGACTAGCATCTACTACCTTGTCAAAGAAGTACTTAAACTTGTGTGGTATATATGCTCTAGCATCTCTATTTTGTACTTAACCAAAGCTTGTCATGTTCTTGACATAGACATCTCCCGAGTAGTACTTTTGTCATGTTTTTCATCAAATGCCTAAATTTGCACTCCCTCTATTCACATTTAGGAAAACACCTTATTAAATCAATAACAACTTTAAGGCCCTTATCAAGCATCCAAGGCACCAAGAATAGCTAAACCTTGTCCATGGGGCCTATTGCCTTGCTTACTATGGCATGTTCCATAAACCTATGTTCAATTTTTCTTTGTCTCGAGAGTCAAAAAGTCCAAAGGCAATAGGCCCCATGGACATCCAAAGCTTGTTGCATTTCAAATGCATTGTAGGGATGTTGCATTCCATTCAAGTGTTGTTGAGTCTATACTAATATAGGACCTCATATACTTTGCAACTATTTCTCAAACCATCAATTGCAGCCTTGGTGGTGAACTACATGTATCATTACCAAGCAGAAAAATCTTTTGAACCCTGTCCTCCACAGTCTCACTAGATGCACATGTCTATCTCCAATATACTCGTTCATTCAAAACCACTATCGACCTTATTTCAACCTCCATGCTTGCTGAATCTCTACTAGCCCATACTCTCCATCAACCAACCTTAATTAATCTAAGCGTGAATCATCCCATTTACCAAAACAAAACCAACGAGTTTGAATAAATATCCTACATGGCACAGTTCTATCTACCATTTCAAACTAAAGTCGGGATAATCGTGCCCGATATGGGTATCTCTATTTTTTACTTAACCTAAAAGCTCGCGTCAAACCTAAAACTTTTTAAGACCCATGATGGTAAAAGTTCCTCTTGAGTAAAGGTATTGCCCTCTCGAGGTCACGTTTGGGCAAAGCCTATGATGCCATTGAACACCACTTTTACAAAGGTGTCTCTAGCTCTAGAAGGACAATTGTGAATGCCTTTATTTATTTGATGTCATTAGTCCGTGTAAGTGGCGTCGGTATAAAACTGACATATAGAAGCTAGTTGCAATAAGTAAACATTTCATGAAAACATTCACAAGAATTGATTAATGGTATATAACTTTTTACTGACCAACAACAAAAAAACAAGAAAATATAACCATATAATCTCAACGACACTCCCATCATGTTGTCCTAGCTCTAATATCCAAGGGCACCCAAGAGCAAAGACATGTCTCAAGTTTTCATTGAAGCCATTTGTAGTCCTCTAAAACCTTTTCTTGTCGAATGAAGCCATACATGTTGGCCTTAAATTCAAATTCATCTTACTATACAAAATAGGCATGCTTAGCCTCATCTGACACGCTAGCCAGAAGCTCCAGCCTCCAAATCATCCATACTAGGGTAACAAGTCCCCTACGCGCCCATCTCGACATGTCTTAGAGGGATTATTCTTTTCATCAGGTCCGAGTAGATTAGGTAGCTACCACTCAAACATTGGCTCTAGCTCTTCTACATTGTCATCCACCTTGTTTGCTAAACAACCCAGGTGTTCACTCATATCTTGTTGCATTTAAACAAGGACAATGTCATTGTTCCTCAGGGATAGGTATTCAGTAGAATTCCCTTCCAACTACAGATGCACTTATATTGTCTCATCAACACAGCAACTTTTAAAAGACCCATTGCTTCATCATCTGTTTAAGTTCATCTACAACTACACATTTAACATCACCATCATCATTGGCATCTAAAAGTATGATTTAAGAAACCATTTTCCCAATCCATCACTATTCTACAGAATCTGTAGCTCATAAAATCCAAGTGTATTTCGCAATGAAGTGAGTACATGCAACACATAAAAAGCATAAATGGATTCGTGGCACAGATAACTACATGTATCACCTAATCCAACATCTACACTTCCCTCTTTTCACACATTCTCTTGTGTACATTAGAACCAGTTCTTGCCTCCACTTTATTTTCCTATAAATTTTTGCCCTGGTTTAAAATTTAAAACCGAGTTGCCTTTTCACCATAGCTAAGATGGTGACACTAGATGCACATCTACAAAACGTTCAAGAACTATCATTACCATTATATGCATTTTTCAAATGAATAACATCAACTACAAGAAAAGCAACCCAGTTTGTCCCCATCTACATGAGGTGAAACCATTTTCGGTAGTAAAATTGCTCATCCCTTCTCACTTTCCATTACAACCATGCAAAGAAAACGAAATGGATAAAAATTAATATTTAGAGTTTCTTCTGTCAAAACTACCCATTGAAACAGATCAGTGTTTGTGATAGCCCCAAATGATCTTAATTTCCAATTTAGGAAAGGGATTAAGGCCATCTTATCCAACCACAACTCATGCTCTTAAAAGAATCACCACCATACGAACCATTTCTACTAGCCCATACTCTCCATCAACGAACTGAATGCCATAACCAAAAGTGGACCAACCTGTAACAAACTAATATAAATGTGGAGCGATCTCATCTGTCTGAGGATCAATCCACTGGAAAAATATACTGAGATAGCTGCAATCAATCAACAACAAACATTCTGTGCAATTCCGAAACACATCATCGAGTTAGAACAAATATCCATACATTGTTGCAAGATCCAAGATTGTTTTTAAACAAGTCTCACAGCACCACCTCTTTCCTGACTCCCAGCAGCAGATGCAATCACAAACTCTGCTTTTCGAGTTGCATCGAATGCCAAGTTCACATCATTTGTCTAAAACAATCAAGAGAGAAAAAAATCAATATATACAGACACTATTACCGAATGGTGATGCAAATTGGCATTATGTGCTTGTTTGAAATGCAAATCATTACGTAATATACAGTTAGTGCTGATGGTTAAAAAAACACAATCGTAATCTACTTAATTTCAGGTTACTCACGTACTAAAAGGTATGGCAATATGACAGCATAAACCTAAGCTTATTCTTCTTCAGTCAAACTTGAATTATGTGCAGCTACTCCAAAATTTCAACTTCATTTAATTTAGAGGCTTTTACAGTAAGTTCTAACTGAGAGCTCACAGTGTAGCTGCTGGTAGAAAGGATGGCTCACGTTAAATATACCAGCGCGAGGCCTGGGCGGGGCGCGGAGACCGGCACTAGCGGCGCAGCGGCAGGCGGCGCCCGGTGGGATGGCGTCCGCTGTCCGCAGGAGCTCGTCTCCTCGGTCCTCGCCTCCTCCTGTGCTGCTGCCGGGCGTGGCGGTGTGGCCCCCCTGCTCAGCGCAGAACCTGGGAGCGGCGGTGGCGCGGGACCCCCTGCAGCGGCGGCGCCTCTGGGAGCGGCGCAGCCCCTGCAGCGGCGTGGCCCCTGGGCGCGGCCCCTGCTGGAATCCCCTGGAGCAGAGCAGCGGCGAGGTAGCTCTGGATCGAGCGGCGGCGACGGGAGAGGACCGGGAGCGCGTGGGCTGCGACTTGGGATGGATGGGGCGCCGTGTTTTCTTTCACGGAAGGAACTAAGGGGATAAGGTCATAAAGGTGAGCGGACTAGGGTTCTGGAGATTCGGCGGACAAATTTTGGGCAAAGGGCAGCGCGCTAGATTTTAGCTCTAATATATACCGATCGATCATACGATGTTATTACTAACATATACTGACCGATAGCACGCTATCTATAGCGACCGATAAATAGCCGCTAAAGGCATTTTATCAATTGATTAGTTTTAACGACCGATGTCGTGAAAACCAGTCTAGGCTTTCTCGATTTTTAAATTGATGTTATTTTAGTGAAAACCAGTAAAAATACACATGTGACACACACATGTTTGGACACTCAGTCACTCGGCTACTTAATTAATTAGCCATCAGACACTTGACCTCTTGCGTTTAGTCACTCGGCCACTCAACGAACTAGTCATTTAGTCACTCAATCACTAAGCCACTAAGCCACTCAGTCATTTGGCTACTCAGTCTAAGGCCGTGCACAGAGATGTGCGAGCCGTGCGATCGTACGAGCCCTAAATTAACTATTGCTAATAAATAATTTTGTTTATACATAGCTAACCAGTAATCAATATTTAATGTGTCAACTCTAGAAATCACTACATTTCTTTTTATTTGGTACTATGTAGATTAATCTATATTGTTTGTCCATTCGACTGACTACTCCGTTCCGATCCAACTTGCTGAGTAACGTCTCCGCTAGGTAGCTAGGGAATCTCGAGCCCAATACTCAATTGCTAACATCAAAGTGCAAACTGAAAAGCGTTATGAGGTGTATTGGCAAGTGCTAGACTATATATCGTAGTGTCACGGATCAATAAGAATTTTGGGATGATTGGTACCTGGAGGCTAGCACTCCGCAAGCAAGTAGCGTAATTCTTAAAAAAAAAAAGTGTAGGTAATTGGCTGTTTGTCTTGTATTATTGTAGAAAATATTTTCCTTTTGTTAATTATTCAATGTTATAGGTTGGTGCTATAGAGTATTGTATATACTTATTGTTTATTTTTCTAGACTATTAGGGGCCTATTTTAAAGTTTAGAACATGGTTCTAACTTTTGTCGGCACGGTCCTGACTCAGGGCGTCCCGCGCATGCGAGCTACTCCATACTAGCTATTTGCATACGTGGACAGCAGAGAAATATTAAAAATCTCAACGCTAGCGAGGCTGTGTTTAGTTCGTGAAATTTAAGAATTTGATATGGTAGTATTTTCGTTTTTATTTAGATAATTAGTGTTTAATCATAAACTAATTAGACTTAAAAAGTTCTTCTCGTGATTTTCAACCAAACTATATAATTAGTTTTTTTTATCTATATTTAATTGATTTGATGTAATGACACTGTAGGACTTCCTAAACAAGAGAAGCTCGTCGCTCAGCTCGCACATCTACCTATGAAACCTGCTGTCTCTGTCATCCTGATCCACCCATGTGAGCTGTGCAGCTAAATATTTGTTTATTGTTTCAGTTCCGCTCCTCGCCTGTCGATTTTAGGCCGCCGTTGAGGACGCCCTCAGTCACTCAGTAACTCGACCAATGAGCCACAGCCACTTAGCCACTAGATAACATATACGTGAGGGAACTACGAAGCATTATGATAAAATACAAAATGAATATATTTATGTTTAGATAAATAAGTGCAAAATCAGATAAAGAGGAGCATATCTGGTTACTGGTTTCTCTCCTGGAAAACTTGGGTTCTCATCAAATTGCACGTTCTGCTGTTTTCGCGTGCCATGAACAGAAATAACTTGTGTATGCAGCTTCCAAAGAGATATACTTTACTGGCCCATTAGCTAACCTGAACATCAGCAAAATCACAACAACTTCCAAAGATATATGCTCTAGTGGCTCATTAGCGAACCTGGACATTTTTTTCGCGACCATGCTTAGCATATATATCATTAGGAAGAAGATGGAGTTTTACGGTGAAAAGCGCTGCTTGCCAAGAATGCGAGTAGCACACACCATAGCCTAGCAGCGTTAGCCCCGTAGGAGCCAAAAATGCCGACCGGCGCCGCTAAGAAAGCGAACCTGGACATCAGCGTCACTGTTGGAAAAATCAATAGAATCTCAAACATAGTTAGTTAGAGGCCTGTTTCTAGGGCCCAAAAGATAAAAAAAAAGGGACTCGAGATCTAAAAACTCTTCAGTTTGACGTTAATGCGGCACAACCAGAAAAAAATCAAAGGGAATGAGAATACTCCATTGTAAGATAAAAAAACAAACTAAAAATTGTAGGTTATGGTCCACGCATTTTGCACACAAATTCGCTATTTAGAATCTATATTCATTACAAGTTTGCTGGATACTCTAGTTCACAGACCTAATTTTGTTGGGCCTTGCATATATCATTTGCCAATGAGCTCATGAACTTACACGAAATGTTAGTGAAGATTTTTTGTTCTTTGTGAATCGCTTGAGTGGCCTAACCTGTCATAAAGCACCAATACAATTTTAAGTCTGTGTATTTCCGTTGGTTAATGGGAATGGGGAACTCCTCACGTTGAAAAAAAAAATACAATTTGAAGTAATTGGTTGCTAATCCAATATGAAAAAAATAACTTGACTCTAAGCAAATTGTTTCAGTATTCAGCTACAACTCTGAATCGTTGTCTATGATTCTAGTGTGATCTAAAAAAAATTATTTCATGACAGTAGACGTGATGTTTTTCCAGTAATGCCACATACATGTGCACATCCATCGTACATTCAAATCCTTGTTCTGTTAATAACTTAACTCTTCACTTATCAATTTAGAAAACTTTTCAATCATGCATTAGACATATGGAAATTAAAGTGTCTTACCGGCAGGTACGACACCCGCAAGAGCTATGCAACTAACTGTAAAATATTGGACTCAAACAATATTTCGGCTTTATTTGACCTGCAAAAGAAATGATCGCATGCAAAAATAAATTCATTTTATATATTCTATAGCTCTTTAAACAAATGTAGCAAATTATACACATTTTTGCAGTCGTGATCATGCAGTTCTGTAGCCATACACCTATATTGGAATGGCACATCGGGGCACAAATTTCAGACCTACCAGCAAATTCTGAATACAACTGTGGCTGCCCAAACATTTACAATGGCGTCAATCCTTTTTATTGCATCCTCAATACGATGAGAACGAAACCAATTACCAATGGCTTATACCAGCATGTATTTCAATTTTAGAAAATTGGTGTGATCGGCCTTTTCAACCCATAAATGAACAAATCGTACCTATACCGGATATGGACCACTGTACCTACAAATTGAATGGGAAACAACATTTCTCCAGGGCTCGAGAAAACCATTGGAAGAAGTCTATGCGTTCTTCCTCCACATGTGCGGGTGGCGACAGTGGCAATTCTGAAGGCAGGTGACGGTGAAATGCATCTACAGCTGCTGCCACACCATCCTCATTGCCTATTGCTATCGCCAGTTCCATTGTTCGTGATTTTACCTTCAGCAAAGGACCATAAATGGATTAATTAGCACAATGTGGCCTTACCAAAGCAGAGTTCTGCATCAAAAACACTCTTGGCATACTAATGTACATAGAAGAATCAGATAAGTGCGTCACATATAACCAGATGCATACAGTGAAAGCATAAGAAATAGTACTACCTCTGGATCAAGCATGAATCTTATTGCATTTGATAGTGCCTCTACAGTAAGTTCTGCAATAGGTATAGGTGCAGGACCCACTCCTCGTGCATGAACTCTCTCGCCCCAGAAGAACTGGTCTCCAAAAAATGGCACTACGGTAGTAGGACACTGTCAAGGGTACAAAGAGTTGTCAAGAGCACTTACAAAGGATTGATGGTAGTCAATGCTATAGATGCTAATTGCCAACTTCTTGCTATTCATTGCAGATTATATAGTCAGCTGAAACTCTGTATTGCATGCCTCCATTAGGCTGTAAGCCTTTTGCTTTATAAACAATCTAGATTATATAATCAGCTGAACCTTATATGGCCACCCTCAAGTGCTCTATTCTTTAATTTAAGTAACATGTTTGAACAAAAAAAAAGCATTCATATCCTAAGGCCCTTATTATGCTCGCTCAAACCTCTGTAGCACAGAGAATTTCATTCAGCAAAGAGATTAGCAGCTTACCCCAGCTATCAGCCCTGCTGCTGTAGTACCTGCTCCACCATGATGCACCTAATAATCGCACATATAATCTGATTAGTAAATTGTATTCATATACAGAAAATATATTGGATAGAACAAGGTTTGAATGGCTGTAAGTATCTTTTGCGGGAAGAAATGTGTTTTCAGCGAAAGCTTAAAAGTAATGTTTTTTCACATGCTATGGCCTTGGTGATGCATCAAAAACATATACTTGCTCTACCACCTACTACTCCCTCCACTGATCTTTATTTGACACTCAATATAGATTTGGCGTCCCGGGGTGTGGGCATCCTCAATAGCCAAAATATCATGTTGAAATGCTTCAAAATATCATCAGAGAAATCATGTATCTAGTACACATAAAGTTACATATAGTTCAGTTTGAAATTCATCTTAGATGTCAAGAAACAAAATGGACAAGCAGTCAATCGGTACTGTTCATCATGTGATGACAGTGCGCTTGTGTTTTTTTGAATCTCAACATCAAAGATGAATTTTAAACTGAATTGTTGCATCTATACTTAACTTTATGTGTAATACATACACGATTTCTGTGATGATTTTTTGAAACATTGCAACATGATATTTTGGCTAAAGAGCCTACCCCATGACGCCAAAACATTACTGATTTTGACATTACTGATTTTTTGTGGACTTCAAGACAAATCTGGCAATCACTGTAGATTCATTCCAATATGTAATAACAGAACTGTATTTTATGAAGATATTAAATACATTGATAAATAATTTGGTTATCAGTATACTAATACATACTCACTCCGTTCCAAATTGTAAGTCGTTTTAGCTTTGTCCTAAGTCAAACTTCTCTAGCTTTGACCAAGTCTATAAAAAAAATGCATAAACGTGTATAACATGAATCAAGATTGCCCGGCAAAACTCTTGCCGCCCTTTCGGAAAGAAAAAACATGAATCAAGATTCGTTAGATACACCATGAAATATATTTTCTTTTCTCGTGTGTATTATCGCATTAAGAACTTATAGAATACAATGCACATGAGACACACCCCCTCGCAATTTCACATAGTTATATTCTCACCTTAGAAGAAACTATAACTACCCAACCAGGCGGAGAACTAACCCCTAATAAGCAACGACCTCTAGATGAGCCAATCCTAGCAACAGCTAGGCACCAGAGACTAGTCTCCTCTAAAATTTGTCTAAGAACAGTTTTGTACACTGGGATGTTTCCATTGGGACCAAGCAACCAAAATGATCAAAGAATGTAGCACTCCCTTGCTGTTCCTAGGAAACAAAGCAAGTATTCTCATCCGCCAGTCACAGAAGATACTGTCATCTGGGAAAGGTGAGAAGTCAGGCAGCCCATAACAATGAAAGATGAGATACCACACTTGTCTTGCAAACACACAGCCACACAGGATGTGTTTGATGATCTCATTTCCTGCTCACATAAGGGGCCAATTTTGATAGTGTAGATTGTAATATATTTTTCAATAGAATTGGTCAAAGTTAGACAAATTTGACTTATGAAAAAACTAAAACGACTTACAATATGAATCGGAGGGAGTATATTCTATTTTATGACTTCTCATACAATCTGATCACTATGTTTATAACTACATGTCAATATATACCAATAGAAAGCTTCATGTCCTGTACCAGACAAGGATACATGCCTGACACAAGGCATAGCACCTCCCTGGCATGTCTGAAATAGTAAACTCACCACTGCAGCACACTGAGGGAAGAGCCAATCGTGAGGGCAATCCTCCAAGATGAAGACATCAACTGGAACTTCTGAAACTGCAGTTGGCATATATGAAATATAAAGAAGTTAGGCTATTCATGCTGTTCTACATACATCAGATAGCAATAGTAACATTAACTTCATCATGATCTGGTATATGCAATAAAGGACTGAGTTGCAATGCAACAAATACTAAACCAGGTAACTTACAATTTCCAAGAGCTCCCCAACCACGGCTAACGATTCCCCTCTGTCCGGTTTCTCTAAGTGCATCCAAAATGATAGCAGTGACTTTCTTCTCATCATCAAGAGGCTTCGAACATAGCATAAACCAAGTTAGCAGAAATAAGATGGTAGTTGTGTCAGCACAACAAAAGGGAGAGAAAGCATTTTGTAGAACATTACATCAACAAATTCTAACAGGATGGTAATAAAAAAAATGAAAGAACATAAATGCTCACAGTGGTACGCTCCTGTCGAGCAAACAGCAAGTAGTGCTTGACATGAGCTTTGGTACTTTAAATTTATACAGGTCTGTTATCATTATTACTTTTTAAAAAGACTCATATAGCTATTATGAGTAAAGCTAAAAAGCAGGATGACCATCCATTGAATATTATTGAGAATGGCAAAAACAAAATGAAAGAAATTACGCTTCCAGACAACAAAGAAACTGAGATTTAACCTGCATAGCCTTAATGACCTTAAGATAGATGGCATCATATATACATCATTCAGAAATTGAGGGCTCCATGTATCCAGTAGGTAAGAGCATCTCCAGCGGACATTACAAATTCTACCCTCCATATCTTCATATGGCTATCTACTCCATAAGATTCCCTCCCTATTTTTCAGCATACTCCAGCAAACTAGCCAAATCTCGCTCTCCATATCCAATTGACTATATTTTATTGGTATTCAAATTAACATGAATTGATACATTTTTCCTAGATTTTTGGCAAACAAATGATGCCCTAAAGTTCAAATTTCGAGAAAAACAGACAACTTTGAGGAATTTTAATTTAAAATCGGTAAGAGACTTTGAGTTAAATCCAATTAAATGGGTTCTCTGTTATTCATTTGTTCTATCAGTAAAAAATAGGAGTGATTTTAAGACCTTGATAGTCGCCTTTTGAATTTATGAAAGAGGGGGGTAGGAATGAAATTTTGAAGCAAAACGACATAAACAGGCACCGGCCCTAGCTGTCAGACTCACGGAATGGAGGATAGCGAGGCATGCTGACCAGCAAAATTTGGCTGCCCACACTCGCACGACAGTGTCAACAGGGATGGTGATTCCATTGGCTAGTCTGCTGGAGGTTCAATTCTTGCAAGATGGATAAAAAAAGCGATGGCGAGTCTGATGCCATGTGTGCTGGAGATGCTCTAAGTGTGCTAAAGATCCATGGTATGTGATGAAGTAAGCAATAGGGGGAAACCTTTTCTAAAGAAAAATCTTGCATTCTCAATGAATTCTTCGTTTTCTATGGGGTCATACATATAGTGGTACTTGTAAACTCTGTGGGTTGTCTTTGTGGACTGCCAGTTTGATCATGTGTTTCAGACTGTAACAAGTTTGTTCTGTTTGGGTCTGTCCTGCCTTCTCCTAGTACAGCAAACTCTTAGGCAGAGTTGTTGGTTTGGAGGAAGTAAGGCCTTCCTCTCACCTTGTGCTGTTCTTTCCTTTCCCCGTTTTCTGTATCTAACTCTTGTATTTCCATTTTTGATAAGGGAAATGGGGAACAGCCTCGATTCAAAACAATATATATCAGCCAGAATTACTGAGATAAATTCTTCCCTCATAGAGTACATACCATGCTACCAAAACCAATGTATATTGGCTTGGGCCCCTGTTGAAGCCACTGTGATAGTTCTGGTGGTGATTGATACTTTGTTCCAAGATTTAAGAAGCAATATCCCACAACATCCACTAGAGGACCCCAATCTGAAGAGGACAAAACATCATTAATAAGGGCTTAGTGTAAACAAGACTATGCTAGCACAGGAACAGTTACCAATTATGAAATTCATAAATTAATTTGAATGCCACCAAGGTATATCCATCTAACAAAATTGATAGATGCAGAAAGCTGTGTGATCCGGATAAGAGAGAACAAGGCACATGACTTCTCTTTTGTTCAATTTTGTACAATATTACAGAACGGTATATTCATCTAGCTTTGCATACGCACAAGAAATATTTTATGCCCTAAAAATCATGTGAAGTCTTTGCTCAATGTTGTTTGTCAGAGGCACATCAGCAAGGCTACACATGTATCAAATTTGAGCCCCTTTTGGACGTTGGCTAGACTGTGTGACTTGTTGTGAACTATTAGTGGATTGCCCACCTCTTCCCAATTGCTTAAGCTTTTGGGTTCACTTGGTTGGTGCATGAAACCTAACATGGTATCAAAGCCAGAGGTCTCGAGTTCGAGTCCTGGTAGAGGCATCTTTTAAGTCCTCCGCTCCCTTCTTTATTTCCACGTTTGCACCTTGTTCTGGCTGCACGTGAGTGGGAGTGTTGTGAAGTATTAGTGGATTGCCCACCTCTTCCCAATCGCTTAAGCTTTTGGGTTCACTTGGTTGGTGCATGAAACCTAACATGACTTAACTCACAAGCACATCGTTATCAAAATCATCAGATGGGCTCTCACAGACAGTGAGGAGTGATTAAGAAGAAAACTCAAACTTCATTGCTTAGGTCTGGCTTCTCTCTAACAGACGATTGCTCGCCTTCGCTCCAGGATCCTTTATCTAAAGGAGGGTGATGCCAATACATCCTTTTTCCATCAGCAAGCGCGTTTCAGAAAGAAAAAAAAATTCATCACCAAGCTGCAGGTGGATGATCAGGAGGAAAAGCAGGAGGCAGTGCTGGATTTTTATGAGAACCTGTTGGGGACAGCGGAGGAAAGGGAGTACACCATTGATCTTGATGCAATCGGGGTACAACAGCATGATCTCTCCACATTAGATTGCCCTTTCTCTGAAGCAATGTTTTCAAGTCATCCGATTAATCGCGATTAATCGTCCTAATCGGTCCCTGGTGACTGATTAGGGGTACCGTCGATTTGTACAAGTCGTCCGACTAATCGTGATTAATCGTGATTAATCATCCTAGTCGGTCCCATGGCGACTAGGTTCGACTGGACGACTTGAAAACATTGCTCTGAAGAAGTGTGGGCTACAATCAAGGGGATGCCTCTGGACAAGGCCCCAGGGCCTGATGGTTTCACTGGCAGATTTTATAAAACATGTTGGAATATCATCAAGGGTGATATCATGTTGGCACTCGAAGCAATTCAACGTGGTCATGTTTTCAAGTTCAAGCTCCTCAATACGGCTTTCATCACCCTCCTACCCAAGGATTTCAGGCCAATAAGTCTGATACACAGTTTTGCTAAGCTGGTTACCAAAGTCATGGCCAACAGGCTGGTACCTTTGCTGCCTACTCTGGTCCCTTCTAATCAAAGTGCTTTTGTCTGAGGAAGAAGCATCCATGACAATTTTTTATTTGTCCAGCAAATGGTAAAAGCTTTACACAGAAAGAAGGAGGCTCACATCCTTCTCAAGCTAGACATCTCTAAAGCTTTCGATTCAGTTTCATGGCCTTTTCTTCTGGAGGTCCTGCAGCATCTTGGTTTTGGGCAGCGGTGGTGTAATCTTTTATGCCTGATCCTGTCCACCTCCTCTACTCAAGTGCTGGTCAATGGGGAGCCGGGTGCTGGTTTTTTCCATCAAAAGGGCCTCAGGCAAGGGGACCCTCTTACCCCCATGCTCTTCATCTTGGTAATGGATGTGTTAAACTCTCTGATTAAATTTGCCACTACTGAGAATCTCCTGCAACCTTTGGCAGTCCAGCAGGTCAGGCACCGGGTTTCTTTCTATGCGGATGATGCAGTTATTTTTCTACGGCCCAGCAGCTCTGACCTCCTAGTTATGAGGCAGGTGTTGGATCTGTTTGGTCAAGCGTCTGGACTTCATACCAATTTTTCAAAAAGCTCTTCCTCCCCAATTCATTGCTCAGACGAAGACTTGCAGCAGACCTCTGATATTTTGGCCTGTGCAATCAAAGATTTTCCGTGTACCTATTTGGGTTTGCCGCTGACCTTGAGAAAGCCAACTAAGGAGGTGTTCCAGCCCTTCATTGACAAGGTCGCGGACCATCTACCAGGTTGGAAAGCTTCACTGATGAATAGAGCAGGCCGTTTGGTTTTAACACGGGTGGTCCTGACAGCCACTGTAATTTACCTTCTGATTGCGGTGGATCTTCCCAAATGGGTTATCAGAGCCATCGACAAGAAACAGAGGGGATTTTTATGGAGAGGACAGAAAAAGGCTAATGGAGGAAAGTGCCTGGTAGCCTGGGAAAAGGTTCAGAGGCCTTTTGAATATGGAGGGCTGGGCATTCACAATCTGGAATATTTTGGTTGGGCACTTCGAATCCGCTGGCTTTGGGCACAGAAAACAGATCCATCAAGACCTTGGGCTGGTCTCACCATCCAGGTACCACAAAAAGCTCAAGCCTTGTTTCATATGGCGGTTGATGCAATAGTTGGAAATGGGGACACAATTTTATTCTGGTCAGATCGCTGGACAAATGGCAACACTATGGCAGAAATAGTTCCAAACCTTTATAAAGCCGTCCCCAAAAGGGTGGTGAGATCAAGGACAGTAGCACAAGCTCTAAATAATAGGGTCTGGGCATCTGACATAAAAGGGGCTCTCACTGTCCCAGTTCTGATGCACTATTTTAGGATTTGGGACTTGTTGGATAGAGTGGTCTTGCAGCAGGAAGTTCAGGATCATTTTCGATGGAAGCTGACCCAAACTTGTACATATAGCAGCAAGTCCGCTTACGAGGCCTTCTTTGTTGGTTCCATAAAATTTGCAGCATGGCGAAGAATCTGGCGGAGCTGGGCACCTCTACGCTGCAAATTCTTCATTTGGTTGGCATTAAAAGGAAGGATCTGGACGGCGGATCGCCTGGCCAAGCGTGGGCTGCAACACCCAGACGCCTGTCCTCTGTGTGACCAGGCACAGGAAACAGCCCAGCACCTTCTTTTATCATGCGTGTTCACTCGTCAGGTTTGGTTCTTCATTTTCCAATATCTGAACCTGGTCGTCGACTTGCCCACGGCTGAGTCCTCTAGTTTCTCGGCCTGGTGGTGCAACACCATCCGGTCAGTGCCAAAAGATATGCGGATAGGTTTGAACTCTTTCATCATACTTGTGGCCTGGGAGGTTTGGAAGCACTGCAACTCCTGCGTGTTTGAAGGAGCACGTCCAAGCATCCAGATACTACTCCAAACAGTGGCAAATGAGAGCTCCTTGTGGTGTATGGCTGGGGCCTCAAAGCTCCAGGAGCTCCTCACTAGGTCGCTGGTGCTGGGCACTTAGGCGCCATGGCTACCGGTCAAGTCTGCAATTTTTTGTTGGCAATTTTTGTTTTCTGTTTTGGTGGGTGTTGGTGTGCAAGGATTGGGGGGTCTCCCCTAATCTTTTGTATTTGTTCACTTCTTTCTTAATGAAATGACGCGCAGCTCTCCTGCGTAGTTCGAGAAAAAAAAATCATCGGATGGTATTGTTTCTAAGATACAATTCTGGGGGATGCATTACATTCAGTGCTACTTGTACCTTCTGCATTTACATTCTTTTTTTCTCGAACTACGCAGGAGATCTGCATGTCATTTCATTAAGATAGAGGAATACAAGATCTGCTGGATTTAGAAAGAAACCCAGCAAGCCGGAAAAAACAAACAAAACCCCCTGCATTTACATTCACGGGGGTGCATTACGTTCACACTTTGGAAAAATATCAAGCAATTTCAATTGAATTAACTGATAAGTAGCTCGCATAACGAAGCTAAATTAAGTAAAATTAGATTACCTTTTGGCTTTGGCATAAGTTGAGGGCTCCACATGTATCCAGTAGGTAAGTGTGATATAGATCCATGGTATGTGCTGAAGTAAGCAACAGGGGGCAAATTTAATTTCTTCCTGAAATCATTTATGAATCCCCTGGAGCCCCACCAAACTATTAAATCCAGAATAAGATATGATAGCTGAACGTGAGAGGTGCAAAGATGTCAGAATTTTTTTCTGAAAAAATAGAACAATTGCACCTTCCTATGCAAAAGAGAGAGAAATCACACATTCAAATTGCATATCTAGAATAGTGAAAAGGTGGAAGTGGTAATACCCTATAAGTTGCACTTTGAGGCATTCGTGCCAATGGATGTGGGAATTCATTAGTTGGCCTATCAACAAATGCTAGCAGTTAGGAAAACATACATAGAAGAACCGTCCATAAACGTTAGTTAAAAAATATGTACAATCTCACACAAGCATTCACATATATTTATTGAAGTGATATTTCTCTACTTTTTTACAATGTATTCTCTTCTAAAAATATATATCTAATGTAACTCAGGAATCTATGTGGCATTTATTTCCATCCTGAGGTGACCATATTAGCATGCCAAAATGAGGGAAGCTAGCCTGCATGAGGCAGTCATACTGATAGTCATAGGAATATTTTAAGCAACACAAAGAAATAATATTAGGTAAACGGGCAATTTAACTTTTGTTGTTTACTTGTCAAGCTTTAATCAATGGTGCTCAGGAAATTTGTTAGCAGCTCCACAGTGATAAAAAATAATGTAGAAATCTTCACAGGGATAAAAACTTGAATTTGTTATAAATATTTCATCCTGGAAGATTCATCAGTACAGACTTACGTCCATGGAAAAGTGAAGAAGATATGCAGAGGTGCTCCAAGAGCTTCTGCGATATGCATATGACCTGAAAGTCACATGATTTGTTAGGAGCATGGAACAATACAATCCAGAAATGAAATTCATCACCCTATTTTATTTGGACAGAAATAACTTTCTGGACAACTTGAGACAGTGATGATTGTGGTACAGATGCTCAAATGTGAGCAAGCACTACAAGAAGGGATATTATGCTTGGAAATATTATGGAATAGGGCAATCTACAAGTATCGGCTGCAAATGAGATTGATTCTTGAGTAGTTTCATGGGCTGACAAAACCAGAATTGCTAAACCAAAAGGCAGCAATATGCCATGGTCTTATATGGATTAGTAAATAAATCTAATTAAAGATGGGCAATTGAAGCATTATATTTGGTTGGTAAGTTAGAAAATTTCCACATTAATCAGAAGAAAGGAAAGTCCCAACTTCAGGTACAGGAGAAAAAGAGGTCCTATATATTGGGAGTTATGGTTTTACTAGATGGGAGAGCATGTCAAAGTTAAAAACAAGAATAAGATAAATTTACAGTAGGGTACAGGGGAAAAACACTGGATTTGTAATCAAAGCTGATTAAACCCCTGTTACTTTGTCTGATGATCCATAAGCACAATTTTTATCATCACAGTGTTTCATAAATCCCACCCTTATGAAATTACAAGTGCTGACAAGATGGACAAACACACAATGCCACATTGTCCTCTGTGCACTCCACCAGCGCAGCCATATTGCCAGCTCAGGTGCTTAGTTCCTAAAGGTGGGGGTTCAAGAAAGATTAGGATGAAAGACCCGAGGATAATCGACAAATATTACCATAAAACCACATTTTTATTTTCAAATTTTATTAAAGAATGTTGAAATTTGGTGTAAAATAGCAATGTCATGATGGACAGACCCACCATAAGCAGGAGGGTTCGCAATTATTGCCTGAGCTCTGAAAGGAGTTCCAGTATCCAAATCAGGTTCTGTGCATGCAGGTAGAAGTGAGAAGATGATTTCCTTAAGCTGCTTTCTTTGAACGGCAATCTCTGCTGGTGCAGCCAGGAAAAACCCTTTGTTTTTTGTCATATCTGCAGTTGAAAGTGCACCCCTTAATCAAAATTGAGTATGAAGGACACAAGCATCCTTATATCAGTTTAATTGGCTAAAGAATCGATGTCTTGTTCCATAAACAACAAGGTGTCCGAATTATTATTTCATTCATTAACAAACCACAATTCGATTGTTTAGACTCTTCTTCAACAATTTTGACTTTTTTTCTAGAACACACTGGTGAGCTGTGTACCGTTATATTAAGAAGAAAAACAAGTATGTTTAGATGGATAATAAAGTGAAGAAAAATAACCAAGTGCCGCTTTACAGTAGGTTGCATTTTTTAATAGAGTAAGGAACCGAGGTGATTATAACTATCTCAGCACATTAGACAGTATCGAATGCTCTTTATCTTAGTAGAAAACACAATATTCAAGATAAAAGAGCACTTAAGCCATACACTGAGCCATAACCCGAGGATCACCACCCAATGGGTAAAAATCAATGCCAGCTGACTTCACAAAAGTACGGAAATTGGCATGAGTTGCCAATCTAACATAATGACCGAATTCCTGCAGAAAAATTTCAATCTTCAATTCAAGTTACAAAACCATGAATTTGAAACAGAAGTTCGAGTTTTTTATTTCCAAGAAAGAAAAGGAAGTGTAACAATATTACAAAGCCATCATATTGTTTCTTGATGGTGAGTAAAATTAGAGGATGTCGTATCATGACTGTTTGATATTCTGATGTTTTGAATGTAAACTCAAATATTTTTAAGTTTTGTGAACACCTACTGGGGGGTTGAACTGAGCGCCTACACAGTGGAAGATACCTAGATTAATCTCTCTAGGTCGGAATCCAGTCAAATACAAAAAGGAGGCCATGTTCAATCCATGAAAATATCTAATGAGCACTGTATCATCTAAAGATTTTGAAGTAAGCAACACAGGCATAGATTTGCTCTTAACTTAGGACAATAAGCAAGATTAATACCAATTTCAAAACAAATCAGAGAAGATAATGATAACTTTACTCTTGGTATACTTGACTGCATGCTCAAAAAAGTGAATTAAAAATCTGCATTTTCCAGAATCCCCATTATACATCAGTATGCTGCTGCACAATGTTTTTATTTTCCGGAGAGCCTTAGTCTCTCTAGCAGGTGCTTGCAGGTTCACCTACCTGCAGTCGTTTAGCTAATGCTATAAAAGGCTGTACATCCCCTCGGGTTCCAACTACAAGTATAGCAATCTTCAGCTTTGGGACTGACTTGGTGATTCCAGGTGTAACTTTTTCAATATCACGTGGTACATAACCAAAAGCATCAATCTCCGAGAGTTCTGAGGCAACAAGAGCACTGCGCGTCACATCTACCTCCACTGTACCATCATTCTGGATCTTTACTAACCTTTCGGTTATCTTTATCTGGAGTACCAAACAACAATGAATAGCTATAGGTATAACATAAGTCTGAAAATACCAAAGAAAGGAGAAGCATGGAAATTTCAAGACAAAATTTATCTTTTTTATAGAAATGCTGTTCCTGGCTTTCACAAGTTCTCCAGAACTAAAACAAAACACTCCAGTATAACCATTTTTTTAAAAGACCTGGACATTACCGGTTTAAATTAATAAGAGAGAGCTAGCAGAATTACATAGCCGGAGGCAGTATAATCATAGTGACAACATACTAAAGTCAACTGGTTTCTTGCACCAACATAATGAAAACATTAGAAACAGATGGAGTATACTGGTAGTAATACAGTGATGGTTGCAATTAGATATCACACTGCCTGTAAAGACTAGTATTCATAAGAGACCAACTCTCAACATCAGAAAATCAACAGGACCACTGCAGTACTGAGATGAACAAATAAACAGACAGTATCCATACACATGCATTTTTCATAAATAAATGGACACACTGCCTTTTTATCGACCATGCAACAATAGTAAACTAAATAAATAAAGTGTGCATTAATATGCATACCTTCTCATTTTCTGATAGCATATCCAAAGTGAGGTCACACTTCAGCAACCTATCAGAGTATGACCTTACAAAAACGTTTTCTTGCCCTTTAAAGATACCAGAAGTAGCAGTTGATGATTTACTATGCCCAAATGCTGTAGAAGAACAAATGGATAATGTTTCAGACCAGAAAAATAAGCATGTTTGGAACTCTCTAGTAGAGTTCTGCCGTACTGTTGTTCCCATTACAATTTATTTATTCTACTAGTCTATTATTAGATCAAATTCCTCTCTATTTTTACAAAATAGCAATTTAGTCTAGAAATATGGCACCCTTGCTTTCATTTTATACAACTTACAACATGATGCAATCACGTAGCTGATTGAAAGATTAACTGCAGCAGATGCTATAGCGTTCAGTAGCTTGCTTTTTCAAAATGAAGGAGCACACTTCTAGCTCTGTTGAAACCATAGTAACTTTGAGACAGATGTTTGGCAATTACAACGCACGACATGACTAGCATGAACAAAACAAAGCCGAGACAATATTGTGATTTGCGACTGCCAACACGACCGTGTGACAGCAGCCATAAAACAATAACCTTCGTCACAAATAAGTTTGCTATGGTTCATTCTTACATGTGACATCTACAATCGTGAATTTTTAGTCCCAAGCAAGATGGGTAGACTACATTCAAACCTGACAAAATCTTAAATCATTGCAGTTCTATATCAGGCATTTCATCGCACACCCGCATTGGCATGGCACTAAACTTGGCCATGTCACGGTTTCCCTTCACGGAACTTACCACACGTAACATCTCAGTCTCCACGTTTACACACATGCTGCTACTGAAATCCTCAAAATTCACAAGCCCACCGGAACCAAACACAAACAGTCCGGAGACGTACCTGGCTGCCGCGACGAGACAAATAACTCATCGTCGTCGACCGATCCGGAGAACCTGGCGTCCATGGACCTCAGCACGAATTCCCCCATCCCCTCCGCAAAGGAGGAGGATGCGCCCAAGCCGGCAGCCTCGGCACCACCCTTCCGCCTCCGAACGCCGCCGCCCACTATCGTCTCCTCCCACTCCTCGCCGTTGATCCCCATAATCTGCGATGGCGAGGTGGCAACAAGCCGCCGCGATATGAGAAACTACCAGTGCTCCCGGCCCCGCGCCGCCATTGCTCGCGCCGCCGAGAGTTCGAAACCCTTGGAAGCGTGGACTCTCTGGTGCCTGGTGGGCAGAAGACAGGGCGGGGACGTGCCAGTACGAGGTGTCCGTGTCGCCGAGAAGGATCGGAGCGTGGGTGGGGCCAGTCCGTGCGAGCCTGGCAAGCTGGAACTGGAGGCAGCGCCTCGAGCGCGGCGTGAGGCCGGAGGGGAGACTGACGGAGTGACGGGTTGAAACGGGGTGTGGGGTGCCGTTCCACGGGAGAGGGGATGGGGTTCAGGGCTTGGAGCCTGGGAACTATCCTTGCCGTAGGTTGTTGAACGAACGGTAGATTGGTGGACTTCGGTGCATGGACTCAGAGCATATAGGTGGTCCGTGGGGAACTGAAGATTACCAGGTGGTTTTGCCTTGAGACGTTGCAAGTTGCAACCCCGCAGCGTGTGAGTGAGTATATGTTTGGTCGGAGCCCGAAGAAAATTGTGAAAATTGCCTCGCCCAGCGTTCAACCAAGGAAATTTAAAATTAAATGTTTAAGATTGCTATTTGAGTCAAATAATTTTATCAGGTCAGTACTAGATAAGTCCTAAATATATGTTTAGTTGTTTCAGCCACCTCGTTTCGTCTTGCTCGCTCATACAAGAGTATTCATTTGTTTTTTTCTAGCCTAAAAGCACCATTTGGCTTGCTTTCGTTAGCGAGGGAAAACTTGTCCATATAGACCTCGAGGTACTCCGACTGGATATCCAAACAAACAGTTTTGCATCGGTAAAATGGAAAATAGTACAGTACGAGCAAAGGAACCATAGTGCCCTTATATCATGCAATGGGGGTTTGATTCTTCCTCTCTTTTTCTTCTTCTGCTTTTTTTTTCTTTCCCTGTTCTTCCTCCTCTGTCTTCATGAGAAACAAGAAAATAGGCACGACGAGGGGGTGAATCTTGGGAAGGCACCATGGAAAATTAACAAGTTGTGGGGGTATGACTAGGGATCAAAACGGTACGGATATTTTCCAACCGTATTTGAGACCGAATCCATTTAAAGGGGTTCAGATCTGTTCGTATCTGAGTTCGGATATTCAACATCCGATACCGTATCCGTATCCGAATACTCAAATCGCATATTTATGATGTCGATATCCAATCGTATCCTATCCGATATGGTTGACACTATCCGTATTCGAATCCGAATCCGGACAGAAATATGAAAACAAATATAATATTAGTGATATCCATTCGTATCCGATCCGTTTTCATCCCTAGATACGACCCCGGATATCCACGGCAGATTACATGGGTTACGCCCTCAGGGGTGATCCAGCCCACAAGACGAAGCCTTGCGAACACGGCGCTGCTCGGCGCGCCCCGTAAGACACCGGGAAGATATCTTGAAAATACCACGAGATCTGTTAGGATACGTTGAATCACATGATTCATGTAATCTGTTATTAACTTTCGGTTATCTCCTATATCTAACCGATTTGTAACACTGCCCCCAAGACTATATAAGGCGGGCAGGGACCTCCTCAAAACACACGTAATATCATACGATCGTCAATACAAACCAACAGACCACAGGAGTAGGGTATTATGGCGCCGTTCGCTGGTCTGATTTTTTCAGACCAGCCGGCTGGTTCCTTTCACAAATCACTATGCATCTTTCACCGCTACAGTATTTCTCTCTCACACAACCAGCCAGTTTTAGCTAAGTTTTAGACCAGCGAACGGGGCCTATGTCGTGCTGATGGTTCGAACATGTCTAACTCTTATGTCTCTATTGTCTTCTTGTTCTTGATTACGCGCACATCTGTCGATCAATCTACCTTCATGGAATACCTCTCGGAGGACTGCCGAGCATCTTTTGTCAACAGTTGGCGTGCCAGGTAGGGGTGTGCGTGTTGTTTATAGATGAACAAGATGGTACATTTTGCAGGCTCTTCGTCCTCCCCAAAGCCCGGCCAGATCTTTACGGTCGGATCGATCTCCTAGGTCATCAACGCTGACGGAGACGGAGAGATCATCAAGCCGGTGCAGATCGATTCTGCGCCGACCACACCCGCACCTACAACAGCAGATCCGATCTCAAAACCGCTTCTGAGGTCGTCTTCACCAATAATTCATCGTCCGCTCCTCCGCTATTCGAGGAAGAGGATCGACAACGGCGATCTGATCGCATCCATCGATCAAGTTGGCTAGAAACTCGTCGACTGCCTCTCCATCGCGGAATCGACTCTGACCACTCTAGTTCAGCGCCGACCACCCTCCGATTCTGATCCATCGGAGGCCGATCAGGAAACTCTAGGGGTTACAACCCTACCCTTTGGGCTCACCAGCATCGCCACCTCCTACGAAGGTGCCCTAAGGGGTAAATTCGCCGACCAGGTGGGAGACATCTATCCTCTCATCGATCATATTGCTGACCAGTTCTCGCCGACGGTCAACATGTTGCAAATCGGCCAACGTCCCGAAGCATCCCTCCAAACCATCCTGGAGGAAAACCCAGACTCCGAGTCCCATGGCTCTACGGAGACTATCGCCGAAACCACCGCCGTCCAACCTTCTTTCCCGCCTTTCCGAGGAGGCGGGATCTTCAATGTCAGCGTCGACAGCCCTACACAGTTGGAGAAACCATGCACAACGCCGAGCAAATGAGGTCGCCATTATGCTAGCCGAGGCTGCTCGCAACGAAGAACAGCTCGACTCATAAGGGAGGCCATGCCCACTCCACCGCAACCTCGATGATGAATTTGTCCATGTCGATGGCCATGATGTCTACAAGACTTCAAGCGCCAACTTGGTCGTGGCTGCTAATGAGCTTGCTCGGCTCGAGCAAACGCCAGAAGTCGCCAAGGTCACTGCCATGCTTAAAGCGGCGCACTACCAGGTCAACGAGATTTGCCAAGATTAGAGACCTTCCTACTCGACAAGCTTGATTCGCCGATCCACCGCGCCAAGATCCAATCGTCATCCCAGCCGAAGCCATTTCGCCGACCAACAGCATGACGATGGACAACCCCTCCATGGGGGAGCTAGGGGGAACCTCATCGACTACCCTCGCCAACATGACTAGGAAGTCGACCAAGATGTCCGAGAGCACATCAATAATCTCCGGGACGCGCGATGTCATATCGACGGGCGCCGTTTCTCTCGCCATGAAGAAGAAGTACGCCGGCGTCAAGAATATGAGCAAGAATTTAGCAATCCGGATGCTGCTCTCCAGCCACTTAACGCTGGCAATACCGCCGATCATGATGGTGATGATCCCAAAAGGCCTCGAGCATTCACCAGAGCACTCCAAACACTCCAATGGCCTCGTGGTTTCAAAATCACCGGGGTCAAGCCCTACGAGGGGCGGATGAATCCCACACAATGGCTACAAGCTTATGCCACCACTGTGCGCGCGCCGAGGGAGATACCAGTGTCATGGAAAACTATCTTCCTATCATGCTCACGTCAACCGCGATGAACTGGCTCACGAGCCTCGCCCCGGATTCCATCGAATCTTGGGAACAGCTGAAGAAAGTCTTCACTAACAACTACATAGCTACGTGTACTCGGCCGGGCACCAAGCACGATCTGAATCGCATCTACCAGAAACCGTCCGAGCTCCTCCATAGCTACATCAGGCGATTTTCTGAGATGAGGAACTCTATTCCCAACATCACGGAAGCAGAAGTCATCACTGCCTTCGTCCGAGGACTATAAATTCAATTGCAAGCCGCCAAAGGGGATCAGCGAGATGATCACGACCACCGATCAGTACACCGACGCCGAAGAGGCCGAAGTTCGCTTCAACGAGGATGCGAGCAATCACCGCCCAACTCGTCGCAGCGACAAGCACCCTGATGAATGACGCCACAGTGATCGCCGCTACGATGACCGCGGCCACCATGAGTATAGTGGTCGTGATCGGCCGGAAGGGTCCAAAGCTGGTCAATATCACCACCGCTGACCAGACCACATCATCGCAGCCGTTGACGAACCTCGCGCCAAGCGTAACTACGACGAGCAGTACAAGAAGATCCTCGAAGGCCCATGCCCCCTCCACAAGAATAGCAAGCACAAGATGAAGGACTGCCTTGGTTTGGCTAAGGAGTTCCAGGCCAAAAAGAAGGACGACGACAACGATGATGAAGCCAGAGGTCGCCGACCACCTAGGGACAACAACAACGCCTTTCAGGATCACGACAAGGTGGTTGCCACTATCTGTGCGGGCCTCGTCGCCGCCGAGAGCAGAAGAGATCGAAAGCTCACCGCCCATCGGGTGCTTGCCGTCAACACAGAAGACGTCATCGCCAACCCTAGCTATCACCCCTGGTCTGAGGTCCCCATCACCTTCAGTAGGGCCAACCAGTGGGTGAACATCCCTTACACATGGCATTTCCCCTTGTCCTTGATGCCACTGTCAAGAAGGTATTGTTCAGGAAAGTACTCGTCGATGGCGGAAGCGCTCTGAACCTCCTCTTTGCCGGAACCCTGAAGGAGCTGGGCCTCAGAATAGAAGACCTCACTCCCTCTGACTCCTCCTTCTAGGGTGTGGTACCTGACAGGGCATCCAAACCGCTGGGAGAGATCACTCTCCCAGTACAATTCGGCACAACTAGCAATTTTCGCGTCGAGCACATCAACTTCTACGTCACCGACTTCAACACCGCCTACCACATCATACTTGGTCGGCCAGCTCTGACCAAGTTCATGGCCATACCGCACTATGCCTATCTGGTACTGAAGATGCCTTCGCCTGCTGGAGTTCTGGCTCTGCGGGCCAACCTCTCCGTCGCCTACACCTACGAAGCAGAGAGTCTCGCCCTCGCTGAAGCCACCGACCTCTCCATCTAGATGGCTAGCGTGGTCACCGACGCCAAGATGGTGCCCGCCGACGACCTAGAGATCCTAGTGCTGGAGCCTCCACGTGCCTTCGCCAAGTCCAAGGAAATGAAGGAGGTCGGCCTTGGCCTCAACGACCCCACCAAGACCATCAAGATTGTGACTCATCTCGACCCCAAATAGGAAAGCACGCTCGTCTCCTTCCTACGTGCCAACGCCGACGTGTTTGCTTGGAAACCTGCAGACATGCTGGGGGTACCACTGGAGAAGATCGAGCACTCCTTGAATGTCTCGCCGACCGCTAAACCGATCAAGCAGAAACTCCGACGGTTCGCGCCAAACAAGGGAGGCTATTAGGGTAGAAATAAAACGGATCCTAGCTACCAGATTTATTAAAGAAGTGTATCATCCTAAGTGGTTAGCAAATCCAGTTCTTGTTCAAAAAAAGAATAAAGAATGGAGAATATATGTTGATTACACTGATCTCAACAAACACTGCCTTAAAGACCCATTCGGTCTACCTTGAATAGACGAGGTTGTAGACTCCACCACCGGCTACGAACTCCTCTCCTTCCTCGACTGTTACTCTGGCTATCACCAGATATCTCTCAAAGAGGACGACCAGATCAAAACATCATCCATCACGCCTTTCGGTGCGTATTGCTACACCACCATGTCCTTCGGACTAAAAAACATTGGGGCGACCTACCAAAGGGCCATCTAGATGTGCCTTGACCAACAGATAGTTCGCAACATCGAAGCTTACATCAATGATGTGGTCGTCAAGTCCAAAATCGTCGATAATCTCATCGCCGACCTCGAAGAGACGTTCGCCAACCTAAAAAGATATATATGGAAGTTGAACCCTTCAAAGTGCATCTTTGGAGTTCCATCCGGCATACTCCTGGGCTACATCGTCAGTGCCCGTGATATCGAACCCAATCCCAACAAGGTCTCTGCCATTACCAATATGAAATGGCCAACCTACGTAAAGGATATACAGAAGCTCACAGGGTGCATGGCTGCTCTCAGTCGCTTCATATCACGCCTCGGCGAAAAGGGACTACCGTTCTTTAAACTACTCAAGGCCTCCGAGCGCCTCTCCTAGTTGGAGGAAGCTAATATGGCCTTTGAGCAGCTCAAGTTGTTTCTAATGAAGCCTCTGATCATGACGGCGCCTCGACCAGATGAAACCCTATTGATCTACATCGCTGCCTCCTCTCGCGTCGTTAGCACAGCCATCGTCGTTGAGTGCGAGGAAGCCGGGCACGCCTAAAAGGTGCAACGTCCAGTCTACTTCATCAGTGAGGTTCTTAATGAGTCCAAAACTCGTTACCCTCAGGTCCAGAAGCTGTTATACGCCATCCTGGTCATGTCGCGCAAGCTCCGCCATTACTTCAAGTATTACAAGATCGTCGTGGTCACCGAGTTCCCTCTAGGGGACATTGTCCATAACAAAGAGGCCAATGGCCGTATCGTTAAGTGGGCAATCGAGCTCGGCACTTACTCCATAGAATTCAGAAGCAAACCTACCATTAAGTCGCAGGCGCTGGCTGACTTCATCACTGAATGGACTAAGATCCAAGAGCCCATCCCTGCTACTTGCCCCGAGCACTGGATAATGTATTTCGATGCTACCCTCAACATCAACAGTGCTGGTGCTGGCATTTTGTTCATCACTTCGACTAAGGACAAGCTTCGATACGTCCTCCGAATTTATTTTCTAGCCTCCAACAACGTCGCGAATATGAAGCATGTCTCCATGGACTCCATATAGCCATCGAGCTCAGCGTCAAACGCCTCATGGTGTGCGGAGACTCTGCGCTGGTCATCAACTAGCTCAACAAAGATTGGTCCTACTCTAGTGAGAAGATGGACACGTACTGCGCCGAAATCAAGAAACTCAAAGGAAAGTTCTACGATATCGAGTACCACCACGTGGTACGAGATCAAAATCAGCTCGCCGACCACCTATCTAAGATAGGCTCCTCTCATGCCATGATTCCACCTAGGGTCTTCGTTCAACCTCTTTATGTCATCTATTAAGAAAGAGAAGGAAGTTCAAGAGATCTCCCCCCCCCCGCCGAGCAGCTGGTACTTGTAGTACCTTCGTCGACTGTGGATTGGAGGGAACAGTTCATCAAGTACCTTACCAGCGCCGATGTACCCGCCGATAAGATAGAAACTGAATGCCTCATCCGTCGCAGCCAAGCATTACGTGCTGGTAGATGGGAACTTGATGAGGAAAAGTGTCAAGGAAGGGATACTACAGAAATGCATCACCCAAGAGAGAGGGAGTGAAACTACTTGAAATTCACTCTGGCTCCTGTGGCAATCATGCGGCCTCCAGAAACCTGGTCGGCAAAGCTTTCCGAGATTTTTTTATTGCCCACGGCCATCACCGATACAGAAGACCTCGTCCGACGTTGTGAAGGATGTCAATTTTTCACCAAGCAAATACACGTGCCAGCGCAGGAATTACAGACCATTCTAGCTTCTTAGCCTTTTGCATGCTGGGGACTGTACATGATTGGGCCTTTCAAGCCTGCGCCAGGCGGTTTTCGGTACGTATACATCACCATTGACAAGTTCTCCAAGTGGATTGAATACAAGCCGCTTGTTTCGGCTACCGCAAAGAAGGCAGTTGAGCTTTTCGAAGATATCATCCACAGATTTGGTCTCTCGAACAACATTATCCCCGACCTCAGAACTACATTCACTAGCCACAATTTTTGGGACTTCTACGAAGACCGATACATCTCCATCAAATTCATCTCTATTGCTCATCCTAGAGCCAACGGCCAGGTCGAACGGGCAAACGACATGATCCTCGATGCCTTCAAAAAGAGACTATACCAGAAAGAGGAAAAGCATCTGGGCAGGTGGCTCAAAGAGCTCCTAGCTGTGGTCTGGGGACTGTGCACTCAAGCTAGTCGCAACACCAGTGTGTCTCCATACTTTTTGGTCTACGGCTCAGAGGTCGTACTTCCCGCAGCTGTTCGGACAGAGGACGTCGACAGGGCCGAAGAAGAACGCCTAATCACTTGCATTCGCATAGCCAAATACCTAGAAGGCCTACGAAGATACTACAATCGCAATATCAAAGGTCGTTCATTTGCTGTCGGTGACCTTGTTCTCCATCGAAAGCAGAAAACCGAAGGGATGCACAAGCTCTCCTCCCCCTAGAAAGGGCCTTTCTTGGTCAAAGATGTTACCCGACCAGGGTCTTACTGGCTAAGTGACATGGATGGAACCGATATCCCCAATTCATGGCACATCGAGCATCTTATACGTTTCTATCCTTGAAACGCTCCAGATATGTACTCTCCACTCCATAATGAATAAAGTTTTTGTCGCCATAATTTGTCTCCACTATTTCTCCACTTCGGTTTAATCTCCATTTGTGGTCGCCAGCTCTAAGGTACTCCTTAACAAACTCCGACAATTATACGTGATCTCCATAAAAGCTCCGCACCGTTTCTCCATACTAAAATATGTCCAAGATATTTCACCAACCATCGAGCAGCACACGTTCTGCTCTATGTTCTTTGGAGAAAACCCAGTCTCCGATCTCTCTCTACACGTGCTACGAGCTCCGCACTCTGCGTTATGGGTGGTCGGCTGTGGTTCCTTGGTCGTGCCTATTCCTCCTACACGTGCACGGGCTCTAGTGCTCGACGTTATGGAATTCGGGCTAGCCAAGGCCAAGAGCCCAGTAAAGAACTAACTGCTCGGACGCTACTTATACCATGTATAAACGCGTCAGGGTTAACAACAAGTTTCTTTTTCACCGAAAGTGCTAGCAAGCCACATAAACATGCACATGTCATCTACATACAACATTTATACAAATACATAAATGTTTGCTTATGCCCTCACGCATCTAACTCTCCTCTCCAGATGTCCCATATAGGTTCCTCTCCACTTAGGTTTGGCATTTTGCCCTCGCCAGACCGACATCGGGCCGCCGGATCTTCGGCCCATTGGTCTCCCCTCGATGGAGATTCTTTGGGCATGGCTCATGAGGCTAAGCATCGAATCGAGGTTGATCGAGGAGCTGAAAAAGTGACCAACTGTGCGCTTAAATATTTATCGCTTTGTTTGTATGTTGTGATCGGATCGGCCTAGCACTCAATGACACAGGGTTTATATTGGTTTTAGGCAGGCCACTACGGGGCTCATCGTGACTTTGGATGTATGGGATGAATGAATGATGGTATGAATGCGTGTGTGAATGCGTTGTATGAGAATGAATGATAATGCATTAGAAAATAAAGTAAGAACGTTTGGTAAAGTTACCTTGATGACTTCGAGTGAGAGAGAGGGAGTGTGTGCTAACTAGTCTTGTTGCCCACGTTTTGAGGAGCTTTGATGCATGGATATGTCCTTCTGAATGGGATCCATGTCCATCGTTCATGGCGGAAGGTTGCAAGTACCCTTCTAACTTTTCTAGCCCGATAGTACATGGGGCATCCCTCTACTCCTTACTGCTCTCTTTTCTCGGGTCATTCGCGCAAGAGCTATCATTCGATCGACTTAGGAGAAAAGCCCGTTGGTCTCTCCACGATGGAGATCCCGTCGTTTTAGGGCCCTTCAAGTCCTCCTTGCTGGCCTCCAAAGGCGGAGGGCCTTCCGATCAAGACCGGATCACTCTTTCCGCGTCTTGGTTCGCCTTACTTACTTCTCGGCGCGTGGAGTAGTGGTGGGCCATGCCCATGAACCACGTCCCTGTCTAACCAGTACCGCTTGATTGGGCGTTTTGTCAGGTTCATCCCATCGTGGGTCGAGGCGCGTCTCACTCCATCGCATTTCCACCCCCGAGCATTGAATGGGGAAGGAGAGGGTTTTCTCGCCCCAATCCTTTGCCTTTCTCCAACTGCTCGTGTCTCCTCCTTAAATAGGGAAGGGAGTGGGTTTTCATCCCAATTCCTCGCTTTCGGTGAGCTCACTATTCTCCAGTCCGCTGCTCCTTCTCCTTCTTCCTTTTCCTTAACCCGCCAAGCATGCCAGGTCATTTCGTAGACCGACTCGTGTGGCCCGCTGGTCTCCCTCGATGGAGATGGCTCGAGGCTAGCATCGAATCGAGAAGGTTGAGATGACCTCGTCTGCTTCTAAGTGAGAGAGGGGGCTCATCTGCTTTGAGGGGAAAGGAGAACTCATAGATCCTTTCATGAGTCTGTTTGGTAAAGTTACCTTGATGACTGTCGAGCTAGAGACCATCCAATGTGGATGAGGTGGTGCTGGCCGCCCGCCGAGAAAGGCATCCTCCTCCCTTACGGAGGAGGTGGCGCGACTAGAGGGCTCTCCTCGACATCCCATCGGGGAAGCCGGAGGCGGGAGAGTTGGTCATGGGGCCCTCTAGTCGGCAAAACAAGCCCGAAGCACGTCTGAGGTCATCCATCCCATCGGTCGAGCTCCCATCGCAAGCCACCCGCATTGAATGGGGAAGGCATGGCCTTTCTCCAACGCAACTCCTCCTTAAATAGGGTGTTTTCCCCACACCTTCTTCCACCGTTCTCCTTCTTCCTTTTAGCCAAGCACGGTCACCACCCAAGCGAGAGAGGGTAAAGTGAGGGAAAGGAGAACTCATAGATCCTTTCATGGTCCGAGAGGAGGAGCTGAGGCCATCCATGTGGATGTACTCCACCGACAGATCCTTCCATCAACTGCAGCGCCACGGAGGCGGAGGAGTTGGCGAAGGACAAGGTTTGGAGTTGGCTCAACCGGGTGCTACAGCTGAGGAATAAGGAGTCCCTTGAAGGGAAGCCTGGACCTCTTCATGCCATGAAGCTATCTAATCTTGTACGCTCCCCTCCTCCATTTCCATGACCTTTTTTCTCTTACTTTCCTTTGTTCTAACTTCGAGTCGTCTATTTCATTGGGACTCATCGGCTACAAATCCCAGCTGCATCTTTCGAGGGGGCCAAAGGGCGTGGCTCAGCAAGCTGCCCTGAAGGAAGCGACGGACGCCAAGAAGAAGAAGAGAGCAGAGAAGGCTCAAAAGAGGCATGAGAAGGAGAAGGAGATCGCCCGGTGGGTGCGGGCTGGGAAAAATAGGAGTGACATGGATGCAGAGCTTGAGTCGGAGGAGCCCACAGAGATGGACGGCAATGCAAGCTCCTCCGAGGATGAAGGAGGTTGGGACATCATCATGATCTTGGTGGAGCGTCCTGAGCCTCACCGTATCTATCAGTGGCGGGCGGGATGCGGAGAGGCGCGGCGACGTTCTCGTGTCAAGGAAGTGCGTCGTGAGCTCGGACACTGCCGTCGAGCGAGAGGCAAAGCGGATGCGGTCACCACGGCCTTTGGAGGCATCGCTGGCGTCGCCCTCCCCTGCTTTAGGCGTGGTGGGTTAGGCTGGGCGGTCGGAGGAGCAGGCTCGCACCCCCACGTCTTTGTGGTCGACGCGTGTCTGTGACCCACAACAGGTGGACGCCCCGCCAGCTACTCCGGTGGGTGCGCCATGAGCCGGTGGTCGTGGTGACTCATCGGCCAATCAGGAACCGACCACGTCGGCACCTTCCTTGGTCGATGTGAGGGGGTGCAGGTCGTGACCCATGAGCGGTCCTCATCCGGCGTGCTCGTTGCTGCTTTCGTCCAGGTATGCATTTTTTATTTCTTTTCGATCTTATAGTTCGAGTTTTTTGAGTGCGACTGACCTGTACTTGTTTGACAGCGGCCAGATATTGATAGGATTGAGCATCGCCCTGCCTCCCATGCGGGAGGTGTGGAGACCCAGCCTGCAGCGAGTCACGATGAGTGGTGGGGAAAGCAGACTAGCGGTGGTGCGACCTTCCCCTTTGGGGGTTGAGCCCTCCCGGCCGGCTACGAGCATGGCGGCAGCGGCAGTGGTGGTGATGGCGGTGATCCTGGTTGCCTGCCTTGCCCGGCAAAGGGACGCATGGCTTGCCCTCCTGGTCGAAGCTGGACGTGTCAGGGGGCGACACGGCCAAGCTAGAGATAGAACTTCCACGGTGGGCCATGGGGTCGAGGCAATGGAGATCCCTTCCCTGGTGAGGTAGGTGCTATGGTGGAGCCACCAGCGATCCCACCATCGTAGGAGCTGGCGGTGGTCCGGTCGTCGGCTGGGCCTTCCAGCGGGTTGGAGGCGACCCGTGAGGTGGTGTGGCCCTACCTTGGTGACCCAAGGAAGGCTCAATTCATCCTTCAGGATGAGGAGGAGGTGTAGCTCTAGGACTTACTTGGGGGATGAAAGCTCTAGTTTGGTTTTGGTGAATTGATGAAACCCTAAGTGCTAACCTAGTTTATCAAGTGATCATGAGATAGGTAGCACATTCCAAGTGGTGAAGCAAATGAAGATCATGACATGATGATGGTGATGCCATGGTGATGATCAAGTGCTTGGACTTGAAAAGAAGAAAGAGAAAAACAAAAGCTCAAGGCAAAGGTATAAATGGTAGGAGCCATCTTGTTTTGGTGATTGAGATACTTAGTGAGTGTGATCATATTTAGGATCAATAGCCATACTATTAAGAGGGGTGAAACTCGTATCGGAATGCGGTTATCAAAGTGTCACTAGATGCTCTAACTCATTGCATATGCATTTAGGATCTAGTAGAGTGCTAACACCCTTAAAAATGTTTGTGAAAATATGCTAACACATCTGCATAAAGTGATACACTTGGTAGTTGGCATATTTGAGCAAGGGTTAGGAACTTCACCGGCGGAGTGTCTGACGGTGCCACCGGCGCCCTATACAGAAAAGACGGAGGTCACTGTAAGTGACCGGATGCTGGCCTTGGTTGGACCAGCGCGTCCGGTCAGTAGAAGCTGGAAAGACGCTGGCGTCGGTCTTTGACCGGACGCTGGGTCACTTAGCGACCGGATGCTGGAGGGTTGTGTCTGGTCCTACTGATGTGGCAGTGCACACGGGAGATGCCATGTGACCGGACGAGGGGGGGGTGTCCGGTTGAGCAGGACCGGACGCGTCCGGTCATGATTTCTCGCTTCTAGATGCTTACTAGAAATGACCGGACGCTGAGGTCCAACGTCCGGTCACTTCGCAGCAGCAGCGTCCGATCATCACTTAACTGTTGGGATCGGGCGCTCAGTATTTGAAGAGAGGACACGTGGCATGCATCGAGCGACCGGATGCCTGGGGCCTGCGTCCGATCAATCTGATCGGCGCGTCCGGTCGGCCCGTGTTCAGTGCAGTGAGGAGCCCAATGGCCCTATTCATGGGGGCTCTCTATTTAAGTCCCATGGCTGGCTCAAGCTCACTCTCTTGGCCATTTGCATTAACATAGCAACCTTGTGAGCTTAGCCAAAGCCCTCCCACTCATCTCCATCATTGATTCATCATCTTTGTGAGATTGGGAGAGAATCCAAGTGCATTGCTTAAGTGTTTGCATCTAGAGGCACTTGGTGTTTGTGTTTTGCTGTGGGATTCGCTTGTTACTCTTGGTGGTTGCCACCACCTAGATGGCTTGGAGCAGCGAGGGTCATCGAGTGGAGGTTGGTGATTGTCCCCGGCTCCGATCATGGTGATTGTGAGGGGTTCTTGACCTTTTTCCGATGGAGAGCCAAAAGGTACTTTAGTGGATTGCTCGTGGCTTGTGTGATCCTCATCTTGTGTTGGTTGTGCGGCACCCTATTGAGGGTTTGGCGTGTGATGCCAATTAGCGCTTGAACCTCTAAGTGAGTGAATCGCCACAACGAGGAGTAGCTTGTCGGCAAGCAAGTGAACCTCGATAAAAAATCATTGTGTTCATCATTTGATTCCGAGGTGATTGGTCTTCATTAATATTGATTCTTGTGATTGATTGGTTCACTCCTCGACATGGCGGTATAACTATCTTGCTCTCTCTCTTTACATTACCGCAAACTAGTTATCAAGCTCTTTAGTGTAGCTAGTTGTGAGAGCTTGTTAGTTTGGTTAGTGTGGCTCTTTAGTTAGTCTTTGAGAGCACACTAACTTAGTGTAGTGCCATAGCTATTGTGTGGTTAGAGACAATAGAAACTAAAATTATGATAGGTTGCTTGCATTTTTAGTAGGCTAGCACAACACTTGCTTCGTCTCATAATTTGTCTAACCGGTTTGTTAAGTGTTGTAGAAATTTTTATTAGGCTATTCACCCCCCTCTAGCCATTAGGACCTTTCAGGGGACAGGACTCGCGATGGAGTCTGATCTCGCCCAAACCAAGGCGAGGCTCAGGGAGGCCTTGGAGCGGGCTGAGTCCATCCATTAGGCAGTTATGGTAGATCTTCCCTGCATCGTAGAGGTAAGTTTTCAATGTTTTTAGCATTCATCCTTGACTCCTTGGTCTTTCGCTAGTTGTTTCAACGTGTTTGCTTCTCGCTTTGTAGGGTTTAGAGGAGATGTCGAGCCACAAGTCCCATTTCCTCTGAGAGGAACACGGTCGGATGGAGTAGAAGCCACGATGTCGCGGCGGGTCACCGAGCTTGAGCGCCAGCTGGAGTCCACCCGCCACGAGTCCCAAGACTGAGCGACTAAGGCGACAGGAGCACGGGCGGCGGAACTGCTCATGGTGGAACAGGCGACTACCGCTGAGCGGGGACTTGACATAGCAAAGGTCCACCAGGCGGAGACCAAGGCGGCGCTCCAGAAGTCCTTGGCGGAGACTGAGGCAGCGCTCGAGAAGTCCCTAGAGGATCTAGAGTCGAAGCAAAAGGCCCGGTCGGAGGTTGACCAGGAAGTGCTCGCGCTCCGAGGGTAGGTGCTTTGGATGGAGGAGTCGAACGCTCAGCTACGTGAGAAGGTGACTTGGCAGGAGGAAGGACTCTCCATCCTCTAGAACACCTATCTCGGTATGTATCTGTTTCGCCTTTGGTTGATGCCTTAGTTTTTTCTTTCCCTTGCTTATCGTCCTTCTTCCAGAACTAGGCGGAAGGGTTGGATCGCTGGAGTGGGAGCTAGAGATAGCCAAGGCGACAATCGATCGGAGTGTGGAGGCACTGGCCAAGTCCCTTGAAGAGCGACGTGCTCTCGAGAGGGAGCTCGACCAGATCCATAACATCACCTAGGTCTTTGTCTTAGAGGTGTTCGGGTCGGCGCCGAGCACCAGTATGCCCACCATCCAGCTGGCGGAGGTCCCGAACGAGGTTCAGGCGCTCATCTCCGGTGGGATGTTCTACGAGATGTCAGGAGTGCTAACCTTAGTGGCGACGCACCACCCGAACCTGGACTTCATCGCCATCTACAGCGGGTATGCTAACGGCTAGAGCGTGGACGCCATCCATGCGCTCGGGGAAAGCTTGCTACCACATGCAGAGTTGGTGGCCGAGCAAGTCTCCACGCAGTGGGGGATGGAGGCTCACCGTGTGAGCATGGCTGAAGGCATGCGTCAAGAAGACATCACCCAGCCTGTGGATGGAGTGGAGGCCGGGTCAGAAGCGAGCGCCGTCCCGCCTCCGACCAAACCGAACATTGCCCCATCGTCAGAGAGCGAGTAGCCCTTATCTTTGTCGGTCGTGCCGTCAGTCGATGCCGCCGGGGGGCCAAAGTAGAAATTAGAGTAGAAGTAGTTAGTAAATGTAAAAGTTAAGTTCGTGGGGGAGCCCCCATGTGAACAGTTGTATTCATGAATACATCAATTTTGTTTTATGATGGAATCACTTCGTAAGGGAAGCTTGTCCCATCCATCCTTTGTTTTTACCCTAGCATAGCTCTATTTTTTATCCTTTCTTTTTTACCTGCCCGTTTGACCCATAGGCTACAACCTTAAGAACCCAGGCGTGGCCCATGAGGCTCAGCTGCTCATAACCGTAGGTCATGGCGGGGTGTGATCGGTTGAGAGTTTAAGGCAGAGTTACATAGGGTAATTAAAGGAACAGACTACCCTTTTGTTCGGGTAAAAATATATTTTACTAGATGATAGTAAAAAAGAGAGGTGGTATCGCACCCTCGTGGAGCCCCCGAGCAACCCGGGCTGAAAGTGTTTGGGCTGGGGTGCTTGTAGGAGCAAACATTAAATGAAAGAAAGTGGTAAGACCGAATTTTTAAGGGAAGACACGACGTAACTGTTCGATGTTCCAAGTGTTGCCGTGTTGGTGAGAACGTTGCCATTGTCGTCCTTCAGTCGGTAGGCGCTCAGTCGGATCATCTCGATCACTGTATAGGGTCCTTCCCATGGTGGAGAGAGTTTGTGTTTCTCCTTCATTGATTGGGTTCTCCGGAGTACGAGGTATCTAACCTCGAGGATCCTCCCTCTGATTTTCCTTTCATGGTATCTGCGAAGAGTTTGCTGGTAGCGAGCGAAGCATATGACGACCATCTCATGAGCCTCCTTGAGCAGGTCGACCGCGTCTTGATGAGCCTCCGTGGCTCGGTCATGGTCGAAGGCCTTCACTCTTGGGGCTCCGTGGTCGAGGTCGGAGGGCAGTACTGCTTCAGCTCCATAGGCCAGGAAGAAGGGTGTGAACCCTGTGGATCGGTTGGGGGTCGTTCTTAGGCTCCAGAGGATCGCTGGGACCTCTGCAACCCATCGTCCGACATACTTATTGAGTCGGTCGAAGATGCGTGGCTTGAATCCTTAGAGGACCATGCCATTGGCTCGCTCGACCTGACCATTAGTACATGGATGTTCGACCGAGGCCCAGTCGATCTTGATGTCGTATCCATCACTAAAGTCCAGGAACTTCTTCTCGGTGAAGTTAGTTCTGTGGTCAGTGATGATACTGTTAGAAACAACGAACCGATAGATGATGTCAAGGAAGAACTTGACCGCCTCTTCTGAATGAATATTGGTGATGGGCTTCGCCTCTATCCACTTGGTGAATTTGTCCACTGCTACGAGTAGGTGAGTGAAGCCACCTAGGCCCTTTTTGAGGGGTCCTATCATGTCTAGGCCCTAGACCACGAATGGCCAGGTGATGGAGATGGTTTGGAGCTCCTGTGCCAACAAATGAGTTTGTCGAGCGTAGAACTGGCATCCCTCACACCTGTGGATGATCTCCTCTGCATCTCATAGCGTGGTGGGCCAGTAAAAACCTTGGCGAAAGGCTTTTCCGACCAACGACCTCGGGGCCATGTGATGTTCGCAAATTTCGGCATGGACCTTGAGGAGCAGCTGTTTCCCTTGGTCGGTAGGGACACATTTCATGAGTACTCTCGACGGACTTCGCTTGTAAAGTTTGCTACCGAATGTAATGAATGTCTTGGCACATCGAGCGATCCATCGCGCTTTGGTCCTTTCAGGTAGGAGAACCTCCTCGAGGAGGTAGGCGAGTAGCAGCGCTCGCCAGTCGGCTTGATCGAGTGCTACCACAGCGACGTCGATGGGCGATGTCGTCACGGAGGCACCGAGGTCGGAGCTCCCGAGCACCAAGTTGGTATCGGGGTGTGTCTAGATTGGACTTTCCAGGATGCGGGTGAACGGTTCGTGAAGGTCATTGATGAAGACCCCATCTAGAGACGGAACCCGCCTAGCAGCCAATTTTACGAGAAAATTGGCGGCATCGTTGTCCTTCCGGGGGACATGATGTAGTCGATCCCCTATTTGTCATCAAGCTTGCGCACCTCCTGGTCAGTATGCTGCCATGAGGGGGCTTTTGCAAGAGGACTCCTTCATGACTTTGTCGACAACCAACTCCGAGTCGCCGACATAAAGAGACGCATAGTGCCAAGCTCGATGGCGATACGTAGTCCGTTGATGAGGGCCTCATATTCCACGGTGTTGTTTGAGGCCGAAAAGTGGAGGCGGATCATGTAGCGGAGCCTGCTCCCATCCGGGGAGATCAGAACCACTCCAGCCCCCGAGCCAGGCACCATTATGGACCTGTCAAAGTACATCGTCCAGTACTCGTGGGTGACGTCTGGGGTCGGGAGCTGGACTTTAGTCCATTCAGCTGACAAAATCCACGAGGGCCTAAGACTAAATAGAGGTGCAGGGGATATACCTGATGTCGTGGCCCATTAGCTCGAGTGCCCACTTGGAGATCCGTCCTGTGGCGTCGCAATTACGGATGATGTCTCCCAGCGGGTATGAAGTGACGACCGAGACTTCGTGGTTGGTGAAGTAGTGCAGGAGCTTTCGGGTTGCCATCAGCATGGCGTATAGAAGTTTCTGCACCTGGGGGTACCAAACCTTGGCATCGGTGAGTACCTCCCCGATGAAGTATATGGGTCGTTGGACCTTAAGGTGGTGTCCTGGCTCCACCCTTTCGATGACTAGAGCGGCGCTCACCACATGGTTGCTTGTTGCGATGTAGAGGAGGAGGGGTTCTCTCCTGTTTGGGAGAGATGAGGATTGGGGCCAACGCCAGTGATGTTTTGAGGCTCTCCAAAGCCCGTTATGCTTCCTCAGTCCAGACAAACGTGTTCATCTTTTTGAGAAGCTTGTAGAGAGGCATCCCCCGCTCGCCGAGCCGGGAGATGAACCAGCTCAGGGCGGCTAAACAGTCGGTGAGCCTTTATACGCCCTTGACGTTGTGTATAGGGCCCATGTTGGAGATGGCTATGATTTTTTTAGGGTTGGTCTCGATGTCGCGTTCAGACACGATGTATCCAAGCAGCTTCCCCTTTGGAACCCCAAAAACACATTTTTGGGGTTTCAATTTGATGTTGAACCTTCGGAGGTTCACGAACGTTGCGGCCAAGTTGGTGATCAAGTCACAAGCTTGAGCCGTTTTGACCACTATGTCATCAACATAGACGGCATTGTTGGTTTTGGCCGCTCGACTTGTTCAGGCTGGTCGAGTGGGTCGATTTGGTCGGTGAAGCATTGCTGCATGCACCATTGATAGGTGGCGCCAGTGTTCTTTAGACCGAAAGGCATAGTTACGTAATAGTATGAACCATACGGGGTGATGAACGAGGTTGCGAGCTGGTCAGACTCTTTCATCATGATCTGGTGATAGCCTGAGTAGGCATCCAGAAAGGAGAGGATTTCGCATCTCGAGGTGGAGTCGACTATCTGGTCTATGCGTGGCAAAGGAAAATGGTCCTTCGGACATGCCTTGTCGAGGCCAATATAATCAACGCACATTCTCCATTTCCTGGTCTTCTTTTTAACAAGAACAGGATTAGCAAACCAGTCGGAGTGGTATACCTCCTTGATAAATCCGGCTACCAGGAGTTTGGTGGCCTCCTCGTCTATGGCCATGCGCCTCTCGTCGTCAAAGAGACACAGGCGTTGCTTGGCGGGCTTCGAGCTCGGGATGAGGCATAATGCATGCTCGGTGACCTCCCGCGGTATGCTTGACATGTCAGAAGGTTTTCATGCGAAGACATCATGATTGGCGCATAGAAAGTCACTGAGCTCGCATTCCTATTTGGCTGGAAGCTGGGTTCCGATTCGTACTGTCTTGGTTGGGTTGGTGGGGTCGATTCCCACCGCCATAGTTTCTTCGAGTGGGCGAAAGGAAGTTGAGGAGGTTGGATTGTTGCAGTCCGGGACTGCTGGGGTCGATGATTCTTCGATCCAAGGGAGCTCGACTGAGTTGATGATGGTAGTGGCGAGCTCGTAATGCTCGTGGTCGCACGTGTAGGCATGCGAAAAGGTGCTATCCACAGTGATGACACCGTTCGGTCCTAGCATCTTAAACTTGAGGTAGGTGTAGTTAGGGATCACCAGAAACTTGGCGTAGCATGGCCACCCCAAGATGGCATGGTAGGACCCTAAGAAGTCCACCACCTTGAAGGTGAGGACCTCCGAGCGGAAGTTGGCTTGGTCGCCAAACGTGACGGGCAGGTCGATCTGCCCAAGCGGGTATGCCTGCGTCCCTGGGATTACGCCGTGGAAGGGAGTGCTCACTGGGCGGAGCTCCGATCGGGGGATATGCATGGCATCGAGGGTGTCGACTTAGAGGATGTTGAGGCCACTGCCTCCGTCCATCAGCACCTTGGTGAGGCGCTTCTTGCGGACAATGGGGTCAATGATGAGCGGGTAGTGACCCAGTCTGGCGACGTGGGAAGGATGGTCCCTTTGATCAAAAGTGATCGGAGATTCCGACCAGCTAAGGAAGAGGGGATGGCCATTTCGGCGACGCATGCTTCTCTGTAGCGCACTTTGTGCTGGTGCTTGGAGTAGATGGCATCAGATCCCCCAAAGATCATGAGACATTCCTTGGGATTGGGAAAGCCGTCCCCATCCTTGCCCGCCGTGGCTCCTTTCTTGGTTGCTGCCTCCTTACCCTTTCCCTCTTTCGCCTCGCCGGCCTATCGTAGAAAGTGCTTGAGGAGTTCGAAGTCCTTGTAGAGGTGCTTGACGGGGTAGTGGTTGGTGCACGGGCTCCCTATGAGCTTGTCGAAGTGGTCAGACAGGCCCTGCTGGGGCTGCTTGCCCACACGATCAGCCGCGGCGACCAACGCAGAGTTGGCCAGTCGACGCCGATCTTTCTTGTTCTTTTTGCCCCTCTGTGTGGAGGGGCCCTCGTCTTGGTCCTTGTGCTTGGCCTTACCCTTATCCTGACCTCCACTAAAGACCGCTCTGACCGCCTCCTCACCAAAGGCGTGGTTCGTGGCGACGTCGAGCAGGTCACGGGTGGTACGGGGCTTTAGACAACCAAGCTTGTGGATCAAAGACTCATAGGTTGTCCCAGAGAGGAATGCGCTGATGACGTCCACGTCGACGACATCAGGAAGGGAGTTGCATCGTTTTGAGAACCTATGGATGTAATCACGTAGTGACTCATTGGGCTCCTGCTGGCAGCTCTTGAGGTCCCAAGAATTCCCTGGGCGGACATAGGTCCCCTGGAAATTCCCGATGAAGATCTTCTTGAGGTCCGCCCAGTCGCGGATGCTGTCATGCGGGAGAAATTTGAGCCACGCTCGAACATGTTCCTCCACGTAGATGGGGAGGTATTGAATGATGAAGTGGTCATCATCCACTCCTTTGGCTCGGCAGGCGAGTCGAAAGTCTTTGAGCCATGTACCGGGATTCGTCTCCCCGGTATATTTGGTGATGTTGGTAGGCGGTCGGAAGCACTGTGGAAATGGCACCTTCTGGATATGTCGGCCAAAGGCCCATGGTCCCAGGCCGTTTGGGCTAGGACTCCGGTCATCTGGCCGGCGACCATGCCTGGGGTGCGTCTTCCCGCTTCCCTCGATGGTCCGGTCGGGGCCCATGCCGCCTGCTCTTACCGCCCCACGATGGACGTCATCATCATGCCGAGCTTGACGCCGGTGGTTGATGAAGCTGCGAGCGTCTCGGTTTGGACCGAGGCGTTCACGCACAGGGGGTCGGTGTGGAGCGGGCACCGGGTCAGGTCATGGTGCAACTGTGACATCATGTTCCACGCCTGGCGACTGTAGTTGTGAGCGGATGGAGCGATTCGTCTAGTGCGTCCCCATTCCCCTGGTGGGGAGAGAGGCCATGAGTCAGTGTCACGACGCGGAGCTCTCCGCCTATTGAACGGTCGTGGTTTCCACCAGTGCCCGGAGGTTCTGGTGTACCGCCTGCTCCTAGGGGTCGACAGGCTCTGGAAGGCAGCACAGAAGAATCGCCGTAGCGGCGATGTTCTGGCTAGCTCAAATGAACTATGGGGGATCCTTCCCCCCATCCATGACGTTGCGCTGGACTTGGCGGGCGCGACCCCGGTTGTCGCTCGCCGGGTTACGCGCGCGTGGCGTAGCGTGCTGCGCTGAGTACGCCGACACAGGTGGCGGCTGGCTCTGCCGTCTTTGTCATAACTCCTCGCCATGCTCCTGCACACACGCGAGGGCCTCTGCGCGAGGGTCCAAAGGGGTGTGGCTCTATAGAGACTCCGCTACCACCGGTGGCTGTCCCGGAGCGTCCATCATAGCGCACTCCCAGGACAGAGGGTGGCTAGGTGCCACGACGTCGCCGATGCTGGGCTATCGCCCTCAACCTTGTCATCCATGAGGTCGTGGAAAGAAGTGGGAGTGTAGCCTGCCATCCCCACGAATTCGGATGTGAGAGGGGGCGGCATCAGCCTCTTTTGAAGCCCCCGTGCGTACGTGTCCATAAGGGACGCGAGGCCATAGGGGAACCGGTCGCATGGCGATCGCGGTGGGGACAATGGGGTCCTTTCGGAGAGTCAGCGGAAGATATTAAACGGCGAGTAAAGAATAATATGTCTGTTACTCACAGCGGGGTTTGAGCCTAGCGTAGTCTCGGAGCGAAGCGCAGGCGTCTCGTCATTGAGGTCACCGGGTGTCTCGGGGCCGACGGAGGGTGCTCCTCCTTCGATGGGCGCTGGGACAAGTGCCTCCTCGTGGAGGTGAAGCATGCCGAGTTGGTTAGCTACGAAGTCCAGGCTTCCAAAGAGGAAGGTCTGGGATGGCTCGAAGATAGGAGGAACCCACATCCCAACAGGTGGGAGCGCGGGAAACTCCAGCAAGCCAAAGCGAGTCATATCGCTTGAGCCTGCCATGATGAAGATGGCGGAAAGGTGGGCCATCCGATGACCAAAAGCGTGAACGTACGACGTCCTCCCCATGGACGGCGCCAACTGTCGGTGCAAAAAGTGACCAACTAGTAAATATTTGTCGTTTTGCCATACGTTGTGATCGGATGTGGCCTAACACTCAATGACATAGGGTTTATACTAGGTTCAGGCAATGTGCCCTATGTCCAGTTTGAGTCAGTCGGTGACTTTATTCCTGAGTCTAGGTGCTCGGAAGTTTATCGTGGGGTTACAAACGAGTGGGAGTAAGATGGGGGGTGTAAGAGGTCCGGTCGGACTCTGGACTGAAGGGCCGAGAGTGACGGGAGCTCCTACATGCGCTAGGTATTCGAACGTGCGCTCTATATAGCTTTAGAATGTCTAAAGCTAGCAGAGAGTGAGTCGGAATGATCCATGTATTGTCTATTGTTCGTCGAATCGATCCTCTTTTTGGGAGAGGGCGCATCCCCTTTTATAGATGAAGGGGACGGCCTTATAAGTGAGAGAGAGAGTGTGTGTGTGTGCTACCTAGTCTTGTTGCCCACGCCGTTGGGTACGAGACGGTTTGTCGACGCCTACAATACTGTTGATGCCCTGATGCATGTGGTTGGTTCCATCGTGTTCTTCTAGTATGGCAAATGTAGGCGCCTACCATACTATAGGACAAATGTCAGCACCCACAACACTATTCGTGTTCTGACATGTCTAGAAGGTTGTAAAGTACCCTTCTAACATGGCCTGATAGTACTATCCTGCAGGTGTCCAGGGTACGGTCCTTGGTATTGCGGTTGACTTATGCGCCTTACCTTATCTGCTCCGCCTGATTTCTTAGGTCCTCACCGAGCGGGCGCCCCGTTTGGTCATTCCTAGTCAGCTCCGACCGTGTCGGTTGGAGAAAAGCCGCAGGCAGAGGTTTGGCGTGTTCTCGATCGAAGACGCGGGTCGAGTCGGAAGCAAGCGCCGCCCCTCCTTGGCCAGGCCTTCTGGTCGGAGAGGCGGGTCAGATTCGAAGCGAGCGTCTCCCCTCCTTGGCCAGGCCCTTTGGTCGTAGAGGCGGGTCAGAGTCGGAGGCCTTCTGGTCGAGACTGGATCACTCTTCTGGCCTATCGCTAGGTATCTGGGCCGGCCTAGGAGTTGCGCGTCATCCGCAACATCATCTACTGGGCCAAGCTTTTTGCTGGGAAGCAGGCCCATTAGGGACCCTAGGTTTATGAACCCTACAAGCTACCTCCATGTCGATACAGTCGAGCACCGGCGTGACTCCGGCCACCACGGCATTGAGTTTTCCCCTCTAGGTTTGTGCCTCCAGCTCCAGCATGTTGAACTACTCCCTGGTCCTTCGATGGTATTCTGCAGACACCAAAGGGATTCGTCAAACGAAGCAATCATATCAGCAACAACTCCGAACATGAACTACTCACCTTCCATATCCTTGGCCAGTTTCTTCGCTCGCCTAGACGCCTTCTCCTTCTCTTCTTGGAGTTGACCGATGACTTGGCGCAACTGGCCGAGCTCCGCGTCTTGCTCTACAAACGTGACGGTCGTCAGCAACACCAAAATTGTTCGACAATGCAGAAAAGATGCACAGATCCACCGTACATTTCTTCTGGTCAGAGACGCTTCTCAGCTACTCGGAGGTGCGCTCCAGCTGCTCGAAGATGGTCTTCAGCTGCTCGGATAAGGCGCCCTTTTGGTACTCTAGGTCCCTCGTGTTTGATTCAGCAAGATCCCGTTCACGCTGGGCCCTCTAGACGTTCTTCTCCATCAGCTTCACTACCTCTTTCAGCTTTGTGTTCTCCTCGGCGATGGGCTCCATCCTCTTGATCAGCTGCTACCGGTGTGCGGCAGTTCGTGCTATGCCCTGCAAAGCACCAAGATTGTAAATGACCTTATTCTCCAACGCCAGAGACGGACATCGCCGATGCAATACTAACCTCGATTTGCTTCATGGCTGTGGAAATGGTGGACCGCAGCCTCTTCACATCCCTGGAGGTGTCCTCCTCCTCCACGACCACAACTTCGTCCCCCCGCTTGCGGAGGATGCGGACGGCCTGAGGTCATGATTCTTCACGCTCAATCTCCTCGACCTCATCATCTTCCTCCACAGCTAGTGGCGCTCCCTAGGGGCTCGGTGGTGCTCTCTGGGGGCTCAGTGGCTGCATGAAGCGACCGACCACCCCCCGCGGCATCTCCGGGCGCGCCGCTTGTTCCTCCGACGCTGCCGGTCTCTGCGCCCTAGACTCCGGCATGACGTCGGCAGCTCCCGCCTCGCCTCCGAAGACTCGACGGCTCTCGCCGTCATTCCTGGTGTCTCCATCGCATCGGCCGCCGTCGTCGCCAACCGCTCTCCACCGCCACCTCCATCGGCAGCGGTGGTTGACTCCTCCGCAGACCGACGAGCATCTTTTGTCGACACAAGGTCATCGGTGGGAAACAGACGCTGATTTCTTGGCTGCTGAGGAAGAGATCACAAGAGGAAGAAATGGGGTGAGAGAGGACACACTTAGCCAATTTCCTCACGTGAACTTTATGACTGGGTGTGCGTTGAATGAGCTTAAATATGAGGTGATGTGTGAGGGGGTTTTGGGCCATGCATTTAGGGCACTATTGGACTCTTTGTTTTCGGGCAAGGCCAAAACCAGATTTTTAGCCTCTTTTCTGGGCATCGTTGAAGATTCACTAATTTATTGATTAGAGGAGCACTAAATCATTCTCGACTATTGAGTAAGCTGGCGGCAGCAAAACCTAAAGGGCGTGCTTACAATTTTGGCATGTTATTCAAATCAAAACTACCATGTACGTCCAAAATACTTTCTTACCCACGGTCGTTGAAACAATTTGCATGGTTGAGATCAACTCCTCCTCCTCCCTTCTTCTTCTTCCTCCTATGGCCATTTCCGTCATGTAGCCGCCATAGCCTAAAGCCAAACATGCCAAGTACCTTCCACTCCCCTCTTCGTCCCCTCCTATACCACATTCAATTGTTATCATAGCAAGCAACCCCCCTCGACTCCGACCATGATCCTAGATGCATTCTTCCTATTTGTCGCCTCTCCACCCGATATCCTAGATTGTACGCAGAGGCAGAGCCACGATATTAGCCATGATGTCATCTGACATCAAAGACTTGTGCAAAGTTAATGGAAAATTACTAATGACACAAGAGACAATGACACATCATGTGTACATAACTATGTTAGTGACATCAATAGTCCCTGAATCTAGATCTGTCCCTGACTGCACGTGCGTGAAAATCCATAGAGCCTGGCGAGGATGTTCGAACCATTGTGCCAAACTCTTGAGATATGTTTGACATTGACACGAACTAACTCATCCTCTCGTCGTGTCATGTGGCTTCATCTCATGACTTCGATAACTATAACCTGTCCTAGTTATCATTTATGTTCCAGCCATAGGGTCTAGGTTTCTGGGTTGCCTCGGCTGCACACAAGCCTCAACAGTAGCATGGAGGAGCAGGGACCTTCCATCGTCCAGTCTAGTCATAGTTAGGTTTTTTCCGGTGAGCTACTAGAGGATGTCATCTTCGTTGATCCATTGACAGATCGTATTTCTTACACAAATATAAACATAAATAGAAATATAATTATCTAGAGACTTAGGCCCCGTTCGTTTCGCTGAAAAAACAAGTCGAAATCACTATTCCGGTTGATTTGTTGTGAAAAAAACATTGTTCTAGTTGAAAAAACAAACTTGAAAAAAAAACGGATTATAAGATAAGCGAATATGACCTTAAACGTAAACAAAAATATAATTATACTCTCAATTTAACAGAATCTGTTCTCTCGGAAGAATGATCAGGTTTTTTAGATTGTGTCGTCGTAGCTCGGGGCTACAAGAATGTATTTTTAGGGATATGGGTTCCAAGTATTTACATCTGGTTTTTACTCTTTTGTTACTCTTTATATTTTATGAAAAAGGAATACCAGGGAAGATGGTCATTGCAACTTGCCAAGAGGAGTTGCTGTCGCCGGTGTTTTCCTCGACGCATCTCGTTCGAGGTGGATACTACCGGATAGCAACTGCCGCTGCCAGCAGACGAGCGACGAAAAAGGCCGCCTGTGTCTAGCCGCCAGTCATCGGCACTGTTCGCTTCGTGTCACGAAAATATTGTTCATTGATTTATTATAAAATAAAAAAATACGGCTCATACAAGCGAACGGGCCATCGTCCGGACGCTGGCGCCCACAGGTAAAAGCTTAAAGGCGCGCGCCGCGTGGAGATGCTTCTAGCGGCCGTCCAGGTGTGGACTCGGCATGACATGACAACTCACCTCCATTAATTCGTCCGCTACGGAGCGGGGACGCGGGATCTCCTGTGGCAGCAAGCCACGACCACGGCGCACTAGCACCGGACCACCGTGCTTCGCTGTGCTGAAATATGAGGCCTCGAACTCACAGACACGGCTCAGCGAGAGGAATCCGAATCCCTCGTCTTATCTCCTTGCTATTACTCTGACACGGAACCTATCCGCAATAAACAATCCGGCGGGCCGGCCGGACTGCCGGCCCGCTCTGCCGGTCGAGTCGGACGCCGGGAAGACGGTGAAGCACTGGAGACTCAACCAAGCCATGTCCACGGACCACGGTGCATGCCCGCCCAGCTGCCCTCTGTAGCGCGAGTGGCGAGTGACCGCGGCTATAAACTCCCCCGTCCCGGCGCGCACGCACAAATCATGTGTCACTCACCGACCGGACTTCCGTAAACGCCACCAAACCTCTGATCCTTCTCGGGGCCATTGGGCCAAAGTAGAGAGAGCACACGGCACGACACCAGCGCTTCCCCACGTTCCGAGCGCCTCCCGTCCCGTCCTCCTAGCTCGCATTCCGAGTTCCAGCCGGCCAACCAACTGAACCAACCACAGCTCCTTCTCCTTCCTTCCTTCCCCTCGTCTCACCGAGCCTCCGAGAGCAGAAGCTGCGAGAGAGAAGAAAATAATCCGACGGAAACGACAAGGGCGCGGCGAGGGCGGGGACGGGGAGGCCCTGGGCGCGGGGGCGCCAAGCGCATGGCGTCGTCGAGGGTGATGCCGTCGTCCTCGCCGTCGCACACGGCCTCGGATCTCGCGCGCCTAGCGCAGGCCGCCAGCAGGCCCGGCGGCGGCGGCGGGGGCAGCGGGCTGGGCTCCATGAACGTGGAGGAGCTGCTCCGCGGCATCTACGGCGACATGCCCACCCCGGCGCCGCCCGCGTCGGAGCCCGAACGCCCGATGTCGCCGGCCCCGGCGCCTGAGATCGCCACGCGGAAGACGGCGGAGGAGGTGTGGAAGGAGATCACTGGCGGAGGTGGCAGCGGGGAAGCCGTGGCTCCCGTGGCAGCTCAGGCTGTCGTCCCCGCTGGTGGCGCCGGAGGCGCCGGCGCCGGCACAGGCGGCCCGGAGATGACGCTGGAGGACTTCCTGGCCAGGGAGGGCGCGGTGAAGGAGGATGAGGTTAGGATTTCGGGCCCCTCTGCGCCGGTCATGGGGTTCCTGGCCGGAACTGAGGGCGTGGGTGTGGCCGGCGGCGGAGGCGGGAGGGGAAGGAAGCGGCAGCTCATGGATCCAGTGGATCGCGCTGCGATGCAGCGACAGAAACGAATGATCAAAAACCGCGAGTCTGCTGCCCGGTCACGGGAGAGGAAGCAGGTGGGTGCACCTTGTACAGATGTTGCAGTTTAACGTGATTAAGCTTCGAATTCTGCGAATGTAAGTGGAGAATTTGATTGTCTTTTGCTCGGTTGCTGAAGGCCTATATCGCCGAGCTAGAATCGCTGGTAACGCAGCTCGAGGAGGAGAATGCCGAGTTGTTGAGAGAACAGGTAACACTCGACTCTGACACATTCATGGGGTTTGTATGGGAAACTGTATTTCTAGGATTTTTTTTAAAAAAATTTATTCATGACTAGGTGAGTTCAAACACAAAATGTCATTCTTACAGCACTTGGCGTTGGGTTCTGCAGCCAAAATGTATCGTGGTGACACTTATTTTCAGTAACCTTTTAGGACTTCTAGACTAGTGGATAGCACAGCACCAAAACAAGCTCGCAATACAAAATCTTACAAAAATCATGTAAACCTACTTGGTAAGTCCCAATGCATGTAGTATAAATGTATAGTAATAGTTACATAGGGGGGGCCGTTACATAGTTCTATCTGTGATGTAACTGGGTTGAATTTTTTGAGGAAAAAAACCCGTTGTGCTCACCTTATGTTATTTTCCCCAATTCAGTTCATTTCTCTGCTATGCATGATCTGAATGTGTGTGAAACCATTCTTTTCAGAGACCAGTGCTTCATGAATGTTCATCTATATCTATATGCAAACATCTTACCTTCTAAATGATGTTATCATTCCCTTATCATAAGCTTTTGATGTTCATGTATTTCAGGAAGAGCGGCACCAGAAGCGACTTAAAGAGGTAACTTTCTTTGGTTCGTGTTAATTTGACTATATTGCAATAAAATGGGTTTGAAGTGCATATATATATTATGTTAGTTTATATGGCCCATTAAATTCAAAGATCATTGAAATTTGGTTGGATAACGTTTGAAACCAGTCTAGGATACAATACTTGGGAGTATTTAGTCAAATATTATACATCTGGAATGGCTGAACCATCACTACAGAAAGCATAAAGCAGCCTTTCATCTTAGTTTAGCACTCAGGTTCCTAAATATGAGAAGACTTTGTCTTCAACAAGAACATACGTAAGGACCATAATTATGGTTAACAGACACTGTTCATTCTTAAAATATGCAGCTTCCTATGATTTATCGAATCTGGAAGTTTGGTATCCTTTGCCTATTTGACACTCCAATGAGCTAACGTGCCTAAGGCTCCTTTGTAGCCGGCCAAAGTGGTTTGGCAAATAGATAACATTTGATATTGATAGCTTGCAATTGCATTGCAGCAACACATGACAAGTGTGAGATTGTCCTTTTCATCTTTTACTTTCTCTTGGGGCCATTTGCTTCTCAAGATGGTGAACTGCATACACCTGTGTTTTAAAAAAGGCTTGAGCCTGCAATCGTGAAAGTACTCTGTTGCAGCCCCATTTGTCAAGTTAAAGCCTAATGCAATTTTAATATCGTGTAGTTTTGTCACTATCAATAGGAGTTGGGACGATGACGTTTTCTCACACCGTTTAGGAACATGGTCAAATATGGAACTATGAAAGAAGCATATCACAACGATCCACCTCCATTTGGATTTTTTCGGGAGGGGATCCCATCTTTTTTTTACCATCCACTTATAATTAGTTAAATGATTAATGATTAGTATATAGATTGTAATAGTTAGTATTTATTATCATGAAATTATGATTGGCAAGTGTTGTGCTGATTAGTGTACAACTAGTGGGTCGATCAGAGGATTATTAGTGATAATTAATATGTTTATTGTTAACTAGTAATTATTGTGACAGTGTTAACATTAAAAATATTTATAAGTGTAAGGTTAAATATTTGCATATCAGATTTATAAGACATATGATTTAGTTAACTATTCTCATTCTATTCACCTTCACTCCTACAAAAAAAATTGACTACCATACCAACTCAACTAAACATACAACTTGGATGGTCATATCCCCAGAAACATAAATAGAATGATTCCATCCAACCTTGCCTTCTAACTAAGCACTCTTTTATGGCTCTTCAGTTTGGCTTTGGATTTACTGACTTGAGCAATGTTCATTCGCTTTTCTTGGGGAAGCTATTTTTTATGTTTCTCTAAAGAACACATTCTGTTGATGCAGCTCTTGGAACGAGTGACGCCCGTCATTCTGAGGAAAAAACCATCACGAGATCTTAGAAGAACGAACTCAATGCAGTGGTAGATTTGAGCCAAGCTCAGTCGCCGTCTCCTTACTGTTATAACATAGAATTTGCCCCTGTATGTCATTTTTCTATTTATATGCGCCAACTTAGTTGTAGTACCTTAGCTGAAATAGCATGGGCAATTAGCCGACACAAAGCTTAAATGAAATCATATTATGTAGGAGTGCTCACGAGTCATGGCCAAGAAAGGTGGTTGTTCCTGTCTGGTCGTGTTTCATTCTTCCTGGATTATTTTCTAGATTTTCTTGTCAACCTAGCAGGTAGGTTTAGCAAGGAAGTGGACAGTCTTCCTTCAATAAGCAGGCTTCCTTGAAATCAAACTGAAACATCATAATGCTACGTAGTGTCCAGGGTCGCCTACCTACCTGTTTGTAGGCCACCTTATCACAATTGAAATCTTTTTTTTTCTTATCTTAGATAAAATTAAGCAAGCTTACTAAGTAAATTGAAACATGTTAAAAAAAAGTAAATTGAAACATCCTAATGCTACGGAGCTTCCAGGGGCGTGTACTTTGTGTAGGGCAGCATATCACAGTTCAATTCTGTTTTTTCTCTGATAAAACTTGGCGCTTCTCTTCCGAAATTTGAAGTTTGTTGGTGCATGAATTATCAAAATACTCAATATAAAGTGCGAAGTTGACGTGATTTGATGACTGCTGATACTCCTTTAATAAAAGATAGCAATGATTGGTGGTACTGATACTGTACAACCTAATACCCCTTCTAATGACTGAATTCAATTCAATTCAATTTGCTGGATGAAATCTGGAATAATCACGTTTTTCAAGAACCATAATGGCCGATGAGCATGAGTTCGCATGCTACTGGGTACTGGAGAGTTAAAGTCCTGTAAACATTGCGTTCTTACAGAAATGAAAAAACACAACACATACAAATATAAGCTCAGATGAAGGGGATATTGATCCTATAGCTGCCTAGCATCAGCAATGAAGATACTTCCAGATTCGCACCACCCTGCTATCACATCATTGTTGGCACACTGCAGCGATTTGAAAACAACAAAGGTTGTCAAAAACATATAATGTCCCTTGCTGCAAGAATCATCTGACTGCATTTGTATTCAGGTAGTTGTGCATTTTTATGCACATATTTGCTGACAAGCCTATATTCTGTATTTATATTATGTTTGGGCTTTAAAAATGGGGCCTGGAGACGGGAATACCTTTGAAAATCCCAACCAGTTGGAATCCCCTCGAAATGAGAATGCTCGCTCACTTTGTTTCCAATGTCCACAGGTAATCTGCAGTATGTATGTCACAGAGCCTATATTAGAATTCAACATAAATGACACTATCACGATGGAGGTTTTGCAATACAATTAGGCATCCCAATTTCAATCTCACACAGTATGACAGAGTAACAGACTGCTAATAGCTGAAGCTGTATGTGATCAAGGTCCACAGAATACAAATCAGATGTATACCTCATAATCAACACCTTGGACGTAGATAAAAGATTGGTCAACTGATGAGAACGAAAGGCCTGTAATCTGCACAGGAGAGCAAATAGACTTGCTGAAAACTTCTTCGTGTGATTTTCTGCATGAACATCTTGTTCCTATTTATGCACTTCAAGATTCTTCCAGCAATAAATTACAACATTACATATACATCAAGTAAAATCAGAAGGAATTAAATCAAACCTCATACTTGGAGCAGCCCACCCATCTTGACAGAGCAGACCACCTACATACAAAAATGGACACCAAACTGATCAATCAAACCGGACTGATTCAGACAACTGGCCAAAAGCTCTATTGCAAGCTTGCAGCCTTGGCCAGAAGCTCTATTGCAGTCTTTCTGTCCATTCTCTGTATCAGGCACAATAAGGAAAATGGACAAAAGATACTGGGATGACAAATGCAGACAGAGTGATTATATGCAGCTGCTCATCAATTCCTTAAAAATTCAACGAAAGCAATCGAAACAACCTGCGAGGATCATAGATGGTGACAGCACGATCAGTTCCGCCACTACCAATCAGTCCTGAGGGCGAACTACATGTGGAGTATATAATGTCTCCAACTGATCCAGAAATGCGTTGTACGCATCCCCCATTGTTATTCATTCTTAAGTCCCAGATGCTCAGCTGCAACTATTTACCATGAGGAAAGACAACAGAAAAAGCAAATTTAACAAAGGCTGAGCTAGAGTCTAACCTGAGAACCTTCCGCAATTGCCAAGAGAGAACTACTTCCATTCACTTGTGGCGAGCATTGAACAAAGCTAAATGAAGATGGATACCATAACCTGAAATTTAAGTTTTACCCGCTAAATCATGCAAATTACAGGCTATAATTGTGAGATTATGGATGCTACTAGAGGACCCATGGGTCTACGTGTTGAATTCACAGCAGCCTCTGAATATAAAGTTTGGGCATGCAAAGATCATATAAGAGAGTTAACAATTGAGTAAGCTAGAGTCATTTTGGGTAGGTTGTAGCCTGTAGTGTAGGCACTAGCTGTAGCCAACAATGTAATGGGTTAGCATTTATTTTATCTGAAGGGTGTCATTTATCAGCAGAATCTGACATAGAAAAAGAAGGCAGCTGGACGAGTTGGCACAATGCCAGAATTCTTGCATGAGTAAACTTACGTGCGTAAACTGCGAACATGAATGTCTTGATCATAGATATCAATGGTCTTGCACAACTCACGAGCAACAGCTACCTGAAAAGATCAATAGCATGAATTTTATGTACTCAGTGAACATGCTGGTTCTTATGCTAAACCAAACAAAGGTCACTAGAAAACGTATCACAAGTTTTTACAAACTACAAGTCAACAAGGGAAATTGAAGTAAATATGTAATAAAAAATACAAATATACCATGGATTGCTGCATCGGGCTAAAGCATATCCCAGCCCAACTGCCTTCCCCAACACCACAATCACGAGGTGGTACTGAATAGGACGTCCTGTCGATGTCTGAGCAAGTTTAGTACTGATATGCTGTACCTTCCTTCAAAATCGAAACTAGCACGTACTTGTTTGAAAGAAAAAATCATATTACCATTTGAGAATGTGATCAACTTTGTGATAAATTACTAGGTTTGACTTCCAAACGATGGTAAAAACATACATTGAAACTTATTTGTCAACATTGAAACTAGGTTTGATTAGAGCATATGGTATCTACCATGACCAAAATGGAAAAAAGAGGCTAAAACAGCGGATCCATTACTACACAACAAGCTCTCTTATTGGCAGAAGCAAAAACATAATCAATGGTTTACATATTTTTCATATTTATTCACACCATGTTTAAGACAAGATAGTGAAGTTACCATCAGCCACGATGTCCAAACAAGATACAATAAGGTGACCATATGAGTCAACCGTTCCAAGAATCAAACAGTCATCTGGAATGCCACAAAACACAAAAGGATTGAAACCAGCTAAATAGCCAAAAATCCTTTTGAAGATCCAACAAACCACATCATCAGAAAACTTTAGATATGGTAGGCAATGCTTGCTAGAAAAAATTGAAGCAAACGCTGATCTAATATCATTTCCTCTAGCTATAATATAATGTATGTATGGCATGCTACTCATGCAGGCTCTCTAATATCAATAATAGTTTCAGCTGGTAAAGGTGGATAAGAACTCAAAAGCAGTACAATAAGATGTCGATGCATTCAGCATAGATTTTGGTGGCTACTTGGACGCATATTATAACATTTCCCAAAGGACTATTGCAACTACCGTATTTTATAATTTTAACTTGAGAAATAAGATTCTGCACCATGTTATCATTAAATGCTGAAGACTGCACCTTCGCCCTCTGCGAGAGCTACACTCTGGATCTCAGAACGATGTGGGCAGCGATCCACAACGGACGAACTTATGACCTTCCATAGAGAATTGTTTTTTTCAATAAGCGTAACTGAAAGACAGAGGGAGAGAAACAGAACACCTGAGAATGATGGAATCATACCTGTGCATTATCAGGAATCAAAAGGCTCTCCTTTCCTTTGGACAGCATCGCACCATCAAGGCTTATCTTTCATATCCAAGGAAAGAGAGGAAAAATCAACTTCACAAAAATGTCACTGTAAAAACAGTGAAATGGGCTACACATTCTCGTTCTGCTACTAACATACCTCACTCAGACCCTCACCGCTGTAATCTCTAACATCAACAGGAAATCGGCAATTGGACAATCACACAACAATTTCAGTACCCACAATTTCCAAGCCCAATGCATTGAGGACCTAACATCTACCACAATGATATCCAAAGGGGTTGTTGTCAAAAAAAAAATTATATCCAAAGGGGTGATGTTACAAATCACTGCCGAACACTCTAACTAGCTTGTTTACAGGAGAGCATGATTTGCAAAATAGTTCAGTTGTACGAAATGAGGAGCAATAGCAGGGGACGCAAACCTCGATCCTGTAGACGCGGCAGCCAGAGGCGAGGTAGACAGAGCATGAGGAGCCGGCACCGTTGACCTGACAAGCGGGGAAACCGATGATAAGAGGTAAATCAGAAGAACTCGACTACTCGAGCTGCAGGGTTTAGGGTTTACGAGGTGCCCGTGCTGAGATTGCGCGGTGCCGGTGGGCAGGGACGGCCGCTCGCGTGCATACTTACATGGGCGGCGAGGCGGGTGGGCTGGAGGCTGCCGGGCGTCGGGTCTGAGAGCAGGGCCGGCGGGACGGACGCCTTCCGCAGGCTCCGCGGCACCAGCACCGCCGACCGCATGCTTTTTCTTCTCCCGCAGAAATCCGCGTGTTCTCGCCGTTCCCCGTTTCCCACTTCTCCCGTCTCCCTCCCCAAGGTCGGAGTTGCCGAGTTGAACGAGGGATATTAAGTAAAGCAAATTCACTTTACATTGATTTATAAGGAATAAAAAATCCAACAACTTTTTAATTAGATCACCAAATATGATTAATTTTTATTTTGGATTTTTCGCTGGTTATGAAGAAACTCAAACTATTGGAGGATGAAAATATATTGAGAAATGACTCTTTATACGATGATCTAGAGAATGATATAAGAAAAACTCTTGCAAATACTATTTATTACTTAAAAAAAGGTTATCAAAGAATTAGCCGACATACTTCTAACACATCCGAATAGGCGGACTAAGTTTTTAAGAGGACTTTAAAGTCTTCGACTTGTTATAAGGCAACAAACTCCAAGTGATTTAGTATAATTTTTAACTTTAACTACTAACTAGTTTTAACTCATCTAAACGGATCTTGTTGCATCTTTTCGGATGACAACTCTTCACAAACGAATCTTCGTGAAAGTTTTTGTAGCTGAAAAGATAACAAGTCATAATTTTTAATTATATTTGCACGGAGCTGGCATATTGGTGGTAACTTGTGGACGGCTCACGTAAAATGACCTTGTTGCCCTTGTTTTTTCTCTGTTCTTCCTGTGCTATTCGTGTTGCTTCTTTATCTCAGTTCATAATTTCAATCTATATATATCTATATCTATACCTAATATTAAAGAGATAAAAAATTTGTCACCCTAAATTTTCGTCCAACCTAATAATCCTAAAGTATATCGGCTTCAGTCATTGTGAAACCTTTTTTTTTTCCGTGGAATACGTTTCCGTCCTAGTATTCTTTTCTGGTTCCTTTTTTGTTCTTTCTGTTTTCCTCCGTCAGATGGAAACCCTTGTTCCCTTTGTGTACGTGATTTTTCTAAGCGTCACATTTTCTATCTACTATATATTCCATATATATACGTGCAATTATGTGTGTTTTTTTTGGGTTTGTTCGTTGGTTGGTGCTGGTGTTGGTTTGCGTTGGCTAGTGCTGATTTTTTATGAGAAAAAAGCACTATTGGCTGAATGGTTTGGGCTGACTGAAACCAACAAGCGAACATGACGGTTGTCTCGCCGACTCACCCCTCCTGTCATCCGCGATGAGGTACTTGCATCCATGGTGACGTGACGTTGCTCCCGCGCCGGTGGAGATGGGCCGCAGGAGACCCACGAGCAGTTCAGGCTTCAGGGCCTCAGGCGCGAAGGTCATGTCACCCTACATCCAAATGCTCCGACACATGATCAGTCACATTAAGGTGATTATACTAGGGTAAAGTGCACTTTCTAACTCTCACCTCGCGTCGAAGTTCGATTTTCAACCTTCAACTATGAAACCGGTTAAAAATACCCTCCAACTATCAAAACCGGATAAATTTGGTCCTCGGCTGGTTTCAAAAGCAGTTTTCTATTTTCGGGAGGCGCCGAAATTTTATATTATTTTTTTGAGCATCTCAACGTCCTCAAATGAAAAAACTCAAAACTACAAAGTTGTAGATCTCGTTGAGAGATAAAAAAAATATTTTCATTTAACTGCATACAACTAATATATTAGTGCTCTAATGCGGTAAGCGCTAGTAGGCGATTATTATGATGCTGAAATTTTATATTATTTTTTCGAGCATCTTGCTGTCCTCAAATGAAAAAAATTAAAATTATAAAGTTGTAGATCTCATCGAGGTCTACAATTTACATATAAAAATTATCTTCATTCGACATCGTATTGAAGGGTTATGATTTTTCGAAATTTGAGTCTCGTCACGCGACAAAACAATACTGGCGGCACGTCAGGCCAGGCGAGGGTGTGGCGCGGGCGCGGTGGCGGCGCGGCGTGGGCGGTCGGGCATGGGCGCGGGGCATGGCGAGGCGCGGGCGGCCGGGCACAGGCGCGGGCGGCCAGGGGCGAGAGAGGGCGCGGGCGGCGGCGGCGGTGCGCTGCTCGGGCGAGGCGAGGGAGGTGTGAGAGGGAGAGGAAGAGAGAAAGGATTAGGGCCCATACATAAGACAGGCTTGGCGCCAGTAGAGCTCAGCGTCAGGGTTACTAGCGCCGAGCGCTAAGTCATCGTCACGTCTGCTTCGAGTCTAAGAGCTCGGTGCCAGCAATGATAGCGCCGAGCTAAGGGTCCAGATTTTGAAATCTTAGCTCCAAGAGCATATTTGTGAAATTTTTTCAAAAAAGGACTAAAAAATAAAAAAATCAGTTTGGCTTCCTTGATTTGTTCAGTGTACAGGCCGAAACCATATGAAACATCAAACAACAAAATGAAGAACCCAAGCCGATCACCATAACGCAGGTTGTTTGGCTGCACACAAATCCATCCCAGCCAAACAAGCCCTAATTGTTTTTCTCAGGAACAGAATCCACACTTTGTGCACAGTGACGGGTGACATAGAGACCTAGCTGGCGTCAACAAATTAAAGACGCTAAGCAATGTGTCTATAGATAGTCGAGCAAACCAATGGATGTTAAAGCTCAATAGTGAGACAACTATGAACAAGCGGATGCAAACTTAGAAATTACAAACAGATAATAACCCGTTGCAACGAACAGGATGAATATGGTTTTTTTTCTCTCCTTCCTCTAAGTCGAAGGTGCGTATTATAGAAGTCCACAACTAAGTTTCTTTGATCGTTGAAGGTGCAAACATGCAGCACTAGCACTAAACACACCTCTGTGACGCCGGTCGGCATACCATTCCACCTCGTCGACATGAACAAACTCTCCATGGCTTCCACAAGGCCTTCCCATATGGGTACTGAAACATTCACAGTCGAGTACCACTTGCGCTCCGGTTGGAGCGGGCTCGTCGAGGAGGCTGCCACGGCGCGCTGGCCCTGCTTTTGCCCGACGTGACAAGTACTCCATGGGCACGTACCCACTCGCACACCACGCGCGACCGGCATGGCCGGCTGCCATGCCGTGTGCGCATAGCTACGACATCACAACCTGCAAGCAACAACGCGCCGCCGCACACTTCACGGCCAGAAAGTTTCGCCGCACCATGACGCTGCCGATGGAAGCCAACGCCACTAGGAGTATCAACGTGACATGGAGAACATGGTCCCAATGAGATCACGTCGTCCGCCATAGCCAGAGAGTGCCATCACACGTGAAGACCCAACCGACCTCAAGGTCCATCTGCCTCCCCTACCGTTGTCCAATCGTCGGTGAGCCTCCCTGCATCTTCCCTTTGTCTCTCTGACTCATGCCTCATGTTTGTTTTCTACTCATCTGCCATTGGGAAAAGATGCTGCCTACCAGGAACGTACGAACTACGGCCTCGTTCGGCTGGGCTAAAATGGCTAGCTGGGCTGCTTTTGGCTTGGCTGATCAGCCCAGCCGTTCGGCGACCCAAGTCCAGCCGAACGGCTGGACATAAAAGCCAAGCTCCCGGCCGCGTTCTCCTCCCTCCCTCACTCCATCCCCCGTGCCCCCTATGTCTAGGGTTTCCGCCGCACGGGCCGCCATGGGCGTGAGCTTCGCTTCTCCATGCTTGCCCTGGCGCCGTCGAAAGCCTCACGTTTGTCGAACTAGAGTGCCGCATCCCCCCCTTCAACCCAGCGACGTCGGCGCCCGTCCACCGGCAATAAGGTACCCCCCGGATCCAAGTTGACCTCCCTCCCTCCCCACCTGTTCTGACGCCGCCGTCGTCCTCCCCTCCTCCCCCCTCTGGATCTGACCCCCACGTGCTCCTATTGTAGGTGAGCCCGACCGCCGCCAACGGATCCACCTCTCAGTTCACCGGAATCACCTGTCTTCTCGCCGGAACCACCACACTGGCAGCATCGTCCACTTCGTCCTGCTCCTCTTCTAAAGGCAGGCACTACATCCACTAATTGAAACGCGCGAAGACTTCTGGCAAGGCACATCCCCATCTCTTACGCCCTAACTCCCCTGTTTGTTACTCTTACAAGTGCTGCACTTTTTCTTGTATGTTGCATACATCATACCATACATTTTCCACATGGCAACAGATGTCCACTGATCGTGCTAACTAGGATGAAGCCACCTTGAGGACCTTTCTGGAATTAGTCATAGAACAGAAAAACCTCTTGCACTGGAACTAACAAGGCCTCACAACCGTCGGGTGGTCAAATCTGTATCCAGCATTCGAAAAGGAAACGATGTTGGGTTATGACAAGAAACAGCTGCAGAACAAGTTGAACGACCTGAAGCGGACATATTTCGCTTGGCGAGACCTTCAAACCCACACTGGCCTAGAGCATGACCCGAATACAGGAGGCGTCGCAGTTGACCCCTCATTTTTTTAGGGTGGCAATGGGGTACTAACTTCCACCTATTTCTTTCTAACCCGCTGACTACCAATTATTAGGGATAGTCCCATTCTATTCGTCCTAACATGTGGACCCATGGCAAACATGCAGGAAAATAGCCAATCGGCTGCGCAGCGGACCAAAGTTCCCAAATGCCTTGACCTACTGGTCACTCTTTGGGGACACCCCCTCATGAAAGGGGCATGTTGCTCGCTTCTGGCGGACATCATCGCAAGATGACACTGAGTACTCCTAGCAATGAAACTCAACACATGTCCTAGGAGCCCATAGGTACACACAATGTCGGCCAGTCCTCCAAGAGAACCACTAGAGAACATTCTGTCAACAGCCCTCCTAGTAAGAAGAGTGGTTCCATTGATGAGTGCCTTAACGACCTGACCCAGATCATTAAAAACCATACGCAGCAGAAGGTCGGGTCAAGCAAGCATGACGAGGAGATGGCCAAAGTGAAGTAGAATTTGAAACAAGATGGTTTGCCCGAGTCTGATCCTATGTTTGCTCATGCTTTAGTTGTTTTCAAGAACACAGTGGACCATAGGAACTTTCTGAGCATGGAAATGAAAGAGGGCCGCATGAACTTGATTGAGGCCTGCTGGGAGGTTCTGAGAGCCAGATCGAAGTAGTCATTGTCCCAACCAATGTTCCTTCTGCGGCAGTCTATCTAGTTTTATGTTTGAACTGTGCATGTTGAGGATGTATGTTTGCCCTATGTTCGTTTAGTTTGAGGTTGTCATTGTAATGTTCCCTGGACACTATTTGGTTAAGTTGCATCGATTTGTTGTGCCATGTGGCCTGAACATTGTGAGCTCATTGTTTTTCCCTAATCGAAATAAATTGTGTTCTATGATGTACATATCTTGGTTGTAGGTTGACCTAAATTACCTAACAAGACAAGACACTATTAATTGGTGTTCTAGGTTACCTTGAAATCTCGCTTATTGTGACTTATCACACTGAGCGTCATTTTATCTATGTTGTGTGCACTCTCTAATGTAGGCACCAGAGTTGTTTACGACAGCTCTAGCTCCTGCTATTCCAGAGGCTATATCAAATGCAGCTCTTCAAACTTCACAGACTGATTATTATGAAATAAAATGAGGCTTTCTCTGTAAGTTCTTGATCTTCTAGTTTCAATAGTACTTACAGCTGAAGCACAACTCTAGACTTAACTGTACTTATGGATATTGCCAGGTTGTTGCTGTAGCTAATCAGAGGCTTCTTGGTATCCCTTTTGTGAATCACTGATTTGTACTTGTACATACAATTCAGCAGTCAGATTTCTATTTGTCTCTGCATGATCTAATAAATGTCTCTGTACATTCAGGGAAAGCTAAACTTAAGTGGCGGTGTTGTTTCTCTGGGCCATCCTATCGACTGCAGTGGTGCATGGATTATAGTCACTCTTCTTGGGGTATGCTTCTGACCCATGTATTCTTATGATTTACTGTTTGACTGCAAAATCCATCTTGGCGCATGATATATCATGCTCTTTCTTATCAGCAGCTGCCGAACAGCCCCCAAGTTTCTGTTGGGTTCTTGATCTTGTTTATTTGTAATAGTTTGTGTGGATTGTTGTCGTTGCTATGAAATTTTTATTTGTGTTATCATCCTTAATGTTTTGGAACACATACACCCTATCCTGTATCTGAGATGGCCTTTCATTTGCTTTGCTCTACTACTCAGGACGCACCTTGTGCAACATGTCGTGAGGGTTCAGGAAATTTTACCCGTTGTCAGTGCAAGCAGTACCCAAGGTATTTGTAGGTCCCTTTCTTCTTACTAAATTTCATGCTTTTATTTTGTACAGGCGATTTAATTATTTCATTGGTGCTTGTTTGCGGTTTGGTTGCCAAATTTCTCGAAGATATCCTCTTGATCAGTTGTGATTTGTCCAAAAAGTAGAGGAATTCAGTACATTACATCTGAATTTGGGAACTATTGCATCGTAGCCATCTGAGTTATGTTAAATCGTCATGCATTTCTTGTACATTGGCATAATCTTGAATTCTGTTACCTTAATTATAGCTGTATCGATATGAGAACGGTGATTTTTCCTCTGTTTTGGTTCATTCTAGACAGGAAGAAATCTGTCTTGGCGCATGATATACCATCCTCTTTCTTATCACATTTGCATCCCACCCATCTATGTCATACCTGATATACTCATTTGCTCACAAAGTAGGCGGACCAATGTAGTACTAATTCATGCTCTTGCAGATGAGCAGCTCTGAGGACTCCTACATCAGCGACACCTCCAGCGAAGGAACGCAAATTTACAACATTGCGGTAGTTGTTGTCCTCGTTGCAAGGTTAAAAGCAGTAGTGGCCAATGTGGCTCTAGTGGTGAATCCTGCCCTCCCCTTCCCAAAGATGAGCGGGCGGCAGTGGATGCAACTGAACCTGCAAAACAAACAAAAGTGCAAAGAAAACATGCGTATGTCTCCTGATGCTTTCCTGCATTTGCACAACATCTTACTGGAGTATGGATTGAAGGGTACACAACATACAGGATCCATAGAAACTTTATGATTATATGTGTGGACTTGTGCTCACAACGACGCAGCTAGAAGGAGCAGGGATAGATTTGAAATGTCTTTAGATACAGTTAGTAGGAAGGTTACTCATGTGGCCGAGGTTATTTGTAGATGGGCAGATAGTATTCTAGTTCCAACTGATAGAAGTTATGCTGGAGTGCACGCTCAGTTTTTAACATTTGCACCATTTTTTGATGGGTGCATCGGGGCGTTGGATGGCACTCATATTAAAGTTTCGGTGAACAAGGAGGCCAAACTTGACTACATAAACAGGAAAGGAGATGTCACAATTAATGTTTGTGCCATTGTGGACATGGATATGTGCTTCACGTTTGTCAGGGCCGGGATGGCGGGGTCAGTGCATGACATGGCCGTACTAAGAGAATGTTGGTGGCAACCAACCTTCCCGCATCCACCACAAGGTTAGTGATCTGTGCCATGCAATAGTTGAACCATCTTTGTACTTGCTTTTCAAGATAACGAAAATGAATTATGGAAATGGTGCATGTGTTGCAGGACGCTACTATCTGGTGGACGCTGGATATGCGTTGGTGTCGGTGCAGAAAGTGACCAACAAGTAAATATTTGTAGTTTTGTCATACGTTGTGATCGAAGGTGGCCTAGCACTCAATGACACAGGGTTTATACTGGTTCAGGCAATGTTCCCTACGTCCAGTTTGAATCGGTCGGTGACTTTATTCCTGAGCCCAGGTGCTCGAAGTTTGCAGTGGAGTTACAAACGAGAAGGAGAAAGATGGGGGGTACAAGAGGTCCGGTCAGACTCCGATCGGAAGGGCCGAGAGTGACAAGAGCTCCGCTATGAGCTAAGTGTTCGAGCGTGTGCTCGTGGTTTGAACCTGGTGGTTCTGCTATTGTGTGCTAGTGAACTTGATCGATCTAATGAATCTAAAATGACTTGAATCTGAATGTTGGGAGAGAGCGTATCCCCTTTTATAGGTGAAGGGGATGGCCTTACAGGTGAGAGGGAGAGAGTATGTATGCTTCTAAGCCTTGTTGCCCACGCCGGTGGGTACAGAATGATGGTAGGCGCCCACAACACTGTTGGATGTTAGATGCATGTGGGAGGTTGCGTCGTCTTGTTCGGGTATGGCAGATATCGGTACCTGCTATACTATTGATGCCCAAAGGCATCTGAGGAGTTTTACCATGTTCGCTCGGTACAGTAAAAGCCGGCGCCCACAACACTGTCGATGCCCAGAGGCATGTGGGGGGGGGCTCACCGTATGGGAGTTAATGGTGCCCACAAAACTATAGGGGAAAATGTCGGCGCCTACAACACTGTTTGGGCTCTGTTGTGCTAGGGCGGTTGCAGAGTACTATTTCTATAGGTGTACAGAGTATGGACCCCGGTATTGTGGTTTGACTTATGCGCCCTACCTTACTTTCTCCATCCATTTCCTGGTCCTTATCGAGCGGGAATCCCCGGTCGGTTGGTCCCAGTCGGCTCTGACTGCGCCAGTCGGAGAAGAGCAGTGAGCAGGGTTTTGGCATACCCTAGTCGGAGACGTGGGGTCGGAGTCGGAAGTAGTGCTTTGGCCAAGCCTTCCGGTCGGAGAGGCCGTCCGGCGGTGGGCTAGAGACCGAAGTGAGCGCTCTGGTCGAAGAGGTGGGACGGAGTCAGAAAACGGGCGCCGCTCCTCCTCGGCCAGACCTTCCGATCGGTGATTGGATCGCCCTTCTGGCCTATTGTTTAAATACTTGGGTCGGCCCATGAGTTGCCCGTTGTCTGCTTGGGCCGAGCCTTTGTTGGGAAGCCGGTCCACGAGGGACCTCGGGTTTCTAAACCTGACAGGAGCCCCCAAGCCCTCGAGCAATTTGGGCAGAATCGTCTGGGGGATTTTTATCTTGACGGCGGGTGCGCGCGAGCGCACCCACGGGTGTAGCCCCCGAGCCCCCTGGTGATTCAGGCAGAATCATCTAGGGGGTTTTGTCAGCGGGCATGTGTGCGTGTTTTTTAGTCGAGATGGACTTGTCAACCAAGGTGTCGTTGCGCAACCGAGATGGTTTTTAGTTTAGGGATTGGACGAGACGGATCTCGCTGATCCTGGCGTTGGTGCGCGCCGTGGGATCGGGCGAGTCGGAGTCGTGGATCCTAGCCTCGGTGTAGCCCATGCAGCCAAGGCAGTTAGTATAAGGATCGGATGAGACGGAGCTCGCTGATCCTAGTGTCGGTGCGCGCCGTGGGATCGAGCGAGTCGGAGTCATGGATCCTGGCCTTGGTGCAGCCCGCGTAGCTGAGGTAGTTAGTTAGTTAGTTTAAGGATCAGACGAGACGAAGCTCGCTGATCCTGGCGTCGGTGCGCGCCGTGGGATCGGGCGAGTCGGAGTCGTGGATCCTGATGGGGCGAGTTCGGGGTCGTAGACCCAGGCGTTTGGTGTGCAGTCAAAGCATAGCCGAGTGGATGGGGTGAGTTTAGGGTCACAGACCCAGGTGTTTGGTGTGCAGTTGAAGCATAGCCGAGTGGATGGGGCGAGTTCGGGGTCATAGACCTAGGTTTTTGGTGTGCCTTGAGCCCCCGAGCCCTGTTGGGCTTTTGGTAGGGGTCGGTTTGAGTTATGTGATTTACCCAATCCTCGGTTTCTCACAACCAGAGGGGTTGAGTTTTGTCCCTTGTCCCGATCGCTCGGGCTCGAGTGACACGCTCGGTGAGCTCGCTAACGGGTATGATCGAGTGGAATCTGGGTCCGTCGTTCATGATGGGGTCGGCATAGCCCTCTTGTGACATTCCACTGCTCCTTTACCTGCAACCCAATAGATGCCTGGGTCGTTCTAGAGACCGACCCGGGTGGCCTGATGGCCTCCCCTTGATGGAGATTCTGTGGGCTTGGCAGATGTTTAGGATCGAACGAGAAGGTTGAGATAACCCTGTCTGCTTTGGGGCAGACAATGCGAGGGCCACACGGGGCTCATCTGCGTTTTCTCCTCTGGCTTTGTTTGACGTGGGGTGGCCTCGAGCCCTTCGTGGGCCAGCCTTCAAACCCCGGTCGGTCGTCGTGACGCAACACGGAGCGTTGTGATGCATTTCGCTACATGTGCGATGCTTAGTTCCCGAGCCCCCGGGCGGTTCAGGGCTCGAATCCTCCGGGGGGCACGGTCGTATGGAATGAATGCGTGTATGGATGTATGAAATGATATAAAGAAATAGCGGGGGTCGGTAGTGTTACCTTGATGACTCGAGTGATGGGGTTTGAAGAGCTCTAGTCAGAAATGTCCGACCGGGACCCGTGCTTGTCGTTCGTGACGGAGTCGGCATGGCCTACATGGGGCATCCCTTTGCTCCTTACCTGTCCTTCGGTGTGTTTTTCTGAGCCGTTCGATTGACTTTAGAAAGCCCGATGGTCCCTCCTAGCGGAGATCCCGTTTTTGGGTTTCTCCAAATCCCGCCTGGGGAAGCGGAGGGCCGCCTGCGTGCGGTGGTGCTTTGGTTCTTGTGCTCGGCGTGCGGTAGTGGTTGGCGTGCGGTAGTGGTGGGCCATGCCCAGGCCACGTCCTGTCTGATCAGGCGCCGTTCTATCGGGCAGGGCATGTCTCATCGGTCAGGGCGTGTCCCATCGTATCCCATCTGCATTAAATGGGAAAGAGAGAGGGTTTGTCGCTCCGCCGTTTCGACTTTCCCGATCGGCGTGCCTTCCCCAATTGCTGCGCCCTTTTTCTTAAGTAGGAGAAGGGAGAAGGTTTTTTGCCCCGTTCCTTCGCCTGTTCCCCATCTGTCGCCTCCTCTCATTTTCCTTCTTCCTGGGAGCGTCCCTGAGAGCCACGGCGGTTCCTAGGAAAGAAAAGGGAGAGAGCGAAGGAGAGGGAAAAACTCACAAATCCTTTTGTGAACCCGGAGCAAGATGTCGGACTAGAGGTCATCCACCATGAGGGAGTCGGTGCTGAAGGCCTTTGCCGCGAAGGGGTTTCTACCGTCGAAGGAGGTGGCACACTAGAGGGCTCCCAGGAGGGAGGAGTTCCCATAACCTCGGCCCGACGAGGTGGTTTCCTTTCTCGCCTTCCACAAGCGCGGGTTAGGATACCCTGTGCACTGGTTCCTGCGTGGACTCCTCAATGAGTGGGGTCTGGAGCTGCAGCACCTTAATCCGATGGGGGTGCTGCATATCGCCGGCTTCGTCACCGTCTATGAGGCCTTCCTCGGGATGGAGCCGCACGTGGACTTCTTCCGGCGGCTGTTCTCTGGGCGAGCTTTGTCGGTGGGGAATCCGCCTGAGGTCACGCCGGTGGGGGGCTTTTCCCTGCAAAGAAAACCAAGCACGGGGGGCTCATATCTCGTGTACATCCCCTGTGACTCCAACTAGGGGTGGCATGGGGAGTGGTTTTATATCAGGAATCCGGTGGAGGTGCCGTTCCCGGCGTTCAGCGGCGAGAGGCCGGAGAAGCAGGATAGTTGGTTGTGGGTCTATTCCCGTCGGGAGAAGAAGAAGGTGGAGATCATCGAGGAGGAGCTCTGGAAGCTTGTGCAGAGCGGCCTTGACGGGGTGCGGGTGTTCCACACCCTCTACCACCGTCGGGTTGCTCCATTGGCCGAGAGGACGTAGCCGATGTCGAGGTACAACGACCCGATGGCCCCGGACCGTGCGTCGCTGGAGGAGCTGCCAAACAACGAGGTCTGGAGTTGCCTCGATTCTGGGAAGAGATACCAAAGAGACCCGAAGCAAAACTATTCCTATGTGCAAGATCCAATGGAGTAATCACACTGAGAGAGAAGCAACATGGGAGAAAGAGTTTGACCTTCGGCTATGATATCCTTACCTCTTCGAAGAGTACGTTATGCTTTAATCTCGGGGATGAGATTCTGTTAAGGGGGTAGGACTGTAACAACCCAAAAATCCACACACCAAAAATCACAACTACAAATTTTTTATTTAAACCCTATGTGATGTTGAGTGACACATGTAGAAGCCAATACCTAGTTTTGGATTAGATGTGACCCAACTAGGTTAAACTCATAAGCATAGCTTGGTTTTATGCCACATGTGTAATTAAATTCCTAAATAAACAAATCATGCATGCATCCTTAATTCCACTTGTGATTTGGATTCTTTTGCTTTATGTGATGTTTAACTAACTTACTTAATATTTATGATAAACCCTAAGTAAAGAATTATTTGTTGGAAGAATAAAACACCCCTATATAAACTTCAACTATTTTTGAATAACAAAAATAGCCAATAATCCCTAATATATGGGATGTATTTTGACCACCAGTTGAAACACCTTATGGGACCCACTACATAACTCGAAGCTCAAGTTTAAACTCTAACTAAGTTTGAATCGAAGCAAAAGAAATAAAAGAGAAAGGAAAGAAGAGGGAGCAGCTCAGCCTAGCCTGCCTCGACCAGCCCAGCTAGCCCAGCCAAGCCTCGCCTGCCCTTTCACGTGCACAGCCGCTGACAAGCCGGACCCGCCCATCAGCCGTCACGCACCGCACGCCACCGCATCAGGACAAGCTGACAAACCAGACCCCACACGTCAGCCACCGCCCAGCTACAGTGTCGTCGTCTTTCCCACGCTCCCTCCACCACGCGACCGGGAGTCGACCAGCGTGGCAGGTGTGGGCCAGGGGGTCACGCAAGATGCATGACCCTATTTCCCCCTCGTGTCGTGCCTACGCTACTGCCTGAGAGCCGTCGGATGCGCCGCACGCATCACCACCGCCCGATCGCCATTCGCCATTGGAGCCTTGGAGCTCGGCTATAAAAGCCAACGTCCGTGAGCCCTAACCCTTAGCCCGTTCACCGCCGCTGCTAGTGGCACAGCACCACACAGCGTCAAGCCGAGAGAGAGGGAGGAGGGAGAAGCAAGGAGGAGAAGGAAGCCGCTACGAAACCGGACCTCGCCGGAGCCAGGAGCGCCGCCCCGATCGGCTACAGCGACGCAGCTGCTCGGCAAGGCACTACATCGCCTCATCATGGCCTCGCCTCGCCACCGCACCACCATCCTACCACCACGAGCCCTATGGTGAGCCACATTGTTTGCCGCTCACCGCGCTAGCCGTACTCGCCATGAACGCCACCGCATTCCCGTACCTGGGAAACACAGAGGCGGAGCATTCCCGCTCCTGGACATGCTGCACACGCACCGCACACGCACCAGCCCAAGGTCTGGTCTCACCGACCCCTAGTAGCTCAGGAACACCGGCACGACCACACCTAGCCTCTCGGACGCCATGAATGGACCACGTCGGAGCACGAGCTCTTGCTCCGGCTTAGCCAACCGGTAGCATAGAAGAACCACCACGGCCCTCTTGTTGAGCCAAATGGAAACGCGAAGCAAAGGGAAGAAAGGGGGCGATGCTGAGCCCTCTGCTCGGGAACACCAGCGCCGAGCACTCTGCTTATGCCATGCATACTCATCGCACGCACGCACGCGCTCACCATGGCCAGAGCACAACCATGGTGAGACCACCGCGTCTTCTACATCACGGTAAAGGCGACGCTGACACCCTGACTGTCTCTGCCATGACGAGAGACACACCGCGCTCACCTTAGCCGAGGATGAAGCCCACCGGAGCCTTGCGTTGCCGCACCGCACCTCGTCGGAGCACCACCGCCTCCGCTATGCCCCAACCACTGTGGTCGGAGGCGTTGAGAGCTCCTAGAGCCCCTTCGACCTGCTCGCCATGGTCGTAGAAGCACCATGGAGCTCACACGCTCCTCCAACTAGGCTCTCGCTACCACTACAGCCTGTCCATGCACGCTGACGAACCCACGCCGCAGTTCACCGCGGCCAGCCAACTAGAGCCACTCGACCACCATGTTAACTTCACTAGGACACCCGCTATGGCATGGCCAAGCTTTTGCCCACCTTAATTGCACACCCACGCCGCTGGAGGGGCTCGCCGATGAGCTCACCACTGGCGGGAGCACGACGTGGGGTGCTACCTGGGCACCCCTAGAATGGATACCTGTGGTGGGTAAATGGTATATGAGGTGGCCCTGGGTGTGATCCTGTGATGGGAGGAGCCCAGGGTGGAGGTGCTGTGGTGGCATGGTAAATGGAAACCCTGATGAAGACATTCTGGCTTGGTCATCCCTAAGGACTTACTAGTACTCAGATTCACCGAGAAGCCTTACGTACCACTCGCCCTATATGGTGCGGGACGGCCGGACTACTTGGTAGGGTATTGCCACTACTGCTAGGTTGATAGTGGACAGTGTGAGGGAGGTACGGGGTACGGAGGATCCCCCCACACCCTTCCGAGACTTCATGGAGACCTTGTGGACCCGGTTCATGACTCACAGTTTCAACCACCCCAGACCAGACTTGGGGTGTACCAGGGCTGAATGGTAGAGTGGCATTATCCTAGGCTAGCAAGCGGCCAGAATCAGCCCAGTTGACGACGGTCAGCGAGGAAGGCGAATCTTGTGGTTATGTAAAACCTCTGAAGAGTGTATGGTTGATCGATCGATACATATGCTGACTTGTCGGCTATAGACCTTTCCTAGGTTTTGCTTAAACTAGATAGAGAGAGGAGTCCTTCTTTTCTCCCCCTGGGAGTGAGTGTTCGGACGTAGCCAGGGGCTACGGGCCTTGAGACAGTGCCGAGAGGGAGTTGGCCTGTCAACTGAGCGATGGTATGGGTATGGTATGGTGATGGTGTGGAGATGGTGGTATATCGATCCCAGGATCAAAACCTGGCTCTGGAATGGGAATGGGTGTGGGAATGGTGTTAAAACTTGACCAACTATTAATATATACTTGAAATGCTAAATGCATAGGAAACCCCAGCCTTATAGGTTCCTTTTGATTATATCCAACTTGCATCCAATTTCCACAAAGCAATGCTCATAGGGTGGGAGTGGCCAGTACAAATTGTACTGATAAATTTTGGCACACAGGTTCTGCTGAGCAGTATAGCTCTGAGGAGTTTGACGGTTGAGGGGTTCGTTCCTACGCTCGAGTTTGGCGATCCTATCTTCAAGCTGTTCTGCATGAATGCTACTTTTGATTCCGCCAATGCGGCAATGTAATAATTTATGTAATTCCGCACTATTTGTACTTTGATATTATCGTTGTATGGATGTGATATTCGGCTGGAATTTGGGTAATATGATCTACAATGGTCTTATTACACTTCGACTCTGTGGATTTCCCTTCGCAGAAATTAGGTCGCTTCAGTTGGTATCAGAGCCATACTTGACCCTACGACGAAACCCTCAGAAATGGATGGTAGAATTGGACGTGAACAACCCTTCTTTCGGTTATATACAGACCTTGCATTTACTTTCATGCAAGACTTATCTATTTATTGACTTGCTAACACCTAGTTCCTTAAAACATGCAGATGGCAACGAACGTTGAATGACCGCCTCTAGGACCGCTACCTCTGGACCACGCCAAGCTTACCTTCGACCTACGTGAGCTCGGGGGATTTGCACAGACCCTCTGCTGAGTTCTCGTCACGTTAGGAGTCCCTGATGAGCTTGTCAAGGTCACCTGTATTGGGAAGTCAGCTTAGGAAGGAGGAATCAAAGGACCGGTTGTCACCTCAGTCGAGTTCCCAGCTAGCACTACCTTACCTTCTGTCCCAGCTTTCATTGAGTTGACTGTAGAGGACACAGTTGAGGAGGGACTGCGAGCTATCTCACACAAGGCACTTCGCAGAGTGATGAGGGACCACTATGAGCACCTCAAGACAACAGAGTTCCAACTACTTCCCTAGGCCCTCGACCTCAGCCTCACCCCCAGTGAGCAGAGTTTTGCAGCCAGCAGGGTTATCTTTGCAGAGGAGGACAGATGCCTTCGCGTCTCAGCTATCCACCTACTAGAATAGGACAGATACGTGACCCAGCTTGAGCAGAAGAGACGTCAGGACCGGGCTCTTCTGTGGGAGTACCAGGAGCGAGACTCGCAGGGAGCATAGGAGCGAGCTAGTCTGCTTGAGACAGTTGCCAAGCTACAGGACGAGTTCAACCATCGAGAAGAAGTCCACAGAGCCGAGGTCGCTGACTTACAAGACAAAGTAGCCGACCTAGGCAACAGGAACTGCTACCTCGATAGCAAGGTCTTGGAGTTGCAGAGAGAGTTAGACGATAATAAGACCGAGTTCAACCATAGAGGAGACAGAGAGAGGTCCAAGGGGATTGATATGCTGAAAATCCAATCTCGGAACAAGACCATGACCCAGGAGCTAGAGGAGTTCAGGAAGAAGGCCGTTTACAACTAGGGTCACCTGATCGAGGCAGTCAGGCAGAACGAGTACCTATAGGACAAGTGTGAGAGGACTTGGCAGGCTTGGCAGAAGTCTGACAAGAAGCGCCTCAGGGAGATGAAGGGTATGTCGGATCAGCTACCCAAGGAGATTCGCAGCAAGACGAAGCCTAGGATAGAGGAGTTTGAGTTAGCCCCGACTCGCCTCAACCTAGACGCCTGCCCTACCCAACCTAGAGCCAAGCCTACTAAGGAGCTCACCGAGGCCTTGAAGTACGTGTCCCGACTTCATAAGTCTGACGAGGAGATCGAGATCGAGAACAGTCGTATCCCAGCTATGGTGTACGAGTTAGAGTAGATGGCCCTGCGTGGTCATGAGTCATGTCAGTGGCTTCCATAAGTTGTACCCCATGATGTACCCCTTATGAGATGTATTATGAGACACTATGCGTAGTACGATTCTCGCACGTCTTCAAGTGTAGCTACTGGAGATGATGCTATGTAATAAAACCCATGTAATGAATGTTTTGGATCTTATTACATCTTATGGATCTTATTGCTTCTTTGTAATGAGTGTTGGATAGTATAAATGTTTTTCTTTAAATCGTCAAAATCATGTAATCATATTGAATTATAAGCACTTATGGCACAAGCACTAAAATTCCTATGATCCATGTTGCAGATGCCTAACCGCCGATCTGCTCGCATAATGAACCATGGACGTGCGCCCATCCCCAAACCAGCTGAACCCAACGAGGGTCGTGGTGGCAACAACCGTGGCCGTGGACGTGGACGTGGAGGGATACCCTTCAACCTGGAGAATACCCCGCCGCCTGTTGAGGAGAACATTCCACCACCACCACCACCGAACCTGGTAGAAGTGATGGTGCAGCAGATCCAGCTTCTTGCAGCCCTTGTTGATGGAGCAAACCGTCGCCAGGGAGGTCAGCAGAATGACTTCCAAAGGAAGCTGGAAGGATTTCTGAAGCTAAGGCCACCTACCTATGATGGCACCGACCCTAACCTGCTTGTGGCCGATGACTGGCTCAAGGAGATGGAGAAGAAGCTTGACCTCACCACTTTCACCGACGATGAGTGTGTTGGAGCTGCCACACACCAGCTCACAGGTGCAGCACGCGCCTGGTGGGACGGTTTCAGTGATTCCCATGAGGACCCTGCCAATATCTCGTGGGACGAGTTCGCCGAAGCATTCACTGAATATCACATTCCCAAGGGTATCATGGAGGCCAAAGCCGAGGAGTTCTGCAACATCAAGATGGGAAAGGACAAGGTGACCGAGTACACTACTCGTTTCACCAACCTTCTGCGCTATGCACCTTCCTATGTTGTGAACTCTGAGAAGGCGAAGCTGTACTATTACCGCAAGGGACTTAACCCGCACATCAAGCTGAAGTTTGGCGGTATTGAGAGTAGCACACTGCGTGCTCTAGTGGATCACTGCATCCAGATTGAGAAGGACCGTGCTGAAGCTGGAGAAGAGTATAGGGAGAGGAAGCGTAAGCCTGAGGAGTCCTTCCGTGGACGTGATCGCAAGAGGTTCCGCAGAGATACACCATCTAGGGAACGCTCACGCCACAACAGGGATGACAACCCTGGATCGAGTAGGGGTAGTGGAGGCTACACCACCAAATACTCCCACCCTGCTCAGGATCGTTACACCCGGGACCGTTATGCTCAGGACTGCAATACTCAGGATTGTTTCAACCGTTCTCGCTCTATGAATGAACGCCCAGCACAGAACCGCTCCGCACCAGGCACTGGAAACTGGAAGGCACCCGCGCCAACCCCTACAGGCGGTATGCCTTTCACCTGCTTCGCTTGTGGCCAACCGTGTCACAAAGCCACTGAATGCCCTCAGAACTCAGCTGCTCAGATGTCTCAGTTCAAGGGATCTGCTACCCGTGGATGTCTCAACCATCTGGACGCCGAGGAAGCACAGGCTACCCCTAACGTTGTGTACGGTATGTTTTTAGTTAATGGCAATACTGCATCAGTTCTATTTGACTCTGGAGCAACTTGTTCTTACTTATCATCCAAGTTCGCATGAGAGCATGACCTGCCTATAACCCCACATGGAAAGCCTATCATCACCAGCTCACCTTTAGGAGACCTAAAATGCACCCACATCTATAAGGGAGTGAGTCTTACCATTGAGGGTCTTATCTTTAAAGTCGACCTAACCCTGTTACCTTCCACTAACCTAGATGTCATCCTAGGAATGGATTGGCTAACCATTCACTGAGGTATCATATCATGTTCACCTAGATACGTCCAAGTGACCCACCTATCAGGCCAAGTCATTAGATGTGAACCCCAGTCCAGAAAGTCCACCTCTATCCTATGTGCCCTTAAAGCAAGTTCAGAATCACAAAAGGAGGAGAAAACAGTTCATGATGTGCATATGGTCAGAGACTATCCCGATGTATTCCCTGAAGAATTACCGGGTATGCCACCAGACCGTGATGTAGAGTTCATTATTGATCTTTTGCCAGGAACAGGACCCATTACCAAGAGACCCTATCGCATGTCAGTTGATGAACTAGCCGAGCTCAACAAACAGCTTGATGAGCTCATCACGAAGGGATATATCAGACCCAGTGCTTCACCCTGGGGATCCCCTGTTCTGTTTGTTAAAAAGAAGGATGGCTCAATGAGAATGTGCATTGATTACCAGAACTTGAATGCAGTCACCATCAAGAACAAGTACCCCCTACCAAGGATTGATGATTTGCTTGATCAGCTTAGAGGTGCCAAGTATTTCTCCAAGATTAATCACAGATCTGGCTATCATTAGATAAAGATTCGAGAGAGTGACATTCCGAAGACAGCTTTCGTGACTAGGTATGGGCAGTTTGAGTTCACTGTGGTATCCTTTGGACTCACGAATGCACCCGCATACTTCATGAACATGATGAATAAGGTTTTCATGGATGATCTGGATAAGTTCGTGGTAGTATTCATTGATGACATCCTTGTCTATTCACCCACCGCTGAAGAACACGAACATCATCTGAGAACTGTACTTGAGAAACTAGCCCAACATCAGCTCTACGCAAAGTTCAGCAAATGTGAGTTTTGGCTACAGGAAGTTGCCTTCCTAGGCCATGTACTATGAGCTGAAGGTGTTGCAGTTGACCCAGCTAGGATTGAGGCTGTGAAAGAATGGGAACACCCCTGTAATGTGACAGAAGTCAGAAGTTTCTTAGGATTGGCTGGATATTATCGCCGATTCATCGAGAACTTTTCCAAGATAGCCCGTCCAATGACCAACCTTCTGAAGAAGACCAAGGAGTTTGAATGGACACCCAAGTGCGAACAAAGCTTCCAGGAATTGAAACAGAAGCTTACCACAACTCCTGTGCTAGCATTGCCTGATATCAGCAAAGATTTCGTGGTCTATTGTGATGCATCCCGTCAAGGACTTGGTTGTGTATTGATGCAAGATGGAAGAGTGATAGCATATGCATCTCGACAGTTGAAAGAACACGAGAACCGTTACCCTACTCATGATCTTGAGTTAGCAGCAGTTGTGCATGCCTTAAAGATCTAGAGACACTACTTGATAGGCAACAAGTGTGATATCTACACCAATCACAAGAGCTTGAAGTACTTTTTCACTCAGGAAGATCTGAATATGAGGCAACGCCGATGGCTACAATTGATCAAGGACTATGACCTAGAAATTCACTATCACCCGGGAAAAGCTAATGTAGTCGCAGATGCTCTCAGTCGCAAGAGTTACTATCACATTTTGATCACTGAATCCGTACCACTTGAGCTCAAGGAAGATATTGATGAATTCCAACTTGAGATACTACCGCATGGCTTGTTGAAAGAGCTCCGCATACAGTATGATCTCACAGATCGCATCCATCAAGCTCAGAAAAATTGTGAAGAGATCGAATATCTCCGTGGTCTGATGAAACTAGGCTACAAGACCAACCACCATGAAGATGAACAAGGGACCATTTGGTTCAAGGACAGAATCTGTGTACCTTCTAATCCAGCCCTACGAGATGAAATTCTGTCAGAAGCTCATGATTCTAAGTACTGTATCCACCCTGGAGGTTCAAAGATGTATCAAGATTTGAAGAAACACTTTTGGTGGAAAGGTATGAAGACAGACATTGCAGGACATGTGGCACGATGTGACACCTATAATAGAGTCAAGGCTGAACATCAAAGGCCTGCAGGTTTGCTAAAGCCTCTTGATGTTCCCGAGTGGAAATGGGAGAGCATATCCATGGATTTCATAGTTGGATTACCCCGATCATAGAAAGGCAATGATTCTATCTGGGTGATTGTCGATCGTTTGACCAAGATTGCTCACTTTGTACCAGTAAAGACCAAGACCAATGCAGAAAAATTAGCGAATCTATATGTTGAGCATATTCTCAGACTGCATGGAGCTCCCATTAGTATTGTATCTGATCATGGTCCTCAGTTTGTGTCCCGATTCTAGGAAGCTCTGCACAAGTCTATTGGAACCAAACTTGATTTCAGTACCGCTTACCACCCACAGACAGATGGACAGACAGAACGAGTAAATCAGATCTTAGAAGACATGCTTCGCGCTAGTGTACTAAATTATGGCTCTGATTGGGAGAAATGCTTACCCTACGTAGAGTTCTCTTACAACAACAGCTACCAAGCCAGTATCAAGATGTCGTCATTTGAAGCTCTGTATGGCAGACCTTGTAGGATACCTTTGATGTGGTCTCAACCGGGAGAAAGATCGTTCTTTGATTCCGCTAAGATTCAAGATGCATAAGAAGGAGTTGCTCAAGTGAAGGAGAATTTGAGGATTGCTCAAAGTTGATACAAGAGCTATGCTGATAAAAGGAGAAGAGAACTTGAGTTCAATGTGGGAGACTTCGTCTATCTCAAGGTATCCCCGCTACGTGGGACTGTCAGATTCCATGTAAAAGGAAAGTTTGCCCCTAGATTTGTTGGCCCATACAAGATTTGCAAGAGGATTGGAAAACTCGCTTATAAACTTGAGCTACCTGAGGAATTGGTAGGTGTACATCCCGTATTCCATGTCTCACAGCTACGCAAGTGTTTGAGAGTGCCCGATGAAGTAGTTCCAACTGATACACTTGACATCCAAGATACACTTGAGTATAAAGAACATCCTATCAGAATTCTGGGAAGAGATACCAAAGAGACCCGAAGCAAAACTATTCCTATGTGCAAGATCCAATGGAGTAATCACACTAAGAGAGAAGCAACATGGGAGAAAGAGTCTGACCTCCGGCTATGATATCCTTACCTCTTCGAAGAGTACGTTATGCTTTAATCTCGGGGACGAGATTCTGTTAAGGGGGTAGGACTGTAACAACCCAAAAATCCGCACACCAAAAATCACGACTACAATTTTTTTGTTTAAACCCTATGTGATGTTGAGTGACACATGTAGAAGCCAAACCCTAGTTTTGGATTAGATGTGACCCAACTAGGTTAAACTCATAAGCATAGCTTGGTTTTATGCCACATGTGTAATTAAATTCCTAAATAAACAAATCATGCATGCATCCTTAATTCCACTTGTGATTTGGATTCTTTTGCTTTATGTGATGTTTAACTAACCTACTTAATATTTATGATAAACCCTAAGTAAAGAATTATTTGTTGGAAGAATAAAACACCCCTATATAAACTTCAACTATTTTTGAATAACAAAAATAGCCAATAATCCCTAATATATGGGATGTATTTTGACCACCAGTTGAAACACCTTGTGGGACCCACTACATAACTCGAAGCTCAAGTTTAAACTCTAACTAAGTTTGAATCGAAGCAAAAGAAATAAAAGAGAAAGGAAAGAAGAGGGAGCAGCTCAGCCCAGCCTGCCTCGACCGGCCTAGCTAGCCCAGCCAAGCCTCGCCTGCCCTTTCATGCGCACAGCCACTGACAAGCCGGACCCGCCCGTCAGCTGTCACGCACCGCACGCCGCCGCATCAGGACAAGCTGACAAACCGGACCCCACACGTCAGCCACCGCCCAGCTACAGTGTCGTCGTCTTTCCCATGCTCCCTCCACAACGCGATCAGGAGCCGACCAGCGTGGCAGGTGTGGGCCAGGGGGTCACGCAAGATGCATGACCCTGTTACCCCCTCGCGCCGCACCTACGCTACTGCCCGAGAGCCGTTGGATGCGCCGCACGCATCACCACCGCCCGATCGCCGTCCGTCATTGGAGCCTTGGAGCTCGGCTATAAAAGCCAATGTCCGTGAGCCCTAACCCTCAGCCCGTTCGCCACCGCCGCTGGTGGCATAGCACCACACAGCCTCAAGCCGATAGAGAGAGGGAGGAGGGAGAAGCAAGGAGGAGAAGGAAGCCGCTGCGGAACCAGACCTCGCCAGAGCCAGGAGCGCCGCCCCGATCGGCTACAGCGATGCAGCTGCTCGGCACGGCACTGCATCGCCTCATCACGGCCTTGCCTCGCCACCGCACCACCATCCTACCGCCACGAGCCCTATGGTGAGCCACATCGTTCGCCGCTCACCGCGCTAGTCGAACTCGCCATGAACGCCACCACATTCCCGCACCTGGGAAACGCAGAGGCCTCACCGACCCCTAGCAGCTCAGGAACACTGGCACGACCACACCTAGCCTCTCGGACGCCATGAACGGACCACGTCGGAGCACGAGCTCTTGCTCCGGCTTAGCCAACCGATAGCATAGAAGAACCACCACGGCCCTCTTGTTGAGCCAAACGGAAACATGAAGCAAAGGGAAGAAAGGAGGCGACGTCGAGCCCTCTGCTCGGGAACGCCAGCGCCGAGCGCTCTGCTTATGCCATGCATACGCATCGCACGCACGCACGCGCTCACCATGGCCAGAGCACAACCATGGTGAGACCACCGCATCTTCTACGTCGCAGTAAAGGCGACGCTGACACCCTGACTGGCTCTGCCATGACAAGAGACACACCGCGCTCACCTTAGCCGAGGATGAAGCCCACCGGAGCCTTGCATTGCCGCACCGCACCTCGTCGGAACGCCACCGCCTCCGCTATGCCCCAACCACTTTGGTCGAAGGCGTTGAGAGCTCCCAGAGCCCCTTCGACCTGCTCGCCATGGTCGTAGAAGCACCATGGAGCTCACACGCTCCTCCAACTGGGCTCTCGCTACCACTACAGCATGTCCATGCACGCCGACAAACCCATGCCGCCGTTCACCGTGGCCAGCCAGCTAGAGCCGCTCAACCACCACGTTAACTTCACCAGGACACCCGCTATGGCATGGCCAAGCTTTTGCCCACCTTAATTGCACACCCACTCCACTGGAGGGGCTCACCGATGAGCTCACCACCGGCGGGAGCATGACGGGGAAGAAGGTTGGGATTTTCCCCTCGTCGGCCACACGTCTGAGCACTTGGTGCACGTGAAACGAACACTGGGAAGGAGTAAGTGGACCAAGTCCTTCATAGACCGGCTCTGCGGTCTATGGACGAACGCAGGCGGGTTCACCATGAACCGCGCCTCACCTGTCAGACACCGTTTGACCCCAGACCCACCTGTCAGCCGCAGTTTAGCTCGGATGGCGCCATGCTGACGTCATACCAATGAAGAGACCACGGCAGCGTCGGGGACTTCGGCAATCTCTTCGACCACATCGGCGATCACTCTGACCACCTCGGCAAGCCCATCGACCACCTCGGCAAGCCCACCGACCACTTCGGCGACCACTCTGACCACCTCAGCGATCTCACCGACCACGTCGGCGAGCTCTCCGACCACCTCAGTGATCTCACCGACCACATCGGCGAGTTCTCTGACCACTTCGGCAACCTCTCCGACCACTCCACCAGCCGATACACCACTCTAAGACCACGAGAACCAGTCACAGTCTGACACGTGTCAACCCTAAATTAATCAGCCTTAATTTAATCTTTGGAAATACATAACTAACTCATACGACCTCAGAAGAATACAAGACCAGTACCAAAATTCATCTAAAATCGAGCTCTACGCAATGAACCCATGATTGAGTGCTTTTGGCTCTTTTGAATCTTCATTGCTTCTTTGTGCTATTCTATAGGCATCGCTAACGCGACTATAATTTGATCGTATGCATGCTCAGAGGAGAACCAGACAGATGAGGACCGAGAGTACCGTGAGGAGTACGGAGATGACTACACTGAAGGTGCCACATCCCACCCAATCTCGTAGCACCTATTACGCATGGCTAAAATAGAAATGCTAGTGCTTTACTTTATTGTTATGATCACACTATGGTAGGACTTGCATGGTAGTATGCTTTCTTGATGACCTTTACCTTGACGCAACCTTACCCCTGCTCACCCTGCAGTTAGGCTAGTCACACGCTTGCTACTATATTTTATTGCTTATTACTTCTACTATGCTTGCACTACATTGATGCGTGGTGGAAACTGGTGTTATCTGCACTATGGGGAGAGTGCTGCGTGTGTGACTTGGGTGCGTGGAAGGTGAGGGTTGTGTCGACCAAGTTAGAGTATACGACGAGCCTGGGGCAAGTCTTGCCGTGGGGTGCTACCTGGGCACCCCTAGAATGGATACCTGTGGTGGGTAAATGGTATATGAGGTGGCCCTAGGTGTGATCCTATGATGGGAGGAGCCTAGGGTGGAGGTGCTGTGGTGGCATGGTAAATGGAAACCCTGATGAAGACATTCTGGCTTGGTCATCCCTAAGGACTTACAAGTACTCAGATTCACCGGGAAGCCTTACGTACCACTCGCCCTATATGGTGCGGGACGGCCGGACTACTTGGTAGGGTATTGCCACTACTGCTAGGGTGATAGCGGACAGTATGAGGGAGGTACGTGGCGTGGAGGATCCCCCCACCCTTCCGAGACTTCATGGAGACCTTGTGGACCCTGTTCATGACTCACAGTTTTAGCCACCCCAGACCAGACTTGCGGTGTACCAGGGCTGAATGGTAAAGTGGCATTATCCTAGGCTAGCAAGCGGCCGGAATCAGCCTAGTTCACGACGGTCAGCGAGGAAGGCGGATCTTGTGGTTATGTAAAACCTCTGCAGAGTGTATGGTTGATCGATCGATACATATGCCGACTTGTCGGCTATGGACCTTTCCTGGGTTTCGCTTAAACTAGATAGAGAGAGGAGTCCTTCTTTTCTCCCCCTGGGAGTGAGTGTTCGGACGTAGCCAGGGGCTACGGGCCTTGAGACAGTGCCGAGAGGGAATTGGCCTGTCGACTGAGCGATGGTATGGGTGTGGTATGGTGATGGTGTGGAGATGGTGGTATATCGATCCCAGGATCGAAACCTGGCTCTAGAATGGGAATGGGTGTGGGAATGGTGTTAAAACTTGACCAACTGTTAATATATACTTGAAATGCTAAATGCATAGGAAACCCCAGCCTTATAGGTTCCTTTTGATTATATCCAACTTGCATCCAATTTCCACAAAGCAATGCTCATAGGGTGGGAGTGGCCAGTACAAATCGTACTGATAAATTTTGGCACACAGTTTCTGCTAAGGAGTATAGCTCTGAGGAGTTTGACGGTTGAGGGGTTCGTTCCTACGCTCGAGTTTGGCAATCCTATCTTCAAGCTGTTCTGAATGAATGCTACTTTTGATTCCGCCAATGCGGCGATGTAATAATTTATGTAATTCCGCACTATTTGTACTCGATATTATCGTTGTATGGATGTGATATTCGATTGGAATTTGGGTAATATGATCTACAACGGTCTTATTACACTTTGACTCTGTGAATTTCCCTTCGCGGAAATCAGGTCGCTTCACGTGCTTCTTCCTCTGCTTTCCTATTTTTTGATTTTGAGTCGCCCGTTGCGTAGGGACTTGGAGTTTACAAGTCCCGCCGCACCTTCCCAAGGGGACCGGGGCGTGGCTCGGCGAGCCGCCTGAAGAAGGCGGCGGATGCCGAAGAAGAAGAAAACCGAGGTGGCTCAACAAAAGTATAAGAAGGAGAAGGAGATTGCCCGACGCGTGAAGGCCGGGGAAAACAAGAGCGACGTCGAGTCCGAGCTCGAGTTGGAGGATCCCACAGATGTGGATGACATAGTTTTCTCCGAGGAGGAAAGTTGGGAGGTCGTTGTGACCACGGTGGAGCATCGTGACCCTCTGGCGATGTCTGCTGGTGACGGCGGGGAGGCGGAGAGGCGCGTGGTGGTTCCCATGCCAAGGAAGTGTGCTGGCGAGTCACGCCTGCCGTCGGTGAAACAGGAGGTGAAGCGGACACGGTCACCGTGCCCCTCGGTGGCGTCGTCGGTCTCGTCCCCGCCTATCGCGGACACAACCGAGCAAGCTGGGCGGTCCGAGGAGCGGGCTTGCACCCGTGCATCACTAGGACCAGGGCCAGCGCGTGACTCGCAGCCGGAGGATGCCCCGTCTGCTGCTCCGGTCGAGGCGTCCCGAGCCGAGGGTCACGGTGACCCACGGGGCGGGCATGAGTCGGTTGGGACAACTCCGCCCCCGACTGAAGTGAGGGGGCGTTGGTCACAGCCTAGGAGCGGTCCTTGCCTTGCAGGCCCGTTGACATCGGGTCTTGGCTTCCGAGTCATGCCGTTTACCTCCCGGTATGTTTTTCTTTGTTTCTTTTCGATCTTTTGTTGTTGAGTCTTTTTGGAGTATGACTTACCTATACTTTTTTGTCAGCGGCCGGGCGATGATGGGGTTGAGCATCGCCCCAACTCCCGTGTAGGAGGTTTGGAGGCCCACCCTACAGCGTGCCGCGATGAGCGGCGGGGGGAACAAGGTGGTGGCGGCAAACCCTTCCCTTTCGGGGGTGGTGCCCCCCGGGTCAGTTGCTAGTACGGTGGCAGCGACGACGGCGGCATTGGCGATGATCCCGACGGTGGAGGTCGCGTCGGAGGTAACTCTCATGGCCCCTCCTCCACCAGCTGCGGCGGAAGAGGAGAGGGAGACTGAGCTCCCTGCCTCGCCGGGTGGAGGGCTGCATGGCTCACCCTCATGGTTGAAGCTGAAGGCGTTGGGGGGAGACGTGGCCGGGACGGAGTCGGAACGCCTAGCGGTGGCCCACGCAACCGAGGTGGTGGAGATCTCATCCGATGTTGAGGCGGATGACGTGGTGGAGCTGTCGGTGCCGTCGCGGGAGCTGGCGGTGGTTCGGTCGGAGGCGGGGCCCTCTGGCGGGCTACCAGAGGGTCATCTAGAGTGGCCCTGCCGCCGAGGACCTATCAAAGGTGTGGTTTGTCCTTTGGGATTCCTAGGAGTGTCAGCTCTGGGACATCCTTGGGGGAAAAGGACTCGCCATGGAGTCCGAACTCGCCAACCTATCGGTGAAGCTGGAGGATGCCTAGGAGCAGGTTAAGTCCGCCTAGCAGTTAGTTAAGGTCGACCTACAGCTCGCCACGGAGGTGAGTTTCCCGTATTTGTCCTTGACCTCTGAGTCTCTTGTTGGTTGCCTCAGCATGCTTGCTTTTCGTAGGGTCTGAAGGAGATGTCATCCCGCAAGTCCCGCTTCCTCCGAATGGAGCATGCCCGGGTGGCTGAACTCGAGCGTCAGCTAGAGTCCGCCCGCCACGAGTCCCAGGACCGGGCGGCCAAGGTGATCATGGTGCTGAGTGGAGGAGCAATGTGTGCGAGAAGCGCGACGACCGCCAAGCGGGGGCTTGAGGCGGCAAAGGCCTGCCAGGCGAAGACCGAGGCAGGGTTGCGCAAATCCCTGGCGGACACCGAGGCGGTGCTCCAAAAATCCCTAGAGACCCTTGAGTCAGAGCGGAGCGCCTTAGTGTCGGAGCGGAATGCCCTGGAGTTGGCGCGAAAGGCCCTGGAGTTGGAGCGAAAGGCCCGGTTAGAGGCAGACCACGAAGTGCCCACGCTTCGGGGCCGAGTGTTGGGGATGGAGGAGGCAAGCGCCCGGCTGCGCGAGCAGGTGGCTCGGCAGGCGAAGGAATTCTCCACCCTTGAGAACTTCTGCCTTGGTACGTACCTTTTCTATTGTTCGTCGCGTTGGTTTCTCCCTTCAGCCTGTTTCTCAGCTTGTCGCCCTTCTTCCAGAGTTGGGCGGAAAGGTGAAGTCATTGGAGCGGGACCTAGAGACGGTCAAGGCGACTTTTGGCCAGAATGCAGAGGAGCTGGCCAAGTCCCTTGAAGAGCGGCGTGCTCTCGAGGGGGAACTTGACCAGATCCGCAATGTTGCCCAGCTCATCATCTCGGAGGTCTTCGGGTCGGCGCCAAGTACTAGCGCGCCCGCTGTCCAGCTGGCGGAGGTTTCGGATGAGGTCTGGGCCCTTATCACAAGCGGGTTGTTCTATGGAGCGTCGGGGGTGTTGACTTCAGTGGCGACGTACCACCCGAACCTAGACTTTGCCACTATCTGCAGCGGCTATGCCAACGGCTTGAGCGCGGAGGACATCCAATCGCTCGGGGAGATCTTGTTGCCGCACACAAGGTTGGTGGCAGAGCAAGTCTCTGTGCAGTGGGTGATGGATGTCCACTGTAAAGACATGGCCAGAAGCGTGCGTCGGGAGGACGTCGCCCAACCTACGGATGGCACAGAGCCAGGGTCGGAAGTGGATGTTGTCCTGCCTTCAGCCGAGCCGAATGTGGTCCCACCGAGGAGTGAGCAGCTCACGCCTTCGCCGGTCGTACCGACAGTGGATGCCGCCGAGCCGCCATAATAGCTTTGTAAAGTATAAGTAGTTTAGTAGATGAAAAAAGTTTAAGTTTATGGGGGAGCCCCCATGTAAACGTTCTTATGTGTTTTAATGACTACAATCGGTTTCGTTTTTTGTGATGGAGTTACTCCATTCGAGGAAACTTATCCCTTTCGTTCCTTAGTTTTTCCCTTAGCATAATTTTATTTTTTATTCTTTCTTTCTCGTACTTGCCCGTTCGTCCCGTAGGCTACAACCTTAGGAGCCCAGGGCATGGCCCGTGAGGCTCAGCTGCTCGTAACCATAGGTAGAGGCGGGGTGCGATCGGTCGGAATATTTTAAAGCAAAGCTACGTAAGGCAATTAAAAGGAACGAACTACCCTTTTGTTCGGGTAGGAAGGAGTTTCACCATATGATAATAAATGAAAAAGAGAGGTAGTAGTGCACCCTCGTGGAGCCCCCGAGCGACCCAGGCTAAAAAGTATTCGGGTCGGGGTGCTCTTATAGGAGCAGACGCTAAGTAAACAATGGTAAGACTGAATTTTTAGGGGAAGAAACGACATAGCTATTCCAAGCATTTGGAGAGAATGTCATTGATGTCGTCCTTCAGTCAGTAGGCGTTCGGTCATATCACTTCAACCTTCAGTCGTCCGGATCCTTGTCCGCTGTGCCCCCTTTCTTGGCCACTTCTTCTTCGCCTTTTTCTTCCTTTGGCCTGTCGGCCTGTCGTAGAAGGCGCTTGAGGAGCTCGCAGTCCTTGTAGAGGTGTTTGACGGGATAAGCGTGGTCGGTGCACGGGCTCTCCATGAGCTCATGGAAGTGGCCCGGAAGGTCCTGCTAGGGTTGTTTACCCGCGTGATCAGCCGTGGCGACCAATGCGGAGTTGGCCGATCGGCGGCGATCTTTTCTGTTCTTTTTTCCCCTCTGAGTGGAGGGGCCCTTGTCCAGATCTTGGCGCTTGGCCTTGACTTTGCCTCAGCCTTCGTTAGAGTGCTGCGGGAGCGGCACTCGCTGGATGCGTTGGTCAAAGGCCCGTGGTCCCGGGCCATCCGAGCTAGGACTTCGGTCGCTGCTGCTAGCATCTTAGTTTGCCCCGAGCCGCTCGTATACAAGCGGTCGGTGAGGAGCGGTCATCAAGTCAAGACGAGGCACCGATGCGGCCTCTTGTGTCGCGCTTGGTGGTTGTAGCAGTGAGCGGGTGGAGCGACTCGTCTGGTGCGTCCCCATTCCCCTGGTGGGGAGTGAGGCCACGAGTCAGTGTCGCGATATGGAGCTCTCCGCTTGTTGAATGGCAGCGGTCTCCACTAGTGCCCGGATGTTCCGGTGGATCGCTGTTTCACGAGGTCGTTCGGCTCGGGAAGGCCGCGCAGAAGCATTGCCGCAGCGGTGATGTTCTGATTGGCCCGAGCGAACTATGGGGGATCGTTCCCCTATCCATGGTGTTGTGCTAGACCCGACGGGCGTGACCCCGGGCACCGCTCGCCGGTTCATGTGCACGGGGCACAGTATGTGGTCGCCGAAAGCCCAGGCATAGTCGATGGTGGTGCAGCCCACCGTTGTCGTCGTAGTTCCTCATCGTGCTCCCGTGAGAGCGCGGGGGTCTCCGCACGAGGGCTGGAGGGCGTGAGTCTGCAGGACTCTGTTACACGCCGGGTGGCTGTCCTAGAGCGTCCGCCATAAGCACTCTCGGACGCGACGGTGGCTAAGCGCCACGTCACCGATCTTTGGAGCCGTCCTCTCAACATCGTCATCCATGAGCTCGAGGAAATAGGTCGGAGCATAGCTCGTCATCCCCACAAATTCGGACGTGAGAGGGGTGGCACCGGCATCCTTGAGCCCCAGGCATCTGCGTCCGTGGGAGACCGAGAGGCCGTGGGGAACCCGTCGTATGGCGGTCACGCAGTGGGGACAATAGGGTCCCTCCGGATGTCGGCGCGAAAGATAGAGAGTAGCAAGTAAATAATAGCATGTACATTACTCACAGTGAGGGTTTGAGCGAGAGTTTGCTTTCGGAATGAAGCGCAGAGGCCTCATTGTTGAAGTCATCGCGCATCTCGAAGCCGATGGAGGGTGCTCCTTCGACGAGCGCTAGAACGAGTGCCTCCTCGCGAAGGTGTAGTACGCCAAGCCGGTCGGCGATGAAGTCCAGGCTTCCGAGTAGGAAGGCTTGGGATGGCTTGAAGACGAGTGGAATCCACATCCCAATAGGTGGGAGTGTGGGAAACTCCAGTGAGCCGAAGCAAATCGTATCGCTTTGAGCCCGCCATGGCGAAGGTGGTGGAAAAAGTGGGCTATCCGATGACCAAAAGGTGTTGAGCGTATTACGCGTCTTCCCCATGGACGGCGCGCCAACTATCGATCTGAAAGTGACCAACAAGTAAATATTTGTAGTTTTGTCGTACATTGTGATTGGAGGTGGCCTAGCACTCAATGACACAGGATTTATACTGGTTCAGGCAACGTGCCCTAAGTCCAGTTTGAGTCGGTCGATGACTTTATTCCTGAGCCCAGGTGCTCAAAGTTTGCAGTGGGGTTACAGACGAGAAGGAGAAAGATGGGGGGTATAAGTGGTCCGGTCGGAAGGGCCGAGAGTGACAAGAGCTCCGCTATGAGCTAAGTGTTCAAGCGTGTGCTCGTGGTTTGAACCTGGTGGTTCTACTGTTGTGTGCTAGTGAACTTGATCGATCTAATGAATCTGGAATGACTTGAATCTGAATGTTGGGAGAGAGTGCATCCCCTTTTATAGGTGAAGGGATGGCCTTACAGGTGAGAGAGAGAGTACGTATGCTTCTAAGCCTTGTTGCCCACGTCGATGGGTACAGGATGATGGTAGGCGCCCACAACACTATTGGATGTCAGATGCATGTGGGAGGTTGCGTCGTCTTGTTCGGGTATGCCAGATATCGGTACCTGCTATACTGTTGATGCCCAGAGACATGTGAGGAGTTGTACCATGTTCGCTCGGTACGGTAAAAGTCGGCGACCACAACACTGTCGATGCCCAGAGGCATGTGGGGGGCCTCACCGTATGGGAGTTAATGGCGCCCACGATACTGTAGGGGAAAATGTCGGCGGCTACAACACTGTTTGGGCTCTGTTGTGCCAAGACGGTTGCAGAGTACTGTTTCTGCAGGTGTACAGAGTATGGTCCCCGGTATTGCGGTTTGACTTGTGTGCCCTGCCTTACTTTCTCCTTCCGTTTCCTGGTCCTTACCGAGCGGGCGTCCCCGATCGGTTGGTCCCAGTCAACTCTGATTGCGCCAGTCGGGAAAGAGCAGTGAGCAGGGTTTTGGCGTACCTCGGTTGGAGACGTGGGGTCGGAGTCAGAAGTAGTGCTTTGGCTAGGCCTTCCGGTCAGAGAGGCCATCCGGAGGCGGGCTGGAGACCGAAGTGAGCGCTCCGGTCAGAGAGGTGGGCCAGAGTCAGAAAACGGGCGCCGCTCCTCCTCGGCCAGACCTTCTGGTCGGTGATTGGATCGCCCTTCTGGCCTGTTGTTTAGATACTTGGGCCGACCCATGAGTTGCGCATTGTCTGCTTGGGCCGAGCCTTTGTTGGGAAGCCGGTCCGTGAGGGACCCCGGGTTTATGAACACGACAGCTGGAGACTGGCTACATGGGTCCATTCAAAAATACAAGATACCATCTGGACAATTTTAGGGGTGTAGACATGGACACATTATCTCGTCAAGAGAAATTTAACTTCACTCATTCGAGCCTCCGCAATGTCGTCGAAAGGACATTTGGGGTTCTCAAAGCCTGTTGGCACATATTGCATGGGGTACCGTTCTGCTATAGGGAAAAACAGAAGATGATTATTCTATCATGCTTTGCAATGCATGTTTTTTATGGAATCGTGAGATAGGAGTTGGTTCGCCTACATACCCATCGTCGGATTAGGTTCGAGATCAATGCTAATACCACTATGTCCGCTGTGAGGGAGTACATATCTCTGTGGCTCTCTAGGGACAATGATGCAAAGAAAAGGTAATTAAAATTAAGATGCCATGTACTTGAATTAAAGTTAGCCGTCCCATGTATGTTGACGAACTGTGACTACCCGTTTGCCTTTGTTCATCTTTATTTCCTTCATGTTGCTATCATATCAGTTCATTCTGCATACATATTATTACTGACCTGAAATTACATCAAAGCTTGTTTGTTCTTTTGCACATTTATCCCTCCTATTAGTTCTGTAGTATAAACTAGAACCTGAAGGTTACCTCTGTTGGTACTATATTTACTGATCACATGAAAAAATTGCTGCCTCTAATGGTTTACTAGATATCTTTCCTTTGGTTCCATGATTCTGTTTTGTCTTTTTCATTAAGAATGGTTATTTTCCAGTTTGTAATACACATCCATCATTAACCCAATGAGGTGGCTGTTTTTAATTCCTGATACGCGTACACTTTAGTTAGCTATGTTCGTGCCCATCATATAATCTGTGTTGGGTGTGAAAGAATTATGAATCCTTTGCCATTGACCACTCCTATCTGTTAGAACTATCAAATTTAGGCATGATGAGCATTAGAAGTTCAGAACATGTTTAGAATTGGCTTTGTTATATTGATTATGCGTGACAATTCAGAGGATTCTGACAACAATCCATGCTCTGTTTCTTTGCAGCACACCAACCGAGTTAGAGTATACGACGAGCCTGGGGCAAGTCTTACCGTGGGGTGCTACCTGGGCACCCCTAGAATGGATACCTGTGGTGGGTAAATGGTATATGAGGTGGCCCTGGGTGTGATCCTATGATGGGAGGAGCCTAGGGTGGAGGTGCTGTGGTGGCACGGTAAATGGAAACCCTGATGAAGACATTCTGGCTTGGTCATCCCTAAGGACTTAGAAGTACTCAGATTCACCGGGAAGCTTTACGTACCACTCGCCCTATATGGTGCGGGATGGCCGAACTACTTGGTAGGGTATTGCCACTACTGCTAGGGTGATAGCGGACAGTATGAGGGAGGTACGTGGCGTGGAGGATCCCCCCACCCTTCCGAGACTTCATGGAGACCTTGTGGACCCTGTTCATGACTCACAGTTTTAGCCACCCCAGACCAGACTTGCGGTGTACCAGGGCTGAATGGTAAAGTGGCATTATCCTAGGCTAGCAAGCGGCCGGAATCAGCCCAGTTCACGACGGTCAGCGAGGAAGGCGGATCTTGTGGTTATGTAAAACCTCTGCAGAGTGTATGGTTGATCGATCGATACATATGCCGACTTGTCGGCTATGGACCTTTCCTGGGTTTCGCTTAAACTAGATAGAGAGAGGAGTCCTTCTTTTCTCCCCCTGGGAGTGAGTGTTCGGACGTAGCCAGGGGCTACGGGCCTTGAGACAGTGCCGAGAGGGAATTGGCCTGTCGACTGAGCGATGGTATGGGTGTGGTATGGTGATGGTGTGGAGATGGTGGTATATCGATCCCAGGATCGAAACCTGGCTCTAGAATGGGAATGGGTGTGGGAATGGTGTTAAAACTTGACCAACTGTTAATATATACTTGAAATGCTAAATGCATAGGAAACCCCAGCCTTATAGGTTCCTTTTGATTATATCCAACTTGCATCCAATTTCCACAAAGCAATGCTCATAGGGTGGGAGTGGCCAGTACAAATCGTACTGATAAATTTTGGCACACAGTTTCTGCTAAGGAGTATAGCTCTGAGGAGTTTGACGGTTGAGGGGTTCGTTCCTACGCTCGAGTTTGGCGATCCTATCTTCAAGCTGTTCTGAATGAATGCTACTTTTGATTCCGCCAATGCGGCGATGTAATAATTTATGTAATTCCGCACTATTTGTACTCTGATATTATCGTTGTATGGATGTGATATTCGACTGGAATTTGGGTAATATGATCTACAATGGTCTTATTACACTTCGACTCTGTGAATTTCCCTTCGCGGAAATCAGGTCGCTTCACGTGCTTCTTCCTCTGCTTTCCTATTTTTTGATTTTGAGTCGCCCGTTGCGTAGGGACTTGGAGTTTACAAGTCCCGGCCGCACCTTCCCAAGGGACCGGAGGGCGTGGCTCGGCAGGCCGCCCAGAAGGAGGCGGCGGATGCCAGGAAGAAGAAGAAAACCGAGGTGGCTCAACAAAAGTATAAGAAGGAGAAGGAGATTGCCCGACGCGTGAAGGCCGGGGAAAACAAGAGCGACGTCGAGTCCGAGCTCGAGTTGGAGGATCCCACAGATGTGGATGACATAGTTTTCTCCGAGGAGGAGGAAAGTTGGGAGGTCGTTGTGACCACGGTGGAGCATCGTGACCCTACGGCGATGTCTGCTGGTGACGAGCAGGAGGCGGAGAGGCGCGTGGTGGTTCCCATGCCAAGGAAGTGTGCGGCGAGTGCGGACGCCGTCGGTGAACAGGAGGTGAAGCGGACACGGTCACCGTGCCCCTCGGTGGCGTCGTCGGTCTCGTCCCCGCCTATCGCGGACACAACCGAGCAAGCTGGGCGGTCCGAGGAGCGGGCTTGCACCCGTGCATCACCGGGACCGGGGCCAGCGCGTGACTCGCAGCCGGAGGATGCCCCGTCTGCTGCTCCGGTCGAGGCGTCCCGAGCCGAGGGTCACGGTGACCCACGGGACGGGCATGAGTCGGTTGGGACAACTCCGCCCCCGACTGAAGTGAGGGGGCGTTGGTCACAGCCTAGGAGCGGTCCTTGCCTTGCAGGCCCGTTGACATCGGGTCTTGGCTTCCGAGTCATGCCGTTTACCTCCCGGTATGTTTTTCTTTGTTTCTTTTCGATCTTTTGTTGTTGAGTCTTTTTGGAGTATGACTTACCTATACTTTTTTGTCAGCGGCCGGGCAATGATGGGGTTGAGCATCGCCCCAACTCCCGTGCAGGAGGTTTGGAGGCCCACCCTACAGCGTGCCGCGATGAGCGGCGGGGGGAACAAGGTGGTGGCGGCGAACCCTTCCCTTTCGGGGGTGGTGCCCCCCGGGTCAGTTGCTAGTACGGTGGCAGCAACGATGGCGGCATTGGCGATGATCCCGATGGTGGAGGTCGCGTCGGAGGTAACTCTCATGGCCCCTCCTCCACCAGCTGCGGCGGAAGAGGAGAGGGAGACTGAGCTCCCTGCCTCGCCGGGTGGAGGGCTGCATGGCTCACCCTCATGGTCGAAGCTGAAGGCGTTGGGGGGAGACGTGGCCGGGACGGAGTCGGAACGCCTAGCGGTGGCCCACGCAACCGAGGTGGTGGAGATCTCATCCGATGTTGAGGCGGATGACGTGGTGGAGCTGTCGGTGCCGTCGCGGGAGCTGGCGGTGGTTCGGTCGGAGGCGGGGCCCTCCGGCGGGCTACCAGAGGGTCATCTAGAGTGGCCCTGCCGCTGAGGACCTGTCAAAGGTGTGGTTTGTCCTTTGGGATTCCTAGGAGTGTCAGCTCTGGGACATCCTTGGGGGAAAAGGACTCGCCATGGAGTCCGAACTCGCCAACCTATCGGTGAAGCTGGAGGATGCCTAGGAGCAGGTTAAGTCCGCCTAGCAGTTAGTTAAGGTCGACCTACAGCTCGCCACGGAGGTGAGTTTCCCGTATTTGTCCTTGACCTCTGAGTCTCTTGTTGGTTGCCTCAGCATGCTTGCTTTTCGTAGGGTCTGAAGGAGATGTCGTCCCGCAAGTCCCGCTTCCTCCGAATGGAGCATGCCCGGGTGGCTGAACTCGAGCGTCAGCTAGAGTCCGCCCGCCACGAGTCCTAGGACCGGGCGGCCGAGGTGACTGTAGTGCAGGCGGAGGAGCAATGTGTAGCAGAGCGGGCGACCGCCGCCAAGCGGGGGCTTGAGGCGGCAAAGGCCTGCCAGGCGAAGACCGAGGCAGGGTTGCGGAAATCCCTGGCGGACACCGAGGCGGTGCTCCAAAAATCCCTAGAGACCCTTGAGTCAGAGCGGAGCGCCTTAGTGTCGGAGCGGAATGCCCTGGAGTTGGCGCGAAAGGCCCTGGAGTTGGAGCGAAAGGCCCGGTTAGAGGCAGACCACGAAGTGCCCACGCTTCGGGGCCGAGTGTTGGGGATGGAGGAGGCAAGCGCCCGGCTGCGCGAGCAGGTGGCTCGGCAGGCGAAGGAATTCTCCACCCTTGAGAACTTCTGCCTTGGTACGTACCTTTTCTATTGTTCGTCGCGTTGGTTTCTCCCTTCAGCCTGTTTCTCAGCTTGTCGCCCTTCTTCCAGAGTTGGGCGGAAAGGTGAAGTCATTGGAGCGGGACCTAGAGACGGTCAAGGCGACTTTTGGCCAGAATGCAGAGGAGCTGGCCAAGTCCCTTGAAGAGCGGCGTGCTCTCGAGGGGGAACTTGACCAGATCCGCAATGTTGCCCAGCTCATCATCTCGGAGGTCTTCGGGTCGGCGCCAAGTACTAGCGCGCCCGCTGTCCAGCTGGCGGAGGTTTCGGATGAGGTCTGGGCCCTTATCACAAGCGGGTTGTTCTATGGAGCGTCGGGGGTGTTGACTTCAGTGGCGACGTACCACCCGAACCTAGACTTTGCCACTATCTGCAGCGGCTATGCCAACGGCTTGAGCGCGGAGGACATCCAATCGCTCGGGGAGATCTTGTTGCCGCACACAAGGTTGGTGGCAGAGCAAGTCTCTGTGCAGTGGGTGATGGATGTCCACTGTAAAGACATGGCCAGAAGCGTGCGTCGGGAGGACGTCGCCCAACCTACGGATGGCACAGAGCCAGGGTCGGAAGTGGATGTTGTCCTGCCTTCAGCCGAGCCGAATGTGGTCCCACCGAGGAGTGAGCAGCTCACGCCTTCGCCGGTCGTACCGACAGTGGATGCCGCCGAGCCGCCATAATAGCTTTGTAAAGTATAAGTAGTTTAGTAGATGAAAAAAGTTTAAGTTTATGGGGGAGCCCCCATGTAAACGTTCTTATGTGTTTTAATGACTACAATCGGTTTCGTTTTTTGTGATGGAGTTACTCCATTCGAGGAAACTTATCCCTTTCGTTCCTTAGTTTTTCCCTTAGCATAATTTTATTTTTTATTCTTTCTTTCTCGTACTTGCCCGTTCGTCCCGTAGGCTACAACCTTAGGAGCCCAGGGCATGGCCCGTGAGGCTCAGCTGCTCGTAACCATAGGTAGAGGCGGGGTGCGATCGGTCGGAATATTTTAAAGCAAAGCTACGTAAGGCAATTAAAAGGAACGAACTACCCTTTTGTTCGGGTAGGAAGGAGTTTCACCATATGATAATAAATGAAAAAGAGAGGTAGTAGTGCACCCTCGTGGAGCCCCGAGCGACCCAAAGCAAAAGTATTCGGTCGGGGTGCTCTTATAGGAGCAGACGCTAAGTAAACAATGGTAAGACTGAATTTTTAGGGGAAGAAACGACATAGCTATTCCAAGCATTTGGAGAGAATGTCATTGATGTCGTCCTTCAGTCAGTAGGCGTTCGGTCATATCACTTCAACCTTCAGTCGTCCGGATCCTTGTCCGCTGTGCCCCCTTTCTTGGCCACTTCTTCTTCGCCTTTTTCTTCCTTTGGCCTGTCGGCCTGTCGTAGAAGGCGCTTGAGGAGCTCGCAGTCCTTGTAGAGGTGTTTGACGGGATAAGCGTGGTCGGTGCACGGGCTCTCCATGAGCTCGTGGAAGTGGCCCGGAAGGTCCTGCTAGGGTTGTTTACCCGCGTGATCAGCCGTGGCGACCAATGCGGAGTTGGCCGATCGGCGGCGATCTTTTCTGTTCTTTTTTCCCCTCTGAGTGGAGGGGCCCTTGTCCAGATCTTGGCGCTTGGCCTTGACTTTGCCTCAGCCTTCGTTAGAGTGCTGCGGGAGCGGCACTCGCTGGATGCGTTGGTCAAAGGCCCGTGGTCCCGGGCCATCCGAGCTAGGACTTCGGTCGCTGCTGCTAGCATCTTAGTTTGCCCCGAGCCGCTCGTATACAAGCGGTCGGTGAGGAGCGGTCATCAAGTCAAGACGAGGCACCGATGCGGCCTCTTGTGTCGCGCTTGGTGGTTGTAGCAGTGAGCGGGTGGAGCGACTCGTCTGGTGCGTCCCCATTCCCCTGGTGGGGAGTGAGGCCACGAGTCAGTGTCGCGATATGGAGCTCTCCGCTTGTTGAACGGCAGCGGTCTCCACTAGTGCCCGGATGTTCCGGTGGATCGCCTGTTCCTGAGGGTCGTTCGGCTCGGGAAGGCCGCGCAGAAGCATTGCCGCAGCGGTGATGTTCTGATTGGCCCGAGCGAACTATGGGGGATCGTTCCCCTATCCATGGTGTTGTGCTAGACCCGACGGGCGTGACCCCGGGCACCGCTCGCCGGTTCATGTGCACGGGGCACAGTGTGGTGCGCCGAGCGCGCTGGCATAGTCGATGGCTGGTGCAGCCACTGTTGTCGTAGTTCCTCATCGTGCTCCCGTGAGAGCGCGGGGGTCTCCGCACGAGGGTCTGGAGGGGCGTGAGTCTGCAAGGACTCTGTTACCGCCGGTGGCTGTCCTAGAGCGTCCGCCATAGCGCACTCTCAGGACGGACGGTGGCTAGGCGCCACGTCACCGATGCTGGAGCCGTCACTCTCAACATCGTCATCCATGAGCTCGAGGAAATAGGTCGGAGCATAGCTCGTCATCCCCACAAATTCGGACGTGAGAGGGGGTGGCACCGGCATCCTTCGGAGCCCCTGGGCATACGCGTCCGTGGGAGACACGAGGCCGTAGGGGAACCGGTCGTATGGCGGTCACGGTGGGGACAATAGGGTCCCTCCGGGTAATCGGCAGAAGATAGAGAGTAGCAAGTAAATAATAGCATGTACATTACTCACAGCGGGGTTTGAGCAGAGAGTTTGCTCGGAATGAAGCGCAGAGGCCTCATTGTTGAAGTCATCGCGCATCTCGAAGCCGATGGAGGGTGCTCCTTCGACGAGCGCTAGAACGAGTGCCTCCTCGCGAAGGTGTAGTACGCCAAGCCGGTCGGCGATGAAGTCCAGGCTTCCGAGTAGGAAGGCTTGGGATGGCTTGAAGACGAGTGGAATCCACATCCCAATAGGTGGGAGTGTGGGAAACTCCAGTGAGCCGAAGCAAATCGTATCGCCTGAGCCCGCCATGGCGAAGGTGGTGGAAAAGTGGGCTATCCGATGACCAAAAGGTGTTGAACGTACAACGTCTTCCCCATGGACGGCGCCAACTATCGATGCAGAAAGTGACCAACAAGTAAATATTTGTAGTTTTGTCGTACATTGTGATTGGAGGTGGCCTAGCACTCAATGACACAGGATTTATACTGGTTCAGGCAACGTGCCCTAAGTCCAGTTTGAGTCGGTCGATGACTTTATTCCTGAGCCCAGGTGCTCAAAGTTTGCAGTGGGGTTACAGACGAGAAGGAGAAAGATGGGGGGTATAAGTGGTCCGGTCGGAAGGGCCGAGAGTGACAAGAGCTCCGCTATGAGCTAAGTGTTCAAGCGTGTGCTCGTGGTTTGAACCTGGTGGTTCTACTGTTGTGTGCTAGTGAACTTGATCGATCTAATGAATCTGGAATGACTTGAATCTGAATGTTGGGAGAGAGTGCATCCCCTTTTATAGGTGAAGGGATGGCCTTACAGGTGAGAGAGAGAGTACGTATGCTTCTAAGCCTTGTTGCCCACGTCGATGGGTACAGGATGATGGTAGGCGCCCACAACACTATTGGATGTCAGATGCATGTGGGAGGTTGCGTCGTCTTGTTCGGGTATGCCAGATATCGGTACCTGCTATACTGTTGATGCCCAGAGACATGTGAGGAGTTGTACCATGTTCGCTCGGTACGGTAAAAGCCGGCGACCACAACACTGTCGATGCCCAGAGGCATGTGGGGGGCCTCACCGTATGGGAGTTAATGGCGCCCACGATACTGTAGGGGAAAATGTCGGCGGCTACAACACTTTGCTTTGGGCTCATTGTGCCAAGACGGTTGCAGATCTTTGCTTCTGCAGTGTCTGAGTATGGTCCCCGGTATTGCGGTTTGACTTGTGTGCCCTGCCTTACTTTCTCCTTCCGTTTCCTGGTCCTTACCGAGCGGGCGTCCCCGATCGGTTGGTCCCAGTCAACTCTGATTGCGCCAGTCGGGAAAGAGCAGTGAGCAGGGTTTTGGCGTACCTCGGTTGGAGACGTGGGGTCGGAGTCAGAAGTAGTGCTTTGGCTAGGCCTTCCGGTCAGAGAGGCCATCCGGAGGCGGGCTGGAGACCGAAGTGAGCGCTCCGGTCAGAGAGGTGGGCCAGAGTCGGAAAACGGGCGCCGCTCCTCCTCGGCCAGACCTTCTGGTCGGTGATTGGATCGCCCTTCTGGCCTGTTGTTTAGATACTTGGGCCGACCCATGAGTTGCGCATTGTCTGCTTGGGCCGAGCCTTTGTTGGGAAGCCGGTCCGTGAGGGACCCCGGGTTTATGAACACGACAGCTGGAGACTGGCTACATGGGTCCATTCAAAAATACAAGATACCATCTGGACAATTTTAGGGGTGTAGACATGGACACATTATCTCGTCAAGAGAAATTTAACTTCACTCATTCGAGCCTCCGCAATGTCGTCGAAAGGACATTTGGGGTTCTCAAAGCCTGTTGGCACATATTGCATGGGGTACCGTTCTGCTATAGGGAAAAACAGAAGATGATTATTCTATCATGCTTTGCAATGCATGTTTTTTTTATGGAATCGTGAGATAGGAGTTGGTTCGCCTACATACCCATCGTCGGATTAGGTTCAGATCAATGCTAATACCACTATGTCCGCTGTGAGGGAGTACATATCTGTGGCTCTCTAGGGACAATGATGCAGCAAAGGTAATTAAAATTAAGATGCCATGTACTTGAATTAAAGTTAGCCGTCCCATGTATGTTGACGAACTGTGACTACCCGTTTGCCTTTGTTCATCTTTATTTCCTTCATGTTGCTATCATATCAGTTCATTCTGCATACATATTATTACTGACCTGAAATTACATCAAAGCTTGTTTGTTCTTTTGCACATTTATCCCTCCTATTAGTTCTGTAGTATAAACTAGAACCTGAAGGTTACCTCTGTTGGTACTATATTTACTGATCACATGAAAAAATTGCTGCCTCTAATGGTTTACTAGATATCTTTCCTTTGGTTCCATGGTTCTGTTTTGTCTTTTTCATTAAGAATGGTTATTTTCCAGTTTGTAATACACATCCATCATTAACCCAATGAGGTGGCTGTTTTTAATTCCTGATACGCGTACACTTTAGTTAGCTATGTTCGTGCCCATCATATAATCTGTGTTGGGTGTGAAAGAATTATGAATCCTTTGCCATTGACCACTCCTATCTGTTAGAACTATCAAATTTAGGCATGATGAGCATTAGAAGTTCAGAACATGTTTAGAATTGGCTTTGTTATATTGATTATGCGTGACAATTCAGAGGATTCTGACAACAATCCATGCTCTGTTTCTTTGCAGCACACCAACCGAATCAGCAAGTGAAGAGTAAACCGAGACAAATCCAATAAAAAATGTGAGCAGTCCATTTAACAAGAAGGTCGCATGCAGGTCACCAAGGAATGAAGAGAATCATGTTTGCAAAGAAGTTGTCATGTTTGTAAAGAAGTGTAATTTGAACTGTTGTATGTGACTGTGTATTCGTAATGGCTTGTAGGGATCTGTTATGTGTATTGAACTGCTAGTTGACTAGCTTCTAATGGACTGTTAGTAGCCCGTAACAAGCTGTTATTTCAACTGATGTATTGAATTATGTTGTACTGTAGTTTGAATGGCTTGTGGTTTGGCGCAAACAGTTGAATGGATGTGGTGTTGGCGTCATTTTTTTGAAATGAGCAAATGGCTTACATGGCTCATGTTTCGGCTGCTGGCTGATAGCTGCAGCTGTTGGCTGGATGGAGCTGATTAGTTTGATTGATTTTTACTGTAGCAACTGGTTTTCAGCATCGTCCGTTTCCAGGTTGATAATACCAGCCGAACAGAGCCTACGAAGCTGCAAGACGTGCTCCAGGGCAGGTCCCTTCTATCTTCCATGCATATTGCTTTCAGTTAATCAACCCTGTTTTGTTAATTCTCTGCAGTCTGTGTCACTGACTCAATGTCATGCCATGTTCTATTAGAATAATAGATGCTATCCTCCTATAGTCCTAACATACATCTTTGATTAAATGTTTTATCCTTTTATTAGTAATGTTCATCCTTTTATTAGTAACGTTTCAGTCTGTTCTTACGTGGTCATATCATGACTAATCTCTCATGCTGCGGTGATACTGAGCTTTGAACTGGTTTGACACGAGAAAAGCATCGAGGCATGGAATTTTCTGAACGAGTAAAATATTTGGGAAAATAATTTAATCTTCGTGATCTTGGTTTAGCTTGATAAATATCTATATAATGATTAAAAAATTAATGCTTGATCGATTTCTATATTGAATAAATGCTAACTAATTTGTAAATGATTTTCAGACGAGCCGCCATCATATACTTGCTACATTGTGGATGGAACAGGACATCAGATCACCGGTTAAACAAAGGAAAAGAGGCATGGACCAAGTTTTGATCCCCAACAAAGCATCACCAACATGACATAATATTAGGTTGGTTGCTTCCTTGCTTCTCTTGTTCTGCATTATTGTCTGTCACCAGGACCATGACGTAGGGCTCACCATTGCTTCAATTATTTGTAACTAAATTCTAATTGGTTGGGCATATTGATTATTCAGAGCTGATTTCGTTGAATCTCTGCAACCAGGTGGTTGCTTCAGATGTGAGTTGTCGTTTACGAGGCTACCCAGTGAATATTGTGATTTGGCAAAAGCAACTATACCATCGGCAATCTATATGTTTTTGGCGCATGGTATGATTTAAAAAAATAATGTTTGATTAATTTCTATATTAAATAAATGCTAGCTAATTTGCAATGGTTTGCAGACGAGCCACCATCATATGATTTCTACATTGTGGATGGAATGGGACATCAGATTGCCGGTTAAACAAGGGGCAAGAGGCAGTTGACCGAGTTTTGATCCCCAGCAAAGCACCACCATCATGACATAATATTGGGTTGGTTGCTTCCTTTCTTCTCTTGTTTAATTTCTACGTTAATGGCTATCACCAGGAGGATGACGTAGGGCTCACCATTGCTTCTATTATTTGTAACTATATGCTAATTGGTTCAGCATATTAATTATGCGGAGCTGATTTCATTGAATCTCTGCAACCACGTGGTTGCTTCATATGTGAGTTGTCGTTCATGAGGCTACCAAGTAAAGATTGTGATTTAGCAAAAGCAACAATTCTACCGGTAATCTATATGTTTTTGACCCGTGGTTTATATAGTCTTTGATTTATGCAAGACCAGCGGCTATTCGAAGAAATGATAATTTGGACTACGTTGAACATGCAAGGCTATGTAGGAGAGAAAAATGCTCAATGTTGTGTTGTCTCAATAGTTTGCATTATATTAATAAAGAAAAATTTGTTCACAATTATAGGTAACACATCTTGAAAATTTTATGTGAAATTGACCATTCGTCGTACCATGATTTGATATACATTAGGCTATTAATAAATTTATGGTTTGATAACTTTTATTAGTTCATGTATTTATTATAAGATCTAAGTCTAATATTGCTATTTTTTATTTATATATGAATTTTTCATAGGCATGTGTATGTCGCAAGTGCATTTTCACTTGTTATTAATAATAATACAACAAAAGCAATAATCCGGTACACAATTGTCGTAGCAGTACGACACGAGCACTAAAAGTGGAGGATATGAAATTCTTACACACCCAAATCTTACTACCCTAGCAGTCCAAGTATCTTTTAAAATTCGTAAATACGGCTGCGTACTCTTAATAGTAATGTACGTACTGATTCGAATTACATCATCCATATCAATTATGTCAACGCATATATACTGATTGGTGTCTGGGTTTCGTGTGCCAGGTCTACACAGGAACACACGCAATCTTTTCGTTATCTGCTTCTTCGGTTGTTTGGAGGTTGTTGAACAACCGGGCGTGTCCGGTCGTCACAAAGCACCCGAATGGGCGGTAGACACTCCCTCTCTGCAGATTCATATGTACAAAAAAAAATCCCAGACAGAGCAACATTGGTAGTTATGCAACCCCTCCAACCCCAACTGTTTTGCATCAGCCTCTCCGACCTTGACTACTCGGCTCCACTGCTATATAAACACTGCCCCCAGGCCCCTCTACTCAAGTCACAAACCCCACTCTCTTTACTCAACACAAAAGCATCATACACTCTCAGTCTCTCTCAGACCCGCATCGTCAACCATGGTGAGTGACGTGCCACATCAGTTTAACTGCTAACCAAGCATATGTTGATAACAGGCATATCTATGACACCATTCCTGTCACCATTTTCTTTGCGTGATGCAGGTTGTTGAGATGAAGGAGAACGGCAGCGTGGCGTTGGCGGCGGGCGAGAAGGCGCCGCAGCTGGGCGTGAAGCGCGGCGAGCCGACGCTGGTGCCGCCGGCGGAGGCGACGCCGACGGGCGAGCAGTACTACCTGTCCAACCTGGACCAGAACATCGCGGTGATCGTGCAGACGGTGTACTGCTACAAGCCCTCGCCGCCGTCGCCCAGCGGCGGCGGCGGCAAGGACGTCGACGTGGCGGCCGCGCTCCGCGACGCGCTGGCGCGCGTGCTGGTGCACTACCACCCGCTGGCGGGGCGGCTGGGGATCAGCCCGGAGATGAAGCTGACCGTGGAGCTGACCGGCGAGGGCGTCGTGTTCGTGGAGGCCGACGCCGCCTGCGACCTCGCCGCCGTCGGCGACCTCACCAAGCCCGACCCCGCCGCGCTCGGCCAGCTCGTCTACTCTGTCCCCGGCGCCAAGCACATCCTCGAGATGCCCCCGATGACCGCGCAGGTACATTAACTGCTTCTCTTGCACGTTTCCGGTTGGGTGTCCGGCGGCCGAGGTGACCGGCCCGGTTTGCCACCAACGAACCGTGCCGTTAATGTCGGCCTGGCTCCGTGCGCCGTTTTGGTGAAAAGCTCGCTCGTGCACGCATGAATGCATGCACCCGTCCTACTTTTACTGCCGCCGCGTGCAGCAGCAGCAAAGGAACTGTAGAGTTATTGGTTGGAAGTTGACGGGGGAGTTGAAAGATGGATTCAATGAGATGCCGCTTTGGTTTTAGCTAGCATAGGAAATTGAAGAACGGCTAGAAGCATGCTTAGTATCTCTTTGTTTGCTTCAAATGAAAAACCTAACAGGTTTTTCATTCATTTTTTAAAACAGATTAAATTTGGTCCATAATTTGGTTCAGTTATGTAAATTTGTTTGGTAGTCAACCGTCACTCGCATTGGTAAAACCCCAGAAACATGAAGCATGTTTAGCGGCCTGTTACTGGCCCCACAGTGTTCTCTTGACTATAGTGAAATAGCACTACAGTGTTCACCTGATCCAGCAATTGCAACCTTTCTCTCTGTCTTAGTGTTTGTTAAAAAAATATATAAAAAATTTGTCGATTTGAAGGTGGGGGTGGTTATAGTCGACACATATACTCTCTCTAGTTTTTCCAGTTAGACCGAGACAACTCAAGCACTCGGCTGGTTGCCTGCGATGACTTGTAATTGTTTTTCTGGTAGCATCGTTAGATCACCAACCTCTACCTATAAATCAAACCAAATTACACCACCTTCCATCTTTTGTCTTCTATACCCATGAATGAACACAACAAATGTGATTTTCCGACATGTGGGGTCCCAAGATGAAAAGAAAATTCACACGTGAGAAGTTCTTCACCAACTCAAGTGACAAACCACTAAATTACTTGGTTCAAATCAAGCATAGAGCTATTCAAAGTCAGAAGACATCTTTTCCTTTCCAATTTTATCCTCAGATTTGTCGGTAACCAGCGATGTGGAATTACTCATACAAGCAATTTTTTTTTTTTTTACCATGGGTTAATTGATGTGCAGGTGACGAGGTTCAAGTGTGGGGGCTTCGCGCTTGGCCTGGCCATGAACCACTGCATGTTCGACGGCATCGGCGCCATGGAGTTTGTCAACTCGTGGGCCGAGACGGCCCGCGGCGTCGCTGAGCTAACCGTGCCGCCGTTCCTGGACCGCAGCGTCCTGAAGGCGCGCGACCCGCCCGTGCACACCTTCCCGCACCACGAGTTCGCCGAGATCCCCGACGTCTCCGACACGGCGGCGCTCTACGGCGCGCAGGAGCTGCTGTACCGCTCCTTCTGCTTCGACCCGGACCGGCTGGAGCGCGTCCGCGCGCTGGCGCTTGCCAACGGCGCCCTGGGCCGCTGCACCACCTTCGAGGCGCTGTCGGGCCTCGTGTGGCGCGCGCGCACCAAGGCGCTCGGGCTGGCACCCGAGCAGCGCACCAAGCTGCTGTTCGCCGTGGACGGGCGGCGCCGGTTCTCGCCGCCGCTCCCGCGTGGCTACTTCGGCAACGGCATCGTGCTGACCAACGCCCTGGCCACAGCCGGCGAGCTGCTGTCCGCGCCCGTGTCGCGCGCGGCCGGACTGGTGCAGGAGGCCGTGCGGATGGTGACCGACGAGTACATGCGGTCGGCTGTGGACTACTTCGAGGCGACGCGGGCCCGGCCGTCGCTGGCGTCCACGCTGCTCATCACCACGTGGTCGCGGCTCGAGTTCCACGGCGCCGACTTCGGGTGGGGCGAGCCCGTCATGTCGGGCCCAGTCACGCTGCCTGAGAAGGAGGTCATCCTCTTCCTCGCGCACGGCAAAGAGAGGAAGAGCATCAACGTGCTGCTCGGCCTGCCAGCCACCGCGATGGACGCCTTCCAAGAGCTCATGGACGAGATATGATTGATTTGTCGGTGATGAGAAGCAATGACGGACATGGATGGGTTGCTATGCATACATATATGATGCGTAGGGTGCTTTCATTCTTGAACTGCTAGGGTTTATAGTAAGACCGTGTTAATATTCGTTCTATGTTGGTGTTTTAAGTTTATTGGCTATATGATAATTTGCTATCGGTTGCAATGGTTCTAAGATGGTTCACGCTTAATGGAAAATAGTAATGGTTGTTCCTTTTATTGTAGTTGACGACATGTTCCCTTTTACTTATTATATTATTGGAGAGTAAATTTAGCACTAAATTTTGAGAAAATCTAGTACTAAATTATTAAAATTAAGAGTACATTTGTACTAAACTAAGAGTAAATTTAGTACTAAATTATTGGAGATGCCGCAATAGTTAAAGCTAGTGAGCATCTCCAAAAGTTCTCAAAACACTCTCCCAATCCTTTGATTTTTAGCAAAATTGGAAAAACATGTCTCCAACAGTCTCCAATACTACCTCCTGATCTTTTAGGACTCGGTAAATTGCGTGCAGGCTCGCTCCTCCCAATCGCGCGGATCCTCCACGGGGTCGCGACTCGCAAGCTCTTGACGCGGCTGCACCGTGCGGATGGGAAGACAGATCACTGCATCGCCCATGGTGGCGGCCGACGGTGCGGCTACCCGGACTGCCCTAAAGCCGCGCGGGGCAAGTCTGGGCGGTGCATCAAGCACGACGGCAGGAACAGGTGCTCCGTAGAGGGCTGCATCAGGAGCGCCGAGGGAAGGGTCCGGCTGTGCATCTCTCACGGCGGCTGGCACGGCCACGTGATGCGTGCACCCCGGCCCATCTGGCCGGGCTCCATACATGTGCATGTGCACGTCCTATCAATGCCTGTATGCCTAGCACGTTTGTTGCCATGGCGGCATCATGCCTGGAGGATGCGCGTGCTTGATCGATCAGTGTCTACGCACAGGGTGTTCAGTCGATCAGTGACTGCCGCAAAGGCGCACGGCGGCGGGAAGCGGTGCATGTACGAGGGCGGCGCCGTGTGCTCCAAGAGCGTCCACGGCGGCGCGCACAGCGGCGGGAAGCGGTGCGCGGTGCCCGGGGGTGCAGAAAGAGCGCGCGCGGGCGCACGGACCGCTGCGTGAAGCACGGTGGTCGCAAGCGGTGCAGGGTGGACGGGTGCGGCAAGAGCGCGCAAGGCCGCAAGGGAGCACCGAGTACTGCAAGGCCCACGGCGGCGGGAAGCTGTGCAACTTCGGCGACGGCTGCGAGAAGTTCGCGCGCGGCCAGAGCGGGCTCTGCGGGGCGCACGGCACGCTGGTGGCCTCGCAGCAGCGCGGCGGCGGCGGCGGCATGATCGGGCCGGGCCTCTTCCACGGCATCGTTCGGTCCGCCAGCGCGGCTAACATGAACAGAGACTACTCGTCGTTGGGCGTGAGCACGGTGTCTGACTGCGGCGGCTGGCCTGAGGTGGCGACGAGGAGGCAGGGGAGTTCTGGAGGAGAAGATGAAGTTTTGGAATCTAATTTTGGGAAACTGTTGGAGTTGCAATATTTTTTTTTTGTCTCTCAATATGTTTAGGGAAGTTTGAAAAACCAATTTTTAGGAGTATGTTTTTTTTTTACTCTTGGAGATGTTCTTATTAGCTCTAAGACAACTTCTTCAATATTACTGACTTTTAGCACATAGCTTTTAACATGGATAGTTCACATGACACTCTCACGTAACCTTAAAATATGTGCAAGAGTTTAACTCTTGATAATGTGTTAGTTTTTTTTCTCTCTTTTATTAAAATATGATAAAATTACTTAGAGCTGGCTCAAGAATCAATCGTTGGAGCTCCCCAGGACATGTTCTCTTTTACACATGACTTCTGTGCATACATCTCGTGCACATACTAGGGAAAAAAATGAAAGTGCGTCTCTACCGCTAGCAGCCCAAAAGTCCTGGCAAAATAGCCCACGCTGGGCGTGAACACAATACGCCATGGCCATTTCAGATGTGGCCCAATAAGCAACATAGTAGTACTGTACCTTTTTTTTTATGGGAGGTAGTACTGTATTTGGTAAGTAGACCCTGGAGACATCCAGCACGATGCAAGAATTCAGTCTGAAAACAAAAACAGGTGAAGGGTACAGTTAAAACGTTCGTTGTACGCAAAGGCCACGTTCGGGTTATAGTTTCACTGGTCAATCTGGACCATCCGCACATGACTCGATGGTCATGGTTGCATGCAGTTTGTGTTCAGTACAAGAACGTCTCAAACTCTTCCAATCGCTTCTGTAAACGAGTCGGGACGGGACGACACCGCCGCAATCCATTAGGCTCTCTGTCCACTTGTTACAGCCAAAATTCCGCTGCCGATCTCCCTCCGACACTCACTATCCCAAGGTATAGCCATGTACCTTGCCGGCTTTAGCTAACACCTAACAGGGCAACAAACAACACGTAGCGGCCTGTTTGGTGAGACTCCCATCCCATCGATGCTTATCTGAACCTGAACATACACGAAATATCCTACTGCACTGTCCACGTCTCACGCGCCACGCCAGCGAAGCGAGCACGGCTGAAAACCACAGCTCCACGTGTCCACGTCCGCACTAGACCGCACGCAATGCGCAACCCAGGCGCCAGATATATCACGCATTGATGCATCATCAGTGAACGGGTCGCGCCCGACCGCGACGGCACGCGTTGCCGACGAGTGGAAGACCGACCGCTCGCTCGCCGTGCCTGCCACACCAGCTAGCTAGCGCACATCGAACGAGAGTGGAACGGGACGTCAGCTCGCGCCGCGCGTGCACGCTGTCGTCGTTGCGATGTAGACGATGGTGGCGGCTCGTGCGGCGCGAGACGACGCCATGGCTGACGCCGTCCCTCTCACCCGTGGTGGAGGCGTGGAGCACCCAGCACTACGAGCGAGAGGTGTAGCTAGCTAGCTAGCTGCTCGTAGACTAGGCAGCGATTCACAATTATTTCTCTGAAGAAAGGTGGCGAAATGAATATGTTTGTGCGCGCGCGCTGCGCAACGCGGATCTCGCGTTTCTGTGGTGCGTTCCAGGTCGGAGCAAATATTCCGCTCGCCGGTGTCGCGCTCATGGGTCCAGGTGACCTTTCGCTTTCGGTCTCTTCTTTTTTCTCGCCATGCTTCAGCTAGCTCAGCTGTTCCAGCGTCTTCCCCCCGAAACAACTCCAAACAAAAGACAGGGCCACACCGAGAGAACCCGGCTTTATTCGGGCCGAAAAGGCAGGCAGGCAGGCAGGTTCATGTGAGATGATGCTCGTGCTCCCGTGTCACACACAGCTACTGCTCCCCCGTCGCGCACCGCTGTGAGGGATACGCATTGTAGGTAATGCAGGCAATGATGATTATGCATAGGCGTGCTCATAACCACTGATAAAGGATGGATGGACGGGGTTTGGCACTGGCGATCCCTTTTGAGGCGAGACAAAGCCGCAAAGCCCTCTCTCGCTCACTTCTCAAGACACGACGGCTGCCGCTGCAGCACACAAGGACGAAAGACAAGATGCAGTGAACTTTAAACAGTAACCAATCCAGAGACGAGAAAATAATGCACACCGTACCGAGCTTTATTTGCTGCCCTTTTCTTAAATCATACAAGTCTAATCACCAATAGGAACTTTAGGGTGTTTGGTTACTGGGACTAATTTTTAGTCCCTGTCACAACGGCCGTTCAGATATTAATTACAAGAACTAAATATGAGTTAATTATAAAACTAATTATACAGATAGAGACTAATTTACTAGACTAATATATTAAACATAATTAATCCATCATTAGCGCATATTTACTGTAGCACTACATTATCAAATCATGCACTAATTAGGCTTAATAGATTCGTCTTGTAAATTAGTCTCCATTTATATAATTAGTTTTGTAATTAAAATATATTTAATACTCTAAATTAAATTAGTATCTAGACATCCGATGTGACAGGGACTGAAAATTAGTCGACTAACACCCCTTTATCACGCGGCAATGCCATTGCAAGTATATTACTGATCGGGTAGCATGTGGTCCAAATGCAACTTGTAATCACTTTAAGAGAGGGGCCAACAACACATGCGTCCACCATATATGACCACTTCATGGCTACAGCAAGCACAATTACAACCAAGATAACACGCGAGTCAAATGGAAAGAGGTACACTAATGCCGGCAACCTGCTGTCTTTTACCTTTGTTCTCCATTTATTCACAGGCCAATTTTGTATCAAAGCTGCTCAGACAAATGGCGAATGCCTGGCAAGCCGAGAGAGGGTACCGATAGTCCATTGTGAACATATCCCTTGCCACTTTTCCAAACTGAAGAATCACCTTGTCAGGATCTGATGGAGCAGGCTGCGAGGGGGTTGGCGCACCTGCAGGTGGTGGGGTTGTCGCGGCAATCAGCTGGAAGTTCTTCACCGAGGCAATTGTCACACGGCCACGGAAGTTGAGGCACCAGCACTGCAGCTGTTCATGCCACCTAGGCGGCTTATTACGAAGCACCAATGGCCTCTCCTTGGTTTGACTCTCCTCTTCGTTGTCCAATCTGCCGCCAGCAATGTCGGAGAAGCGAGCACTGCTGCCAGGAATGCCCGTAAAGAGCGCACTGCTACCAGGAATGCCCGTGAAGCGAGCACTGCTGCCAGCAATGTCAGAGAAGCGAGCGCTGTTGAAATCCATGGATGAGTCCATGATGGACTTGGACAATGAGGTGGTGCTACGGAACGACTGCGAGAAGGAAGCCGTGCTGCGGAATGAATCCTCCAGAGCTCGAGGTACAATCTGCTCTGGCTGTCCAGGCACTATGCCACCTGGCTCCACTGATGAGGCGGGTATGGAGTGCATGACGCAACGCATCCGCCTAGGACCTCTTGTGCCAAGAACATTGAGCTCATATGACACCTGCGCGATGTTGCAACTAACGGAAGGCAACTTTGGAGAGACTTTTGTGGAGTTGAACCTCCTGCTGGTCCTTCCGGCAGGAGGAACTACATCTCCATTATAGGTGGGTTGTGTATCATAAATTAAAAACCTTGTGCCAAGGAAGTTCGACCTGAAAATTAGCAATGCTATGCTTGTTGTTAAACTGTCAAACAGACTAAAAAAAACTAGTGTATCTTTAGAAGACATAATGTTTACCTTATTTTTCCAATGTAGGTCCTGCTTGATCTTGAGATGTTGCCAGAATCCATTGATATAGTGTACTCGGTGCAAGTGGTTTTGCGGTGTCTTTTAGCTGATAAGAGGAATTTCCCACTTTCTGAAGTAACAACTGTGCACAGAAGAGAAAAAATGAGTCGACAAATTCAATAAGGTAAAATAAGATAAACAATTCATTGATCATTTAACTACAAATATTCTCGTGATTAGGTTAAAAAAACAAATATTCTCATGAAGATGATATTGAAACACCACACAATTTCAGAACCTAAGAGGTTAAGATATAATCATGAAATCAAACACTCAAACAATAAAAAAAAAATCTGGCTCATAATAATCCCATATGCTCCATAAAACAGGATAAAACTTATGAGCATTGCTATTGAATCTTGAAAGTATGCAAAGCATGCGACATACCATTGCTAAGGCACAGGTAGAGATGGTAGGTGGATTTTGACTTATTCCTCTTTATAAAACACTGAATCATTGTATTTCCATCTCGAGGGCCAGGCTGTCAAAGAAACAAGCAATGTAACAAGGACAAGAAAGATATCTGCTGCTCAAGCCTTGGAGCTAATTCACAGCAGCATTCGGTTCAACGATTGCTAACGGAAGGAGGTTGATTCTTCTTCCCCTTACCTGTTTTAGAGACACAGGGAAGGTGAGCTTCCCACAAAACTCCGGGCTCAACACAATATCTTTACACATCTCCCTCCATGTCCTACAAACAGCTGCGAAGCAAACGACGTGCTTCCGTGCTGGCCAGGTGCTCTCATCAGCCTCCAGTCTCCGTATGATATCACGGATGAGTTCAGGAGGGAGATTCGCCCAGCGACTTTCACGAATTATGGAAGGTGAGTCGTCGACGACATGTGATAAGCTCTGGGTCTTCCCTTTGTGATGCCCAGTAAGGCCATAAATGCTTGCGAGGGTCACCTCGAAGCTTCTCCTCGACAAGCTGCCGAAGCCATCCCTAACATCACGGACTATGCTACGAAATGACATCTACGGTAACCAATTCCAGATAACAAGGCATACAAAATCCAGGAGACTATAGCCTGAAAATGGAAAACAAACAAAGGTTACAAACTAGTACACTAGATTTTCGGCAATTGGACTTGATTGAGGATGAACAAGGAACAGGTAGCTTGAAGTACCTCCTTTCAAATGACAACAGCAATAGAAAGTGCATATGCTAAAGAAACAGCCGCTACAAGCTGCCCCTGCAAAAGGAAAAAAAACAAAAGAATTAATGAGAGAATGTTTAACATGGATGGAATTGACTGGCATATGGCCGCATCATCACAACTTTTAGTTGATTAAACATAGACATCATAACTACCGGGCATAGCCAAACAAGAAACTAAATCAGATTCCAAATCCATCATTGGTCGGGATGCAAGCAGAGACCTTTGACTTGACTCCATAACCTATGTTAGGTCCGGAGCATCACTTTGAACCGAAGAAATCAAGGATTTTTTAAGCTAAACAAACATGGGCACATGTGAGTGCCCAATTCGCATGGGAGCTTCTGGACTAGCAGCAGAACCATATTAAACGCAGTGGCTGATTGCCTGATTGACATACCATTTCGTCTAGGAATTACCGGCGTGTACAGAACCAACGGTACAACCGTACAAGCTACGACTCTACCACAAGGATCCATTATTTTATCTCGGGAAATGTTTTGCTTGCTTCGTGTATGCAAGGTGGTATAAATTTGGACGCTAAATACGCGCGGTAAAAGCGTATAAATCGAAAGGTTTCGCTCGTCAACGGCGCAATGTAACCAGCGAAGCTAAGAGAAGGAGGACTCCAGAAGTAATAAATAAAAGGCATAGAAGTCCAGATTCCTCCCAGAAATCTGCCCTGGACAACACTGTATCCAGAGAATCAGAGCATGCGACCTACCGATCTGGTCAGGAACGCCCCCGCCATCACCACAGCTCCACTCGCCACACACACTGACGGACCAAACAAACACTCTGAAACCTACGAACATCGAAACCAAACCAAAAACCACTCACCACCACCCCTTGTGTAACGGGAACTCACATTCCTGGAAGCCGACGCCGCCTCGCCACCGGGGACACACAGGCCTCAGACCAGTGCACTCGTCGCGAGCTCGGCGCGTCCCTCGGGCTGTCCTTCCCGGCCACCGCGGCGCGGCTGAAGGGGAGCGGTGAGCGGGAGCTGGAGGCGACTGGCGAGGAGAGGGGAGAGAGGCAGGGGAGGAGGAGGAAGAGAAGGAATGAGGCGAACAGGGGACCGGGGGGAGCTGGGTTTGTTTATCCACCCGGCCCCCGGCGGTGGTGGGGCGGGGCCGGGGTGGGTTGACCGCACCTTTCCGTTCCGTCGCGGGGGGAGGCCTCGTAACGGCGTTTGGATGGGCCGGGGGCCGGGACGGGGGTCAGCACGTGGCAGCACCGGGCAGCGGCTACTTGCCTTGCCCCGGCGCTCACGCCATGAAAAGCGGGGCTTGCACTGCCCCTGTTTTTTATATATTTTTTTGCAGTGCCTTTGTGCTTTGCCGCCCCGCGCGCCCCACACGCGGCACGGCGGTGGGCCTGCAGTGGTGGCCTCTGGTGGGGGTGGGTGGGCCGGTGCTCGGTGGGTCGAGTCCGTCCGTGCACCGTGCAGGTGCAGCAGCCCTGCACCGTTGAGCGAACAGAGGGAGTACATCCAGTTCAGGCACCATGATCTGATCGATCCTCATCTGATAGCTTGTGCTCAACCCCAAATCCATTTGAGCGCGCGTTCACCGGATTCCTATTCAGCCAACAGCGCGCGCGCATGGACTGGCTGCCGGATGCTGATGTCACTTTTGAAAAAAGAAAATATTTATTTTAAAATGCTATAACTTCTGAACTATATTTGTTTTTAATTTCGTTTACACCAGCGTGTTCTACGCGACGAAACAAACAAAACTAGACATCACTCGCATATGTTTCAAAGAATGTTTTTCAGTAGCAATTTATGTATATTAAATTATGACATATAATATATAACTTATAATTTATGCACACAAGTTGTATTAAATAACTTTTTCCTGGTCGGATTCATTCAGTGGCATGGCTACACCTACACGGACATTCCTTTTTTCTTCCTTTTTGTTTTTTCTACCATTTTTTCTCTTTTTATATATTTATAAGTTGTACTACATAATTATTTTTGTACATAGTTTTCATATTTCTACTAATATGTTATGATACTAATTTGCACATTTATGTTCTTAATATAACTTATACGTCCAACTTTGTATTAAGTCTATCATCAAGTTATATATCTAAGTTATACAAACCAGTAATACATAACAGTTTTCTGTATAATTTTTAGTAGCTTTCTATGAAATTATGTTAATAGGTATGTTCCACAAAATATTATACATAAAAGTTATGCATATAACTTTGTCATATAATAAGTTACATATATAACCCTATGTTAGATTAACTTTGTCACGTTGAAGGTGTATATTGAAGTTACGTGTATAAGCTATATGTATAAGTTGTACCTAACTTGTGTTTTCATGTGTATGCTAGTTAACTTATTTAATTAACTTATGGTACATAGTTATGTATCTAACTTGTGTTCTCATGTGTATACTACCTAACTTATTTGATTAACTTATTATTCAGAGTTATGTACCTAACATGTCTTTTCATGTGTATGCAACCTAACTTATTTGATTAACTTATTGTATAGAGTTATATATATGATCAACTTACAATACTTAGTTTCATATTTATCACCCTATGTTAGATTATCATGTTAGTTTTTGCTATTAAGCTATGTGTTTCTTTGTTGACAACTTTGTTCTTTTTGTATTTATATTTTTTAAATATTAAATATTTTGCAGATCTTGCAATTGAAGACATAGATGCTGAATATCATAGTTGTACAAGCTATACAAATCTATTTTGTAACTTGTTATTGAAGTTTGCATCATCTATGGGATTTTCTTGTGTAGCCTATGGTATAAAAGTTACTTTTATTTTCCTCCCCCACTCTTTTTTAAACCCCTTTTCCATGTTCCCGAATGATTAGTTTCTGAAACGAAAAGAAAAATGCTGATAAAATATAAAGAGAATGTTCTATAACTTAGCACGCTTAACTTATTCCTTCAAAGTTATGCTGTCTAACTTAGTTTGTGTAAGTAATGCGTGAGAGGAAAGAGAACGATAGCTTCACGTGCACGCGCACGAAAAGAAAACAAGACTGGCACGTCCGCGTGTACAAAAATAAAATAAAGCGCCTGCCTGCCGAATAGGGAAAGTGGTGGGATTTGTTTATTTCTAAAATGGAAATTGCAGCGGCTGTCTGATCGTTCGCCTGACTGAAATCTAGTGAACGTTCGTGATTTAGTCACGGCGGTGCTCAACTGAAGTCGTCCTCCTTTCATAAGAGGTCGGTTTTTTTTAACTTTGACCAATTATATATAAAAGAATATTAATATTTATAATATATAATTAGTATCAATAGAGATAGTTAGATGTATTTTTATAATAAACTTATTTAAAGATATAGATGTTGCACGATTTTGTACACTCTAATCAAAGTTGAGAAATTTTAACCACACATATTCCATACCAGACTTTCTCTCTAAGGCCGAGGGAGTGCGATCTCAATCACTCAATGGTAGTACTCCAACTTGACGTAGTTTTGGAACAGTAAAATTTTCAATCCCTTTTTGCCACGCGGTAGAACAAGCTAGTGGCCGTAACCGGTCAACCGTATGATGACATGATACAGCAGTGGCACATGAGATCCTCAGAAAGCAAGCTCGCTCAACCCAAGGGAGAGAATCGTTGGCAATCGATTGTTCTATCATCGCGCTACCGTAGTAGCCATACTGTGACACTCGATGGTGCTTGTCCGTGCTTTGTCCTTTGACTAGTGGCCACAGTGCGCACACTCCGGGTCCGGGTGCACAGTGGAGCGATTGCGATTCTAGAAAAAAGAATTCGGCGAGCTACAGTGGCACTCGAACGTGAGCTTCGACAGAAAAATAAGTTAAAATATTATTTCAGTGAGAGAAAAATATTATTTTATCTAATAACACTGTCCATATAAACAGTGCTACTGGTGTGCGTGCGCTGGCCAGCCCAGCGCCAACCGGCCAGCCAGCCGAACGCGCGGTAAAGTTGCGAAAAATGGCGAGTACAGTACGTGTATATGCTTCCACTTGTAGCGTCCCATCAACCATCCACCAAACTTTCTCGTGCAGTTTCCTAGGGTTTGGCTGGTTGAGACCTGCGAGTCGCTGTACAAGTTCCCACTGCTGACTGGAACAGCAACCCTCGATCCCGGTGGGTCCAGGCCGGTGATGAGCTCGCCTTTTTCCGCCAAAGTCCACTCCCACAGTTCACTCTGGAAACGCGTATGCGTTTTAACCGGAGACGAAAGAGGACACGATGGCCCCGCTTCGCTGAAAGACAGAGAAAAAAAACTGTTCTGATAGATTTGTTGGGAGAGAAAAATACTATTTTAATTAAAAAATAAATTGAAAAAAACAAATTATAAGAGAAGCAAACAGATCCGACGAGGCCGAGGCCAGGTCCTGCCAAGCCAAGGCCACGGTGAGGCCAAGGCCAGGTCCCTCCGTGCACACCAGCACAGGCGGTGGTGGGCACGCAAAGGCTCTGAAAACACAGCGAAAAAGAGGCAGCTCCTGGACACGGGAGAAAGAAAGGAAGCCTTGGAGAGAATCGAGCCGTGGTGCGCTTTTCACTTTCCATAGGTGACGGAGAGAGGCCGTGACAGTAAGGAAGGTACCTTCCGGCGCTACAGAGACACTGCGCCATAGCCCGTAGGTGGTTGTGTGATTGTGTCTGTGCAGTTCGGTTCGTTACGGTGACGCATGCGGATGCTGCGGGCCTTGGCTTCACGGCCCCGCCCCGTCTGGTGCGCGTTCGGTGGGAGCGGGCACGGCTCCGTCCGTCGCCGTCGCCGTCGCGCGTGAGAGCTCTTCTGGTTCGGCAGGCATTAACATTGGCTGATAAACAGTCTAAAAATAATTTATTACCAGAGAAAAATACGAGCTGATAAGTTCAAGCGATCGGCGGATCGGGACGTCACCGCAGGTAGCAATTGCCCAGTTGGGGTTGGGGCCGCGTCAAACGTGCAGCACAGCACAGCACAGCAGCGGGCAGCGGCTCGGGTGGCATCTGACGCCAGCCAGTCGTGACCAATGGAGGAGCGTCCAAGCGCCACCGAGTGGCAGGACAGCGGCTGTGTTCGGCTGGCTGGCTGGCTGATTGTCGGCTGACCAGCCACCTCATAAAATCACTATTTATATCTTAATAGAATAGTATTTTTCTCTCACAATAATCAGCTGAAATAGTATTTTTTAGTCCTGACCGAACAGACCCGCAGGAATCCATACCAGTTTTGCACGAGACGGACGATAAAATAAACCATCATATATATAAACTAGGTAGCGTGTTTGTACGTTGCTATAGAATAACTAATATTTTATACTTAAAATACATGGATAGTACGATAAGATAATAATACTATAAAAATCAAATATCAACATTAAAATGATATTTAATAAAAAAACAAAGTTTATGAAATTAGCATTATCATCGTAGATCTTAAAACAAACATAGTGGAACTTCTGCCTTTTTTAAAAAAGAAAATGAATGGTATAAGAACAAGCGATAAGGTTCCTCTTGAAGAGGTATATGAAAATCACAAAACAATTGTGATAGATAACGATTCCAACTAAGCTATGTCATTTGACTGAACCATGTGTCCAACCTTTTGCCCTTCTTACCAGGATAACTTGGAGCCTTGGAGGTTTGTACTTTGAGAGCTCTTGTCCTCGCCACCTACATTGGTAGATTGAGCCAGCTCTAGAATTTGATATGAGCAGTTTCTAAAGTGACGGAAATATTCAGCTCTATGTACTTGAGAAGATATTGCTCATTGTTCTTGTAGTTTAAGAATTAGTATCAGCAAGTATGTTTGTCGTGCCACGAGGAACAAAAATTTTAACCAAATGATCTGACCATGAATAGTCGAGACTTGATTCCAGTATTATATTGTGCATGGTAGGCCTTCTTCCAACAACTACCATTGATCAGTTTTCTGAACAATACATGAAGCAGTAGCTTGCTATCTCAAAATGACTAATGTTCTGGACATAAGAGTTCAGTCTTCTTTTTTAGATAATGTGAGTTCAGTCTTATAGGCTTCTAACTGTGGTGGTTTTAGGTAGTCAAGATGAATAAAGAAACTGTTTAATCAAATCGCGGTCTACTTATCAGAAAAGTAATATTACATCATGTCTCATTTCTTATCCTTTCGTTATACCTTGCAGAAAATAGTGATCAAGTATTAAGAAAAGCCTACCTTCCTAAGACATCTTTGCAATTGCAGACCGCTTTGTCCCATAACTTGTTGAGTCTGCATAACAGTGACAAGCATATAAGAGTATACACATTCAATTTATGTAGCAAGTGAACCAGTAAATGCCTTAATAACAACATAATTTATTTCTTCTTTGTTTAAATATAAGAACACATTCCTTTGTATATAGCAGCAAGGGGACAATTAGCTGATTCAAGCATGAGAGAAATAAAGCTGCAGACAACCTATTGAATGAAGTAAAGGGAGAGCGATTACCATAGGCAATGATATCTCTTCACATAGTAAATTCCTGAAAAGGAATAAAACAACATGTACGATAAGAAAGAGAATCTCTGAGACTTGCAGTTATGCATAGCTATACAAATTTACTTTTTTTAATTATTTGATCACCGTAAGTTCCAACAGTCCCCACCATCATCTCACTGGGTGGCAATGAAGGTGGAAGCATAGGGGGTGGCGCTATGACTGGAACAGTGACCTCCTCATCCCTCGGCTGCCTCTTGGTCGACCTAAGCATTGAGAGATGATAAGTGGAAATAAGGAAAGACAGTAGAATGACAACGGCAATGGATATCAGTAACAATCATGCTGCTGCAAAAGCATAGTAGCAGCATAACAGAAGATCCCATGTTTTTTCCTGCAGTTGTTTAGTCTTGCAGTTGTTTATGTGAATGAAATAAAATAACTTTGATCAACCAACAAAGCATGTGAGAAAGCCAGAGTTTAAAACTTGCAAGTTAATTGGCCGAACTGAGCTCAGTTAATATAATTAGGTGCAACTTGTTTATCAACACAAAAAAAAAAAAAATGTCTTTTTTCAAATGCACGTCAAAAATCGATTTGGTTGCACAATTTAATTTGCTCACTTTTAGGAATATAAGTGATGGATCATGTATTGAAGAGACTTTGCCCAGTCTTCCTTAAAAAGTAAAGTTTGTAGTGTCTTCATAACATTATAATCTAGATCCAAGTTGTGTTGCCAACCCTGTTAAAAAGCGAAAAGAATTGAAGAACACAAATGGAAAAGGAATACCTATAAAAGGTATCATTGCAATTAAAGAAACAAAGGTGTAATACACAAATAGACAACCACATAAAGTAGTTTACATAGGCACATCGTGAATCCTATCTGCCTACAAATGAATGCATCAGATTAGCTGGAAATTAGACAAACAAAAGAACTATAGGAGGATCAAGTCAGAATCGCAACAATAATACAGAGTCTATAACAACACAAGCATGGCTAAGATGGCCAAATGTTCTCCAAATCAAAGAGTAGTATGAGACTGAGAGTACAATTCGATGAAATAAAAACAAGTCATGTAAGTTACCTCAAGAACTCATGTAGTCACCATGAGAGTTCAAACATTGCCATAGATATTCACATTGTGATGTCGAACTTGCTCAAGCAGCTGGTGCATACACTCAGTTGGGTGCACAACATCATCTTTAGCAATGGCCCAAAAGAAAATGATTGTTCAACTTCGTGTAGCATAAATTCAAGTTAAGAATTCTCAACAATGACACTCGTAAAAATAAATTAACATAGCTATCATTTGCAATTGCCATTTTCATTAAAAGAGAAGAGTTACTAGTCTGTGGTCACTCTGAAATTGCACAAAAAATGCAGTATGGCAATCCTGATAAATACATATAATGGTAAAAGTGTTCAGCCTCAAGGTTCTAATGGATATCCCAACTGCTCTATAGGGTTTGGTGTCTACAGAATGAACTGTTTTATTGTTTACTCTTCTATGACAATGGGTATCATGTGAAATATAGAAAATGACTCATGAAACTATGAATCTTGCTGTTTTCTACAACTGAACTCCCCCACTACATCTAGATCAGAAACAGGAGCGTGGATCATCAGTGTCGGTTTATAAACCTGGGGTCTCTAATGGACCTGCTTCCCAACAAAAAGCTCGGCCCAGCAGATGACGTTACGAACGACGCGTAACTCCTAGGCTGGCCCAAATACCTAATGACAGGCCAGAAGGGCGATCCAGTCTCCAACCAGAAGGCCTGGCCAAAGAGGAACGACGCTCGCTTCTGACTCCAGCCCGCCTCTCTGATCGAAAGTCCTGGCCAAGGAGGGATGACGCTCGCTTTTGACTCTGGCCCGCCTCTCCGACTGGAAGGCCTTTCCAAGGAGAGGACAAAGCTCGCTTCTGACTTTGGCCCGCCTCTCCGAACGGAAGGCCTAGCCAAGGAGAAAATGCCGCTCGCTTCCGACTTTGACCCACCTCTCTGACCAGAAGGTCTGGCCAAGGAGAGAACGACGCTCGCTTCCAACTCCGACTCGCCTCTCCGACCGGAAGGTCTGGCCAAGGAGAGAACGACGCTCGCTTCTGACTTCGACCTGCTTCTCCGACCGAGATTACATCGAACCTCTGCTTACAACTCTTCTCTGACCGATGTGGTCGGAGCCGACTGGGGACAACCAAATGGGGACGCCCGCTCGGTAAGGACTCGAGAAATCAGGCGGAGCAGATAAGACAAGGCTCTCAAGTCAACCACAATACCGAGGACCGTACCCTGCACATCTATAGGATAGTACTATCAGGCCATGTCAGAAGGGTACTCTATGACCTTCCAGACATGTCAGAACACGAACAGTGATGTGGGAGCCGACATTTGTCCAACAGTATGGTAGGCGCCAACATTTGCCATACCAGAAGAACACGATGGAGCTTGCCTCATGCATCTAGGCATCAATAGTGTTGCGGGCGCCGACACTTGCCATACCGGGCGACCACAGTGAAGCCTGTCACATGCGTCTAACATATACAGTATTATGGGCGCCGACAAACCACCTTGTACCCGACGCCGTGGGCAACAAGACTAGGTAGCACACACTCTCTTTCTCTCACACTCTCTCTCTTGTAAAGTCATCCCCTTCATCTATAAAAGGGGATGCGCTCTCTCTAAAAGGAGGACGATTTCGAGGATCCACACAGACAACAACAATAGACGGATCATTTCGATTCACTCTCTGCTAGCTTTAGACACTCTAAAGCTACATAGAGCACATGTTCTAATACCGAGCGGATGTTGGAGCTCTCGACACTCTTGTCCCTTTGGTCCGGAGTCCGACCAGACCTCTGATACCCCCCATCTTACTCCCCTTCGTTTGTAACCCCACAACAAACTTCGAGCACCTGGGCTCAGGAATAAAGTCACCGACCGACTTAAACTGGACGTAGGGCACCTTGCCAAAACCAGTATAAACCCTGTGTCATTTAGTGCTAGGCCACATCCGATCACAATGTACGGCAAAACTACAAATATTTACTTGTTGGTCACTTTTCGCACCGACAGTTAGTGCTATCCGTGGGGAGGACGCCATACGTTCACGCTTTTGGCATCGGATGACCCACCTTTCCGCCATCTTCGTCATGACAGGCTCAAGCGATTCGATTTGCTTCGGCTCGCTGGAGTTTCCCACGCTTCCACCTATTGGGACGTGGGTTCCTCCCGTCTTTGAGTCTTCCCAGGCCTTCCTCTTTGGAAGCCTGGACTTCATCGTCGACAAGCTCGACATGCTTCGCCTCCATAAGGAGGCACTTGCCCTACCACCCGTCAGAGGAGGAGCACCCTCCATCGACTCTGGGCAACCTGGCGACTTCAACGATGAGATGCCTGCGCTTCACTCCGAGCCCACGTTGGGCTCAAACCCTGTTGTGAGTAACGCATATATTGTTCTTTACTCGCCATTTAATATTTTTTGCCGGCTCTTCGAAGGGACCCCGTTGTCCCCACCGCAACCACCATGCGACCGGTTCCCCTATGGCCTTGCATCCCCCATGGACGTGTACGCACGGGGGCTCCGAGAGATGCTGACGCCACCCCCTCTCATGACCAAATTCGTGGGGATGGCGAGCTATGCTCCTGCCTCTTTCTATGACCTCGTGGATGATGAGGTTGAGAGCGACGGCTCTAGCATCGATGACATGGCACCTAGCCACCCTCTGTCCTAGGAGTGCGCTATGGCAGACACTCCGGACGGCCACCGGTAATAGCGGAGTCTCTATAGACCCACACCCCTCCGACCCTCGTGCGGAGGCCCTCGCATGTGCGCAGGAGCACGGTGAGGAGTTACAGCAAAGGCAGTAGAACCAGCCGCCACCTACGCTGGCGCGCTTGGTGCAGCACGCTGCGTCGCGTGAATGTAACCCAGCGAGCGGAGCCCGGGTCACGCACCGCCTGGTCCAGCGCAACATCATTGATGGGGGGAATGATCCCCCATAGTTTGCTCGGGCTGGCTAGAACATCGCCGTAGCGGCGATGCTTCTTTGTGGCCTTCTCGAGCCTATCAACCCCCTAGGAACAAGCGATCCACTAGAACCTCCGGGCGCTTGTGGAGACTGCCGCCATTCAACAGGCGGAGAGCTTCGCGTTGCGACACCGACTCATGTCCTCTTCGCCACCGATCCCGAGGAATGCATCATGATCTTCGAGGGGGTCCGATGTCATCTACTCTAAGCGCCAGCACAAAGTGCGCTATAGAGAGGCATGCGTCGCCGAAACAGTCATCCCCTCCTTCCTTAGCTGGTCAGAATCTTCGATCACCTTAGATCAGAGGGACCACCCTTCCCACGTCGCTAGACCGGGCCGCTACCCGCTCATCGTCGACTCCATCGTCCGCAAGAAGCGCCTCACCAAGGTGCTGATGGACGGAGGCGATGACCTCAACATCCTCTACGCCGACACCCTCGACGCCATGCGCATCCCCTGGTCGGAGCTCCGCTCAGTGAGCTCTCCCTTCCATGGTGTGATCCCGGGATGCAGGCATACCCACTCGGACAGATCGACCTGCCCGTCATGTTTGGCGACTGAGCCAACTTCTGCTCGGAGATCCTCACCTTTGAGGTGGTGGACTTCCCAGGGTCCTACCACGCCATCTTGGGATGGCCTTGCTATTCCAAGTTCATGGTGATCCCAACTACACCTACCTCAAGCTGAGGATGCTAGGACCGAATGGCGTCATCACCGTCGGTAGCACCTTTTCGCATGCCTACACGTGCGACCGCGAGCATTTCGAGCTCGCCACTGCCATCATCAACTCAGCCAAGCTCCCTCAGCTCAGAGAATCATCGGCTCCAGTAGTCTCGGACTATAAGAAGCCAACCTCCTCGACTGCCTTCTGCCCGCTCGAGGAGACTAAGGTGGTGGGGATCGACCCCATCGACCCAACCAAGATGGTGCGGATCGGGACCCAGCTCCCGGCCAAATAGGAATGCGAGCTCGCCGACTTTCTATGCGCCAATCGTGACGTCTTTGCATGGAAATCTTCTGACATGCCAGGCATACCACGGGAGGTCACCAAGCACGCATTATGCCTCGTCCTGAGCTCTAAGCCCACCAAGCAATGCCTACATCGCTTCGACGACGAGAGGCGCAAGGCCATAGGTGAGGAGATCACCAAACACCTGGTAGCCAGATTCATCAAAGAGGTATACCACTCCGACTAGCTTGCCAATCCTGTTCTTGTTAAAAAGAAGACTTGGAAATGGAGAATGTGCGTTGATTATACTGGCCTCAACAAGGCATGTCCGAAGGACTATTTTCCTTTGCCACGCATAAACCAGATAGTCGACTCCACCTCAGGATGTGAAATCCTCTTGTTTTTGGATGCCTACTCAGGCTATCACTAGATCGTGATGAAAGAGTCCGACCAGCTCGTGACTTCATTCATCACCCTGTATGGTTTATATTATTATGTAACCATGCCTTTCGGTCTAAAAAATGCTGGTGCCACCTATCAACGTTGCATACAGCAATGCTTCGGCGATCAAATCGACCCGCTCGACCAGCCTGACCAAATCAAGCGGCCAAAACCAACAATCACCGTCTATGTTGATGACATAGTGGTCAAAACGTCTCAAGGCTTGCAACCTGATCGTGAACTTGGCTGCAACATTCGTGAACCTCCGAAGGTTCAACATAAAATTGAATCCTAAAAAATGTGTTTTTGAGAGTTCCGAAGGGAAAGCTACTTAGATACATTGTGTCCGAACACGGTATCGAGGCCAACCCTAAAAAAATCACGGCCATCTCCAACATGGGCCCTATATGTAACATCAAAGGCGTACAAAGGCTCACCGGCTGTTTGGCCACCCTGAGCCAGTTCATCTCCCGGCTAGGCGAGCGGGGGATGCCTCTCTACAAGCTTCTCAAAAAGATGGACACGCTCGTCTAGACTGAGGAAGCACAACAGGCTTTGGAGAGCCTCAAAGCGTCATTGACGTCAGCCCCAATCCTCATCGCTCCCGAATGGGAAGAACCCCTCCTCCTCTACGTTGCGGCAAGCAACCACGTGGTGAACACCGCCCTAATCGTCGAAAGGGAGGAGCCGGGACACCACCTCAAGGTCCAACGACCCATATACTTCATTGGCGAGGTACTCACCAATGCCTAGGTTCGGTACCCCCAGGTGCAAAAACTTCTCTACGTTGTGCTGATGGTGACCCGAAAGCTCCTGCACTACTTCACTGACCACGAGGTCACGGTCGTCACTTCATACCTGCTAGGAGACATCATCCGCAACCACAACATCGCTGGATGAATCTCCAAATGGGCACTCGAGCTAATGGGCCACGACATCAGGTATATCCCTCGCATCGTTATCAAGTCTCAGGCTCTCGTGGACTTTGTCGCCGAATGGACGGAGGTCCAGCTCCTAGCCCCAGACATCACCCACGAGTACTAGACGATGTACATCGATGGGTCCATAATGGCGCCCGACTTGGGGGCTAGAGTGGTGCTGATCTCCCCGGACGGGAGCAGGCTCCGCTACGCGATCCGCCTCCACTTTTTGGCCTCGAACAACACCGTGGAATATGAGGCCCTCATCAACGGACTACGCATCGCCATCGAGCTCGGTGCTACACGGTTCTATGTCCGTAGTGACTTAGAGTTGGTCATCGACCAAGTCATGAAGAAGTCCTCTTGCAAAAGCCCCCTCATGCCAGCATACTGTTGGAAGGTGCGCAAGCTTAAGGACAAATCCTAGGGGATCGAGCTACATCATGTACTCATGAAGTGCATCCCTACCGACCAAGGGAAATAGCTCCTCCTCGAGGTCCATGTCGGAATCTACAGACATCACATGACCCCGAGGTCGCTGGTCGAAAAAGCCTTTTGCCAAGGTTTTTACTGGCCCACCATGCTACAAGATGCAAAGGAGGTCATCCACAGGTGTGAGGGATGTCAGTTCTACACTCGACAAACTCATTTGCCAGCACAGGAGCTCCAAACCATCCCCATCACCTAGCCATTCGTGGTCTGAGGCCTCGACATGGTAGGACCACTTAAAAAGGGCCTGGGCCGCTTCACTCACATACTCATAGTAGTGGACAAATTCACCAAGTGGATAGAGGCGAAGCCCATCACCAACATCCGCTCGGAAGAGGCGGTCAAGTTCTTCCTCGACATCATCTACCGTTTCGATGTTCCTAACTGTATCATCATGGACCATGGAACTAACTTCACCGGGAAGAAGTTCCTGGATTTGTATGATGGATACAACATCATGATCGACTTGGCTTCAATCAAACATCCACATACTAATGGTCAGGTCGAACGAGCCAGTGGCATGGTCCTCCAAGGACTCAAGCCACGAATCTTTGACCCACTCAACAAGTACACTAGGCGATGGGTTGCAGAGGTCCCAGCGAATCCTCTGGAGCCTAAGAGCGACCCTGAACTAATCCATAGGGTCCACACCCTTCTTCCTAGCCAATGGAGCTGAAGCAGTGCTGCCCTGAGACCTCGACCATGGCGCCCCAAGAGTGAATGCCTTCGACCGTGACCAAGCCGTGGAGGCTCAGCAAGACATAGTCGACCTGCTTGAGGAGGCTCATGAGACAACCGTCATTCGCTCTTCTCGCTACCAATAAACTCTTCACGCATACCATGAAAGAAAGACATCATAGGGGGGATCCTCGAGGCCGGAGACCTCATGCTCCGAAGAACCCAATCAACCAAGGAGAAGCACAAACTCTCTCCACCTTGGGAAGGACCCTATACGGTGACCGAAGTGATCCGACCAGGCACCTACCAACTGAAGGACAACAACCGCAACGTTCTCACCAACACTTGGAATATCAAACAGTTACGTCATTTCTTCCCTTAAAAATTTGGTCTTACCATTTTTCTTTCATTCAACGTTCGCTCCTATGAAGCACTCCAGCCCAAACACTTTGGGCTCGGGTCGCTCGGGGGCTCCATGGGGGTGTGATACCACCTCTCTTTTTTACTATCATATAGTAATACTTTTTCACACGAACGAAAGGGTAGTCCGTTCCTTTAATTACCCTACGAAACTTATGCTTTAAACATTCTGACTAATCGCACCCCACCACGACCTACGGTTATGAGCTGCTAAGCCTCGCGGGCCACGCCTAGGTTATTAAGGTTGCAGCCTATGTTCAAATGGGCAGGTGCGAAAAACAAAGATTAAAAAATAAAGCTATGCTAGGGTAAAAATAAGGAACAAATGGGACATGTTTCCCCTTTCGATGTGATTCCATCACAAAAACGAATTTTTTGTATTCATGAATACACAAAAACGTTTACACAGGGGCTCTCCCACGAACTTATCCTTTACATATGTTGATTGCTTCTACTCTAAATGCTACTGTGGCCGCCCGGCGGCATTGACTGACGGCGCGACCGGCGAAGATAAGGGTTGCTCGCTCTCCAGTGGGACGACGGTCGGCTCGGTCGAAGGCCGGACGGCATTCGCTTCTGACCCAGAGTCTACTCCATCTGCAGGCTAGACGACGTCTTCTGGACGTGCACCTTTGGCTACGCTCGCATGGCGAGCCTCCATTACCCACTGCATGGAGACTTGCTCGGCCACCAACTATGCATGTGGGAGCAAGCTTTCCTCGAGCGCATGGATGGCGTCTACGCTCTAGCCATCGGTGTACCCTCTACAGATGGCGATGAAGTCTAGGTCCAGGTGGTGCATCGCCACTGAGGTCAGCACCCTCGACGTCTCATAGAACATCCCATCGGAGATAAGCGCTTGAACTTCGTCTGGGACCTCCGCCAGTCAGATGGGGGGCGTAAGGGTGCTCGGCACCTACTCGAACACCTCCAAGACGACGACCTAGGCGACGTTGCGCATCTGGTCAAGTGCCCCCTCAAGAGCACGTTGCCCTTCGAGGGACTTGGCTAGCGCCTCTGTGTTCCGACCAATCATTGCCTTCTCCATCTCCCGCTCTAGCGACCTAATCCTTCCGCCCAGTTCTGGAAGAAGGATGACAAGCTCAGAAGCAAGGGAAAGGAAAAACCAAGACATCAACCAAAAGTAGAACATGTACATACCGAGGTGGGTGTTCTCAAGGATGGAGAGTCCTTCCTCCTACCTAGTCACCTACTCGTGTAGCCGAGCGTTCGACTCTTCCATCCTCAGCACTTGCCCCGAAGCACGAGCACTTCCTGGTCAACCTCCGACCGGGCCTTCCGCTCTGACTCTAGGGCCTCTAGGGACTTTTGGAGTGCCACCTCGGTCTCCGCCAGGGACTTCTACAGTGCCGTCTTGGTCTCCGCCTGGTGGACCTTAGCCACGTCAAGTCCCCGCTAGGCAGTAGTCGCTCATTCCACCATGAGCAGTTTCACTGCACGCGCCTTCATCGCCTCGGGCACCGGTCTTGGGACTCAAGGTAGGCGGACTCTAGCTGGCGCTCGAGTTTGGTGACCTGCCGTGATGTCATGGATTCCTGCTCCATCCGAGCATGCTCCTCCCAGAGGAAACGAGACTTGCGGCTCGACATCTCCTCCAAACCCTATAAAGCGAGAAGCAGGCATACTGAGACAACCAACGAAAGACCAAGGAGTAAAGGACAAACACAGAAAACTTACCTTTGCAATGTGGGGTAGGTCAACCATAACCGCCTAATGGACGACCATGACCCGCTCCAAGGCCTCCTCGAGCCTCACCCTAGTTTGGGCGAGATCGGACACCATTGAGTCCTCTCCCCCCAAGTACATCCTAGAGCTGCACCTCCTCCTCGTCCCGAAGGATGAACTGAGCCTTCCTCGGGTTGCTAGGGCAGGGCCACATGAGATCATGGGTCGCCCCCAACCCGCTCGAAGGCCCAGCCGATGACTGGACCACCGCCAGCTCCTGCGGTAGCGGGATCATCGGTGCCTCCACCCTCACACCTGTCTCGCTAGTGCAAGGGACCTCCACCACCTCAACCTCATAGCCCACCAACGGATGTTTCGCCTCCGGCCTGGCTGAGTCACCACCCGACACCTCTAGCTCTGACCAGGAGGGCGAGTCGTGTGTTCCTACGCCAGGCGAGGCCGGAAGACCGGTCTCCCTCCTCTCTTCCACCATGGCTGTCGGGGGAGGGATCGCAAGGGCCACCTCTGACTCAACCCCCACTGTTGTCACCAGGATCACCGCCATCACTGCCGCCACCGCTGCCACCACATTCACGATGGCCCAGGAGAGCTCGACCCCTAGAAGGGAAGGTCGCACCGCCACCAGTCTGCTCTCCCCACCGCTTGTCGTGGCTTGCTCTAGGCTGGGTCTCAATTCCTCCTACACAGGAGGTGGGCGGATGCTCAAACCCACCACCACCTAGCCGCTATCAAAAAAGGTACAAGTCAGTCGCACTCAAAACCTTGATCGTGAGATCAAAAGAAATATGGGTACATACCTAGACGCAAGGGGCAGCGCCCTAAAGCCCCGATCCACTGGCAACAAGCCCAGCGGACGAGGCCTGCTCACGGGTCGCAACCCATGCTCCCTCACATCGATCGAGGGGGGAGTCAACCCGGTTGGTTCCCGAGCGGTCTACGAGCCACCACGACCATCGGCTTGTGACGTGCCCACCAGAGCAGCTGGCGGGGCATCCCCCCATCGTGGGTCACGCGTCGGTCCTAGCCCCGATGAAAGCTCTAGTTTGGTTTTGGTGAATTGATGAAACCCTAAGTGCTAACCTAGTTTATCATGTGATCATGATATAGGTAGCACATTTCAAGTGGTGAAGCAAATGAACATCATGACATGATGATGGTGATGCCATGATGATGATCAAGTGCTTGGACTTGAAAAGAAGAAAGAGAAAAACAAAAGGCTCAAGGCAAAGGTATAAATTGTAGAAGCCATTTTGTTTTGGTGATCGAGACACTTAGTGAGTGTGATCGCATTTATGATCGATAGCCGTACTATTAAGAGGGGTGAAACTCGTATCGAATGCGGTTATCAAAGTGCCACTAGATGCTAACACCCTTGAAAATATTTATGAAAATATGCTAACACATCTGCACAAAGTGATACACTTGGTGGTTGGCACATTTGATCAAGGGTGGTGAAGTTTGGGAGCAAGGGTAAGAAACTCCACAGGCGCCCTAGATAGAAAAGACGAGGCCACTGTAAGTGACCGAACGCTGGTATCGGTAGGACCGGCGCGTCCGGTCAGATGGAGCATGAAGACGCTGGCGTCGGTCTCTGACCGGACGCTGGGTCACTTAGTGACCGGACGCTGGAGGGCTACGTCCGGTCCTACTAACGTGGCAGTGCATAGAAGAGTCACTGTGTGACCAGATGCTGGGTGAGTCTGGTCGAGCATGACCCGACGCGTCCGGTCGTGAAAAATCATTTCTGGATGCTTACTAGAAACGACCGGACACTGAGGTCCAGCGTCCGGTGGTTTTCTGACCGTTGAGATCGGGCACACAACATTTGAAAAGAGGGACACGTGGCGTGCATCACGTGACCGAACGCTGAGGTGTGTCCGGTCGGCCCATGTTCTATGCAGTGAGGAGGCCAACGGCTCTATTTCGTGGGGGCTTCTATTTAAGCCCCATGGCCGGCTCAAGCTCACTCTCTTAGCCATTTGCATTGACATAGCAACCTTGTGATCTTAGCCAAAGCCCTCCTACTCATCTCCATCATTGAGTCATCATCTTTGTGAGATTGGGAGAGAATCCAAGTGCATTGCTTGAGTGTTTGCATCTGGAGGCACTTGGTGTTTGTGTTTCACTGCGAAATTCGCTTGTTACTCTTAGTAGTTGCCGCCACCTAGATGGCTTGGAGCAGCGAGGATCGTCTAGCAGAGGGTGGTGATTGTCTCCGGCTCTGATCGTGATGATTGTGAGGGGTTCTTGACCTTTCCCCGGCGGAGAGCCAAAAGGTACTCTAGTGAATTGCTCGTGGCTTGTGTGATCCTCATCTTGTGTTGGTTGTGTGGCACCCTATTGAGGGTTTGGCATGTGATGCCAATTAGCGCGTGAACCTCGGTAAAGCAAGTGAACCTCGGTAAAAATCATTGTGTTCATCATTTGATTCCGGTGTGATTGGTCTTCATTGCTATTGATTCTTGTGATTGATTGGTTCACTCCTCGACAAGGTGGTATAACTATCTTGCTCTCTCTCTTTATATTACCGTAAACTAGTTATCAAGCTCTTTAGTATAGCTAGTTGTGAGAGCTTGTTAGGTTGGTTAGTGTAGCTCTTTAGTTAGTCTTTGAGAGCACACTAACTTAGTGTAGTGCTATAGCTATTGTGTGGTTAGAGACAATAGAAACTAAAATTGTGGTAGGTGGCTTGTATTTTTAGTAGGCTAGCGCAACACTTGCTTCACCTCATAATCGTCTAACCGGTTTGTTAAGTGTTATTGTAGAAATTTTTATTAGGCTATTCACCCCCCCTCTAGCCATTAGGACCTTTCACCCGAAGATGCAGGGGTGCGAGCCCGCTCCTCCAACCGCCAGGCCTACCCCGCCATGCAGAAGGCAGGTGGGAACAAGGTCGATGACGCCTCCAAAGGGTGCAGCGACCGCGTCCGCTTTGCCTCTCGCTCATCGACAACGTCCGAGCTCATGATGCGCTTCCTTAGCACGGGAACATTGCCACGCCTCTCTGCATCACACCCGCCGCTGTCAGACTTGGCCGTAGGCTCACGACGCTCCATCGAAGTTACGATGACGTCCCGACCTCCCTCATCCTCAGAAGAGCTCGCGTAGCCACCCATCTCCATGGGTTCCTCCAACTCGAGCTCTACCTCTATGTCGCTCCTATTTTCACCGGCCTGCACTTGTTGGGTGATCTTCTCCTTCTCATGCCTCCTCCAAGCCTTCTCAGCTCTCTTCTTCTTCTTGATCGCCGCCTCCTTCAGGGCAGCTTGTCGATCCATGCCCTTTGTCCCCTTTGGGATATGTGGCCGGGATTTATAACCAGTGAGTCCCTACGACACAGATGACTCGAAGTCAAGAAACAGGAGAGCAAAAAGGAAAGGGACATGAAATAAGGAGAAGGGAGCGTACTAGAGGGACTCTTTGGCCCTCAGTCGCAACACCCCTGTCGAGTCGGCTTTAGACTTCATTCTTCGCCAACTCCTCCGGCGACACGCGGTCAGGGTCCATCGGGCCGAGTACATCCACATTGACCACGTCCTTTCCACCAGCGGGGTGACCCGAGGGTAGAAGAAGGTGTGGAACACCTGTAGCCTGTCGAGGCTATGCTGCACCAGCTTTTGGAGCTCCGCCCGATGATCTCCAGCTTATTCTACCGACTAGAAGGGCCCCACGACTAGCTATCTCGCTTCTTCAGCCTTCTACCAGTGAACGGTGGGAAGGGCACCTCCGTCGGGTTCCTGATGTAGAACCACTCCCCATGCCAACCCCGATTGGAGTCGCAGGGGGAGTACATGGGGTAGGCGCCCGATGAACTCGGCTTCTTCTGTAAGGCAAAGCCCCCAACCGGCGCAGTCCTACGCGGGTCCCCCTCTAACAAGGCTCGCCTGGTGAAGATCAGCTGGAAGAAGTCCACGTGTGGCTCCATCCCGAGGAAGGCCTCATAGACGATGATGAAGCTGACGATGTGTAGCACCCCAGTCGGATTGAGGTGTTGCAGCTCTAAGCCCCACTCATTGAGAAGCCCACGTAGGAACCAGTGCGCGGGATATCCTAGCCCGCGCTCATGGAAGGTGAGGAAGGAAACAACCTCGCCGACCCGAGGTCACGGAAAAGCCTCCCCCACAGGAGCCCTCTAGTGCGCCACTTCCTTCAGCGGAAGCAGCCCCTTCTCGATGAAGGCGGCCAGCACTGTCATGTCCACAATGGATGGCCTCTAGCTCAACATCGCGCTTCGGACTCGTGAAACAGATCTGTGAGCTCTCCTCCCCCTCGCTCTACCCTCTTTCTCCTAGGAACTACCACGGCACACGAACGTGCTTGGCAAGAAGGAAGAAGGAAGAGATGCAACAGTTGGAGAATAGGCGAAGGAACGAGACGAAAGCCCTCTCCCTTCCCCTATTCAATGCGGATGGGGATGCGACGGGACACGTCCTAACTAATGGGATGCTCCCTGCCCAACGATTCGGCGCCTGGTTAGACAAGACATGGCCTAGGCATGGCCTACCACTACCAAACACTAGGCATGGGAAACAAGGCACAACCGCATGTAGGTGGCCCTCCCCCTTCCCAGGCAAAACTTAGAAGGGCCCAACAATGGGATCTCCACCAAGGAGAGACCCACGGGCTTCCTGGGTCGATCGAACAACTCAGGCGAATGCTGAGAGACAGGTAAGGAGCAGAGGGATGCCCCATGTGGGCTATGCCGACTCCGTCACAAATGACGAACACGAATCCCATTTGGACATATTCTATAAAAACTCCTCAAGCTTGTCACTAGAGTCATCAAGGTAACTCTACCAATCCCTCTTAATTTTTCCTAATACATGATCATTCATTCATCCATTCTCATACACACATTCACACATTCACACATGCATGCATTCATTCATTCATCCCATACATCCAAAGCATCGCATATGCAGTTGATGCATCACAATGCTTCGTGTTGCGTCATGAAGTGGTAGTTGCCTCATTCAACATGAGCAACGACCGACTAGGGTTCGAAGGCCAGCCTACGAAGGGCTCGAGGCCGCCTCGCATCAAACAAAGCTAGGGGAGAAAACGCAGATGAGCCCTAGCGGCCCTCGCCCAATCTGCTCATAAGCAGACATGGTCATCTCAACCTTCTTGTTCAATCCTAACCTCGAGCCATGCCCACAGAATATACATCGAGGGGAGGCCAACGGGCCACCTGAGTTGGTCTCTAGAATGACCCAGGCATCTCCGGACATAGGTTAAGGAGCAATGTAATGCCACATGAGGGCTATGCCGACCCCGTCATGAACGACGGACCTAGATTCCACTCGAATGTGCCCGTTAGCGAGCTCACTGAGCGCGTCACTCAAGCCATCAAGGCAAGCGACGTTAGCTTAGCCCCTCCGGTTGCAGAAACCATGGACGGGGTAACGCATGGAACTAGACCAAACCCTACCGAGCCCAACGGGGCACGGTGAAAGGTCCTTGTTGGTTTTGGTAATTGAGTGACAACCTAGGTGGACTAATTGTGTTTATGTGAGATACACAGGTGATTAGTCCACAGGTACATGTGTATGAGCAACATATGCCATGGAGGTGAAAATGGCTTGGAGATGTTGCAAAGCTCACACATGTGATGATGAAGGAGCTTATTGCACATGAGACATGACATTGAGTCATGTGATCAAGGTGGAGAAGATCAAGACAAAACTTGGCTTGATGGACCGGTTGCAAGCGTGAAGGGCAAGTCAAAGGCTTTGGAGTGATGGACCGGCGTGGCGGTGAAGCTTGAGCAAGACTTGGCGATGGACGATAGCAGCGGTGAAGAGCAAGTAGAGTCAAGATCGATGAACCAATATGATCATGTGATGATATGAAGTGGATCATATCATTGTTGATCGTGTTGGTGCATGTGTTGCATCGACATTGAAGGAGATGGAATGGAATGCATAAGGCAAAAGGTATAACCTAGGGCATTTCATTTCACCGGTCATAGGTGTGTAGAGAAGTTTATGATCTGGGTTTAGGATAGATGGCCGTACTATCAAGAGGGCAAACTTGTTTGCATATCGGTCATCTAGTGCCACTCGAGTGATCTAACTTTGCATTGTCGCTAGGATCGATCGAGTGGCGTGGCAAGTTGAGTGGCTAACATCCTTTGGGAAATGATTGTGAAAATGCTAACACACATACACTTGGTGGTGTTGGCACATTTACAAAGGAGGTGGTGTTTGCGAGGGGTGAGATGGGTTTGGGTCCTCTCTCCCTCCCACCGAGCTTCTGGGGGGGATTCGGCGCTTTCGGGAAAATAGAATGCCTATTTTCTATTGCGCCGTTGCAAGTTCTTGTGGTTAGCACATTGGAGCAAGGGTGATGAAGTTAGAAGTGAAAACGAGTTAGTCGCGAAGATGTCAAGGCGTCGGTCAACCGGCCGACGACTGAATCTGAATGCACCCGACGCCGCCAGGCAGTCCCGGTCAGCCGACGACAAAGACGCAGGAGCTGAGTGTGACCGGACACTGGCCGCGTCCGATCAAAAACGGCCGGACGCGTCCGGTCGAGGTCGGTACTTATCGGAAACGACCAGACGCCGTCCGGTCGAGTTCATCTTGCCGGAGCGTCCGATCGACAGATGACCGTTGAGATCCAGTGAAACAGCGTTTGAAGGAGGGGACACGTGGCGTGCATCGCCGACGGACGCTGAGAGTCCAGCGTCCGGCCGATCGACCGAGCGTCCGGTCGTCCCGACAGCTGCCCAATGAAGGGTAACGGCTAGTTTAGCCCTTGGGGCTATAAATAGAAGTGGCCCTCGGCCATGGCCGGTCTTGAGCACCTCAAGGGACTTAGTGTCCATGCTTGTGAGTGCTTGGGAGCCTCCATCACACACATACTTGATAGCGATCATCCGATTGTGTGAGTGAGCGATTCTAGTGCGATTGCATCGTGAGGTTGCATCGAGTGGCACTAGATGATCGAGTTCTTGAGCCGGTGGTGCTTGTTACTCTTGGAGGTTGCCACCTCCTAGATGGCTTGGTGGTGGTCTCCGTCCGGCGCCCAAAAGAAGCTTGTGCGGCGCTCCGGAGAAGTGCTTGTGAGGGGCATTGTACTCGCCCCCAACCAAGAAGCAACTCTAGTAAAGCGTGTCATTGAGCTACCCTCACTCAAGGGGTAGGTTCTTGCGGCGCCCGATGTGCGGGCTTAGCGGGTGATGCTAATTAGCCAACCACCAAGTGAGCGGTCGACAAACGGGGACTAGCGTGTTGGCAAACACGTGAACCTCGGGAGAAAAATCATCGTGTCAACCTTGTTCTTCCCGTTGGTTTGCATCCCCATTACACAAGCTCGCAATTACTTATATATATATATATCTTAAGCTTGTGTAGTTGTTCTTGTAATTAGATAGCTTGTGTAGCTAGCTAATTACCTTCTTGCTTGTGTAGCATAGAAGTAGCTCCCTTGCGTGGCTAATTTGGTTTTAGTAACCTTGTTAGTCACATTGCTTAGTTTGTGTAGCTAAGTATTTGCGCTCTCTAATTAGGCGTTGGTTGCCTTGTTATTGAGCATTGCTAGTGAGCTTAGTTAGCTTTGTGCTTTTGCTTACTAGCATGTGTAGGAGCTCCATTGTTACTTAAAGTACTAGTGGCATAGGTTTGTGTGACCTTGCTCCTAGAATTGTTTAGGAGAGCTCTAGCTAGCCCGGCACCTTAGTTGCTTTATTAGTATCTTTGCAAGGTGCTAGTAAACATATATAGAGGGGTGTAGTCTTGGCTAGATCGATTGTTTTAATTCCGCATTTATATCGGTTAGCCGACGTGATTAATTTTAGAAAAGACTATTCACCCCCCTCTAGTCCGCCATCTCGACCCTTCACACGGGGGCTCAGGTCACCCGACACCGACTCGGGAAATCAACCGACCACGCAGGTCGCGGGTGGGACAAACATGGGCGAACACCCCGAACAGCAATCTGCGGCCCTAGGAAAGAGTACCAAGGTGCTCAGCCTCCAACTGACTCACCAGTCGGACGTAGGCTCGGGGGCTACACCCACGGGTGCGCTCGCGCGCACCCGACCGGCAAGACAAAAAAGCCCCAGGCGATTCTACCTAAATCGCCCGGGGGCTCGGGGGCTACACCCGTGGGTGCGCTCGCGCGCACTCACTGTCAAAATAAAAAATCCCCCCCGTTGGCAAAACACAAAACCCCCAGACGATTCTACCCGAATCGCCCGGGGGCTCGGGGGCTACACCAGCAGGTGTGCTCACATGCACCCACCGTCAAAATGAAAACCCCCAGATGATTCGAGGCTCGGGGGCTACACCCGCGGGTGCGCTCGCGCGCACCCGCTATCAAAACAAAAAATCCCCCAGACGATTCTACCCAAATCGCCCTGGGGTTTGGGGGCTCCTGTCGGGTTCATAAACCCAGGATCCCTAATGGACCTACTTCCCAACAAAAAGCTTGGCCCAACAGACGACGTTCCGAACGACACACAACTCCTGGGCCGGCCCAAATACCTAACGACAGGACAGAAGGGTTATCCAGTCTCCGACTAGAAGGCCTAGCTAAGGAGGGACGATACTCGCTTCTGACTCCGGCCAGCCTCTCTGACCGAAAGGCCTAGCCAAGGAGGGACGACGCTCGCTTCCAACTCTAGCCCGCCTCTCCGATCGGAAGGCCTGGCCAAGGAGAGGACGACGCTTGCTTCTGACTCTGGCCCGCCTCTCCGACCAGAAGGCCTAGCCAAGGAGGGACGACGCTCGCTTCCGACTCTGACCCGCCTCTTCGACCGGAAGGCCTGGCCACGGAGAGAACGACGCTCGCTTCCGACTTTGGCCCGCCTCTCCGACCGAAAGGCCTGGCCAAGGAGAGAACGACGCTCGCTTCTGACTCCGACCCACCTCTCTGACCAAAAGGCCTGGCCAAAGAGAGAATGACACTCGCTTTCAACTCTGACCCGCTTCTCCGACCGGGAGTACACCGAACCTCTGCTTATAGTTCTTCTCCGACCGGCGCGGTCGGAGCCGACTGGGGACAACCGAACGGGGACGCCCGCTTGGTAAGGACCCGAGAAATCAGGCGGAGCAAATAAGGCAGGGCTCTAAAGTCAACCATAATACCAAGGACCATACCCTGTACATCTGCATGACAATACTGTTAGGCTATGTCAGAACACGAACAGTGTTGTGGGCGTCGACATTTATCCTACAGTATGGTAGGCGCCGACATTTGCCATACCAGAAGAACACGATGGAGCTTGCCTCATGCATCTGGGCATCAACAGTGTTGCGGGCACCGGCACTTGCCATACTGAGCGAACACAGTGAATCCTGTCACATGCGTCTGGCATATACAACATTGTGGGTACCGACAAACCACCTTGTACTCGATGGCATGGGCAACAAGATTAGGTAGCACACACTCTCTTTCTCTCACACTCTCTCTTGTAAAGTCACCCCCTTCATCTATAAAAGGGGATGCACTCTCTCCAAAAGGAGGACGATTTCGACGATCCACACGGACAACAACGACAGACGAATCATTCCGATTCACTCTCTGCTAGCTTTAGACACTCTAAAGCTATACAGAGCACACGTTCTAATACTGAGCGCACGTTGGAGCTCCCGTCACTCTTGGCCCTTTGATATGGAGTCCGACCGGACCTCTGATACCCCCATCTTACTCCCTCTCGTTTATAACCCATAGCAAATTTCGAGCACCTAAGCTCAGGAATAAAGTTACCGATCAACTCAAACTGGACGTAGGGCACATTGCCTGAACTAGTATAAACCCTGTGTTATTGAGTGTTATGCCACATCCGATCACAACGTACAGCAAAACTATAAATATTTACTTGTTGGTCACTTTTCGCACCGATAATCAACTTGGAGGCATAGTGGGGGGAGAAATCGGGATTTGGCGCAAGGGTTATTTCTTTTGGCTGGCCCCTTGAATTCGGCAAATAATTCCTTCATCCTGTCGCTCACCATCTGCACCTTGTAGTCACTCATCATCCTGCGACGCCATGAAACCAAGAAAGCCTGCAAGAATAGCCAGATAAAAAAAACAACCAGAACAAAAATTGGAAAACAAACCGAGAGGTATAGATGATCACAGCTTCATGAGGTCCATCTCGCGGCGCTTGCTCAAGGACGACATCTTGGAAAACGGGGGAACAAGAACAGCACCAGAAGGGCCCTCCTCTCCTATCCGATTCATTCGTCGCCTTGGGGATAAGAGGGAGAAAGGGATTAAGCAGCATTCACACCGCACCGGCAGCGACGGCAGCCCCGCCCGGCTTCATGCCCCGTTCGTCGTGGCCTCCCGACGCCCAGTGGTGGGGCGGCCCACCGTGGCCTCGCGTCGCCCGTCGTCGCCCGTCTGCTGCGGCATCCCGACGCCTAGAGGCGGCGCGCTCCGCAGCGGCCTCACGTCAACCGACGGCGGCTAGGGTTACAGAAAGGCCGAGGAGTCAGGTGGAGGCGCGGGCGGGACTCCTAGAGGAGGCGCGCCCCGCCGTGGCCTCGTGTCAACCGTGGCGCCCCCCGCAACGAGTAGTCGGGTGGCGGCGCGGGCGGGCGAGGGCACGGGAAGCAGGGAGCAGGCAGGAGAGGCGTCAGGCGGCGCATTTTTTTCAGGAAAAAAACGACGTGTGGGGGGAGGTATCGCACGCGAGGCAGGACAATGGACCCATGTTGAAATGTCGCACAAAAAAGTGTCCACGCTTTGTTCTGTTTAGCTGTAGGAGATAAAACTCACCTGCTATCTTAATCTACTTGGTGAGATAGCCAAATATCTTGCGAATTTGGAAGATAAGGGTTTTATTGGGTGACCAGGATACAATCCTATTCTATATTGCATTGTAGAGGTTAGATAAGCTGCTGCTAGCTAGCTGCAGCAGAAGACGACGGTTTCAAAAATAAATCATGGCAGGGTGGCAAGTTTATGTACGACATCACTAGTCGAGATTAATCAGAGGTTAGCGCTGTACTGAATCTGAATGCCCGTTCCAACTCTTGAAATAATGCCCGTGTCGTCTTGTACAGAAGCATTTGTCAAATATATAAACGTTAGACGTATAAAGGCTGAAATCATCGGCGTTATCGTTCCAACCACTACACCATCTAAACAAATCCGGCTGCTGGCCTGAGCATATAACTAAACCGTGCCGATGCATGAATCATGCATAGGCCAAAGGGATAAGATAATGCTTCATGCGTACTAGTCCACTGTCCACGCATGTCTGCTATCATCAGACGGAACAAGGAACTCGAAGCAGCATTATTAGCAGTTTCATCGTCTCAGCTCTGCTCCTAATCCTATCTGCAGCTAGCTTCTTGGTTCTTGCCCTGAAAGACACGGATCAATGGCAGTGTTTGAACGACCGACTGCTGCAGCCAGGGCTTTCGCTGGGCTCTCTCGTCTCGTCTCGTCCAGTCCTCCTGCTCATGTGGCCGCATGCTGACAGACCGAAAGTTAGGCTGGGTTTAGTCGATGAAATGAAAATTTTTTACGTCACATTGGATGTTTTGGGGATATCGGAAGGGTTTTCAGGTACTAATAAAAAAACTAATTAGATAACTTATCTGGAAACTACGAGACGAATTTATTAAACATAATTAATCCATCATTAGCGTATGTTAGTTATTGTAGCACTTATGGCTAATCATGGACTAATTAGTCTTAAAACATTCGTCTCACGATTTTCCAACCAAACTGTGCAATTATTTTTTTTCGTCTATATTTAATACTTCATACATGTGTTCCAAGATTCGATATGATAGTTTAGGGTGAAAATTTTTAGGAACTAAAGGCCCGAGGTGCTTTGGTTTCATGCTGCTGTATTCTTACCCAGCTTTCCTCCTTTTCAGCGATACGTTTGCGTCACCGGAAAAATAAAAGCTAGGTTGATGCTACCGATGCTTCTTCTCATTCAACGGCAGCATCAAGAAAGGAGAGCACAGAGCAGAGCAGTACTCCTACGTGAGCACCAGTGACCTGATCGAGTGGTAAACGTTCAAAAAGCAGCAGGGGCACTGGGCCTGCATGATAGTGCCTAGACATTTCTCGGGAGCGAGACCAATAAAGCTGTATGGACTTTTGTGAGGAGGGAACAAACAAAGTCGTATATACGGCATGCGTACATGAAAATGTCAACAGGGGTGTACAGATACTTATCACGTACAATCCAGCTGGGCTGGCCTGGGCACAACTTTTGCCGTCCAGGGATTGTTTATTTTGACACCAAATAAGATAACATATTTGTTTTTTCAGCGTATATATAATAAGGGGTGCGAGTGTGTGTGGGTGGATGTAAACGTCAGATTGCGTTCAGTCTAACATGTTACATATGCTTAAAAAAATGCCAGAGGAACATCAGCGAAAGCGGTAGCTCGGATTAAAATTCCTGCATCGATCCATGGGCGGATCCAACGGTGGTGGGGGAGGGGGCGAGCCCTCCTTACCTAGACCACAGCAGTGAAATCCCTGTGGAGCTTCCAATGAATTTTGAGATAAAATTCTATAGTGTAGGGGGGCTGAGATTTAAGATCAAGCAGCAGTCGGAGATATATGTTATTCAGCCTCCCTAAAATTATTCGTGGATCCGCCGCTGCATCGTTCGAATGCTAGGGTCCGTGGGGAAAAGTACAATGGGGAGGCGTTACGGAGAGGGGGACAAGAGGGTGCAATCTGGATGATGACCTCGGCTCTACTGCCTGTCGTCGAACTGTTCCACTATCGTGAGCTCTTGCGACGCATTTTCGTCAGACCTTGCTGACATGTACTCCGTAGGTGCTGCTGGATTCTTTGAGAACTTGAGCAGGGGACCTCCAAGGCTCCAAGAGGAGCATGTGTTTACATAAATATCCATTGTTTGCATTAGTAACTCAGGGAGTCAGGGGTACATAACAACGTGATGTGTTCGATGAAATGATGAACGATCCGTTTCCATATGTGAATGTTTATTTTACTCGCAAAAAAAATATGTGAATGTTTATTTTTTTATTCAAAAGGTTCTAGCATGAAGTTTTTGTTTTTTTAAGAGAAGAACAATTAGTAGTAGGTTTCATCCTCTGTCACTTTGTGGAGGTGGAGAAATTGTGATGCCCCCAAAAGAGAGAAGCTGGATAACTCGAAGTAGTCCATGACCATTTTTGGCTCTTGATGATGCATCAAAAACAAATGCATATGCATTGCCCTGAGAAACAGATCGATCGGTCTCGCTATGCAGCCTGAACCGGCCTACAAACTCGACGAAGGCTCAATTTCTGATAAGAAAGGGCCCATGACTGAGCACCTCTTTCGCATTAGAGGTCTGGCCCATCTGGAGAATATGGGCTTCTAGGAAGGCCCATAAGGCCCTTTGGCCTTGCTGAGCAAGATGCTTTACCGCAGCACAGAGAGGTCCGGCGGGCGCCGCAAAACGCAAGCACATCCGTCGCCGAAGCCAGTGCGAGTGTGCGACCCGGGGTTCGATTCGTTGGGTAGCTAGGGTTTAGAGGTTTCTGGGCGCGGAGCGGGAGGAGCCGAGGAGGGTAGGCGGTGAACGAGGCGGCGGCGATGGCTGCGGCAGAGGAGGAGATCGCGGTGAAGGAGCCGCTGGATCTGATACGGCTCAGCCTCGACGAGCGCATCTACGTCAAGCTCCGATCCGACCGCGAGCTCCGCGGCAAGCTCCATGTAATTAACCCGTCTGCTTCTCTTTGGACCTTTTGCTGTATTGTTCTGTGCTTGTGGTTCGTTTGGTGTACAGAAGATTAGGCTAGTTGTAGCGTCGGCCTGAGGCGTCCGTCTGCCGTGAGTAGGGAACTACGGATTTAAGGGAACGATTTGTTATGGCCTGGATGATGAACTTCTATGCTGCTAATTTGTCACTGTTTTGTAATTAAATTGCATATTCACTTCATGCGATGCTAAATCTGTCAAAATTAATTGTGACTCTGTGATAGTAACATTCATGACTTCGAAGAAAATTGGAGTACAGGAGGTTAAACATGTTCAATTCATGACTTTGAAACCATCCATATGGATTGGTATATGGATAACAGGGGCAACAAACATTTTTGTGTAAGAGCTCACGTGGAATGAAAGGGTGTGGAACGAGTATAAGGTCCTTGAGACCTAAGCTACGGATTGTTCCTTCTGTTTAGAATAATAATGTCATTTCAATGCACAAACAATTTTTCTTCCTCTGATGTAAGCTGTTTTCTGAACATTGTTAGTCAGGGTTAGTTGTTTGAGACTCTGTTTCCATTCGTGATGAAGGGAACTGGGGCAAGTCCTTTATTAACTCAGCTGTGGAATGTGTAGAAGATCCTCGATGCATATGCAATGAATTGTTCCCTAAAGTCATCTTAATGCTCAAACAATTTTTCTGCCCCAGCTGTACACCATTTTCTGAATTCTGTCATTTAAGCTTAGCTGTCTGAGATTATTTCATATGTGATGAAGGTAACTGGGACATCAATCCTTTTATTCTAATTTCTAAACATAAATATATTTTTTTAGAGGAAAACATAAATATCTTGGTAACATAACTTGTGGGCCATTTTATCATGTAACATGGTATATAGATGGCAAATAGCAGTAGCATTCCTGGCTTTTGTGATGTAAGAATGTTTCTGCATTGTAGTGAGCTTATTCTAATCTGTTTGGAATCTTATGATGAATAACAATTATGGATGCTGGACATTTTTAATTTTATGATACCCTTTCATGGCTTGCATTTATTGTCCTATGATTTGTTGAAATCTTTCTGTTGCATGCTCCCCTGCTGTGGCTTTGCTTTCAGTTGCATTTTCATGATTCTCCCATCTTTCCTATGATTTTGCCAATTCTTTTTTGTCTGTTGATATCTATCTTGTATTATGTTTGGCATGCTGGGGTAATTGTTGGTTGTTGCTGACATGTCCTTTCGCCCCTTTTTATGCAGGCGTATGATCAACATTTAAACATGATACTTGGAGATGTTGAAGAGGTCGTGACAACTGTTGAGATAGATGATGAAACATATGAAGAAATTGTGCGCGTAAGTTCATTTGCTTTTCTCCCCTAATTCTTGACAAATGTTCAGTAAGTCAATTAGTCCAAATAGGATGCCAGGTTATAATTTTCATTGATCTTCAGACTTTGATGGGTTATGTTAGATGTTCATCAAGAAAAGTGGCCATTAAGGAGACCTCAAGCAATGAGAAGTTAACGACATAGGTTTATAGTTCATGCTATTACATCTGTGAACTCATTTCTTTGTGGGTTTCAATGTGTTTATAGTGAGATTGGTATCCATTAAAGACATTAGACCATAAAGCTATCTGAGCCTTTTAGACTGCTTAGACTTTATGGTTCTGACTCTGATATAAGACAGTGATTCCATACTCTGAAATGACTTATTACCTACTCTTAATCTTTGAAATGTGTATTATGATATACACTAACTATTTGCTGGATAATCTCTGCAGACCACAAAACGCACTATCCCCTTCCTTTTTGTCCGAGGTGATGGTGTCATATTGGTTTCTCCACCCCTTCGAACGGCATGAAGTTTTCTGGTTGTCAACTATGACTAGTGTATTTGGCCACTTGATGGCGTTGCATGGAGTGCATGCTATGGGCCTAGCTGCTACATTTTTCTGATGGGCTGTAGGTTTAACATGTGATACAATCGTGTAAACAACTGCTTGTGCTTGAACTATCGGTCGAATCTCTTGTGCTGGTTCTCAGTCTCTGTGGACGAGTAGTTTTAACACCTCTAGTGTTACGAGCTTGCTTAGCACTAAAATTTAAGTCCAAAAGGAATTAGCCAAATAAGTTTTCGGGTTTTAAAAATTTATAACGCACGTGAAATGATAAGTGAATCATATGTGACTCATTTTGTGGACTTAAATAAATATCTAAGTTAACTTACTTGGTGCGTAAAAGTGTTAATAAAAATCCTATCAAGAAAAATGGGATAAGTTGTATTAATTGTTTGGCTCTAAAAACAAATTATATAAATAAAAATAAAATATAACTTGTGTGTAGTACTTAAGTAAAGATGATGAGCAAGTGGTGTAATTGAAGATACAACTTTAATTTGTGAAAACAAATGTTGTTAACTAGTGTTCTTAAGAGCTCAAAAATCGAATTTGAAACTAAAAATCAGCCTTTTTGTTGAATCGACAAGAATTTGAACTTATGTTTAAAATGCTATTTTTAGTGAATTATATTGAGCAAAATAGTTAAATAGTGCTTAAGTATTTTGTTCATATGGTTTAGTGTAAAGTATGGGCTATCGCACGTAGTAATTCTTGGTTGAAGTTAATAAGGTATAGTCCTCTTAAAAATTATGGCAACAAGTGTTCATGGATGTTAAGTCAAATTGAACCCTTGTCTTTTCTAAGTTGAAAAAGAGTGTTGGACAATACCATTTTGGCATTTAAATTCTAACTAAAATGTTTAAACACTAGCTTCATATTTTTGCATTGTTGGTTGCTTCTAAGTAAGCTCTTGGGCATGGGGTAGATTGTAGTTGTGTTGGGTCTCGCGTTGCTCCCTGAAAAATTCCCCAAACTTCGTTGGAACGCGCTGTAAACCACGTCGTTGGCGCTTTGTTCGTGAACCGGCACTCCAGTGACGAGCCCATGTTGACATCATTTTATCTCTCTCTTTGGTTGCTCTATGGTCGTGACGATTGCTTCGCTAAATGGCTGGCAGTGTTGGCTCTGGGTCAGCGAAATTGGTTGAGTTTCAATTGAGGTAATCAACCTTCTTTACTTCACTTTAAAATACGCGCATGGCACCGCAAAATAGCAACGGCCGCCTAAGTCCTTTCTTGATCTATCGTCTCACCGCATTAAAAGAGCAAGACGGACATCTTTCATGGGCGTCGGTCTCACGCCGACCATGTTATTTGGGTCATGGCATGCCTTGGCCATTGAAAACATGTGCGTGGACGATGGTCTTCAAAGAACCCGGATACACTCGGCTCGGCTGTGTTGGCCATTGAACCCCAAATGTGCAGCGTCCTTCGCTCTCCGTTGTGCCATCCACTAGGCCGAGCCGAGGTTGCGGCTACCGTCGCTATGTCAACGTGGCGTCCGCCCCACCCTTCTATTCACCTACCCCATCGTGCCCTTGGTGTATGCCACTGCCGCCATGTCTGGTCGTTGGCCCCGGTCACAGTGGCGATAGGATGCTCCGCTGCCTCGCCTTGCCCTCGCTAGCTGACGCCGGTAACCCCACTCGGGCCTGGCTACCGCATTCAAGAACTCCGCGCGCTGGCACCCCTTTTGGCTCTGTCTAAGCACTAATCGGCATGCCTCCTGCCCTCGCTCGTGCGGCCATGTCCCCACGTTGTCGAACCCTGTCGAGTCGTGGCTGGGTCACCTCTGCTGGGGCCGCGTCGTGTGATGTAGCAGTGGCAAAGCCTTACTTGACAATGTGGATACGTAGACTAGTACGTTAGTCATTAAAGCTAGCTCGTTAGCTTGCGGAGTGTAATCGTATTTAAGAGTTGCAGTTGCCGTTGATTATTTACGTCTCTGCGTTGCATCCACGTATATCATAATAGAAACAACGATGGATCATGGAGTCGACCGAAGTAGCGGAAAAGATGGTGCCTGATGATTGTGTCGCCATGATGGAATGCTAGCTTTTGGTTATATCTTACTCAGGCAAGCCCTAGTGCATAACCCCTATTATTCTGCACTTTATTTTATGTTTGTGCATTAAGTTTTAAGGAGTTGAATGAAAACCACTTGCATATATATATCCTTATCTATGAGTCCTACTAGTATGTCAGGATCCTATAGATTGCTATGCTATAGGATCCGGTAGAAGTCGAGTGATTACCTGTCACCTGCGAGAGATAGAAAATATATTATTTTTGTTGTTATATTACTATCGCATGGAATATATATGAAGGATAATTGGAGGCCAAACAGAATAGTACTTGGATCTAGACTTGGTTAGGCATTCGAGCGAGGTTCGGATTGCACTTGTTCCGCCTTTGTCGATTGAGGACTGTCCGTTGCTGTGGATGTTAGTCATGTCACAAACTTATTATCTTGAGCACATACTTGCTTATGGGAGCAGGAAGGCTCGTTACACTCTTATTGTGGGTTCTGGCTTTTTTCGGACCGACTGATTGGAGGCGGGAAAAGGTGGAGGTCTAAGCACCATGTTGAGACTGGGTCTCAAGTATGGGGGCTTGGAGTCTAAGTTTGGACGGGGACCTAGACCCCGTGATAGGAGCGGAATGGGTTGGTCTTGTTTGTGCCTGGGGTACAAAGGAGGTGTGTGTTTCGGGGTACCCAGCTGGGATACATTGATTCGTGAATCGCCATTTTCTGTGAGACGGTACCGACTTGGCTATAGTCTAGCACCGTATTAAGAACTGGAGCTTGAAAGGTGATAAAATGGTTCTGATTGCTTACCACCTGCTTGAAAGTAGCATATGTGCTTACATATAATGGATAGTTAATAAACTAATGATGACTGCTAATAAAATTTAATATAAGGACACACGTTTAGTAATGCTTCTGTAGATGCAATAACACACAAGCCAAATAAGCTTTGCATATCCTTAGTGTCGGGGACCTAATACCGGGGTACCCCAGAAGGTGGAACCAATAACCACCGTACGTTAAAAACTTCTGGACGCATAAGAGCGTTGCTTCACCCCTCACGGGAATGACAAGAGCTTGGTTCCACCTCGCCCGACGCCTTTGGGGTGGGCTTGGTCTCGCCCGAGGGCCCAGGGCTAGTCTCCGTCTCGCCCGACACCTTTAGGGCAGGCTCGGTCTCGCCCGAGGGCTGAGGGATAGACTCCGCCTCGCCCAACCCCGGAGGGGCGGGCTCGGTCTCGCCCGAGGGCTGAGGGATAGACTCCGCCTCGCCCGACCCCGGAGGGGCGGGCTCGGTCTCGCCCGAGGGCTGAGGGATAGACTCTACCTCGCCCGACCCCGGAGGAGCAGGGTTGGTCTCGCCCAGGAGATAGGGATTGGTCTCCGCTTCGCCCGATGGCAAGAAACAAGCCTCACTCTGCTCCATATCTAAAGATTGGATTCATCTTACCTGACCACTCCTCCCTGTTCCTTCAAGATGATAGAGACAGGGCAAGACACGACGTTCAGGTCAACCATGGCTCCAAGAGCCATACCATGCACCCTGGCAGGAAAAGTACTGCTAGGGGATGATGGGACGGGCGCTTTAGGCCCTTCCAAGCGCCGTAGAGCCCGAAAGGTGTCACAGGTGCGAGCTCTCCACCCTATAGAGTTGTAGGCGCCACCTTCAGCTCTGGGACACGGAACCCGACGAAGATATACGACAACCACTACGCTCCAGAAAAAGATCTGCTATCTCCATGAACGACGGATATTCCGTCACCACGCGGTGGACCCAAGGGAGCGGCGCCCGCTTCTCGACCCCTCAGGTCTACCAAAACAGAAGACCTTGGCCACGGCGCTACTCCAGACCCCGACCCCGCGTCCCTCCGATGAAGACTCATAGGAACCAGAAGGCGTGCAGAGCAAGGCTGGGAGAGGCTCAAAAGTCAAAACCACTGTACCGCAGCCCATACCCTGCGTAGGGTGGCATTCTGTAACCAACCTGACATCCTACAGGGACATCGACAGTATTGTAGGCGCTTATCTTCCTTCGCACTCATCAGAATGAAGAACCAGGCCGAGTAGACGTGAGCCACAAGACTAAGTAGAGTACGTATCCTAAAGCCCTCACCCTTGTAAAGCCAGCCCCTTCATCTATAAAAGGGGATGCGCTTCCTCCATAAAGAGGAGGGAAAAAAGAGATCGAACGAGACGACTCTCAGATACGCACAGTCAAGTTGCGTCGAACCTCTTGACATCCCTTGAACCCTTCCATCAGAGACTTGAGACCAGTCCCTCTCTCGATCGTTTGTACCCCTTACTACAAACCATTCACGGTGCTAATAACACGAGCAGCAACAAACTGGACGTAGGGACTTTCGGCCCGAACCAGTATAAATCTTGTGTCCTTTAGCGCACCATCCAAGCCTAACGCGCATTACTATAAATTTACTTGCCGGTGCTTGTACGAAACACCGACAATTGGCGCGCCAGGTAGGGGGCTTGCGCGTTCCAAATCAGGCCTCGGATGGCCACCCATGTAATCACCTGGGTCCTGGGCGCACACGTGTGTTTCGGCGACCTAGATTTCATCATCACACTAGAAGGAGAGTTGGCGCTGACTCACTCTGCCGCCCCATCTCTTCCTTCCATCAACCTCAGCCGTCTTAGGCTTGAGGGCCCGCCGGGCAACTCCCTGGGAGTCCGGTCACTAAGGGAGGTCTCGCACAACGTCACCCCATGTCTAGAAGGTCCCGTACGGAGTGCCCCGACAGCGTTTACGTTCGGTCTCCGCAACGCTGTGGCAACCGCTAGCCACCTTCTGGTGCTACGGATGGTTCAGTCACCCACGGACATCGAGTTCGTGGGGGCGATTGAACATGATACGGAGACCCTCTACGGGCTCCTCAACGAGGAGCCAGGATCGTTCTCTAGCTCGGATTCCAGAGGGGAGAGTCACCACCCTTCCGGAGTGCTTCATGACGCAGACCCCCGAAGGTCACATCGAAAGCGCCTCCAGGGAAGAGGTCACCCCTACAAACAACCCTGCTAGCAGATTCGGGGAAGAGACGACATCCCCATCTCGCCTAAGGATGGAGCAAACAAGGCCCGTCGGCGGGGAGATCGATAAAATTTGGGCAAGGCTCGTCAAAGAGTCTGCGCGGACATCAATCGCGAGATTGAACGCCGCAAAGACGGGGGGCGCACGTGCACCATGGCCCGCACTGTACATCAGAGGATCCTCACCGACGAGGGGGCCCTTCCTCACTTTGCCCGAGCCAGCCAGAACATCGCCGCAGCAACCGCCTTGCTGCATGACCTTCCAGAGGCCGCGACATCCGAGGATCGTCACGCTCGCCGGGAGATTCGCACGTTGCTCGAGCGAGCAGCGGCGTAGCAGGCGGAAAGTTCGTTGTCTCGACGACGCGAACCCGACACCAGCCAGTGCGCGCCCTCGGTGCGTCCCACCAAGGACGCCTCCGTACACCAAACACCGCCAGCCGGCGGGCAGCCCTCCGTCGTCCCAGTACATCAATGCCTCGCCCATGGCCGCGACGTACGCAGCATCATCGACGCTCGGAGACGCGCCCACGGCAACAAGGGAGAAGCAGCACGCCGCGGCTATCATCCCCGACATGCTGAGCGCTACGACAACAACGAGGACCGAAGCCCGAGCCCTGACCTGCCAGGCCCTCAGGCCTTCGCCCGACACATCCACAACGCTACGTTCCCCCTAAGGTATCGACCGCCTACCAATATCCCTAAATATTCTGGCAAAACAAATCCCGGGCTTTGGCTCGAAGACTATCGGCTTGCATGTCAGGCCGGTGGTGCGAGTGATGACAACTTCATTATTCGCAATCTCCCGCTGTTCTTGGCCAATTCGGTGCGAGCATGGCTGGAGCACCTACCGTCCAATGCTATTCAGAGTTGGGCGGATCTGACAGAGATCTTCGTGGGTAACTTCTAGGGCACGTACAAACGCCCTAGAAACCCATGGGACCTCAAAAACTGCCGCCAGAAGGCCAATGAAACCCTTCGCGGGTACATTCGGTGCTTCTCTCGACAGTGCAATGAGCTCCCGAACATCGCTGACGCCGACGTGATAGGAGCCTTTCTGTCCGGGACGACCTGCGAATCCCTGGTCCACAAGCTGGGACGCAGGGGCCCGCGGACTACCAAGGAACTCTTGGACATCGCCACTAGTCACGCCTCTGGAGAGGAAGCGGTTGGAGCCATCTTCGATCGCACCGATGGCAAGGCGAGACGGGACGAGGCCGCCAACGAAGGCACCTCCGACCGTCCCGCTAAGAGAAAAAATAAGAAGCAACGACGCGACAACCCGCTCGTGTCCACAACCGATCCATAAGGTAGCCGGAAGCTCGCGGAAGGCACTCAACCACTTCGAGAAAATGCTCGAGGGCCATGCCCAAACCACGCCTTCCCGGCCAAGCATCTATACAAGGAGTGCGGCCTCATGCGCAAATACTTGGCCGGGGGACTTAACAAAGGGGAGTAGGGGAAGGAACCTGTTCCCGCCACAGAGGACGCAGAGAGAAAGACGACGCCTTTTCCAACGCCGACCGGCGCCCTTATGATCTTTGGAGGATCAACGGCCTACGACTCCAGGCGCCACCAGAAGGTCATCCATCGCGAGGTCTATACCGCCGGACCGACCACGCCAGCCTTCCTCTGGTGGTCGGAATCCGCCATCACCTTTGACCGGACCGACCATCCTGATGCCGTCCCACACCCGGAAGGTACCCGCTTGTCGTTGATCCGATCATCAGTCCAAAGCGGCTCACCAAAATCTTGATGGATGGGGCGTGGCCTCAACATCATGTACGCCAAAACGCTCGATTTAAATGGGCGTCGACGAACAAACCTTCGTCCCATCCAAGCACCATTCCATGGCGTCATGCACGGTAGGCGAGCCGTACCTCAGGGTAGATCGACCGCCCGTCACTTTTGGGGATCGGTCCAATTCACGGACCGAGATCCTCACCTTCGTTATAGTGGGGTTTCGGGACTTTCCATGCCATCTGGGCGTCCATGTTCTGTGCAAGTTCATGGCCGTCCCCAATTATACATACCGAAGTCAAGATGCTGGGGCCCCAGCATCTCATCACCATTGGCACCTCTTTCCAAATAGCACTTCTGAATCACGAGGTCGAATCTCGCGGACACGCATCCGCAGCCATCGCCTCAAAGAGCTCGCCACCCTCGGGAGAAAAGGTCGTCGAAGAGGCACCCGACGCAAAAGAAATCGACCAGTCGTTCGAATCGGCAGAAGGCTCCAGGGAGGTCCTCTTGGATCCCAGCAGCTCCGAGGGCAAAAAAGTCCGTATCGGGACCGCGCTCTCCTCCAAGTAGGAAAGCGCGCTCGTCGACTTCCTCCGCGCCAACAAAGACATCTTTGCGTGGAAACCCTCGGATATGCCGGGCATCCCGAGGGAGGTCGCCGAGCATACTCTCCAAATCCTCCCGGGCTCCAAGCCAGTGAAACAATGCTGTCTTTGCTTGACGAGGAGAAACGCAGGGGCCATTGGCGAGAGATAGCCAAACCATCGGCGCAGGATTCATTAAGGAAGTATACCACCCAGAGTGGTTAGCAAATCCTGTTCTTGTCCGAAAAAAGAGCGGGAAATGGAGAATGTGTGTCGATTATACCGGCCTCAACAAAGCGTGCCCAAAGGATCTGTTTCCTTTGCCACGAATAGACCAAATAGTCGATTCCACCTCGGGGTGCGAAAACCCTCTCGCTTCCTTGACGCATACTCCGGCTACCATCAAATCGCGATGAAAGAATCCGACCAGCTCACGACATCTTTTATCACGCCCTTCGGATCGTTTTGCTACACTTCAATGCTATTCGGTTCGAAGAATGCGAACGCAGCGTACCGGTACGCATGTTAATTGCCGGAGACCTCATCGGGTGAACCGTTGAGGCCTATATCGTCGACATACATCGTAGTCAAATCAAAGCGAAGTGACCACCTTGTCGCCAACCTTGAACGAACCTTTGTGAAACTCCGAAAAGCGGCATCAAACTCAATCCCAAAAATGTGTTTTCGGGGTCCCGAGGGGCATGCTTCTCGGCTTTATCGTCTCTGAGCGTGGCATCGAAGCCAACCCAGAGAAAATATCGGCCATCACAAGGATGGGCCCGATTCAAAACATAAAGGGGGTTCAGCGGATCACAGGGTGCCTTGCCGCTCTCAGCCGATTTATTTTACGCCTCGGCGAACGAGGACTCCCCCTTTATCAACTCTTGAAGAAATCCGACCACTTCGAGTGGACAGCCGAGGCTCAGAAAGCACTTGACATGGTTAAACAATTTTTGACTAAACCTCCGGTCCTAGTTCCTCCATACGACCGAATCCCTCTGCTCTATATATCGGCCACCACCCGTGGTCGATTCGCCTTATAATAGTAGAGCGAGAGGAAGAGGGCACGCCTTTAAAGTGCAAATACCTGTTTATTTCATCGGTGAGGTGTTATCCGACTCCAAAACCCGCTACTCCTAGATCCAGAAACTCCTCTACACCATCTTCATCACCAAAAGGAAGCTACGCCACTACTTCGAGTCACACCCCGTGACAGTGGTGACGTCGTTCCCCCTCGGCGAGGTCGTTAAGTAGTCATGACGCTTCGGGAAGAACCGCAAAGTGGGCACTCGAGTGATGGATCGGGGCATTTCTTATGTCCCCGAACGGCGATCAAATCTCGGGCACTAGCTGACTTCATCGTGGAGTAGACCGAGGTCCGGATGCCACCAAAGAAATTCGATCAAGAGTCTTGGATAATGTACTTGACGGATCGGCGATGAAGAAGGGCGCGAGCAGACTAGTCTTTGTATCCCCTCGGGGTCCACATGAGGTACATGGTTTGGCTTCATTTCCCTCATCAAACAATACCGCAGAATCTGACGCGCTCATCAACGGCCTCTGAATCGCCATCGAAGCTGGGCATCCGACGCCTCGACGTCGGGGCGACTCTCGGTGGTCGTCAACCAGTCATCATGAAAGAGTCACGTTGCCACAACACCAAGATGGAGGCGTCTCATCAAGAGGTCCGATGTCCGGAGGACAAATTGACGACCTCGAACTCAATCACATCCCCAGCGCCTCAACGAAGCGGCCGACAACGCTTTGCAAAAGCAACATCCACCGTAGAGCCCGGTCCCAACGAGCATCTTTGCCGTGATCAACACAAACCCTCGATGCGCTTACGCGGGTGGAACAAGCCGACGATGGCCCTTCTAGTCCGACCCCTAGGGCCGATCCGCCAACTTCTCCGCCCGACCCCGAGGTCATGGAGCTTAAAGAAGACCCAGCAGTGGAGTCCGATCCTCCCGATGACTAGAGAACACTTTACCTCGACTATCTCCTTCACGACGTGCTACCAACCGACAAGACGGAAGCTTGACGGCTGCCACGACGACGCGCCCAAGTCCTTCGTTCTTATAGAGGGCGAACTCTACAAACGAAGTCACATCGGAATTCTGCAACTCTGTATCCCTGATGAACAGGGAAAACTCCTGCTGGGCGACATCCACGGTGGAGTATGCAGCCATCATGCCGCACCAAGAACCTTGGTTGGAAACGCATTCCGACAAGGTTTCTATTGGCCCACCGCAGTAGCCGATGCCGAGCAAATTGTACGCACCTGCGAAGGGTGCCAGTACTACGCTCGGCAAACACACCTCCGGGCCCAGGCTCTCCAGATGATCCCCATCACGTGGCCCTTCACGGTCTGGGGGCTCGACCTGGTTGGGCCACTCAAAAAAGCGCCCGGGGGCTTTACCCACCTGCTTGTCACCATAGACAAGTTTACAAAATGGATTGAAGCTCGACCGATATCCACGATCAAATCTGAGCAAGCCATGTTGTTCTTCCTCGACATCGTCCATCGCTTTGGAGTACCGAACTCCATCATTACGGACAACGGCACACAGTTCACCGGTAGGAAATTCATTCGATTTTGTGATGAACAACACATCCGGATCGATCGGGCACCGTCCGCACACCCTGAAACGAACGGGCAGGTCGAGCGTGCAAACGGCATGCTTCTTCAAGGCCTCAAACCTAGAATTTTCAACCGATTGAACAAATTTGGCTCACACTGGCTAGCTGAGCTCCCAGCCGTGCTCTGGAGCCTAAGGACAACTCCTAGCCGTGCCACCGGCTACACACCTTTCTTCATGGTCTATGGTTCCGAGGCCATTCTCCCAATGAGACCTCGACTCACGGAGCACCAAGAATCGAGCATCTGACGAAAAAGAGGGCGAAGCATCTCACCAAGACGCCATGGATCAGCTAGATGAAGCCCGTGACATCGCCTCCTCCTCCGTTCGGCTAAGTACTAGCGGTATTTGTGGTTTGGGTACCACGGCCGACGGGGTGCGGGTCGAGCCTTCAACGTCGGAGACCTCGTCCTCCGTCTTGTGCAGAGCAACAAGGACCGCCACAAACTCTCCCATACCTGGAAGGGCCCTCACGTCGTCATGGAAGTACTTCCGCCCGGTGCGCCTCTTGATTGAAAACCATCAACGGCGAGGTCTTCACCAACGCTCGGAACATCGAACAGCCTCGTCGTTTCTATCCTTAAAATAAGCTTACACTTTTCCTTATCGATTTTGTCATAACAAAACCACGACCCTTAGTGACTTCCGGCCCACCGCAAGTGGCGAGGGGTCGAGATCTCACTTTCGGGGTGGCATGTGTTCATAACATGTGACATATGTGATATAAATATTAAACTTGCAAAAAACTCATGTGTTATACTTACAAACATTCTCTAAGTTTTCCGTTCACCTCATAAACAAGTCCCAAGGGCTAAGATTTTGGGGACCGATTCTCGAATACAACTAGTAGGATCATGAGACACCCACGCCCAATGCAAGTGCAACCTCTTTGCTCACCAGGTTCAATCGAATTAGTTCGCCTACGTTCCTAGCTTCTTATGACTTAGACCATGAGAAGGGTCTGAAAGCGCCAAAATTTTTCTGTAGAAGGAGAAAGATAAAAAATTACTTGCCATAAGCAAAGGATGTAATTTTGTTCATTTTTGCACAAACTCATCACTTACAAAGCGATTTCATTACAAAAGGAACAATATACTTATAAATTCAGAGGATCATGTTACTCGGGGACATCCCACAAGGTTATTTCATTACAGTCTCTGCTCAGCTCTACTACGAGTGCTACTACGGCCACCGCACCACGCTCTCCATCGGCGACGCCCGGGGCGTATACACGGGCCAACTCGTCTACTGCGGTCGCCGTGCCACGCTCTTCATCGGCGGCATCCCGATATCTCGCTACCTCGCTGGATCCTCGAAGGCGCCACCATCTACGACGCCTCCGCTGGAGCGTCCGGGGACTACGCCATCGTCGTCAACCGCAACCTCGACAGCGATGCCACCACCATGGCGTTTGGGGACTATGCCACCCTGACAATGGCGTATGAGCAGGAAACACCTCCCGCCAAAGGAGGAGCACGGCCGACGGCAGCCGTAGCGATCGATGACGTCTGGCCCCCGGCGCCTCTTCTCCTTCTTCTTGACAAAGCGACTCCTCGGCAAGGGCAAGCGACGCACCATCTCATCTACGTTGGATAACCTCCGGCTCGACATCACACACCAGACTCACGAGCAAATTTGTGAGTTCTCTCTCTCTCTAGAATTACCCTTCCTCACTCAGGAAGTGCCGCGACGCACTAACGCGTTCGACGGAAATGAAGAAGAAGGAGAGATAGCGGCTCAGAGACAAAAGACGAGGTGGGATGAAAACTCCTCGCCCCTCCCTATTTAAAGAGGAGACGCGATAGCTAAGGAAAGGCGAAAGGTTGGAAGAAAACCCTCTCCTTCCCTCTTTAAATCTGGAATCAATGCTGATTGATATCCGAGGAGACGCGCTTGAATCGGCGGGGACGTACCCCGATTTAGGCGTCCCCTTTGGTCAAATCGAGCACCTTTGCCTAGGTATGGCCCGCCATCTTGACCCTTCTCGACGCTTGGCGATTAAAGCGCCCACATAGGCGGAACAACTTTTACGCCTCCCCATGCTTTGGACCACAGACGACCCAACGATAGGACCTTTCGGATCTCCTAGGCGGCCGTTCGCCCGAAGACACGACTAACAAGCGTCCAAAGAAAGATAAGCATCTCGACTTTCTTACTTTATGCATTAAAATTCTTTCACGAGCTTCCGACCCCGCAAGCGGCGGGGACACGAACATCGCTTTCGGGGATGCCGAGGATGTCAACCACCTAGACATCCCCTCACCCGACCCCTCCGACGCTTGAAACTAAGGGCGCGCATACGGGCACAAAGCTTTGAGTAAAATCGACCGAACTAGCAAACCCTACGCCCGATAGCTACGGTGTTTCGCTTCACCGGAAAAATCATACTCAATGCCCCCGCGTCCCTAGTCTCAAGTCTCGCCTTCTCAAAGAAGGGATCGGAGGGTCCGCCTCGAGAATCTCCCCAAAGGAGAAGCCGTCGGGTTACCCAAGTTAATCAAACGGCTCGGATCGCCACCGAGACACGAAAACAAAGAATAGCAAATCTTATGCGGTGTTATTCCAACCTCGTCACAAACGCCGGGGCCCGAGCCCATCTGGTAGGAGCTTTTTCGCCACTCATGCCACCAAGGTAACGCGTTATCGACCCCGCCTATTCGTTTCAATTATATTATACATAGGCAAAACATCCCAATGATTTGTGTCTCACCACGAAACGGCTGTCGCCTCTTTCGATATAGGTGACCATAGGTCGAGGTTCGAAGGTCGGCCCGCGAAGGCCTCGAGGCCGCCTCACGTCCGAGCGAGCCGGGGAGAGATAACCGAGACAAGCCCAGCCGCCCTACGACCCCGCCGAGCGAACAGGGGACGTCTCGACCTTCTCTCATTCGATTCTAACCCCGAGCCAAACCCACGTAATCTCCATCGAGGAGAGGCCATCGGCCCCCGAGCTTATCGAACGACTCGGGCATCTACCGGGAGGCGGGTTAAGAAGTTGTGGAGTGCCACCAGAGGGCCTGCCGACCCCATCAAGAAATGATGGACCTGATTCCACAAAACGTGCAGTTAGTGAGCTCGTTGAGCGCGACACTTGAGCCGTCGAGGCAAGTGTCGTTCACTCAACCCTCCAATTGCGAAAACCGAGGATGGGGTGACACGCAAATATGTAAATGACCCTATTAGACCCTAACAAGGTTCGGGGCTTGAGCCAAATAATCTGAGGACACGAGTTTGAAGGCCCCACCTTGCCGAGCCCATAGAGTCCCCAGGTTGGGGATTTCTGTTGGAAGGCAGTATGGGAATATCGCGATGACGTCCATGGACTTCGTCAACCACATCACCAAAACCATAGTTTCGATCTCCAAGAACCCCGACCCCGGCAAAAATGCAAGGGATCGGACCTTGCTCGGGGTCTGTTAAGAATACGTCTACCTCCTTTCTTTCTTTCTCTAACAATCTCCTCGCATTATAACCAGCGGTATAATTGAGAGAACAGATTGGTAAGATCGTAAAAAATCAAACAAAACAAAATTACGACGCAAAATCACGAAAAGCGTCCAGACCCGAGAAATACTGACACTTGTCCACATATTACATATAAGTTATTCTCAAAATTGTTCGACTAATTACTCCCACGGAGGGAGAACCATCTCTTTCAGATTGTCTGCCAGGTTTTTTGCAAGGGGAGCAACCATCTTCTCCATTTCCTCCAGCTCTTCATCCTCGTAGGTGGACGGGAAGCCTTCGCTCATCACCTTCAGGTTGATTTCCTTCCCATAATGAGCGTGGGCGATGGTGAAGGCCTAGGTAATCCCGGCATGGAAGGCACTCTCCTCAAGCTAGCCCACCCGAGCCGTGATACCTGCGACACGAGCCGCGAGCGGGCTGGTCTCCATCGGCTCCGTCACATTTAGGGCATTAAGGACCACCCCGACCGTAGCCTGTAGAAGATCGTGCTCGTCGCTCTCAACCTAAAGGGTCCTTCGTGCATAGGCAGCCTCTTTTTCCAGCTTGACGGAGGCATTTTCCGCACTCAACCTTCGGTTCACCGCGTCACCAAGCTCCGCCCGGAGAGAGCGGACCACCTCGACGTCCTCGTCCACCTTCTGCTGGAGGGCCGTGGCCCTACTCTCGGCCTCCCGCCGGAGTTCCCGCTCCATCTCTAGCTCCTTCAGGACCTTGCCGGCCTTCTCATTAGCCGCGGCATTCCTCTGCAGCAGCTCGTCTCGCTCTTTTTGGAGTCTGGCAATCTCCTCTCCCTCCAACTTAGACCTCGCCGCTGTGGGTCCTCGAACATCCTGTGGGCCTCCTCCACGTCTGACGCTTTGGGTCTCCCGCTCTTTGGCGGCAAAGAAAGTCAGGCGGCCATGTACGCTTTCATTGGCCGGACCTCCTCGGAGAGGCGATCCCACTCCATATTTCGCTTTCATGGAGGAATTGGGATTTATTCCGACTACGAGCAACAAGAACTCAAGAGGAAGAAGAAGACTGGTATCAGAAATGTGAAAACACAAAAACATACGAAGAAAGAAGAAAGCCCAGAAAATACCTGAGTGGCAGGGATAACGACCTCACGGAGGGCACCTCTGGCCTGGTCCAGGGCGTTCAGCATACTCGAGATCCCGATGTCAAGACCCTCCCGCTCCATGCTCTCGGAATGATCATCGAGCGAGAAAAGAGCCGACGTCGGGTCCTGAGCGGCCATCCACTGGAGCGGCGGCTCCCCTCGCGCAGGGGAGCGGTTTCCTCCCGACAAAGGGGCTGGTGGCGGCTCCCTCCTAACCCTGTGCGGCACCACCGCCGCACTCGAGGACCCTCCGGCTGGACCCTCCTCCGTCTGGGCCGCTTCGAGCGCCACGGGTGGATCCACCAAGGTCCCTGGTGGCGCGGACTGCACTGCGTCCTCAAGCACCGCCGCGGCCGCGCTCGGCTGATCCTAGCTTGGCGCGGTCATGACCACCTCCACCGGCGGTATGTGGCCCTCGGCCGGCTGTTCCATGACCGCCATGGAGGAGGCCGCTCGCTCAGTAACCTCCGCGGGCGTGGGAGCCACCATAGGCGTCGTCGGGTCGACCAACGCGGTCCCGATTTCGGCACCACTCCTGCCCGAAACGAGGGTGACTCCAGGCGACGCCGTCTGTCCCGCTTGAAGGGCGAGACTCTTCTTGGGCGCCAGCCCCAGGGGGTGACCCGTCCGCAAGAACCTGCACAAAGGTAATAACCATTAAGTCAAAATAAAATTGGAAAAAGGATGAAAACAGAGGAATCAACAGCTTACGTTGACGTCCTCGGCCGGCGGAAGCATTTTGGGGATGGATCCCCAGATCCCTGCCCTGACTCATCTGGGCGGGACCGTTTCATGCCTGCCCCCTGCTCCGGGGCAGGGGGGTTCATCTCGTCGGGCGTGGCACCGGAGCCGTCCCCTTCCATCGTCTCACAGGGTGCAGCACCGGAGCTGCTCCCCTCCATCGTCGCCTCGAGAATGGCGGCGGCAGGTCCGCCCCCCCCATCCACCGGTCCTCGGCCGGCACGCCGTGCGAAGCGGCAGACTCGCCGGCCTCCACTGACCTCATCGATCTACTTCCCTCCGCGGGGAAAGCGAAGGGCCCCTGCACGGATGGGTGTCCACTCGTTAGCGTGTCCTCGTCCTCCAGGACGTCCCAATCCACGCCGATGGCTACCTCGTCGTCGTCATCATCATCATCGTCATCGTCGTCGTCCTCACTGCTCACGTCCTCTCCCCGATCCCATGCCTCCTGCTTCAGTCGTTTCGCCTTCTTCATCTCTTCCCTTGCTTTCTTGTCCCGCTCGGCCGTGTGAGTCGATTCACGCCGCCACGACCTTGTCCTTGGCGGTGGAACTGGTTGTCGCCAAAGACCAAAGACCCTCGGCTGGTCCCAACGTCATAAAGCAAGTGTTAAAAAATGGAGATCCAGGAAACAAGAAAAGAGCACGGGAGAGGAGAACATACGAATTCAAAGAATCCAGGCTCTGGCCGCATTGGGGGGTGTCCGGACACCGGATACACAATGTCGAGGACCCTGCCTGCAGAATCCTTCGTCGGCTCCGTCGCCTCCTTGATGCGCTGCGCCACTTCCGAGTAAGGGAGCGCCTCGTCAACAAGCACCGTCCCTCGAGCGATATTCCGGGCATCATCCGATGCAGGGGAAGCACACGCGCCATCAGAGGCGCCACCCTCCTAGCGTGGTAGGCACCGATAATCCCTGTCCCCTTTACACCCCGACCCTTCAGGGCTTGGAGGGCGGAAAGAAGGTCGGAGATGTGTTTCTTGTCCTTGATCTGGACGCCCCAGCCCCACGACTCCGGAACGTCCACAATAAGACGTCCAGTGTACTTCGGTAGGGTGGCACTTGTGTCATCCCTAACGTAAAACCACTGCGAGTGCCATCCCTTGTTGGATGTCGCCAGACGCATGTATGGGTAACCTTCGACCGGGTATGGCGCGAGATGAATGCCGGCACACCCCATCGGCGCGTTCACGTCTTTCCCCCAATCTTCCTCTTTGATGGACTAATGGTAAAGAAATACGCCCACAGATCAAAGTGGGGATCGATCCCGAGAAACCCTCGCACAGGGCAACAAATGCGCCATGTCTTTGAATCCCATTGGGAGTTAGATCTTTGCAGCTCTACCTCATAGTAATCCAACAGCCCCGAAGGAATCTATCGCTGGTACCCGAATCTCCGCTCATGGAAGATGGCAAAGAGACGACATACCCTTCAGCGGCACCGGCTCACCCTCGCCGCCAGTAGCAACCACTCCTCGGACGGGCGGATGGCGGAGAAGGCCACGGCGACGAGGCCCTCAGACACCGGAGGTGATGTTTGATCTGCCCCACAACTCCATTAAAGCGAGGGGAAGGGCAGCGCGAGCTTGACGGCGGCCGGAACACGAACGCAGCCGGTCGACGGTGGCGATCTGGGCGCGAGAGGCTGGGGACGATTAGCGGCGGATGTTTCGAACGTAAAAGGCGGGGAGCGAAATCACGGAACCTTGGGGCGAACCCGTGGTTTTATAGGGGGCGGCGACGGACGCGAGAAGGGCAACCGTCGCCTCGATCTCCGGGCTCGCCACGCGTGCCACATCGTCACGTCATGGGACACGCGCCGCGATCCTTATCCTCTCACCCCAAAAATCTCGGCGGACGGATCGCCTTCCCCAGGTGAATCCGGACTCTCTACCCATCTGGGAAACGCAAGCCACAAAGGCCTGTTTCTTTTCTCTTTGGCGTGCAGAGCAATGCTGGGAGAGGCTCAAAAGTCAAAACCATCATATCATGAGCCCATACCTGCCTTGGGTGGCATTCTCAGAACTAACCCGACATCCTCAGGGGACATCGACAGTATTGTAGGCGCTTATCTTCCTTCGCACTCATCAGAATGAAGAACCAGGCCGGGTAGACGTGAGCCACAAGACTAAGTAGAGTACGCATCCTAAAGCCCTCACCTTTGTAAAGCCAGCCTCTTCATCTATAAAAGGGGATGCGCTTCCTCCATAAAGAGGAGGGAAAAAAGAGATCGAACGAGACGACTCTCAGATACGCACAGTCAAGTTGCGTCGAACCTCTTGACATCCCTTGAACCCTTCCATCAGAGACTTGGGACCAGTCCCTCTCTCGATCGTTTGTACCCCTTACTACAAGCGTTCACGGTGCTAATAACACGAGCAGCAACAAACTGGACGTAGGGACTTTCGGCCCGAACCAGTATAAATCTTGTGTCCTTTAGCGCACCATCCGAGCCTAACGCGCATTACTATAAATTTACTTGCCGGTGCTTATACGAAACACCGACGCTTAGAGTCTTTTATTTTTCTCCTGTCGGGTATGTCTTGTTGAGTACAATCGAGTACTCAGGTTTTTATTTCCTCTGTTGCAGGTGATCGAGGGATGGTAGACGTCTTTTATGTGGAAACCTCCTAGTGGGCTCAACGATGATTTCTTTACGTTGCTGACGTAGAGTTTATTCAAAATTTTCACAAAATATTTTTACAAAGGAAAAGACTTACAGCTTGTTATCATTCCATGTATATAATTGTTCCTCATGTTAACGCTTAAACTTGTCGTTATATACATTTTCGCTGAAAACTCTGATAACATTGTATATTTCGCTCTTATAATCAATTGTGGTAATATTCTGCTATTGTAATAAAGTGATGTAAGAAATGGTTTAAGAACACTGCAAACTTTATTCTTTCATTTATGATCCTGATGAAAAAATGTGGATTTTCGAGGTCTCTTTGGGGTGTGCTCGACGGAACAGCACGATTTAGTACACTCTCTTAAGTACTTGATGTCTAATAAAAGACAAATACTCTTGAAGGAACATTAGATTAGACGGTTATGTCACAGCAGTATAGGTCTGTAAGCGAATATTTGTAATCCATACTGCATTGCAGACCGCTGAAATACCTGGAACAACCCAAGCTCTGGAAGGCCAATCTTCCAGACCGGAACATTTCTCTTGTAGGACTTGTGCGGATTGAAGTGAGTGTTCTGAGGTGCGCTAGGCTCATGAACTCTCTGGACGAGTAGTATAGGTCTGTAAGCGGCTGCTGGTGCTCTGGACTGTTTTGACTTTTGAGCAAAGCGACCTTTGTATTTTTTCCGCCCGTTCATTTAGCTTTACTGATGCACTTGCTTTCTGATTTTCTGAATGATATGAACTCAATTTTGCAGCGTACAGGAGCATTGTCCATCGAACTTGCCTGATCTTCAACTGTTAGCTTAGCTGATGTCAAAAGGACGTTAATTAAAATTTTAGGGCCTGATTGGTTCATAGCCAAATTTTGGTCGGTATTCCTAGTGCGGGTGGACGCCCATGGTTGCAGTCCGCTTCTGCGCCTGAGTTACTGCTCCTAGGAAATTGGGCCCTCACTTGTGCCTCTGTCCGGTCGACAGTGCCCCATCTGCTTTCCGCCCGCACCCCCTTCGCTTTCAGCCCGCGCCCTCCGCTTGCCGCACCCGCATGCTGCGCGGGGATCGCCTGAGCCCCTGCCGCCTCGCCCTCCGCTTCCCACAACCGCTGCCAAGCAGCGCTCCATCCCCACGCGCATGCACGACGCCCAAGCGGCTGCAACAGGCGGTTGTGACAGGATGGGTCACATTACAACATGTGCAACATCCCGATCTACTTTTCTAGATAAAACACTTGCAACATACATACGAAATAGCTGAAACATTTGCAACATGCGTCTAAAACACTTGCAAAACACTTGGAAACTTTTGAAAAAACCATTGCAAACATATGTAACATCCAGATGTAACACTTACAACATACGTGTAAAACATATGCAACATCCAGGTAAAACGCCAACAACGAATGTCTGAAAAAAACAGATGAAACATTTAGAACAAACAACTAAAACATACATGTATAGCCATTGCAACATCATGATCTACTTTTACAACATCAAGCTGATGAAACATTTAGAACAAACAATTGAAACATACATGTATAGCCATTGCAACATGTGCAACATCATGATCTACTTTTGTAACATCAAGCTGAAACACTTGTAACATCCAAATGAAACATCTAAAACACTTGAAACACAAGCTTGCAACAGGAGCTGTGCCATGTCGCCTTGCTGCTTGGACGAGGTACCCGAGCAGCGTGGGCACGTCGGCCAGGAGCTTCCACACGTCGAGGTTGAGTTCCCGCCAGGGAGGTCCGCGTTGATGAGGTCCCGGACGAAGTCGTTTTGTCGTCCCCCACGCCGCCGAAGACGTCTGACTCGTCGACCATGCCGGCGTCGACGAGGTTCTGTTGGAGGAGTGGGCGAGGCGTGGCAACAGAAGCGGCGCGCAGCGGCGAGGCGGAGTGGGGCGGGCATCCGATGCGGTGAAGCCACGACTAGCGTAAGCGAATGGGGATTTCTGTCGATGAAGATTCTGTCTGTGGAGTAGAGATGGAGGAGAGAGCGTAAAGGGCCGATTGGCTATTGGGCCCGGTCACTGCACAGGCCCAGGAACAGGGCATCCGGATGCACACGTTCGGACAGACGCCCTGACCATAGCATTACCCAATTTCGGTTGCCAAAACTTGGACAAGCCTGGTTTTTTTGCCTTTATTTGATTGGTTAAGAATATTTGCCATTGCCTCACATTTAATTAGCTAAATCTATGGTAAATATTTTTTTCGACTTTTGGCAATTTTGGTTGCCAAATCGCTAGCTTTGTAATTTTTTTGAAACGGAAAATGTGAAAATCCTGAAACCCGAAATGTCAGCTAGTTGGACCATATCTTCACGAGTGTTTCGAATTCATAAAATTTCCCAACCATAGAAATCTTCCAATTATTCGATTCCCAAGCCACTAGGGCTCTTGGAAGAACAACAGAATCGGGCAGGAAACCGAAAAGAGGCAAGTAAAGAGTCCTCGCTACTGTCGCCTGGGTCAAGTCATCTTCTTGCTTGCCAATCCGTCGCTCCACCTGAACACACCGGCGAAGAGAAGGAGAAGAAGCGATGGGTGTCACCAAGCACGACGTCGAGGCGGCCATCACCTCCGCTCTCAGCCCTTCCAATCTCGTAAGCCTCTTGTCGCTCTAAACCCGCGAATCCATCGATCTCCATCGTAAACCCTAACCGCATCGCCTCTGTGCTTCTGCAGGTGGTGACCGACACATCCGGAGGGTAAGCTCGCTCGCTCCCTCCCAATGCCTAAACTTTTTATTATTAGCATCTTCAGTTGTTGACTGACCAACAAAGAACGGATCTTTGTTGCGTTGTTGATTGATTCAATTCGTTGGTGCGAAGGTGTGGAGCGAGCTACGAGATCGAGGTGGTGTCGGAGAAGTTCGAGGGGAAGCGGTTGCTGGAGAGGCACCGGATGGTGAACACCGCGCTGGCGCCTCACATGGCGGAGATCCACGCCGTCTCCATCAAGAAGGCGCTCACCCCGGCTCAGGCCCAGCCCCAGCCGGAGCCGGCCGCCGATAAGCTTCAGGCTGAAGTGCTTAATTAACACCCCCAAAACGGTTTGATCACATATGCTGATGCATCATTAGTCCTTGAGTGAAGCTATGCATAACGCATCTGTGTAATATGTGGTCTCAACTACATCGACTATCTGCTTGAATAATGTGGCGGATGCAATTGCTAAATTGCAGGATGTTATCCTTGACTGCTTAGATACTTCTGCACTATGCATTTAACTTCTGAAGTTGTTCTGGGTGCTTTTACTGTTCCTATGTCTTTTCTTGCTTGTAGGGGTTTAGTATTCTTTAACCTTGTGGTTTTTACTCTTGCCAGCATGTCGAACCATGATGGTCTGCAGTGGGGAGTGGGGTGTGCTGACGGCATCTTGTTTACATAACATTTTCCTTTCCAAATTGATGATCCCATGTGTGTCCTATGCTGATATAAAACTGGATACAAGTATTTTTAGTGCTGTAACTGCAATGGTTTACACAGTTTAAGCTGCAAAAATCATATATACAAACTCCTATGTCATAGCGTGTTTGTAGTATTGCTTTGAGTTCTCGTGAAATAACTTGATACTGGTGTTAAAATTTCTATTTGTCATGAACATTCCAATGTGCTAGTGCACGTTTGCATGGACCCATGAGCAGTAGCACATTGATCACATAAAAATCGAACTGGTGGCGCCATAGCTCACTTCTATTTGCAAGTGTTGCTAACATGTCTGAATACACACAGTTTTGTCTTAAGGCAACAGAAATATGGACTAGCGTACCTTGCTTCTATTGGTATACTTGCATACCATAACTTTGAAGACCCTTTCAGGAAAATCTGAAGACAGAGGACCTTGTGAGCGACTATTTCCGCCTATGGTCCCTAATCGCTGACAGTGGTTTCTCGGCGGATGATCCGAAGGAAGACATGATCAATTGGACCCAGGAACCTTCAGGTCAGGTGAATACACGGCAAGATCAGCTTTTACAGTACAGTTAGGCGCCCAACATCGATTTCTGGCTATTATTTTTTAACCGTGGGTTCCGGCAGGCTGCAAGATCTTCTTGTGGCTACTGCTGCAGAACAGAGTTTGGACCGCGGGCTGTTTGTTGGCCAGAGAATGGGTGAACGACTACTGCCCTCTCTGTGAAAGAAATTGTCGGTGTTTTCGGACTATCGACGAGTAAATTTGTATTTGCGTGTCTGGCTAGGATGCTGTGCTCGGAGGACACAAGGGTTTATACTGGTTCGGGTGGAACGTCCCTACGTCCAGTTCGCTGCTGCTCGTGTTACCGGCACTTGGTTTGCAGCAGGGGTTACAAACAAGCGAGAGAGGAAGAGGATCCCAAGTCTCTGGTGGAAGGAGTGAACGGATGTTGAGAGCTCGCTTGCTGCTCAGCCGTGTGATCGTGTCGTGCTCCTATGTTTTTTCGATCTCCCTCCCCTCGTGGGGTGTCCTGCTTTCTCTTTTATAGGCGAAGGAAAAGCGCGGGTTACAGAGAAGAAAAATAAGAAGAACGAGAGAGAAGAAGGCTTCCAGCGTCGTCGGGTCCTTCTCCTTCATGCGGGTCCCGTCAATCCTGTAGATATCAACAGGGACGACTCCATGTCGTGGCCCTGTTCGTCACTGGCGCCATGCGCGGGCATCATCTGCCGGTCATGGCGTTCTACTCCGTCTCGACGGACGTCGTGTTGAACTGACGCGCTTGTCAGTGTTCGTATGAGAATTAAGCAGAACAACACCGGCATGCGCCGGCACTGTTCTTGATATGAATCCCTAAGTATGGCCCGTCATGGCAGCGGGTTAGATCAAGGCGTGCCAACCTCTTCCATGGCGTCAGAGTTTTAACCCATGCCCATACGCTTGGACCTGGAGTGGTTGGCGGCGGTATGGGTCCCCATCGGACGAGACGAAACCCGCGCCCTCGAGGTCGGGCGAGATGGAGCCCGCGACCAAGGGGTCGGGCGAGACGGAGCCCGCGGCCTCAAGGACGGGCAAGATGGAGCCCGCGGCCTCGGGGTCGGGCGAGACGGAGCCCGCCGCCTCGGGCGAGATGAAAACCGCGTCCTTGGGGTCGGGCGAGACAGAAACCGCGTCCTTGGAGTCGGGCGAGACGGAAACCGCGTCCTTGGAGTCGGGCGAGACGGAGCCCGCACCCAAGGGTTCGGGCGAGACAGAGCCCGCGGCCTCGAGGTCGAGGCGAGACGAAGCCCGCCGCCTCGGGCGAGACAGAAACCGCGTCCTTGGGGTCGGGCGAGACGGAGCCCGCACCCAAGAGGTCAGGCGAGACGGAGCCCGCAGCCTTGGGGTCGGGCGAGACGGAGCCCGCTCCCAAGGGGTCGGGCGAGACCTTTTAATATGTCTCGAGCCATCCGAGAAAATCAACGTGGGCGCTAATTTCCTTGGTTTGGGTATCTCTAATATCGATACCCAACGGAAACTTAGAAAAGGCATCTCATCTTGGAATGCCCCTTCAGCACAAAGTATTTGGAAGTGAAGTGTTCGGAGCAGCTCACCGCACCTGATCCCTAAATTGTGGTGCCATAGTGCCTAACATACAGCCTGTTTGGTTGGCTGGTGGATCTCGTAAATGATCGTAAATTTTCAACCGGAACAGTATTTTTCTCTTACACTAAATCAGCCAGCAGTACTTCTTCACGATCCAACAACGAACAAGCCCAGCCAAACGAACAGGCTGATAACCTGCAGGCTTGGTTAACGAGAGAATTCCTCCATTAAAAAAGATCGTAATCCCCACTGGAAAAGTTCAGCGGTCTTCAGCGTCACTGCTCCAACTTTTTTTTGCCCTCCATGCCACTACCGTCAGATTGGGCCCTAACGGTGTCAAACTGCAGGTGTGAAAAGTCAAAAATACTCTTAAGTCTAAATATGTCATTAATCTTTTTTAACATCTTAACGACTTCAAATGGAAAAACTCAAAACTAGAAAGTTGTAGATCTCATATAGATCTATAATTTTCATCTAAAAATTATCTTTTTTTAATTCCGCAAAAAAAGATATGATTTGATATGATTAATATATCTTAGAAAAATCATATCTTTTTACGGTATTAAAAGAATATAATTTTTATATGAAAATTATAGATCTCGACGGGATCTACAACTTTCTAGTTTTGAGTTTTTTCATTTAAAGTCGTTAAGATGCTTAAAAAATTAATGACATATTTAGATTTAAGGGTATTTTCGATTTTTCACACCTGCAGTTTGACACCGTTAGGGCCCAATCTGTCGACAGTGGCATGGAGGACAAAAAAAAAAGTTAGAACAATAACGCTGAAAACAACTAAACTTTTTCAGTGACTCACAGGGGGACTGTAATCTTTTTTAAGGGCTCACGAGCATTTCCCCTTGGTTAATTGGTTTACAGACACGGTGAAGAATGGAAGCAGGCGGCTCACTCCCTAACGATTCTGACAGAAGAAGGAGAGAATTTCTGTGGAAAGGAAGAGTCAGAGTCAGCGGACTCGATCTTCTTTGAATCCTTGATGAAGCATATCCTTTTGGGGAGCCGCGGGAGATTAAGATCTCAAACTTCTGGTAGATATGCATTGAGCGAATAATCTCTAATATCTGCTTTCCTACACCTTACTGGCAGCCTGCTTACAGTAATTCTCTCTTATTAATATATATAAGCCGGATAACAACCGGATCTTTCAGGAAAAAAACATTGAAGACATGATACGATTCAGCTAAACTATGTAGTAATCTATTCAGTACTCTAATCTATTTAAGTACAGAGATGAATATATTTTCTTTTCTTTTTTGAAAGATTTTGTTGCCCGGCTTTATATTAATAAGAAGAAAGCAGAGTTTACAACTTCATGCGCGAGAGCGCAGCCGCTTGTAGCAGACAGCTACAGGGGGATCAAAAGGCATAAGCTAATTACTCCTTAAATTAGACGCAGCCATTAGGGGTCTGAGGACTATCCCTCCAGCACTTGCCCACAAGGAGCATTCATCTCTCATCATAGCAGACACCTGCATGGCCGAACTCGTGGAGTTTGTAAGTACTGCAGCGTTTCTTTATGAAAGTATGTTTTCACCTGTCGTTCTGTTTGAGCTAGCTACACTGTGGAGGCTTTCGGCCAAAAAGGACCCATAAACTTTCAACCATGCCAGATTATGGCTGTTCCTTCAATCCTTTTTGTGGGCAGTTCCACATGATGCTTGCAGTAGCGAAAAAGTTTGTCAATTTATTTCATTGCTTCTGAATGAAGTCCTGATTTGAGTAGTGTTCCTGGGCCTGTTTATTTTGTGCAAGCAGAAATGTAGCGCAAGAGCGTTATTTGTCTTGCAGTTCATCGAAACGCTGCTGTTGCCCAGAGTTTCGTACTGGCGGTGCATTCAGACAGCTGGACCTGAATCGTGGCCATGGCGAGTTCGCGACAATACAGCCCTCTGGTTTTTCTTTCAGCACCTGAGGAGAACATTTATTTATCTCTTTATACGATTTCCGCATCAAAAGCGGGCTAATGGATAGGGCCACGTCGCCCACAAACCTGCTAGGTGTTGAATCTGCCCAAACGTGATATGGACCGTCCGATCGGGCCTGTAGCGGATCTATCACCCGTTAAGCTGTCAACTCGAACAGTCGCGAATCCTCGCGAACCTGCCGGCTCCCGCTGCCCTCCGCCGCCCCCGCAACGGCCTCCGCCACCCGGCGCGGGCGGGGCCAGTGGCCCCAGCGCGGGCGGGGTACGGGCGCCGTGGGCGCGGCGTTCCCGGCCATCCCGACGCCAGTGGGGGCTCCATCGGCCCCGGCGACCCTGGCCGCTCCGATCCCGGCCATCCCGGCGCGGGCGGGGGCCCCAGCTGCCCATGCAACACCGGAGCGGCCGGCGGTGTGGGCGTGGCGACTCTGGCCACCCTGTAGCGGGCAGCGGGCAGCGGGCGCAGGCACGGCGGCTGCGGCCACCCCGGCGCAGGCGTGGGGCTCCATCCACCTTCCGGGCTGTAGCAAACGCGGCATCGGCGACTTGTCCCTTGGTCATCTGCACTCGCACTCGGGTGTCCCTCAGTTTGCTGGTTCCCAAACCGAAGGGGCCTGAGGCGACGTCGAGCTACAGCCGACAGGAGGCCGTCCTCCTCCTCCTCTGACCTCACCCCTTTGCCCGCTCCTAGGTGAGGTGAGCCATCGTGAGATGCTTGTGTGTGCAGGGAGATGATCTATCGATTGGCATCTAAGGGCAAGAGATGAACTGTTATTCCTGAGTTAGATGTGCATGTGTGTCTGTATCCAATAGTCAGCATGTTAGATTCGTGAAGAAATCACTCACTGTGCAGAAAATATTGTTCTAGCTGAAAATTTACGATCGTCTGCCACGATACAAAACGAATGTGAGTGATGTTTGCCTGGATACTATTAGTTTAGTGAGTGAGGATTGTTAGGTATAATAGTCAGGGGTATTAATGTTTCTATTTGTCGTCATCATCATTCTATCCTACTGCTTGCCATCTTGCAACAGTAATCTCTCTATTTTTCATTTGGCTTGATTTGACACATCTCTATATTATCGTCGAGTTCAAAGTCTCCAAAGCAAGGTTCATTGTTGAAGAGTTGATATACTTTGTTGTGAAGACTCGAGGTATTTGTTGAAGTACATGTTGTGAAGGCACTACCCTCTTGTGGAGATCATTTCTACATCAACAATGTTCAAGAGTTGCACGCTTCGACGACATCTTTTATATTTGGATTTGGATGTAATTCGTCTCTTTTATTTTTCAAGTCTATTGTGTAGTGCCAACTCTCCGAATGCAACGACATTGCATTCATGTTGCATTTGAGAGGTGGTGTTAAGGTAGAATAGTCAGGGGTATTAGTGTAATCTCCCTAGTCTAGGGTTTCTCTCATGTGTCCCATGTACCTATATATTGTCCACCTTTGGGCCTCAACAGTATCATCTAATTTAGTCTCCCTTTATTCATAACAAGGACGTGACCTATCTTGCTGCGAATGCACATTCAAATGTTTGTTTCATGGATTGTTTTAGTTAGAATCTAAGACAGCTAGAACTGAAAATTCAGAAGTGATCTTTTTAGTACCGTTGCACGTCTGTAATTTTCATGCCACTACCATGTCCCAATTGATTCTTAACCTTAAATTTGTCCAGCCATTACATATGCTTCAACTGAGCTAAACAAGAATTATCCTTGCCTCTGAACTGCATTAGAAGTAGGCATTAAGGTTTAATAAATATTATCCCAACTCATGGTTGAATAAATCTAGTATGCTAATTGGTTAAATTAGTTGTGGAAAAATATCTATCTAATAGTATATAGAGTATCCGTGATCTGTGTGTTCCTATCCCAACTCATATGGTTCTCAACTATTTATTTATTTTTTCCTAAAGTTTTAAGGTGCTCTGTACTGATTTGGATAAATAGTTAATTAAATAGGTGCAATTTTGGTATATTATGGTTTCATGATTTCATCTGCTGCTCCTTTCTACAATTTGATCTGCACCTAACTTGTGATACACAATAGGATGATAAACAAGTGCCCACTGCAGTATTGTAGATTGCTGAAAACTTAATGTTTAATTTTTTATTGTGCAAGTTAGACATTGCAGACATCGCGGTGCTACATTGCGAGATAGATGTACGGGCATGATAATTTCTTGCCTTGTAGCTTACCCCAGTACTCCATTCTAAGTTCTAACTGTGAGTTTCTTTCATGCTATGCTTCTACTGTCTAATGAGAAATATTCTGATTTGTAAATTATTGCTTGTGACTTGTGAATTTAAATTTACTAAGACCTTGCTGTGATGACCAATGATTTAAATTTACTAAGTTCTGATTTGTAATCTATTGGATAACCAATTAGTTCGGGACTGAAAAGTCGTGCACTCTTCATATTTTGGTGTTTTAAATGACAGTCAAGTCATATACATGTATTAGGAGCAGGTAAGGTAGACACTGTCTATCTCTCTACTTTCTGGACTGAAGTTAGAATTCTTGAACTTAGAATCATTTACTATCCTATATTGGAGTGCATATTAAGTTTTATAATCAGGGCCTAACAGTTGTTGGAAGCTCCTCATCCAAATAATCATAAACATACTTGATACCATATCTGTGTTTCTTACACATGAGCACGCTTTCTTTGTGATATCCTAATATTCCCACTCCTGTCGCATTGCTCTATGCGGCAGCATATTATCAGCACAACCACATCTCTTTGAGGTTTGATTTCTCATTCCACTATTTTTTCACAGCAAATGGATGCTGCTTAGACGAAGTTTGTTACTTATTTAAAATATGGTTCCACCAGCACTAACTAATAAGGTTATGTAACGTTGTTTGATGTTCTATTCCTTTTTATCTCTCTCAGTCAGTGCAATTTCTGCTATACTGATTTCAGAGGAAAATGGTGGACTTTTCCATTGAAACATCGTGTACTAATATAGACTATAGAACAACTGACCATGTCTACTTCTATCAAGTACTGTTTTTTCACTCAAAATATATAGTTTCTGCAGTAGCCTGCTAAAAGTTACAACTCTAAAATTACAGAAAAAGAAATAGAACCAAATGCTGACAATGATGGTAGAATAATACTAGAGAATAGCGCAGAACCCTTACTAAGTCCTCAGTCCCAGTTGTAGAAGTTCCTGGAAGTGTAATTAAAATGCATATTGACAGACCTAATGTGTTTTATCTCCCTCCTAAGCTTCACAGACAAAAACTAGTAGCTTTTGTATACTCACAGGTTGCAAATGAAGCTGTTGTAAAGTTCCATTTACAAAATTTACAGGATAAACCTCAAAGATTCTAACTTGTATTCCAAAGTATCTTACTATTCAGGTGATCTGTTTTTTTTTACAAAATTGAGCTTCTGCTCCTTTAGCAATGAATGTTACAGGTAAGATACAACACCGGTACTCAGTTATAAAAAAAAACACTGGTACTTACCCAATGCTCTAATAGACGTTTGGTCTGCAAATGTTTTTTTTAAACAATTGAATATTTAGCTTATGGAAGGAACTGAACTGATTATTCAAGTCACACAAATTACTCCCTCAACCCGATCTCCATATTCACGCCGTCACCATCTTCAGTGTATCATCGTATCATGACCTGGTGCTTCATGTAGGGCCGCGCCACTGTTTCTAGTTTATTTTAAAGTAGCACTGCGAGTGTACCGTGTCCGTGTAGGAGCATCGACGCACGCAGCTCTATGGCACCACGGTGTACTGAAAGGCGGCGTCTCGTACCTGAGTGCTCGAAGCTTCGGCCGAATCCTCTCCGTGGAAAGAGAGACGTGGCCTTGTTTAGTTCCTCCATGTTTGGACACATACTTAAATATAAATTAAAAAATAATTAATTATATAGATTATGATTAATTTATGAGACAAAATTTTTAAACATATTTAGTTTATGATTTGATAATGTGATGCTACATTAACACATGACAATGACATATTAATTAGTCTTAATAAATTTATCTCACGGATTACTGAAGACTTATGTAATTTATTTTATTATTATTATCTAAACATTCATATATAACATATTTCGATGTGACATCAATATAATGTTCCTAAATTTTACTCGCTGAATTTAAACACCACCGAATTATTTCCCATCAGTTGGAAACTTGAAGTGTGCCGTGGGGGGTCATAGCCTCATAGGCGTCGCGTCGAGGAAGCTGAAAGAAGTCGCGAGAAGCGGTGCGCCGTGGCAGGCCGCAGGTGGCAGCCCAACCCGCGTGCCAGACCCTGCCGAGCCCCATATCTCCCTGGCACGCGCGGCCGGTCGGCCTGTCGGGCTCGGGCAACCTGCACGCTGCGGCTTGGGCCTGGGTGCAGCAACCACACCGTGCCGAGCTGAACAAAGGAACAAGCAAGCGAGCGCGCACGGCACGGGAGGCAGAGAAAATGAGCGAGGCGGAGGACGGGCACGCGGGATCCTCTCGTCCCTGTCGCGGAGGTCCGTGGCCGCGCACCCATGGCATGACCTCGAGATCGGTGAGACAGCTCTCCCCGTGCCCATGAGACTTCATCTTCTTTCCACAACCAGTACCACCGCGCGTTCTGTTTTCAGAGGTGTTTAGCTGCTCTCAGTGCTAACTCCGGAGGTTCCTCTTCCTCTCTGTACGTGCGTGCAGGTCCTGACGCTCCCGCTGCGTTCAACGTTGCAAGTAACACACGACTTTAGTACTACCCATCAAAATTTTCTTCTTCTTCTTCTTCTTTCCATGTACGTACGGCTGTGACCGTTGAGATAGGTCGTGGAGATCTCGAAAGGGAGCAAGGTCAAGTACGAGCTCGACAAGAAAACGGGGCTCATCAAGGTCAGGAACTAAACTGCCAAGTCAGCTCGCCATGGTCAGTGTCCACTGTCCAGTAGTGTCGTCACGTACCGGCACCAGGTTTCAAAACGTGAGCTATCCTGTCAGGTTGATCGCGTGCTGTACTCGTCGGTGGTGTACCCGCACAGCTACGGCTTCATCCCGCGAACGCTCTGCGAGGACAACGACCCCATGGATGTCTTGGTGCTCATGCAGGTGTGTACTCTAGCTCCTGGACTAACCAACCACAACCAGTGCCGACTTCTCGTCTCAAGGGAAGCCTTGTACTGAAGATGCAACCGTTTGTGATCATCGCTTGCAGGAACCAGTTCTTCCTGGCTGCTTCCTCCGAGCCAGAGCGATCGGCCTCATGCCTATGATTGACCAGGTACCATCTATTCATCGCACATCAAATCCTGCATCTTTATACCAATTCAGTTCTAGATGAGAAACACGATTGCTCTGTTGTCGGATTCTCGGGGGACAGGGAGAGAAGGACGACAAGATCATAGCTGTCTGCACCGATGATCCCGAGTACCGCCACTACAATGATCTCAACGAGCTCTCGCCTCATCGCGTCCAAGAGATCCGAAGGTTCTTCGAGGACTGTAAGCTGCCAGTCTTCAGCTTGCTTCTGTTTACAGATTTGGAAATCTTTCTGTTGCTAAGTCCATGGTCCTCTTGATAAAATGTTCAGATAAGAAGAACGAGAACAAGGAGGTCGCCGTCAACGAGGTGCAGCCTGCGAGCGCTGCCCGCGATGCCATCCAGTACTCCATGTTAGTGTCCATCTAGAGCAGTTTCAGGCCTCACACAGCATGGACTTTCCTCTGTCTTCAACGTATCGAACAATCTATGACATGGTCACATTTTTGCAGGGATCTCTATGCGCAATACATTTCGCAGAGCCTGCGACAGTAGTTTCATCATTTATGACACCTGAGCACCTCTTCTTCACCAGTACGCGTGCGTGGATAACTCGAATCAAACTATGAGTATGCTTAGGTTGGTAATATTGTAATAACACAAAGCTTTAGGTGCTAGAGATGCATATGTGCATGCATGTATGTATATAATGTATGGATAACTCGAATCAAACTATGAGTATGTAACTTTTTCGGAGGCCCTTAGTTGCTTGTGAAGCTGTTCCGGGCCTCCATACTATATATTACACTGAATGTTACATACTTACGACGACACCAAGAAATGTCTGAAACTCTGAATCAGGTCACAGCAGAGCCAGGCCCACTCAATGTTACAAACTTACGACGACACCAAGGAAAGAAATGTCTGAAACTCTGAATCAGGTCACAGCAGAGCCAGGAACCTCATTTGGGTTCCCCGATCAAGCTGAGCTTGACTTTGCCTGCTCGGCGTACAACGCTTTGATTTCCTCCACATCGTCGTAGCTGCCGAGGAATATCGGGGATCTCTCGTGGATCTTGGTTGGGACCAGATCAAGAGCCTGCAGTACCAATGTATCAACATGTCTCACCATATCAAGATACACGTACTGAACAAGCAGTTCTGAGCTCTGACAATGGGGCAGAAATGCTTTCTTTTCTACAGAAATAGAGAGGCGAAAATCCTACCCGTTCTTTGCCTGTGAAGGACTGACCTCCAGCCTGCTCCATTAGGAATGACATGGGGAAAACTTCATACAGGACACTGCCAAACCAAACCAATCGAGACAGGTTCAGGAGTGTTACGAGTGTGTATGCAACTGGAGACTGGAGGTAACGGATGCCAAATGAGAGTAGGCGTCAGCTTACCGGAGCTTTCCATTTGGGCTCTTCTGGTCAGCAGGGTACAAAAATACACCTCCATATAGCAAGGTACGGTGCACATCAGCAACCATACTGTAAAAGTAAACCATCAACAGCAACGAGTGTGTTTTAGTATCTGTATAAACAGTACCATCCTACGTCATGTAAAGAGCCTATACATTCATTTTACCGGTGAAAGTCTTGATTACTGAAAGATCGACTCACCTTCCAATGTATCTCAAAGATTTTGGTGGCGAACCATCTTTGGGGTATTTGCACTTCTCCACAAACCTGTGATTTATGGTGTAAGCTATAGCTGGAGCTTCGTTTCCAAAAAAAAAGGCGGGGCATTCTTAAGCAAGTAAGGAAGCACTATTTCTTTAGATAATGAAGTAAGGAAGAACACAAATGAGACCTACTTTGCAACAGGCACGTCCCAATTTTTGGCGTTCCCTTCATTGACTGAATAAATCCTCCCCTTCTTAGGTATCTGCACAAAGAGAGAGATGAGTGGTAGACTGATAGTAATCAGTATTCTGTTTGCCTGAACAATTGAACAAGAAAAAGGACTGAAGCTAAAAAATAACCTTGATGTCTGGATGAGTTAGTATGAACTCTCCAAGTGAAGGATCAAGTGTGAAGCCATTGACACCACTTCCAGTGCTCAGAACAAGCTGCATCAGATTAGTTGCACATGTCAATATATTCAGATGGGACATTACAGATGAGTGTCTTCAGAGAAGATGGATGCGAAGAATTGATTACCGTGCAGGAACTGCCATACATGCAGTATCCAGAGGCAAGCATGTCCTTGCCAGGTTGCAGTACGTCGGACAGAGTGACATTGTCCTTGTCCTTGATCATGTAAATCCCAAAGATCTACAAAACAAAAGGAATTTACTTGGAGGAAACTCATGTAAAGAAACATGAAACCTGCTCAATTAAAACAAAAAGAATATACTTGACAAAGGTGCAGTTTGATACGAAATTTGTGAACGGTCAAGTCGCGATGACAAATTAAGTTACATACAGCAGGCACGTTGTTGTGCTGTCAGCTTAATTAAATTTCCAGTTACTTCAGACCCATAAATAAATCTAGAAAACTAGGTGGAAAATATTAGCAAATGAACAGCTCGTTTGCTGAAGTCTTGCTTTTGATGTCGCTATCCAGAGATTTTTGTAATGAAATTTCAACGTTCCATAAAAGGACCCAGAGATTTCTTGTGTTCATACCGTTCCGATGGAGACGCCACAGTCGATGTTGGAGGAGCCGTCGAGGGGATCAAAGCAAACACAATACCTGGATAGAAAAGCGATGCATACATGCATTTCATCAGAAACGGCCGGGTCACCAAGGTAGCAAGCAAGAAGAGCATACGTATAGGCAGCTCAAGTTCAGTCTGCTCACTTTCCACGTAGCTTAGGGTCCACGAACGTTGCTTCCTCGTCCTCCTCGGACACAAGGACGCACTGCACGCGTACACCGGCGCCGAGTCAGAAAGTAAAACACTCGGAACTCAAACGGACAATCGCAAATGGACAAGGAGGATTTCGTACGGTGCGACCGCTGCCGACGAGGGCCTTGACGAACACCTCGTTGGATAAGACATCCAGCTTCTTCTGCTCCTCTCCCTGTCGCACGTCGAACAACCAAGGCATCGTCACATCTCGATCAATCTCGCTGAAGAAAAAACTGCGACTGCGAGCGATCTAGCTAGGTAGACGTTTGTCGTGAGAATAAGCCGGCCGGGCCGGCGCATGCACTTGCCTGCACGTTGGTCTCGCCGGCGAGCCCAATGAGCTGGGCGAGTCCGGCCTTGTTGACGGCGGAGGCGACGAACTTGCAGCCGAGGACGATGTGGGAGAGCAGGATGGTGAAGTCGCCGCGGGACTCGGGGTTCCGGCTCTGCTCGTTCAGCACGTGCCGCGTGATGGTCATCAGGTCCGTCCGGTGCGCGTCCGCCGCGTGGTCCATCTCGCCTCCGCTTCGCCGCCCCGGCCGCGCGCGCCCTCGCTCCCCTGCTGGCACTTCGATCGGCTAGCTAGCTACCCAGTGGTGATCACGCAGTGCAGAGCGCGCGCGAGCACGAAGAACCCCAGCTGCTGCTGCTGCCGCGCGCACGGTATATCTACTAGAAATGAGGCTGGGAGCCAAGGGTCGCGGAGCTCCAACGGAATCGGCCAATCGGGGCCGAGGCCTATCCCTCTATCCGCTGCGGCTGGCTGGGCCGCCCGCGTCGAGCGCTTGTGGTGGTGGTGCGGTGGCGTACCTAGCGCGCGGCAGGACGTACAGTAGGAAGGAAGGTAGGGGAGGGCAATTGCCATCAGAGACGAGAGCGAGGCAATTTGTCCCGTCGTGGTCGTGGCGCGTACAGACGAGGACGCGGGCGGGGGAAAGCCCCAACGCGGGCAGGGGGGGATTAGGATAGGACCAAGCAGGGCGTTAGCAACGGCCTGAAAGCGAGACGGCTCCGATGGTGTGGTGTTGCGAAAAAAGGGCAGAATGGCAGCTCGGAGCTTGCCTGATGGGGCCGCCGGCCAGCCAGGCAGGGCGGTTACCAGTTACCCAATTACCTGCCTAATGGCCTGGCCCTTACGCGTGGAATATGCCTGCGGTTCGCTGGTCCAACTTCAAGTGAGTGGCACGGCTGGGCCGCGAGAGCATCCTACCGATTGGACGCTTCACCTGCACGCTAGCCCGGTTCCGGTCCATCTGGGGACCTGCTTTTTTTTTTTTTAAATATCCGGGTACCTGCTTTACAATTGCGTCCACGTACCGATTCGTTTTTTTTTTCTGATTTGTACAGCTTGATTTATCGAGAGAGAAATACTATACTATGACTGATAAGCCAGCTTATAATGACAGCCGAACAGAAGATTTCAGAGGGAACAAATCCATGTCGGCGATTTGACAGTGTCCGTATGGCCAGGTAATCGCAAGTAGCAAGATCAGCAAAGTGCCAGTGAAACAAGTACAAGCGTGCACCAAACTTGGTAGAGTTGTTTAAGAATGTGACATATGCTGTGGACATCAAATGTTTTTTTTAACATAATCTGTGGACATCAAATGTGCTCCAGCAAACTTTGAGAATTTAACAATATTGGTCATTTCTGCAGTTTGAGGCAAGCTTTATATAGTACAATAAATGGTGTTAGCGGATGCTACAAGGTTTTCATCACTAAAGAATGATAGTCTATGGCCTGTTTGGAGAGCAGGAATTCTCACAAGAAAACAGTATAATTCTGGCAGGTCTTGGAGAAAATTATAGCCTTCCAAACTGAGACCAACAGCACTGAGATCGAGCCTTGCAACCACGTGTCCACGCTTCATGGGCGACTTAACTTACAATAAATTAGCACCATATCGACCGTTTTTGTTTCTGAAAAAAAAGGAGAATAGAAAAACTTGCTGAGAATTTAATCAGATGAAAAGAGATGATAAGGCCTAATAATAATTACTCCCTCTATTCCAGATTATAAGACATTTTGGGTTTTTCTATATACATTGCTTTTGCTATGTATCTAGACATAGTGTATATCTAAGTACATAGCAAAAACTATGTATCTAGAAAACCCAAAACGTCTTATAATTTGGAATGGATGGAATAAGATCTCAAAAAAACAGCATTAACCACCTTGCAACCATGATTGAAGCACCAAAGTTTAAAGAATTGTGCAGCATGAGTTTGTCTTCTTTGCCTGCTTGTAGAACATCTGAAAGACAGAATAACATTTCTCAAGAATGTGAATACACAAGAACACACTGTGACATAATGCATACTTATAAACACAAAGTAAGCTGAAGAGCACTCAGAATTTTTAAGACTAAGTCACATACTCTGCATATCCGCAAACTGCAACTACTCTGGAATCTGAATTGCGATTCAAGAAATCCACATTACAAACTATGACTCTATGAGCCACACTCCACTTCCACTAAAGACATAGAGAGATCATAATATATTCCAGGCAAACACTGCCACTTCAATTAGAGATTTTAGACTGACATGAATGGTTGTGAGGATCGGGGTGAATAAAGTGTGCCGGAAACTAGCTTATTTATCTGATGCATGTCTTAAGAGTAACTCACTCTGTCCATCTATTTTATGATCAGAATATTTGCTGGGGCCTAGGGCCAGCAGCAAGACCAGGGAGAAGGAAAATTCTCACCGTCATCCGTTAACTCATGCATGCATAAATGCTTGCTTCACGCATGGGATTGGACTACTACACCCCAAGCGTCGGCGCATGGGATTTTAACTCATGTATGCGTGCAATAGTACGCTAGACGCCTAGGAGAATAGCGCCTCATTGATGACCCGAGTAAAGCTAGCACCTGGGTACAGCTGTTGAGCATTACGCACTTATCAAGTGCCTGTTTAGTTCCCAAAAATTTGCAAAATTTTTCAAGATTCCCCGTCACATCGAATCTTTGGACGCATGCATGAAGCATTAAATATAAATAAAAAATAAAGTAATTACACAGTTTAGACGAAATTCACGAGACGAATCTTTTAAGCCTAATTAGACTATGATTGGACATTAATTGTCAAATAACAACGAAAGTGCTACAGTGCCATTTCCCAAAAAATTTCGCCAACTAAACAAGGCCCAATTCTGGAAACCTTTTTGGGCCTTATAAGTTCATCAAACTTGGACGGAGGGAGTACTACTGAATACTGAGACTGACATAAAAGATGGCATGTCGATAATTTTCTTCTAAAACTCCCATAGATGATGATTGCTACCTGGAGAAGTCAGCAATATACATCTAACAGAGTATGTACACCTGACGAACCACTATGTACAAGAGTATCTTTTTTTTGTGTGAATTAGTAAAGTAAGTTGTTCAGTACTTCGTTTATGACAGTGAAAATTAGCAGCAAATAGCAAAGCTTTAACATATTTTACGCTTTAACAGCATAAAAGAAAATAATTCATTCAGCAAAGTAAAGATAGGATTACCTGTGAAGCAGCACTTAGATCAGAGCTTTTCTCAACCAAGCTATCCAATCTCTCTCCTCTGGCAAGGACACTCTCAATAGTTTTATGCTGTTAAAATATTAAAGCATAAAGGACCCACAATTAGCAATTGTTGTCAGATTTGCATATATTCAAAGATTTGCTCACACAGACTAAAGTATGCACATAAGGCCATAAAAGAAACATCACGTATGCTTGAGCAAGCTTGCATTTCTTATTTAAAAGATGTAGAGCTGTTCATACTCAACTATGTTACCCAATTTCAATGAAACTAAGTTCAGTTTGAACCACTACCGAAGACACTCTTGGCTTTAGATCTAAAACATTCTAGATCAAGTGTCAGCACAAGCATGAAGCAACTAAGGCCTAATGCTCCGTGGCTTGGATGTAAGCTCATCTATATATATATAGTGCCAGCAGAAGAAGGCCTAATGTACAGCTAAAGCGGATATTCTGTAAAGACAATACTCAAAGGTATATGTTGTGTTATAGCAATGAACAGTAATCCAACAGTACTTAGTGCATGAGACATATTCTGCAAAACTGAAAATATGTAAGCAATGAAAGATTTAAATACATCACATCACACTTACAAGGATAATTTTTGTTTCATCCAAGTCCCTCTGGATTTTCATTAATTTGTCAGCTTCTGCAGGGTCCTAAAAAATGATGAACATATCATGAGTAATGTGAATATGCTTCCTTATGGGCAGATAGGGTGTAAAGGAATACAGGCATAATCCAGTATCAGCCACACAACAATAACCAATATCATTCAACCACAAGCATCACAAGATGTATCACATGATATAATATTACTTCAAAAAAATTAGCATGTTCCTTCTGGGCAGTCATCAGAGCAGTCCAGCTGGACAACTAACTCTTTATCACAATGATTTGACAATCTGGAACAACCAGATATTTATACATTCAACTCATACAATAGTGTCAAATAAGACAATCCCAAAACAATCTTGTGGCATCCAAAACAAACACGTCACGTTGCAATGAAGATACCAGAAACAAAAATATTGGAATTCAATCCATTTATCTGACCTTTTCATAGAAAACAACCCAAAGTTATTAGCACCAACAATAGATGGTGATAATTTATACAAGGTCAGATCAATCAATACATGGGCAGAAAGTACTTGTGTTTCACATGAAGGTTTGAACCTGAAATTTTGTCAAGGCATCTGTCAGGAAAGCCCACTCTTGAGTTCCATCTGCAGTAGCAGATTTCCAGGAGTCCCCAAAAGCCTTCTGGTACTCATCAAGAACCTTCATGAAATCCATCATATGAACATCTGAATCTCATAAAGGGACTACAAAGAAGTGCAGCATTTTGATAATAGATAAAGACTGCTCAGTAAGTTACTGAGTCTCATAAAAGAAGCGCAGCATTTTGACAATTAAAGCCGGCTGCCATTAGTTTTCAACCAATAATGAAAATTAAGGAACTAGCAAGGAACACACAGTTTTGACATTGCCGGTGACCAATGCACAGAACATTGTAGCTGTGTTGAGTGCAACTGTAACTACGGAGTATGTAGTATGCTAACAAGCAGCAAACTAATAGCGTCATTCATACAACTCACCTGTTTTTATACTAACAATGTTACGAGACACTGTTCAGATTAATAAACTTTAAACAGAACTGGATGAAAAGTGGCTGGCTACAGCTTACAATTGGTAAACAGAACTTAAACCAAAAGTAAAGGCAAGTGGGAGTGTCGGTACCATATTCAGGAGAGAAAATGCACTTCGTACAGGATAGTGATCATCCATGAATGCCACCGCACAAAGCCCATTTCTGTTGTGGGAGTGGACCTTGTATTCTGAAATGAAAAGAGATTGTACGTCACAACAGCATGCGGGAATCAACAACAAAAATGTATTCCAAATCGCTAAAGCAAACAGGGTCAGCCATAATGTTTTGATCGCCTAGCTACTACAAGATGCAAGTGCAAATGGTTCAAGCGTTGCTCGAATTTTCTTCAGATGCTGAACAGTGAGCATAAACACAACTTCAGTAATAAGATCAATTGCAACATTAGAAGCATCAACAGACAGCACTTCTTTCCCCACACGCAGCACAAACAACTTCAATACTCCTTGCTACGGCCATCAAACCACCAGTGGATCTATAGCCGAAGGCTGCCCATGGACAATTTAGTACGAACCCCGGATCTCCTCATGGGATCCGAAAGCCGATCAGATCTGAGGAGGTTACCTTCGTGCTGGACGGACTGCCGCTGGCCAGGCTGGGTGCGCTGAGCGACGGTGCGGGCAACGAAGACGATGAACTCGCGGGCGGCGCGGCGCTGGAAGTAGCCGAAGTGGCTGACGTCCGTCGCGTTCGCGAGCACCACCGCCTCCGGGCCCGACTCGCCGCCGGACGAGGAGCTCCCGGCTCCGGAGGTCGACGGCTTCAGCACCAGGAGCGCCGTAATCTTCATCCCCTCCCCGCAGAGATCCGCGCGCGCACGACCTCTTGGCTTCCCCCCGAAACGGCAGGATGGATGGACGGAGATCGCAGCCAAGGAAAGCAAGCGCCCCTTTCCTCTTTTGTTGGATTCGGTCGCACCCCACTACCTAGCACGAGAACAAGACGATTCCCACAGAAGGGCCCAGCTTGACAGCCCAGAACCAACTTGTCTGCGTCATGTATACACAACCAACTCGAGTCTAACACGGAACGCTGGGCATCAACGCATAAAAAAAAACATGGCGAAGTTGCATTAAAACGTCGATCCACTACTAGATTCTTCCGAATTAATCCCACAAAATATAAAATACATTGCACACAGGAAACAAAAATGATGCAAATAGATAAATTTGAGAACTGATGACCGAGGACTTCATTGCCATTGCATCATGATAGCTAAATTACAGCAGTGAACAACCAAATACTGCATGATTCGACAGATAACCCAACAAACTACAGAACCCAGCACATCTCTACACCTCCTGAACTGACAGTGGTGATAGATACTACGACTACAACTTCGACCTCCACGGCGACGACGCTCTAGGCCCTCTCCCCACGGATGCGGCGGGCGAGCTGGATGTCCTTGGGCATGATGGTGACGCGCTTGGCGTGGATGGCGCAGAGGTTGGTGTCCTCGAAGAGCCCGACGAGGTAGGACTCGGCCGCCTCCTGCAGCGCGGCGACGGCGGTGCTCTGGAAGCGGAGGTCGGTCTTGAAGTCCTGGGCGATCTCACGCACCAGGCGCTGGAAGGGAAGCTTGCGGATCAGCAGCTCCGTGCTCTTCTGGTACTTGCGGATCTCACGGAGCGCAACGGTACCGGGGCGGAAGCGGTGGGGCTTCTTCACTCCGCCGGTCGCCGGGGCAGACTTACGCGCCGCCTTCGTCGCCAGCTGCTTCCTCGGCGCCTTGCCGCCGGTGGACTTCCTCGCCGTCTGCTTCGTGCGGGCCATCAGGGGAGTGGGGAGGAAGGCTAGGGCTTTGCTTCGCGGGAGGATCCTTCTGCTAGGGATTGCTCGGGAGATTGAGATTGCTGGATGAGATGGAGTGGGAAGCGGCGGGGTGATTAAATAGGGGACGGGTGGGCGGGAGAGTGGGAAATTTTGGGGGGAGCGGCGGGGCTTCGTGGGGGGAAATGGGGTTTCGAGCGTTGGATTGGAGAAGGACGGACGGTCTGGATTGGTTTTGAGGGTGAGCACGCGGATCGTGGTAGAGCGATCCGTGGGAAGGAGGTTCCTGCGTTCTGATTCGCTGGAATACGAAGAGAAGGGTGATATGGGGGCGATCCGTGGGGAGGAATTCCTGCATTGTGACTGGTTGGTTAACGCGCTCCGCGAACTGCGGGTCTGCTTCTGCTGCGAGGTGTGGAAGGGCGAAGGTCAGGCTGGGCCTTGTTTAGACTGAGGTTAGAAATTAGTATTTGGTATTGTAGTATTTTTGTTTGTATTTGATAATTATTGTCCAATTATGGTCTAACTAGGCTCAAAAGATTCATCTCGTAATTTACGATCAAACTGTGTAATTAGTTATTTTTTTATCTATATTTAATACTCCATGCATGTGTCCAAAGATTTGATGTGATGGAGAGAGAGTGAAAAAACTTACAATCTAAACAAGGCCCTGGTTTCAACTTTCTCCTGCAACTCCGCAAGAAAAAATCATTTTGCAACCTCACAAAGTCCATCCATAGTCTTCAACTTTTTTTTTTAAGAATCATCCATAGTCTCGGAACTCTTTTCAATAAATATATAATTTGCAACGAATTGACATAAAATCTTACAAAATATTGCTAACTCTTTTAGCAAAAACTCTTACAAAATATATAATTTGCAACGAATTGACATAAAACCACAGAAGCTAAACTCTTACAAAATATATAATTTGCAATGAATTGACATAAAAACTCTTACAAAATCTTTTAGCAAAAAATATATAATTTGCAACGAATTGACATAAAATCTTAAAAAATATTGCTAACTCTTTTAGCAAAAACCACCAAAGCTAAACAAAAAAAACATACACTACAGCTGATTACCAATGCGGAAACGAGAATACTACATTTGTGCCGAAAAAAACCTTAGCCACATGTGTCCAAGTGTCGTCAAACCTTCGTAATCGACTCCTAGGTACAACCCTACAAAGATGTTGACGCGAATTCTATTCACACAACTGCAGCTAAGTGCAGCAAATGGAGATCAAGTGCAGCAATACTGGCCAACAAGAGAACTACACAGACTCGATTACGAAGGTTTGACAACACACGTGTGGCTAAGGTTTTTTTTTTTGGCACAAATGTAGTATTCTAGTGTCCGCATTGGTGATCTTATATAAGCTTATCTCGCCTAAGCTCCTTGGCCTATTCAATGTCCAAAAGGCACTAGAAGATCCCATTTGAGAGGTATTTATAGCTCACAGGCTCAGGGATAGCCATTGCCAATCATTAGAAAAAAGTGCTCCGACGACCGCTAGGAAAATGGCTGTCCGGGCACTCTTGGTGAGACAATATCCGCGAAACGAATTTATTAAGCCAAATTAATCCGTCAGTAGCACATGCTACTGTAGCACCGCGTTGTCAAAACATGACCTAATTAGGCTTAAAAAATAATCTCGCAAATTAGTCGTAATCTGTGCAATTAGTTATTTTTTTAGTCTATATTTAATACTCCATGCATGTGTTAAGCATCCGATGTGATAGGACTAAACTTTAGGGGTAGAACTAAACAAGACTTAGTATGCACATTTGCATAGTGCACCTCCACCAGCTAATTATGAAACTTCGACAAGTGGCTTATGTCATCGTCCGATGGTTGTCCAAGTGTTCACCTTGCACCCATGAGCATACTGTTCTTCAAACACGTTTGCACAGTGAGTTTTCAACAACCAACACTCGCTCGCTAAATGTCTGGTCACAACACCACTTGGCTTGACCGCCCATCATAGTCACTTGAATAGTCCTAAAAAACCTAGGCTTTGTTCTCCTGTCCACTGATTGATCGGCGGCCTCATTCGTCACAAGCTAGACCATCTAGGGCATTGACTCCTTTCACCCAGAGGCACTAACCAGACACCTTCTCCTTCATCCGCTAAACTTGTTTTCTTCAGTATCGGGCTATCCCTTTTGTGCTTCATGTGTGATCTCCAATTTCTACAAATGAGCTTTGATTGAGGTGAAACTTGATTATCCTTATTGCATTTCTAAGCTGATTGGACCATTTGTTCATCAACACTACACCACCATGCGTACTGAACATTTGATTGAGCTTCTCATATTGACATCCCCTTCTTGATGATGCCTAACTCTTGAAAATTCTCAATTGTGAGTCCTCGCTTGCAATACTTCACTCTCCCAAGATCACTGCCCTTGATCTTGAGTCCATGATTGCTTTGTTTGACCATCGATTGATCTTCATCTTCAATCTTGACTTCTTGATCCTCTTGTCATCGACTCTTGGATATGTCTTCATCTTCATGCATTATGGACTAAAGTTATACTCAATTCGCCAAATCATACATTAGCCACACATGCCAAGTTGTCCTCGATTCCTTTTGTCGTCAACCTTTGAGGTCATCAACTCTTGGAGATGTCTTCACCTTCATGCATTATGGCCTAACGTTATACTTGATTCTCCAAAGCATACACTAACCACGTATGTCAAGTTGTCATCCATTCCTTTTGTCATCAACCTTTGACGGCACTTACTTCAAGGTTTGTGACCTAACATAAAAAACCATTTCTCCAAAACACACACACACACACTTGTTTTTATAGAGTAAATCAAAGTGGTATAATTATTTAAAGTACTAACAAAATGATTCATCTTATGTTCTCGATGTGCTTGCAGTTATACAAGAGTTTTTGGAGTTATAAATATCTGGATAAAAAAATACACATATCTCTTGCATCTGGTGCTCTAGCAAATAGGGACAAACTCCCCTATGACATGTTTGTTTTGGCTAGAGATTACAGATTCTAATTACAATTCTTAACCGAAACAAGAGCTACGTTTTGACCATAGATTCTATATGGCTTGTTTGGTTCACACCCTTCAAGATGGTTTGTTTGGTTCGCCCTTCAAGATGAGTTCCCTGCTAAGCACTAATCCTGGCTCCAAACGTCCAAAATCAAACGCAGACGTTCAAAATCAAATGCCTGGGAGCGACGCCTATGCCACACAAGTTTGTCAGGGAGCGACGCCCACGCCACACAAGTTTGTCCGGGGGCGTCACAACTTTGTCTGAGGGCAATCCAAATAGCCCCTCAATCTGGCGAGTTTACATTCTACAGTTCAATAATCCACTCAAACCCAGCTTTCTTATCTGATTGTGGCATACTCCCTCAGTCCCTAAATGTGTGTCGCCACGGTTTACGTGCCGATAAGTTTGACTTGATTTATAGAAAATACGTGTAACATTTGCGTCTCTAAATAAATTTGTTAAAAAACTAGATTCAAATATCTATCCAATGATACTAATTATAAACCATAAATATTAATATTTTTAATATATATTTAGTCAAAATTGTTTCTTGGAAAGCGAAAACGACAAACATCTAGGGACTGAGTACACATTTACCAACTTCGCCATTGTGCTCACATGTGAACAAGATAACAGAGACAATTAGTTAGAATCCTGCTAAGCTGCCATCGGCTTTTCAACCCTCGTCTTTACACAAATATAGGATCTACAATCTGCTTCGTAGCTAAAACAGATAGAGCCTCAATAAAAAAAAGTTCTCAGGGATGCAAGATTGTCTAACCGCGTCATGCAAGCGTGCTAATCTTGTCATTTGGCTAACTCCGAAACTCGCATGGTACTCTAAGTAAATCCAACAAATTATAAATGAAGTTTGCTCCAACAGCATCTAAAACATTTGAAGGATAAACAATTTATCCCTGTACAAACAATAACATCTGTTTCATGAAAAGGAATAAAACAAACAGCTCCAAGTACAAATCATAAACACTCACGCCACGCTGGGGCGCTGGCCAACAAATGCGAACTCTGTTCCATGTACTGAAGTGCAGAAACCAACTGAAAGTTCTCAAAGACAAACTGCATGGGCGACAGCCGATACCCTTGCGTCGTGTAAAAACCCAGATCAACTGCGCACATCAGGAACGCCCTGATATGGTGCTGTTGAAAAAAAAAAACTAAACTGACCTGACGATCTATACTGCTGAAGTAATGCACATGTTTCTTCATGTAGTACATCAATCGACTTTACCACCTTTCACAATGCTCCATGGCCAACAGCCCTTCAATGATCCAGAAAGAACCAAGAATGCTAGAGAAACCATGGGACAATCTTGCATCCCAATTAACTGAAAATACAAGTAACAGATATACTGCTCCAGAAATTCAGAAGCACTTCATGTGGACGATGCCTGGACCAGATTCATCATACTCTGCCTTGGAGATCCACATCTACAATATAATAGCAAGAATAAATCAAATTTCATATACAACAGAACTGCAAAGCAAGCAGAAACGTTGCATTTAGATTTTGAGACAGTAACAACCTGCTGGAAGGTACTGAGGGAGGCCAGAATGGAGCCACCAATCCAAACACTGTACTTCCTCTCCGGGGGAGCAACCACCTTCACCTTCATGCTGCTGGGGGCAAGTGCAGTGAGCTCCTTGCTCATGCGGTCACCGATACCAGGGAACATAGTGGAGCCACCACTGAGGACAACATTACCGTACAGATCCTTTCTGATATCGACGTCACACTTCATGATGGAGTTGTACGTGGCTTCATGGATGCCAGGAGATTCCATGCCAATGAAGGATGGCTGGAATAGCACCTCAGGGCACCTAAACCTTTCTGCACCGATTGTGATAACCTGGCCATCGGGCAGCTCGTAACTCTTCTCAACGGTGGAGCTGGTCCGGGCAGTCTCCAGCTCCTGTTCATAATCAAGGGCAATGTAGGCAAGTTTTTCCTTGATGTCCCTGACAATTTCTCGCTCGGCGGTCGTTGTGAAGGAGTAACCCCTCTCAGTAAGGATCTTCATCAGGTTGTCGGTAAGGTCACGACCAGCAAGGTCCAATCGAAGAATAGCATGAGGAAGTGTGTACCCTTCGTAGATGGGGACAGTGTGGCTCACACCATCACCAGAGTCGAGCACAATACCTGCAGAAAGATTGTTGTCACTCACTACACTGCTATCTGAATGCTGACACGAAACAGGTTTGAAGCAGTAACATACCAGTTGTTCGACCACTGGCGTACAGGGAAAGAACGGCCTGGATGGACACATACATTGCTGGGCAGTTGAATGTCTCGAACATAATCTGGGTCATCTTCTCCCTGTTTGCCTTGGGGTTCAGAGGAGCCTCAGTCAGCAGTATAGGGTGCTCCTCAGGTGCCACACGAAGCTCATTGTAGAAGGTGTGGTGCCAGATCTTCTCCATGTCATCCCAGTTGCCAACAATACCGTGCTCGATTGGGTACTTCAGTGTCAGAATACCTCTTTTGGACTGAGCTTCATCGCCCACATATGCATCCTTTTGGCCCATGCCCACCATCACACCAGTGTGGCGTGGCCTGCCTACAATGCTAGGAAAGACAGCTCTCGGTGCGTCGTCACCAGCGAAACCTGCCTGTTTGGCATGAAGATCCCATCAGTATATCAAATCAGAAATGAATAAACAGGCAAAAGGAAACTGAAACAGATGTATGGTAGCTAAAGGATTGACAGCCGGACAGAAGAACCAACCTTGACCATTCCAGTGCCATTGTCACACACAAGGGGCTGAACATCCTCTTCAGCCATTCCTCAGTGTGTTCTGCAGCAGAATGCTATATTCAGAATGTATTTGAATTTATCTGCAGCGGTGTTACTCATTAAAGTGTCCATGGAGTCAGGTAAACCCCACAAAAAAGTATGATGACGCCAAATTGCAATATGCCAGTCATCAGTCAAAACTAATGTGCACAATTGTTCATGATTTAGAAACTGAACTTGACTTTGTGTTAAAAAAAAGGGTAAAGTCCAATTTACACCCTCCAACTTTCACCAAAATCCGGATTTCAACATCGAACTTCAAAACCGGACAACTTTGGCCCTCCAAACTCTCGAAAAAGTTCAACTTTCAACCTTCTGGGCAGTTTTGCGGATAAACAGTAACTTTTGATATTTTTTCGATAAATTTTATATTATTTTTTCATATTAACGTTTCATATTATTTTTTGAGCATCTGACGTCCTCAAATGAAAAAATTCAAAACTACAAAGTTGTAGATCTCATCGAGTCTCATAATTTACATATATTTTGAAATTATCTTCATCCGACATTGTTTCATTGGGTTTTCTATTTCAATAAATTTGAATGTCATCATATGTAAATAAAATATGGAGATGTACAACTTTATTTTATATTTTTTTTTCATTTGAGGACAAGAAGATGCTCGAAAAAATAACATAAAATTTCAGCACCATATTTTATCGCGTGATGATACTCAAATTTCAAAAAATAGAAAACCCTTCAATACGATGTCGGATGGAGATAATTTTTATATGTAAATTGTAGACCTCGATGAGATCTACAACTTTGTAGTTTTGAGTTTTTCATTTGAGGACGTTAAAATGCTCAAAAAAGTAATATAAAATTTCGGCGCTCCTGAAAATATCAAAAGTTACTGTTCACCCGCAAAACCTTCCAGAAGGTCGGAAGTTGAACTTTTTCGAGAGTTGGAGGACCAAAGTTGTCCGGTTTTGAAGTTCGAGGTTGAAATCCGACTTTGGTGAAAGTTGGAGGATGTAAATTGGACTTTACCCTTAAAAAAAACTGATACTTGACTCATACAAGTATAAGCTTTCAAGCAATTTGCAGAGACGACTAGACTTTGGTGCTAGCTGGTAATACAAATTATTCATTATCTTGATACTTGATTGGCCGTAAATTTCTCTGCAACCATCTTACCATGCACGTTTCATTTTTTTATGGCCAACAAACATACCACGTATGTACCAGTTACATGAATCGGCTGAAACCACACTCCTATTTGGGTAGGAGGATCACGGGGGCAATTTGGTTGAGGAAAATGGTTAATTGAATGGATACATTTCATCTGAATCATCGACAGAAACAGTATGATTTCACTGCTTGAGATCATCTCCAGTTCTTCATAGAGTGATCTGAAAGCAATTTGCGGGTTCCGCTACTCTGTTACAGATCAGCATAGCACACATCTTAGCACATGCTGAATCACATATAAACCTATGAACTGACTTAGTAACTGGACATTAAGTTCCATCACATAAACAGAGAATTCAATCAAACAGCACAGAGGTACTGTAGAAATCATAGAACACATAGTAGGAGCACACGACTACCCATATGCCGGTAGTTTTTGCTCGTTATGCTGGATCACTTTAAACCATACCCGACCGCCTATCCGAATTCCAGAGCCGAAACAAACATACAAAAACAGCAAAATTGACATGAAAAACCGAAGTTAACACCGACGGGAAGCTTGAGCGGGGATCTATCGAACCGACAGTCTACAGCCGATCGCTTCCTCGGATCAAATCGGTGCCAGAGCAAGGGGGAAACACGGCTATACCTCGGCTTCGTTGACGAGGCCGCGGAGGGGATCGGATCGCTCGCCCTTGGGCAGTTGGGCTCGCTTCTGGAGAGCTCCGGTGACGCGAGCGTGAGAGCGAGACGAGACAAATGGGAGAGCGGCAGCCAAAGTGGGGGAACCTCTTTATATGCCCGCCTGGTTGGACTGGTCTGCGCGCGCTGGTTGCGGATGCCCAGCGTCGTTGGGAAGCCGCCTGCCACCGTGTCACGGCACGGCATGACAGCAGCGCTGGCGAGCACCGGGACGACCCGGCCAACAGCTCGCTCTCTCTGACCTCGCCCGTGCCGGGTCAATGGAGACGCAGCACCGCAGCGGCCGCAAGATGAAATAAAAATCTGCGCAGGCGGACGGCGCCGGACCGCGAAGCTTTCGGTGCCGAATCCGGCTCACGAATTGACGATGTTGAAAATAATAATAAAAAAAACCGAGAAGTGTTTGCAACAAGCTGCCCGCATGTGTGGATGATGAGTGCAGAACTGCAGATAGGTCGAGTGTGCCAAGGCTGGCAAGTGTATAAACGCCGACGGTTTGGTGTAACTAGACTTGTTTGCTATTTCTATTATAAAACATTGCTTGACCGATTAAGTAACACTCAAGTTGCAAAAGGATAATCGCGTATTAGCATGATCTTTTATTCAATCGCCTTCTCAAGGTGAGAAGCTGGAAGACTGGAAGTACAGAACCGCTTAGATTACATCAGCTACTAAAGGTCAAAAACAAACACTCCCTCGCATGGCTCCCATTTCACAGGGTGCAGCACAGCTTTGCGTCGATCGATGCCAGGCAAATGCAGAACGCTTGGTAGCCGGTCAGCGGGTATCTGCAGAACACATTTTTCTGAGATGAAACTGATCTCGCAATTGCACCGAAAGCACTGGAGTAATTTTGGGTGAGGCTTTTTTTGTTACCTAAAATCCATTATGTACTTGGATTTCCCAACCCTACCAATCTGCAACACTGTCTGCCTCTCGTTTTCCTGCCAAGCAAAGTTACATGTATCTTATGACTGCTGTGATCTCTGATACGTATGAACCAGACAAATGAAATGTTACCTCCAAAGTCATCTGAAAATTCTTGACCGATGTTTGCACCTTGTACCCCATCCTTCCTGCCCTCTCTCTGAAGTCCAGTTCGTAGCGCTTTGTCATCTGTCGTGAAGAGGCACACGGAACCATAACAACACAAATCAACAAATCAACAATCATCAGCTTGCCTCTTGAGAGTTGAGATACCACTCCGAGGAATACGCATCAAACAAGCTGTCATGAACTCCTTACATGGTTGTAGAACGGGGCTCTTGAGCACAACTGGTCAGCTCGGCTCTTCTTCTCCTGCCAATCCTTTGGGAGCCCACTGACATGCTGAATCTGCAAACTTCCATAGTCACTAAGAACCATCTGCCTGATTCCAAACTAGCTCGCTGAATGTTGATTTTTTTTTTCATCTGAACTTACCTGAGCAGAATTGTTGGTCTTGAGCTGCATGGACTGGTTCTTGGGGATACATGCCCTCATGCTTCTGAAACTCCCGGTGAGCGTGGTGATGGTGGGGGCAAACCTGAAGGAACCAAAAACTCTGGGTCAAGAAGCATTCCGGAAGGGAGCATCTGATTCCTGATGGATTTTGAGGTCAGTCGGATCTTACACGACAACGCCAAGAAGCCGTTTCGACTGGTTCTTCAGCTCGTCCGCTCGGCTCCCCTGCCAGCCATGAACATTTGCTCATCAAGTGGTCAACGCAATCAGGATTCAGGAAGAAGCATGATTTGAGGTGTGGATGTACCTGGCCCCAGATTTGATACTTGGATCCGACCAGGTTGGCGCCCACCGTGCCGAGGAAGTTGTTGTCGGAGGTGCAGAAGATGCCGTCCTGGTTCTGCGCCACGATGAACTCGGACCTGCCCCTACTCCTCCGGTGCCGCGCCACCGCCAGCTTGCGGTCCTGCCGCCCCTGCCCCTCCTGCGCCATTCCACAAACACAAATTAACCTCGGATTGCTCTGACATCGCCTTTCAGATTTCAAACAATGCAGCTCGGAGGACAGCTCACGTTGGTGTAGAGGGAGTAGAGCGCGACGCCTCTGGCGCCGGTGGCCGCCTCCCTGACGATGACGCACGTGCACCGGCCGACGTCCTGCGGCAGAGACCGGCACAGCAGCGCCCTGCAGGAACAGAGGAAAGAGGGAGCATTGTTACTAGCTGCTGCCTGGTCCCCCGGCGGCGGCGGAGGAGGAGGAGGGAACGAAGGGCCGGGCGGCGCGGCGTACCTGTTGGGGAGCGTGGCCCAGGAGGAGGCCGGCGCGGACTCGCTGTCGGAGAGGTCCCACGCCTCGTAGTTGGAGGACGGCGGCGGGATCAGCAGCTCCCTGCCCCTGGGCCCGACGACGAACGCGGGCGGCGCCTGCGCAGCCGCCTCGGCCGCCTCGTCCTTCATGCTGTGGCCGGCGGGAGCATTGCCGCGTCTAGATCGACGCGGCAGCTAGCCACGTCAGCGTTCAGCGGTCGAGTCGCTGCCACGTGTATAGGCGCGACAAAAATTGTTAAGACTTAAAGAATTTTTTTTACAGTGTTAGAATTAAAAATAGTTTTAAAAAATATTAAAAATAAAAAAATTCTCAGATGATAGGCCGGATGGTGGGGCAGGGGCGGTGGCCGTGCTCCGTAGGCTGGTGGACCCAGCCGTCGCTGGCAGTAGCAGGTGCCAACTAACGATACCGGTCCGGCCCAGTCACCGTCTCCAACCGCTCGAGAAGAAGTAGGCTCGAGACTTCTGGTCAAAAGGCCCGTATAACTTGCTCAGGCCCACAGATTTGTTTCCGCTGGCCCAAAGGCTCCAGGATCCACAGAGCTGGGCCGATGGTTGTTATTTCCTTTCGCATCCGGCCAGTTCAATAGTCCGGTCAGACCCACAGACTTGTTGCTGCAGGCTGCAGCAACAGGATCGCACTATCGTTTTTCCGAGCAGGATCACATGGGATGTCTTGGGAGGAGGTTTTCAGAGGAGCCCGTATCACGTTGCACTCTCGAGTTCCCTCACCCTTTACCAGGTGCGATCTGAGCTCAAAGATCTATCACAATTCACAGCAGAGCGACAAGACATGCAAGTTCAACGTCATCCGTTACTCACCTCCGACCAAATTTTCATCAGATGATCGCACGGTTTCGAAAAAAATACATAGCAAAGAAACACATCCCAAATTGCACACGTACAGTGTTCACAGCAGCACCTACACATAGACCAAGCGCACCCGAATAGTGTTGGAAATATGTGCCTAATATACATTCCAGATTTTGTTTGGAGGAAAAACTCATAGATAAAAAATGATGCAAGCATATAACACAAGTAAACAGGCAACATACTGACTAGAACAGGATTGCGCAAGGAAATTACTCAATGATCCCGCGCAGAACGTAGTCGAACATGTTGAAGTAGATATTGCATATCACCAAGCGGTCGCGTGTAGACGCTGCCCAAAAACCTGATTGCCGCCCCGTGCAGGAGTCTCGCGGCAGTGGTTTCAGAGATCCCGCTCTCTTCAAGTCCGGTGCACGCCGAACTCAAAGGTCGACGAGGCGCAGCAGCGAGAAGCTCAGCACAGCAAGTGGGAAGGTGAGCGTTTCAATCCGTACCCTTCAACCAGGACGTCTCCTGGTTTTATAGGCCTTCATAGTGCATCAATTCCTCAACAAGCAGTAAAAAATGCACAATTTAATGACAGAAAATGCTGCAATCAAATAGCAGAAACTGACACACCTTATTACTGTTTAAAACGGCAGTTTCAATCACATTGAAGCGCCATTACGCTTAGAATAAAAAATAGAAACTGCACAAATAATAGCCTGTTGTACACGTACGCGTCGCGCGACGCGATTTTTCACGCGAAAAATGTGCGCGAGCTGCGCGTGCGTGTAGCAACAGTCTCCTTCTCTCTCATTTTCACCTATTTTGCATAGAGAGGAGAATCTCATATTTAAGCAAGGAAACCTCTCCTTGAATTAGCAATATGGGACTATAGGTTGTGCATGCTTTGAAATTTTCAGATTAGGCCAAACATGGGCCTAAATCCAACAATCCCCCACCAATTCCAAAGCTGCTGTACTGAACATTCTTTATATATACCATAAGTCCCGTACAGGTTGAACTTACACCTAGATCAACCAGGTTCATCTTCCAGCAGCTTGTGAATGGACTAAGCCTTGAATTCATAGCCCTTTTATAAAGGGATCTGCTAGATTTTTCTCACTGCGAATATAATTCACAGCAATTACTCCGGAGTTTTTCAGCTTTCTAACAGATTTAAGACTCCACTTCACATGTCTCGAGGACTTCGAATTATTCTTAGTACTCGTAACTTTGATCAATACCGTTTGGTTGTCACAGTACATAAGGATTGCGCCGGAATCGGTTTCTCTACCAAAGGCAAGTCCATGAGTAGCTCTCTTAGCCACTCAAATTCAACGATGAGTGTGTGTCAAGTGCTACAAGCTCAGCCCATGGTCGATCAAGCGTCAAAATGGTCTCATTTACATGACCTCCATGTAATCTGCAGACACACCGCTAGTGTAAACACATAGCATTCGTGGCTTTAATTGCATCCGCATCGAAATCCGCTTGGAATCACTATATCCTTCCAATACGGATGGATAACCAAAGATAGTGAATTCCATATTCGATTGTACCTCTCGGTGTAACGTAGCACTCTCTCTAGTGCATCCCAATGATCCTTCCCCGGATTAGAAGTAAAAGCGACTTAATTTGCTCACAACAAAAGATATATCGAGACGTGTTGCACCAAATGAGATACAAGAGGCACCCAATTATTTGTGAATATCTCAAATGGTCCAACCCTTCGCCTTTATTTGTCCTTATCTTTACACTAGCATCGTAGGGCGTAGGGGATACCTTGGCATTCTCAAAGCCAAAGCGACACAGTATTTTTTCCACATAATGAGATTGATTTAGAATAATCCCATTCTCATTTTTGATCAACTTAATATTCAGGATAACACTTGCTTCACCCAGATCCTTCATGTCGAAGCATGAAGATAAGAATGATTTGACCTCGTCAATCACGGCAGTGTTAGTCCCAAATATGAGTATATCATCCACATACAAGCACAAGATCACTGTTTGACCCCCACCATGGCGATAGTATACACACTTATCTGCTTCGTTTACAACAAAAATAAGCAGAGGTTAAGGTTTGATCAAATTTTTCATGCCATTGTTTGGGTGCTTGTTTTAGGCCATATAATGATTTTAACAATATGCAAACTTTACCCTCTTGTCCCTTAGCCACAAAACCATCAGGTTGCTCCATATAGATTTCTTCCTCCAACTCTCCATTAAGAAAAGCTGTCTTTACATCCATTTGATGAATGTGTAGACCATAGGAAGCAGCTAATGCAATGAGCACCCTAATGGTGGTTAACCTGGCCACAGGTGAATAGGTGTCAAAATAATCTTCACCTTCTTTCTGGGTAAAGCCTTTGGCCACAAGCTTCGCTTTATATTTTTCAATCGTGCCATCTGGTCTCATCTTTTCTTGAAAATCCACTTACATCCAATAGGTTTGCACCCAACAGGGACGTTCAAAGGATTTCCCAAGTCTCATTTGTCATGATGGAGTCCATCTCGCTCTGATCGCCTCTTTCCAATAGTCAAGATCCGAAGATGCATAAGCATCACCAGTAGTCGTGAGCACATCATCCACAAGGTATACTATAAAGTCATCTCCAAAAGATTTCTCAACCTTTTGTCTCTTACTCCTGCGGCGGAGTGATGTCCGAATTGTTATCCTCCTCATTATTCTCTCGCAGAGGTATGTTCTCAACTTGTTCGAGTTAGGAATGGTCGCATCCAGATTTCTAAAAATCTTCGCTACTCGGTCTCATAGGAAAGATATCCTCAAAGAAAGTAACATCCTTAGACTCCATTATTGTATCTACTATAATCTCTCGGAGTATCGGATTTAACTACCAAGAATCTATAGGCGGGGACTATTCGAAAGTATCCTATAAAAATGCTATCAATCGCTTTTTAAGTTTCCTTTTCTTGGCTCTGGAATGTTGACTTTCGCCAAACATCCCCACGTTCGCAGAAAGTTGACATTGGGTTTTCTACCCCTCCATGCCTCGTATGGAGTTATGTCACTTCTCTTGGTGATAACTCTATTGAGCACAAAATTTACAGTCAAGATTGCTTCCCCCCACCACATCTTTGGCATACCGGTACTCTCTAATAAGGCGTTCACCAAATCTGTAAGTGATCGGTTTTTCCTCTCAGCTACACCATTTGATTGTGGTGAATAGGGTGGTGTAAATTCATGGATAATCCCATGCTCAGAACAGAAATTAGAAAAATCATTAGAGATATACTCTCCTCCCCGATCATCTCTAAGTCTCTTAATCTTCTTTTCTAACTGGTTCTCAACCTCTGCCTTATATATTCTAAAATAGTTCATCGCTTCATCCTTAGACTTCAGCAAGTAAACATAACAGTAACGTGTTGCATCATCAATAAAAGTAAGAAAAAACCTTTTTTCTCCTTTAGTCAAAACACCATTCATCTCACATAAATCAGAATAGATCAAATCTAGTGGTGCCAGATTCTTCTTAGACTCTAATGCCTTAAAAGGTTTTCGAGGTTGTTTTGCTTGCACACAAGTTTGGCACTTAGAATTCTTGACTATGTCACATTTAGGAATTAACTCAGATCTGGACATTCTAGTAATTGTATCAAAACCAACATGACAGAACCTCGAATGCCATACATTAGCAGAATTTTTATTCAAACCAGTAGTAATATTCAAACTATAACAAGAATCCATAGTACTTAGGCGGAACAAGCCTCCGCTGTCATAGCCTTTTCCTATAAAAGCCCCAAATTTAGACACTACAACTTTATTCGACTCGAATACTAGCTTATAACCACTCCTACACAGGAGAGACCCACTTAGCAGGTTCTTGTTTATCACAGGTGCGTGCTGGACATTCTTCAATTGGATGGTTTTCCCTGAAGTGAGCTTCAGATCTACCGTACCAACACCAAGAACAGAAGCACGCGTTCTGTTTCCCATTAAGACGCTGGAAGTCCCTGCTGCATGATATGAAGAAAACAAGGAAGCATCAGAACACACGTGAACATTTGCACCAGTATCAACCCACCAGTCGATAGACTGAAATACAGAATAAACAACAGGAGATTTACCGTACCCTCCTGAAGTCGAGGCCTCGCTAATGGTCACATTAGTGAACTTTTTGCTCAGTTCAGTGGTTCTGTCCTTGCGGTCGGGACAATCCTTGGCAAAGTGACCAGGATTACCGCACACAAAACAGGTGAGATTCTTCAGATCCTTCTTCTCTGTTTTTTTCTCTGTTTTCTTTTTTTAAAGCTAGTAACCTTATTCGCCTTGGGACCCTTCTTCTTGTTAAATTATTTCTTGTTTTGAACAAAATTGGCATTGTTCTGCACGTTCTTCACCTGCACATCTTTTGCCCTTGCCTTCTCTTCCACATCAAGAGCTGCAATGAGATCTTCAATAGAAATCTCTTCTCTTTTGTGCTTCAGAGCTGTAGCAAAATCACGCCACTCTGCAGGAAGTTTAGCAACAGTCGCTGCTGCAACAAACTTTGGAGGTAAAGCACATCCCAAATGTGCAATCTCGCCAACCAGAAGCTGAAGGTCGTGTGCTTGAGTTACAATTGATTTAGCACTGTCCATGCTGAAATCAAAGAACTTTTCGCATACATACAGCCAGCGACCGGCTTCGGCTTCTGCATATTTTTGCTCCAAATCCTCCCACAGCATGGTGGCCGATGAGTAATTCATATACACATCATAGAGTTGATCCACCAAAATGGTGAGGATGCAGCCCAATGCGGTGTTATTCGCATACTCAAACTGCATGGTCTGTTCCTCTGTGATGGGAAACACAGGGTATATCACCCACCACAGCCCCAATGACATGAGCCAAAACTTGGCCCTTGTCTGCCATCTGCGGAAGTTCTCACCTTCAAACCTCTCAGGTTTCATAGCATCAGATGCATTATTTGCCATTGCTAGATCACAGAAATAGGCACAATCAGGTTTTTGGAGTGTTGGAAATATGTGCCTAATATACATTCCAGATTTTGTTTGGAGGAAAAACTCAGATAAAAAATGATGCAAGCATATAACACAAGTAAACAGGCAACATACTGACTAGAACAGGATTGCGCAAGGAAATTACTCAATGATCCTGCGCAGAACGTAGTCGAACGTGTTGAAGTAGATGTTGCAGATCACCAAGCGGTCGCGTGTAGACGCTGCCCAAAAACCTGATTGCCGCCCCGTGCAGGAGTCTCGCGGCAGTGGTTTCGGAGATCCCGCTCTCTTCAAGTCCGGTGCACGCCGAACTCAAAGGTCGACGAGGCGCAGCAGCGAGAAGCTCAGCACAGCAAGCGGGAATGTGAGCATTTAAATCCGTACCCTTCAACCAGGACGTCTCCTGGTTTTATAGGCCTTCATAGTGCATCAATTCCTCAACAAGCAATAAAAACTGCCCAATTTAATGGCAGAAAATGCTGCAATCAAATAGCAGAAACTGACACATCTTATTACTGTTTAAAACAGCAGTTTCAATCACATTGAAGCGCCATTACGCTCAGCATAAAAAATAGAAACTGCACAAATAATAACCTATTGTACACGTACGCGTCGCGCGACGTTTCACGCGAGCTGCGCGTGCGTGTAGCAACAGTCTCCTTCTCTCTCATTTTCACCTATTTTGCATAGAGAGGAGAATCCCATATTTAAGCAAGGCAACCTCTCCTTGAATTAGCAATATGGGACTATAGGTTGTGCATGCTTTGGAATTTTCAGATTAGGCCAAACATGGGCCTAAATTCAACAATTAGACCGAATCAAAACATGAAGATTTTTTTTTAACCAAAAAAAGTAGCTTGGATACCTCAACATAGCAGTGTCCAAACTTCTCTCGCGAACGGGCTGCGTAAACACAAGTGGACATACAGTAATGGATAATGGAACCTACCATAACAGTAACGCAGTCCTGTTATTCGCTTTCGACTCCATGCCATGCAGACGCAGTCCAATAGTCGTCGGGGCGTAAGCGTAACAGGTATTTGTTCCTGGACTGGTGCAAGGTCGCACTATCGTTTCCATAGCAGATTCACATGCGATATTTTCGAAGGTTTATGGAGGAACCCGTGTATCACGCTCCACTTTCTAGATAACTCTTTTCACCCTTTATTACCAAGTGCGATCTGAGCTCAAAGATCTTTCACAACAGAGCAGAGTCAGCATGCAGAGGCCACGAGACAGGCAAGTTCAACGTCGACCATTGCTCGCCTCCAAACAAATCCTCATCAGATGATCGCGATTTCCAGCACCCATGTCTGGTGCCTGTGCCCTAAAAAACGACTAGCTACGAGGTAAGCTACGACGTCAATTTTACCCTCAAGATAGACCTACTACCGAGTGGTAAACCGTTTCATGCCTCATGACTCGCGAGCGCAGCAATTGGAGCCTTGGTACTTATCAAACGCGATAGTTTGAGACTCGTGGGATTGACGGCAATATTGGCCCTGTTCGCTTCTCTTATAATTCGTTTTTTTCAGCTTATTTTTTTAACCATAACAGTATTTTTCTCTCACAACAAATCAGCCGGAACAATGTTTTGGCTTATTTTTCCAACGAATCGTAGGGGACCATTATCTGTTGCCGAAACTGCCCGCACCACCGCCGAATCAGTCTCGTTAGGAACCGCAAAAGCGCGAAACCAAACTCCCCGGGAGTTAACAAGTCCAATCATTGACTTTTTCCAGCTCCTCAAGGTGGCAATAATTCGCACGTTCTTTCCGGGAGATCTGACGCGATTCCTCCATCGGCTTCCTTTCCTTCCTCTGACGCCGGAACAGCAACGTGCACCGGTGAACCGAGGCGAGCCGGGGTGAATGGGGGTGGTGATACATCGTCGGTGCTTTCAGCACTCGACCGCATGATAAGGCGATACGCAAATACGCCTGACGCCTCACCAGCATGGGCAAGGCTTTTGCCGCGCAAAAGCCTGGTGCTTTCAGCAACAGACAACAGTGGCTGCATTATTGGTGTACTGCACCTCCGTCGAGCCACACGCGCTGCGGCACACGCGTCGCTGTGAAGCTTCCGGTAGTGGAAGGCCCGGGGAGAAGCCACTACGCGGGGAAATAATTCATTTCGCCGACGGGCGGCGGCCCAGCCGGCAGCTCCCACTGTGGACGGGCGACGGGCGGGGAGAAGTTTCCAACGGTCCGAGTCAAAAGCGTGCTTCACGCTTCCGCATTATTTCAGCGGTTTATTGCGATGAACAGCGCTAAGCAAAGCAAAGCTCTGCACCGAGAAGATGGTTTGCAATTGCAAGCAAACAAACAATGGAAGATAGCACATGGTATTACGAGTAAAACAATTGTATGTAAGTCTGGCTTTTTCATGAAACGGTGGCAGCATCACCATTCGGAGGTGGTGGAAGTCTATGATCCTTCGGATGGACGTTTCTGTCTCTCATTAGATGTAGTGCTCAACTGACAAATCTTTTGTTGTCTGGCACGGAGAGTTTTGCTGGCAAAAGAATTTTGCTGGCCGATTGGCCTGACGGCTTTCTTCTTGCCGACAAGCAAATTCCCTCTCATCCATTTCTCTAATTTTTAATGAAAAAAAAACATATTAGAAACTACAGATTGTGGAAGCGGGGACAAACTTGAGTTTGTCGTATTGATGATAAAAAATAATTGAGAAAAGTGGCTTTCTGAATAGGGATTTTTTTTATATTAAGGGTTTTTGGCAGCAATGCATTCACATAGATGTAACACTACGTTTGTGGAACTGGATAGAGCGTAGCCTCCGGTGCGAACTTCCACAAACCAAAGTGGCTGTGTGAATTGAGTATAGAAATATCTGTACAAAGCATAACATTATCCTTGCTCATCATATTTAATCGAAATTAAAAATAAAACACAACGATTTGCAATGGTGTGTGCGGAACCCTACATTATTCAAAATATTATTTTCATTACTACCTTTATAATATAATGCTATTTCAGTGACAAGTTCCCACTAAATTCAATTATGTTTACCTACCAGTTTATACAAATAGCAAGCAATACTCAATTCCCTAACTAACACTACATATCCATTTTTATAAATGTATACTATATTATTTCCTAGCAATCTCACCAAACAACACTAACTACATTGCTAAAAAAAAAGAAAGAACCTCCTTATCAGTGTTGGCGTGGGACCATAGGTGTAGGCACTGATGCCTTATCGGTGCTTATGTTTGGTTGATCAGCATTATGGTTTAGCCGGATGAATACTTGGTTTAGCGCTCCAATTGCTAGGAATGTTTGGTTTAGCGGTGCAATCAGTTGATCAGTGCTTTCAATCGGCAATTCGACCAATTAAACCAAACAAATCGTAAACCAGAGTCCATTTCTAAAAAACCGTAAACTAGAGCTTCTAGCGCTAAAATTTTTGGTTGGTCCTAATAACTATGCGTCCGCCTTATGTTGGCGAGGCCAGACAAGGGTGGCCTTGTGCCCTCCGACAGCCATGATGGTACCTTCTTTCCCCTGTGTGACCCTCCTCCTTCTCACACGAGTGTGTCGCGAGACACAACAACAACAATGGCCATGTCATGAATTTCAGTAATTTTGGTGGTAGCCAAAAGAAAAACAAAAAATTTTGCAATACACTAATTCATGTGTTGTATAACTCTACACTCGTATTTTCTATTGTTTATGTTGCATATTCTTCTACTCAATAGATGTGTAGTCATAAGTCATGCTAATATTTGTTTAGATCTATTTTTTATGAAAAAATATATACTTCATGTGTAAGTCTTAAAAAATTTCGGCCAATTTTTTGTAATTTTAGGGGTGGCCAATTTTTTTTAATACCAAAATTGAAACCGCTAGTCAAAGTATATCTCTGCCTGTTGGATGAGTGGCCTACCGGCAATCTAGCCGCTGATAAGGTGAGTCATCTACATGCTGATTCGCAGAGGCTAATCGGCCCTCATCATATATAGCTTGCAGATCACCAATATTGTCCCACGCTGTTCTGTTCTTTTTTTTCATAATCTTTCAGTGGTCGCTGAGCTAATAACTAATCACGTCAATAATCGACATATAAAAGAGTTCATACTGCGTACAATAATTCTTTATGTGAATACACTTTTAGTTCTTTTTTCAAAAGTTGTTGTAAGTTCTTATTAGAGGAATTTCTTTTGGGTTCAATTGTTTTTTTTTTTTTTCTTTTTTGAAGGGAGGGGATTTTTGGGTTCCATTGTTTTTTTTTATAGGAAATTTTGGGTTCAATTGGTGAACGTGTAGTAGTAGTTCATGGGCTGAATGTTCGCAGTGGGCCGTTTCATGCTTGATGGGCAGAAGTTCTTTGCAGAACAGAACGCGTTGGACCTCACTTCCGATTTCCGAGCTCCCGGTTCCAAGATGTAACTGTAAAACCCACCAAGACTGAGTGATTCCCCTCAACAAAGAGAGAGAGAGAGAGAGAGAGAGAGAGAGAGAGAGAGAGAGACTGTGATGCAGCTATGGAAGTGCTAATTTGCAATAAACTTATGTGTAATACTTATGCTAGTACTTATTACGTTCTTCTTCCAGGCTTTCAATATATATTTGCAATTGAAGGTATCACTCTTAGCTCATACCATCTGAACGGGCCACTTCTACAGTCTTGTACAAAAAAGCGATCATGACCGCAGTATCACAGGTGAGAGAACGTCGAGAAAAAAAAAAAATCCACTGCTCACAAGCACTATGACTATACAGTTAAATCTTCATAGTTTCACGCTATTGAGTCTCGGGCCGCTGCCGGGCCCCGGCTTCAACGTTCACCTGAAGCTGCCCGACCTCCGGCGCCTCCGCCCTGTCCGGCAGGGAGGGGGAGGGTTTAGCGGCGAACGGCGCCCGCCTGCACGTGGGGCACGTCTGCCGCGCGGCGAGCCAGCGGTCGATGCACCGCACGTGGAAGCCGTGGTTGCAGTGCGGCAGCGCGCGCACGCGGTCACCCTGCAGGAACTCCGTGAGGCAGATGGCGCATTCCGCCGCGCCACACCCGGTGAGCTCCACTTCGCGGGAGTAGACTATCCACGGGGGCAGCCCGGTTCGCGGCCCGCGCTTCCTCCTGGGCCCGGCCTGGCAGGAGGGGGAGGAGGAGGCGCCGACGCATCCCCGCCGCCGCCGCCGGGGGGCTCCTCGTCCTGGCCGTAGCACACGCGGCGCGTGACGCGGAACGCGCACCGGACGACCGCGTGCACCGCGAGCACGACCACCAGGCCACACAGGAGTAGCGACAGCACCGTGATCACCGTCGTGTTCAGCGAGCTGAAGGGCGCTGCTGCTGCGTGCGTGTGCGCTGCAGACACCTGCATCGCCGGCGGCCCCGCCGACGGGGCAGCCGCGTCAGCGGCAGCGGCTTCCGACAGGAGCCTCCTTGCATGCAACTGTTCGACGCCCATCTTGTCGAGCTGTAAGCCTGTAACGCAGAGGCGCGTCGTAAAACGCGTTGGTGGTGGTGGTGTAGTGGGACCGTGGGAGAGTGTTCTCTCGTGGCACGGCGTGGGAAGGGGTTTATATAGGAACGGGAGGAGGCAGTCAGTGGATTATTTATTAGCGGCAAATCCAAAATGAGGTTTAGCTTAACCTGATGGACTAGTTGATCGATTCTAAACTAATGGAACGTGGGTTAATGGCGATAACATCGAGTCATGGAGATAAGATACACCCCACTAGATACCTGACGAACCCATCATGCATTCGGGCGGCATAATTCATTGATTGACAAAGCTTTTTCTTTGACTACAATTAGGAAGTGCCTCAAGTACCTCATCCCACACGATTTTTTTACCCGCTTCATATTTAGATTGACAGTATAGTCTCTATTTTTCAGACTGATTGAACTGTAAAAACCTCAGCAATAAATATGCTCACTGTTGTATATCAGAGCAGGGGGCGTATACTGTTAGATGAAGCTACGGCTACAACGAGCACTATTGTAAGTGATCAATGCAAAGTGGGGGGCACAAAGTTATTAAGTACACAAGATGAAGACGAGAGCTCAACAAACACCCACAGATTGCGTGCTTAAGCAGACTTTTGTAAGACCAAAATGCGCTGGGAGCGACTCGCTGAAACGAAGGCCGGACAGGCGCAAAACCGCACTCACGCTCATCATTAGCGACTAAATAATATAAGTTCAAAAATATGGTCGACATGATACGGCCCAGTGGAGCCTCCACTAACTGCGACCCGTCGGCGCGCGGGAGAGGGACACCTGGCTGCGGAGGTGCCACGGTGTCGATGACTTGTCAATGCGCGGCTGGTTCGTCCCTGCCCCGTTGGATCGTGTCTCCGTCCGACGTGTCTGTCTGTAACGTTCCTTCGCGTCGGCTTCGCTTGGGCTCTGGGGGTGAGCATAGTATTAGACTACTATGGCTGTGGAGTTGTGGGCTGGGCTATATTAAGAAAACAGTATGGGCTAGCAAAAAGTTGCCATGAACTGAAGCATGTTTTCTTTCAAGGTGAGATGGATGGATTTCATGTGCTCAAAATAATAATAGAGTTGAATGGGAACGTAGAGTTTAAGCTTCAAATTAGCGCTTTCAAATAGTGGCCTGGATTCCCTTTTCTTTTTAACGCCATAACTATTTCTCCCTTTTACACGTACGTCGTAAGTCATCACATAACTCAATCGAATAAGAAGGCCAATCAATCTTTCAAGTAACGAATTTCACGTGTTTTTGTGTAATTTTGTTTATAAGACTACTGCCATTTGTGAGGAAACAAATAAAAGGACTATAACCACCATCCACCAGACACTGTATCGAGTGGCTCAATGCCAGATCCAGGCAACTTGCGTGGCTACTTCCAGAATGGGGCCGGGCAGTGGATTTTAAGCAGGTTATCCATCCACAGTGTCCACACATATGGATCTGTTGGCCATCTTCAATAGTCGGAGCCGTAGTGGACGATGCGCGGGACTGGAAAGAGCGTAGCTTAGCTATAGGAGTATATATATATGTAGATGAAAATTTTCTCTCCACCTATTTTTTATCCGGCCACCCTTTATCTAACTTTGTAAATATGGAAAATCAAATATAGCCCTTTTCTTTAATAACTAGGAGTCCTAATCCAATTAAATCTCTCCGATTTTGGGTGAATAGGAATCTTAATCAAATAGGAAAATATAATAATATGGACAATTAGGAATCTTAATCCAATTAGATCTCTCCAACTCCGAGTAACCGGAATAGGAATCTTAATCCAAATGCAAAAAATATAAGAATAGAAATCTAGGAGCAACTCCAAGAGATTAGCCAAAAATAGATTTCAATATCCATGATTTAGCCATCTTCTAAAATAAAATCTCCTCAAAGAAACATGGATTCTCCAATAGCAGTGGTAAATTTCCTATTTTCATAGTTAAAACTTGCCACGTCATCTACTATTCGTTTTGGTTCCACCAATCAAATCAACTAGATGTTCACAGGAGCCCCGTGAAATTAGGCGAGATAGCTGATAGCAAGCGCCCCAAGCTTGCTTTTTCTAGGTTGTGGAAAAGATGGGATAGCCTACTGGGTATTTTGGAAACCCAGATAGCATATCTGTTGGAGACTATTTTATATCATAAATTGTCAAAAATGGGCTCAAAATAAAAAATAGCATCTTTCTTGGAGTTGCTCTAATAAAGAGGAAAGAAGGATATAATTTCTTTGTTTCGTTTCTTTTTTCTGTTCTTTTCCAAATATGTTATGATTTTTTTCGTGGCTATTTTCTAGAGTATATATATATTTCAATTTTTGTCATGACTATTTTTTACTTGGCTTCGAGTATGCTCATATTTTTTTTCCGTGGATGTTTTTTACACTAGCTCAACTTTTCTGATTTTGTTTTCATTGTTTTCTCCACCTGGTTTTTTCGTGTTCTAATAAATATAATAAGAGTAAAAACAAACAATAAATAAGAGATCAAAGCCATTTTAATCTTTGACTTCTTAAGAAACAAAGATTTTTACCACTAAGTTAATTTAATTTTTGACTCTAACTCATGACCCATGCTAAAACTCACTGGGTATTGGATAGGCATCCAAGAAGTGGCCAGCAGCCGTGTCACTCGTTCCAATCCGCTGAGGCACAGCAAGAAAACACTGTCCAAGCATTACTTCAAGTTGTATAGAGCGATTAGCTTAAACAAAGTAACGGACGTACGTCAGTAGTAAACAAGTACTGTAGTGGGCTGGGCCTCGATGGTTGTGGCCCTAGGGGCAGGGGCTACGAGTTCATTCTCTATCCTTTCAGAGGTGCAGGGGGGCGGGCAAGAGTAGCAGCAATTTGACGCCCGCTGATACGCTAAACAACTAAGGTTTCAGAGCAAGTACTGTAGTGCCGATGGTTTTTGTTTGCCCGTCCCACCATGTTTTGATGCGATCAAGATTGGTAGCTTTTTCCAGGTCGAACTCGGACCACCTCGGTCGGCACCTGTTCGTGACCTCACGACCTCATGGTCCGGTACTCCGGTTCCGGTCCTTCCACCCGGAGCAATTCACGGTGGGGGGTTTCGGTTGGAGAAATTTAGATGGTATTGGAAGAATGTTGGAGAAATTTGTGAGAGAAAAACTATTGTTCCGGATGAAAAAAGAAGCGGATCCAACCGGGTTTAAGGGCACGCGAACGGGCCCGGATTTGCATATCTACGGTGAGGGCGTCCGTACGCTAGACACTCCTTGGCGGGAATGCGGACCATCCAACAAGCTTACTCCCTTCTACCAAATTAACTGGATGCTTTGACGGCTTAAAAAAATAGACGCCATGACATTTTCCCGGTCCGCCTCGTAGGGTGTTCTCCACCGCCGCACCGCGCTGCCCACTGGCCACGCCCGCCTACACCGAGCCGGTGAGCCTCCTCGCCGCCGCCGGGGTCTAACCACTCGCCGATGCCGCTTAGTTAGCTTGGCCAAACCTAGCAATAGCCACAAGACGCACCGGACGTCGCGTGTGACCAGCGACCAGAGAGAGAGGGCGTCACCGGCGGGCCCAAGCCAGCGCAGAGCACCACTAGGGATGGCAACGGGCGGATTCGGATCGGGTGGAGTCTCTGCACCAACCCGAAACCAAAATCAAAACCAAAACGCGCATCAACACCGATTCGGGTGATAATCCGTCCTAAAACCGAACCCGGATACCAAACCCGAATGGATACCTGAAACCCGCTTTGTATGACAACATAGTAAGAGAAATAATGACTTTCTATAAACATATGCATGATATATACACACATATTCACATGTATAAACAAGAGGCAACAAATAATAAATATTTTCATGAGTCAACTTAAAATAAATTTAATAATATAAGTAAACAAGTTATTATTAGCATATTATAAAACATGAGTTTTAATTCCAAATGATTTATTTCGGATATCCATTGGATATCCACGGGTGGAAAACTAAACCCAAAACCGAACCCGATTGGTTTCGGGGCCCTAAACCCGAAAACCGTGGATGAGAAATGATCCCCGAACCCGAACCCGCAAGACCCGAAACCCGCGGATATCCGACCCGAAATCGCCCCGTTGCCATCCTTGGGCACCACCATTCTCGGTCGCCAGCTAGGCGGAACCGACCGTTCCCCGCTCTGCTCTGCGTGGCACAAAAGAAGAAGGGTGAAAACGCATGTTGCAAGCGTATATTTCAAGTGTTTCATATGTTTTAGAGGTATGTTGTAAGTGTTTCAGATGGATATTGCAAAAGTAGATCGAGATGTTCCACATGTTGTAATGGTTGTACACGTATGTTGCAAGTGTCTGTTCGCAATGTTTCATCTATGTTTTTGGATCTATATTACAAGTGTGTTTATCTGGATGTTGTATATGTTTCACTCTGGATGTTGTGTATATTTGCAATGGTATTCAAGCGTTTTTAGGTATTTTTTTTGCAAGTTTTTCAGAAACATGTTTCAGCTGTTTTATATGTCTTCAAACGTGTGTTGTAAGTGTTGCATTTAAATATTTTAAAAGTAGATCAGATGTTGCACATGGATGCGTGTGGAAAGCAGAAGGGGGCGCGGGCGACGTCCGGGCGGGCGGCGTGGGCACCACGTGGGCGTGCGAAACGCAGGATTAGGCGTGCTGGCGTGAGCGCGGGGCATGGAGTGTAGCTGTGCAGGCACGCACACGGAAAATAAGAGTGCAGCGCGGGCGCTCAGACATATGTGTCCGGACACGGCCCACGCCCTACAGCCCAAGGAAAGCGGCCCAACCATCCGGGTGCTCTTTAATAGCTTCGCCGTCCAACACTGCGACGCTTTCGATCCGTTTGGGTGCGCCTCCTGGCCGACGGACCGAACATATTTGGGTTCGATATTTGGAAATGTAAGAACGAGAAAACGCTAACGAACATTGAGTCCGATCGTTGGGACGCTTGGTGGAGAGCCTGCAGCCTGGGTTCGAGCGCTGCTCATGCCTGGTTTTTGCTCTGTTTTTTTGTCATTTTCTTTACAGCCTCAAGCGGGAAGGGGGGCCTGTTGGGCTTTAGTGGATTTCTATTGGGCTGCTAACTGGGCTGGGCTATATCATTAATTTTGCCATCCATGTAGTATATATAGGAACTACTGAACTAGGAAGCATGCAGTTGCTCAAAAAAGAAGAAGAAGAAGAAGAAGAAGAAGAAGAGAGGAAGCATGCATGCATGCTGAGAGGAACCATAGTTGGCTGTTTCTGCTTATAACCGACTCGTCCATAATTGTCGTACCGCGAGTTTTTTTTTCGTTTTTCAATTTTGCTACTTCAAAGCGTTGAAACGGCTGTTAGCAGAAGCAGAGATAATTAAGCTTCTATTGAGTCTGTCGTTTTATTTTAACGAGCAATACGATTCTAAACGGAAACCATCAGAGCCGTTGTCTGCAACCTCAGCTACGGGAACCTTGCACAGTGGCACGGCTCACGTCGAGAGCGACCGCGATTAGGCTCTTGTTCGGCTGGTATTAAAACCGAATGATAAACCGGCTGAAACTGTTTTATTGTGAGAAAAAAATACTATAAAATAGCTGATAAGCCGGTTGATAAATTCAAGCGAATCGCTCTGAACGGTGCCACGGTTCGTTAGCCCCAAACAAACAAGAACGTCGCCATCGCGCATTGAAGGCGGCAGGGCCGGAGGCGCGACTGCACGAACACAGGCCATGTGAGCGCCGGGGCCCCGGAGACGGAGACCCTAGCTAGCGTGGTCCGCGGGGCGCGTCCGCACCACCCGGCACTAGTACTCCGTACTTCCTCAATCCTCACCAGGCCACCAGCTCGCTCTCTCTCCACCCCGCGCGCGCGCGCGCAGGGCCGGCGGGTCGTGCCGGCGTAGCGCCCCGCGTCGGCGTCGCCAACGCCAAACACCCGGCCAATCCTGTACCTGTAGGGCACCCAGCGCCCAGCGGCCGGTGCTCGCTCCATCGTCGCCGCCACTCGCCTGCACGGTCGCAGCGTGGTTCAGATGGCCGCGTCGTGCCCCCCGGCTGGGTGGCTGGCTGGGCTCCTGGCTCGAGGTCGGACGTCGCATGTCCATGTGTTCGCGAAGTTTGTCAACGCGCTCGTGATGATCCTGCTGCAAAGCGCCGGTCTGTCGCGCTCGCTTGTCTCTGTTGATTGGGTTTTAAGGAAAACGCAGACCGTCACGTCACTGCAGTGCTGGCACGGTATGGTTAATGGTGCCGGGGAAATCTGGTACCGTACCGTTGCACCGAGACATTGCGCACGACATCCTACACACTAACACGGCAGTCCTTTTTCTGCTTGCTGGGTTTTGAAATGCATGAAGCATATAGTATACTCTAATACTGATAAAATAGTACGGCGGCACACGGGTTAACCTATTGAACAATTATATACTCCCTCCATCAAAAAATAATTACACATCTTACACTTTGAAAAATCAGCCAATCTTAAATTTAACTAAATATATATAAAAATAATATTTATGATACCAAATAGATATCATTAAATCAATCACGCCATATATTTTCGTAGTGAAATTATTTAGAAATACAAATGTTAATTATATTTTCAATAAATCTAGATAAACTTGTGATTATTTGACTCCTCGAAATACGATATGTGCACTTATTTTTAGGACAGAGGGGGTGTCATTATTATTTGGAGATTTTTATCATTTTCAACATCAATTTCTATGAGTTGTTTTAAAAATAAATTCTAAAAATTCTCATAAAACAGAAAATCTAGCTACCAAACAAATGTTACCTTCAAGAGTGGTGTACTAATACTAGTTACAGTAACAACTCATTGCACATTATATTGTATAAATTGTTACTTTAGACAAGTCTATACATGTATACATTATAGTATAATTGTAAGTGCTCTATTGTTTGTAAAACAAATGCTACTATAGGAATTTGATAAAGTAAATTGAACATCATGACTTCCTGAGCAATTTCTAATTTTTTTGAGAATTTATAGAATTATATTTATCTATTTTTTCAGTGCGTCTTATTATAATTAATGTAGAGACATTTGTGAGAATTTGGAATTATATTTATCTGATTTTCAGTGCCTCTTATTAGAATTAATGTGAAGACTTTTGTGAGAATTTCTAAAATTTTATTTATCTGATTTTCCAGTGCGTCTTATTAAAATCAATGTGGAGACTCTATTATTGTAAGTGCTCTATTATTTGATAAAGTAAATGCATGAAACATATCTGTAACTCTAAGCACAACCATCTACTAGGAATTGGTCCAGATTCTAGATTCCGAAAAAGTCCCCACTATGGAATCCACGTGCTACGTGCATATGTTAATTTAGAGGTTGTGTAAGATTGCCTACTACCAAATGCGCAGAATTATTTTGTTCCATTGCTATCAACGTGCAAGGATTCGGTAGGAGAGGTGCTGATTACTACATTGACAAAGTTGGAGACTCTGCTTTGCTAAGCCTTGGGGATATCTTTTTTTTAGATAATGAAGCCTTGGGGATATCTAGTGTGTCATAGCTAGAAAGACGTCACTTTCAGTCTTAGTGCAAGATCATCACAAAATGTCTTATGTATTGACAGATCCTCCATGGAAATGATAATTTTACTAGCATGTAATTATGTATCACCCAGCTAGGCCTCATCATGAGCAGATTGCCAAGCATAAGAGCGACGACGATGCTGACACTGGCGTTGAAAGTACAGCATCAGCGACGGTGGTGAAGCTAGAGTAAAATAGAGAGGGGTGCGAAATAAAGAAGTGATGAAAACATCTATCAAAATGAAAAGCCCATTGATAATATTGATTGCTAACTTGGTATAACGCTAACAAAAGTAAATTAAAATATACAAAATAAACATTTACATCAAATATTTACCACCTCCATTCAAAATTATAAAACGTTTTGGCTTTTCTAGATACATAGTAAAAACTATGTATCTAGATTTTAGACATAGTGTATATCTAGAATTCTATATGCATAGTAAAAGCTATGTATCTAGAAAAACCAAAATATCCTTTAATTTGGAAAAGGAGTACTTAACATGTTTGTTAATTCAACTACCAAAAAAATGTGAACAAATAACTTAATTTTTATTTTTAAATATTTATTCAATGGAAATAAAATAAGTTATACAATACTCTACATCTAGTCTTCTAAATCATCTAATCTCCATTCTTTCATTGTCGTGAAGCGTTGAATCACTGATTGGAAAGGCAAACGACCCTACCGCAACTAAGCACAAAGGGGTTAAGCTATGGAGCAACCAACGAACAAATTCACCACGCAGTTAAAAGCTAACAATTAGCCGGCACCCGATGGGGTAGGCAGAGCGACGCCGTCCGAGACAAGGCCAATAGTGGAGGGGAAGAACGGGGTTGCAGACTTGTGGCCTGTGGTTAGTTCCTTGAAAATTGGTTGCCAATTTCAATTGAGCTTTTGTCTGTGTTGTCTGAGCCGTGGGGGGTGCAGTATGTTGGGCCAAGGGGGGTGCGTAAAGGGTCAAGATATGGTGGTAACAATTTAATTTCGTTTTTCTGGGGTTGCAGCTGCACCCATAGCCTTTTACTGGGCTTCACCCCTATTCAGCTACCAGCGAACAATCGATTTTTCGAGCCTGCATGATGCTTTGATCCCTACATATATTGCACACAGTTTTTTTGAAACGATTATTTTTTTAAAACGATATATTGCAGACAATAACATGCACAAGTTATTCCTCCATCCTCCACGTCCTAATCTGTCGTGCCAGTGCAACGCTAGGGAACAAATGAATATCCAGAGGCCAGGTTTGTTGCTTGCGCGCCCACGCACTGCACCTATGCACCTGCCGCCTCGGTGCAAATCGTCGATGATCAGTTGGCCCGGCCGGGCTCCGTCGTCTGCGAACTGCAGCCACCGGCCACCGGCCATGCACGAATGCCAGCGCATCGCCCTTGTCCTGTTAGCTCCAACCAATCCATCGTGACATCGTCCATGCACGTACGTCCTTCAACGGCCCAATCAATGCGTGTGGTCGTTCAACCATTGCGCTCTAGCCACTCATGATCCATCCCGGCCTGCATTACTGCTTTGCCTGCCCATTTTTCCTCCGATCCCCACGGAGCAATCAATTGGAATGTGTGCTCAGTCGTGATTGTTCAGGCTAGCTCTTTATCTGCGTCTGCGTGCAAAAACAGTTAAGGAGGCTGTTGCAGAGGAGTGTAGCTTAAGCAAGCTACTAGTGATGTAGCCTCTCGCAGTCACAGCCAGGCGACCGAGAACAAAATCATGGAAGCAACCACCAGTGAGACTGGACGACTGAGCTATGGCTCCATGCCTCCATCTGTGCATGTGTGCTCTGTAGTGTAACAGCGTGAGAGCTGCAGTCCTTTTAGCTACACAAGAAACACTGTTGCTGAATCGATCCATCCATCATCAGGTAGATCTGACGCTACTCTTTCTACAACCCTCTATATGGTCACTGCAAACTCTAAGATGGTTAGACGAATAATTACTTTTTTGGAAAACTTACTAGTCATATTATTTTTAAAGCTACTGATTGCATGGACAGATTCTTAAAAGCAGTCATCTTTTAAAACTCAACATACGGCCGTCTGTCAGACTTGGTCCATGGAAAACTACTACAGCAACAGGAGTACGTATACCGACAACGTTAGTGGGACATCTCTAGTTCTGTTGTCAAAAAAAAAAAAAACGTTAGTGGGACATCAATAATGCACGAACCATTGGTCAAGTGATCGTATAGAGAAAGTACACCGGGCTTCCCCGGCCTGACGACAGCACGATTGAACGATAAGTCCTGTGTATATGTACTCTGCTGCCTACTGTATCAGACAATCAATGAAGTTAGTATATCACTCCTGTGTAGATTCGTCGCCCTGTCGCCAATTCATGTGCTGTGTTTTTATTCTACTATTAATTTGTAACTATTGTAATAATTAGAAATCTTTCTTCGGTTTGTGCCAAAACAACAAATTGAAGGAGAGCCTAGTGCTCTATGCACTATATCGAAGACTAGATCGTCACTAAAAGCCTGCAAAGTAAGTTTGCTTAAGATAATTCATGTCGTGTATGCCTTACATTGTAGTGCATCGACCGTTCGGCGATGTTTTAGCTGTATGAACGGACTGAAATCTCCTAGGCCACAGTACTGTTGTTGGCGCGTCCTTGGGTACGCTTCTTCCCCGGAACAGAACATTCAACTTTCTGTCGATTGCAATAACACTTCCCTTTTGAGCTGATCTGGCCCAGGATTACCAATTCAATCAGTGCGTACATCACAGTTTTTCTATTGCCGTAGCCTACGATCATCACCGTTTCGTGTAGTTCAGGGAATTGCTTGTATTTCTGTCTGCCAATGACTGCTACTCATGAGAACAGATGACTGCTACTAATGAGAACGCAGCTTATTAATCTCTTTCTTTCATTTTTTTTGGAAGACAGATAGCAGCTTCTGCATCACTGCGACTTCTGCAGTATGACACGAGTGCACCAAACGAGACTAAATCAGTATGTATTTGGTAAGTGGTCCTTATACCCAGTACTCGATGCACAAACAATATACTGTATAGTTCTGCACCAATGCAATGCAACTTTGCATTCGGTATATCATCATCAAGTGCTATCCAGCCAGAATGGTACAATGTACAGTATAAACATATATACCAGTTCGATCATGACATGAAGTTTGGAAGCATCCAATGGATCCCTGTCCACCGTGCCAGTACGTCGCTGGGTCGTCGCCGCGCGATCCCGGCAGCGTCGCCGTCAGGACTAGGGACGGACTGAGCTGAGCAGCGCGCGGCGTTCACAGCACATCGCAGGGACACGGTACACGAGCCGTAACAGTGCGCGGCCCCCAATCATAGCACGGCCGCCGGAGGCCGTGCAAGCAATCCATTCTCGTCGTGCGAGGCCGATGGATCGGCGGATCCGCCAGTATTAATTCGCGTGCTTGCGGGTTACGGCTAGACAGCACACAGCAGGACGAAACGCACAGCCGTGTATCATATCCAGGCAGGGGCAGGCTAGCTAGCTTCTGGAGTTCTGGCTGCGAACCCCGGCTCCCTTTGGCCTTGTCGACTTGTCACACTCCCATCCCAGTCCCAGTCCCAGTCCCACAGCTAGCTAGCTAGCGGCTAGCCGGAGAGCTAGCAGGCTTGCTCGCATGCCCAAGCATGTCAAATTTGCAGTTGATGGTTCGGTTTACGCCCTTAATGGCGCATGATTAGGACCTGCTGGAGGGAGATGGGATGGATCGCGTAGCGGTTAGTGTACCTCACGGAGCCACATGGGGGACTGGCCGCGGTTTTTCCATGCGCACAGCCGGCCGCCGACCGGGACTGTCCATCCAAAATGTACTGTGGGGTTGGAATGTACTGTCCCGGATATCCCCATCGAAAGCAGAGACGACCTGCTGCAACTGCAATTGCAACAAAAGGCCACGGGCCCGGCCGGGTAAATGCACGGGGCTGGGCAGCGCGGCAGCAAGTGGCTTGCCGAGACCCGGGAGCCGTCCGCACCGCACGGTGCCCGCCCGGCGATCGGTCGACGCCCCACGGACCACGGGTGCGCACATTCACCTGTCACAGCCGTGTGCGCGGGCGTGCGCGAGCCACGCCGGCCGCGACGACTCAGGACACGGCCGGCACGGTGCCGCGCGCCGGTTGGGTGCACCGTACGTGCACCAAACCATCACCAGGAAACGATCGCAACGGATCGATCGGAGCAGCAGTGAGTTGTCACGTCGTGCTCGCTCGCTCTGCACTGTGCGCGTACGCGGCAGCCTTCCCCTGTTAGATGCCGTGTCGTGGTATCAGGTTACTGTATCAGGGCTAGCTGCAGGCCCCGCCGACGTACGGCCTCGCCGGGCGCCAGGCGATCGGCAGCGCACGTAACTGTCTGCTCCAGTCAACCACATCGATCCTGCTCCTGTTCTTTCTACATCATGCATATGTTTCGAAGCTCGGGTCTACCTCAGCGTAATAATGACTGGTATCTAATACTCCCTGGCCTATTGAAAACCACCGATTAATTACGTGATCAGATGAAAGCTTGTTCTGTCTCCGATCCTTCCCAGCTACGACAGTAGCAATCCTATACGACGAAAGTGTCAGTAGGAATCGCTGATCAGAAGACGGGTAAGAATTGACCCGCACAGTCCAGCGAGTATGCGAGTGCAGTGGCCACCCGCGGCACACTGCCCTATGCGCCAGCACACGAGTCGACCGGGGCAGCGCATGGCGTTGCGTCCCGGTGGATTAACCGTGTGTGATCGAGCAGATCCCGCCCCCCACCGGAGCGTACCCGTCGAAGCCGAAGGGCCGACGGGCGGGCTCTCCCTCGGGAAACCAATAACAAAGTCGTAGGCGATCCCGAGGGATTTGCTTCCCTCGCACCCCACCAGTCCGGAGGCGCCGTCACGTGAGCCCCGGGCCACCGCGCGTCCTGCCCGGCCACGGCACGTGCAGCCGCGCCCACCGCGGTCCGCAGCACAGCACCGTGTTCCGCTCCGGCCTGGCCACGGCACAACGGACGGCTCCGCCACACCGACCACGCCTAGCAGGCCCGTAGCCGCCTCATCTCGTCACTTCTACTCGGGCGTAAACTCACATGCACATGCACGGCGGGAGCTGGACCAGGAAAAGCTCCCCGCCAGAGCTACGACCACCGTATAAAAACCCCACCACCTCGCCCTCGATCGCCCCACGCCCCCATCTCTCATCGAATCTCTGGCGTCTCCAAGGTCACCTCCGACGATCCCTCTCACATCACAACATTCTTGGCGAAGATCCTCCCAGCTGCTCGCTCCAAGCTCCAGCTCTGACCACCACCGCGTACGTGGTGGTCTAGCTAGCTAACATGTTGTCTTCACACCACGAGGCCATGCTGCCGTATGCGCCGGGGCCGCCGCCGTCGCTGCTGGTGGACCGGCGGTACAAGCTGGGCGGCGAGGCGGCGCCCAACTGCCCGCGCTGCGACTCGCCCAACACCAAGTTCTGCTACTACAACAACTACAGCCTCAGCCAGCCGCGCTACTTCTGCAAGGGCTGCCGCCGCTACTGGACCAAGGGCGGCTCCCTCCGGAACGTGCCCGTCGGCGGGGGGTGCCGGAAGAACCGACGGGGCAAGTCGTCCTTGCGGTCGGCGGCGGACTCCATCGCGAGCGGCGGCGGCCGCGATGCGGCGTTCGGCCACCGGTTCCCGGGCCCTGTCCGGCCGGACCTGGTCCTGGAAGGCATGGTCGGCAACCCGTCGAACCCAGCTGGCCAGGCGATGCCCGGCGGCGTGCCCACTGCTGCCGATGGCTCCACCATTGATCTCGCAATGCTGTACGCCAAGTTTCTCAACCACCCGCCGGCGGAGGAAGGTGTCAGTGCCGTGACGCCGGAGTCGGCAGGGCAGGTCGACGAGGCGTTCGACACGTTCAGCGCGTCCAGCGACCTGAGCCCCGGCGTTCTGGCAACGCTGCAGTTCGATCCGTGCCACGACGGGTTTGGTGAGTGGTCAGGCGGGCCAGTGAGCAGCGCTGGCCCCTCGAGTACGGCTAGTACTACCGCCGCAACCACCATGCTGTGCGCTGACGTGAGCGTGCAAGCTGCGTTCGGTGAGCTCAACTTCGCCATGGATCAGAGCTGCTTCGACTCGCTAGGGTTGCCCACGGACGACGTCGTCGGCAACCTCTCGTCGTCGTGGTGTTCGATCGTGCCAGGCTTGTCGACGTTAGAGGGCGCCAAGTATGACTCGTTGGATTCGTTCCCTGACGACGCCCTGAGCCTTCACGAGGGAATGATTAGCGGGACTGATCATGATTGGAGCGTGGATTGCCAAGGATTGGAGGCTCTCTACATGCCGTAACTACACATACGCATGATCAAAATTCTTCTTCTTTTTGCTAATTTGATGTTGTTCTTGTGATTGGTTTCCAACATTTTTTTCTCTTTTCCTTTTTCTTTCATTCAATTCGGTTTGTAAGAAATATATATAGAGATATGTATGTTTTGAAGAGAGGTGCAGTGAGGGACAAGTCGCTCATGTAATTGAATTAAGGATTCGGTATACTTGTGAGATAGATTGAGGCAATACAATAATGAAGCTTGGAAATACTAGTCGCTATAAGTATCTCATAACATGGTGTTACTAACATTAGTCTTTCTACCGCACCAGTGCAGAGTTTATTTACAATCTTCAGTTTTTACATGAATGTGGTCGTTGATGAATGCATAGCATGAAAGTTGAAATGTTCACTGCTTACTGGAAATGCTAGATAATCTGCAGGAAATTTGATTGTACTCGTACTATTTACTGACGAAAACTGGAATTGCAAAGCATATGCATTGCAAACTGATTCGCTTGGAGTCTTGGTCAGAATCATCACACTGTGTGAATGGACTTGGTTATCCTAGTTAGGAGAGTAGGCTTAGCTTCCGAAGCAAATAATACCTTGCATCCCAAGTATTGAACAGGGTATGTGTCCCTTGTCTCCCGTCTGCTCGTCCAAAATGGTTAGTCAAACAAAAGCAGTGTGATCAACTGAGAGGGGAGTAGTAGCTGCCATTGCCTAAATTGCTAGAGAATTGCTTCTACAGAACCATCCAATTCACCTTCATGATGACTTCTTTTATTTCTATTTACTACTCCTATTTCATTAATAATCTACAAGTGTTTTTTATGCTCCACGGTTAACGTAATTTAAAGGCAGTACTTAGTAGTTAGTCCAGCTGTTCATTCAGTAGCTATACTAGTAAGAATATTCCTCCTTGGGCACATTTGAAAAAGATCAGTAAGCTACACTGCACTTCATATTCCTTTAGATAAAGTAATAAAAAATTATTGTAGCCGCTTGATCAACCAAGGATACAGAAAGCCCTTCACTACTACTACAACAACTTAGCCGTTTGTAGTAACATTATTCTTAGGACTCGTTTGGTATGACTTCAAACCGCTCTGGCTCCTTACTATAACGCGCAAAGGAAGCATAGCCAGTGAAACAAGAGGCTACACAACTTCCTTGTTCATTTTGAAGAAAGATAAAAGACAACTTCTACAGATCTACCAGACGGGACCTTAGTCGAAGTGTTCATTCAGTTGCTAGTAAGCATAATCCTGCTGGTTGAATGGAAAAAGATCAATAAGGTACACGGCATTTCATATTTTTTAGATAAAGTAATAAAAAAAACATCGTAGCCGCTAGCTAGATCCGCCAATAATACAGAGTCATTCACTATTACAACCTCGTAGCAATTGGCTGACACACTGCACTTCATATGAACAATAACGGGCAGCACTGTAGCGGTACAATAATTCACCAATCGCGGCATGTGCCCTGTTGAATTAGTAAACGTTTAGTTGTCCATTACAGAGTTGTTAATGCCTACCATTACCAAAAGATAAGAGTAACTATCTTGATTGGCAGACCTTACGTGCATACTCCTAGGGTCCTATGTGCATATATAACTGAAAAATGTTTCAACAGTCAACATCTTCTGTTGCATTGGACCATATGGTCGCTTACAGTTTCACCGTGCCTTAGGCTACCCGCTCTGTTCTAATTTATAGGTCTTTTTTGGCATTTTTAAGCACACAACTTTTATTATGTATGTAGACACATCACATATACGTACCTATAAAAATCAAAACATACTATAATTTAAGACAGATGGTGGTACTATGTATCTAAAGTATGTCCCTTTTTTCCGAGGAATATAAAGTATGTCCTCATTAAGAACAAATACATCGCCAAAAAAAATCACAAGAAGAATCACGCATAATTATATTTAAATACGAGTATACATTTTTTGCAGTTATCGATAAAAGATCTCGGGGAAATAAAATGGTATGGGGAAGAAGAATACTAGAAAGAATTTGGTTGACCAAGGCAGATCAGGACCAGCGCTGGCTGATCACACTGCACTACCCGTGCGCGGAATATTTTACAGGGTCAACGCCTGCTCACGACGGATAGCGTAGGAGCTAGAGCTCTACATGCATGGCATATGTGTGGCATGCGTCCGGTCCGCCTCCCTTTGCATCTTATGCATGGCATCCACTGCTCGTGCGTCCGAGCTGAGACAGTAATGATCGATCAACGTTGGGAGCTCCCCTCTGAATCTCTCATCTACAGAAAACAGGGGGCATTGCTAGCTAGCTAGGGCCGCACGCACATGGGTTTGGATCCCAGAGAGATCAGGGATGACGAACAAACCACTGGCCCATGATCCAAGAAGCAATGGGTGCAACACTCATGGCGAATTGGTGGCGATCAACAGCGCAAGATATCATGGAGGAGCTTGCCGTCAGAACCAAATTGCACTCGATCGCCGTAAACAAGTGGGCTGATCTTCAGTTGCGCGCACGAGCTTTGTGGTTTAATTAGAGAGGAGATAAGTGACATCGACCTCATGGGAACCTAACATCTATAGTTTTGGCTTTTGCGGGACGTGTTCTGTCATTTACGAATTCAGAGCAATACTAGATACCCAAAGAGAATGAGCTAATAACCGTCAATGTTGATTCATCCGAGTGATCAAGAGCACGACTACGCCTCTTGATGGGCTCCTCTTCGGCTGACCCCCGAGGGTTGGCTCCGCCTCGGGTGACCTCCGAGGGTTGGCTCCAGCTCTTGCCGACCACCGAGGCCGCGGACTCCGCCTCGTCCAACCCTTGAGGGATGGCTCCGCCTCGCCCGACGTCTGAGGGCTGGCTCCGCCTCGCACGACGTCTGAGGGCTGGCTCCTGCTCGCACGACGTCTGAGGGCTGGCTCCGCCTCGTCCGACGTCTGAATGCTGGCTCCGCCTCGCCCGATCCCTCGAGCACGGATCCTAACGGAAGCTCACGCCGCCGTCAACCACTACGGTCCAGAAAGTACGACCCAAGGTCAAACTTCTGGCATTGTGCGGGAGCGGTCATGTCTCAGCATGACCCGTCCCCACGACATGTCATTCTAGGGAACTCACATCGACCACAGTGACGGACGCGTGGTCACTATGCTGCCTACTCCATGTATGGCCGCTGATCAGCACGCTGGTGCGCCGCGCCGCCGTCCGGGGGCGGAGGGGGACGTGACGACCCGCTGACAATGCCAGGGCATGGCATCGTCACATGACAGGCGCCCGGCGTGGAGCTGTCCCTGTCACCACTACCGTGTCAGCGGGGCACGCACAGAGGAAAAAGAAGCCCTGGCGACCCTGAAGGACTTCCTCTGCCTCTCGTTCTCCTTTTTTCTCCCATTGTAACACGTGCTTTTCCTTGGCCTATAAAAGGGAAAGTAGGGCGTCCCATTAAAGGGCATCGGTTCACCGCACCGCATCAGATCAAGAGCACTAGCATCGAACCTCGAACACATAGCTAAGCAGCGACCTAGCTCGAACACATAGCTAAGCAGCGACCCAGCTTTCGGTACCCATTCGTTCTTTCCACCAGAGACTTGGGACCCGTCCCTCTCTCACCTGTTTATAACCTATACTACAAACTTTTCAGTGCTAGTAACACGAGCAGCAGCAACGAACTGGACGTAGGACATTCTGCCCGAACCAGTATAAACCTCATGTCCGCTTAGCACATCATCAGAGCCAGACGCGCAATAATAAAAAAAACACCGACATAACTCTGCAAAATTGTCATCTACTGCGGTGCAGATCGAGAGAGAGACACATGTACGGTCCTTTTATGGCACTAGAGAAATTGCCAGTACAAATGCCCGGAGTATATATGCCCGGAGTCCAGCTGGTTCCAAGTACGGTCCTTTTATGGCACCAGAGAGAATCGCGTGCGTTTCTACGTGAACCGATCAATAGGCCTTACTGGCGTGTATGTTCATCATCAGGGACCTAAAAATACTGCTAGAGCTAGAGGAAGATGCATGACCGGCGAGGGACTGAGCACTCGATCGTACCAGTCGTACCCGAGGACATAAAAGCACTTGCTTGTTGCACAGTCAACTCGATCGATCACCGCTCGTTCAACTCTATGTGAGCACGTCGTCGTCGTCGAGATGGTGCCTCGGCATGAGCAACGGAGGAGGGCCTCGTGCATGTGTTCTCTTCGATTGCCATTGGCGCGTCGCTTATTCCCACACGTAAACGGTGTCTTATCTTCGCCGCACGCAGCCCCCCATCGAGAACGACGCCACGAACTTGCATTATTCCCGCGCTTCTGAGACTGGAATAAAGTAGCTTATGTGTTGATTAAACTTGTGTTCCGCCACATTTCGCTCGTCTTACGGGGGCCTTCCGGCCAGGCGTTCGTTTTAATCTCTTTTATAGCAATGCCATGAAAACCGAAGGAATCAGAGCTAGCGCAGCAACTTGTTTGGGGTGGAATGATTACAGCTGATGCTATGGTGCAAGATCCCAACCTTTTGACTCGTTTCTTGCTAGGTCTGTCGTAGTTTGTAAGCGGGGCTTTGACTCTGAGAATTCGATTGCTTCAACTCACTGTTCATCGCCGACAAGCTGGAGGCTAATTTCCCTATATAAAAAAAAGGCGCTCATGGGCCAGCCGGAAAACTAAGAAGGCTACTAGTGCGCTCTGGTTAGATTCTGTCGCTGGAACCAAATTCAAGCCCGTTTTGCGGATGAAGCGGGCTTAGTCCTCCACTTACGGCTGCAAGCCTGCAAACCCCGCTTCTGTCCGGTAAATTATGAAGGAGCACCGATTCTTCAGCCTGAGGGTCAAAGCGGGCCAAAACAGAACGGGATTTTATGTGTTGTTTTCTTTCGGTTTTGGAGGGTCCCGTTCTTGTCGAGATTTGTGTTATTGGGCTGTTTACTGATATCGTTTCGGCTCACTTATTTGGGCTGGCACGTCATGTTCTGTTTCAAATAAGTTTTTTTTTCAAAAATGCTTTTCGGCGCTTCGGACAGGCGATAGCTATTGCTCGGACTGGAGGACGGGAGGAGACGGAGTTGTTCCTTGTGCAGTTGTGCCTGTGGAGAGAGACGCCACATGTGGGCAGACTCTGTTGCCGGCTAACTGCAGTGCCTGAATCATTGAATACATGAATATCTTGTTTTGCTCTGTCAAGTGTTTTGCTCTAGGTTATATGTTGCTTTGATTTCCACTATAATTTCCATAATAATCGCGTAGGTTACGTGCGGGGTTGGGGAATGGTGCTTTCATTCAGTTTCAGCTTTCAATTTCAGAGATCTAGTTATTGGAGAGAGATCAAGGTTCAGCATTCAGGTCTAGTCCTAAATTGTTGTTCATGTGTCAAAAACCTTTCAGTATTTTAGTTTATGGCTCAGTATTCAGTTTTGAGATCCGTTCAGTATTCAGTGTAGTACAGAGACATCTGTATTGTTAAGTGACCGGTGTTCATTGTCGACTTTCATGTTGAGAGGCAGCTGCTAGCTAGTATTTCACGCCACTTCATATCTAGGGTTCCACATGTAAGCTTTTTTTTTAATTGTGCATCTTCTCTCTCATCCTCATTGTGGGGGCAGCACTAAACATTTTACTCCAATCTCTCTCGCAGCTTAGCCGCCCCCTCCAACTAACAAGTCACGACGCAGACGCCTCCGGCCTTCCTCCCGTGTATCAAAAGTGTTATAAAGGGAAAGGGGCACAAAAAAAAAACCCAGAGACTCTACGTTGAGCTTGAGTGCAACAACAACCTTCCATATTCGAATTTTTGAATCCTAATATTAAATTTTACTGGTAGATCTATTTCTTCTCTACTCTACGTTTTTCGACACCCAGATACTGTTGGATTAATTAGGTTCGGTCCACAATTAGTCTACCAATTAATCAAAGAATTCCAAAGGCCCATAATAAGTGCTAAGTGAAAGTGGGATTAGTATCACATGGTATACTCAATAGGAAGGTGTTCAACCTAAATAGGAAGCTAGTTAGTGCTCTTATAGACAATTTGAGAAGGTGAGTAGGGGAGACCACACGTGTGCACCGCCGTGCCGAGCCTTGGCCGAACGTGATGTTGCTGGCCACCTTTTGGAGCTTAGCACAACGTTCACATGGTCAAAGCAATAGTCAGCAATGGCACAACAGTTAAATGGGTGGGCGCAAAAGGGCAAATGAGTAAAACGTGTGGGTCTAACACTGCCAGCAGGCCAGGCACGCATTTACACTTCTACCCCTCACGGGACCCATCCAAGTTCATCCCAAAGGGTTGTGCCTCCTCTCCTTCCAGCAAAAGCCAACACTCCACCTTCTTCCTCATCACTCTCTCCACTAAGTTCTTGTTTTTGAGCTACTCTGCGATCTTCAGTCCGAGCTCCTTGCGTGCACAAGGGCTTGGGTGAGCAGGCCTTCGAAGCTCAGTCCGTCTGTGTACCTGCATGGGTAAGCGTTCCGCCACGACGATAACGATCAATACAACCTCGCCACCTTTGCTAGGTTAGCTTGTCGTTGATGAACAACCTCTCTCTAAGATTGGCATGTCCTTGAGAAAACCATAACCCAAAATTCAAAAACCTGATCCTAAATCCCAAACTTTAACCTCACCAAAGCTGTCTCACCGAAGTTGCAGAAGACGCCAGAGAAGAGGAAGAGAGAAGAGAAATGTCCCTGCGTCGTACAGGGGCGGATCCAGTATAGGTGTCCGGGTATTCCTAGGAATACCCAACGAACTTGCCAAACAATTATGCACGTATATATCGAGTATACAAATATATATATCAGTTGAAATTTTATTTTTTTATCATCTTCTTGCTATTCACATATGAAACAATGCAGCTTATCGGCTGTAACGCCCCGGCTCGGGAAGACGGCTAAGATCCACTCTACACGTTGAGTAGACCACACCTGCTAATTAACTCTCTTGCGCTTTCGTCCTCGCTTCTCACAAAAGGTTCGAACCAGAGTTAATTCCCTCTCAGGCTTTTAAGCTGGTTCGGCTCTGCTTTAGCTTTCGAGGTGGTACTAATTCTGCTGCTACAGTGTTTTCATCGATGCTACAGTTCTCTCATCACCCCTGTCGCTGCAGTGCTCGGCCATTTGGCCTAGCCCGTCAGACCGGCCCTAACTTGGCCCATTTAGCGGGGTCTCACATCGGCCTACTCTTAACACACTACACCAAAACTTCCTTTAAACCCATATAAACTGTTATTCGCCAACCGGTCAACTAGGATCTTTCTTCGTCCCCCAGTCACACATGGGTGCATGCATGGGCACCGTGTGCATCTATCACCCCTTATCTACACCTAATCCTCAAGTATCATTTAAATCTTAATCCACACTTGAACCTAAAGCTGACAACCACAATGACATGCATACGAACATAGACGTGATGGTGTGACGTGCAGCCAGCCCAACTTTAAAATCCTGGATCCACCACTGGCAGGGGCGGATCTACATGGTATGCTAGGTATGCACCGGCATACCCTGCAGTCCAGCCCATCTACATCAACCTATTTGTGAAAATATCTTGACGCCTCACCGTCCTCCATCCGTGCCTCATGAGTCACGACGATCCCAAGCACCGCACTGCCGCAGACCCACGCCACTTCGCCTGCCCTGCCTCACGACTTGCGAGTCACGATCCCATCCAAGCCGCCAAGTGCCGCACCTGTGCTTACTGTCCTCATCGTCCGGTCGTCAGTGTGATAACAAAGCCAATAGCCTAGCACCCACCAACAGCCTCAGATTTGGCCATGCCGGCAGCAGAGGCGGAGTTCGATCAGAGTCTCACCAAGCTTTACAATACAAAGGCTAAATGGTATTAATTAGGTCTAGATCGGGATTTGGGTAGAAGAACTACTTAATTGACAACTAGACCAAGAAGCTGAAATAATTCCACTCCTAGTACTCCGGCAAGCATATGCTTGCAAATCTGACAGGTAACAACTTTGGGTTTCTTGATTTGATCTTATTACTTTTCTAAGAAATTTTCCTAATTAATTACCTACATTAGTTTGTGTATGTCATGGAGACCAGCGAGATTACTTATCATTATTTGTGTATATCACCAAACATCAGTATCAGATATTCATATCATGTATGTTTTATAGTCGTAGCAGACTGCATCATGTGATTATATGAACTATGATTCTATCGTCCCAATCGCATATGATTTACATTGCTTTTTTTAGAATTTTCTACTTATATATGAAGAGAAGCAAAGACATTGCTTCTATTTTTTATAATTGAGAGACAATCATATTTGATATCTCTTAGAAAGCGTCGGCTTAAAAAGTTGGTCAAATAGTATGATTCTATCATCCCGATCGCATGGGATTTACATTGCATTTTTTTAGAATTGTTTACTTACATATGAAGAGAAGCGAAGACATTGCTTCTATTTTTAATAATCGAGACAATCATATTTGATATCTCTTAGAAAGCGTCGGCTTAGAAAGTTAGACAAATAGCATTATAAGTTTTTTATTCTCTTATAAAAGAGAATAAAAACTTACAATGCTATTTGTCTAACTATTTAAATTGTAATATGTGAAAGCTTCCAACTTAATCTTTAAATTTAAGACTTATCATATTATTTAGTGAATGTATACCGAGTTATGCTGCAAATTTTGTGATCTTTTATCGAATTGGTAAATGAGTTTACTGAACTGTATATGAAAAATTTTGTGTGGCCTACCCTTAGGTAAAATCTTAGATCCACCTCTCCACCAGTGTGGTAGGCTAGGAAGGAAATTTTCACCGGGTAGGCTAGGAAGGAAATTTTCACCGGGTAGGCTAGCACTATACCGTTGTTGAAAAACCATATGACTGAAAACCACGAACATAATTACGCCATTAGCATAACATCAAACATCAACGTGTACCAGCACCGGCCATCGTGACTCTCGCAGTGAGCACTCGGACCGGTCAGCACCCAGCACTTTGCAAGCTAAAACTCGCTAAGCCATCAGCACGAGCTGAGTTCTTCACATGCTCGAACTCGATGATGGTGAAAGCTACCCAGGTCAACGCCGCGTGCGCCCCCACAGGAGCGTTGAGAAAGGCAAATTCCCCATGCAATTTCCCAAACGAATCAATGCTACCGTGTACGAGTAAGAATACAAAGGAGCAAGGAATAAAGCAAAAAAAAGGCGAAAAGTAAACGGTGATGTCGGCGTTCGACGAGCACTACGGTCAACCGATGATCCATAGGGAAATACAGTACGTACTATGGGAATCCTTCTCTGTGTCCGCACAAAAAAAAAAGTCAACTCCCTGTTCGTTTGGCTTATAAATCATATTTTTTCAGTCAATGAACATTTTTTTCTCACAACAAATCAGTCAACAGTACTTCCAGCCACGACTTATCAACAAAGCGAACGGAGCACAACTCGATAGAATAACAGTTGGCACCACCCCTCTTACCCACCACAAAAATCTGGCTAAATAATGCTGGGGCAGGACGGAATAATCGATGGTTATTCTTGCTTTGCGATTCAAACAGTTCTTTATCGATCGTTGTGTACGAGTTTCCCGCGAGAAACTTGCAGATTTAATAGTATATCGTTGACATCAGGTATGTTTAGTTTAGTGGATCTAAAGTGCACGAACGACTGGACGAGGTAAGTTGCATAGGTAACTTCCAACGATACCATGTTGATACGTGGTACGTGCACATGACTCTGATGATACAACTACTAATCCACCCCTAGATTTGGAAAAAATAAAATCTGAGCAATGACTCGGAGGGAGGGGAGATAGATCCTAGGCAGCTATAGCCCATGGCCCATTGATAGAGGGAAGGCTGAAGCCAACGAAAGATTCAGAAGGCAATGGCTAAAAAATGTGAGCAATGACACGCATAAACAGATCAGATGTTCAGATCGGTCAGGTGAACAATTAAACAATGAACAGAAAATTTGCAGGTCAAGCAGACACCGCCAGCACGGCGGATACCCTCCTCATCCAAACTGCGGGCAGGGTGCGTACATCTGTAGGGCGGGAACATGGCAGTGTTTCAGAGATCTGAATAAACAACAGCGTTAACAGAGGAGAGCCGGCGCGCCAATTGCTATGCCTGGCTTTCTCGGCTTTGTTAATCCCAACGTTGCCCAGGTCAACTTGTTGAGCCTCCCCACTCGTCCAATAATCCATCCCCATGTAGGCAACTTTACGAAAGAGACGCCTCAACTTGTGCTTATTTGTGCTTAGAACCCCCCGATGGTTGACTACTTGATTTTCCAAGTTCCAACAAGATTGGAATGATACCCGATCATTGGTTAACCATTCCTACCTAGAAGTTGGAAGGTGTTCTTTGACTTTTAGCTGCAGAAGCAGAGCTAGAGCAAATTGGAACGGGTGTTTTGGATTCATAAATTTGTATATTATGGATGCATATATGGTGATTTTTTTTTTGTGTTTTGGCATGCCATCTAGACTTTACATAGATTAGCCTGAGTTTAGCTCAAACCCTCTTGCAAAACAACTACAATGCCATATGTTTGATTTTCTTCGTAGACGTATTCATTGAACTATCTAGATTGCGATGCGAGTCAAACTTTTCATAAAAACAAGGAGTCAGAGTATGCTCCCTTCACACATTTCACTACCTCTGTTTATGCAGCAAATTCAGCCTTTATAGGAGAACGAAGGACTAGTAGACCTTAATTTGTAGTGCCCTAAGGGTCTAAACCGGAAGAGCACCACAGTGATGTGACGCATGTGAACACCACCAAGACGAGACACGAGAGCGAATCCAGCACTCCGCCTTTAGAGATCAAAAAAGCACTCCGCCTTTAAACTAATCGACGACAACCGCCCGCGCTACCGCAACGCGCCCTCACCGTCCTCCTCTCCTCCCCGCAGTATAAAAGTTTCCTTCCGCCTCACATCTTCTCGTCAAACCCGATCCGTGGACAATGGCGAGCGCGCCCGGCGAGGTGCCGTCCCACTTCCTCTGCCCCATCTCGCTGCAGCTCATGCGGGAACCCGTCACGCTGCCAACCGGCATCTCCTACGACCGCGCCGCTATCTCCCGCTGGCTGGCCGCGCCCGCGCCCGCCGGCGGCCGCACCTGCCCGGTCACGCGCGTGCCGCTCCCGCCGCAGCCCCAGCTGACGCCCAACCACACCCTCCGCCGCCTCATCCACGCCTGGCTCGTGTCCCTCTCCCCCGAGGCGGAGGTCGACGAGGACGTGGCTGCGCTGCGGGGGCCCGTGCCCGGCGCCGAGGTGGCCGCGCTGCTGTCCGACGCGGCCGCGGCGAAGGTTGAGGCGCTCAAGAGGCTGCGGGAGCTGGTGGCCGAGTGCGAGGACAACCGGGCGGTTCTCGAGTCCCAGGACGGTGTGTTCGACGCCTTGTCTCGCGTCGTGAGCAGTGCCGATGCGTCCTCGACGGCGCGCGAGGAGGCGGTCGGGGTCCTTGCGTCGCTCCGGATCCCGGAGCTGGAGCTGGCCGCCGTCGTGGCCAGGCACAGCAACCTGGGGGAGGTACTCACGGCCGTCCTCCGCTCGCCGAACCAGAAGTCGCGCGCGAACGCCGCTCTGCTCGTTAGGTCCCTCTCGGAAGCGGCCTGGCCGGCCTGGGTCATTGGGCTGAGCCAGGACCTTCTCGCCGAGGTTGTCCGCGTGGTCCGCGACCGTGTCTCGACGCAGGCGACCAAGGCAGCGCTGCACGCCCTCGTGGCGCTCTGCCCCTACGGCCGGACCCGCGTCAAGATCGTGGGCGCGGGCGCGGTGCCGGCGATCGTGGACCTCCTGCTCGACGACCCCGAGAGGCGTGTCAACGAGATCGCGCTCGTGGCGCTGGACCGGCTGTGCACGTGCGCCGAGGGTCGCGCTGAGCTGGTCGCGCACGCGGCGGGGCTGGCCGTGGTGGGCAAGAAGGTGCTGCGGGTGTCGGAGGCGGCTAGCGAGCGGGCGGTGCGCGTGCTGCGCTCCGTGGCGCGCCACGCGGCGACGCCTGCCGTGCTGAAGGAGATGGCGCAGTCCGGCGTCGTGGCCAAGCTCTGCGCGGCGCTGCGGTCCGAGCAGTGCGGGGTGAGGACCAAGGAGAGGGCGCATGAGGTGCTCAAGCTGCACTCCAGGACCTGGAGGAGCTCGCCCTGCCTGTCTCCAAAATTTTTGGAGCTCTACCTTTCATGACGATAGGGCTTCTTTTTCCTGTTGATTCATTCTTTCAATCTAGGCATCAGATTGTGCCTGCGGAAGAGGGACACATCTGAGGTGATTTCTTTTTGCTTGGTTACGGAATTAGTGTGGGATGATGTAATCTTCTTGATCATCTGTTCATCAGTTCAGCGCACCTGATTTGTGCCAAGTTGTTGAGATGGAGAATACGTTTCGTATTCACTGAACGAAGAATCAAGTGCTGATAAAATCAAGAAAGGAGTCGCAGGATGAAAATGGAAAAGCTAAATCATACTCGAGCATTTCATGCGCGATCCATGCTCCATTTTCCATGGACCTGATTTGCACCAAGACCTGCGTTGAGGTGGACTTCTCCACTTCCGACATAATCGCTCTGTTAAACTAAGATGCAAATTCCATATGTTTGGTCCTTCGGTTAACATACAAAATGTGAACGAAAATGGTTTAGGGAGAATTAAACTATATTAGCTAACTCAGAAAAAAGCATTAGTAGATAAGCACGTAAGCTATTAATTGATGATTGCTATGACCGGGTACTAAAGCTAATTAGGCTACATATTGTGTGGTATTGCAAATCCCATTAATATTCGCAAGCCAATGTACTGAATTTGAACTAAATATTTTTCATTGGAGATAGAAATAGCTGGTCAAAGATGAAAACGAAATTGCTGCTACTACCAAAAATGATAACACACACATACAAAAAGAAAAGAATCAGGTACTCATGTCGTACTAACGCTGAAATGTTGAATTTATATGTATAATATGTTAAGATAGATTTAGCTATTAGATCTTTTTTTTATCACAAAACATGTATTCGGATTTCTAGTATATATGTGTTGTTTTCCTCAAGTTAGTTCAGGTATTGTTTCTGAAAATAATTACAAGGATCCAAGTATTGCAACTCCAATTGATTTATCAGGTAATAATATGAAAGATCCATCTTTTATCAAGCTTGGTGCCTTTTATATTGACGTGAAACGTGACAAGGAAGAGGATGATAGCATCCTATTATGCATGCTAATTTCTAAAGGAATTCACCTGTTCAAGAAAGCATAGAAATCAAATAAATATATCAATAATGGTTCTATGCTTACTGAGATGGAAGATATGCCACTTGAATAATTTTGGGCCTGATATGATTGTGCTATCACGAAGCATGCAAAATTAGTCAATGGACGTCACGTTATCTTGTGTGTGGTTAGTTTTCTAGCCGGAATATTTTAATAGAACTAGATAAATGCAGGATGACAAATTTGATCAATTTAAAGATAATAAAAAAGTAATAAACGATTTTGTATTGGGAACTCTAAACTATTTTTCAATTCGAACCATATTCCCTTTCTATGCACTTCCCCGCATCATTTTCCTCTTTTTCCACTCTTGACGATCATATAGGACATAAGAGATATTAATGTGGAAAAACAAAGATAACTAAAATATGAAATTAAACACCGGAAGATTATGGCTATGTTCGGCTTGGAAAGAAGCCGGCTTGTTTAGCTTATTTTTCCAGCCGGAGCAGTGGTTTTCTCTCACAACATTCCAGCATGAACAATATTTTTCAGCATGAACAGTGTTTTTTAATCCTAGCCGAACACTCCCTATACTAATGGTGAATGGAGACTATCATTTGAGGACCGTGGCATTTTCATTCTCCGATTGTTTCTACGGCCTGTTCGCTAGGTCGTATTTGGCTTATAAGCTATGGCTTATCAGCCAACGAATAATATTTTTCTTTCACACCAAATCAATCAACAGTACTTTCAACAATGGCTTATAAGTCAAACAATCCCAAACGAACAGGGCGCTAGTTCTTGAGCACCAATAGCCTGGGCTTATAGTTCATGAGCAGCACATGTCTGTGCTTGTTTTTTAGCTGCCCGAAGTGACCAAGACTCGCAGTCGCACTAGCCGGTGGAGCCTTCACTCGATCAGGATCGGCGCTCGGTGGAAGTCGGAACCGCAGAAGCCAGAAACAGTGGAATACTGGAATTGAATGACAGCCACAGACGCAACGCAGATGGTCTTCCAAATCAGCATGTGTGTCCTTTTGGGGCCTGGGCTTCCATCAGACTAACATATGGCCCAATCGGCCCAGTCGGTCCAGTTCGCTCGTCGCATCGTCCGCAAACTGCAACGACTCATCGTCTTCTTCGTCGCAAACAGACATCGGGCCGTCAGGAACAGGGGGTTCACCGGAGGGTAGGTCTGGCGGCCGCCAGAGCTCAACATATTGTTGGATCCGCCCCTGGTTCTACCCCGACGACGGCGTCCCGCCTCCACATATTCGTGAACGCCCCCGTCAGGCCGTCAGGAACCGGAGCCGCCGGCCGGTGCCCCGCGCTAAGATGCAACGCGTTCGCTTTTGCCGGAGGCCCTTCCGCTACGCGCTGCAACTGCTGGTGGAAGCCAAGGCGCGGGCGGCGTCGCACGAGGGGCGCGGGAGGGACGGAGGGGTGAGCGGGGCAAAGCGAGAACGCGCATCCGGTTACCTTTCGTATTCCTAGTGGTGTTGATCGATAGGCTCGAAATTGTATCAAACTCGAGTTCGGGCGCGCACAAAAAGGGAGTTTGACATCGGGCGCGCACAGGAAAATCCGTTGGACGAAACCCGTCCGTGTATTTTTAAGCAGTAGTACTGTCTGTTCTAAATTATAGGGCGTTTTAATTTTTTTAATTCATAATTTTTACTATTGATATTGCTATTGTATGGGCATCCGTCCCGTCTGGACGGACCCCCACACGACATGACCGACCATGCCTCGCTCTGCTCGTCCGCGTCCTCCTCCCGCTTCTCCACCCTACTCGACCGAACGTGCCTCGCTCTGCTCGCCCGCACCTCCTCCCGCTCCTCCACACTCCCGCTGCTGGCACACAGCGCTCGCGCGCCGCCGCCCCTCCCTCCCTCCCTCCTTCCATTCGCAACCTCCATGCCATCGGAGAGAAGGGCGATGGCAGTGGCTTCCGACGAACCTCCCTTCCCTCCCTCCGCGACCTCCATGCCACCGGAGAGGAGGGCGGCGGCTTCCGGCGAGCCACCCCTCCCTCCCTCTGCGACCTCCATGCCACCGGAGAGGAGGGTGACGGCGGCGGCTTCCGGCGAGGTAGGTGGATCTGAGCCCTCCTCCTCCACCTCCTCCTATTGATCTGAGCTCTCCTCCTCCTCCTCCTTCTCATCCTCCTCCTCCACCTCTGGATCTGGATCTGAGGGACGCCGCGGTAGCTAGGGTTCTGGTGAGCTCTGTTGCAGTAGCCTTGTTTTGCTGTTGCACAAAGTAATATTCCTTTGTTGCATTAGCCTCTTTTTTTTGATGTTGGATCTCGCATTGCGCTTTGTTTCTGTTGTTGCAGTATCGTTATTTTGCTGTTGCAACAAGATTTTTTCTTTGTTGCATTAGTCTTTTTTTCTGATGTTGCATCTCGCATTGTGCTTTGTTTCTTGTTGTTGCAGTAGCTTTGTTTTGTTGTTGCAACAAGTAATTTTTCTTTGTTGCATTAATCTTTTTTTTTCTGATGTTGATTTCTCGCATTTGCGCTTTTGTTCTGTTTTTGTTGCAGTAGCCTTGTTACGGTGTTGCAACAAGTAATATTTTTTGTTGCATTAGTTTCTTTTTTCTAATGTTGCATCTTATATTGCAGTAGCTTTGTTCTGTTGTTGTAGTCGCTTTATTCTAATGTTGCAGTAGACTTGTTCTGATGTTGCATCTCGCATTGCTTTTTGTTTCATGTTGCAAACAAGTAATACTTTCTGATGGGAGCACGATGAGGATGCCACGCACCTAGCGTGGGCGCGGCGGGGGGATGGGCGGCGTGATGGGATGGCGGGGGGACGGGCGGCGCGGTGGGATGGCGGCGCCTGCAGGACGAAACGAGTCTACTGTTTCGTGGGGCGGCGGGGCGCTAGGTGCTCTGTTGTTTTGGTCGGGGATCGAAACGAGTCTGTTGTTCCGGGGGCGGCGGGGGCGTGGTTTCGTGCGTGGGGGCGGGACACTCGGACGGGGACAGAGGTGCATCCGGACGTGCCCCTGAATTCGGGCGTCCGGGAGCTAGGAGCGCCGTTTTACTATGCGGCTAAATATATATTATGTCTAGATATATAGCAAATGCTATGAATCTAAAAATGCCAAAATATCTTATAATTTGGGATAGAGAAAGCAACAGATAACAGATGTGTGAGATGGTTTCATAATTAGCCCTTTCTTTATTTGATCTAGAGTCGGACACGCATGGTTGTGTCGAGGCAGGTCAGGGCTGACGCATACATGGTCGAGTCAGGGTGCTTTTGTGCGCACCAAGTTGGAGTTGGACCGTCGTGACTGCGCCCATATATAAGGCTAAGGTTTGGCCTTGTAATAGATTCGGACTTGCTAACACCCAGACATCCGATCTAAAGGGCTAGCATGGAACGACGCCACATGCGCAAGAGAAATGGAGCCCGCACTCGCCTATTTTCTCACGCCCCACCGCGTGGGCCCTCATGCCTGCACTCGGTTTCTCACGCCCCTGTCTGCGCCCACTCGATGGCGCCCCAGCCAGTGACGGATCCAGGATTCAAAACCTAAGAGGCCAAACTTATTGACTTTAAGCTAATCAGTACAATTAATATATATTGTTGTAATTTTTATAATAGGGTTTGAAGGCATGTTAGAAAAACTTGAGGGGCCACATAGATCCGCCACTGGCCCCAGTAGTGGGCCCGCGCTGCCCGGACGTCACCCAACACCTGCAGTAGGTGGCTGCAACAAGTGAGTCACATTACAACATGTGCAACTCCCAGATCGAGTTTTGCAACACCCAGATGAAATACTTGCAACATACGTCTAAAATAGCTGAAATACTTGTAACATATGTTTGAAACAATTGCAAAACACCTGAAAAACACTTAGAAGCCACTGCAAACATATGCGACATCCAGATGAAACACTTGCAACATATATATGAAACACTTGAAAGACTTGAAACATACGCTACAACATGCATATATATGCAACATCCAGATCTACTTTTGCAACATCCACATGAAACACTAGCAACATATGTCTGATATAGATAAAACATTTGGAACATACACTTGAAACATACGTGTATAGCCATTACAACCGATCTACTTTTGCAACAACCCGATCTATTTTTCAAGATCAATAAAAAAATACTTGCAATATTTATCTGAAACACTTGAAACTCTTTCAACGCAAACATCTCCTTGTTGCTTTGACGAATGGAGGCTCGTCGGCGCGTGGAAGTCATCGGTGTGCTCGTCGGTGGCGCGGAGCTCGCCGGCAACGCGGAGTTGGGCGGCGGCACACAGAGGACGGGGTGGGGCAGCACGGGCAGCGATGGCACAGAGGGCTGGTGGGCATGGCAGCGGTGGCGCAGAGGGTGGGTGGAGCCCAGACGATTGGATGCCCTGACCCTAGCATTTCCGTAATATATTAGATTAGATTTTTATTCAGAGTTAATCCCTGTTGAGCCGTCGTTCCGAAAACCCTAATTGGTGTCTCCATCTATTATCAAGAGTTGAAGCTTATTCTTAGTACGGATTTATGTGGAGTGTGTGATCGCTACAACTCGGATGCGTCACTTGGAATTCTCGAATTTCCTTCTCTTCTGATCATGGTTCGTTGTGATCGCGGGTGGGAAGACTTCTATCGAGGTTCGGATTCCAGTTTCTGTAGGCCGATCCCTCCTTTTAATACTGTTCTGCTGGTTCCTCGTGGGCGTCAGATATTGGCGTGTTGATCGGTGCTGCTATTGGTGTGAGGCTTATTCTTGTTTTATTCCTGCTACTCTCGCTACTAGTATACTAGTCTGTGATCCATCCGTTGAGTTGATTTGCTGGAATAATTCTCTTGGGATGATGTGATTTCCTTTGGATATATCAGAGGGTCCGACTGCATATATACTAGCCATGGCTGTCCGCGCTTCGCTGCGGATGATGTGCTTGGTATAGGAAATTTTTTGAGAAATATAACTCATATGTCTAATATATTTTCTGATCATGTTGGTATGGAAGGTTGGTCTCAATATTGTAAACAAACGTAGAGGTTGGTTGTCATTACATGGTGTTTATTCTAGGTCAGTAAACTAATGACATATTAGTGGGAAGAAGTATTTGATGAAGTTGGGCTCAAGCAACTAACACATTTAAATTTAAAGCACAACATTGGCCAGGATTATATTATAGGTGGAAACAGTAAAAACCACAACACAAGTACTTCTCCTAACGCGAGGATTTACAAAAAAAGAATTAGAATCCACTCCCCTTAGGCGAAACTACAACACATTTCGTAAATCTGGAATTACACGAAGGCGGCACCGTAACCTATTAACCAGGCAACTACTACCAACTTACATGCCGTGAAGGCGGTGGGGTCATAGACTACAAAATAAGAGAAGTATTGCGAGGAAAAATGCAAACAACAAAGGTTCCCTTCACAACAAGGGACAAGGAATTCAAATCCAACGGCGGATTTGGTTTTATGAGATTCAAGTGTCTTGTTGGTACATCCACGATTAGTCGATATAGTTGTGACAGATAAGTTCTATGAAATGCACATTAGCAGGCCATCAAAGCAAGATTACATAGAAAGCATACAGATTCAACCAAAATTAAACACATAGAAAATCAGTTGAGCTTAAAATAAATAGGCAACTATTCGAAGTAATTCTGTCCATTTCCAGTTACGAATAACTAATTTACACCAAATGCGAGCCGAATCTACACCTACACCGAAATAGTAAAAAATAATATAATAAGATGTAATATGGTCTACATATATAGGAGCGAGCTGACGTGATGTGATGGCCACGAGTCCCTGCAGAAAGCAACGTGCACCTGACCACCTTGCCGACCATGCTGCTTGCACCCATACTGCAGCAGAGGCAGATGCTGCGGAAAGCAGACAAGCACTCGTAACCAGCGGTTTTTGAACAAGCACTCATAACCACTGTTGTTACATAGAGAAAAACGCCGCCGGGTGGAGAGAGAGACCAAGTGTCAGCATTGCACCCACACACGCAAACAGATAGCTCATGCATACACGCAAAGCAAGCAAGGCCCTAGCAGCATGCACGCATGCGTACTCGTATGCGTACCGACCACCATGCTAATTAGGCACCGACTATACATGACCAGTGTGTGTGTGTGTGTGTATATATATATATAGACACACACGAATGGGTCGTAGGCTACTGCAACTGCCATCTAACTCACTCATCAGTCGTCCGTCATCAATCAAGGGCCCAGCAGCATGCACGCACGCATACTCGCATGCGCACACACACAAAAAGATAGCTCATGCATACACGCAAAGTAAGCAAGGCCCCAAAGAAGATGCACGCACGCGTGCTATGATGCGTGCTTGCCACCACCATGCTAATTAGGCACCGACCATGCATGACGAGAATCTACCGTTCCGCCACGTGCCACCGCCCATTTACGTGTCAGCGTACAATCACCAAATAATGCGTCTACAATGAGTGAGATGAGATGACAGCGTACAACGCCCATGGCGGTTATTGTCGTGTACCCATGTTCAGGTGAACTATATGCACGACAAGGATGTGGTAGTTGAGTAAATGTTGGTATTGTTAATAGCAGGTACCTTCAATGAGATGCACCTCATGCACGACAGCTGTCGCAGAACCAACCAATTTATAAGAATACAAGTACAATGGCAATCCGCAAGCGGTCGCACTGTCATACTTGAACCCATATAAACCCGGTAGTCCGTCGAGTACCACGACGGGTCTCGATAAATGATTTACAACAACCAAGATCGTACATGATTCAACATACATGCCACATATTACATAAAGTTCACAGATACTTTTCATCATCAGAGTACGAATAAAAGTTATTACAAACCGAGTTTGATAAATAAAGCGGAAGCAAATAAGTTCGAAGATAAAGTTTCCAACAAAGTTTGATACGATGCCAAGCTAGATCACGGTCCACAAAAGCAAGGATAGGAATTACTAAAGAAGCTCGCCCAAGGCTTACTCCTCATCCACAATGGGATAGAAGCAACTCTTGCAATAACCATGATACACAAAGTGCCATCTGCAACAATGGAAAAATAAACCCCGAGTACGAGAAGGTACTCAAATTAGACTTACCCGTCATGAATCGAAATAAAATGACTCCAAGGATTATGCAAGGTCATAAAGTGGGCGTAACTTGACAACATTTTTTGCGTAAAAGCAATTGAATCATGGTACGCATTACAAGTTCTTTTACCGTTTATTTATAACTATCCATTTCTAGGTTAGCAACTATCCTGTGCCAAACATGTGTTATATCATTTAGAAGCATACAATAGTAGCCATAGCGGTATTGTAATTCCATTTTCATCCGAACCATCATGTTCCATAACACGCTTACTACGATGTTGGAGCTAGTCAAGTTTCTCACTATCCGGAGAGATGGCGATTCAATCGATTTCAACCACCGAAATTTATTCCTAACACAAACCCAGATCTACCACCACGATAGCCTTTAGGTCACCTTTAGTACAACTCCGGTACACATTTCATGGGTCCGTCTTTGCGCCCGCAACTGGAACACCAGATGCCGGGATGCTCGAGCCAAGCACGCCCTTGGGCTCGATCGATCGTTCCCTAAAGGAGCGCACAAGAATGATTCCCGGCCCGAGTTGAATTACTCGGCTTCATAACAAGTTATCCGCCAAAAGTGAGAGGCATGCGTTCAATCTTGTCGGAAGTTCCAACAACGAGACGGTCCTTGATCGACACAGACGGGATAGATCCACACCCAAGACCTCCATGTCTTGTTGCTTCTCTATCGACCTCCCACCCGGTCTCGATTTACTTTTACCTCATGGTTCTGCTCCACGATGGCGAGACATATAGCCAACCGTGCTTGGCATCCACCTATATCTCGCAGTGACAGGATATCACCCGACTTCTACCGGTCTAAGCATGGCTAAGCATTTATTCGATCCTCGGACCTATACCGGTTAAAGGTGTAATATTTGGACAAGGAATGTACATGCATCAAGTGGTTTCATTCAACTCTTATAACCTAATACATCAATCATAAATACGTAAGTAAACATTTGTAAATTATTGGGAGACTTATAATGCTTCGGGCTTGCCTCGAAGAGAAGAAGTAGGGCGGTGGTCGGGACACTCCTAAGCTCTTGAGGTTACGCTCCCACGCCTTCGAGTCGCTGCTTGAGAGATCCTCCTGTTGGTTCCTTCTCTCGCTTCTTCAATTCCAAAGAACGTGATCTCTTCCTCCGATCCTAGATGCATGAGTATGGCATAAGTATTACGAATGCATAAATGTTAACAAGTGCATCATATTTATTAAGTAGGTGCATATCTCTTCTCGATTATTACTTAATTACTCCTACAATGCATCGACCATGCCACAAACAGTAGCTACTTGTTTCACTCATAACTGGAGTTCTACTAATTCAAAAACAGTGATCCTAGACTTTCTGGAAAGCTTATCAAATTCTCTACAACTTTGTTATTAACCATTTTTACAGTACACATCAGTTTCAACATGCAACTCATCGAACTCTAGAATCAGTCCGGAAACTATTTAATATGCAATATAAAGTAACGATACTTCTACTTCATGTAATCATTCAAAATTTGACCACATAGAATCTACCAACAGTTTAAGCATACCAAATACATTTAAGATCATATAATGGTGAAGCCCAAACTATTCATTTAATTGCCTTTATTATTTTATTTATATATCTAGGTTAAATAATAAATATATATCAGATGTGCTTCATAAATTCTCAAAAATTTACAGTGCCTTACTAATGCTATCAAAGGACTACTATAAAAATTTCATGTCATTTTACCAAGTAGAACATCCTATACAAAAATGACAAGGAAGCAAGGCTTGAAATAGCATAAATGGAAAATCCTATTGAAAAGTGTCAAGCAACAGATTTCCTATTTTTCTTAACATCCATATGGTACTAGTATTACCTCCAACAAATTTCATGAATTTTGGACTCATAATTAATTTATGAAAATTCATGCAAGGATTAACTAGTCATAAAAGAAAAATCTATAACTATAAATCTACCCATGCACTGGTCCTCAAATTTTTATCAGAGCTCATATATGCAAAGACTAGCTTACCACAAAAATTTCATAATTTTTGGAGCACAGGAACTCTAGATATAAAATAAACAAATTTGAATGCATTCAAAAGCACATTTCAAATCCCTATTTAAATCTCCAAAAATTTCTACTGTACAAGTCAAGAACATATTTTTCCTAAATACTACACTTCCTAAGGAACACTCACAAATTTATTTCGAAATTTTAGGAGCTATCAAACTGAAGATACAAAAATAACAAAACACACTTGAATCTGGAATTTTGAACTATCTTTAAAACCTAGAGTCGCCGACAAATGGGGACCCACGCGTCGATTGGACCCACCGGTCAGAGACCAAAACAGCAGCATGCGGCGCTGCTCTGCTTTCACGCACGCCTTGGCCGAACTCGACGGCGCGCGAAGTTCACCGCGGTGACATCTTCCCAGACTTTCTACTCGACCTAGCGCATCTAATGAGCCACTTGGCCGCCCTATTGTCGACTCTAGAGATGACGGCACGGCGGCTATACGAGCGGGTCGGACTACTACGGACGCCGATGAAAGCTATGGTGGCTCAAACAAACGCTATGCCGAGCATCTACGGACTACAAGGAAGCTAGTGCGCGCTCTCGTGGCTGGGGTGGTCAGTTAGGTGGGACCACGGCGACGGAGGTGGCGGCGAGCTCTAGTGAAGCGTAGAGCTCACCGAGCTTGAACAATGAGCAGGTCATCAGGAGTTGCCGGGAAGACGGTGATGCATTGCGGTGATGGAGAAGCGGTTAGGCGGCAGCTTGGGCCAACAACGACGACGGTGGCGCTGCTGAGGAGTCTATTGCGCTTATGGGTGCTATGGACGGACGAAGGAGGAGCGGGAAAGTGAAACCGAGGCGCGGACGGGAGCGGGCGGGTCTCAGCATGATAATGTTACGCCAGACGCTGCGTGGCATCAGCGGCCGGCAAAACCATGGCGACCTCCACGCTGCAAGCACGGTGTCTGCGGGCCGATCGCCATCGTGCCGGGTCGATTCGCTTAGTTCAGACGCAATAAAGCGCACCGACAATGAAGTTTTCGAAATCGATTATACTCCTAATCCGTGGACTTGTAGCCAAAACTTCCTAAACCGTAATTGTAGACCTATGTACCAGCTATAATACTTGTTCAAAGCACTTGTTCTAAATCGCAACAGAAACAGAGAAAAATCGTGCTCAAGGTTGGCTTGTCAGGCTGTCAGGGTTCATGACTTAGCAAAATTTGCTAAGTGTTGAAATGGTTGATTTCTCTGATTTTTGAAATCCAAATTCACACATGTTAGGAGCTGATTCAGTCAAAGACCCAAAAATCAAAGTTGTTCCTTATGTCAAACACTACAACATTGCTTTAGTGAACTCCTCCATGCAAGGTCTCTAGCACCTAGTTCTACTTTAGTCAAACATGTCACTTTGAAAATATGATACATACTCAAACCATGACTAAATGACCAAATTAGCCCTAGCCCTAAATACCAAAGTTGTTCATGATGATACTCTAAGCATGTTTAAGCAATTTGCAAGGTCATTTAAGCATTTCATGTAGTAGTCACTCATAGAGCTATTTAAAGTAATCACATGAAATATGCCTTAAAGACTTGACCATGGAAAATGACATTCATGATCCATGTTCCATTTGTGAACCTAAGCATTGCCAAAATATTTTGGTGACTCAAATCTACCAAGTACATGTTCACAGTCATGATCATTTGCATATGTACAAAGAAACCTGCAATAACAAGCAAACGTTGCATATGTTTCAAGAAACACGAGATAACAAGCAATGTTTCATAGGTTTCCATCAATTGTTTCAATTGTAAATGATGATTTATGAATGCTTGATGCCCATACTCATGTTATGCAAGTCAAGTTATGCAAGGCTAACACCCGAGGTGTTACAACAGCAATCTGGCAGGGCATACTACCAATGCCGGATGCAGTTTTGAGCACACGTTGGTGAGGTGGCTGTCTCATCCCATCATCGATCCGTGTTGGTAGCAACAACCCAAGCACGGCACAATTCGTTTGTTGCTTTTTGAAACTAGCAGAAATGGATCAATAATTTATGAAATTGGTTTGTTGGTTATCTTAAAGAAGCGCCACTGAACCTTTTGCAGCATGATCGACAAAATATAGCGGAAGTGGAGTATTCTTGTTTATATGTTTTATTTGCTGCTGCGACGTTGCGAGGTTGCCAACGACAAAACAATAGACGTAGACTACACAAGCCTATGGGTTGGATACCTTGTGTTGGCACGTCACATGCATGCATGGCTGTTACTATGCTTGCCAATTGACAACTGTACGTATGTACGTACGTTGGTAACTACTGCCCGTGCCATCGTCCTGTTTGGCCGTACCAATCTGACTCTGACCAAAACACATTGTATACCATACAACAATGCAATCAATCAGTGACGTTAACAACGGTTTAAATTTCCAAGGATGAGTCGCTAATGCCGGAAGTCCTTGTCGGCTAGCTCTCTCACTCTCCTTCCATTTGCTGTCAAGGTCAAGAATAACATTGTTTACAGCAGCCAAGATGGATGAACACATGGAACTGGAGCAGGTGATGTGACCAGTAGAGAGTGTGTGACTGTGTGAGCTCGCAACTGCAGGACAGCGACGCAAGTGCAGTGTGTTTGGGGTTCGTGGTTGTGTCATCTCGCGCGCCGAGATTTGCGACAAGGTTTGGTTTTGTTTGTGCAACCAACCACCGTAGCGTCCCGTGGCCATTGTGGACGCCGTGCCAGTGCCACCAAACCAGAGGACGGGGAGCGCCTTTCCGCCCGCGTCCGACCCGGCCGGCGAAGGCGACATGCAGGTCTGCTCCGCCGGACGGTGGTGACCGGTGGAGCACCGGACGAGGTGCAACCTGCCCAGGACATGCCTCCGGTCCTTGCCCATCCCTTCTCCCCAAACGTAAGAAGAAGGCACGAGTCCTATGATTGAACGCTGCACAACCAGCGACGCTGTGATTTCGGCCATGACTGGCGGTATGGTAACCTTCTGCCTGTACGCAACAAAACTCCTTTAAATTGTTTTCGAAAGTGCCCTTGTTAACGACCTCATGCTCACAGCTTCTGCCAGTAATCACAGCTACGTTTATGTTTACGGAGTAAGTTATTAAGAAGCAATCTAAACCAATCCTCAAGCAGACCATGTCTGTTAACAAACTCCAACTTATGCACAATTGCCATCGCTAAGAACTTCCAAAAAAACTGTCATCTCTAAGGCTTCGCTTGCTTTATAACAAGATAACACAAGAATATTCACATGGATGGGCCGAATTCAATTGTAATTGCCAGCCCATCCACAAGGTTTGGAAGAATATCTGGCACATGCAAACAGGCCCAAATGCAGTTTCGTAAATCGAACCACTGCGTCCAGTAAAATCAACTAGTAAAAGAGTACACTTCCTCAAAAAAAAAGAAAGAAAAGGGTACACTAGACAGAGAGACGCCTCCAGCCAACCTATATACGCACTGTGTTACTTTGGCAATTTCTACTGCAAAAACAATGCGTCATATAAAAAAATATTTCATCAATCAAAGCTCCGCATACAGCCCTTCAATTTCCTCCTAAGGCACAGGCACCAGACAAGCTTAATTGTGCACGTCCTCTACTCTAAAACGACACATCACCGTTCATAGCTTCCTAAACCTCATCAGGATCATAACAGATTCTTCCGGGCAAGTAAAACGCCCACTGCCGTGCACACGACAATAGAGATCAGGCCATCTCGAGATCTCAAGCGTTCCTTCCATGTTAAGGGCTCAGAGACTTTCCTCAACACTTCACGGAACTGTTGTCTGGTGTTATCCAGTGATCCAGAGCTGTCGATCACTATGTCGGCTTCCGACTTCTTCTAGTCCGACGCAAGTTGTGCGTTGACCCTGCTCTACGCTTGTTCTTCAGAGCACCCGTCTCTTGACATCAGCCTCTGAATCTGGGTTTCTGGGTTAACCCAGACCACAATTATTGGATTTGTCCAATGATCCATCTTGATCTCAAACAGCAGCGGGATGTCCAGGATGATAACCTTGCATCCTTTCATCCATAGCTTTGCTATCTCCCACATTATGCCCCAAGAAATATGTGGCGCCAGAAGACTGGGAAAAAAACAAAACTAAAAACAAAACAACTCCTATTAGCAATGGTAAATACTGGCAGACAATAAAATGTTTCAGCTAACTGAAACATTAACAGAAATAAGAATAACAGAAAATGGCAGTAAGAAGGAATCATGTCATCAGGCGGTACACATGAAAAATTACGCTAAAAGGACAAAGGAAAAGCGGGTAGACCAGTGTCACAGTTAATTACTCTCTTCATCCCAAATTGTAAGACGTTTGACTTTTTTTCCCCAAGTTTGACCACTCATCTTATTCAAAAAATTTGTGCAAATATAATCAAATTTAAGTCATTCTTGAAGAATTTTTATTAATAAACCAAACCACGACGAAAGAAGTGATATTTTACACAAATTTTTGAATAAGACGAGTGGTCAAACTTGGTGTCAAAAAAGTCAAACGTCTTACAATTTGGGATGGATTGAGTAATTAATTGTAACATCTTTAGTGTACTCACGTTTATTTTCTCCAGCATTGTAGCATAGATAATGTTTTGTCTTTTCATGTTTAATGGTAACAATAAATAAATCAAATAAAGTTCAACAACACTAGTACTTACACAAAGAATGATAGGTGGACAGTTGACTCATGTGATACTGCATAATACAACAAAATTGACACGTACTACTGCATTCATAAAAACTTAGAGTGAAAGGATGAAATATTTGAAATCAGTGAAAGGCGTACCGGTTTAGAAGCTGACGTTTTGATGGGTCCAAAAATACAATTTGCCCTAAGTGAGCTCTGTTAATTTCTACACTTCCCAACAAAATATCATTCCCGAAGGCTTTTACAATATTCTTCCAACCTCCAGTGCCTTTCTGCACTACATCCGATAAATGCATGGTTTTCATAATCAGTACAATGTTTGTAAAGGAAACACAGTTGTAACTCCTCACAAGCTTACAGCATCCAATAAAAATTTCAGAACTCTGGAAATATAATTACCAACCATGCTTTCCTGTGCTGACCTTTATCAGTGATGACCATGTGGATCCTCGGCGGCGTTCCCGGCAAGCTGCAGGGCCTCAGGAAAAGGAAACACAGAGATGTCAGTAAAAACCTAACCAAATCGAGAAGGCCGCAACAACCCCATCGAGACTGAACCCCAGATCCAAACTTAGAAGAAGGGGACACGAACCTGGACGGCGTCGATCTACTCAAAGACAGCGGCAAGGTAGACCTTTGGGAGTACCAAGCTTGGGCAGAGATGAAGATGAGGGAAGTGCTTGCAGCAGAGGCCGGTCGTGACCCAAGCGCCGTTGCCGCCAGCAAGGGCCACCGGTCCGTGCAGCTGCCGCAGCTGGACCCATAGCCGCCGGGGGGAGAAAGAGGACACGACACGATTCGTCCGCGCAGCGAGGTGGCCATGTTCCGCGCGGCCGAACCACGGCCACGTTGAGGCCCCGGATGGTGTCCTTGAGCGCCTCCACGCCGGCCGCAAGCCCACACGGCGCGGTCCGGCGGGACGGACGCGGTCGCGCCGTCGCGGGGTATAGTGGTCGCGCCGTCGGGAGATGGAGGGGTAGGGGAGGGGGAGCCGTGCGGGGGAGGGGTGGCCGCCGACGCCGGAGAGACGACCGACGGCTGCGACGGTGACATGGTCGTGGAGCTCGTCGGGGCTAGGGTTGCAGGGGGAAGGAGGGAGGAGCAGAGGAGGAGGAGGCCGGCGGGGGAGGGTCCGGTGCCGGCGGCGAGATGGAGCTCGTCTGGCTAGGGTTGGTGCCGACGGGGTCGAGTGCCTGTGCGACTGAGGAATGGAGATGGGGATGGGATGAGAACCGGAGATGGAGACGGGATGGGAGCCATGCCGGTCGGTGCATGGTCGGTGGGCCATCCAGTGCCGAGCGTACAAGCATGGTCGGCGCATGGTCGGTGGGTAAAGAGGAGAGGCATTAAGGCAGTGTTCGGCTGGTATGAATCTAGCACTGTTCATGATGGAATTTACTGTTTATGCTGAAATTTTATGAGAGAAAAACACTGCTCCGGCTGGAAAAAGAAGCCAGCCAGCCAGCCGAACACAGCCAGCCGAACACTGCCTAAATGTTCTTCTGTCCGACTTGTTTTTATCCGATGGTAGTACGGAGGGGATGCATGAAGGCCGTCTATGACGCGCTTCATCTGAGCCGTGGAATTTCTATCTAACGCACCAACTAAATAAAACGTACGTGAACAATCTGGAAGGCCGCCGATTCGGCGCGCCATATATCTTTAATACTAGTGTTGCTGAGATTATTTAATTCAAACTAGCTGTTGCCATCTCCGATATTTGAGTCCACTCTCCACAATGTGTTGCTTAAGTGCTGCCTCGAAAGGATAGAGAAAGGTAGAGCACCGCTCCTAACACTGTGAGAGGTGCTGCCAACTCTGAGCGACGTCAGGAAAAGAGAGAGCTGTGAAAGTTCTTGCGCCGGTTCCAACTTCTTAAAAAAATTATAAATAGACTGTAGAAGTTCATCCACTCCAGGAGGAACGGGAGGACTAGGGAAATTTCTAAAGCGCGACTGAAACGGATGGTGGGGAAGACGATGATATTTTATTGAAGCTGTGGGTCCCACTTAAATACGTAACATCGGTTCCACCTACCTTTACCCATTGCAGCTTACTTGGCTGGAGCTTAATTTGCTTTAGCTGGATCCACAAATTTTTTGGCCTCACTCCCGCATTGTGGACGGCCTGGCCCTCCACAGTGTGAGCGGTGCCCGATACTGTTCACGTATGCCAGCTCACAGTGATGCTTGGTTGAGTTTGGGGCTGCAGCGTGTAAAAGTGATGCCAGAATAAGTAGCGCGTTCTTTATCTTCTATCAACAATCTGACAACAGCAAAGTGCTGGCTGCAGTCTCACAGCAACAGTATAATACTGGTTTTTTTTATTGATTTGAACACCAGCGCAACTACTTTCTCCGTTCCGTGTTTTCTCGGCATCGCTCGCAATTGGAACCGCCTGCTGCAGTGAGGAAGAGCGGTGCTAAAATCATCTCTCTCTTCTTTTGAGCATCACTTAGGCGAGGCCCGATCAAGTACGTCAGAATTTTCTGCTGGTTTATTTTAGTGCGGCTAGCCATCAAATAAACAGAGTAACTACAATCACTGATCTGAATATTGAATTGATGGGATTGGAATTCCAGAAGTGGGTTATTTAATTTGATTGTACCATGAAAGTGGGAAAATATTTTGAGGCATCGTAGCCGTGTCCTCGTAACCAAGTCGGCGTCTCGCGGTCTCGGTAGTCGGCAACGGCAAGAACTGTGAAGGCGAGAGGAGTCGTGTCGGGGTAGAGCGTTACAGCGCGCTGCATCGGACTCGAGCGATTAGATGTCGTGGCCTGAAAGATGAAAAGTCACTGCTTACTGGCATAGTACGTATAGGAATAGGAACCATCGACAACGTACTGGGCTAATTGTTGGGCCTCCAAATCAAATCTGCCTAATTACATATATATTGACGGCCCCTCTGTTTGATGGGCCCCAACGATCTAACTGGTTGCAGGCTCCAAACAAAACATCTTGAGAGTTTGAGACCGGACCACTTTTGGCCAAAGCAAGGGGAGATCACTTGTTAGCACTGTGCATCATGACTCGAGCGATTAGATGTCGTGGCCTGAAAGATTAAAAAGTCCTTGCTTACTAGTTTCATAGTACGTCTCTCAGTCTCACTAACCATTTCAAGCATAGACTAATTTTTGGGCCTCCAAATCAAATCTGCCTAATATATTTTTTTGAAAAAAGATATAATCAAAGTTGCCCCTGTTTGATGGGCCCCAACGATCTAACTGGTTGCCCCTCCCCTAGAGCCGGCCCTATGATGAAGGGATAGAGGTGGAACGTAGCAGGGAGCAGGCATAGGGCATCCGTTACGGAGGTGCAGTTGTTGATTTCAAAAAAATCGCAGGCTCCAAACAAAATATCACGAGAGGAGACTCTAGATCACTTTTGATTTCAAAGCAAGGGGAGATCACTTGTTAGCACTGTGCATCATGCTATTTGACTTGTCGGCCAAGCCTACCGACCCGGCGGCCTTGCATGCTAGTTTCGCCCCTGCTCTCACAGTCTCACTAGCCCTTTCTAGCATAGATTGGACACCATCAAGGTAGAAAGAGACCAAAAAGGTCTTATTCTAATGCGCCAGCATCGCCAGGACCTCATCGATGGTGCTAGAAAATAATCCTAAATGATACAAGCACAAAAAAAAAATCTACAAAAGGAGCGGGTCCTCGCTCCTCTAGCCGCTAGTGAGGTTGTCTGTAGGGAGAGAGTAGGGGGACTGAGACGGTGGCGACGTGGAGGGCCTAAGCGACGGCAGCGATGGTGGTTGTTGAGCAGTTGGTGTTGGTGTCTTTCCACTTATAGCTACGTTATGAGCATCATAAACGTTGGATTGCCTTCCTTCTAGAACATTGGCTTGCAAGGAGCATTTGAAATCTTTAGCGCGCAATATGAACAGGGATCATCTAAGGCAAGCTGAGTGATTTTGGGCTACTTTTAATTTATAAGCCTAGTGCAGTACGGACTAGAGAACTTTGCGTTCTTCATTAGGGAATATGTAGTAGTTGGTACATCTGATTTTGAGCCTACAGGTTAGCCGGCCCATCGTCCTGTTCGCTTGGCTTATAAGCGGTACTTTTTCAGTCAACGAATAATATTTTTCTCTCACAATAAATTAGTTAACCGTACTTCCAGTCATGACTTATCAGCCAAACGAATATAGCGCATTTTTTTTCCTGTTAGCTTGAAGCCCACCACAAAGCCTTACATGATCTAGAAAACTGCTGAGATAGGTTAAACAACGAGGTCTACCATCAGATCGATCGTGCGATGTAGGCGAGGAATAAAATACACGTGATCAACCAGTCCACTTCAAACTTTAACTATAATCAACAATGGATACAATGAGTCTTCTCTAAAGCATCTAGAGATTTACAACAACAGCAAAACATTTATCAAATTACAAACTTGGCATCAACTACAACCACAATCGTCTAATAAGATGCATGACAACACCTAACGGACTCACAGGCTCCTCTATTGTGCACAAAATTTGGTAGGCACGTAGATCCATGAATCCCTAATCACTGATCAAGTTTCAGCTCAATCGAACACCGTTTCACCACCAAAATCAATCATCTACTAAAACTACTATGTTCTAAAACTTAACTTCAATTGACAAAACCCCTCTCAAATATGATGCTCTACTCATCCAATCCTCAAACCAACTGAACATATTGAAGTAAGTGTAGAATGAGCTCATTGATGCCTATCCAAACATGTTTGAGCCTCTCTCACTCTCACATTGTTGTTCAGAGCCACTAAATCTAGATAAATCTGCTTCTCTTTTTTCTTCCTCTCTTCTCTCACATTGTGTTCTATATGTGTTCTGCTTTCTCACTGTTCAAGTGCAACAGCAGGTGAAAAGGAGGCTAGCTTTTTTGTGTTTCTCACCCCTTCTCAAGAAATGATCTCAGTCATTGATTCTAACCGATATCAATGGTGCATAAACACTAGATTTGTGGACTGTTGACTGTTTTTGCTGGGCTCCAAATCATCCTCCGTGTGGAGGGATAGTCCGACGCTCTGCCCTGCAGACAAGCTTCAGGGGTCCAATACAAGGCAAACCTCACTGAAGAAATTGGCCACATGCCCATAAAGGTTGACTGGATAAATCAAGTTGATGATGAATAGAAAAGTTTCTGTTCCAAAGTGCTTGCAACTGGGAGGAGGAAGTTACCACTTGATCACCTGAAGCTCAGGCAATGCTATCAACATCTACCTCATTTGAGGAAGCTGCTAAACCGATTTTTTTTTTTTTTTAACCTTTATTTTGAAAAAAATTCATAAATATGTCCCTAGAGCTAAGATTTCAAAATATAGACCCTTAGCTCGGCGTCATCGTTGCCGGTGCTAAGCTTACACTGCTCGGCGTCCATCGTTACTTACGCCGAGGTCTTGAGCTCGACGCAGACGTGCGGTTATTTGATAGGTAGCTCGACGCCATAGATCTTATCGCCAAGCTTGAGATCGTACGTCCTGACGTCGAAATCGACGTCGTAGATCCACCGATGTGGTGTTTTAACTAATCGGTTCCCGAAATGTCATTTCGAGATCCATCTGAGGGGACGGTTGCTCTGACGTGTGATCCTCTGGTTTCTATTCTATCACAAGCCTAAAGGTGCAGTGGCCACCAGTACGTTGCTACTTGCTACACACAGACAGAACCATTGCATCAATATACACGTCATATCGGTTGTCAATCGTGAGATCGTGCTGGCGATCAATATATCATATATTATATCAATATCAATATCAGCCCTTGTTTAGTTCGCGCACATCAATATCAATATCAGCCCTCATATCGGTTGTCAATCGTGAGATCGTGCTGGCGATCAATATATCATATATTACATCAATATCAATATCAATATCAATATACAGCACGTCTGTGCCGGGATCGCTCCGCAGTTCATATGTAGGAGTAGAATCCACAGACACGGTTGTTGGCGATCAATAAAACACGCACCAACAGGAACACGGCCGGTGCGGGATGCGCACGTCGCGATGTCGACCCTAGGCTGCAGCTGAGTAGCTGACGGCGGCGGGGCCGGGCCGCCGCGACGGCCTGTGGCGGGATCGCTCCGCAGCTCCCGAAATTGGTGTCGGCGAAATTGGTGGATAGTATTGCATAATCAAACACTCTACGTACCGTACCTGGCTACGCAGGTCGTTTAGCCCTCGTTTAGTTCCGTCCTAAAACTTTACAATTAGTCACATCAAATACATGGACAAATATGTAAAGTATTAAATATAGACTAAAAAATAATTAATTACATAGAATACAACTAATTTACTAGACGAATCTTTTAAGCATAATTAGAACATTATTTGACAAGAAAGTGCTACAGTAACACATGCGCTAATGATATATTAATTAGGCTTAATAAATTCGTATCACGGTTTACTGACGGATTCTGTAATTTGTTTTATTAATTATGCTTAATAAATTTGTCTAGTGATTTACCGACGAATTCTGTAATTTATTTTTTTATTAGTATTCGAATACCCTATGTAATACTCCATATAACAGCTGATGTGATACTCCAAAACTTTACTCCCAAGACTAAACCAGCTCTTAATCAAATGGGTGGTAGGATCATAGGCAGATCTTGACGAGAGAAGGAAGAGACAGATCAGTGTGCTTGTCAAGGCGTGGTGGTGCAGAGGCCCCGGGAGGCGGCAGCTGGCGACGTGTAGGAGCTGCGGAGCGATCCCGCCACAGGCCGTCGCGGCGGCCCGGCCCCGCCGCCGTCAGCTACTCAGCTGCAGCCTAGGGTCGACATCGCGACGTGCGCATCCCGCACCGGCCGTGTTCCTGTTCGTGCGTGTTTTATTGATCGCCAACAACCGTGTCTGTGGATTCTACTCCTACACAGGAACTGCGGAGCGATCCCGGCACAGACGTGCTGTATATATATATATATATTTTTTGATCGCCAGCACGATCTCACGATTGACAACCGATATGACGTGTATATTGATGCAATGGTTCTGTCTGTGTGCAGCAAGTAGCAACGTACTGGTGGCCGGGCTGTTTGGTTTCTTAGACCGGATTTTAGTTTCTATCCCATCGAATGTTTGATATATGTATGGAGTATTAAATATAGACTAAAAAAATAACTAATTACATAGATTATGACTAATTTACGAGACGAATTTTTAAACCTAATTAGTCCATGATTTGATAATATGGTGCTACAGTAAATATATGCTAATGATGGATTAATTAGACTTAATAGATTCATCTCGTAAATTAGCCTACTCACGTGTAATTAGTTTTTTAATTAACTCATATTTAGTCCTCTTAGATAGCATCAAACGTCCGATATAACACGGACTAAACTTTAGTCATGGATTTAACCAGAAACCAGGGATCAGACGTCAGAGCAACCGTCCTCTCAGATGGAACTCGAAATGACATTTCGGGAACGGATTAGGGTCGGTTTAGAATCCCGGCACATGTATGAAGTACTAAATATAGACGAAAAAAACTAATTACACATTTGGATGAGAAATCGTGAGACGAAACTTTCGAACCTAATTAGTCCATAATTAGACACTAATAATCAAATACAAATGAAAATGCTACAGTAGCCAAACAGTACCCAGACCTAAAAAATTTTAGGAACTAAACACGCCCTTAGTTAAAACACCACCTCGACGCCGTAGCCAAGCTCGACGTCAAGATCTAAGGCGCCAAGCTCGGCATGGATCTACGACGTCAAGCTTGGCACCAGGATCTATAGCGTTGAGCTGCCTACCAAGTCATCACCACCATGTCTGTGTCGAGCCCAAGACCTCGGTGCCAGTAATGATGGTGCCGAGTAGTGTAAACTCGGCGTCATAGCTAAGGGTCCAGATTTTGAAACCTTATCTCTAAGGACATATTTCTAAAAATTATTTCAAAAAAAACCTAAAAAATAAAAAATTCGGACAGCTAAATATGGCGGCTTGGGCTTCACTTATTCACAGTGATTCTTATAGAGGGACTAAGTCTGTTTTGCTGTTTTCTCTTCGAATGTGTTTTTATACAGGATGTAACCCATGGGCATGTTCGACAGGACTAAAAAATACTGTTCCGGTTGATTGTTGTGGGAAAAAATACTGTTCTAGCAGAACGTAAATAGTGATTTCGTGAGTGGCGGAACAAGCCAGCCGACTAGCTTTAAGCCAGCCGAACACGCCCCATCTGAATGCTGTATGAATGTTTTGGTCTTTGCGATGCTAAGCCAAGGGCTTTGCCCTTGAACTCTAAAAAAAAAATCGGACGTGTTTGCTGGTCTGGTCCATCCATACCAGCCGGCTGATCCCCTCAGTAAGTACTATCTACAGTATTTCTTTTTCAAAGAACGCGTCAAGTTTCAGCCAGCGAACAGGGCTGATAATGGAAACTCCACTGTGGTGATTGTGTCAGCTGTGACGTAGTGCGCGCGTAGTGCATCATCCATGACATAAGCTGACTCTGCTGTGATTGATTGTTTGGCTCTATTTTTCTATGCTCGCTGCTTACTTATTTGAACAGCAATCTTGAACAGTCCAAGTGAGGACGTCCTCAAACTGAATTTTTCATATCTGAATGTGCGACTGTACACACGGTACACACTAACGCACCTATTATAAGAACAGGGAGAGTGGCACAGTGCCAGACCATCTCCCCCAATCTCATAAAAAGAACCTCTGCCTTGCGTTTGACAAAGCCACTCGAATGGACGCCGGCGGCGGGAGCATGCACGTTGTGATGCTGCCATGGCTGGCCTTCGGTCACATCCTCCCGTTCACCGAGCTCGCCAAACGCATAGCTCGGCAGGGCCACCAGGTCACCATCCTTTCGACGCCAAGAAACACTCGACGGCTTATCCACATCCCACCGGACCTGGCTGGCCTTGTCCGCGCCGTCGACGTACAGCTGCCGCGCGTGGAGCACCTGCCGGAGGACGCCGAGGCTAGCATCGACCTACCCTCCGACGACCTCCGACCGTACCTGCGCCGGGCCTACGACGCGGCCTTCGCCGACAAGCTTTCGGACATCCTGCAGGAGCCGGGGCCGCGGAAGCCGGACTGGGTGATCATCGACTACGCCGCGTACTGGGCGCCCGCTGCCGCAGCGAGGCACGGAGTGCCATGCGCGTTCCTGAGCCTGTTCGGCGCCGCGGCGGTCAGTTTCTATGGCCCCGCGGAGGGGCTCTTGGGACGCGGCAAGTACGCAAGGACGAAGCCAGAGCAGCTAACCGTGGTCCCCGACTACGTGCCGTTCCCGACCACCGTCGCGTTCCGCGGCTTCGAGGCGCGCGAGTTTTTCACGCCGGTCTTGGTCCCGGACGAATCTGGCGTGTCGGAAGGCTACCGGTTCGCCAAGTGCATCGAAGAGAGCCAGCTCGTGGGCATCAGGAGCAGCGCGGAGTTCGAGCCGGAGTGGCTGCAGGTGCTCGGCGGGCTATACGGGAAGCCGGTAATCCCGGTCGGCCTATTCCCTCCACCACCCACACAAGACATCGGCAGCCACAAGGCAGCGCTGCAATGGCTGGACAGGCAGGCGCGGGGCTCCGTTGTGTACGCGGCGTTCGGCAGCGAGGCGAAGCTGACGAGCGCACAGCTGCAGACCATAGCGCTCGGTCTCGAGGCTTCCGGCCTGCCGTTCCTGTGGGCATTCAGGCAACCGGTCGATGCCAACGAAGGCAAGAGCGGATTGCCGGAAGGTTTCGAGGAACGCGTCGACGGCCGCGGACTCGTCTGCCGCGGCTGGGTGCCTCAGGCCAGGTTTTTGGCCCACGAATCTGTCGGAGGGTTCTTGACCCACGCCGGCTGGAACTCCATCATCGAAGGCCTCGCCCGCGGCGTCAGGCTGGTGTTGCTACCGCTGATGTTCGATCAGGGCCTCAACGCGAGGCATCTGACGGAGAAGAAGATAAGCGTCGAGGTGCCGCGAGACGAGGAAGATGGCTCGTTCGCGCCCAAAGATATTGCAGCTGCTTTGAGGAGGGTCGTGGTGGAGGAAGAATGCGAGGTGTTCGGGGATAAGGCCAAAGAGCTCGCCAAGTTGTTTGGAAATGACGTGATGAATGATCAGTGCGTGCGAGATTTTCTCAAGTGCCTGTCGGAATACACCAGGCAGCGACAGTCAGTAGTTGGGTTATAGGGCTGGTAATGTCCAATTTTGGATAAGGGCCCTTTTCAAAGGTTCACTACGACTGAGTGAGAACTAGAACACACCCTCAGATAATAAACAAAAAAAAAGTAATAAAAATGCTTGCTTTATTTTCTCCTAAAGAATAGAACAAGTATATAGATCCTTATACCTATGTATGCACATCTATTACCAATAACAATAATGTCTCCAACAGATGTACACGTAGTTTTTGAGATTGATGAAGTTAGCATGGCTGCCTCGTTGTTAACGGACACATAAACAAATAGCTAAAAACTAGTTCATCAACCTATGCTCCAACAAAGGTTACAATCTTAGAAGACATAGCATATAAGCTAATATTTAATGCAAAATATATCATGTACTGTTTTTGAAGCTATGCCTAGTTTGATAAAATACCAAAAAAGTGAGGTGTTTGTGCTGCAGGCAACTGTAGAGGAGGAGAGAAAAGTGGCAGATATGTTTAAATGTAACACATGAGATTTCTCTTTAAAGTATTTGGGTATAATGCTACAGATATTATATGAGTTCAATTGATTTCTCTTATGTCTACTACCCGAAAGTAGAAAAGAGAGTTCCTACGTTGCAGAGTTGTCTTTTGTCATACGGAGGAAAGATGTCTTTGACTGAGTCAGACTTATGCCTAAGTTCAATTCCAACCTAATTATGGGTATGTTTCAATTGAAAGGGGAAGGCTCACCGCAAAAAGGAGACAACAAGGTCTAATTTCTTTTGTCATGGTCCTGGACAAAAGAAGAAATACCATATGATGAAATGGGAAGTTCTAGCTTCTCCCAAACAAGGAGATTGTTTGGGTTTCACTAACACCATGATTATGAATCAATGTTTGCTATGTAAATGGATTTATAAACTTTAGAGCTCTAAACTTTAGAGATAAAAGCTCCAAACAAGTGGACTAAAATTAGCTCTAAACTTTAGTCTACATCATATTAGAACATTAAAGCTCAAAAGTGAGTTAAAGTGCTCTAAATCTTTTAGGCCTCTAAAGTTTAGAGTAGGGGATCCAAACAGACCCTAAGTATTTGAGAGAGAAAGGCTTTTACTGTTCTTGCAGTAGAGGGGGACCTCAATTTTGGACAGGACTGCATGAGATTTCATAGGCTTGTAATAGAGGTTTAATATATGTGGTAAATAATGGGAAGAAAGCAAGATTTTGGATCGATGTTTGGCTAGGCAATTGCCCTTTCTACAATGTGCTAAAAAGCAATGAAATTAGCCTTTAGAAGGTCCTTTGGAAGGTGGAACAGGAGGAATGGCTTTCACTAGTTGCGAACACATGGTGGATATGCGCCAATGTGTGAGAATGATGAGTGATTGCCAAGAGGTGATCGAACTTGAGTTTACTGTGTTGAGACTAACCATTGCGTGAGTTGGTGTATGTACAATATGTCTCTTGTCTCCTGATGTGCAAATGTTGAGCGTTGAGATGGCCGATGATAATGGAGAAGGTAAAGTGAGTTCGTGCCGATGGACTGATAACAGTGAAGGATGGACTTGGAGGCTTGGACGGAGGGCCGGAGATGGACCGTGCATGGCTAGCACTTGGCGACGTCGACGAGCAAGTGTGCATGCGAGGAGGTGTAGATGGTGTTGACCGAAGTCAAGATGGCGATTGACCAAGTCAAGGTGAGAGCACAAGCACTTGGTGATCAGGTGGTCAAGAACGAGCGGGACATGTGTCGAGATCGTGGAGGAGGCGTAGTGGATATGGGACTCCAGCTGGGTTTGGCAGTTTCAGCCTCGAAACCGTGGACGGCAGGTTTGCTGGGTTTGGGCCTCAAAACCCGGGAGAGGATCTCTGGGCAGGATGCGACATCATTGGAGAGCTTGGTTTGAGGCGCTTTCTCGTGAGGTCCCTCTAGTGGTTACAACAGCCTTAGTAGTGTCGGATATCTATATCCCAGGTATCCGAGCTAAAGGATTAATAAGCGTCATGACGGCTCATCCGATGGTTAAGGACGCAACTGCGGCCTCGTCCGACCCCAAGGCATGGGCTCCGACTCTGAGGACGAGGTTTCCGCCTCGTCCGACCCCAAGGCGTGGGCTCCGACTCTGAGGACGAGGTTTTCGCCTCGTCCGACCCCAAGGCATGGGCTACGACTCCTCTGACCCCAGGGCGTGGGCTCTGACTCGTTCGGTCCCATTGGGAGGGCTCTGCCTCGTCCGACCCCCGAGGGTCAGATAATGTCTCGCCCGGCCCCCAGGGCGAGATTTCCACCTCGCCCGTTCCCTGCGGGTCGGATTTACTACTGGATAAAAGCAGTGGCCCCAGGATGGGACCCGAACTGCTTCAACCACTACGGCGTGGAGGCACACGCCCAGGGGCACGTCTCGGGTGCATCCTGATGCGACTGGCGGTCGCATCAAGCCATGCTGGGAGACTCACGTCGCTCATCGCGTCAACAGGCCAGCACTATGCTGTCAACTCCCTGCCTGACCACCGTCCAACGCCAGTCGACCTGCGTTAGTTGACTGGCACTGTACCGCTGGCCCCCCGTATGGCCTCTGTCAGGGGACACTTTGACCATTCCCTCCGCTCGGATGGGATGGAAGACAAGAACGGCGCACGATGCCCGCACGTATGCTGTAGCAGCCAATAGGACCCCGGTGTGATGCCGCTGCCACCATGATCTACAGGGTCAGTGGGACCCACATGAAGAGGAGGACAGCACACCCCCGGGAGCCTTATTTCTCTTTCTTTTTTCCCTCTTCCCTTCTATTAGTCTTGGGTATCTTGTTCTCTCCTCCTGGTCTATAAAAGGGAAGGCAGGACACCGTTCAGAAAGAGAGATTGATCAACCGATAGATCGAGCAGTAGAAGCATCGAGCAATCAAACCATAGAGACTTGGGAGCTCCTCCCTCTCTCGCCAGTTTGTAACCTCTTACTACAAACTCAGTGCTGGTAACATGAGCAGCCCAAAACTAGACGTAGGGACATTCGGCCCGGACCAGTATAATCCTTATGTCCTCTTAGCACACCATCCGGGTCAGACGCATAATATACAAATTTACGAGTTGGCTGTTCTAAACACCGACAGTTGCTGCGCCAGGTAGGGGCCTTTTGCGCATCTCGACATCAACAACAGGCCTCAGATGGCTAGTCACGACATCACCTGGGTCCCGGGCGCACACGTGTGCTTTGGGGACCTGGACTTCATCATCACGATGGAGGGAGAGCTGGCGCGGGCACCCGTCGTCATTCAGCCTCTCCACTCCGTCGGTCTCGACATGATCGCCGAGGCGCTTGAGGAGCTATGGTTGCACGCACCGGAGGCCCGCACCCCCGGGAGCGGCTAGCTCCTCGACTTTGACTATGGGAGGTTGGAGCGTCAACTCGGCGTCTTCCTAGGACCCCAACCATCCCGGGAGGGCCTGCGCCACCTCGCCTTCTCGTTCGCCAACGTCATGGCACAACTTACCGGGGAGAGCCGCTCTCCCCGAAATACCTCATCCGGAGCACCCCAATAGTGCTCCCATTCGGTCTCTGTAACGCCGCAGAGACCGTTGGCCACCTTGTGGGGCAACGAATGATTCCATCCCCCGTGAATGATGAGTTCATGGGGGTGATCGAACACGTCGTGGAGTCTTTCCATGACCTCCTCATAGAGAAGCTAGAGTCGCCCTCTGGCTCTAACTCCAGCAGGGGGAGCCATCACCCCTCTTGTGAATGCTTCATGATAGGTACCCTCGAGGGACACGTCGAAAGCATCCACGAGCAGGAGGCTACCCCGATGGATGACCTCGACGACGAGGTCGAAGGAGATACAAGAGCCCTACCCCACCTACGGGTGGAGCAGCTGAAGGCCTGGCACCTAAAGCTTGAGGAAGCGTGACTCTAGCTCGAGCAGAAACATGCGGAGCTCGATCGTGAGATAATGCGCCACGGAGACGGGGGGAGGCACACGCGCCATGGCCCATGACGTGAACCGAAGGATCGTCGAGGATGATCAAGCGCTCCCACACTTCGCCCAGGTAAGCCAGAATATTGTTGCTGCGGCAGCCTTGCTCAGGGGGCTTTCGGTGCCTGCGACGCTCGAGGATCGATGGGCCCACCATGAAATTCGCACGCTGCTCGAGCATGTAGCTGCGCAGCAGGCCGAGAGCTCGTTGTCTCAGCAACGGGAGCTTGACGCCAGCCAGCGCATGCCCTCAATGTGACCCGACAAGGACGCATCAATCCACCAGGTGCCGCACGGCGGCAGGCCACGCATCACTGTTCCGGTGTAGGAGCATCTCGGTCACAACCATGACATGCGTGACACCCTCGACGCCCGTCGGTGTACCCGCAGCGATGCGGGGGTGGGGGCCAGCCACGGTTACCGCCCTCGACAGGGCGGACGCTATGATCACAAGAAGGATCGAAGTCATAGCCCCGAACCAACGGGGATCCAGGCCTTCGGTTGGCATATCCTCAAGGTGGCGCTCCTGCCCACCGGCTAACATCCCAAAATACTTCGGGGAAACGAACCCCAGCTTATGGCTCGAGGACTACCGGCTCGCCTGTCGAGCCGGCGGTGCGGTTAGTGACGACTTCGTCATCAGCAATCTCCCCCTGTTCCTGGCTGACTCAGCACGAACATGGCTGGAGCACCTTCCGCCCAACTGCGTTCAGAGTTGGGCGGACCTGAAACAAATCTTCGTGCGAAATTTCTAGGGCACGTACACACACCTTGGGAACCCCTGGGGCTTGAAGAACTACCGACAGAAGTCGGAAGAGACTCTCCGCGAGTACATCTGATTCTTCTTCCGGCAGTGCAATGAGCTCCCCAATGTCGCCAATTCCGACATCATCGGAGCCTTCCTATCAGGGACCACCTATGAGTCCCTGGTCCATAAGTTGGGACATAAGGGCCCACAGACTACCAAGGAACTCCTTGACATCGTGACGAGCCACGCTTCCGGCGAGGAGGCAGTTGGAGCAATTTTCGATCGCTCCAGAGGCAAGGCAAAGTGGAACGAGGACGCCGACGAAGGCCCCTTCGACCATTTGAATAAGAAGAAGAACCGAAAACAGCGTGGGGGCTCGCTTGTGGCCACCGTCGAGCGAAAAGCCGGTCGAGCACCGGCCTAGGGCACCCTCGATCACTTCGATAAGCTACTCGAGGGGCCATGCCCAAACCATGCCTTCCCCATCAAACACATGTACAAGGACTGCTCCCTCATGAAGCGCTTCTTCACCGGTGGCTCCAAGAAATGGGAGCAGAAGAAGAAGCCTGAGGCAGAAGCCGACGATGTCGAGGAGAAGGACAGCGTCTTTTCGTTGTTGGCTGGCTACCTCATGATCTTCAGTGGGCCGAAGGCATACGTCTCCAACCACCAATAGAAGCTCGCGCGCTGAGAGGTTTACGAAGCAGAGCCCGCCACGCCCACTTTCCTTAAATGGTTAGGGTCTCCCATAACTTTCGACCGATCTGACCACCTGGATAGCGTCACACACCTAGTCAAGTACCCGCTCGTGGTCGACCCTATCATCAACATGAAGTAGCTCACCAAGGTATTGATGGATGGAGGCAGCGGCCTCAACATCATTTACGTCGAGATGCTCGACGCCATGGGCATCGATCGAGCGCGCATCCGGCCGATCGGAGCGCCTTTCCACGGCATTGTGCCTGGAAAGCAGGCCGTGCCACTTGGGCAGATCGATCTGCCCATCACCTTTGGGTCTCCGTCCAACTATAGGATGAAGACCCTCACCTTCGAAGTGGTTGGGTTCCACGGACCCTACCACACCATCCTGGGATGACCATGCTACGTGAAGTTCATGGCCATCCCTAACTACACCTACCTCAAGCTCAAGATGCCAGGCCCATGCGGGGTCATCACCATCGGCACTTCTTTCCAGAGAGCCTACGAGTGTGAGGTCGAGAGCTACAAGCTCGCTTCGGCAACCCTTGGTTCCGAGGAGCTCGCAGCCATCGGGAAGGACATCACTGAAGGAGCATCCGATGCGGAGCGGGCGGCTGATCCTTTGAGCCTGCAGAGAACGTCAAGGAGGTCCTTATCGACCCTGACAACTCCCTTCGACAAGACGGTGCGCTTTGGCACTACCCTCTCCCCCAAGTAGGAAGACACGCTCGTCGACTTCCTCCACACCAATCGAGACATCTTTGTGTGAAAACCCATGGATATGTCTAATTTCAAGGAAAGTCACCGAGCATGCCCTGAAGATCAGGCTGGGTTCTAGGCCAATTAAACAACGCCTGCGTTGCTTTAATGAGGAGAAGCGGAGGCTCATCAGCGAGGAAATCGCTAAGCTCTTAGCGACCGGTTTCATCAAGGAAGTATACCAACCAGAGTGGTTGTCCAATCCCATTCTGGTAGAAAAGAAAAGTGGGAAATAGAGAATGTGTGTTGACTACACGAGCCTCAATAAGATGTTCTTGAAGGATTCGTTTCCTTTGCCACGCATAGATCCGGTAGTTGACTCGACCTCGGGGTGTGAAACCCTATGCTTCCTTGATGCGTACTCCGGATACCATCAGATCGCGATGAAAGAGTCCAACCAGCTCGCGACCTTTTCATCACCACGTTCAGATCGTTCTACTGCGTTATGATGCCGTACGGACACAAGAACACCGGGGCTACGTACCAGCATTGCATGACCAAATGCTTTGGAGACCTCATCGGGTGGATCGTTGAGGCTTACGTGGACGACATCGTAGTCAAGTCCAAGCAGACCGACTAGCTCGTGGCCGACCTAGAGCAGACCATCAGGAAGCTCTAGGAGAATGGCATCAAGCTCAACCCCGAGAAATGCATCTTTGGGGTCTCAAGGGGTATGCTGCTCGAATTCATCATCTCCGAGCGTGGCATCAAAGCCAACCCGGTAAAAATCTCAGCCATCACGAAGATGGACCCGATTCCGAACCTGAAGGGAGTTCAGAAGGTTGCCGGGTGCCTCGCAGCGCTTAGTCGCTTCATTTCGTGCGTCGACGAACGAGGGCTCCCCCTTTACCGGCTCTTGAAGAAAACCGACCAATTCGCGTGGACGTCGAAGGCTCAGGAGGCGCTTGATAAGCTCAAAGTACTCCTGACGAAAGGCCCCAATTCTGGTCCCGCTGGCTGTGGCAGAATCTCCAAAATTATAGGGCCCACATGCACCTATCACTGTCTAATGACCTCTGACGACTATGCATATGTTCCCAGTAACTTAAGAAGCCTGTCGGGTGTCCTCGGGATCCCCGAATCATCCACGATTTTTCTGAGCAGGATCCATTACAGAGTCATTGCAGTATTACAATAGTTTATTCATTAATTTACATCAGAGCAAAATAACGGAAGTCTTACAATAACTTAGTTACAAAACAGTTGTTTCAAATGTTATAACTAAGTACGATTATTATTACAAACCATAGTAGTGGAGTAGCTTAGTAACATAAAACAACACATACAGTTAAAGTGCCATGCCCAAGGACCACACATTTACTTGTCATCTTCGATTTGAAAAACAGTCATGCAGCACGGTCGAAAAGCGCTGCTCATGAAGCTCACCTGCAACAAGGGTTAAAGAACCCTGAGTACAAAAGTACTCAACAAGACTTAACCGAAGTAAAACTGAGAAGACTCAGGAATGCAGGCTCGGGGGTTTCAAGGTAAGGTTTTAGCAATAATCAAAGTTCTTTTGCGTAAAAGCTCTCTAACAAGATTCTTTCTTTCAACATTTAAATCATCATCAAAATCATATATGAATCTGCCATGCTCCGTAATGAGATCATGAACTTCATATCAAACTCTTTCTCAAATCTTACTCAAGTTTCATTTATTAACTACGATGATAAATAGTGAGTTGAGTCTCCATAACCGAGGAGCAACGAACCAATTATAACCCAGCTGGGGATTCCCAACCACACGACATATGCAGGTCCCTGACCTACATAAATCAACCTATTCTCAGATCCTCTAAAACAAGAATAGGTCCACGCCACCCGACAGCACAGTACTCCACCAATCCAGCCCATTGCCACATGGGTACACGCTACTCCCGCCATCTCTCCACTCCTAGTGCGCGAGTAGCCATTCTCGTAATAGAATAGCCGAGTTAAGGCTTATCGGAGCATGTGGCCAATACTACAAAGTCTCACCTCATGCAATTCAACAACGGACGGTTCTTAATCGACACGGGCGGAAAGAACCCGCTCACAAGACCTCCATGCCTTGTGGCTCTCACACACCGAGTCCGCCCGGTCTAGATTTATTACTCCACATGATTATACCTCATGATAACATAAATAACCAATCGTATCCAAGAACCCATTTATATCTCACAGGCGACAGGTAATTACCCGACTTTTATCTGCCTAAGCATGGCTAAGCATAATTAGGCTTTCTCGAATTAAAACTGGTAACAAGGTTGGTATGAAAAAACAAGGTTGGTAATGCACCAATTTGGTTTCCACTCAACTCCTAATCACTTAATGCAGTATTTAAAAGCAAAAGCAATACAATTTGTAAAACACAAGGTAGGTTTGAATGCATCCGGGGCTTACCTTGATTGTCGGAAAAGTTAGGTTCCGAGATGTTCCACATATGTCAAACCCGGCCTCAACCGGTGGATTAACTTCCTCAATAACTTGGTTGACTACCACGTTCTCACTTTCGTTCACTACACGAGGTAACAATGCCATGTTTAATATGGTGTAGGATATAAAACATGATGCTTGACAATGGATGCAAAAGTTAGTAACTTGAATACAACTTTCTTTCGCGGTACAGTTGCAAACCAACAACTAACTAAACCTTTTCATAACTCAAATACTTACTTTAAGTGACAAGGATCATTTTATGCTAATGACCCAAGGTCATCACTCAATCCCAAATTCAGACAACACCTAAATCATTAAGGTTTACTATTTGTCTTTATTAAAAATTAATTCAAAATTATGAAATAAATCAACTTTCTCCAATTGAGCTCCAATTTTTTGTGAAGGCTCATCACATGATAACTAAGTGTAAAAACAATTTTCACAATTTTTGGATAATTATTTAAGCCTAGAAAAATCATGGAAACCCATTTATTAATTAATTTGAGCAATTTTTATCACATTTAAAATGTAATGAAAAGTAGCATTTAATATTTTTCCTAAATAGTTTACATCTCAGAGAGGTCACACAAAAATTTTCATAATTTTTGGAGCTCTATTTATTTCTACACAAAATAAACAAATCACAGCACTATTTAACCATTTCTGTAAAAAAAGAAAATTCATTTTCAAACAAACAGTTACTGACAGAGTGACCCCACTCGTCAGTGAGAGCAGCGCGACGGTGAGCCTCTGATCGGCATGTTCTCACCGGCGGTGAGGTCTACGGCGACGGTGAGGGTACCATCATGTTCCCCACCTCACGGCGAGTCGGTTAGTGGTACTAGCTAAACCAAATACTGCTTGGTCCAAGCTCATCGCCGGCCATGGCGGCTCGATCGAGCTGTGCACAGCGGTGCCACAGCGTTCAAGCTGCTAGAGTTCACTAGAGCTTCATATAATTACTCGAATAGCAGTAGAGGCTCACCTAGATCGGGCTAGAGCACTCGGGTGACTGCGAGCAGCAAAGGGCGCTTCTGACGATGTTGATGGCGACGGTGGCAACGGCAAGCACGACGTCCCAGTGGCGTAGAGTGCTGGCCATAGAGAGACGAGCTCGACGGTGATGCGGCCGGCCGCGAGGAAGAACGGCGATGCGCAACGTTTCCCGGCGAAGTCAGGCTTCTAGGACTGGTCGGCTGGGTTCGCAAGGAGCAGGCGGAGCGGTGACATTCTCAATTGAGGCAGGGAGAGGTCTACGGCGATGGCGCGAGCTCGTCGGAGCTGGGCGACGCTGACGGGAAAAATAGAGGAGAGGAACGGATGAGGACAACAACGGCGTCCCGGCTTTATAACGTGGCCAAGGAACACGGAGACGACACGCAGCAGCATCCCCATGCCAGCGCGAAGCCAGAGATGGCCACGGACGCGCCTAGAAGACGGTGGAAGCTCACCGATGGTGAGAACTGGCCTGCTTTCACTCTTCCCTATATTTACCGAATTGCCACTCGATCCATTTCTCAAATTACTCTCAAATTTGTATGGTAACTCAAAAATCTCCAAAAATAAAAGTTGTTCCAAATTCAAAGTTCTACAACTTTGCTTTAATAACCATACCCAAATGCAAATTTAAAATCAAAAGGGGACAATTTAAGAATTTATCCCTTTTCAAATTATTTCAAATTTTATATAACAACTTTGAAAACTCTAAAAACCAACTTTGTACACATTAACAAGCTCTACACTTTCTCTTTTAGGCTCAACCCCAAAATGTGCTTAAATTTTGAATTAGGTTTTCCAGGGTAGAATTAAATGCTGGAAATTAGGGTTTTAGAAATCCAATTCAATACAAATGTTTTGAACTTGATTCATCCATACAAGTCAACACATATAATCATAAAAATAAACTTGTTTTAGTGAATGCATATCAAAGTTTTTCACTAACACAAAAATGATGTGCAATACATATGATGACATGGCATATTTTAGGGTTTAAAACACCAGGGGTGTTACACCGGCTGAGGGAGAGCCGCTCTTACTCTACGTCACAGCTATGACTCAGGTGGTCAGCGCCGCCTTGGTTGTAGAACGGGGAGAAGAGGGACACGCCCTCAAGGTACAGCACCCTGTGTACTCTGTTAGTGAAGTCTTGTCCGACTCCAAGCCACGCTACCACCAGATCTAGAAGCTCCTATACGCCATCCTGATCACCAAGAGGAAGTTGCGCCACTACTTCGACTCTCATTAGGTGACCATCGTGTCATCTTTCCCCCTCGGCGAGGTTATCTAGAACTGGGAGGCTATAGGGAGAATCATGAAATGGCACTCGAGCTGATGGATCCGGGCGTCACGTATGCCCCACAAACGGCCATCAAGTCTCAGGTACTGGCTAACTTTGTGGTCGAATGGACCGAGATCCAGATGCCACTGGCGATCGTCGATCAGGAGTACTGGATGATGTACTTCGATGGATCACTAACGAAGAAGGGCGCCGGGGTCGGGCTAGTTTTTGTTTTCCCCCTCGGGGTGCACATGAGGTACGCAATTCGCATCCACTTCCCGGTTTCAAATAATGTCTCTGAGTACGAGGCACTCGTCAATGGTTTGCGCATCACCATTGAGTTGGGCATCCGAAGGCTTGACGTCCGAGGCGACTCGCAATTGGTCATCGACCAGGTCATGAAGGAGTCAAGCTACCACAACATCAAGATGGATGTGTATTGTCATGAGGTCTGACAATTGGAGGACAAGTTTGACGGCCTCGAGCTCAACCATATCCTAATGCGGATCAACAAAGCAGCTCACACGTTAGCAAAGATGGCATCGAGCCAAGAGCTGGTCCCTACCAGCATCTTCGCTAGCAACCTGCACAAGCCCTCGGTCCGATACGAGGAACCAGAATAGACCGGCAACAAGCCACCAGTTCTAGGCTCGGGGGCTGACCGACCCTCAGTTCCATCCAACCCTGAGGTCATGGAACTCGCCAAAGACCCAGTGGCAGAGCCTGACCCTTTGACCGACTGCAGAACACCTTACCTCGATTGCCTCCTCCACAAGGTGCTCCCTACCGACAAGATGGAGGCCTGACGGCTCGCACGTCGTGCCAAGTCCTTCATCGTCATCAAAGGGGAGCTATACAAGCGCAGCCACACCGGAATCCTACAGCGTTGCATCCCCACCGACCTCGACTATGGAGCGCCAAGGGTCAGGGCCTACAACAAGCAGGGAAACAAAGCATATTTGGAAGACGCCATGGACCTGCTTAACGAAGCACACGATATCGTCCTGCTTCGTTCAGCCAAATACCAGTAGGCACTACGACGGTACCATAGCCAACACGTGCAGCGGTGCAGGTCACACCTTTGGTGTAGGCGGTTTAGTCCTTCATCACATCCAGAGCAACAAAAATCACCACAAGCTTTCGGCGCCATGGGAAGGACCGTACATTATCGCAGAAGTACTCCGACCCGGCACCTACAAGCTCAAGACTGATGACGACAAAGCCATCACCAACGCCTGGAACATCGAGTAGCTACGTCACTTTTACCCTTAGTCTTTCCGTTCCAAAGCTTCCAATATGCTTATCAAACTTAGTAATGTTTCTGCAAAAACCAAAAAAAATGTTACCTCCTATCGGGTTCGCTTCTGATCTGATCGGTCTTTAGTAACACCCGACCCCGGCAACTACCTAGAGTTAGGTTTTACTCGGGGGGCTGATAGGAGTACATATACTCAGAAACATTTTCCCATCCGACCCTTCCTTTGTATGACAAGACTTGGAAATAAGAGTTGCCAAAAACTAACGATGACTAAAACCAGTTGGAATGCAAAAAGCCTACGCTCGACAGCTACGGCATCGCTTGCTCACAAGCGTGATCATTACTTAGTCGCTTGCAACTTAAGTTTCTAATGCCTTAACATAAAACAAGGGTCAGATCGCAACAAACTTTATAAAGTACATATACTCAGGAACATTTTCCCATCCGACCCTTCCTTTTTATGACAAGACCTAGAAATAAGAGTTGCCAAAAACTAATGATGAGTAAAACTGGTTGGAATGCAAAAGGCCTACGCCCCAATAGCTACAGCATTGCTTGCTCACCAGCGTGATCATTACTTCGTCGCTCGCAACTTAAGTTTCTAATGCCCTAACAGAAAACAAGGGTCGGATCGCAACAAACTTTATATGTATATATAGAAAGGCCAAACAACGTTTCCGGCCATAATATATATATATATATAGAAAGGCCAAACAACGTTTTCGGTCATAATAAAAGTCTTTACAAAAAGACCAACACCGGACTCAGATATCTAACTAAACACCCTTGGGTAGGATTTCTTCTCCGACCTTCTCCGCCAGGTCCTGCGTCGAGGGAGCCACTTTCTTCTCAATTTTGTCCAGCTCAGTGTCAGTGTAGCCAGGCGTGAAGCCCTCACTGATCACCGGCAAGTCGATGTTGATGTAGTGGGAGCGGGTGAAGGCGAACACGTGATGGACGCCGGTGTACAGGGCATCCCTTGCGAGTGTGCGCGCCCCATTTGGGATCTAGGCAACTCGGACTACGAGCGAGCTTGTCTCCATGGCCGGGGTGACCCTGAGGTCATTGAAAACCAACCCGATGGTAGTGTGCAAGGTGTCGTGGTTGTCGCTCTCCGACTAGAGTTGACCCCGCACCTCGGAAGAGTTGCCTCGTGCGCGCCATCCTCAGCACGCTCCAGCAACATCAGCTCTTCGTCAAGCGATCCAAGTGCGTGGTCGGGATCGAATCGATCTCCTACCTCGGCCACATCATCTCCACCTGGTGTCGCCATGGATCCCGCCAAGATCCAAGCAGTGGCCGACTGGCCGTAGCCTCGCTCGACGCGGGTGGTCCGGGCTTCCTCGGCCTGGCGGGGTACTACCGCAAGTTTGTCAGGGACTTTGGCACGATCGCCCCCCCCCCTGACAGCCCTCCTCCGCAAGGAAGGGTTCTCCTGGACACCGGAAGCTGCTGCAGCTTTCACCGCCCTCAAGACAGTCATGACGACGGCGCCTGTTCTCGCCCTACCCGACTTCAACCGTGCCTTCGTCGTCGAGTGCGACGCGTCTAGTTACGGGTTCGACGCGGTGCTCCTCCAGAACCAGCACCCGCTGGCGTTCTTTAGCAGGCCAACCACACCACGCCATGCGTCCCTGGTGGCGTACGAACGTGAACTCATTGGCCTTGTCCTCGCCATCCGCCATTGGAGGCCATACTTGTGGGGACGCCGTTTCATGGTAAGGACTAACCATTTCAGCCTCAAGTTCCTCTTGGATCTGCGCTTGGCCACCATTCCACAACACCATTGGGTGGGCAAGCTCCTCGACTTTGACTTCTTCGTTGAGTACAAGGCGGGGAACATGAACATAGTCATGGACGCCCTTTCTCGTCGTGACATGGAGGAGGCTGTGGCCCTGGCTATCTCTGGCCCCCGCTTCGACTACATCGACCGCCTCTGACAGGCTACGTCCACCGATCCGGCTCTGGTGGCGCTCATGGATGAGCTGGCGGCGGGTACACGCGTGTCTCCATGGTCTCTCCTCGATGGCCTCATTGCATTCAAAGGCCGCCTCTACATACCGCCGGCCTCGCCACTGCTCCACGAGGTGCTCACCGCCATCCACGAAGACGGACACAAGGGTGTTCAGCGCACGCTCCATCGCCTCCAATGGGACTTCCACTCACCCAACCTTCACAAGACGGTGCAAGATCACATCCATGCCTGCGCCACCTGCCACTGGTACAAGTCCGAGCACCTGCACCCCACGGGTGTCCTTCCGCTGCCCGTTCTGATGGCGGTCTGGACTGATGTCGACCTCGACTTCATCGAGGCGCTCCCGCGCATGGGCGGAAAGTCTATCATCCTAACGGTGGTGGGCCGATTCAGCAAGTACTGCCACTTCATCCCTCTCGCGCACCCGTACACGGTGGAGTCGGTGGCCCGGGCATTCTTCGCAGAGATTGTACGCCTCCATGGCATCCCGCAGTCTATGGTCTCCGACCATGATCCCATCTTCACATCGGCGTTCTGGCGCAAACTCATGCGGCTCACGGGTACCAAGCTCCACATGACGTCGGTGTTCCACCCGCAATCAGACGGACAGACAGAGGCCACGAACAAGATCATCGTCATGTACCTCCGCTGCCTCACCGGTGATCGTCCTCGGCAATGGGTACGTTGGCTCCCATGGGCAGAGTTCATCTACAACATGGCATTCTAGACGGCTCTCAAGGACACGCCCTTCAAGATCGTCTACGGCCGTGACCCGCCCACGATCCGTTCTTACACGCCCGGTGACACCAGGGTTGCAGTCGTGGCCAAGTCCATGGCGGAATGGGACGAGCTTCTCGCCAACATCCGCTACCGGCTTCAGCAGGCTCAGGCGGTGTACAAGGCCTACTACGACAAGCACCACAGGGAGGTATACTATGCCGTCGGCGACTGGGTCTGGCTCCGCCTCCGTCAGCATGCCGCAGCGTCCCTCCAAGCTCCAACAACGGGAAAACTTAAACCCCGCTTCTATGGGCCGTACCGCGTCGCCGCCATCATCAACAACGTCGCCTACCGCCTGGAGCTACCGGCTCGCGCCCGCCTTCACGACGTCTTCCACGTCGGTCTCCTAAAGAAGTTCATCGGCACGCCCCCGACGTCGCCACCGACCCTACCGCCGATCCACCACGGAGCGGTGGTCCCAGAGCCCAACCGCGTCACGCGCGCTCGCCTTGCCCGTGGCGTTCGCCAGCTGCTCGTTCACTAGAAGGGCGAACCCGCTTCATCAGCATCGTGGGAGGACCTCGACAGCTTCATCGCCCTTTACCCCACGTTAACGCTTGAGGACGAGCTGCTCATCGAGGGGGGGAGAGATGTCATGTGGGGCCACCAGTACCGACGTCGGCCGAGTATCCAGGGGTAGAAATCGCCGACACCAAGTGGCTAGGCATGATTGCCATGGATTTAGGCATGCAAGCATGCAGATCAACATAGAAGGATTGCCAGAATAAAGGAGTTTGTTTCCATTTGTTAGCAGGCCACGGGCTATATAATTCATGTAATTGGCACTCTTTGGATTAAGCAAAAATTACCAATCCTAATCCTCTCTCCTCTTCCTAATCTCACCTTCCTCACCATTGGGCAGCCGAGAACAACCCCGACGCCATTACCAGTCGAGGCTATGAGCTCCGTAGCCGAGGACCCACTGTCTTGGGCATCAACGCCCTTGACAAAAGGGCTGAAAACCTTGATCATGAAAGAATCACCATCTACTTATTATGTTCACTGTTTTGCACATCAACTCCAATTGGTTCTTATTGTTGTTGCCAAAGAAAATGGTGATTGTGTGTGGTTTTTTGATCGAGTATCCCTCTTGCTAAATATTGTTGGTAGTTCTTGTTAAGCGTCATGGCATGCTTCGACATCACCAATATGACAATGTCATGAAAGCACTTGAGTGTGGTATACTAGAATCTGGAAGTGGGTTAAATCAAGAGATGGGGTAGCCTAGACCTAGTGAGACTCGGTGGGGCTCCCATTATAAAACTGTGGTCAACATGATTGCTATGTATCCTACAATTCGTGATGTACTCGTAGCTCTTGGACGAGATACTTCACAAAGGGGTGATTGGCCAAAAATACATACTATGGTTGGAGTATTTGAGTCATTTGATTTCATTTTCAGTGCTCATTTGATGCTCGACATTCTTGGACACACAAATGAATTGTCTGAGTGTTTGCAAAGAAAAGACCAAGATATTCTTAATGCAATGTCACTTGTCCGTTTGGCAAAGAGTAAAGTGCAACAAGTGAGGTCTGAAGGGTGGGCTTCATTTCTTCTAAGGGTTACAATATTTTGCAACAAATTTGGCATTCAAATTCCTAGAATGGAAAATAATTATGTGACGTATGGTAGATCAGCACGTTTTGCTCTAGACCAAACAAATGATGATCATTTTAGAAGAGAAGTATATATTTGAGTCATTGATAAAATTAGTCAAGAGCTTGATGGTTGGTTTGATGAGGTAAATATGGAGTTGCTTACTTGTATGGCTGCATTGAATCCAGTAGATTCCTTCGCTTCTTTTGATGCAAACAAGGTACATAGACTCGCTGAATTTTACCCTAATGAGTTTTCGAGCTCTAACTTGCTGAGACTCGATTTGCAACTTGAAAACTTTATTGATGACATGAGAAAAGATGAAATGTTCAAAGGCCTAAACAATCTTGTTGACCTCTCAGTAAAACTAGTTGAAACAAAGAGGGATAAAGTTTATCATTGAGTCTATTTACTTATCAAGTTGGTATTGCTTCTATCGGTGGCTACTGCAAGTGCCGAAAGAATATTTTCTGCAATGACCTTTATCAAGAATAAGTTGAGAAATAAGATGTATAATAGCCTTCTGGATGATTGTTGTCGGTGTTTCGGACCGGGGGGTCCTCAACCAACTAATAAAAGTGAACTACGTGCCCCTAATCTCGGATGGTGATGCAAAGAGACACAAGGTTTATACTGGTTCAGGTAATTGGTGCCCTACGTCTAGTCTGAGAGATCGGTCTTGTATTCCTTGCACCGAAGTGCTTGTAGTAGGGGGTTACAAGCTGGGTGAGAGAGGGAGCTAGTCCCAGGTCTCGGTGTGGGACGGTGCGAGGTGCTTGAGACGCTGCTCTCAAGCAGCCCGGGAGCGTGGGTGTTACAAGATGTGTCTAGGGCGAGTATGGGAGCACGGTTCTATCGTCTGTCCTTCTCCTTTTTTCGAGCTATCCCTGGCCGCTTCCTTTTATAACCGCAAGGAAAGAGCCAGGAGTACATGGGTGAGCTACACATGGAGCCTATTGCAGTTTAGTCCTGTAGCAGCATGGCGTTGGGAATGGAGATCTGTACTTGTCTGGCGCGCCGTGCTGGTCAGGTTTGAAGTGGTTGAGGTCGTGGGAGTCCTTGTGGACGTCTAGTTAGTATGACTTCCATGGCCGGAGACATGTTGTGCTTTGGTGGACTCTTGGCCTAGTGGAGTGCCGAGGCCTGGCGGGTTGTAGCTAACCGCGCCAAGGCCTGATTCTTTGAGGCCCTAGCGGTGTTTGTAGTGACATCGCTACCGAGGCCCGATTTGCCGAGAGGACTAAGGGAGCAGATTGGCCTATGCACCGATTCTCGAGCTATAGTGACCTGGTTTAGGTGGAAAAGTGCAGGGCATGGTAAAAAAGGAGATTTGACCGTTGTCCCATCGCTCCTGTTGCTGTACCCTGCCGGTCGTGGCTAACGTGCATTCAGGCACATTAAATGGATGGGATAGCCTGCCAAGGGGATGGTTGAGGCGGAGGCGATGAGGATGCGGGATGAGCCCGGCCTCAACCGGGGCGGAGAAAGAACAGTATGTCCGAGGCCCTGCTGGGGGGTCTCGGACTAGGTGAAGAACGAGCAGCTGGGCTCTCCTGCTATTGTTGCTGAGACAAAGGGACCTGGACTTGACCTTCAACGCCGCTTTGTCCTTGGCGCAGGGGTTAGGTAGCACAAGGCAGTACGGGTGTCGGTAGGGAGCACAGTGATGAGCACACGGATGGCCCTCAACCCCCTACTGCGCCGGGTCTCCCCGTCTCTGTCGGTCGCTCTGCCTCAAGACTGCACTGTCTGGGGCCGACATTTGCGGGAGTAGTCAGGCGCATTAACCCGGACGTGACGTTTTGTCAGAGGAGTTCGGTCGGGATGGAGGTAACGAGGTTGTTTGCTGAGCCCAGCCTCGAGCGAATCGGAGAATTGGCATCCCGTCCGAGGCCTTTCGAGGCGGGGCCTCGGCGAGAGGGTCTCGGCGAGAGGGCCTCGGCGGGGCAGGGAGCTTTTGTCCTTTCGCATGAGGCTTCGGCGCAAGGCCTCGGGCGAATCGAAGAAATCTGCTGAGACCTTTTGGTAGTCTTTCGGCTTTGATTTTTGTAAGGTTTAAGCAATATTTTTGGTTTCTTGCTTAGGGTACCCCTTCTAGCGGTATCCGACAGTAGCCCCCAAGCCTCGGGAGGAGTGAGGGCACTCTCCTGAGGTTTTTGTCGAGGCTTGGCTCACAAAAGCTCCTGTTTGGGATTGTGTTTTGTACTTGAGGCCTCGGTGGGTGCGCGCGAGCGCACCCATCGGGTGTAGCCCCCGAGGCCCTGGAGGAGTGATTTGACTCCTCTAGGGGCTTTTCTTACGTTGTGCGACGGATTTTTATTGCGCTAGCCGAGCCTATAAATGCGAGTTTGGGTCGCTGAGCCTCGGTTTAGTTATAGGAAGAACCCCCGAGCCTCTAGTCGAGCAAGAGGGCGACCAGGAGTTTCCCTGTCTTTTTTGCATTGCCCTCACGCATCCGTTTTGCTCAAAAGGAGGGGTGGAGGGTGTCATGCTACCCTCGGTGGACACGAGCAGTGACACCTCCGGCGAGCTATTATTGGGTAAGTCCGAGTGGAGGCCCGAACCTCGTTCGTTAGGGGTCGGCTAGCGGTCCAGAGACACACTCCAAGAGTACGAGAGGGTTTCTCTAGTGGGTGCCGGAGCCATTCGCTAAGCCCCGGTGGCTCGGTGCCTCCCTACGATGGGATCCCATTCGGAGACCTCCCTACTGGTCTCGGACATGACTTAGAGCATCCCGAGCAGTCGTCTGCTTGGGTCTTGGCCAAGCGCGGGCTGGCCCATAGTCGTCCCAGACTCTATTGCCCTGGGGTAGCTGTTGAAACCCTTAGGGGCCCAGCCTTCGAACCCCTGGACCGTAACGGGCTTGATGCCCTTTTATCGCGTTTTTCGAGTCTTCAGGTGTGGGCTTCGGTCGCTTGTCCTTGTCTTGGGTGCAAGAGGAGCCCCCGAGCCTTCGCACGGAGTGAGAGGGCGGTCAAGGGTCCCCCTGACTTTTTTGTTCGACCCTCGCACATCCTTTTTGTTCGGACGGAGGGGTTGTTTGCCGAGCCCACTCATGTGCGAACCTGGGTCACTGGGTCTCGGCGAACTTGCAGGAAGAGCCCCCAGTCCTCTGCACAGAGCGAGAGGGCCATCAGGTGCTCTCCTGGCTTTTTATACGCCCCTTGCGCATGAGGGTTTGTTTGCTGAGACCCCCTCGGGTGCGAGCCTGGGTCACAGGGTCTCAGCATATCTGCAGGAAGAGCTCCCTAGCCTCTGCCCGGAGCAAGAGGGCTATCAGGAGTTCCCCTGGCTTTTTGTACGACCCTCACGCAACCTTTTCGTTTGGAAGGAGGGGTGTGTTTGTCGAGCCCCCTCGAGTACGAACCTCGGCCGCTGGGTCTCAGCAAAGTTGCAGGTAGAGCCCCTTAGCCTCTACACGGAGCGAGAGGGCGGTCAGGAGTTCCCCTGACATTTTATGCGACCCTCGCGCATCCTTTTCACTCGGAAGGAGGGGGTTGTTTGCCGAGCCCCCTCGAGTGCGAGCCTAGGTCGCTGGGTCTCGGCAAGGTTTACAAGGAGAGCCCCCGAGCCTCCGCACAGAGCAAGAGGGCGGTCAGGAGTTCCCCTGGCTTTTTATGCGACCCTCGTGCATCCTTTTCGCTCGGAAGGAGGGGTGGAATATGCCAGGCTACCCTCGGTGGGCGCGAGCGGTGACACTTCCGGTGAGCTGCTATCGGGTAAGTCCGAGTGGAGGCCCGTGCCCCATTCGATAGGGGTCGGCTAGTGGTCTGGAGACGCACTCCAAAAGTACCAGAGGGCTTCTCTATTGGGTCCCAGGGCCGTTCGATTGGCCCCGGGGGCTCGGCGCCTCCCTACGGTGGGATCCCATTCGGAGAACTCCCTACTGGTCTCGGACACGACTTTGGACATCCCGAGCGATCGCTTGCCCATAGTAGTCCCTGACTCTGTTGCCCTAGGGCGGCTGTCGAAACCCTCTAGGGTCCAGCCTTCGAACCCCTGGACCATAATGGGCTCGGCGCCCAGTTCCTTAGTCTAGAAGGAATTGGCTGGGGGCATATTCCCCTCCCATCGACCGACAACGGCAGGCGCGCCTTTTGAGGTGGTCTCTCAAGGCCTGCCATTGCTGCGGTTGGAAGCGACGCGGTGTCAGTGGACAGGACATAACCGCCCGTGCGATCAATGAGGAAAAGGTAGGCGCGTGGGCGGTGAAATCGGATCTGGATTTACTGTGCCCGGACTCAAGGGAAACTTCCCCGATTTCATCGCCTGACCGTTTCATCCTTTCCCTGCATAAATATGATACGAGTCTCGACCATCCCCTCCTTACCTTGCCCGTACTCGCCTTTTCCGCCTTCGAGCCGTTGCCAAGAATAGAGAGCGCCGGGGAGAAGAAGGGAGAAGAGGGAGAGAGAGAGAGAGAGAGAGAAGCAAGAGAGACTTACCGCCATAGCCCTCATTCTCCATCACGCAATGGTTGGCGGTCCTCCTATCATCCTCCCGGCGGATCCTTGGGAGCCATCCGACGTGTCCATGGAGGTGCTGCAGTCGCTCGTCGACGACGGCCTTCTTCGTTTGATCACCGACCCTGACAGGACGGAATGGATTGCTCCATTGGGCGAGCGGGAGTCGCGGCCACGCGAAGGGTACGTCGTGAGCTTCATCTCTTTCCACGAGCGTGGTCTCGGCGTGCCGGCGGACCGATTCATGCGGGTGCTCCCGCATTACTATGAGGTGGAGCTACACAACTTCAACCCCAACTCCATCGCACAGGTGGCTATTTTTGTCGCCGTCTACGAGGGGTATCTGGGATTTCCCCCATTGGGAGCTGTGGCTCCACCTCTTCCGAGTAGGGCATACCACCAAGCCAGCGGGTACGGCGGGTATGAGGAAGATGGTGAGGGCCGGCGGCTGCACTCTCTAGGTGCGCCAAGACCGGCAGCACCTGTACATCCTAGCCCAGCTCGCGTCCTCCAATCGCCGTTGGTACACCAGCTGGTTCTATCTCCGCAACGATGACGGTGGGCTTCCCCCCTACACTGGATGGATCGTGGAGGACTGTCCGGAGAAGTGGAGGTATGGCATCCCAAGAGAAGAGCAGCCCAAGCTGCAGCCACTCCTAGACGGGCTAGAGAAGCTACGGAACCACTGCCTTACGGCGGCTGTGGTCGTGGTGGCCTTCCACCGCCGGAGGGTGCTACCGCTGATGGCTCGGCGGTGGCGCCTGTTCGATATGAGACCGGATGAGCCAATCAAGGACATCTGGATGTCTGCCGCCGCCCTCTCTAAGGAGGTGGTTCTACGTCGAGTGAGGGAGACAGTGGACGGGAAGATGAAGAGCGGTGGTCTGACCCACATTGTCATGCGCCCGTTCCGGGGGTATCTCTCCCTGGTAAGTCATGCGTCGCTGCAGCCCCCGAGCCCTCTCTGTTTCTCATCATTTCTCATTTCCTTATGCGCGCGTTCACCGCTCTCGCAGCGGATGAGGGACGTCTGAGCCTCCCCACCGCCGCTTCCGGGACGCGAGGCGGCGCGATCAATCGGGCGCACGCCGAGGCGCGAAAACGGAAGGACGCCAAAGGCGGCCAAGCGCCGGCATATTCTTCTTCGCGCGAGAAGCTAGATGAGCATCGTTGGCAGCAAAGGAAGGATGGCCTTCCACCGGAGAGTCCCGTCCGCCGCTCGCTATCGATGGATGCCTCGACGAGACGACGAGGGACGAGGCGAGAGGGCGGATCCTGGACTATCTCCCTAACGTTGAGGAGACGGCGCCCGGGGCGTCGGCAAGTAGCCCGGCGCTCCCAGGAGGAGGGGGAGGAGATAGCGCCTTGGGGTCGGCGTTCGCTCACCCCGCGTCCGAGGCTGACACGCCCGAGCTACGGGCACTGGGGAAGCGTGTTGTCAGCCCATTGGGCTCGACGGTAGTGATAGAGCAGGCGGCAGCGGGGGCGACGCAACTGCCACCGCAGGGGGTCGGGGCGCCGAAGCCCGATGAGGGTCGATCGGCACTAGTGGATGCCGGGGCCATGCCTCCGCCACCGCCACAGTCGTTGCAGAGGAGAACCGCGGTGCCGAAGCGGCTGCAACCCCACTCGAGGTGAGCATTTTTTCAATGACGTTTGCATTGTCTCTTGCTCGCTTCATGGTCATCGGCTGACCAAGTGGGTGTTTTGCCTTCAGTCGGAAGCGTCAGGTGGAGGTGCCAGCCTTGGCACCGCGCAAGGCACTCAAAGTGGGCGCCGGTCCCACTGCTCACCAGGCGGCAGAGGCGCAAACCGCCGTGCAGCCTGATGTGGCGTCGGCCGGGGCCGACCTAAAGAGGTCGGTCGTTCAGGAAGAGGCTCCCGGGGCGACTACGGAGCAGATGGAGGAGGAAGGGCCTATGCCGCACATTGCCGAGGCCCATGAGTCCGATGGGGCCAAGGCGCCCCCAGTCGCCGAGGCCGGGAGCAAGGCCGAGGCCCCTGAGACTCCCGAGGCCGAGATGGTCGAGGTGTGCGCGGCGGGCCTGGTGGCCCGGGATTCAGAGATGGAGGTGGGGCAACCTTAGGTGCCGCCCCTGGCCCAAGGCCTGCCGCCGTCGTAGGAGAGCGCCCGGGAGGTGGAGGTTCCGGTGACCTCTCCTGCCGATACTTCCCGGGGGAAGGATGCGGCGGATGTCGAGGCGGACAACACCGCCGAGCAGCCAGTTCCAGCTCCTGGCGCGGGGAACTCAGCCCTCGCGCGGGTATGACCCGAGCCCCGCGGGTGGAATCAGCAGCGTATATCGTGGCTGAGCCGGGATGACCCGGAGGGGGAGCCTCTATTCGCTCTCGAGGATGCGGTCGAGGGGGGCGCTGGAGCTCCTTCGAGCAATATCGTCGGCTAGCGGTGCAGTCCGCTGCGAACGGCACTGTCCATCATGGACGACGATCTGCCCGGCGTCGCCCAGGTATGCGTCCTCTTTTCTCGTGTGGTGTCGTCTTGTTCTAAGTCTTTTTGCAATCCATGACCTCTGTTCTACCTATCTAGGAGCTCGAGGCCCGATCTCTCGGGAAATCGTGGTTCCTCCGTCAAGAGAGAGACGTCTGGGACCAACTTGGGCAGCAGAGGGACTTGCTCGAAAACGCCAACAAGCTCCTGTCGGCGCGGAGCGCGGAGGCGGAGGACCTCCACCTTCGTTGTGTAGATATGCGGGCCAAGGCGGCCACGGCTAAGGAGCAGGTAGCTCCTTTGGAGGCGCGAGTCAAGGAGCTGGAAGAAGAGGTGACCCGGGTGGCCGGCGAGCGGGACGCCCTTCTTTCCCGGGTTGAAGAGGCGACGGTCTCTGCCAAGTCCGTTGCTGCGTAGTTGGGTGAGACAAAGGGCGCCCTGGACAAGGCCCTCTAGGCTGCCGAGGCTTCCCGGGTTGATGCCTTGGCTTGGAAGGAGAAGTTCGAGGGTAAGTTCTGCCCCCTTTATTTTGTTTATTTTTCTTGCGCTCGGTCCCCTAACTCTCTGGTGTGGTACAGAGCTGGAGAAGGAGGCCTCCAAGGCGACCGTGGCATCACGGGTCGAGGTCCAGCACTGGAAAGAGAAATCCGAGGGTAAGTCCCATAGGCCTTTGCCCCTGTTCGACTTATTCCTCTTTCGTGCTTAACCTCATCCTGCTTGTTTTGGCGCAGGGTTGGAGAAGGAGGTTTCCCGGGTGGCAGAGGCCTTTATCGCAGTGCAGGTGATGCTTGAGGCCGAGATCGAGGAGCATGACGCGCTGCAGGCTGGCGCCCATACCGTCTGCGAGGCTCTGGCTATTGAGGGGGCTCAGTCGGGTAGCTCCCTCAGGAGCCGCCTGGCTGCGTTGAGTGGCCAAATGCGGGAGCGACTTCGGACGGCGTTGCATACAGGCGTCAAAAGTGCCCTGGCCGTCGTCTCTTCGCACTACGCCATCAACCTCGAGGCCATCAGCGACGGTTACATCTTGCCTGATGATGACGAGGAGGCTGATGAGGAGGTCACCAAGCTGATGCAGGCGGCTAAGGTCCCTGGTGCGGCGCTAGCCAGTCTGTTTGAAGAAGTGGTTCCCCCTGCGCCCACCGTCGACGCAGGAGATCCTGAGCCTTGACCTAGGCCAAAGGGGCCATGTAAATGAACTAAGTTATTGTCGTGTCGTGACATTTGTGGCCATCGAGGCCTTTTAAAGTATTCGTGCGTACGCTTTTTTAATTGGTTTATATCGTTTTTCCAAGCCTCTGCCTTCTTCATTGCTTCTAGACAAGGTCTGTGCAAACGATTTGCTCAAAACCTGAGCTGCCCCTCCGGCGAAAGGTGGCGAGGGAGTTGTCGTAGCCCAGAGGCGTAAGCAGTCTCGTGACTCGGTCGGCCTCTTGCACTCGAGGCGTGCTTTTGGTCCTTAGATTTTTACACACGGCCTGTCAGAGTACGCAAGAGAGTTTGGCGTGGAAATTTATTCGAAAAACAATTAAAAAATAGTGCCTGGGACTTAGGGGGATCCCCCCGATTCTAGCCCCCAAGGGGGGCTCGGCTCTATAGAGGCAGAGCCGAGTCTCGCTTATAACGTTATTTCTACGTCGGTTCCCCGTCGAGGGGGGAGTTTTCTCGAAAAATTAGAATAACTAAAGAACGCTTCTTTAATATATTTCGAGAAACAATATATATAATGCTTGGAGGTTTAAGGGTAGAAACGATGTAGCTGTTCTATGTTCCAAGCGTTGGTGAAGATTTCGCCCTTCTCGTTGGCTAGCTTGTAGGTCCCTGGTTTTAGCACTTGGGTGATGATGTACGGTCCTTCCCATGGCGGGGTCAGCTTGTGGTGGCCCTTGTTGCTCTGCCTCAGTCTCAGCACCAGATCGCCCACCTTCAGGTCTCGGCTTCGGATGCACCGGGCTTGATAGCGTCGTTGGGCTTGTTGGTACTTAGCTGAATGTAGCAGCGCAACGTCTCAGGCTTCCTCCAGTTGGTCGAGAGCGTCCTCGCGGGTAGTGCGATTGCTTTGCTCGTGGTAAGCCTGCAGCCTTGGGGAGCCATACTCCAAGTCAGTGGGGAGGATGGCCTCGGCTCCATAGACCAGGAACAACGGCGTGAACCCCGTGGCTCGGCTTGGTGTATTCCTTAGGCTCTAGATGACCGACGGGAGTTCGACCAGCCATTTCTTGCCGAATTTCTTCAACCGGTTGTATATCCTTGGCTTGAGGCCCTGAAGAATCATGCCGTTGGCACGTTCTACATGGCCGTTTGTCCTTGGGTGTCCTATGGATGACCAGGCCACACAGATGTAGTGGTCGTCGCAGAATGTCAGGAATTTACGATCGGTGAACTGTGTCCCATTATCGGTGATGATGGTGTTCGAAACCCCAAACCTGTGGACGATGTTCGTGAAGAACAGCACCGCTTGCTCAGATTTGATTTGACTGATCGGTCGAGTCTCGATCCACTTGGAGAACTTGTCAATAGCTACCAACAAGTGGGTATAGCCCTCGGGGGCTTTCTGCAGAGGCCCAACCATGTCCGGTCCCCACATGGTGAACGGCCATGTGATGGGGATGGTTTGGAGGGCTTGAGCCGGAGGTGTGTCTGCCGCGCATAGTACTGACATCCCTCGCAGGAGCGTACCAGCTTGGTGGCGTCGGCAACCGCCATTGGCCAGTAGAACCCTTGGTGGAAGGCGTTTCCGACGAGCGTCTGGGGTGCAGCATGGTGTCCGCAGGCTCCTGCATGCAAGTCCCAAAGTAGGGCTTGGCCTTCCCCGGTGGCGATGCATCGTTTGAGGACGCCAGATGGGCTTCGTTTGTACAACTCGCTGTTGCTGACGACGTAAGTTTTGGCTCATCGCGCCAGCCATTGGGCCTTGGCTCTATCCGCAGGAAGCACCCCTTGAGTGAGGCGATCAAGGAGGGGGACTCGCCAGTCCACCCCTCGGTCGGCCTCGGGAGGCTCAGCATTGATTTCCATGGCCTCGGGCTCGGCCGCCGGGGTCTCGGCAACAGAGGGGGCCTTGGGCCCTGTGGGTGGCTCGGCCGGTGGGCCTTCTTGTGTTGCCAAGGCGTAGTCCACCGAGGGCTTGTGTAGGTCTCTGGTGAATATGTTTGGGGGGACCGAGGCCCGTGCCGATGCCATTTTTGCCAGTTCGTCCGTGGCCTCGTTGAACTTCCACGCAATGTGGTTGAGTTTGAGACCGTCAAATTTATCTTCAAGGCGACGTACCAGTTTGCAGTACCCCTCCATTTTGGGGTCATGACAATTCAAGTCCTTCATGACCTGGTCGATGACGAGCTACGAATCGCCCCGTATGTCGAGACGCCGCACTCCAAGTTCGATGGCGATCTGCAAGCCATTGACGAGAGCTTCGTACTCGGCTGCGTTGTTGGAGGCGGCGAAGTGGAGCCGAATTATGTAACGCACATGCACTCCGAGGGGGGAGATGAAAAGCAGACCCACGCTTGCCCCGGCCTTCATCAGAGACCCATCAAAGTACATGGTCCAGCATTCTGATTGGATTTGAGCAGGTGGCAGCTAGGTGTCGGTCCACTCAGCCACAAAATTGACTAAGACCTGGGATTTAATTGCTTTATGTGGCGCAAAAGACAGGGCCTCCCCCATGAGTTCGATAGCCCACTTGGCTATTCTACCCGAGGCTTCCCGGTTTTAGATTATCTCCCCCAGAGGGAAGGAGGACACCACGGTCACCGGGTGGGATTCGAAGTAGTGACGCAGCTTGCGCCGAGCCAAGACTGTGGCGTAGACCAGCTTCTAGATATGGGGGTAGCGTGTCTTAGTTTTGGAGAGTACTTCGCTAATGAAGTAAATGGGTCGTTGGAAAGAGAGAGCATGCCCCTCTTCTTGCCTCTCGACTACTACTGCCGCGCTGACCACCTGGGTCGTTGCGGCGACGTAGAGTAAGAGGGCCTCGCCCTCGGTTGGTGGTACCAGGACGGGGGGGTTGGTGAGTAATGCCTTGAGCTTGGTGAGGGCCTCCTCGGCCTCGGGGTTAGGAAAAGCGTTCGGATTTTCTCAAGAGACGGTACAGAGGTAAGCCTTTTTCGCCAAGGCGTGAGATGAAGCGACTCAAGGCCGCAAGACATCCCGTAACTCTCTGAACTCCCTTGAGGTCCCGGATCGGCCCCATGTTGGTCACGGCTGAGATCTTATATGGGTTGGCCTCGATGCTGCATTTTGAGACTATGAATCCCAAGAGCATGCCTCGGGGACCCCGAAGACACACTTCTCGGGGTTAAGCTTGATGCCCTTCTCCCTGAGGCTTTTGAAGGCGATCTCCAGGTCATCGATGAGGTTACTGGCCTTTCTGGACTTGACTACTATGTCATCCACGTAGGCCTTGATAGTTTGCCCGATGTGCTTGCCAAAGACTTGGGTCATGCACCGTTGGTACGTGGCCCCTGCATTTCTGAGACCAAATGGCATAGTTCTATAGCAGTACATGCCGAATGGGGTGATGAAAGAAGTCGCGAGCTGGTCGGACTCTTTCATCTTGATTTGATGGTAACCAGAATACGCATCAAGGAAGGATAAGGTCTCGCATCCTGCAGTGGAGTCAACGATTTGATCGATCCGAGGCAACAGGAATGGAACCTTTGGACATGCTTTATTTAAACCGGTGTAGTCTACACACATCCTCCATTTTTCATTTTTCTTCTTAACTAATATAGGATTGGCTAACCACTCTGGATGGAATACTTCCTTGATAAATTCGGCCGCCAAGAGCTTCTGCACCTCCTTGCCGATGGCCCTGCGCTTCTCCTCGTCGAATCAGCGCAGGCGCTGCTTCACTGGTCTCGAGCCGGTCTGGACGTCCAAGGCATGCTCGGCGACCTCCCTCGGTATGCCCGGCATGTCCGAGGGGCTCCATACGAACATATCGACATTCGCGCGGAGGAAGTCGATGAGCACGGCTTCCTATTTGCTATCGAGGGTGGCGCTGACCCTCAACGTTCGGCCGTTGGAGCAGTTGGGGTCGACCGGGACAAGCTTGGCAATCTCTGCGGGCTCGAAAGTCCCGGCGCAACGCTTGGAGTTGGGTACTTCGCTACCGAGTTGGTCGAGGTTGACGATGAGTGCCTTGGCCTCCACGATAGCCTCTGCGTATTCGATGCATTCGATGTCGCAGTCGTATGCATGCTCGTATGTGGACTTGACGGTGATGACGCCGTTGGGGCCTGGCATTTTGAGCTTGAGGTAGGTGTAGTTCAGGACCACCATGAACTTGGCGTAGCACGGGTGCCCTAGAATGGCGTGGTAGGTTCCCTTGAATCCAACCACTTCGAAGGTGAGGATCTCCTTAGGGTAGTTGGAGGGAGTGCCGAAGCAGACCGGCAAATCAATGCGTCCGTGGGGTCGCGCGCGCTTCCCTGGCATGACGCCGTGGAAGGGTGCGGCACCCCCTCGGAGCATCGACTGGTCGAGCTCTAGGAGCTCCATGGTGTTGGCATAGAGGATGTTGAGGCCGCTACCTCCGTCCATCAGCACTTTGGTGAGCCGGGTGTTGCCGATAATCGGGTCGACGACGAGCGGGTATTGCCCGGGGTTTGGGACATAGTCGGGGTGGTCTTCCCGATCGAAGGTGATCGCCTCCCGAGACCAGTTAAGGTACTAGGGAGTAGCTATCTCAACCGAGAAGACCTCCCGATGTTCTCTCTTTCGTTGACGCGCAGTGAGGCACGCTGAAGGCCCGCCGAAGATCATGAAAGCGTTGTGCACCTTAGGGAACCTGTCGTCCTTGTCGTTGTCTCTGTCGCCGACACCCTTCTTCCTGGCGTCGTCGTCGGGAAGTCCGAGCTTGGCGTAGTAGCGTCGGAGCATGGTGCATTCTTCGAGGGTGTGCTTCACCGGTCCTTGGTGGTAAGGGCACGACTTCTTGAGCATATCATCGAATAGTCTGGGGCCTCTGGCGGGGCCTCGGGGATTCCTGCGATCCGCGGCTGCGACGAAATCGGCCTCGAGGGCCTCTTGCTTCTCCTGACATCCTTTTTTCTTTTTCATGGAGAAACGGGAGGCCGAGTCCCCATAGGCCTCGTCCCTCCGCTTCCCCTTTGCTTCGCTATCGGGGAAGATGGCCCCGACAGCTTCTTCGCCCTAGGCAAAGTTGGTGGCGATGTCGAGGAGCGCGGCCACCGAGGTTGGTACGTTCTGGCCTAACTCTCGGACCAGGTCTCGGTAGGAGGTGCCGGAGAGAAAAGCCTGGACAACTTCCGAGTCACCGACGCTGGGCAACTCGGTGCGCTGCTTGGAAAAGCGCCGGATGAAGTCTCGGAGAGACTCGTCCGGCTTCTGGCGACAACTCTTAAGGTTCCAGGAGTTTCTGGGGCACACGTACGTGCCCTGGAAATTCCTGACAAAGACCTTGACCAAGTCGCGCCAGTTGTGAATCTGTGAGGGAGGGAGGTGTTCGAGCCAGCTCACGCCAGAGTCTGCGGAACAAGGGGAGGTTACGGATGATGAGCAGGTCATCGTTCGCGCCACCTAGCTGACAAGCCAAGCGGTAATCGGCCAGCCACAGCTCGGGGTTGGTCTCGCCACTGTATTTCGTGAGATTGGCCGGTTACCGAAACCGGGCAGGGAATGGAGCGCTACGGATGGCCTTGCTGAAGACTCTAGGGCCAGGCGGCCCAGGAGAAGGACTGCGGTCCTCCCCGCTGTCATAGCGGCCACCTCGATGTGGCTGGTAGCCTCGGGCGAGCCCGTCGTTGTCGTGGCGCCGTCGCCTGCTGACCACATCATGGTCCTCTTGTGCCTCACGTCGGTCGCTGAGGTGGTCGTGGACTGAGGGGGCCTTGAGGCGATCGTGCACTGAAGGCCGCTTCGAGGTGTTCTCACGTCGCCGAGACGGAGCTTTCGCCCTGCTGTACTGCGGCGGTTTCGAGAAGGTCTCGGAGCGCACCGCGGACCCATCGCCCCTCCATGGTAGAGGGCTCGAGCATCGCTCGGACTAGCATCGCCGCCGCCATGACGTTCTGGCTAGCGTGATTGAAGATTGGGGGTTGCTCACTTGCTTTGTCGTTGTTGATGCGGTGGTGCACGTCATGGGCCCTCTGCCGGGCCCTACCACCATCACCGCGACCTTGCTGCTCCTGCTCGAGAGTGTCTTAGAGCTGCTGCAGCAGGAGTCGATCTTGGTCGACTTTTGCCTGGAGCTCCCGGAGCTGCTCATGGTCTAGGCGTTGGAGATCCTCGGGGGCGACGTTCACGTTCCGCGCTGCCCGGAGCTCAACGAGCGGGGGTGTGGCGTCGCCCGCCCTATGGTGGGCGGGGGACCGGTTGCCTGCCCTCTCACCCTCATTACTTGCCCCTAGCATTCCGAGCCCGACGTGGAAACACTCTCGAGTGGGATCGTAAGTGCTTTCGCCATCGGAGTCAGAGTAGCCAAAGCAGTAATCGCTTGCGGCCAAGAAGCGGCGCATAGCCTCGGGGTCATGAAGCCCGGAGAAGTCCGCTCTGGCCCATGCCTCGTCCTCCTCCGAGGAGTCAGTGTGGGTGTGAGTCAAGATTGTGGTGGAGAAGTCGAGGGCGAATCATTGGTGGTGTTCCGAGGGTTTTGCGTGCACGGAGGCGTAAGCGAAAGCGTAGGAGGCGGCGATGTTTTTCAGCCCGAAGGGGTACGGGATGGTGCCACCGCTGGGCTCGCTCCGCCTGAGTTGATTCCTCAGGATGTGGCGGGGCCGAGCTTGACGACGGGACGTCGCTGCGTGCTACCGGCGTCTTTCCCCTACCCAGGCTTAGGCTAGATGGGTCCCCAGCCAGAGATTCTGTACCAACAGCCGGGCATGGGATGTCGGCGGAGTGCGGCACGTAGCTCTAAGCTCGCGTGGTGTCGGAGTAGTCCCGCTCGCGTCGTGCCTGGCGAGCGTGGCGAGAGCGGCGGCCCGGGCGCCGCCTGCGCCTGGGCTGCTGATGCGTGATGTCGTCGCCGGTCGGTGGGGCTCGGGTGTGAGGAGTACCATATCATACTCACATCCTAGAGACATGAATTCTAGGCTCCCAAACCAGACCACCGTGCTGAGACGTAGTGGGCGTATGGGGTCAGCCATCCGGAACTTGTTGGGACGATCACGATAATATGCAGAGGCCCCTACCTGGCGCGCCAACTATCGGTGTTTCGGACCGGGGGGTCCTCAACCAACTAGTAAAAGTGAACTGCGTGCCCCTAATCCTGGATGGTGATGCAAAGAGACACAAGGTTTATACTAGTTCAGGCAATTGGTGCCCTACGTCCAGTCTGAGAGATCGGTCTTGTATTCCTTGCACCGAAGTGCTTGTAGTTGGGGGTTACAAGCTGGGTGAGAGAGGGAGCTAGTCCTAGGTCTCGGCGTGGGACGGTGCGAGGTGCTTGAGCCGCTGCTCTCAAGAAGCCCAGGAGCGTGGGTGTTACAAGATGTGTCTAGGGCGAGTATGGGAGCGTGGTTCTATCGTCTGTCCTTCTCCTTTTTTCGAGCTATCCCTAGCCGCTTCCTTTTATAACCGCAAGGAAGGAGCCAGGAGTACATGGGTGAGCTACACGTGGAGCCTACTATAGTTTAGTCCTGTAGCAGCATGGCGTTGGGAATGGAGATATGTACTTGTCTGGCGCGCCGTGCTGGTCAGGTTTGAAGTGGTTGAGGTCGTGGGAGTCCTTGTCGACGTCTAGTCAGTATGACTTCCATGGCCGGAGACATGTTGTGCTTTGGTGGACTCTTGGCCTGGTGGAGTGCCGAGGCATGGCGGGTTGTAGCTAACCGCGTCGAGGCCTGATTTGCCGAGAGGCCTCAAGCGGTGTTTTGTAGCCGATCGCGCCGATGCTTGATTTGCTGAGACCTGGCGGAGCAGCTTGGGCCTATGCACCGATTTCGAGGCTATAGTGACCTGGTTTAGGTGGAAAAGTGCGGGGCATGGTAAAAGGAGATTTGACCGTTGTCCCATCGCTCTGTTGCTGTACCACCGCCGGTCGTGGGTCGACGAAGGGTGCATTCAGCGCATTAAATGGATGGGACAACTGCCAGGGGATGGTTGAGGCGGAGGCGACGAGGATGCGGGATGAGCCGGCCTCGGCCGGGCGGAGAAAAACAAGATCGTCCGAGGTCTGCCGGGGTCTCGAGGCGAGGCGGAGAACGAGCACCGGGCTCTCCTAGCGCATTCTTGAGACTCTCTGGGACTGGACTTGACCTTCCACGCCGCTTTGTCCTTGGCGCAGGGGTTAGGTAGCACAAGCCAAGATCTGGTGTGTCGATGGGGAGCATAGTGGCGGTAACCCCCCTAACTGCGTCGTCCTCTCCGGCCCCGTCGGTCGCTTCTGCCCGACTGTATCAAATAAGTCGTCGGCGACGTTTATGGAGTAGTCGGGCACATTAACCCGGACGTGACGTTTTGTCAGAGGAGTTCGGTCGGGACGGAGGTAACGAGGTTGTTTGCCGAGCCCAGTCTCGAGCGAATCGGAGAATTGGCATCCCGTCCGAGGCCTTTCGGGGCGGGGCCTCGGCGAGAGGGCTTCGGCGGGGCGGGGAGCTTTTGTCCTTTCGCATGAGGCTTCGGCGCAAGGCCTCGGGCGAATCGGAGAAATCTGCTGAAACCTTACGGTAGTCTTTCGGCTTTGATTTTTGCAAGGTTTAAGCAATATTTTTGGTTTCTTGCTTAGGGTACCCTTTCTTGCGGTATCCGACAATTGTCTAGTGACTTTTATTGAGCGGGATATCTTCTTACAATTAAGTGAAGAAGAGACCATCAATACTTTCATGGCTATTAGAAGGCGCAGGCCTGACAAGAATAAAAAGTAGTGACATATTGTTCTTCAATTATTATGGTACGTAATATTTCAATTCTACGTTAAGAAAGTTACACTCAACTATTTTATGAACTCCGTATGTCTTTTTTTAATTGTGTTTTGTAATTGATATACTTGTGCATCGACGTGTTAAATTTACAGTGGCTTAAAAAAATTAGACAATGGACCAAGTCCTAAGTCCTAGGTACGCCACTTGCTACGGTCGAGAGACGGCATGTCCAGACCGTGTGGCAAGCCATCGTTCCCGCGGCTGCGGCGGACGGCGACGACGACGAGCTATGGAGTTGCAGGCATTGCAGGCTTGGCCGTCGATGGCAGACCTTGCAGGTTCTCGTGTTTAAACCCAACAGGCTTTGCAGGTTGCGCCAGCTGAGCCCGCATGAGGCATGCAGGTGTCTGCAGGAGCCTGCTAATGCTATTTTGGCAGGTGGGCCTAGCAGGCTAGCAGGTCAGCCCGCGCCCACTTGCATCCATACTCCCAAGGAAGAAAAAAAAAAGAGTTCCAAATCTCGTCACCGATCGATTTTTGGGGTGATGCAGCTCTCGTACGGCCGGCTTCTCCAGGACATCTCGAGGCTGGACAGCGCCGGCGCCAACGAAGCAAACAGGTAATCCTATCCAGCATCCACTGGCTGATTACTATCCCTCCGGTCGGCGATGTTGTCACGGTGGTGCCGTACGTCGGTACGTAGCAGGAGAGCGGAGGCGGTGAAGGACCTGATCGCAGCAGGGGAGTGGGCCGCCGCACACGCGGCGTTTAACGATCTGTACATTTGGCTCGTCAGCAGCAGCAGCCATGTGGTAGTTAAAATACTATGGTCTCGTTCGCGTGTTTTTAAATCCTGGCTTAATTCGTTTATTTTTTTTCCGGAACAGTGTTTTTCTTTTATAAATTTCTTCAGCATTCCTCCACACCATCCAGATTCCTCCAGAATTCAGACAAACGAACAGACCCTATGCCTTCGTTCGAGTAAGCTTTTTTTTTTATTTACAAACTCAAATCAGTTGGTTGGCTTTTTCGCGCACTTGCAGTTGCAATGGCCCTATTCGGATGGTATGGTTCTGAAGGAATTTGAATAGTTTAAATGAATTTTGAACGAATTTATGAGAGGAAAACTAATATTATAAATAAAAAAAAGAAGTGGATCAAATCAAATTTAAAGGCACGCAAACTGGGTCAATATCTGTACAATTTCTTTCTCGATACTTGACTCAACGGCTGCGGCTCCATCGGCAACGATTGGTGTCCAGCTGACGGGGTACTCGGAGCACCTCTCCACGTCGGGCTCCAATAACACCGTCGAGGGCATCCTTAACGGCGTCGTCAAGGAGAGGCTCAAGATAATCCCCAAGGACCTCAAGTGAGCTAGCCACCATTTCGCTGAGCTCGCCGCTCGGAATCAGACGTCGCGGCGGCAGTGACGAATCTTGCGTTCCTGACGAGAAACTCTTCCAACCACAGGTGGCGGGCAGTCAACTACGCGGTCCATCTCGCACTCGTCAACGATTTCATGAAGCCCAGGATCGACGAGGCAAGCACATCTGGTCTCTCCACTCCGGTGACGGTCTGATCAGCATTCAGGTGACATGCTTGATGCTTCTGTCTGACTAAAATGTAATGTGCCTGTTGATGCTACAGATCGACGAGCTGCTGTCACTTGGCGTGAATGTCACAGTGTACAACGGACAGGTGATGGCCGCTCAGCTTCTCTGCTCCTTTCTACTCCGCAGTGCTTGGTTCTATATAGTACAAATTCAGTGTTTCCTTGAAGCACTAAGTTTAGTACCTAGCGGAGGGTCCCATACCGAGGGTATCGGAGGCTTCATTCGCATCAGACATAGTGCGTTGCTCGAAGTCGTGGATCACAGTCAATGCAGGATGGTGTTCGCAGTGCAGTCCCACGAACGGTCATCAGACGGGTTCCGCAAGCGATCCACAGGAAGAAGACAGGTTCCAGCGATCACCAGGAAGAAGATGGGGATCACCAGGAAGAAGACGGGGACGGGTTCCAGCGATCACCAGAAATAAGACATCGGACGAGCAGTCGCGGAATCGCTCCCTAAAAACCTAATCGCCGCACACTTCATGCGGGGTTCGCAGGCGGACAAGGGTTCCCGAGGCACCTGCTCTCCCGTAGCTCTGTGCGCGCAGAGGTATGGGACGGGGAAAGCCATGTGATATATGGAATATATGACAAAGGTGGAGTATTGGAGTATTTCGATCGATCGGTCATATACATATAGGCCTGAGCCAGACATCAAATAGTTTCGATTTGCATTATCCGTAGGACACCTTATATGTATCAAAATCGATATCAAAATAAAAAAGATGTACAATCCAATTTCTCGATTCAATAGAAGCCTAAAGAGGTGCATATGATACCCAAATAAGGATAGGATAGATATGTCAAAAGCAGGTCTGGCTGAGATGTGGTCTCTCGGAAGCGAAGCGAAAGTAGAAGACTGACGGATGACTTTCTATTTTATGCCTGCGGCAGGGAGGTAGAAAGGCAGCAGAGGAACCCAGGAGACGGAGACACGAAGAGACGGTAACAGATGCGATCAAATCGCCTCCACCATAAAGGAGAGAAACTTCCGTAATAATGTGGATTAAGTGGCAAAAACCTGGCCACGCCCGCCCTGTCCGCTCGCTCGCTCACCTGCCTCGCCACGGCTCGCGCCCGTGCCGGCGCACGCGCGTGTAGCACTCATGTGTCCTTTTATCAGCTTCTCAATTAAGATGGATAATTTTCAATCAAATAAAATCTTATATGGTATTAAATTATATAACGCTTAATGTTACTGACTATAGTTTTATTTAACTTATTAAATATTATACGGGACAAGTCCACAGTGACAGTATGCACGTCGTGCTGCTGCCATGGCTGGCCTTCGGCCACATCCTCCCCTTCACGGAGCTCGCCAAGCGCATAGCTCGGCAGGGCCACCGGGTCACCCTCTTCACCACGCCAAGAAACACCCGGCGGTTAATCCGCATCCCTCCAGAACTCGCGGAGCATATCCGCGTTGTGGACATCGCCCTGCCGAGCGTGGAGCGCCTGCCGGAGGACGCCGAGGCGAGCATAGACCTCCCATCCGACGACCTCCGCCCGTACCTCCGCGTAACCTACGACGCCGCCTTCGCCGACAAGCTCTCGTCCATCCTGCAGGAGCCAGGGCCGGAGCGGCCGGACTGGGTGGTCATCGACTACGCCGCGTATTGGGCGCCCGCGGCCGCGGCGAGGCACGGCGTGCCGTGCGCGTTCCTGAGCCTGTTCGGCGCCGCGGCGCTCAGTTTCTCTGGGCCCCCGGAGAGGCTCATGGGACGCGGCAAGTACGCCAGGACGAAGCCGGAGGACCTCACCGTGGTGCCCGACTACGTGCCGTTCCCGACCACCGTCGCGCACCGCGGCTTCGAGGCGCGCGAGCTGTTCAAGCCAAGCTTGGTCCCGGACGACTCCGGCGTGTCGGAGGGCCACCGGTTCGGCGTGTCCATCGGAGAGAGCCAGGTCGTAGGCATCCGGAGCAGAACGGAGCTTGAGTCGGAGTGGCTGCAGGTGCTTGACAAGCTCTACCAGAAGCCGGTGATCCCGGTCGGCCTGTTCCCTCCGCTGCCCACACAAGATATCGCCGGCCACGAGGCGACTTTGCGGTGGCTGGACAGACAGGCTCGGGGCTCCGTCGTGTACGCGGCCTTCGGCAGCGAGGCGAAGCTGACGAGGGCGCAGCTCCAAACAATCGCGCTAGGTCTGGAGGCTTCCGGCCTGCCGTTCATCTGGGCGTTCAGGCCGCCAGCCGACGGCGACGCCGACGCCGAACCCGGACAAGGCACGGGCGGGTTGCCGGAAGGCTTCGAGGAGCGTGTCAATGGCCGGGGATTGGTCTGCCGCGGCTGTGTGCCTCAACCCAGGCTGTTGGCCCATGAATCGGTTGGTGGGTTTCTGACCCACGCCGGCTGGAACTCCATCTCCGAAGGCCTCTCGCGGGGCGTCAGGGCATGTACAAGAGACAGCTGCTGTCTTTTAAGTTATTGGAATTTATAACACATATGGTCAAATAGACAGCTCATACAACCCACAGACAACTATTGTTTATTTGGATGTTTATAAATTATTTAATGCTTGCACGTAGTCATGATCAATTATGAATATCATTTCTATGTACCATTGTATTTCTAATTGATGCAAAATAAATCGTTCAAAGTAAATCATATATTACATATATAATGTAATATAATATATTTCATAGATTAAATATAACACACTATTATCACGTAACTGAAAATTAGCTTGATGGCAAGCAATCAAGCATTCAGTTAACCGGTAGGCCTGAAGAATAGATGGAGTATACTGAGTGGTGCTCACTTGGGCCGAGGAGAATAAGAATGCTGCTGCGTCCATTAGGCCATAGATTAGGCTTAGGCCATGTACAACCCGTCTATCTATAAAGTTTTAGGAATGCACACACAGACAGCTTATACAATGGCCGTCTCTGTCTGTGAACTATTAAATGTACGCAAATAAACCATGATCAAATAGGAAGATCTTTGTATATCATTTTGTTGTATCTTGATTCTTGATACAATCACGTACAAATAAGATGAATGGAATTACAAATTTTCTTTAGAACCATTGTCACATATCATCTACCCTTATGAGTATCACTAAACAAATATTAAAAGTACATGAAATAAAAAAAATCTCTTTCACTCTACTCATGTGCGGCCATCCATTCAACTCTATCATTGCATCTGTACTCTCTCTCACACTCTTGGACCGGTCTCTCGTCTCGATCGGAACGGCCCTCTCACTTGGAGTCCTGGAGAGATCGGAACAGCCGGCGCGACGGCAAGCAAGGGGAGACGACCAGCGCGTGTCCCTCGGACGTCTACGGCCACGGCAGCGGCGACGGCGACGGCGAGCTCGTGTCGTACGTCTCCTCACCATGCCCGGCTATCTTTGGCCTGCCGCATTCATCAGCTCTGGTGTCTACGCGCATTCTTCTTCTCCTGCGCAACCGCACCGGATCTGTCTGAGCTGTTGCAACAGGTGTGGAGATGTTAATTTCGCATGGGAGCACGAGCCTGAGCCGTCGTCTCATGAGACGACGACCTCACTGTCTCGTACGTGCGCCAGGCGTGTATTTGTAAAAATGACCGCACACAGACGACTCGGCAACGACCGTTGTACGTGCCCTCGAGATGGTCCTGCTGCCGCTGATGTTCGATCAGGGCCTCAACGCCAGGCTTCTTGTGGAGAAGAAGATCGGCATTGAGGTGGAGAGGGACGAAGAGGACGGCACGTTCGCGCCCAAAGACATCGCGGATGCTCTGAGGACGGCCATGGTGGAGAACCAAGGCGGGACTAGGGTCAAGGAACTGGACGATGTGTTTCGAAATGATGAGGCGAATGATTAGTGCCTGCGAGATTTCCTCCGTTATCTGTCGGAATACAGCAGGCAGCATCAGGGTAATTCCATTCCATTTGGAAAATACATAACCCCCACCTATTGCTACACGATTACTTCAGCCACAACTTTTAAAATCAGGTATTTAACCCCCTCACTTTTACAAAACTGTTCGAATAATGGTTTTGCCAGTGGTTTTGCCACGTTGACTGTTGTGAACTATTGACAAATGGGCCCCGCTTGTAAGTGGGCAGGTCTCCTCCTCACAGCCAGACTTTTCTCACTCACCCCGATCTACCTCGCTGCCCTACCCTCTCCCTGACGCGCGGACCTGGGTGACCTCTACAGTGGGCGGACAGGAAGGCATGGCGGCTATGGCAGCAGGTACTAGCCGGCGAGGCCGTCGCCGGTGACGAGGCTAGCACCAAGAGCATCGGCCCAGCAAGGCGAGCTCCAGGCACACGGTGGAGCAGGGATTGGGTGGCCGGAGCCGGCTAGCGGTGAGTGGGGCGGCGCGGCATGGCAGGGCGCGCGGCGCAGGCGGCGTTCCAGTGGCTGCAACGGCAAACGCGAAGAACGGCGGCTCGAGGCGGACAGTCGGGGAGGTAGGCGGGGTCGAGGTGGTGCTACTTCTCAGAGGAATCAGGCCGAGGTAGCGAGATCACGGCGAATCGGCTGGCGTCCCGACCTGGCCCCAATGGCGGCGGGCGAGCTCCCGAGGCCGGGTCGTGGGTGGTGAGGGCGCGCACGCGCTGTGCACAGCTCGGACGATGGTGGGGCATGGTGCCGTGGCTCGCTCAGCGACGGCGCTGGAGGCCTACGGCCATGGCGAGTCCACATCGAGCATGTATTCCACAACCTCCCTGCGCAGCGGGGGCTCAGCACGGCTGAGTCTTGCTGCAACAATCTGCATTGCTTGCTGCAACATGATACCCAAAATCAAGTGACATCCGAATCATGATACCCAAAATCAAGTGACATCCGAATCTTTATCTTGCTTGCGAACGTGACTTCCTCGTTCCAAATCGTGTTGAGTACCGAGCGCGAGGCCGACCGTGTCCGCAGGGAGCAAGGCAGCGGCGGCGCGGCGCACGCGGCAATCCCTATCTCCAGGTCGGGCCCTCGACGTCGGTCGCTCCAGCCCCGACCCGCCCGGCGGCCGGCCTCACGCGTCCGACGTCTCGTCTCCGCCTTCGTCCTTCGGCACATCTGTGGCGGCGGCGCGAGCAGCGTCAGGGATGACGACGCCGAGGACGCGTCCCTGCGCGGCGGGTCCGCGGAGTCGCCGTCGCGGAGTCGTACAAGCCTCACGTCGTCGTCAAGATCCGTCTCTCGTCACTCCGTCTTATGGCACTAGCCTACTCGGCCGGGGCGCGTGCGGCACACCTGGCCGCGCGAGCTGCAGCTTGACGCAGGCGCTCATCGGACGCGAGGTGTCGTCCGGGATGAGGTCCTGCGCGCAGATGGCCACGACGCGGAGGTAGAAAGTGGAGAAGACTTGCCACTTACAAGCGGGGTCCACCTGTCAATCGTCCGTGTTAGCATCAAGTTCACCTCAGCGCGTGGCAAAACCACCGTGCAAAACCATCCTAAGGGTTATTTGAACGGTTTTATAAAGATGAGGAGGTTAAATACCTGATTTTAAAGATCGGGGGTAAAGTAGTCGAGTAACAATAGGTGAGGGGGTTATGTAAACTTTTTCCATTTTATTTCGAGGCTAGTAATGTTGGTGCAAAAAAGGGTAAAGAAATGGTCCCGTTTAGATCTTTGAAATTAAATTTATTTTAAAAATTATAATTTAGACACATATTAATTAAGCTTAATATGATTGTATATGAGTTATATTTGTATATTATTGTTAGCTATATGAGAGATATGTATGTGTTGTATTTGTACCGTAGGGGAGTGAGTTGAAAAACATGTTATAAAATACAAGGTAAAAACATAAAATGGTGATCTATAGAATCAATTTTCCTCTCTCAACCTAATAATTTAATATAGACTCATATGTGAACTTTAAAAAGTGGTGAAATGTTAAATTTCAAATCAAATAGCCTAATTTATTAAGTAAATTTTAGTTCTTCTGAATAAAAGAATCCAAACGTCCTCAGAAGGAATTGCTATTAAACAGGCGCCTGTTTCCCTCCAAAAGATCAGGCGACGTGTTCTTCCTTCCATCAGCTCCGCAGCAAAGTAGTAGACTGTGCCCTGAACACGTCGCCTGAGAGCTCAGGCAACTGAAGTCTAGGAGATGTGCAAAAAAAAGAAGTGATACTCCGAGGCAAATACTTCGTAGGCAGTCGAAGATGGAAGCACGCATCTATGAGATTATTGCCAAGGAATTCTTCTTTGTTTTTTATTTGAGAAAAATGAATTCTTCTTTGTTAAGAAACGTCTTTTTTTTAGTGATGTGATGAGCGGCCGCCAGCCGGACCGATTTTGCACCTATATTTTTTTTTCACATTTTCTGAAGTCTCAGGCGATTAGTTCATACACTGCCTACTGCTTTTTGCTGCTAAGCTGATGTAAGCAACAAGATAACATAACCCATGGCCACCAACGTCACCTAATGGGTTGTAAAAAAGACAGGCGCCTGTATAATAGCAATGCCTATATTTTTTTCTAAAAAAAAGGTTGAAGCATCTCCTGGTTTACATGAAACAACAGGCCAGCCACAACCACAACGTAATCAGTGTTTCAGACTTCTTGAAGTATCTCCCATCACATCCGTGCTTTACAAGCGAAATCATTAGACCAGTCACGGCTTTGTTTTCAAGACTATCATGTCATATAAAATGAAATGAAACTTGGATGAAACACCCCCCTCAATGCAAAGTTCCATTCTAAAGTTTCATAAGCATTTAATTTCATGACTCGTAGAGAATTGGTAATCGTGACAAGAGAATTTCATCTAGATAAAACTCATTTCTTCTCTATAGGAATGAGAGACACTGACCTTAGGAATGAGAGATGATTCACGCCACAAACACCGTCACTCATGATGTATGCGGCAGAATGTGTGCCATTCAACTCCTTTAGGTAGCGTTTGGTTATGAGACAAGGTGGAGCGGGATGATCTTATCGGGGGTGATGATGGGCTCATTCAACCAAACCATGCGCCTCTGACGAGATGTCTGACACGTGGCGTGGGAAAAGAATCAACGCTCATGGGAGGGGTGGCTCGTATGAAGCGCTCGCCAACGCCTGGCTGGCTGGCAATGCTCTCGTCCGCGGCTCGGCTCCAAGCGCAGGGGCGGGGCGATGCATAGTTGTGGCCATGGTGCTTGGTGGTGCGTAGCTGTGGCGATGTGTGCGTTCATGGCCTTGCACTCGCCTAACGTGCGCTCGCTGGGATGCACGGAGGAGCTCGTGCCGACGTCGTCCATGGCCTTGCCACCGCTGGAAGCTGGAGTACGCGGCCCGGCGAAGGAGGTCATACCGACGCTGTCGATGGCGTTCCAAGAAGCTAGACCCGCCCTTGCGGAGGAGCTCATGCTGACGTCGTCCATGGCCTCGCCCTTGCAGGAAGCTGCACGCGCCGCCCTTGCGGCAAAGAACTTCTTTGCCTTAACTCAATCTGTTATGACTCCACTCGTATTGGCCAAGAACTTGGCATGGTGCTATGCTTGGAGCTGAGCCGATGACCGAGCCACGGACGAGAGCGTTGTCAGCTGCGTCTGTGAGCGCTTCATACGAGCCACCCCTCCCGCGAGTGTTGATTCTTTTCCCACGCCACGCATCAGACATCTCGCCTAGGGGCACATGGCCGGCTGAATGAGCCCACCAGTGCCCACCAGATGTTCTCACCCCCTTCTCTTCCCTGTCTGCTATGCGAAACTAAGTGCTCAAACCCTAACCTCAAGGATCCTTACTGACTTCTAACTTTTTGCAAAAAAATATATTAGGTATACTCCTTATACTAGATCTAGGTGCAAATATGAATCGGCCACGGTCTTAGACATAGCCCAAAATTTCTAGCCCAGTCTAAGGTGGCCCTTGTCATTGGGCCAAAATCACTATATACTCCCAATTTGAGACCGGAGAGGGGATTGAGACAAGGGGATTCCCTTTCGCCGTATTTGTTTCTAATATGTGCAAAGGGATTTTTAGCTCTACTAAACCATGCTGAAGAAGAAGGACATATTGCTGGAGTTAAGATCTGTCGGAATGCTCCAAGTGTCTCTCACTTACTCTTTGCCGATGACTCTTTGATACCCATTCATGCAAAGAAGGAAGATGCTATGCAGCTACACTGTATTTCGGATCTATATGAGCAATGTTTCGGATAGGTTATTAATAAAGGCAAATTGGTTGTCTTATTCAGTACAAATGCAAGTATCATAGATAGAGAAGAAGTGAAGCTGGAACTTGAGATTGAGGAGACCATGAACAAAAAATGTCTTGGCCTGCCGACCCTTGTTGGAAGAGGCAAAGAGAGTATCGCGTACCAAGAAGACCAGGTGTGGCAACGTATTCAAGGGTGGAAGGAGAAAATGTTATCTTGGACAGGAAAGGAGATATTGATCAAGGCGGTAGCACAATCAAATATTAATTTTGCTATGGGATGTTTTGAAATTACCAAAAGCCTATGTGATCAAATAGTATGATTTGTCGGTACTTGTCGGGGTTATGATACCCTGGGTATCTCAAGGCACCGACTAGCTTGCTGCCCGAGCGGCCCATAATAACACCAGCCTACATAAGCCCAAATGACCCCTCTGCCTCAGCCGCACGCTATGCAACAGCTCATGGCCTCTCGCCATCCCAACCCCTAGGACAGTGGTCACCTCGGTCCGGGCAGACGCCATCCTTGCACCACATGGCAGAGACAAGACAACGCCACCAACCAACAATGGCCAGTACGGAGAACCACCGTCCAAATGCGACCTAACAAGACGTATGTACGATCACACCCACTATGGGATGGGATCCACGACAGTGGCTTTGACTCAAAGGCCATCCAAGCCAACACGGGTCACAACCCCGGAGCCGGGATCGTGGCCACCGGCTCCACCACGACGAAGGCAATCTATGACCCAGGGGCGGTTACCTACTCTCATACGACGCCCCCGGACGATCAGGAGGCGATGACGAAGACCACAGCGGAGTCACGTCACGCAGGATGGCTGGTGAAACAACACCGTGCCTACAGTGCCACCATGATGGGCATTATGGCACCACGTGACACCATGCTGCGATGTGAGCACAAGACCATGACAACAACCACTCCAAGACGTGCACCACAAGATGGCGTTACTTGCAAGCCAAGTTAGCTAGCCCCCCTCCCTCAGGCTCACAACCCCTTGGTTAGGAGAACCTCTTTCTTTGTATGTAACCTAGCCCTAAACTCTATATAAGGGCAGCCAAGGCCTCCCTTTGAGGCGACCCCCTATCATTCTCTCTCGTTCTCATCGGACTCTCGAGCTTTCCTTTGGGCAGCCCTTCTTCTAGCTCTAGCTCTCCTACCTCTTCCACCGTTCTTGCACCCCTATTGTAAGAACTTTAGAGCATTCAAGCGAGGAATATGCACTCGATCATCTCTAAGACTGGACGTAGGGCTCGCGACCTGAACCAGTATAAATCCTCGGGTCTTTTGGATGCTACCATCGTTTTCCTAGAGCAGTGCGGCATTCATATAAATTTACTAGTCTGGTTTACAAAACACCGATAGTACTGGTGGAATCAATAAGAGGGCAAACACAAAATTCATTGGCTCAGCCGAGAGAAAATGATATTGTCGAAGAAGGATGGTGGATTGGGTTTTAGAGATATATATGCCTTCAATTTGGCGAAGTTAGCTAAACGAGGATGGCGCCTGCTGCAAACCCCCGACTCATTATGTGCATGCATTTTGAAAGCCAAATATTTTCCTAATTCATCATGTCTAGCTGCAGTTCCAAAAGATGGGATATCTTATACCTGGTGAAGTATGCTTAAAGGAATTGAGGTACTGAAAGAAGGCATGGTTTGGAGAGTGGGAGATGATATGGTGATGGAATTGAGATATGGCGAGATCCTTGGCTACCGAAGGATCACACAAGGAAGCCGTCCACCCCTAGAGGTAGTAACTTGATGAGATATGTGTCAGAGCTTCTAAATTCCATTGATGGAAACTGGGATACACAGCTAGCTATGCAGACGTTTTGAGAAGAAGATGCCAAGCTAATTCTAGAGCTGCTAGTTAATGTAGCAAGAGAGAATGTGGTGGCGTGGCATTATGATAACAAGGGCATCTTTACAGTGAAGAGCACCTATAAAGTTTGTAGGAGGAAAATCCTAAACAAGCAAAGGCAAAATGGAAGCGCTTCTAGTTCTGGATCAGCCGATTTGGGTGAGCATCTATGGAAACAAATTTGGAGTATGGAATGTCCAAATAAACTCAAACACTTTCTCTAGAGAATTGCGCATAATAGTCACTCCACCAAATCAAACTTGGAAGTCAGAGGCATGGACATTGATAATAGATGTGTAGTGTGTAATTAGAAGGAGAAGATGGGGACATCTATACTTCAAATGTGAAAAGGTAGGGGAGCTTTGGACAACACTTGGTCTGTCGGCACACAGTGACCACCTCACTATGATTTCATTGGCTCAAGAGGTGGTGCGATATATTCTAAAATTACTAAAAAGACCACAACTACGAATAGCCATTGGGATGTGGATGTGGTGGTCAGAGAGAAATAAGATCAGAGAGGAAGGGAAGAGAAGGCCGATCCACCTAATAGCCAATATGGTTGAAGGCTATGCGGGCGAGATCATCCTATATTCAGCAAAAGAACCAAAGGCCACAGCGAGGAGAATTCAGAAGTGGCAGAAACTGGCTCCAAGCTTCTTGACAACGAAATGTGATGCATCTTTTCATGCTGAATCAGGCAATGGCGGGTGGGGATATGTCATTTGTGATGAGGAGGGTGATCTAATCTCTGCTGGGTGGGGTAACCTGCTGCAGGTCTTGGACCCTTTCCAAGCCAAAGTTATTGCGTGTCTGCAAGGTCTGCGGCAGCAATCGACATGGGCGCTTCCAGAGTTCAGCTCGAGACGGATGCAATGCAGGTGAAACAGGTAGTGGAGTCAAAAAGCTAGGAACTTGCTATGACGGGTGGTCTGAGTAAAGAAATCCAAGAGCTCGCTTGTTTGAATTGTGTCACCTTTATGGTTAGTTCTGTTCCTCAATCATGTAATGGTGTTGCCCATGCTCTAGCGGTGCTGGGATGTGTTGGGCCTGGGATCTCTCGCATGGGTGAGCTGATCGGTCACCGGTGTTCTCACACACACACTATGGCTAGAGGTAGAAGAGGGAGGAAGAACAAAGCGCACACACATAGCACAAGCACCAGCGTTGGCCGAAGCTCTGCTGAGGAGATGACAAAACTGAACTCGCTCTCTATACTGAGTTGCAGTGCGAAGCTATATATACAACTATACTCATCTAATCCTAGTACACAGACATGTCAGGCTGTTATGCTGCTACAGTGACTAGATGTGACAGCATGGCTGACTTTGGCGTCTGCCCCTACTGTGGCTACAGTGCAGTAGGGGAGCCTTTCGGCGCCTACCCCTGTCGTAGTTATAGTGCAATAGCAGGGGAGCCCTTTCGGCGCCTGCCCTTGCCGTGCGTACAGAGATGGGAGAGCAGCAGATTACTTTACAATTCTTTTCCTAATCCTGCTGCTAACCCTAGAACCTCCACCATGCCGATCAACTTCTTCAGCTCTGTGAATCAAAGACGGCTGAGCAGCTTGGTGAGGAGGTCTATGAGTTGCCGACCAGTTTTGACAAACTCAATAACGATCTGCCCTCCATCGACACAATCTCTGAGGGAGTGGAATTTGATGTCGATGTGCTTGCTCCGGTCATGGAGAACTGGATTCTTCGCGAGGGCGAGGGTGGGCTAGTTGTCCACCATCAGTGCTGGTGGGTGAGCTTCCACACCGGTCAGCTCATCCAGCAGCCGGTGCAGCCACACAGCTTGGCACGCCGCTATGGCTGCCACCACGTACTTTGCCTCGCACATGGTCAGCGCCACCACCTTCTGTTTCAGCGATAGTCATGAGATTGGAGCTGACCCAAGGAAGACGAGCATGCTAGAGGTGCTCCTCCGTCCATCGATGTCCCCCGCTATGTCTGCATCATTGAACACAATGAGTTGCGGCCTACTTCTGTCGGTCTTGGGGAAGACGATCACCTGATCCACTGTCCCCTTGACGTAGTGCAGCAACCACTTCACTGTGGCCCAGTGATCCACTCAAGGATCCTACATGAAGCGGCTGACGCAGCCCATGATGAACACAATGTCCGGCCTCATGTGGACTAGGTAGCCCAGACCGCCGATGATGCTCTGGTAGAGTATTACATCTACCTTCGCCGCAGTACTGGCCTTCATCAGCTTCAGCCGCTCCTCTATTAGAGTCACACATGGCTTGCACACTGCCATGCCACTCCGCTCCAATAGCTTTGAGGCGTACCCACACAACCTTCTTCCCCTGTCTCACCTCGATGCCAAGGTAGTAGGAGAGCGTGCCGAGATCGCTCATTCAAAATGAGTCGCCATCTCGTGCTTGAAGCTGTCGATGTCCTCCGCATGTGCGTCGGTGACGATCAAGTCATCCACATACACGTCGACGATGAGCTCCTCCTGAACCCAAGCTCACCCAGCATGGCATCAAGCTTGGCGTTCCACGCTCGCAGGGCCTGCTGTAGCCTATAGAGCGTCTTGCGTAGTTGGAGCACCCTGTGCTCCGCTCCCTTGATGGTGAAACCCGGAGGTTACCTGACGAAGACTGTCTCTGCCAGCTCGCCGTTGAGGAAGGTCGATTTTATGTCCAGGTGATGGACGCGCTAGTCCTTCGCTACTGCCAAAGCCAGCAGCAGTCGGATAGACTCCATGGGCGCTACCGGCGCAAAAACTTCCTCGAAGTCGATGCCCTCGTGCTGGACAAAGCCTCGGGCGATGAGGCGTGCCTTGTGCTTGACAATGGCGCCACGCTCGTCCCGCTTGACCTTGTACACCCACTTCAAGCCAATCAAACGGCATCCTGGAGGTGGATCGATGAGCTTCCAAGTCTCGTTTTCCTCGATCACCTTCATCTCCTTCAGCATCGCCCGTCGCCAATTTGCATCGCGTTTGGCCAGCGCAAACGTGGGTGGTTCCTTTGCACTAATGAGAAGAAGCTCTAGGTCATTGAGCAGCCGACCCGCCAGGCCTGAGGACCTTGTGCCACCGATGATGTCATCCAGCCTGTGGAACCGTAGCTCCTCACTGTCGTGGAAAGCATACACAAACTCTGTGATGTTGCTTGGAGGTGAGGTGAACTCGATCGACGTCGATGGAGTCCCCTGTTTCGCCGGAGTGGTCAGCACAGCACCTGGAGTGCTCGGCATCCTGGCTACAGTGCTCAGCACTACTCCTAGACCGCTCGTCACCACTCCTAGAGTGGTTGGCACCACTACAGGGGTGCTCGGCACCAGTCTTGGAGTGGTCGGCACCACTGCAAGACCTCTCGACTCCGTTATGGGAGCGTTCGCCACCCGTCCTGGAGTGGTTGGCAACACTGCAGGACCGCTCGGCACCACTCCTAGAGTGCTCGACACCCCTCCCGAAGTGATCGGCACCACCCCAGGAGTGCTCGGCTCTATTGCTAGAGTGGTCGGCACCTCCTCTCCAGCGTCTCCACCACCGTGGATGACCAAATGCTCAATGACGAAGGTACTGGTGAAGCCGCCAGCTTTCCCCGTGTCCGGACTATCCTAGTCCCAGACCGCCTTCTCGTCGAACATGACATCGCGTGAGATAACCACCTTGCCTCCGCGTGGGTCGTAGAGCCAGTATGTCTTGGTACCTTCCTTGTAGCCCAGGAGCACCATCGGTGTGCTCCTGTCCTCCAGCTTGGTGAGGACCGGTGTCGTCTTCCTGACGTGGCCGATGCAACCAAATGTCTGAAGGAAGGACATGCTCGACTTGCGCCCATACCAAGCTTCGAACGGTGTTGCGCCCTTCAGGGCCTTTGTGGGCGCGCGGTTGAGGATGAACACCACTGTGGTCACCGGCTCACCCCAGAACCTTACCGGCATGCTCTTGGCCTTCATCATGCATCGAGCCATGCCGACCACTGTCTAGTTCCACCACTCCACCACGCCATTCTACTATGGCGAGTACGACATGGTGTGGTGTCACACCACACCCTGACCCGTGCAGTACGCAGCGAACTCCACCGAAGTGAATTCGTCGCCGCGATCAGTCCACAGCACGCGCAACTTCTTGCCGCTCTCCGCCTCCACGCGTGCCTTGAACTTCTTGATCGCCTCCACCGCCTCATCCTTGCTCATCAGGAGTTGCAGCCACATAGAGCGACTACAATCATCCACGAGCAGGAGGAAGTACCGCCGACCACCGTTTGTGGCTAGCGTGATTGGCTCGCAGAGATCGCCGTGGACGAGCTCAAGAGTGTCTGCCGCGCGATACTTGGCCGCATTTAGGAATGCCAACCTCCTCTACTTCTCAGCCAGACAACTGTCACACAGCTCGCCTGCGTGCTTGATGTGGGGCAGCCCTCGGACCATCTTCTCCAGTCGACCGAGCGCGTCGAAGCTAAGATGGCCAAACCGGGCATACCACAACCACGACTCCTCAGTGTGCCGTGCTGCCAGGCACACCGGCTGCTCCACCTTCAAATTGAGCAGGTACAACTGGTTCCAGGACCTCTTCACCTTAGTAAGAAGGTGCTGCTCCCGGTCCCTGATCCTGAGGACGCCGTCCTTGATCAGTGCCTCGCTGCTGCACTCATCCAGCTAGCCAATACTGGTGATGCTTGAACATAGCTGTGGGATGTAATATACATCCGTCAGCGTGTGGTGCTCGCCATTCTGGCACCTGAAGATGATGGTGCCACGCCCTCGGATTGCCACCCTTGTGGTTGCTGGCACTAGAGTCCAGGTACCACTGCTGCTCCTACTCGTCGCCCACACATTCGAGGTGGACTTGGACACGCGGTTCATCGAGGTTAATAGCCTTTAGAGCCTTGCCATGCCCTTTCACCACCATCACCTCTCCCTTCTCCTTGGCCTCAATGTCATGCAGTGCACAGAACGTCACCATCAGGAGAGTGGCCTCATCATCCTCATTAGCCTGTGCTAAATGAGCCTCAGCCTTCTTCTCCTGCTTATAATTTGGGCACTCCTTTGCCTAATGGCCCGTCTTTCCATAGCGCCAGCAGGCGTTGGGGTCGACCTTCTTCTTCTTCTCTAAAGAAGCCTTAGCTGCGGCGCTTGCCATCGCCACCATGGCTGGAGGAGGCTTCCCTGGACTTCTTCTCCTTCATTCGGGCAGCCCACTCCTCTGTCAGTAGTAGCTTGCCGCTGTCCGTCATTGCGGTGGCCTACCCCATGCGCTCGTCCACCGCCCGCAGACGGCCTATCACATCCTCAATGGTGAGGGTGAACAAGTCTAGCATCGTCTCTATGGAGAGAGCAATCTAGATGTACTTCACCGACACGGAGTGGAGGTACTTGAAGACCGTCTCTTCTTCGTCGATGGTGACGTCGTGGCTCCTCACCTTGCTGATGAGCGACTGTAGGCGGAGGGAGAAGTCCTCTACCGACTCACCATCCTTGAACTTGAGGTTGGAGTACTTCTGCTTTAGCAGTTGGGCCGTCGCCTTCTTTGCGCGGTTAGGGCCGACGCACATCGCTGCAATGGCCTCCCACGCCTCCTTAGCAGAGTTCTTCGCCCCAGCAGCTCCCTGTACTCCGCTGGCACAGCAGCGAGGATAGCCTACAACGCTAATATGTCGTCTTCTTCGTTGTCGGTGCCCTTGTCAATGGCATTCCAGAGCCATCGGGCTCTGAGCTTGACCTTCATGGTCACCTCCCACTCGCCATAGTTGGTGCGAATCAGCGTCGGCCAACTGGTGCCGCTGACCTCCGGCACCGTGCGCACGACGACCTCTTGTCATGGCTGGGCAGCCACAGCAGCGCTGCTGCTGTTGCCCATCTCCAAACCGTCCGTTATCGTCAGCGGTTAGTCCGACAACGACGCTTGTATGGCTCTGATACCACTTGTTGGGCTCAGGATCTTCCGCATGGGTGAGCCGACCGGTCATCGGTGTTCTCGCACACACACTATGGTTGGAGATAGAAGAGGGAGGAAGAACAAAGCGCACACATACACAGCACAAGCACCAGCGTTGGCCAAAGCTCTTCAGAGATGATGGCAAAACTGAACTCGCTCTCTTTACTGAGTTGTAGTGTGAAGCTATATATACAACTCTACCCATCTAATCATAGTACACAGACATGCCAGGCTACCAGGCTACTACAGTGACTAGATATGACAGCAGGGCTGACTTTAACGCTTGCCCCTGCTGTGGCTACAGTGTAGCAGGAAAGCCTTTTGGCGCCTGCCCCTACCGCAGCTACAGCGCATGCCCCTGCCGCGCATACATAGATGTGAGAGCAGCAGATTACTTTATAGGATGTGTGTGTGGGGAGGATGATGATCCGATTGTGAATCAGCTCCCAATTTGTATTCAGACCATGGTTGTCGTCGAGAGTGCGATCATTGAGTAATGGAACCATATTTCCATTTAAAAAAATCAATATACTCCCAACCAGCCTAGAGGAGCGCAAACACTTCCACCGACCCTAAGAACGTGAGTCTGCCAATCTCCTCCATTCTTTTCCTCGTTCCTCAGGCCTTAGCCGCCGTTCACCACCGGTGGACATGGATCTCCAGGCTCTTCGTCGCTGCCAGGCCACCAAGGGAGGTCTTGGACCTCTGGTCTTCACGGCCCCCACGGAGGCTTGGGCACTTGTGCACTGCCGCGTTGGGCGGCTAGCCGCAGGTCACGGCCGACAGACACACCGCATTGGCCGCCTAGGTGCCTGGGCGGCAAGTGGTGATCCGGCATCGTGCACTCACGACGTGACCACGTGGACACTGCTGCACAGCGGCACAGGACGCCGCCATCGACACTGGGCAGGGGCGGTGTAGACACTTAACTTCAGGCTGGTTCTGAATTAGGTAAATTCCATATTCTCAAATCTAAGCTCTAATTTAGTTTTGAAATCCTAGATCTAACAATTCAAAAAATGATAGGTCCAATTTCGTAGAGCTGCACAATGTTGAACTTCCCAATCTAAAAATTCCATAAATGATTAATTGATTAGGTCTTTGCAAGCATCAAAGTTGAAGATATTTTATACCATTTAAAAGAATTGAAGCCTCGAGTGAAAAAGTTACCTCCATTATTTCAAACTAAGCAAGTGGTACTTATGTTGCATTGACACATTCCTACCATTTTTGTGATTTCGTTGAATAATCGATTGTATTTTATTGATTCACTGTTAGTGTTTTTTTATCAATTTCATGTGTTTCATCAATTATGTTATGGATTTAATCATGGAAATGAGATATCAATTTGTTTTCATCAATTTCATGTTTTCATCCATTATTAATTTTTGTGATGAATCATCTAAACTAATACATTTATGAGTTGGTTTTGTTAGGCTCTGTATCCCCCATGCCGCGCCAGCCGGGGTGGCGCGGCAGGGTTGTGTCGGTTGCCATGTCATCCGGTCAGAGTGTTGCTGACCAGCCATGGTGGCAGGCCAACCGCACCAAGCGGGCTGGAGCGTCATAGGCGTTTGGCCGCACGAGGGAGATTGGCTTTTAGAAATACATTTTTGGGGGTGTTATTTTTAGAAATTATTTTTTAAAAAGGGTTATAAATAAAAAAAATCCCCACGTGCGGTAGCGGCACCGCCTAGTTGGATTGATCGATGAACAAACTAGTAGATAATTTGCTATGGGTCCTTCCGTTGGTTTTGGCGTACAATACAACATCGATTGATTGGCTCTGTATCGACACGATGGCGAGTGACCTCAATGCCGCCGTGAGAGGGGAGAGCGAGGAGAAGGGAGGATCTATTTTCAAGAGAAAAATAAATAGAAGGGGTTAAATGAAAACTACATGCCATGTTAGCATGCTACATCAACAAGAAATGCTCACATAACTGGACATGCGGTGCACCACTTAATAACTTCAAAGATTTAAAAATGCATTTTCAAAGTTAATGGACCTACGTGACACATGCTTCGGAGTTAAGAAGCCACTGGTGCATTTAACACTTGAAATTGTTATATGTTCTTGTGAAAATGGCTTCTAGCTTCTATAGGAAAATATTAAGCCTTAATAAAATATAAAAGTTCCATTTACTTATTTACAATTTACTATATACTCATAAATATCAATATTATTTCCGTTATAACAAATGTTGTACTAGCCATTTATGGTGTCCCATGACGAGAAGACATATGAAGTCAACAAAAATAAAAAATTTAAAATAAAAGGGAGAGAAAGAAAAATAAAGAAAACAGAAATTTCTAAAGAAATTTGAAAAAAAAACGCCCAGAAGAAAGCCCATTGGGTGTTTTTTTTTCACGCCGTCAACGTGCGATTCCCCTTCCGTCCGCTGCATCCCTACTCGTGCGTTCTGTCTGCCTCTCTCGCCCCCTCTCGCTCTCCGACGACTGGTGGGCCGCCCCGCCGCCCTAAGCCAGGTACCGGCGACGAGCACTGCATCAGGTACTCCCACCGCCCATCCGCCCCCTTCTCTTCCATTCCCTTCAAGGTGAGCACCGAAACCCTAACCTAAAGCTATTTATCTATTTGACAAGTCTCCTAACTTCATGTTTTTGCAAAGATTATTGGGTGTACATGTGTACAACCGTGTCCCTTTACTGGATCCGCCCCTGTTAGCTATCACGATTTTATTTGAATATGGTATGGGGATTTTTCATTATGGGCTGTTCTAACTTGTACCTTAATTTATCTGCAGCGTGAAGGGGCTGTCAAGATGATCGGTGTGGGGAAGGCGAAGCAGTACGCCAACGTACTTGACAAGCCCCTCAGCCGTGGCAGGCAGGAGGTATGTGCTGTCTCTGCCTTGAATTCCCATCGGATCTGTGCGCGCACTGCCTCCCTAGATTAGTCCTCGAGATGTCGATCTTTTTTTGCCATGCATCTCATCGCGCTGGGATGGCGATCCCTTCTACACGCTGTTTGGTTCGTAGAATGGTAATGCAAATGGAAACGAAATCGGATCACAGCATATTTGTTGCCGTAACAGCGATACCTTGCTTTGTTTGGTTAGACTCCGTAATGTTATCAGATCTCCCTCTGCATCATGTGCAGCAGCTCGAGGAGACGATGATTCATATTGGAGAGAGAGGAGAGGCTGAGCGTCACCGGCAAGGATCCATGGGGCTGCCGTCGTGTGCAGAAGGAACACCGCGGGCGAGAGCGCTATCGTGCGCAGGTGCCAGGTGGAACACCGTGCGCGAGAGGGAGGCGCTCGAGACGTTCTAGTGGGGCGGCGGCAGCGTAATCCGAAAAGGCTTGGGGATGGGCGGTATTAGTGATGAATAGGACGTTATCTGATTACGCGCCAAACCCAACCAATCAGCTGTATCGGCATCGGGTCCCCTCAGTAATCCGATTACGTTACATTTAGCTCAACCAAACGCCATCCTAGTTCCTTGCTCCCACATAGACTCCTCTAATAGGAAGGCACTAGGGGTGTAGCTTGTAGTCTGTAGGCAAGTATTGCAGCCTGCGGGAGCAGTGGCGTGAGATGTAGTTGCATTTTCACGGATGTGTTTGATGGAATACTGTTGATCAGTTTTACTCAAGCAGTGGCAAGGCAGCTGACCCGCAGAGCCTGACTTATGTGAGAGACGCAAGAGATCTGTTAATTCTTCTGTGAATAGCATTAATTGTTGGGCCAGTCATAGATTTGTTACCTGAGAGATCTAGTTTAGAAATTGATCTGTATATCCCTCCTGCCATCCCAGTTGTTGAGTTTTTGACAATTGCCCCAGAGAGTTCTTTCTTGCCGAAAGTCTGAAGCATTTGTTAGTTGCAGAAAAAAAGGGACCATGAAGCAGTTGTATCATCTCGTTCTAGGTGCATAAACCATGCCAAGGTGTGACCTGTCAGGTGGAAGAATGTTAGCAACATATTTTTTTCATTTTCTGAGATATAACAGAAGTTTCCGCATCTATATAGCCAGGGTACAGGGTTGTCGTTATCATCGTACTCCGGAAACAATAATTTGTACAAGTTTTGATTGCCGCGTTGGATTTACACCGTGGCTCCTGGTCCTTGGCTTCAAATTTGTTATTCCTTCCCATCCATCTGAGGTTGTTTCACTTTCCACCAGAAGCTGATCTATCTGAATTGGCTCCTTTGGTGATGTACTCCCCTTTTTGGCTGTGGAACATAGATTGGAGGTGTTGTGGTTGGTTTGTTCGTGTTTCATCTACTGCTCGATTTTTGCGCCATATGCCAGTAGAGGCTTCGTGTGTTCTTTGATCTTCTTCCTCCAGTTTGCCATTCGTTGTATAGATCAGAATTGGGCCCCATTGCAGTGGAAATAGAGCTGGCTCGCCTACCAAATTTTCATGTGCTTAGTTTGGGGGGAGGGTTCGGTTAGGGCTGAGACGTAACCGTGTGGGTGAGATACATGAGAGGCGGCTGCTACGTGCAGCCACTGGGAGAAGGGGGCGCGGGGACACGAGAAGGCTGAGGGGAATTACCCAAACTCAGCTTAACCTTTGATTATTCTCTCTGTATTTGTAGGGGCAACAAAAATTGACTCCTTGATTCTTTATAGATAGAATCCATTCTAATTACAACTCAATCTGTCAAACCTAAACTTTATGACGCTGGGCCTGAGTGGTTCCACCCTTTTATTTCAACCTGTAACCTTAGATTTTTCCCTTTTTGCGGGAATATGTTTTGCCAGCCATGACATTTTTTGTAGTACAAGGTTTACTGGTGATGGTCTTATTAACGGCCAGGCATTAAATGATTATTTCTTTATGGTGATGTTAATTAGTTCCTGCCAAATTTTGCAATTGAGAGGTCAAAGATATGATAAGCTTTTCTGATATGCTTGGTGATCTCTAGGTTTTCTAGGAAGTTTGCTTTCTCTCATGGTCTTTTTCTTTACCATACAGGCTTATTGAGTATTTTGCCTTTTGTAGGTCAGTTTGAGTGCATTTGCATTCTTGTTCTCTGAGTTGGTTCAGTACAACCAGACTCAAGTTGACAACATTACTGAGCTGGAACGGAGGTATCTCTATTGTGTATTTATACTTGTCTGATCTTGTTTGTTGTATTTGTATTTCGGTTGATTGATTATTTTCTATCATGTGCCTTTGTTTATCTTGCCTTGATTGATGTTGGGACATGGGGTATAGCTCTTATTGCAGATGCTACTAACTTATACCCAGATCAGATAAACTCTTTCAGTAAATTGATTTATAAATTCATCTGGGCTACACCTGTTTGTTTTATTTCATGCACAGGCTGGAGGATGCTGGTTATGCGGTTGGTGCAAGGGTGCTTGAACTACTCTGTCACAGGGAGAAGGTTTGATACCTGTTTGTTTGCTTGGTTATATAATGATCATTATAAAATACTGTAACAATTTTGATGCTCCATTTTTGCAAATAATTTTTTATAGTCATATTTCCTTTTACAAAAATAATTTTGTTTGGATAATTAAAATCTGATACATATAATATATGAGTATCCAAGCACTGTACATTCAGCATATAACATAGTTATGGATTTTCTTGGACTAATCAAACAATACCAAATGTAGGGTCACTGCATCAGCTCTTTGTTTTTTATTGAATTTTATAGGATAAAAGGTTCATTTGGTATAATATGTGCAATGAACAGTTTTTTTTAAAAAAAACGTGATCTCCATGTTATTATATATATTCTTCTCGTTTTGAGGTAGTCATGTCTGGAAGATAATTAGATTGTTACTTCAGGGAAATAGACGAGAGACACGACTTCTGGGTATTTTATCATTCATCCACAGTACTGTTTGGAAAGTGTTGTTTGGAAAGGTATTATGTCCTTCCTGTGACTGTCTTTTCTGATTCATGTCCATTCTCGCAGTTGGGTGATTAGAATTTGTATTCATAAAACTTTACTACCAATGATTCCTAGATTGTAAAATTTTAATGTCATGAACTAGATGACTGATGGACCCCCAAACTCAAGTGGCACGTAATGTCCTGATGGCAGCTACACCACATCAAGAAGTATATTGACCAAGTAACTTTCTTAGTTTGTGCTTCTTTTTTATGACTATATTGAACTTACGTAGAGGCAATAAGCCTAAAAACTGGAACTGTTCAAGAACATACCTATTTGTTCTGAGCTGTCAGATGGGCAACACATGTTCATATACTACAAAACATGTCAAAATCTCCTTGTACGGTCGTAGATGACAACTTATCCCTCACTTGCTTTATACCACTTTGTGCATAACTAGCGTGACCACTCATTGTGCCTCGCTACTTTTAAATATGCACAATATCCGGTTCCCTTTCCAAATACCGTAGTTTCAAAAGCTTTAGTAATATTCATTTAATTACCTGCCTGGTGGTGGCTATATGGCTTAACCGAACTGATCCTGCTGTTTAACCAGTCATCATATATTAACACTTAAATCTTTATTAGGGAGGCCATTTTGGAACACTGCCAGGCATGCTCATTAGTACAAGCATCTTTAGGATAAGACTGAATTATTATGTTTAATAGGATATCTTGAATAATGCTTATAGTGCAGTAGCATGCAATGAGTACTCTTGGACTCATGTTAGAAGTTAATATGGGTGGTTGCATGTTTTCTAAGCACCTGCAGGATAATAGTTTTACAGGGTTGATATTTCTCTCAAGTCAGTTTGCTTAGGTTTGGTCTCCGCATGTAAACCAACTTCTTATGGCTGTGTTACATAAGAATTTATACCTCTCAATAAGTTAATATGGTTGACAGTAAATGTTAACCTGTGGTATTCTTGTTATGACTGGACTTTGTTCACACGATTGTTTGTTAATCTCGTAGTTGCTTTATTATGTGCCAGGTGGCTGACTCACTTGAGAAGGGAACAGAACATGAGGATGAATACATGATCAGTGAAAAGGAGCTTCTTGTTAACCGGTCTCTGAACTTTCGTGGAGTTTATAATGCATTTCTTTTTCTACAAGTCTAAAGTTCGATACTTTTCTGTTTGAACAGTTTCATTTCCGTGCCAAAAGACATGGGAGCATTCAACTGTGGAGCTTTTGTTGCGGGAATTGTAAAGGTGGAAATCCAGTACTAGTGACCATGACCACTGACCTTATCATTTTACTGGAGCAATATATCAATATTACTTTGTAACTTTTTGTAGGGTGTATTAGATAATGCTGGCTTTCCTGCCGTAGTTACTGCACATTTTGTGCCAATTGAAGGTCAGCAAAGGCCAAGGACGACAATCCTGATAAAGTTTGCTGAAGAGGTAGAAGATTTATGTTCTTTTACAGCCTGGATCAGAAAAAATGAATAAAAAATTATAGTATTGCTAATTTAGAAATTTAAATAATCTCTGTTGTTCTTATTGATGACAACAATTATACAAATACCATGCATTATCATGAACTATGCTGTAAGTCAACCACTTGTCATGTCACTAACTTGAATTCAGGCCACAATCTAATATAGTATAGTTAACAAAAAAAAAACATAGAAACTTTTCATCCAATTAGACATAATTTAGAAGTCTAACATAATTTTCTTTCTGTCAGGCATGTAGGCTGATTAAACTTTGACTTAGTTAAGTCAAAATTATCATCTGACTACAATAAGCTAATTAGTGTTACCTCCCTTGCTAAAGACGTTTGATTTCAACAGTAAAGAAGCATTCCATGCATATTTATTTGTCAATGGTCCAGAAATTTTATCGCATGCATTTTGTAATTGCATCTGTTCGTTTGACTATACTTTTGAATAAGCTGATTTTAATATATTCTTTTCAGGTTTTACACAGAGAAGCAAGACTGGGCTGAGGTTTGTGTATGTACACAAAACCTTTGACTAGCCTATTTGTAAGGTGAATCGTTACTGGATAGTTTGGTGATTTCTTGTATTTGATTTATGTATTAGAAGCGTAGCGTTTTGGGGGTGTAACTTACTTTTTTTCATGAGAATCAATTGCAAAAGCGATCTCAAACATGGCCTAAGTTAAGAGGCTATGCTGATGATGGGTGCATCCCTGCATGCGGTTTGTTGTTTTCAAAATTGATTTTGAACCTCAACTTTTATAATAAAAATAGATATGGATGAATTATCGACGTGTCAAGTTTTTTTCAGAAAAACAAAACCACAAAAGTATGTTTTTATGACTTTTCACGTTTCCAACATTTGTCTAGGAATAATAGATAGCATGAGTCTATACTTAAATCCACTAGCATGTTGCATGTATTCAGGTCTGTGCAATGTAGTTTGTTTGTGCTTGGTTGTCCATGAAAATTCTTATGCAGGATGGTATAATGCTCAAAGCAGACTTAATGTAACGTTAACTGTTACTCCCTCTGTTTTCTTCAAAAAAAAAAATGTTACTCCCTCTGTTCTGGAATAACTAGATTTTTAGAGTTGTCCTAAGTCAAACTTTTTAAACTTTGACCAAATTTTTAGAAAAATCCGTTAAGATTTATAACATAAAATTAGTATCATAGATACACCATAGAATATTTTTTTTAATGTGCTCATTTTATATCATAAGTGTTGTTACATTTTCCTACAAAGTTAATCAAAATTAAAATAATTTGACTAATACGAATTCTAAAAATTGATTTATTCAGGACCGAGGGAGTACGTCAAATTTGACAATATATAAATTTGTACAAGCCGATAAGACAAGATAAAATATTCTCACCGTTCCTACCCCTAGGGTGGCTCATGAAATATCTGCCAGTGGGTATGAGTGTGATGGAGTCGAGCAAATCCTAAGCTCCCTCCCAGAACGTAATTGTCGCTGACGATTTGTCAGCTCATGAGTAATACATTACCCAGTTTCCAAAATAAAAAATAAAAAATTGAGACCTCTACTAGTCTAGTATGGAGGTGACTGCACCAGAACATCAGTTGGACTGTGCAAGACAACCAAGCACCAGAACAATACGTTTATATACTAACTTAAATAATGCTGCATAAGATTTAATGCAAGCTAAGGCTAATATAAACAATCTATCCATACAGTGACCAACTAGAAAATGAAGCACACAGAATTTACAGAGAAGCTCCAGTATCCTCTCTTTGTGTGTGTGTGTGTGTGTAGTATAAAAGCTCCAGTATCCTCAAGATTGTAAGTACTATACTATACAAATGGCATGGTCATCATCAGCATTCTCCTTCAACAACTTCTCTTTGGTGTTCTTCTGCCTCGGTTTCCAAACGGCAATAAGACCAGGTTGTTTTGCGTAGTTTGGAACTAGTATATGGCGTCCCTGATAACATCAGCATGGGTCAATGATCATCCGATGATTGAGCATATGTTGGCCTCAAGTGCTATTTACGGGTAAATTAATCCGTCAGCATTTTACTTCTCAGTTGGAAGCAGCACTCGTGAATAGTTCAGAAGTAAAAATACCTTCCACCCCACATCTCAAGCAAAGCGCAAAACAATGGGCTGCAGTTGTTGCAGAAAACAGGGTGCGGGTCCAAAAAGAAAACCATGTGCTTGGGGTTCTCTGCTGAGCAGGGAACTAGCTCAATTCAACTGCAGCATGCTGCACGAACTTGTCCAGTGTCCTCGCTTCAGCCTTGACGCGCCGCCGGGTCAGTACAGGGTTTTTTTTCACTTTAAAAACGATACGTAAAGCGGTATATTATGGATTTAAAACTCCAAACATTTGTTTCAGGCCAATATCAGTACAACTGCAACTACGTAAGTTTTACAGCAACATCTTAGAAACTAATATAGGTTATAAAATTCCACCCTCAGTCGCCAAAATGGTCGAGGATCAAAATACGAAATGGTAGTCCCTCCATTCCAAAAAATATATAACTTTTACTTTTGAGAAATCAAGCAAATTTAAGTTTAACTAAATCTATATAAAAGTACTACTTTCTATAATACCAAATACATATCATTGTATTACTTATAGAATATACTTATATAATAAACTTATTTGGAAATATAAATTTGATACTATTTTTTACAAACTTGGCCAAACTTAACAAACTTTGACCGGCTCAAAACATGGAATTACATTCTTTTGGCAGGTGGAGTTGGAAAGGGTTTGTTTAGATCCACTGGCATTAATAGTTAGCTATGTCATAACTATTTCATCTATTGTAAATTATAAGACCATTTCATTTTTCTAGATATATTGCTTTACTATCGCAAACTCAAACACGCGATGGGTCGCGCCTTCACGTACTCGCGCGACCCATCCGTGCCCCGTCGGAGGGGAAGAAGAAGAGCCGCTCGGAGCCGGGGTTAGGGTTCCGGGAGGGGATTCACCCATCGGCGGGTGTAGAAGAGGGTTTGTGGGGCGGTGGTCGCAACACCGCGGTGGTGGCGGGCGAGACGACGGCGGGGCGGGGCGGCCAGGGCGCCACCCGTTGGGGCGGCGGGGGCGTCGCCCTAAAGTAGTCCGCTGGCAACCCTGTGATTAGAGTAGGGAGGGTCGAGGGGCAGTGGTGGGAGGTGGGTGGGGTGGCGAGGCGGTGGGAGCCGCTGGCTGCGGGTGGTGGAGGCGCGACGGGTGCCAATGGGGGCGGCGCCGGCGAGGAGGAAGAAGCGTCACGTGGTCCCCAATCGCCTACTCGTCGCGGCCTCACAGGGTATCTTCATCTTTTACTGTATATCTAGACATAATGTATGGCCCAGCTGGCTGCTACTACTGGCAGCGGCGTTGCTGCTGCTGCAAAGTAGTGCGGTATAGTATAGTAAACAGTGCAGCAAACAGCTGCAGCCTAGTGTATAGCAAAAGCTTTGTATATAGAAAATCAAAACATTTATAATTTTGAATAGAAGGAAATACTTACTATTAGCTAGTTAACTAATAGTAGAAGGCTGTTTAGACCTGCCTTTTTATAAGTTACTAACTGATGGTTGGCACCTATTAGCATCCTTAAACTTGCTAGGGAACTAGTCTTCTAGCTAATAGTTATTTAATCTATTAGCAGACCTCGTTGAATATATTAGTACTAATTTTAAACTGTTAGCCCTGGTGAATTAAAACATGCCCAAAGTCTGAAACCATGAAAAAGTGCTGAACCCGGAGAGGTGCAGAGCTTTTTAGCTTTACGATGAATTGGAAGAAGCGTACGGCTTCTCTTGGCAAAATTCACGAAGAATCGTTCGGCCTCTGTCACCATCAAAGATTGCTAACTGATATGATGATAGTATAGGATTCTATTATTCTAAATTATATTTTATTATAAGATAAGACTGTAATAAGTACGTGTTAAAGATTTAAGTCTATAATATTAATTTTGATTAATTTGTTTGACTTTATATATATATATATATATTTCATATTTCAAATGTTCTTTAACTTTAAATAGTATTTTATCGTAACTAAATTATTTAGAAAGTTATTTATGTAGTATCTTATACAATTGTAGTACTATGAAATTTTACATAGAATTACGGAACCTTAATATAAAATCGAAACACTATAAAATTTGAGGTATATTGAAAGATTGATATTATTTCCTAAGATTCCTGGAAATGGATATGGATTGACGACATTGTCACCAAACGACGTCAGTAGATACAAGCTCCAGTTGCCTACTGACGTGCGGGCTATTTTTGTCATCGACTCAATCAACTTGTTAAACTTTAGTTTCAAATGACGGCTTTATCGCCCATCCAATTTGCCCGCGTATTTTCTCTCTCATAATGAATCAAGATTTGGCGGACTTATCGGCCCGTAAACCAACTAGCAAACAACCGTTGACCTACCGATAAGTCAATCAAATTAAAACCAATGTCGAACACACTAATTGAGTCGATGACAAAAATGGCCCGCAAGTCAGTAGGCAACTGGAGCTTGTATCTACTGATGTCGTTTGGTGACAATATCGTCAATCCATATCCATTTCGTATCCAGATACGCCAAGAATACGGGCCACAGTAAACGAACAGAGCGAGAACAGCCCACGGCACTTTTGCTCCCACGTCCGTCTACAAAAGGCCAATCCCTCTCGGCGCAAGCGCAACGCAAATCCAGACCCAGCGATCGCATCGCACTCGCGCCACACTCAGCATCACAGATCAGATCCCCGCGGCGGCCATGGCCGAGAACTTCCAGCTCCAGGGCCGGCACGGCAAGTCCCGCGTCCGCGTCTCCCGCGTCTGGCGCCGCCCGGCCGCGGCGGGGGGCGACGTCATCGTCGAGTGGAACGTCGCCGTCAGCATCGTCTCCGACTGCCTCCCCTCCTACACCTCCAGCGACAACTCCGCCATCGTCGCCACAGATTCCATCAAGAACACCGTACGTTCCAGTGTTCCACCAGTCTTTCTTTGCTTCCTCCTTCCTCCGCCGCCCCAAAGCGGCTCTGGCAGCTTCTGGGCTACTGATTTGGTACGGCTTCGCTTGTGCAGGTGTATGTCAAGGCGAAAGAGTGCACGGAAGTGGTGTCCATGGAGGAATTCGCGGTGATTCTTGGAAGGCATTTCACGTCGTTGTACCCTCAGGTATAGCGACTCGAGACTTGTTGTATCCGGGTTGGTTGTTTGCTTCTGAGGGGTCAAGATGGGATTCTTATGGATCTCTTCGTGCTGCCGTTTCGGGGCAGGTTTCAGAGGCCACGGTGACTATCGTGGAGCGCCCATGGGAGCGTGTGGCTGTCGACGGAAAGCCTCATTCGCACGGTGAGAAAGATTATCGGCTATCTTAGTCCTTGATTGTTTGAAGTAAAATGAGGAAGAGTCGTGAACGTTTCCTTGGCGAATCTTTTCCTTGGTCCCTGCGGATAGTAGGATAGGATATACAGTATCCGCCAAACTTGGAGCTTTGCCTGCCTTCAAGGAAACTTTTCCTTGGTCCCCATCCTCGTGTCTCTTGTCGAAATTTTCAATTGCCATTTGGCATCTTTCAATGTGAGACTGTTTATTATTCACTTCTGTAATTACTCCATACTCCTGTTCCAAGGAACAGCCTAGTATGGGCGGCCCCATGTGTGAGTGTCTGAGTGACATGAGGTATAGCACTGGGATCACAACTGACAAGTGACTAGTATGCACTTTATGCTCAACGCAATTTTTTTTCTTTTCCATAACTTACATGGAAATACCTAACTCTAACAATCAACAACTTTTCTGGTTTAAACATTGTGACAATGACGCCCTGCCCAGTTATGCACAATACACTCACACATCATTCAGTGCTCAAGATTCATTTAGCAGAGATTTGAAAGAACCAATGCTGAAGCCAACAGTTGCACACATATATTAGAAAACTTTGTTCCATCTCCAAATTTTCTGAACATTTTTTTGGTTAGTAATTCTGCCCCTTAGTACTAAATATGAGAACATTCTGTTTTCAAGTAATATATTCACTCCCCAAATGTGTTACAGATTAGGAAAAAACTGACCCATTAGCCAGGAATCCAGGATCCCACTTATACCTGGATTCTTTCCAATTTGTATGCACTAGTATTTGTATATTTGTACATGGGGTGAAAGAGTAACTCTGACAGTGCTGTTCATCTACTTTATGTTCCATAATATATCTAATGATGCTTATTTGGTAATATAAATGTTGGTATATTTTTTATAAATTTGGTCAAATTTAAAATAGTTTGACTTAGGAGAAAACTAGAATGACGCTTTTCGGACGGATGTAGTACTATATAACTGAATGAAATTTATCCTAGCGACCTCCCATGTTTATTTACTTTTCAAATGTCTGAGAAACAGACTGCATATTGTACCACTATTTATAGGGTTCAAAGTTGGTGTTGAGAAGCACAGCACAGAGGTCATTGTCAAAAAATCTGGAAGCCTGCTTATAAATTCTGGAATCCAAGGGTATTCGCTGCTAAAGACAACTCAGGTGTTTCTTCAACTTTTTTTTCGTGATAGTTGGGCCATCACTCACCATGTTTCTTCAACTCTTCTGTTCTGGTCGAGGTTGATTAGTTCTGTATAAACTAGTGTGTTCATCCTAGCCTGCATAAGTTATGAACTATGTTGTGATAAGTTAGTAGATCTATAATAGCCGGTGTTCTCTTAGGCGCTAGGCGCTAGGCAAACTAGTCAGGTGGAGGCCAGCGCCTGGGCTGCCAGTGTTCTGGCTGAGCTTGTTCCTTCTTTTTACCTCTTGGTTTGGTTGGTTGAGTTGTGAAATGGTCCTTCAGAAGATGGGGGTTAAACCATGTCATGTTTCCAGTGATTTAATACATTTCCTCAGGTTGCCACTTTGTTAGCTGAAGTTTACTTGATAAAATTCTTAAATGAACTAGAGTTGTTTTTCTCCAGTATCACGGAAGTAAATTCTAAAATTTAACTGCTACTTCTCAGTCTGGGTTTGAAGGGTTTGTGACGGATCGCTATAGACTTCTTCCTGATACAAGGGAAAGGATAGTAGCAACAGAAGTAACTGCTTGGTGGAGGTAACTCTCTTCCCTTCTGAGTTCTTAGACCATCTTTCAATTTAAATTGTTCTATCTACATACAGTTGAGAAACAATGCTGTTACAATGTTTTGGACAAGCCACTACTGTAGTTCAGATGTTGCGATTATCTTTTATTTTTGGGAATTCCAGCTGATAGGAATTCATCTACATGTCTACAAGTCATGTATTCAGAAGTCATAACTTTATAATTTGCAAAATAGCAAGAAATGAGACAGGGATATCCAGTTATTTATGGGTCATGCTGTTTTGCGTGCACTTCCTTTTTCTGTATCCAGGTATCCTTTTGAACATGTTTCGCAGCTACCATCAAAGCCATTCTGCTTTACGCAAAGATATCAGGATGTAAAGAAAGTTCTTGCAGAGACGTTCTTTGGCCCTGCTGATGTTGGTGTGTATAGTCCATCTGTACAGAATACACTATACCTCATGGCCAAAGAAGTTCTTACAAGGTTTGTAACTCTGATTTGGTCGTCTCTTGTTTTTCAGCCCCTTAAAATATGTACACAATTTTCTTTGATGAGTTGCACTGAATATACATGTGCACTTCAAAGGTTCCCAGATATATCGTCGATTCAGCTTAGAATGCCGAACCTTCACTTTCTGCCTGTCAACTTGGGGAGCAAAGAAACTCCGTTGGTGAAGGTAAAATTTCCTCTACTGTATAAAATTTATGAATTTTGTTGTTTCCTCTCTGCCTATTGAATTACTCTCCAGGATAGAAATGTACAGTGTCCAGTTGTAGTTTATACATTCTTGTGCTCTATTCCATGTTAAGCTTATTCAGAGTTTTCATATCTTATCAACGTAAACTGAGATATATTTTGTGTTGATCAGTTTGCTGATGATGTGTACCTGCCGACGGATGAACCACACGGAACCATTGAAGCAACCTTGAGCCGTCCCATGTCAAAGCTGTAAGAATGTAGTCATCAGGCTGGTAGCCTGGTATGAGACTCCTGTTTCGTCTCCCCAGCATCCCCCGGCCAAAATGAACAATAAGCTGTAAGGAAAAGATAAACTATCATAGGTCATGACCCCTATGCTATAAATGGAGGTAATAAGTGGACAGTCTTGTGTTGAATGTTGTCAGCTGTAGGCGTCCAGTTTGTGTCGTTTCGCCATTGTAAATGTGTACATTGCTTGTCTTGTATGGAAACCTGTTGAGATCTTTGAAAGCTTGCTCAATTTTACTCCGTTTGTAGTCTTAACTCTTTAGGTACCAACTTCAGTAAAGGTGCTCCGCTCAGTAAGCCCCACCAAGTACACCGTTGTGTTTCTTTAAGAGAGGATTTGTGATTTTTATAGTCAGGCAAAGATTTATCCGTTCATAAAATTCATTGGAGATTTTGCAGTTATGTTAATGGGCCATAAGTATATTGGACTCTGGAGCATTGGGCCGCTTCCACGGTATAGCATTGGGCGGTAAGTTACCTTCGTTCCGAGTAAAGGAATTGAACATGGTTGGCCATTCGTTCTCCCACACTATTGCCTGTTGGTCGCTTGGTGGACACAATGTACGCTGGCTCTGTTGTCAAAAAAATGTACGCTGGCTCGAAACGGAAACCATCCGCCCGCGACCTGCTGCGTGATCTAGGTACATGTGATGTGCACAATGACACAGAACATGGCCGCCGCCGCCGCCGCCGCCGCTGCGTGGCGTGCGGTTTCCGGTTTCCTCACATGCTACGACCTTATCCAAGCTACAGCGCGGCCGATGCCACCCACGCGCACAGAAAATTCCGGCTAATTCGCTCGCACTGGCACTGACCAGTGGCAATTAAAAATGGGCAACTACACGAGCCGATACGCTCGAGTGCCCAAGTGCGCGCCGAAAGCCGCCACTTGATCACTCCCCGTTTAATTTCCTACTCGATGCAACCCAGACTCCCAGGGCCGTGGACCACAGAGCCCGCACGTTCCCTGGCGCTCCAGAAAATTCATGGGTGGCGGGCTGGCGGCTCCTATGAACTGGTCCAATCATGACCTGGCGTCCCACCGCCTCACTTCGGTTCTCCCCGTCCGCCACCCGTTTCAGCGTTTCAACGAGGTGCCGACGGCTCTGGGCGAAGGCCGCGGGCCTGCGGTCGATTTCCTCGGGCGAGAACTCGCCATTTGCAGCGTCGTTTGAGTACACTTCATCTCCATGTGGAACAAGACAAGGGCGTTGTTGCTGCAGATCTAGGCGCGCGCACCACCGCCATCCGGCAGGGTGTCCATCCTGGCATCGACCCGGGCCCCGGCCGTGGCACATGGCGCTCACTTGACACGCAGCCTGGCGCCACTGAATTTCTGTTGCGATTGTGACGTGCGTACTTGGCTTCAAGTTGGCACGCTAGCTGCTGGTGGCCGTCTCGACTCTCGACCTCTCCTGCTCTCCAGGGCTCCAGGCACATGAAGGAGAAGGGATATGCTTCTCCGGCCAGCTCAGCTAGCTAGCTGGACTGCTGGAGCTGGACCAACAAGGTTTGACCAGGCGCCTATGTCTTCTAGCTACTGCCTAGTGCCTCTAGTACTTCTCTCTCTCTCTCTCTCTCTCTCTCTCGACAACGAGTGCCTCTAGGACATGATGTCCTTCCATGGAATGTAAGCCTTGCCCGTGGGCTGTCAGGTTGTGCCGTTGGTGGTCCACCGGCAGCCTGTTTGGATGAACTAAAATTAATTATTGATTTTAGCTAAAAAATAGTCTATAAATATTTGAATCATAGCTAATAGTTTTATAGGTAGCTAAAAAAATACTAATGATGTGTTTGGTTTGTGAAGGCACCACATCTTATATGAAGTGATGCATCATGAGTTTATCCTACGAGGGCCTATTTGGAACATAGGAATTGAAAACATAGGAATATGAAAAAATACAGGGATGGGATGAATATGTAGTGGTAAAACAGAAGAAAGGAAAAACGTAGGAAATAACTAAGAATGAGCGTTTGGAACGTAGGAATACATGGCACAGGAATCATAAGACTGTGAATGCTATAGTCATTATTAGTGCTTAATGAAATGATAATATATACTGTATTAGCTGCCCGATTCTCTCTTCTCATTTGATTTTCCTCGGGCAAGCGCGAAGGAAAATGAAACCCGAGGTAAGAGCAGATGTTTTTTTTCCTGTGAAACCGTGTTGTTGCTACAGGCTTTCAGAGGAAAGGGTCCGCTCGTTTCCTTGGTTCCAAACGGTCTCCTTGTCTTCCTTTCCTCCGTTTTCGTTTCCTTCATTTTTTCTACGAAAAACCTTTGTTCCAAACAGGCCCTGAAATTTGGTGTAATCAGCTCATTCCTCGTACATATACTAATTATTAGCTTGTAAAAAAAATGTGGTGATTGATCAACCCATTTCATTCCACAAATCAAATAAAAAAGTAAAAAAAATGACTACCTCATTTCTCAAACCAAATGTCATCTTTTCTCTCTCTCTCTCTTGTCTAAACAGGCTCCCACACACTCCTCACTTCTCTTTCTCTCATCGGTCATTCACTCTTCCCTCTTGCACCCACCATCTCTCTCTCTCACCTGGCACTCCGACAGGCACCTCCACCACCACACCTTCCCTTCTCTTCTCTTTGTGTGCCTCTCTCTGTTGGCTGACACTCCTCACAAGGCCAGGGCTGCTATGGAGCCCATCTAGGCTGGGGTGATGGCGGCCGAGGTCCTCTACGCTAGGGCGTGGCTGAGGTCCTCTAGGTCAGAGAGGTGGGTGAAATCCCAACAAATGTATTTCTCACATACGTCTTGTTTAGTTTCACCCTAAATTTTAAAAAGTTGCTACAGTACTTGTCACATCAAATGTTTGTGGCCCGTACATGGAGCATTAAATGTAGACGAAAAGAAAAACTAATTACACAGTTTGGTGGGAAATTGCGAGACGAACGTTTTGAGCCTAATTAGTCCATGTTTGAACATTATTTGCCAAATAAAAACGAAGATGCTACAGTAGCCCAAAATCCAAATTTCGCGAAGGGCATACTCGATTGAATAACAAATACATGACGTGGGTGAAACCCGTGACGATGTTGCAGTCGTTCAGGCCAATCGCGGCTAGCCGACCAACGGGATGTGCCTAGCCGAGCTTGACCAGTTGACATTGAAGTCGTGCCACGACATCACTCTTGCTGGTCATGACGTCACAGAGGACCCAATGCTGAAGGAGTTCGCAGCCTCGATCGCTACTAGTTGGACGGTGAGAGGCCCTTCACTGGGTGCCTGCCAGCGCCCGCCCGGCAGATGTGGCCCCGTCGGAGGTGACCTGTGCCTGCACCTACGGCCTTGTAGGAAGACGACTGATGTCAACCTAGCACACCAAATCGGTGGTTCCAGACCCCCTCCCCCTCAGAACTCGCCTTCGGTGTCGCCTCAGCAGGGCCAGGCACAGGTCACATCACCACGGGTAGAGCAAACCACCTCTCTCCGGTGCTGATGCATCCACAAAGGACGAGGAGGGCTACTCGCAAGGCTTCGGTCCAGCCGAGATCACAAATAGTGTTAGCTAATATGCCCTTTCTATTCTAGTTATTAGGAATTATAAATGGCAATTTATAGGGAGGGTCTAAAAATATAATATGTCTGCCACAATATTATAAAAGTAAGGTTTGAGCAAATTGTTCATAAATTGTGGAATACGAACGAACAAGTTGGACCGTGGAATATCGTGTTAAGACTACATAATTGTTTGAACTAGGGACTATAAAAGGCTGCAATCCAAGATCTCTAGCTGAAATAAAAAGATACTACTTTTTTTGCAAAAAAAGAGAGAGAAGAAATCATTACCTAGCGTGTATGGTGCACGGCGCGAACTTCATATATAGTCCATATACTCTGTACATGATATCTGTGTGCCTATACTCTTCTTTTTTCGAACGTATCCTTTGTGCGTTCGGATACTAGCTCATCTCTTGGTGGTTGTACCGTCCTTGTCCAACCTCGTGTCTGGAAAACACAAATTAAGTGGGCTAAGCATTTCGTAGACATCAAAATAGCAACCTACAAAAGATTACGCATCTGCATCTCCTTTCCTTTAGTCTGTCTAAGAATAAAGAGGAAGCGAGAAGGGAGACACTTCAGCATCTATCTCGCTTTTTTTTTTCTTTCTGTTGACGCCAATGGTACACCTAACCTCTGCGACAGCGTTCGTTCGATCATGCAAGTATTCAATTCTATCATCAACTAGTCAGTGCCGAACCGATTCTCGCAAAAACAATCAAAAGAGTAATAGCGAATCAATTATGATATGGGAAAGCTAAAAAAGTTGCGTTAGGAACATGGTTAGTTTTCCTTTTTTCTTCTGTTGGCACCGTGGCCTTTAGCCAGTCGTACAAGGGACGGCCATGGCCCGGCCTGTCCTGATAAGTACTGTACGCGCGCGTACGTTAACGTCGCAATTAGACTCATGGACTCATGGTGTCCGGTGCCGGCTGTAGAGAGGAAGTGACCAACTGGATGGATTGTATTGATCGACAGTGGTGTACATATATAGGTTACAATGGTGGCCTTCGGCCACTGCTATACAGGCGAGCGGATGCGCGCACTACGCGGGAGCATGGGCGTCGTGAAGACCGGGCGCGCGGGCGAACGCGGCGAGTGCGCGGCGTGGACGCGATAAGCGCGGGACGTTGGCGTCGCTGAAGACTCGGTGAACTCTAGCTGTTGGTTGAACCGATCCGCTGACACCCCCCTCAGTCTCGACGTCACCGTTCGTGATGAAGAGACTGTCTCTGAAGTCGAGGAAGAGCGCCGAAGGTAGTCCCTTGGTGAAGACGTCTGCTAGCTGCCGTGCACTGGGAACATGAGTGACGCGGAGCTCGCCAATGGCAACCTTCTCCCGGACGAAATGTATGTCGAGCTCGATGTGTTTGGTTCACCGGTGATGAACTGGATTCTGAGACATGTATACCGAGGATATGTTGTCGCAGAATGCAACCGTCGCCGATGGAACCTTGTACAGTAGCTCACCGAGGAGTTGCCGGAGCCAAGAGCACTCGGAAACGGCGTTGGCAATGGCGCGGTACTCTACCTCGGCGCTCGATCTCGAAACCGTGGTTTGCCGTTTGGACGACCACGAGATGAGAGAGGAACCGAGGAAGACGCAGAAACCCGATGTAGAGCGTCTTGTGTCCGGACAGCCGGCCCAGTCGGCGTCCGAATAGGCGGTGATCGTCGGGGAGGAGACGACGCGCAGCTGGACGCCAAGGTGGACAGTGCCCTTGACATACCGTAGTATCCGCTTCAGCATGGTCTGGTGCACATCTCGCAGCGCATGCATATGGAGACACACTTGTTGCACAGCGTACGTAATATCCGGACGTGTGATTGTCAGGTATTGCAGCGCGCCGGCGAGGCTCCGGTAAGAGGTCACGTCGTCTAGGGGCTTGCCGTCGGCCGCGAAGACCTTGCCCTTCGTGTCCGCCGAGTGGCGACGGGCTTGCAATTCGCCATCCCAACAAGCGAGGAGGTCCGCAAGATACTGGGCTTGGGAGAGGAAGAAGCCGCGTCCGTCGAATGCCGATGCCGAGGAAGTGGTGTACCGGACCGGAGTCCTTGACGGTGAAAGCGTCGTGGAGCCGTCGGCGATGATGTGTCGAAGTGCATTCGATGAAGCCGAGAGGATCATGTCGCCGACGAGAGGAGGTACGCAGTCGGCGCTTGCCCGGTTGTACGAAGAGGGACGTCGCCCTCGACCGCATAAAGCCTGTGGATGCGCGTGCTCGCTGTCGGGTTGAACCACGCCATGAGCTTACCGTAGGCCGTAGGAGCGAGACAAGAGCGATCATGCCGGGCCGCGCGCAGGTCGACGAAGCCGGTTGGTACGTGAGACGCGTTCCTAGAGATGGCCGTGGAGGAATGCGTTGGAGACGTCGAGCTGATGTGCCGGCCAGTTGTTGGTGGCGACGAGGGTGAGGACGGTGCGTATGGTGGCCGGCTTGATCACGGGCGAGAAGGTCTCCCTAAAGTCGATGTCGGGGCGTTGATGAAACCCACGAACGACCCATCGAGCCTTGTAGCGCTCAAGGGTGCCATCGGGGTTCAATTTGTGCTTGAACACCCATTTGCCTATGATGACTCGCGCTCCTGGAGGACGAGGCATGAGGGTCCAGGTTCTATTGGCCTGCAACGCATTAAATTCATGTTTCATTGCAACATACCAGTGAGGATCTTTGATGGCAGTGCGCACACTCCAAGGGATCAGCGAGATGGTCTTCGTTGTCGCCAATGCATACTTCGGGTTGGGTTTGTAAATCCCAGCCCTTGTTCGAGTGACCATCGAATGGCCTGGTGGCGCGGCGGCAGGCGACGCAGTGCTGGACGAGGGCGGCGTCGTTGTGGGCGCCGTGGCTGTGGATCCAACAGAACCTGGTGGCGTGGATGGAGCATCGGCGGCGGTCACGGCAGGTGCACGCCCCAGACACGCAGATCGTGCGCGGGTGGGGTGAGATGTCAACTCGTTGGCGAGGCTCGGGGTAGGGGGCGCCGGTGGCATTGTACGCGACGCGTCGTCGACGATGTCGCTCGTCGGTGAGTGCACAACAGGCTGCAGGTCGGCGTCGTGGTGGATGTCGTCGTGGAAGGGGAAGACATCCTCGTCGAAAACGACGTGCCGGGACGTGATGACGCGGCCGGTGGCGATGTTGTAGCATCGGTAACCGCGGTGGTCCGCAAGGTAGCCGATGAACACGCACGACGTGGAGCGCAGCGCGAGTTTGTGCGGGGATGTGGCGATCATGTTGGGGAAGCACCGGCACCCGAAGACTCGAAGTGCGTCGTAGTTGGGCGCCACACCGAACAGCATGGCATACGGCGTTGTGGAGACAGTGGCGCAACATGGTCGACGGTTGATCAGGTACGTGGCCGTCGCGAGAGCTTCAGCCTAGAACGCCAGTGGAGCTGCACTGTGGATTAGCATTATACGCAAACAATCGTTAACAGTGCGAAGAATCCTCTCAGCTTTCCCGTTTCGCTTTGAAGTATATGGGCAAGAAAGGCGGAGCTGAATGCCAAGCGAGGAGAGAAGGAGACGCATGGCAGTGGAGTCATACTCCCGGCCATTGTCAGTTTGGAAAGCAAGTATGGGGAGGTTGAACTGGGTATGAACGTAAGCGATGAAAGCTCGTATGGTGTGAAAAACGTCAGACTTGTTTCGAAGAGGGATGGTCCAAAGGTAATGAGTATAGTCATCAAGAAAAACGACATAGTACTTATAACCAGAATGGCTAAAAACAAGAGACGTCCAAACATCTGAGTGAACAAGTTGAAAAGGAAAATATGACTGTGATGTAGATTCAGTAAAGGGTAAACATGTATGCTTGCCTAAACGGCAGGAAGAGCATGAGTGTGCATCAGCTTTATTACATTGGAAAGAAAAAGACTGTAAAATCTGAGAAGTGGTTTGGTGTCCCGGGTGACCCAGTCGCTGATGCCACAAGGATGCCGCCGATGATGCACTGAAGGCGCGATGTTGTGAAGATCGGAGAGGGTAGAGATCGCCATGGCTCTCACATCGGAGCATCTCCACCCTGGAAGGAAGAGCCTTGATAGAAAAACCAGAGGGGTCAAATTCAACCGAAACGTTATTATCACGAGTAAGACGGCGAACTGATATCAAATTTTTAATGAGTGATGGAGAAACGAGTACATCATTCAAACGAAGAGGGGAAGTGGCAGTAGGAATGACTGTTTGTGCTCGGTGTGTGACAGGCAACCGAGCACCATTGCCTACTGTGATTGAGGAAGAGGAAGATTGAAGAGCAGTTTTGGGAAAGTTACCAGGGGAGGACGACATATGCGACGTCGCGCCGGTGTCGAAGTACCAGTCGGATGTGCTCGTCGGTTGATGGGGAACGCCGGCGGATTGCAGTGCCGCGTAGAGAGCACCGGTGTCGAAGACGCCGTCGGGTGCAGGAGCTTGCTGGTGGTATGCCGTCATCGCCTGATGCGGCTGGAACGGTGGATGGGATCCCAGAACGCCAGCGCCGGGGGCTCGGAAGGGCATGGGCCAGGCCTGCACCATGCCCTGCCAAGGGTTGTGACCGGCAGCCCATTGGCCGGACTGATTTGTGGAGGCGTTGGAGTTGTTGGAGCGAGAGCCGCCGCCGCCACCGTTGCCGTTGGTGTTGCCGTTTCCTCGACCGCGACGGTGATCGCGGTTGTTGGAGCGGGAGTAGTTGCCGCTGTTGTTGGAGCGGTTGTCGCGGCGAGGCTCGCCGGAGGAAGAGGAGCCATCCTTGGTGCCGGTGGACGCCGAGGAGTTGCCGCTGCCAGGTTGGTCACCATGGGTCGCGCCCAAAGCTTGTGTGGCTTCGGCGGCGGCGTCATGTTGAATGCTGACCACCTCAAGCATGAGGAAGGAGTGAGCGCTCATGAAGGTGTGCGGCGGGAACTTAGCTGTGATCACCGGCTTGACGTAGCGGAACTTCGGATTGAGCCCACGAAGAAGGTTGAGCACTTGACTGGGCTCGGAGACGGGGTGGCCGATGTCGGCGAGTTGATCGGCAAGCCGCTTCAGCTTGGTGCAGTAGTCGTTGATCAACATGTCGCCTTGCTGCAGGGAGCGCAGCTCGGCTTCGAGGTACACCGCGTGCTGGAGTTCGTTGTCCTGGAAGAGTGACGCGATGGCGCTCCACAGAGAGAAGGCGTCGGTGCGGTCGCGACGGATGATGTCGAAGACGCCTTTTGACACCGTGGTGAGGATCCAGTTGGCGACGCAGGAGTCCACCATGCGCCACTCGCCATCGCGATCCGCAGAGGGAGTCAGGGAACGGACATGGCCGGTTAAGCCGAACTTGCCGAGCGTGGAGTTGAAGAAGCAACGCCACTGCCCGTAGTTGCCCTCTTCCAGATCGAGGACAACCGGAACGTGATGGCGGATGGAGATGCCTTGAATGGCAGAAGCAGCTGCTGGGGCGACGAACTCGTCGTCAGAGGAGGAAGAGTCAGAGTGGACAGAAGAGTTCGCCATTGGTGCGGAAGAGCGAGCAGCAGAATTTCTGGAGGATCAAAGAAGCTGATACCATGTAGAGAGGAAGTGACCAACTGGATGGATTGTATTGATCGACAGTGGTGTACATATATATGTTACAATGGTGGCCTTCGGCCACTGCGATACAGGCGAGCGGATGCGCGCACTACGCGGGAGCGTGGGCGCCGTGAAGACCGGGTGCGCAGGCGAACGCGCTAGTGCGCGGCGTGGACGCGATAAGCGCGGGATGTTGGCGTCGCTGAAGACTCGGTGAACTCTAGCTGTTGGTTGAACCGATCCGCTGACACCGGCCGTAAACTCATGGATGGCCATGATGACGATGACCCTGGGGGGTTGTTCAAAAACTTGGCCTTGCTGAATCTTAATAGCTTATTATCACAGTAATCATGGTGTCCTTGCTACGCTACGGTCGTCCTCAAGCAGTAGACACTGGGCATCGTCAGCAGTTGGTTACCTAGTCCAGGATCTGATGTTACGTAGCAGATGTTGTAGAATAGGCTTTGTATTGCTACCGGTTCCTGCAGGTTATCAGTGCCATCATTCCTAATCTATCATGGTTCACATCATGAAATTATTAAGCTGTGGCTTTCGACAGTGACCTGACCCGTGAGCAATGGATCCGATCACTAGTACCATACCACGGCAATGCCTTTGCTTACGTACGTCTTGACATGTGAAGCTCACTTTTTTGTTTCTCTTTTTCCATTTTCGTGAAGGACTAATCCATGAGCTCAAATTGACTCGTGGACGCGTCTCTGCACTGTACTAGGAGAGTCACCTTATGGCACGCTTGCTGGTCTTGATAATCCGATCGACAGTCTGTCAGGGTTGGACCACATACGACCTCCTTATGGTACACCCTACAGATGCTGCGTATCAGCACTGCATGTGGGCCCTGGCAATCCCCAGGTCGGATACTGCCTGTGTGAATGAACTGATTCGCCTCTCTTCCCAGAACTGGAGGCTGTGATCCCTGGCTTCCTGTTCACTCAGTCAGCTCACACATCTCCAGTTCCTGATTCAAAGTTCACACAGTTCTTGCATCTTAATCACCTACAGTGCCCGCTGGACGGCTGCTGGAGCCCCTTGATGCTTGATCTGCAGCCTGTGCTCAAGAACAGTATCAAGACTAGTACTCATGACAAACACGCACGCACGCACACTGTTGTTCCTGCACTTCTGCTAGTTGCTGCTACTGCGTTTTTCTCAAGCTGTCTTGCTCTGTAGCGTCATCAGTCGATCAGTGTGTGTGGAACCGGTGAGTGGTCACTGTCGAGGTGAGCAGACAGCAGTCGCCATTAAGAGGAACGGTCCCTCTCTATCTAACCAGCTGTGCCCTGTGAATGGCAGGCAATAGCTGAGTTTAACAGATGATAATCTACTAGGCGCGTCACGCTGATTCTCGCCCTGTTCGGGTTTGGGCTTGTTTGTTATGAGCAGTACTTTTTCAGCCAACGAATAATATTTTTCTCTCACACCAAATCAGCCCACAGTACTTTCAGCCATGGCTTATCAGCCAAACAAGCTCAAACGAACAGTGTGTCTATTGTATTTTTTTCAGACAGGCAGGACAGGGTGTAAGTGTAAGCCATCTATGAGAGGTCATCATTGGCGCGCGTGTTTAAAATTTGTCGCTCGACAGCTCGAGACGGTTAGAGCCCTGTTCGCTTGGCTAATAAGCTATGACTGAAAGCACTGTTGGCTGATTTGTTGTGAGAGAAAAATAATATTTATTGGCTAAAAAAGTACAGCTTATAAGCCAAGCGAACATGACGTAGTTCACCTGTAGAAAAAGCTGCAGAAGTCAGAACAGTAACTGTGGATTGTCGTCAGATTTTTCTAATGCAACGGCTAACAAAGTTGACAGCCATCAGGGCCATACCTGATTTGTAGAGCTCACTTGCGCTGAATCCCTCGACCCTTGTGAATGTGATGACTGATGAAGGCATGAGCTGGGTCTCGCTTTGCCGACAAACTGGAAACAAGTACTAGCTCTCTGTACGTGCAACCGATTTGACAGCTCCTATGGGCAGCATTAAAATTGTATATTTATATAGTATACTCCGAGACAAATGTGCCCGTATCATTTCGATGTGCCAACTCTAAACATTCATGAAAATGTTTTAAAAGGCAAAGCTACCGATGTACCTACCGTAGAAAACACTCGTGCTATCTCCTAATTGAAGGGAATAAGGAAAAGAAGCCGGACCTCAAGTCCCCAAGTGGCCAAGTATTCGTCATTGGCACCAAGGGACGTTGATCCATCACCTCACCAACTTACCTTTACCATTATTATTAGGCTCTCCTTTTATTGCACTATAATAAGATTAGCCCCACTGATTTTTCATTTAGCACTAAAGTACTGTACCACATCTTTGGCTGGTGTTGAACCGCTCAAGTACCCAAAGTATTTTTTTTAATAAGGTCCGGCACCCAAATTTGAGATTTGGTCTACAAGTTTAGGCCATTGTTTGGATGCTAATGCTAAGGCCAGTCTTTGTTAGGCTATTAACTGATTAAAAAGAGCCAATGGATCGAAAAAGAGCAAAAATGCCCAACCCACCTACCCCCACACGCGTATAAAAAGAGTAAAAGAGACATTTACCTGAAACCGTAGTTGCTCCGTTCCAAATTATAAGACGTTTTGACTTTTCTATACTTTTATTATATATCTAGATATAGTGCATATCTAAATACATATCAAAATCTATATATGTAACTACAAAATCAAAACATCTTAAATTTTGGAATGGAAGGAGTGTTGTATATTAGCTCATATATTCAAAGTGGTATGTGTAACTTTAGACTGAGTTAACTTTAGCCATCAGCCAGACAGCAATTAGGATATCTTTGAAATGCAGGATTATAGGAATACAGAAATAAGAAAAATGTAGGAATAGAATACCCTAATATCTTGAAATATATATTAATTGGGAAAACACAAAAGTTCCTAATGTTTGGATGAAGCGTAGAAAAACTATAAAAATTCAGTGAGAGAGCATGACACGAAGGCTTTTCATGAGATTCGACCTCTTGATAAAATTCCTCCGATATTTTCTATAAAACAAGCTATTTCGAAGAGATTTCATAAGATTTGTAGGAACCTAATCCTCGTATGAAAATTTCCCTATAAGATGTCATCCAAACGGGCCTCCTCCTTAGTCTCAGGATCACGAACTAGCAGGTCCCTTGAGGCAAAAACACCTGGAGCAGCCCTTACCGCAAACTATAATTTAATTATAATAAAGAGAAATAAATAAATAAATAATAACGTAGATACACACACACAAAAAATGCTTGGCTCAACATAGCAAGCAAGACGAAGAAGACGACTCTGCAGCCACACGGGGCATCGTGATGGGGACATCTAATCAGGTTGAGATTCTAGGTTACATGTTCGTTGGCAATTGAATATCATAAGAATAAATGAATTTGTGCCGAATTCGATCGCCCAGCAGCAACCACTGTTTATGGAAGAAAAAAAAAATGCTCTCCATTCCCACCCGAATCAGTGAGCAGCATTGGCGCTCTCTTAATTTTATAGCAAGAGATGATCGCTCGGCGCGTCGCTGTCAAGCAGTACTAGTGACCTCTCATCATTAACCCTCGGTCATGGCCTTATGGCGGACGGAAGGCGCATATATAAGCGCCTCCTCCTCACCATATGCGGATTTAAATAACCAACCAACAGAGCACACACCAGACCAAAAACGAGACGCCAGATCAAAGGCCACACCAAATCCTCCTCCCCAGCACAGCAGCGGAGGCCGCGGCAGCAGGCACCACACCACGAGCGCAGCCGCGGAGGCCGGAGACGTCGGCGACGCGCGCGCGGTCCCACACCCCGTCGCCGGCGGCGGGCGAGGGACTCGGCCGGAGTGGGAGAGTCCGTCGCCGTGGAGCGGCGGCCGGAGCGCCCCGCCTGTGGCCAATGTCGGTGGAGAGAGGCCCGCCAGCGGTAAGGTCCCTATCCCGAGCGGTGGCGGTTGGTGGGAACTGTGCGCGGTACAGTTGATAAACTTCTAGCTTTCCTGTGAGGGATGGGTGCGCTTTTCCCGTGCGTGCGTAGTACGGTTGCTGAACTTCATCCATGGGTGGGTTTTTGTGGCCGAATGTTTTCCATCGATTGTCTTGTGGTAGAGTTAGTAGAATAGTAGGTGTTTTTAGGATTATGATTGGATTGGACGGAACAGGGGCTCGGTTTCGTTCAAATTTGAACTGCGGAGCCTGCACTGAAGCTGCTTGATTCACGCCTGTTCCGACGGTTTTTGCAGAAAGCGCCGAGGGTACGGGGCTGATTGGAGCTGTGGCGCGTACGGGAGATGCCAGTGGCTCTGGTATTAGAGACTGAAGTTCTGCGAACGCGTGTTGCTGCTGTGGTGTTTTAGCAGCTGTGTTGAGTGGTTGGGAGCCATGGAGTCACGGATGGATCGGTACGAGGTTATGGAGCAGATTGGTCGCGGCGCCTTTGGTGCTGCCATCCTCGTCAACCACAAGACAGAGAAAAAGAAGTATGATGCCTTGGTTCAGTTTAATTACTGAGTCTGTTTCCCTGTGAATTTGCCTAGTCGACAGCTGTTTGCTTTGCTACTGCAGGTATGTGTTGAAGAAAATACGTCTTGCAAGGCAGACAGAGCGATGCCGCAAGTCTGCTCACCAAGAGGTCAACATAATTTTTCATGCGTTTTTTTTTTTCATTTGTCTGTTGTTAGTTTGCACCGTCTTTGCTGAATTGACAGAGGAAATGGAAATTGTAGATGGCTCTCATTGCTCGTTTGCAACATCCTTACATCGTTGAGTTCAAGGAGGCATGGGTTGAGAAGGTTGGTTCTTCAGGAACATGCTCCTGTATTTGCCTTTTATTTGGTTCCATCCTCTGTTACCTCAACGCATGAGTTTTGATAGGGCTGCTATGTTTGCATTGTGACGGGATACTGTGAAGGTGGCGATATGTGAGTGCCATGTGCTTGTTTGAACTAGCTATTCTACTGCCTTTGCGATGACTCTTTTTGTCTAATTATGTTCCTCTTTGGCAGGGCTGAATTGATGAAAAAAGCGAATGGGACATACTTCCCAGAGGAGGTTGCTATAATTTTTCAGTTCCTTCTTTGCACGTATCAAGAAAACAATTTGGAAATATGTGCTAACTGTTTCTTAGTGACCTACAGAAACTACTGAAATGGTTTGTGCAATTGGCATTAGCTGTTGACTACTTGCATTCAAACTTTGTTTTGCATCGAGATCTCAAGGTAAGTGACAAAGAATAGAGATGCTGTCAGTTTAAGAAGCAGGATTGAGTGTTGACCTCTTTCCTTTTTTTGGCAGTGCTCAAACATATTTCTTACCAAAGAACAGGATATTCGTCTTGGTTAGTTTCCCATGCTATTTCAAATATAATAACTCTACATGTTTTGCAATGCTTCATTTCTGTGGTTTTAATATCTCATTTCACTTGCAGGAGATTTTGGCCTGGCCAAGACTTTAAAAGCTGATGATTTGGCCTCTTCGGTAGTCTTTTTATCTTATTTCCTTTGTTTCTTGTTTCAACACTTGTCCTTCATTTCTGTTTGTTTCTATTCTAAAGTCCTAATGAAAACTTGAACCACATGTTTGACTAATCCTTGTCTGTTTTTCTGCTTTCATTATGTTAGCTGCCTTGTCTGTTCTCAGAATCTTATTTTCTATAATGATGCTTCTTAGGTTGTGGGAACACCAAATTACATGTGCCCAGAGTTGCTTGCAGACATTCCTTACGGATTCAAGTCAGATATATGGTCTCTTGGTAATAATTTCTTACATATAAAGAAATGTTTAAATATATTAAATCAGATGCCTCTTTTAACTGGTGTCTTTGCAGGATGTTGTATGTATGAGATGGCTGCTCATCGACCTGCTTTCAAGGCTTTTGTGAGTTCTTATTTGGCTTATATTCCTCGCATCAGTACCATTATTTAACACCAGTTTCTATACAGAGATGATTTGAATATTTTGTCTGCTAGTGGATGCTGTCAATTTGTGTTCAGGTCCCATCTTTGAACCACATCCTTCTTTCCATAGATACATGGGTGCGAGTGTAACAAACCACTAACCAAGCCGTGAATTCGGCATGTAATCTGACCGTTTTCTACCAATTAATGAAATAACACGCAGCTCTCACGCATGTTTGAGAAAAAAAATCACATCCTTTTATAACTTATTAACGTGTAAGCCAATCAACTAGGAAAATGAGCATGTGTGTCATACACAGATGTATAGAAAAGATGACATGCCAATTGATGCAGGAAGTCCCTAAGCTGCCTACTGGAAGGATCAGAGTGATTAGAGTCCATCGAAATTAAGGTATTAGCTAAGCATGCTGCTATTGAAAATGAAAGATAAGCTAGAACTAAGCCTTAGTAGGGAAGAGTGACTGAGCATCTTCCATTGAGGGGTTGTGGCATTAACATCTATGCCGCTTTCAGTTCTTCTATCACTTTCATTTTATCAGTCGCCAAAAAAGGCCATTGACCTCTTCAGCCTGTGGCTCTGGCTTTTGCTTGGCGTTTGTCACCCTCAGACCTTCTCTCTCTCTCTCTCTCTGCCTACTTGGTTCCCCTCTTTATGTATTTGCGAATGCACATTACATGGGCTGCTATGTGAAGCATTATATAAGACAAGGATAAGTTTATCTTTCAGGTTCATAACATATTGGATCAAAGTTCTTCATGATCCATCCAGGAATTTATTCCTGACTTCTGTGAGTGATTGAAAGTTTATGTCTCATGGCTTCCAAAATGTATGCAAGAGGTCAGAGTTTGAGTGCTTTGCATTTAAACTAATACATGTTAGAGCATGAAATTAGATGGAAGTTTTGAATAAAAAATGGTGTATATACCAGTTCCTTTCGACTGCACTTTATCAAATTGCTGTTGTGCCTCAGTTTCATCTCATCTCTCAGCCTTTTCGTATTTTACTATGTGGTGTTATTAATTTCAAAACTATAGAAGTTGAGGTAAGCTTAAGATTACTCCATGTTTCTTTCAGGATATGGCTGGACTGATAAGTAAGATAAATCGCTCCTCCATTGGCCCTTTGCCTACTTGCTATTCTTCATCTATGTAAGTACACCTGAACTGTACATTTGGCAATGAAATTGGTCATATATAAAAGTTTTCCATCCATCTTTCTTGTTTGAACATGAATTCAAGGTCATAGCAGTTTCTCTAATGTTTGGAAACATTATCCAGTGTATGGCTAGCTAATGATCCCATTTTACTGTTGAATGCAGGAAAACACTTATCAAAAGCATGTTGAGGAAGAGTCCTGAACATCGGCCTACTGTAAGCTACAATGCAATAGATACCTCCCCTGCAGCTGCAATACTTGTTTGCCACTCACATTTATAAGATTCTAAGAGTATTTGTTACATTTTTGTTAACAGGCATCCGAGATTATAAAAAATCCATACCTGCAACCTTATGTAAATCAGTACCGTCCATTTGCTGATATATTACATCCTGGTCGATCACCAGAGAAACCTGTCACCAATTCACGGAGCAGTCAGAGAAGTATGTCTGGGAGTCAGTGTAGTAGCATTTCTGGAACTGGCAGTGATATGGATAGTATACAATCAAGTGAAATAAATACGTCAGGACTAGCTTCAAGTTCCAACAACACTATTGAGACTGAGGGTGCTGAAACTACTGATCTTCAGAGCCATAAAGACACTGCCTGTCCTGAACTCGAGAGACAAGATTCATCAAAATCCGTACAAGATAATCATCATCCCAGACATGAGAATAAGCAGCCAAAGATAATTAAGAAGATACTGACAACTCTAAGAGAGGAGAGCAAGTTTAGGGAAAGCAATTCTCCTGTGAGAGCTAGCCGTGTAAAGCTAAATTCACCTAGCAATAGAGAACGCTCATCTGACGACTCAAAGCAAAGTGATATTTCCTCCAGTTCAAGATCTAGTGAAGTTATGTCACATGAATCAGCAAATGCAAGCTGTGAACCTGTGAAACGAGGACACACATCTCCTCCCTTGAAGCATTTGGTAAGGATAAATGGTTTTCTTGTGCTAAAAGCCTTAAATTCACTTCTCTGTGTTTGCTAATTCTTTTCTGGTTCCATCTTGCAGTCACCAATTGTTGAGCATTCTCCGAAGGTTAAAATTAAAGTAGATGAGCTGCTACATCCACACCCTGCCAAGCAGGTTGGAGAATCTGTTGATGCAGCTGCAGGGAAGGTTAAGAACAGAACACCGCCCATTTTTATTAGATGCACCAGTATTCCTGCTCGGAGGCAAGGAGTAGCAAGTCCAAGCCGTCAACACACTGGGGTAAAGCGAGCTCACAATAAGGTCATGGCAGAGCATCCAAGGAGTCCTTGTCGGCCTACCCATAGTCCAAGCAATGCTCTTGTGGAACTTCCAAGTGTTCCAATTGTTCCTCCAAGTCATCTGGAAGATCTTCAGAGAAAAACAGGCAATTCACGAGCAAAATCTGCTCCACCTAGGGCTTTAGCAACCAAGGAAGACAGCAGTGCTTGCTCCAGTTCTACGATGGGTTATGCTGAAAATACCAACCAGTCTGAACCGTCTGAACCTGACTCGCCAACCTATTTGGTCCCATCCTGCAAATGTTTGATACCTGACACTATCATACAAAAGCATGACATAAAAAGTAAAGCAAGTTCAGAGGTCAACACAACCAATTGTGAGAAGAAAATTACTAGTAATGGTGCTATTAGTCTAAGCGCAGCCATGGTGCAATCTTCTGATATTACTGAACAAGAGATTATTTGCAAGGATGGAATGCCCTCCAGTGAAGTGGGTCAGTGCAGTGACGCAGTTACTGTGCCAAGTGATGAAGACAAGTTCACAGTGCAGGAACTGCTTTCATCAGTACCAGATCTTTCTTCCTTTGTCCCAACAACAGCGATGAACACTGAACCAGGCAGAGGATCCACTCCCACTCAGTCATCAGAGAAACCATCAGGTCCTCATTTAAACCCTCCTCCAGTTGAGGACATTATACATGTCATAAGCCACAGCAGTTTCCGTGTCAATGATGAGCAGGCAGTAAAAGAAACTGGATCAGAGAGCATTGATGTTGACAAGCGTCTTAACATGGTAAGAGAAGAGATAGGTGTAAGAAGTATCGAGCCAAATCTGATACCTTCTGGACCTATAGATTCTGCTACAGTGAATCCAAATGTAGCAGAAGCTAATACTACCTTTCAGAAATCAGCCAGTACAGATGCGATAAAATTGCCCACCATACCGGAAGGAAATTTTAGTACTCTGGAGACAAACAATGGGTTTAAGCAGGAAGCAGCTCCGGCTAAGGAAATACTAGATGTGACATCCTTCAGGCAGCGAGCTGAGGCTCTCGAAGGGCTCTTAGAGCTTTCTGCAGAGTTACTGGAACACAGTAGGCTGGAGGAGCTTGCGATTGTTCTAAAGCCATTTGGGAAGGCCAAGGTGTCCCCTCGAGAAACAGCAATATGGTTGGCTAAAAGTTTCAAAGGCATGATGAATGACGAAGCAAGCCGCAGTTCAACGTGAGTGCACATAGCCTCTGCGCCACCTTTTTTGTTTTGGTTGATTTCTGTTTGTGCTCTGAATATGCAATGGTTGTCTTGTCCATATTTGGCTTCTTGGTATCGTGTGTCCCCTGTTTCCATTTCGATAGTTGTTCATTCTTTACAGCACATGTTGTAAATAGCCCAGATTTGTGAACAGAAAATAAGACATGCCAGAAATGGTGTTAAAATTTACACGATTGAAGTAATAGACAGACTAATTTGATCAATTATTGTTTTGCCCGCGTTCTCTTCTGAAACTATCCGAATTCTACCAAGAAAATGTACAAATTTGTGTTTTTGCATTTGTTGTCAGTACCGTAGGCGCAAAATTAGTGAACGGTTTGCGCCGAACGTACCATGGGTATGAAAATCGCTTTCCGCACACCCGATGGTACTCCTAGTTAATGTATGTCAAGTGGAAGCTCGTTTCGGTTCGTTAGGAGATAGTGTTAGTCTCGGCACAAGATAGGTAAACAGTTTGTGCCGAACGTGCCATAGGTTCGGATAGAAATTGTTTTGGAGATAGGTGCTTTGGGCACACCCGATCCTACTCATAAGTGATGTATGTCAAGTGGAAGCAAATTTCGATCAATTTGGAGATAGTGTTAGTCTCAACACAAGATAGGTGCACGGTTTACGTCGAATGTACCATAGGCTAAAAAATCATTGTGGACGCGCCCGATTGTACTCCTACATGACGTGGGTCAAGTGTAAACTTGTTTCGGTCCATTAGGAGATAGTGTTAATCTCGACGCAAGATACGTGCACGGTTAATGCCGAACGTATCGTAGTCTAAGAAATTATTTTGGGCGCACCTGATTGTACTCCTAGGTGACGTGGATCAAGCGGAAGCTCATTTTGATCTGTTTGTAGATAGTTTTAATCTCGGCGCAAGATAGGTGCACAATTTGTGCAAAACGTACCATGAGTATGGAAATCGCTTTGGGCACACCCGATGGTACCCCTAGGTAATGTATGTCAAGTGAAAACTCGTTTCGGTCTGTTAGGAGATAGTGTTAGTCTCGGCACAAGATAGGTGCACGGTTCATGCTGAACGTACCATAGGCTTGGATATCATTTTAGACAAATCCGATGGTACTCCTATGTGACGTGGATCAAGTGGAAGCTCGTTTCAGTCCATTTACAGATAGTGTTAATCTCATCGCAAGATAGGTGCACGGTTTGGGCCAAATTTACTACGGGCATAGAAATCATTTTGGGCCGATGGTACTTGTAGGTGACGTGGGTCAAGGGAAAACTCGTTTCGGTCTGTTTGGAGATAGTGTTAATCTAGACGCAAGATAGATGTACGGTTTGCGACGAACGTACCATAGGCTCAGAAATCATTTTGGACTCACCCAATGGTACTCCTAAGTGACGTGGATAAAGCGGAAGCTCGTTTCAACTTGTTTATAGGTAGTTTTAAATCTCGGCACAAGATAGGTGCACGGTTTACGCCGAATATACCACAGGCTTATAAATCGCTTTGGACGCGTCCGATGGAACTCCTACGTGATGTGGGTCAAGTGGAATCTCGTTTCGGTCCATTTGAAGATAGTGTTAATCTTGACACAAGATAGGTGCACGGTTAGTGCCGAACATATCATATGCTCAAAAATCATTTTGGACGCACCTGATTGTACTCCTAGGTGACGTGGATCAAGCTGATGCTCATTTCGATCCGTTTGGGGATAGTTTTAATATCGGTGCAAGATAGGTGTACGGTTTACGCCGACCGTATCATAGGCTCGGATATCATTTTGTACGTATCCGATGGTACTCCTAGGTGACGTGGGTCAAGCGGAAGCTCTTTTTAGTCCATTTGGAGATAGTGCTAATCTCATTACAAGATAGGTGCACAGTTTGTGTCGAATGTACCACGGTATGGAAATTATTTTGGACACATCCGATGGTACTTGTTGGTGACGTGGGTCAAGTGGAAGCTCGTTTCGGTCCATTTAGAGATAGTTTTAATTTTGGCGCAAAAGAGGTGCACGGTTTGCGACGAACGTATCATAGGCTCAGAAATCGTTTTGGACGCACCCAATGGTACTTCTAGGTGACGTGGATCAAGCGGAAGCTCGTTTCGTGCACGGTTTAGGCCTAATGTACCACATGGAAATTATTTTAGGCACACCTGATGCTACTCCAAGGTGATATGGGTCAAGTGAAAGCTTGTTTCGGTCCGTTGGGAGACAGTGTTAATCTCGACGCAAGATAGATGCACGGTTTGCGCCGAACATACCATGGTCTTGGAAATCGCTTTGGGCACACCCGATGGTACTCCTAGCCTCCTAGGTAATGCATGTCCAGTGGAAGCTCGTTTCGGTTTGTTAGGAGATAGTGTTAGTCTCGGCACAAGATAGGTGCACGGTTTATGCCGAACGTACCATAGGCTCGGATAGAAATTGTTTTGGAGATAGGTGCTTTGGGCACACCCGATGCTACTCATAGGTGATGTATGTCAAGTGGAAGCAAATTTCGATCAATTTGGAGATAGTGTTAGTCACAACACAAGATAGGTGCACGGTTTACGTCGAATGTACCATAGGCTAAAAAATCACTGTGGACGCGTCCGATGGTACTTCTACATGACGTGGGTCAAGTGGAAACTCGTTTTGGTCTATTAGTAGATAGTGTTAATCTCGACGTAAGATAGGTGCACGGTAAATGCCGAACGTATCGTAGTCTAAGAAATTATTTTGGGCGCACCTGATTGTACTCCTAGGTGACGTGGATCAAGCGGAAGCTCATTTCGATCTGTTTGGAGATAGTTTTAATCTCGGCGCAAGATAGGTGCACTATTTGTGCAAAACGTACCATGAGCATGGAAATCGCTTTGGGCACACCCGATGGTACCCCTAGGTAATGTATGTCAAGTGAAAACTCGTTTCGGTCTGTTAGGAGATAGTGTTAGTCTCGGCACAAGATAGGTGCACGGTTCATGCTGAACGTACCATAGGCTTGGATATCATTTTAGACAAATCCGATGGTACTCCTATGTGACGTGGATCAAGTGGAAGCTCGTTTCAGTCCATTTACAGATAGTGTTAATCTCATCGCAAGATAGGTGCACGGTTTGGGCCAAATTTACTACGGGCATAGAAATCATTTTGGGCCGATGGTACTTGTAGGTGACGTGGGTCAAGGGAAAACTCGTTTCGGTCTGTTTGGAGATAGTGTTAATCTAGACGCAAGATAGATGTACGGTTTGCGACGAACGTACCATAGGCTCAGAAATCATTTTGGACTCACCCAATGGTACTCCTAAGTGACGTGGATAAAGCGGAAGCTCGTTTCAACTTGTTTATAGGTAGTTTTAAATCTCGGCACAAGATAGGTGCACGGTTTACGCCGAATATACCACAGGCTTATAAATCGCTTTGGACGCGTCCGATGGAACTCCTACGTGATGTGGGTCAAGTGGAATCTCGTTTCGGTCCATTTGAAGATAGTGTTAGTCTTGACACAAGATAGGTGCACGGTTAGTGCCGAACATATCATATGCTCAAAAATCATTTTGGACGCACCTGATTGTACTCCTAGGTGACGTGGATCAAGCTGATGCTCATTTCGATCCGTTTGGGGATAGTTTTAATATCGGTGCAAGATAGGTGTACGGTTTACGCCGACCGTATCATAGGCTCGGATATCATTTTGTACGTATCCGATGGTACTCCTAGGTGACGTGGGTCAAGCGGAAGCTCTTTTTAGTCTATTTGGAGATAGTGCTAATCTCATTACAAGATAGGTGCACAGTTTGTGTCGAATGTACCACGGTATGGAAATTATTTTGGACACATCCGATGGTACTTGTTGGTGACGTGGGTCAAGTGGAAGCTCGTTTCGGTCCATTTAGAGATAGTTTTAATTTTGGCGCAAAAGAGGTGCACGGTTTGCGACGAACGTATCATAGGCTCAGAAATCGTTTTGGACGCACCCAATGGTACTTCTAGGTGACGTGGATCAAGCGGAAGCTCGTTTCGTGCACGGTTTAGGCCTAATGTACCACATGGAAATTATTTTAGGCACACCTGATGCTACTCCAAGGTGATATGGGTCAAGTGAAAGCTTGTTTCGGTCCGTTGGGAGACAGTGTTAATCTCGACGCAAGATAGATGCACGGTTTGCGCCGAACATACCATGGTCTTGGAAATCGCTTTGGGCACACCCCGATGGTACTCCTAGCCTCCTAGGTAATGCATGTCCAGTGGAAGCTCGTTTCGGTTTGTTAGGAGATAGTGTTAGTCTCGGCACAAGATAGGTGCACGGTTTATGCCGAACGTACCATAGGCTCGGATAGAAATTGTTTTGGAGATAGGTGCTTTGGGCACACCCGATGCTACTCATAGGTGATGTATGTCAAGTGGAAGCAAATTTCGATCAATTTGGAGATAGTGTTAGTCACAACACAAGATAGGTGCACGGTTTACGTCGAATGTACCATAGGCTAAAAAATCACTGTGGACGCGTCCGATGGTACTTCTACATGACGTGGGTCAAGTGGAAACTCGTTTTGGTCTATTAGTAGATAGTGTTAATCTCGACGTAAGATAGGTGCACGGTAAATGCCGAACGTATCGTAGTCTAAGAAATTATTTTGGGCGCACCTGATTGTACTCCTAGGTGACGTGGATCAAGCGGAAGCTCATTTTGATCTGTTTGTAGATAGTTTTAATCTCGGCGCAAGATAGGTGCACAATTTGTGCAAAACGTACCATGAGTATGGAAATCGCTTTGGGCACACCCGATGGTACCCCTAGGTAATGTATGTCAAGTGAAAACTCGTTTCGGTCTGTTAGGAGATAGTGTTAGTCTCGGCACAAGATAGGTGCACGGTTCATGCTGAACGTACCATAGGCTTGGATATCATTTTAGACAAATCCGATGGTACTCCTATGTGACGTGGATCAAGTGGAAGCTCGTTTCAGTCCATTTACAGATAGTGTTAATCTCATCGCAAGATAGGTGCACGGTTTGGGCCAAATTTACTACGGGCATAGAAATCATTTTGGGCCGATGGTACTTGTAGGTGACGTGGGTCAAGGGAAAACTCGTTTCGGTCTGTTTGGAGATAGTGTTAATCTAGACGCAAGATAGATGTACGGTTTGCGACGAACGTACCATAGGCTCAGAAATCATTTTGGACTCACCCAATGGTACTCCTAAGTGACGTGGATAAAGCGGAAGCTCGTTTCAACTTGTTTATAGGTAGTTTTAAATCTCGGCACAAGATAGGTGCACGGTTTACGCCGAATATACCACAGGCTTATAAATCGCTTTGGACGCGTCCGATGGAACTCCTACGTGATGTGGGTCAAGTGGAATCTCGTTTCGGTCCATTTGAAGATAGTGTTAGTCTTGACACAAGATAGGTGCACGGTTAGTGCCGAACATATCATATGCTCAAAAATCATTTTGGACGCACCTGATTGTACTCCTAGGTGACGTGGATCAAGCTGATGCTCATTTCGATCCGTTTGGGGATAGTTTTAATATCGGTGCAAGATAGGTGTACGGTTTACGCCGACCGTATCATAGGCTCGGATATCATTTTGTACGTATCCGATGGTACTCCTAGGTGACGTGGGTCAAGCGGAAGCTCTTTTTAGTCTATTTGGAGATAGTGCTAATCTCATTACAAGATAGGTGCACAGTTTGTGTCGAATGTACCACGGTATGGAAATTATTTTGGACACATCCGATGGTACTTGTTGGTGACGTGGGTCAAGTGGAAGCTCGTTTCGGTCCATTTAGAGATAGTTTTAATTTTGGCGCAAAAGAGGTGCACGGTTTGCGACGAACGTATCATAGGCTCAGAAATCGTTTTGGACGCACCCAATGGTACTTCTAGGTGACGTGGATCAAGCGGAAGCTCGTTTCGTGCACGGTTTAGGCCTAATGTACCACATGGAAATTATTTTAGGCACACCTGATGCTACTCCAAGGTGATATGGGTCAAGTGAAAGCTTGTTTCGGTCCGTTGGGAGACAGTGTTAATCTCGACGCAAGATAGATGCACGGTTTGCGCCGAACATACCATGGTCTTGGAAATCGCTTTGGGCACACCCGATGGTACTCCTAGCCTCCTAGGTAATGCATGTCCAGTGGAAGCTCGTTTCGGTTTGTTAGGAGATAGTGTTAGTCTCGGCACAAGATAGGTGCACGGTTTATGCCGAACGTACCATAGGCTCGGATAGAAATTGTTTTGGAGATAGGTGCTTTGGGCACACCCGATGCTACTCATAGGTGATGTATGTCAAGTGGAAGCAAATTTCGATCAATTTGGAGATAGTGTTAGTCACAACACAAGATAGGTGCACGGTTTACGTCGAATGTACCATAGGCTAAAAAATCACTGTGGACGCGTCCGATTGTACTCCTACATGACGTGGGTCAAGTGTAAACTTGTTTCGGTCCATTAGGAGATAGTGTTAATCTCGACGTAAGATAGGTGCACGGTAAATGCCGAACGTATCGTAGTCTAAGAAATTATTTTGGGCGCACCTGATTGTACTCCTAGGTGACGTGGATCAAGCGGAAGCTCATTTCGATCTGTTTGGAGATAGTTTTAATCTCGGCGCAAGATAGGTGCACTATTTGTGCAAAACGTACCATGAGCATGGAAATCGCTTTGGGCACACCCGATGGTATCCCTTGGTAATGTATGTCAAGTGAAAGTTCGTTTTGGTCTTGATGGGATAAGGGGTTGTTCCTGATCTTTTGGTGAGTGTGGATAAACTTGATTTGGGGTGGATTCGACGTTGGTTGTCCGACTACAACGACCACAAGGTTGTTGTGCCTTAGCAACAGGTACACCGACTCCGATTGTGATGTTCTTGCCGTGCCAAGAACACCATGAACCTGCAAGCAACCGAGAACAAGCAAGAACAAGATGAACAAGCAAATAACTCATGGATTTAAGCCAAAGGCTGAACCTGAATCACAAGTTGGGGTCTTGAAACAAGCAAATCGGGTGGTCTAGCCGACACACGTGTTTACAAGGAAGAAGCAAAAGCTATCTTGCATCTAAACAAAACCCACCCTCATTCTGATGGCTGCTGGCTCTATTTATAAGGAGGAGAGCACAAAGGGGAGTGGAAAACCCTAATCTGGGCGTCCCTCAATGGGATGTAGTCAGTATAAGGCCCAGGCCCAAGCTGTAGGTCTGTGCGTCCTTTGGCTTGCTGTGCATAGCTTCGGTAGATTCTGATAGTAGGGTTGGACCCATGTGAAAGAGAATGACGCGCTCTTTCCAACAAGTCAAAAACCAGCTTCATTGGATCTCGTATCAAGGAGTTATGGTACTTTTGATGGAGTGTTTCCTGCTGTCTCGAAATGAGCTGAGCGCCCCATTAATGATGATTCCCACTTGTTCGGCTACTCCATCCTCATCATGGGGTCTAAACATGAGGCAATGGGGTCTTGACCAACATTCCTAAGAATAAGACAATCATCACCATGATTTAGTAGCATCCAATTCTGAGACGAGTTTGTATGAACAGCGAGGAACGACTTTACCTGATAATTAAGTTGTCGTGCTCGAGCTCTTGTCATCGGACCTTGTTGTGCAGCAGGTGTGGTTGTATCAATGGAAGGGATGTCCTCATCAGGTCTGTTAGGATATAGTGTTAGTCTTGGCACAAGATAGGTGCACGGTTTATGCTGAACGTACCATAGGCTCGGATATCATTTTAGACACACCCGATGGTACTTTTAGGTGACGTGGGTCAAGTGGAAGCTCGTTTCAGTCCATTTGCAGATAGTGTTAATCTCATCGTAAGATAGGTGCACGGTTTGGGCCGAATGTACCACGGGCATAGAAATCATTTTGGGCACACCCGGTGGTACTTGTAGGTGACGTGGGTCAAGTGGAAGCTCATTTCGGTCCGTTTGGAGATAGTGTTAATCTAGACGCAAGATAGGTGCATGGTTTGCGACGAACGTACCATAGGCTCAAAAATCATTTTGGACTCACCCAATGGTACTCCTAAGTGACGTGGATAAAGCGGAAGCTTGTTTCAACTTGTTTATAGATAGTTTTAATCTCGGCACAAGATAGGTGCATGGTTTGTGCCGAATGTACCACGGGCTTGGAAATCGCTTTGGACGCGCCCGGTGGAACTCCTACATGATGTGGGTCAAGTGGAATCTCGTTTCGGTCCATTTGGAGATAGTGTTAATTTTGACACAAGATAGGTGCACGGTTAGTGCCGAACGTATCATATGCTCAAAAATCATTTTGGACACACCTGATTATACTCCTAGGTGACGTGGATCAAGCTAATGCTCATTTCAACCCGTTTGAGGATAGTTTTAATCTCGATGCAAGATATGTGTACGGTTTGCGCCGACCGTACCATAGGCTCGGATATCATTTTGTACGCACCCGATGGTACTCCTAGGTGACGTGGGTCAAGTGGAAGCTCTTTTCAGTCCATTTGTAGATAGTGCTAATCTCATTGTAAGATAGGTGCACGGTTTGTGCCGAATATACCACGGCATGGAAATTATTTTGGGCACATCCGATGGTACTCGTTGGTGACGTGGGTCAAGTGGAAGCTCGTTTCGGTCCGTTTGGAGATAGTTTTAATTTCGGCGCAAGAGAGGTGCACGATTTGCGCCGAGCGTACCACAGGATCAGAAATCGTTTTGGACGTACCCAATGGTACTTCTAGGTGACGTGGATCAAGCGAAAGCTCGTTTCGTGCATGGTTTAGGCCTAATGTACCACACGGAAATTATTTTAGGCACACCCTATGGTACTCTAAGGTGACGTGGGTCAAGTGGAAGCTTGTTTCGGTCCGTTTGGAGACAGTGTTAATCTCAGCGCAAGATAGATGCACTGTTTGCGCTGAACGTACCACGTGCATGGAAATTATTTTGGGCACACCCGATGGTACTCCTAGGTGACGTGGATCAAGTGGAAGCTCGTTTCGGTCTGTTTGGAGATAGTGTTAATCTCAGCGCAAGATAGGTGCATGGTTTGGGACGAATGTACCACGAGCATGGAAATCATTTTAGGTAGACCCGATGCTAGTCCTAGGTGACGTGGGTCAAATAGAAGCTCGTTTTGGTCAGTTTAGAGATAGTGTTAATCTCGACGCAAGTTAGATGCATGGTTTGCGTCGAACGTACCATAGACTCCAAAATCATTTTCGACACATCCGAAGATACTCCTTGGTGATGTGGGTCAAGTGGAAGCTTGTTTTGGTCTGTTTGGAGATAGTTTTAATCTCGGCGCAAGATAGGTGCACGACTTGCGTTGAACGTATCATAGGCTCGAAAATCATTTTGAATGCACATGATGGTACTCCTAGGTGACGTGGGTCAAGTGGAAGGTCATTTCGGGAATGTTTGGAGATAGTGTTAATCTTGACGTAAAATAGGTGTACGGTTTGCGCCAAATGTACCATAGTCTTGGAAATTATTTTGGACGCACCCGATGGTACACCTTGGTGACGTGGATCAAGTGGAAGCTCGTTTCGATCCATTTAGAGATAGTGTTAATCTCAGCGCAAGATAGGTGCACGGTTTGCGTCGTACGTACTACGGGCATGGAAATCATTTAGGGCACATCTGATGGTACTCCTATGTGATGTGGGTCAAGTGGAAGCTTGTTTTGGTATGTTTGGAGATAGTGTTAATCTCGGCGCAAGATAGGTGCACAGTTTACATTGAACATACTATAGGCTCGGAAATCATTTTGGACGCACATGATTGTACTCCTAGGTGACGTGGATCAAGCGGAAGCTCGTTTCGATCTGTTTAGAGATAGTGTTAATCTCGACGCAAAATAGGTGCACGGTTTACACCGAATGTACCATAGGCTCTGAAATCACTTTGGGCTAACTCGATGGTACTCCTAGGTGACGAATGTCAAGTGGAAGCTCGTTTCAGTCTATTTGGAGATAGAGATAGTTTTAATCTCAACGCAAGATAGGTGCACAGTTTGCGCCGAATGTATCATGGGCATGGAAATCACTTTGGGCACACCCAATGCTACTCATAGGTGATGTATGTCAAGTGGAAGCAAAATTCGGTCCATTTGGAGATAGTGTGAATCTCGACACAAGATAGGGGCACAGTTTGCGTCAAATATACCATAGGCTCAAAAATCATTGTGCACACGCCTGATGGTACTCCTACGTGACGTGGGTCAAGTAAAAATTATTTGGAGATAGTGTTAATCTCGATGTAAGATAGGTGTACGGTTAGTGCCGAACGTACCATATGCTCATAAATCATTTTGGATGCACCTGATTGTACTCCTAGGTGATGTGGATCAAGCGAAAGCTCGTTTCGATATGTTTAGAGATAGTTTTAATCTCGACGCAAGATAGGTGCACGGTTTGAGCCGAATATACCATGGGCTTGGAAATCTCTTTGGGCACACCCGATGGTACTTCTAGGTGATGTATGACAAGTGGAAGCAAATTTTGGTCCATTTGAAGATAGTGTGAATCTCGACGCAAGATAGGTGCACGATTTGCGTCGAATATATCATAGGTTTAGAAATCATTTTGAACACACCTGATTGTACTCCTAGGTAACGTGGATCAAGCAGATGCTCATTTCGATCCGTTTGGGGATAATTTTAATCTCGGCGCAAGATAGGTGCACGGTTTACGTCGAACGTACCATGGACATGGAAATCACTTTAGGCACACCCGAGGATACTCCTAGGTAATGTATATTAAGTGGAAGCTCATTTCGGTCTATTAGGAGATAGTGTTAGTTTCGATAAAAGATATGTGCACGGTTTGTGCCGAACATACCATAGGCTTGGATATCATTTTGGATGTACCCGATGGTACTCCTAGGTGACGTGGGTCAAGTGGGAGCTCGTTTCGATCCGTTTGGAGATAGTGTTAATCTCAGCGCAAGATAGGTGCACGGTTTGCGCCGAATATACCACGGGCATGGAAATCATTTTGGGCACACACGATGATACTTGTAGGTGACGTGTGTTAAGTGGAAGCCTGTTTCGGTCTGTTTGAAGATAGTGTTAATCTAGGCGCAAGACAGGTGCATGATTTTCGCCGAACATACCATAAGCTCAGAAATTGTTTGGACGCGCCCAAGGTGCACGTGATCAAGCGGAAGCTCGTTTCGATCCGTTTAGAGATAGTTTTAATCTCAGCGTAAGATAGGTGCACGGTTTGCGTGGACTTTCACTCCTGTCACTCGAGACAAAATTATTTTCGTCCCTTTTGGCTTTATTTTGGGACTTGGTACAGGGCAAAGGTTCAGGTTCCAGCTTGGAGATTGTCATTGGAATTGGATGGGCCAGTGAGCCAACTGCCAACTAGGGGTCTCATGCCCACTGCCAAACCATGCGTCCAGCCAAGAAATTCCATCGAATTTGTGGTCAAGACAGCTAATCGTTCTGGACCTTTGGTGGAGGATAGCAGACTCAACATGGGACCAACCCCAGCACGGGTGCTGGGGAACATGCTTCTGCTTTGTGGTGAGGGGACTGTTCAACTTTTGCACCCACCTTTGGTGATTTTTAGGATCCTCGTGTATTCACCTTTTTTACTAAGTAATAACTACCCAAATAAGCTTCTCTATCTTTTTTGCAAGAAAAATAGATTGCACGATATGGGCATATTCATGTCCGGTTTTGTGCTGATACGGCAGATAATTCGTACTCACGAAATATATGCATTTCAACATTTAGAATTACCTGCATCCACATGTACATTTTTTTGGGGAGAATCCACATGTACATCTATAGCTACACAAGTGATAAATGCAAATATCTTATTAAATATTAATAAATTCTACACCTACATATCCTCCAAATTGATATTAAATCAAATTAGAACTTTGCAAGCCCCAGCGTGTGCAGTCCAGCGTAGCTCGGTCTGCACGCAACACCTTCTTCCTCGCTCGCGTCTTCTCCGTCACCGGCGCCGCCCCCTGCCACCTCATCGCCCCAGCCGGCTCCCGATCTGGCTCGCTGCCCTCGCCCCCGCCTCCACCACCTCCGACTGCCCCGGCGCCCACCGAGCTCTGCGGCCTTGGGGTCACCGGAGTTGGGGTCGCCGGATGAGAGAGAGAGAGAGAGAGAGAGAGAGAGAGAGAGAGAGAGAGGGGAGGTGGAAGAGAGCAGGGGCGTGCGGGCGTGAGCGGTTGGGGGCGGAGGGAGTTGGAGCCGTAGCGAAATCAACGGTGGATACCGGTGCGCACGCTGAGACGTTTGTGCGTGCGTGCTCGGAATCTAGTATTTGGGATCAAATTAATTAATATCCATATCATCTCAGGATCCATCCATATTAATAACAATTTCCTTCTATAAAATGCATATGCAATAATGCAACTACAACCGGATTTACACGTCTCCGATCCAGCAGTTTTTGTTTTCTCACATGAACCCGATACTCGCTACTAAGAGTTCTTTAAATAAAACATTGACTATGAAAAGAAAAGGCACCGACCAAGATCGCTTAAACTCCCAAAACATCCGATACTGTAGCACCCGGTTTTAAGAACAAAATCAGATACACACCATATGTGAGTCCATAAAGTCAAATCTCACATATAGCTACAAATAAGGGTAATATCGAAAGACAATGCTCAATATATAACGTACTTCGTATAAAGAATATAATCTTAGATAGCAAACAACGGAAAGACAACTCCGATCTCTAGGTGGAGACTCCAATTCCACAGGGACAACTGACTGGTTGATCACAAGTCTAGTTGCTCTTGGAAAACTTCACTGAAGAACCTCCATCTGGTACCCATCCAGGATTTTGCCAAAGTATTGAAATAAAACAAGCGTAAGCTACTGCCGCTTAGCAAGCATAACATGAGGGGGATGCAGGCTCAAAAGGCTTGACACGGCTGAACTGCGGTAAGCAATTTTAGTTGGTCATATTTTATTATTAATCATAAGTTGCTAAGTTATGCTTAGGCTCCCAAATATGAATAATTAGAGATATCAGCAATTTTAATCATAACCCAAACCATCCGAGTAACCAACTATTCAGTAAGGGTCCATGCCGCTCGTGACCGTGAGCACAGCTGATATATCAGTTTTACACTCTACATAGGTTGTACACTTTCACCACGAGTCGTGTTACCCATATGCCCGGGTTAATTACTCCCAAAACACTTTCAAGCTGAGTAGGCAGGGTACACTACGAAGCTTTTCCCCGGTCGTTCTAATAAGGAGCAGTCGCTAAGAATTCCATCTCTCAAGTGTTATGGAGTCATCTCCAAAAGTGGCACTGATACACGCAGCATAGTACACACCCTGGGGATGAGGCCCATACCCAGCCCGGTATGCCCCTCTTGCTCTTTCGGTAAACTGCTACAAACTAGAAAGAGCAAGGTACTAGACTAAGACCAGAGCCATGTAGTACTCATGGTTGTACTGTAAGTCCTGGATTGTCACTTAAAGATGAGTCCTTATGGAGAGAAACTAGAGCACCATAAGAAAAGGGCCAATGCTCTAGCCCTCTTGGTTCCATGTTGCTAAAAAGCATCTTTTAATACCATGTTGCATATATCTTTAAGTATATTCTTTAATCAACATTAGTTGGAGCAAACTGAGCATATTACCCACATGCAAAACCCATAGGTATATCAAGGACAGGATAATTAATATCAATGTAGGTAGACTCCAAGCAGTTTATTAACATATGCATATGAATTGAGATTACATTAAAGTGAATAGGTAACAAGGAGCCTCATATTATACTTGTCTTAAAACACCGATCCTTCAGTAAGCTTTAATCTTCAACGTTCTTCTTCTTCTTCTTGATCACCACGTATATCTCACCGACTAGACGTAATCATAAAGCACCACACAAGCATCCATACAATCATACACGAAGCAAATAATAGAACTAAATCAGAATAGTACACCAAACATAGAAAAATAAGTAAAAGAGTTTGAAACACGATTCTACGCATCGCTACGAACACACAGACGTGAAAAGCACACTAATCGAAGCTATGGTTGAAAAGATACAACTATCGAGAGATCTACTCATAAAACTATTAGCTTCATGTGTTTTAATTATATATAAAAACATATATAAGATATTTTATAGATAATAGAAATTAAGTCAAATTTAAGTTTGAAATATAATACTAAAGTAAAACAAATTAAATTTTATTTATAAAATCCAGTTGTATAATCATTAATCAAGATATGATCTAAACCATGAAATTTCAGAAATAGTAATATGGTAAACACTGTTACTAACACGTAGATCCCGTTGCTATGAATCTAACGCAACTTGAATGGATCAAAACGGAGTTAAAACGTAGAAGATATGAATTAAATAAGATTTCCTTTAATAAAATAATAGATTAAATCTAATCATGAATTTTAAAAGTTGAGAACATACTTAACAGTACTATAAACATGTAGATTATGAAATTACGAACCTAACACAATTTAAACGGATCAAATCGGAATTAAAATGGAGAAGTTATGGCTAAAACAAAATCAGTGGCAAATCCGTAAATAAGTGAAAACGTATTTTTGAAGTCAACTGAGAAAAATACGCTTTTTAAAAGAGCAAGGTGTAATCTACGGATTGCGCAATGGACCGCGGGGTTAAAAACGAAAAACCAGAAGGACTCTTTTGCAATACAGCCACGCGAAGGGGTATCTTTTCTTTTAGGCCGTCGGATTTGATTTGGACGGCCGAGATGGAATCGGGCGGTGGAAAAAACGTGGCCGGCCGGAACAGTAGCCGACGCGGTGGCACGCCATGGCCGGCGACAGAGCTCGGCGGCGAAGCAAAGAAACGGCCTTAGAGGCCATGGTTTTCGACGGGGAAGCCACGGGAGAGGAGAGGAGGTCGAGGCGAGCTCACCTAGGCGTACCTCGGCGGCGGAGAAGGAGCAAGGCGGTGCTGTGCTTGACTGGCGACGGTGAACGGCGGCGTGAAGTGGCTGCGCGGCTGCGTGCGTTCGGAGGCAAGGCGGAATACATGCGGCAAGGCGGGATAGAGAGGAGGCGCGGCTCGGCTTATATGGGGCCGGGCAGCGTAGGGCGCAAGGCAGGGGAGGAGTCGGGAGCGGCGCGAACACGGAGTCCATGGCAGCGGCGGAGTCTGGAGCAGCGACGACAGGAGGAAGAGGAAGCAGCTGACATGCGGGCCAGGGCTGCCAACGGGAAAGGAGAGAAAGGAGGCGGCGGCGTCCGTGCTGGGCTGCGGCACTGGAACGGGCCGCGTAAAGGAAGAGAGACGCGGGGTGATGCTGGGCCGAGCGCGAAGAAGTGGGCCGTGCAGTGGAGGGAGGGGAAGACGGCCTTTGCGGGGTTAAGAGAGAGCTGGGCCGGTGCCAGGGCAGAAGCCCACGCGGGAAAAGGCATTGAGGGAGAGAGGGCCGGCCAGGGCAGCTGGCCTTGGGCCGAATAAGAGGGGAGAGAGAAATAAAGTTTTCCTTTTCTATTTTCCTTTTCCTATTTCCAAACCACATTCAAATTTGAACCAAATGCAAGTTCAAATAAAGTTTTGAATATACTTTTCAATTCAAATAAAAGTGAGCAAATTTTAGTAAGTTTTCAAAAAATAATTTTTTACAACTTTTTAAATTCTTTCATTTTCTAATTTTCTTTTCTTTTACTTCAAAGCCATTTTTAATTTATTTGCAAAAGCATTTCGAATGTTTTCAATTTGCATCAAATCCACACAATACAAAGAAACAAATGCACCGGCATGTATACACATCCATGTTGCTACTCCCTATAATGAATTTTAATTTAATGAAAAATTTTATTTTCCTATATTTCATGAGCATAAAGTTCCAAATTAAATCATTTTAGCTCTATTTCCAAAAATCCACAGATACTTGAGCCACAAAGCTCACCGAAGCAAGTAGAAGAGTGCGCTTGGGATGAAACATCCCTACAAAAGGCTAAAATAGCGTTTCAATGTGCTAGAGTAAAGGGTCAAGGGAATTGGAAAAGCCCTTGCCAGTTGCATAAAGGCCAAGCAACTTTTCAAAAAAAACCATGTGGCTGCATCGTCCTTGCATGGTGGTGCTTTGCAAAAAAGAAGTGTGTGACGCAGGGGAAGTCCTGGCCTGCAAAACTGGACACATTGAAGCGGTGTGACAAACTTGGAAGTATGCCAATTAACGGGCTATCGGATCCACAAAAATTAGCATGCATTTACGCCTTTTATTTTTCATTCAGCTGAGTGGCTCCTTTCTTCGGATAGCGAGTGGGCCCAAGCGCATATGACACGGTGGCAACGAGCTAGAGCTGGAAAGCAATATTTATATGGTTTACTGTTGCACGTAAACAGGTTGTTGGATTTGTGCAACAGGAGGATATGGAGATAAGAATGTCTCTTTTCCTTTAGTTTGCTTGTGATTTTTGTAGGACATGGTTAGGCCTCGTTTAGTTGGCGAATTTTTTTAGGAAATGATACTGTAGCACTTTCGTTGTTATTTGACAATTAGTGTTCAATTATAGTCTAATTAGGCTTAAAAGATTCGTCTCGTGAATTTCGTCTAAACTGTGTAATTAGTTTTATTTTTTTATCTATATTTAATGCTTCATGCATGCGTCCAAAGATTCGATGTGACAGAAAATCTTGAAAATTTTTATAAAATTTTGGGAACTAAACAGGCACTTAGAGGAGAACGTCTCTTTCATTCAGTTTGCTTGTGCACGTTGCCTAGCCACACGTCTTCCTTGTGAAAATGATTTCTACCTTTATGTCCACAAGTATAAATTCTGAATACCAAAGGGAGATCGTGCCATTGTCGTGTAGCCATCACGTATTTATCATTATTGGAGACGAAACAAACCAGCTTCTTTTCTAGCTATAAGAAAAATGCACAGATTAATGTAAACACACACCACATCATCAGCACACATCTATCCAGAAAATGAATAACATCGATACTAATCTCTAACTATAACTCTTGGGAACCATGACTTACTCAAATCTAGTGGTTTCCGAGAAGGCAAGAGTGTCTCGTTACGTAGGAAATTCCTAATCTACATAAAGGACTGTAGTTCTTCAAAATAGCATTGCCAATTCCCTTGTAATCTCAATAGATTTACATAGAAAATTCTAAAAGTTGACATCTTTTGGCAATCCATGGTTGCCACTCGCACCATAAATGGTCTCTTAAGAAAAGATATATATGGTAGCTTAAATAACACAATACCCATACCCTGATTTTTTTAGGGGACATACCCGACATACCCTGATACCCATAGTCCCTGGCCGCCGAAGAAATCGTATACCGGGTCCATCCCGGCCCACGGGACCGGGCCTCCCTCCTTTATGTGACGTGGGGATGAGATCACGAGGAGTGTTTGGTTTGGAGTCCGACAAGAGGCAAAGGGAGAGGACACACAGCAAAGCGAAGCAAACGCAAAGCAAACCGAAGCCGTTTCATACCCCCGCAGCCCCGCTCTTGTTCATCCTCCGCTCCCCTTCCTCCACAGACCGCAGTCCGAACAAAAGTCCCATCCTCTTCCTCCGCGCTTCAATCTCCCCCGGTGCACCACCTCTGTTCTTGCAGAGTAGCATGGAGGTGCAGAGTGCTGACGGATTCTGCTGGATTCCTCCTGTCGGTTCGGTTTCTTGGGAGTTCTTGGTTTTCCCGGAGCGATTTTGTGCGCCGCGAATTGTTGTGGCCTTTTGGGTTGGCTCGAGACAGAGTGGGAAGAAGGGCGGCCATGTGGAGAGGTGGGGACAGGGAGGGGGGAAGGGGCCAGTGGCGGAGCTAGGATCTTGCAGCAGGGTATTCCATATAGAAAAAAGTTATTACACGATGGTCGCACGACGCGTCGAGCACCCACGCACCCGCACCCACGCCCGCGTCGGAGAGGAAGAAAAAGGCGCCTAGGGTTCCGAGGCGGGGGGAGAAGGCGGTTGGGTGGGGCCGACGGTGGGGCGTCGCGGCAAAGCTCGCCGGCGCCCTACCCTAGGATTAGGGTGGGCGGGGTCGAGGGGTGGGGGCGGCGGCGAGGGCGAAGACGAGGACGCCGCCGGTGTGCCACCCTGTGGTTAGTAGATGGGGGGCGGAGTGGCGGGGGCGGGAGGGGAGGTGGGCGGCGTGGCTGCTGCTGGCCAAGGCGCCTAGGGAGAAGGCGATGTGGGGGAGAAAGGGCGCGCGGAGAGAAAGAAGGGCACGCGAGGAGGGAGACGGTCACGTCTTAACTCGTCCATACAAGTGCTAGCTTTCTCCCACAATACAAATATGCTATTGCTAATACACTTCTTTTCACGTGCATTACAATTTACAAACAGAATGTAAAAAGAAAAAATAAAATTATTTTTAGAATTTCATCACGATACTAAACAAAGTAGCACCCAATAGCATGGACAAATAAATTTGTTTAAATTGCAGCAAACACATAGACACATAGTGCTTCACTCTAAATTTCATCAATTAAGATTGTGAATTGTGATTCATTCTAGATTAGAGGAGATGCGCTGCTCGTCTGCTTGCTGCTGCTGGCCATGTATAGCTGGATCGTGCGATTATGTTTCCGTTGTCGTTTCAACCCTCGTTGACATCCGAGATATCTAGAACTGCATGCTGCCGATTACTTTTCACGATAATATATATTTTCTTGCCATCGCAGCCACAGGGGAACGGGCGAGCAGCATGCACGAGGAGCCGCCGCACAGCGAGCAGCATGCACCAGCAGCTAGCCGCACAGGCACGTGCGTGCAGCATGCACAGGGGCACGGGCGAGCTGCATGCACGAGCAGCCACACAGGCACATGTACATGCACGAGCCGCGGCCACGTACAGTCACGCGCGCGAGCATCAGCCGCGGCAGCGCACAGGCATTGCGGGTGCGCGCGGCCTATCGGCCTCTGGGAAGCCGACTGGTCTGCAATCGGCGTGGCCCTGGTGCCACGTAGCCTGTAGGCCTTCCGGCGGCCGACAGGATACTTGCTATTTTTTTTATAACAGCTTCTACATTTGCAATTATTCAGTGAAAATATTTATTTTAAAAAAAATGGTCTCGTCGGCTTCTGATTTGCCGACAGCTCCCGCTCACCTGCTGACTGGATTATCAGCTTCTACACTTACAATTAATCATTAAAAAATATTGTTTAAAAAAATTCTTCTGGAAGGGAGGGAGGAGCCATGTTTTATTTAACACTATCATATCTTTACTTATATTAATTATCATCGATACTATTCAATTAGGCGGACAACATACTAGTACTTAATAATATAGTCGACTTGCTTATATAAAATTAAAAAAATAAAACTAAAACAGCCTAACTGCTTACATAAAAAAGTGTAAATATAAACATATGAACCACACGAAAGTGTTTGGTTTTAGCTATTCATAAAAGTTTTCTAGGTACCCAATCCGTTCTAAATTATAAGATGTTTTAGCTTTTCTAGATTCATTACTTTTGTTAGACATTTAGATATACACTATGTCTAGATGCATATTGAAAGCAATGTATCTAGAAAAGTTAAAACGTCTTATTATTTTGAACGGAGGTACTTTTTATCATTTTTTTCTTTTGTACCAGATACAATATATTATGATGATAGCTTTGGAAATCTGCACTAATTCATGAAGCTACAGTACAATGGCTTTTGCAACGTTTAGTTAACGACGTTTGGGGACGACGACGACCACATCACAGGGCTGTCGCTCTAAGGTGGTGTGCAGTTGTTGTTGTACGTGCGCGTAGCTATATTTGACAATAAAGAAAAAACATAGTACAGTACTAAGGCTACATGGTTATATATCATCATCATCATCGATTCATTGTGATTGTGAATATAAAAAAAGCAATGATAGAAGTCTTTGCAGAGCACCAGCAGCAGCAGCGAGTGGAAAAAGTACACGGCACATTGTTCCTACCGGCAGAGGTGGTGTTGTGGCCTCTGAGCACATTGGCCTCTGTCAACAGAGATTCCCACTGGAATCACAGGTCGCACAGAACAGTCTTCGCTTAAAAGTTGATAGTTCATAATTATAGCAAATTATGATATAATTAATGAGCTTTTCTACAATGGTTTAAAAATGCTGACACTGGATTTTGGCCAAAATCCAGAGTAAGAAAATGTATCAGCTTAATTGAAATAATTGTCAGCCAATTCACGTGTGAAGGGATAATAAGCTAAGGAGATTTGAGAAGACTTGCATGCATGTACGTGAGATCACACGTGAAGAAAAAAAAAGGAATAAGCTTGATGCATTGAAGAGAAAGGATCTTCATTATCTAATGCGATTAGCACCTTGGCCGGATTATTTAAAGTCAATGGAAAAGCTGTGGCCGCATTCCTAATATAGTTACCTTGGCCGACACGGATTTAAGGAAAAGAAAGCTTCATCAGCGAGGATGCTACATAAGGGAAAATAGAGTCCATGTATCTTAATATTTTCTTTATTTAGTTAAGATTTCTATAGTTAGCTAGTCAAGTTTGGTTCAGACTCTAGTAGTTTCATAGTATAAATATGTACCCGTAGAGCTTGTAAAGGGTTATCTCTCGATCAATACACAAACACATTTATCTCTTTCGGCCTAACGTCACCCTTAGGAGTAGGAGTAATATAGCTTCTCAACGAGCTTCTTCTAGCAAGCGGGGCTGCATCGACTTCGATCTCCGGCAAGCTCTAAGACCCGTGTTCTAGGCTTTAATTACTGGGCACATCGCTGTGATTTCATCTAGGTCTACCTACCAGTTATCTTGCCTTGATTAAGATGTATCGGCTAACTTATCTTTTGGATCTATTATATTGCTTTAATTGCCATATTATTAAGGGATTAACATAGCATGCTTCAATAGCCGGTAGTTTCTTATTCTTGGCCCCTCGTATTGCTAACCCTCGGATCTTTAACGTCAAAACGCTACCTATGAGAGCCGATGCTTCAGTTGGGTCTTATCCACATCTCTTGGCAGCGAGATGATGTCATTGAGCTGATGGTCGAGCGTGCGAGGCCTTGCTACTACGAACTAGTCTGTTAAGTTAGTGGGTCGAAGTCGATGTCCTCTAATTCGTGTTGTGCCTTGTCTAAGTTCAATACACTTATCATGACATTGACTAGATATGTTAGTTTATCTGGTGTGCACATGGTTGGCAAGAGCTCCTTTTTATGGCTGTTGTTTCCTATTGCGTCGGGCATCGGCCGTGGGCTCATTGCACTTCAATACTATCATCCAGACGACAGGCCATCATACATCTTTGCCCAAGTGCTGTATCGGCTCAGCATCGTGGTTCTATTAACTGGCCGATACAACGTCGTCGCACACCTTGTCAATTGAATGATCAAACTGACCGGCACGCCCCGAACCTCAAGAAGCTTAGGGCCTGCACTGAAGTTAAGTAGATCTCCCGGCCTTCGTGTGCGGCGCACGAGGGATTCAATTTTTCGTGTCAACAAAAAATACTCACCGATAGTTGTTGGTACTTTTGTCTCTAATTTTTGTCCACCTCTCATCTGAAAACAATTAAAAATTAAATTAAAGGACTATTTTTAGTACTTAGTCCCACCAATTTGGTACTCTTGATACTTCTCTTTAATTATTTCAAGGCACACTGTTAGATTTCTTGGGATCGACGACTATCATTTTTTTCCAACCATTCTAAAATTTCCCTTAATTCTAATGAATCCATGAAGGCAGCTTCGCATATGCAACAATATTTATCTCATCATGGACGTGTAAGAAACTATGCAATGCTCTGAAGTAATAAGAGAAAACAAGAGTAAAGTTCATGTCCGGTCCTCGAACTTGTGCGGTTGTACCATCCTGGTCCTCAAACTTAGACAGTGTGTCATTCCAGTACTTAAACTCTGTTTGGGTTTCATATTCATCCAAACGGGTAAAGATTTGTGCCCGCGAGCATAGATAAAACTCAATTGCTTAAATTAAAAGATTAGCGGGGTTATAAACAAAATCGTCCAGAAACATAAATTGCACAAATATTTATAAACTTTACGAGAGACTATTTTCAAAATAATTATCGCCGCCCGAATTTTGCCATCGTTGGTGGTGCCGAGGTTACACATCTCGGCGCCAAAGGATTTGGCGCCTAGGTCGGGGCCACGTTGTCGGCGTGGACGCTGACATGGCAGCCAGCTCGGCGCCGTGGATCTTGACGCCAAGCTTGGCGCCGTAGATCTTGGCGCCGAGCTTAGCGCCAAAGATCCTGGCGTCGAGCCGGCCTTACATGTGGATCTGTTTCCTTCCCCTCTTCCTTCTTTCCTTTTTCCTCTCTTCCTTTCTCTCCCACTCTCTCTTGCCCGACACCTCCCGCCGCTGGCGCCGCTCGTCCTCGCAGTCCCACGCCCCGACCACCGTCGCCACTCCCGGCCGGCCGTGCGCCCCGCCCCGCCCCACAGACCGGTTCGCCGCCTTGTCCCGCGCAGACCGGGGCAACCGCACCTCGCTCCCCCATCCCCAGGCGCCGCGCGCCGGCCGGCCACCCCGGTTGCCTCACCCCACCCGCCTCGCCGCGGCCGCTGCACCCCGCCCCGTCTGCCGTCCCCGCCGCGGCCGCACGTTGCTCGATGAGCTAAGTGAGCTATTCGATCGCCTGCGCCCTACAGAGTACCCCAAGGACCACCGGTCCGACTCTTCCCGGCCGCACTCCGACACCAGCCACGGCAGGGCAACGCGCAGCCGCAGCTACGGTGGGAGTGGCAGCGACAGCGGCATCGAGAACGGAGTCGGTGCCGGCGGCAACTTCGAGTTCTGCAAGGAGGAGAGGGCGGCCGTGCCGGCTACGATGGTGGCGGTGTTGGTAGTGGAACTGATGCGACAACCATAGCTTCGTTGAGATATGGTGACATGAATTTGCTACCTGAAAACTCCATAGCAACTTCCAGTTGTTTGGCTGAATCAAGAACCTTCAATTCTCTTGACAATGTTTGTGATGTAAACCCATCACAAGGTGGAACCATCGTGAAGGTATGTGTTCCTACTTGTGCTGTATATTTCTTCAAATTCATCAAAGGGCATGTGAAGTTGCCAAGTTAGTAACTGCAAGAGCACTTTGTTTTGTGGAGGTAAAAAGGTCCATTTTGGTGTGCTGTCGGGTTGATGGTTCACAAAGCAGTCAATTAAATCTTCAAGTTCTACGCTTGTCGAGCGATCTTTAAGTTCTTCAAGTTCGTAACTGCATCACATCCTTTTGACGCCTTTGTTAGATTGATCTCTAACCCAACTAGGCCGTTGGGTCCAGTTAAGTTAGAGATCAATCTAACAATCTCTCCCTTGATCTCTTCCCTCTCTCTGGTTGCCCAAGCGGCATCAGCCTCGTTTGTCTCCCTCACCGGTGCCACAGGCTCTGTGGGACACGGTGTGGTGACTACCCAGTCCACTTCAGCCAAGATAAAGTCTGGGATCAAGTCATAAGTCTTGAGCATATAAGTACAGTAAAGATGCTCGCGGATCCGCTTACAAAAGGCTTACCACCCAACGTGTTCAGAGAACATGTAGCCGGCATGGGTTTAAGGGAAAGCCTATAATTCCTGGACAAAAGAAGGCCCAAAGATAAATATCTATTTTAGAACAGAGTAGTGTGTTGTAGCTGTTAAATCTATCGGTAATGGACCATGACGATGAGACATGCTCTGTGCGCTAATCTGTAATGGAATGAACAAAAGTAAATGATATGAAAGTAATGTGCCACTAATGCCATTATGATTCTGAAGGAATCCTTACATGAGACTGGAGAAAAATGTTTCATTGTAATCAATCCCTTCTCTTTGCGTAAAGCCTTTTGCCACAAGTCATGCTTTATATCTCTCTATATTCCCTTGAGAGTCAAGTTTTATTTTGTAGACCCATTTACAACCTACTGTTTTGGCTTGTTTAGAAATTATTTCTAAATCCCAAACTTTATTGGCATTCATAGATTTCAATTCATCTTCCATGGCCTCAAGCCACTTTGATGAATGATCACTTCTCATGGCTTCTTCAAATGAGGTGGGATCATCCTCTATTTAAAATTCCTCAGTGTTGTACACTTCATAGTCAGCAGGAATAGCTGATCTTCTAACTCTTTGAGACCTTCGAGGGGCCTCCACATTTGGCACATCTTCAGTTTGAGGCTGTTGTTGCTCCCCCTCATTTGTGGCAATAGGTTCTACATGATCCTGAAGAACAGGTTCCTCATCGTCATTCATTGTTGCCACAGGCGGAATAACAACAGGCGCTGGCACCACAGTATCTTATACTGTCGGTGCAGCGACAACAGGTAGTGAGAAAAATGACTCATGAATCATCGGAGTGGGCGCATACACCCGCTTCTCTTCAAAGTCAATTTCTTGAGCTACCATGCTCCACCTCATCATTTCATCCTCTAGGAAGACAGCGTGTCTCATTTCCACAAACTTTGTATGTCTATCTGGACAGTAGAAACGAAAACCTTTTGACTTTTCTGGGTAGCCAATGAAATGGCAACTTACTGTTTTGGGATCTAGCTTCCCAATGTTTGGGTTAAATACTTTAGCCTCAGCAAGACTCCCCCACACACGTAAGTGGTTTAGTGAGGGCACTCTTCCTGTCCACAACTCATACGGTGTTTTGGGCACCGACTTACTTGGTACTCTATTAAGAATATGAATGGCGGTTTTTAATGTCTCCATCTACAGGCTCATCGGTAAGGTGGAGTAACTTATCATACTGCGCACCATATCCATCAGGGTACGATTGCGCCTTTTTAGCTACTCCATTCTGCTGAGGTTCGCCCGGTGTAGAATACTGTGCTACTATGCCATTCTTCTGTAAGAACCTTACAAAAGGTCTAGGAACTTGGTCATATGGGGTATGTTGACCGTAGTACTCCCCCCACGGTCGGACCTGACTATCTTAATCTTTAAGTTGTGTTGGTTTTCAACTTCTGTCTTAAATATCTTAAATTTATTCAATGCTTCTGTTCTTTCTTTGATTGGATAAATATAGCCATAACGAGAGTAATCATCTGTGAATGTTATGAATGAATCATAACCATCCACACTCTTTACAGGAAAAGGACCACATATGTCTGTGTGAATAATCTGTAAAATTCCCGCGCTTCGTTTGGCATCTTTCTTAATTTTCTTTACATACTTTCCTTTAATGCATTCTCTGCATTGTTCTAAATCTAAGAGCTCTAATGGAGAAAGAATATCATTCTTAACTAGTCTTTCTATTCTCCCCCTCGAAATATGGCCTAAACGACAGTGCCATAATTTCGACAATGCATCGTGAGCTCTCTTTCGTTTTCTGTTTACATCCGTAGACGGGGATACATTCACATTGTCACACGCAATGTTCCCATTATCGCATATAACATTCACATCATTACGTAGTGATAACAAATAAAGCTCATTTTGTAAGATAGCAAGACCAACACATGCATTATTAAATGTTATTTTACATTTACCATTTCCAAAATGGCAATCATATCCATCATTGTCAAGCATAAAACACTAATTAAGTTTCTCTATAACGAGGGAACATAAAGAACATCTCTAAGTATAAGTTTGAAATCATCAGCAAGCTCTAGAGAAAGATCGCCAACGGCTTCAACTTCTGCTCGGACTCCATTCGCAACTTTAACATGTCTTTCGCTTCTTTCCGTAGTCCTCGTCAAACGGAATCCCTGTAAAGAATTAGCAACATGAACAGTTGCACCTGAGTCAATCCACCAAGTAGATTTCGAATACTGTACATACAGAGATTCATTTATGAACGTAATAATGTTCTCACCTTTCTTTGCCATGATCATCTTTAAGTAATCGGGACAATTTTTCTTATAATGTTCCGTCTTCTTGCAATAGAGACATTGGTCTTTCTCTACTATGAACTGGTTCTGCTGAGGCTTATGTAGCATGAGACCCTTTCCCTTTAATTTTGAGAAGTTAACATTATTATTCTGTTTCTTATTGTCTTTAAAATAATTGATAGAGCCACCATTGTCAGCTTTCATTCTTTCCTCTTCTTGCACACACATAGCCATGAGCCTCTCCATGTCCCATTTCTCGGGCTGTATGTTGTAGTTGACAACAAAAGTGTCAAACTCTTTTGGCAAGAAAGCAAAAATCAGATGGATAAGGAACTCATCCTTGAGAGCTAGATCCATTGGTTTTAGCTTGGATGCTAAATTGCTCATCCTTAGTATGTGCTCTCTAATACCACCATTACCTGAGTACCTCTCTGCCACCAGCTGCTTTATCAGCTGGGTAGCATATGTCTTTGAAGAGCCAGTGAACTGACCCTTTATTCTGTCAAGGTACTCGGTGACCGTGTCACACTCTGGGATTGAGCCCACAATTGTAGGCTCAATCGTGTTCTTTATCACAGCCAAACATTTCTTGTTGGTAGTGACTCATTTCCTATGCTCAAGGTCATAGGACATCTTTAGGGATGCAAAATCCCTCTCTAGTTGCCCAAGCGATATCAGCCTCGTTTGTCTCCCTCACCGGTGCCACAGGTTCTGTGGGACACGGTGTGGTGACTACCCAGTCCACCTCAGCCAAGATGAAGGTCAGGTCGATCTTTTTCTTCCACTCAGTGTAGTTATCACCTTTGAGAGTGGGGATCTCTTTGATACAACTCATCAAGTTGTATCCGCTTGAAAACACAATTCAAATGGAGTGAGAATATAAATAATAACAATAACAATTGCATGCCTTAGTTCCAACGTTGGTCAAAATTAAAACATACAATTGTCCTCTACACTAATTCTACATCACCGTTGGGCAGAAATAGAATTAATGCATGACAAAACATCATAATATTGCCATTAATCAACGTTGGTCAGAATAATAACAATATTATAATCAATTAAAACATATCCATTTTCAAAATTAAATTCTCCCGTTGGTTCGAATTTAATAATGAAAATAACATCTTTAAATACGCAACAGAAAAAAAATAATCTCAATTTTGTGAATTTTACCCACAGGAAAAATTCTCTTTTCTATTTTCTTTAAACCATTAATCAATTTTCAGGAAATAAATATTTACTGGAAAAGGAAAAAACAAAAACTGATTCAATTCTGCACTATTCATTCGGCCCAGCAACCATAACTGCTCGGCCCGCTTCCTTTGCGCGACGTCCGGCCGCACCCAGGCCGCAACCTGGGCCTGGGCCGGCAAAGCTGCTCGACCGTGCGCGCCCACCTGGGCCGCATCGCTGGCCCGCGCATCTGGCGCCGTTGGAGCCGATCGGACGACTGCGCGGCGTCTTCGGGCGAACAAAACCGCCCCCGGCCACGGTCCCCGAACCCTAGCGGCCATTCGGCCTTCTCTTCTCCCTTCCCTCTCTCAGCCGAGTGAGCCCGAGCGACGAGCAACGATGGCGAGAGCGAGCAGAGAGCCCCGGCGCCGTCGCCGGCCCCCTCGCCGGCGTGCGCGCTCCCCAGCGGGTGAGCGGGCTGCCGTCGAGCGGCCTGGGCACGGCGCCCCTGTGGCCTGAGTCCGGCGAGCAGCTCCCCTCGGGCTCGGCCTTCTTCTCCCCACGCGCCGGCGTGACAGCAGCGCTGCGCAGCGGCGAGGTAGGCCTCCCTTTCCCCTTCTTCCCCTTCGAATTTGGTTCTCTTTTGGTGCTCGGATTGAACCGATTTGGGATGGGGATCGAAGTTAGGGTTAGGGTTTTACTGATTTTCTTCCCCGTTGAAGACTTTTACGGGTTTAGGGTTCGGCTCTTACGTTCTTAAGGCCGAAACCCTCTTCTTCTTCTCCTTTCCTTAACCCAGTTAGGGTTAGGGTTCAACCGAACCCTCTGTACTTTTCTCAGTTACCCAGTTAGGGTTAGGTCGGTAACCCGTTCTAGATCTAAAACCCTAGAAAACATGGGCTCTGATACCATTGTTAAAACTGTTTGAACACTAGGATTATAGATCTAGCTGGGTTCTATTCGGGATATGATAGACACTGTACATCCTAATGCTTGTGAAACTAGAGAGTCAGAGAGGGAAGGGGGAAAGTGTTGAACCTGACACCGTAGAGGGGGAGGGTTCGGAAGACGCCATCAGGTTCATCGGTGTAGTCTGCGCTAGGGCAGCGACGGTCGGTGAAGAGGACGATGAAGACGTCGTCGCCGATGGAGCGGGCGGCGCGGCTGGTGGCTTTCCGTCACTGGCTACGCCCCTCTCTGATCGGATTAGGGTTTGGATGTCGGTGGAGAGCACGGCTCAGGTCAATCTCGTGATAAGAGCCACCGGCCCCCACCTCTTTTTATAGCGAGGGTGACAGGGGCCCTCCAGCCATGGTGGGCTGGACGCCCCCGATCAAGACGCGAATCAAAAGCCCAACTAGACCGTTGGATCCATTTAGGTTAGAGATCAATCTAACTGCCTTCTGTTCCCTTTTTGTTCCACCACTAGGTTTACAGATCAGGGTCCCTCGGGAGATCGCTCGACATCACCAGATTCAGCAGCTACTATGAGTTACGTAGCGAGCTCGAGTGGTTATTTGGTCTTGAAGGCCAACTGGAGGACCCTGTAAGATCAGGCTGGCAGCTTGTATTCGTCGACCGGGAAAATGATATTCTTCTCGTCGGCGACGACCCGTGGCAGTACGTGCATGCAGAACTATCTTCCTTTCTTCCTTTTGCGTATACATATTTATCTGGTCTGAATTTTCACTCAGCGTGATCATCGTTGGACCCCATGTTTTTTCCAGGGAGTTTGTGAATAGTGTATGGTGCATAAAGATCCTCTCACCACAAGATGTGCAGCAGATGGTCCGCGGCGGAGGCGACCTTCTGTCTACACCTGGAGCGAGGACGCTGCAGAGCAGTGTCTGCGATGACTATTCTGCAGGCCACGACATGCAGAACCTCACCAGCAGCATTGCACCTGTGGTGCCTCTGGACTACTGAGACTGAGATGAAGACCGGAATCTGAAGTTCTGAACCAAAACCAGCAATTCAGCACCGGAGGATTGCCATCTACAAGTCGTTTCAGTTTCTATGATCTTCTCTCAAGTCCTGTTGGTCAGAAATAACCTAGTCGTTAATATAGCTAGATGATCCATTGTATCATTATGGTAATGGACATGTTGTACGATAGCCTAAGCTCTAAATGGTAGGCAAGAATTGCTCTATGAAAGTATGAATGCAGGCACTCACTGTAGAGGTGACCTAGCCCTGTAGTTCTCTCTATTATCTTCGCATATCTAAAACAGATGGTTCCATGTGGCGCCTAAACTATTGAAACCTGTCACTGCTGCCTATGTTAATTTTTTTCAACTCAATTTGCGGTTGTTTGATCTTGCTGCATGCCATACAAGTCAAATTTTTTGTCCTGTTTGTAATTCAGTAGTCTGTACCCTGTAGGCTTTGACCTGTTAATCCGCGAGTTTTATGTCTACCAAACCATGATTTCTATTGAATCAGGGTATAGCATAGAAGAGGAACCCTTTTTAGGGGTTCCTAAGCTCCCTCTTAGCCCCCTGTGCCATTAAGAATTCTGGAATCATCTTAACACTTGAAGGGTCAATCTCTGAAATTTCTAGTAATCAGAGTAATTTATTAGATGGTTTTACTATGGCTTGGATTAAAAAAAAATAGTAACATGTGTTTGTAAATAGTGAGATTGCTCCAGAATTGACAGTGGCTTCTCCTGGTTCTATTAGAAATGTACACCAGTTAAAAACAGAACTTTACACATCTGCAGCATTTGGCTACAGCCCAGATTGCTTGCTAGAACTCCGTTTGAGTTCAGAATTGACAGTGTCACCGCAATGGCGCACTGGGGATGGTGAAAGGATTTAATCACTGCCCTGCGCCCACGCTGCAGTCAGTCAAAGAGCTAGGCTGAAGCTGAAAAACTCCGGAGCTGATCGCAGGAACCAGGTCAAAGCATGCATGGAAGTAGGGAGAGTAGACATGCTTGCATGCAACCGGTCAAAGCCACAAGAATTCAGCTAGGAAGCATTGCCAGCTGATTTTTCAAATTGTTTGTTTAGATGTATGATTCTGCATTTTCTACCATCAATGGGCCCTGGAATCACTAATATTTACATAGGCAAGCAGTGGAGAATGGAGCCTGCTCCAACAGACTACCGGCTGTCCTGATCCTTGGCAACAACACTTGTTCCATTTAGTTTCTGAACATGTAGGGCGGTTTAAAGAGTAGATTATCTGAACATCAGCTGGCTGCAGGCCAAACTAGACAACCAGCTCAGGATTACACAAAGGCAGACGGCATCCAAACCACAGCGACGAGCAGTTAGCAGTGCCCTGGGACTGGGATAAACATGAACCAGGGATGAATTTTCATGTACTAGAGGAACAAAGGCGCAGCACCGCCGGAGCCGGCACGGCTCACGGCCGGTCTTGCGGATGCGCTCCACCTGCCGCGCCAGCCGGGACGCCTGCCGGCTCCGGCGCGCCTCCACCCTCGCCTGCTTCCCCTCCACCCTGTGGCTCAGTGCCGACAGCCTCCTGGCCAGGTCCTGCTTCGCCCGGGCTTTCATCTGCTCTGCCTGTGCCTGAACCATTCAGTCCAATATACTCATCAGAGTGAGAATTGCTGAATAGGAGTACTCCATCCATGAATTCGAACCAATGCAGGTAACAGAGAATGTTGTTCAGAGATTGATTGAAACAAGGAAACTCGAAAAAGTTCAGAAATAGAAAAATTGAATGAATGGAACTGACCTCGGCCTGCCTCAGCTTGGCTTCGAATTTGGATTTCTGTAAGCTTTCCCACTCCTGTATCTTCACCTCCTTCCTCTGGTAACTGATCATGCACATGATAAGGAATTAGAAGTCACTCAATTAGTATATGATCAGAACAATTCCTGGAGATTTCTTTACCAAGTTAACATCAGCAACAGAGATTCAAAGCGTTTTCAATGAAAATTCTTGTCAAGGGGAATTTTAATTTTTAAAATTTTTTTTTTTTTTTGCTCGCCGTGACGCGAGTTTACACTTTTTTGACTCTTCCCACGCCGTGGCGCGAGCTTCGAACGCCTTCCTCTTGATCTCCTCGTCGATGTCACCGGCGCCCTTCTCCGGGGACGCGGCGGCGAGGAGGCTCTCCTCCTTGCTGGCCCACGACGCGATGTTCATCTTGCCGAGCTACAGGCCGAGCGCGGCGATCTCGCGCCGCGTCCTGAGCCGGAGCTCCAGTTCCGACGCGGAGGCCGACGACGACGCCTACGCGCAGCCGCCGCCGCCCCTGGGGCTGGACGGCACCGAGCAAAGCGGGCTGAGCGACGGCGTGACGGCGCCGGCAGGGGTGCCGCTGCGCCACTGCTCCTGGCTCGCGATCGGCGTCATCTCCGTCCCGACGTCCCGCATCGACACCGACACGGACACACGACGACGGCGACGAGGACTTGGACGACAGCTCGGTTAGCGCGCTCGCGGCCGCGCCGCTGGCCCTGGACGCCGTCGCGGACTCCGGCGCGACGCGGTCGCCGGGGCATGGCGGCGCCGCTGCGGCGGCGGGCTTCTTGGAGAAGATGGGGTTGGAGTGCACGACGTGGCGCCCCGCGATCCACTTCTCCGCGTCGTTCCACTTGGATGGCACCTGCTGTCGGAAGAACGGCGCGGACACCGCCACCGTCGTAGCCGGCACGGCCGCCCTCTCCTCCTTGCAGAACTCGAAGTTGCCGCCGGCGCCGGCTCCGTTCTCGATGCCGCTGTCGATGCCACTCCCACCGCAGCTGCGGCTGCGCGCCGCCCTGCCGTGGCTGGCGTCGGAGCGCGACCGGGAAGAGTCGGACCGGTGGTCCTTGGGGTACTCTGCAGGGCGCAGGCGATCGAATCGCTCACTTCGCTCATCGAGCAACGTGCGGCCGCGGCGGGGACGGCGGACGGGGCGGGGCGTAGCAGCCGCAGCGAGGCGGGCGGGGCGGCCGGCCGGCGCGCAGCGCCTGGGGATGGGGGAGCGGGGCGCCGCCGGGCCGGCCTGCGCGGGACGAGGCGGCGAACCGGTCGGCGAGGCGGGGCGCACGGTCGGCCGGGAGCGGCGACGGTGGTCGGGGCGTGGGACGGCGAGGACGAGCAGCGCCGGCGGCGGGAGGTGTCGGGAGAGAGAGAGAGTGGGAGAGAAAGGAAGAGAGGAAAGGAAAAGAAGGAAGAAGGAAAGGAAACGGATCCACGTATAAGACCGGCTCGACACCAGGATTTTGACGTCAGTATCTACGGCGTTAAGCTTATTGTTAAGATCCACGGTGTCGAGCTGGCTGTCGTGTCAATGTCCACGTCGTCAACATCAATGTGTCCCTGATCTAGGCGCTAAATCCTCTGACGTCGAGATGTGTAACCTCAACGTTATCAATGATGACGTCGAGCTAAGGGTCCAGATTTTAAAAACATAACTCCAAAGCATATTTGTAAAAACTTAAAAAAAGGCTAAATAATAAAAAAAATTCGGAATCGCCGCTGCCATCGCCGCCACAGGGGCACGGGCGAGCAGCATGCACGAGGAGCCGCCGCACAGCGAGCAGCATGCACTAGCAGCCGCGCAGGCACGTGCGTGCAGCATGCACAGGGGTACGGGCGAGCTGCATGCACGAGCAGCCGCACAGGCACATGCACGAGCCGCGGCCGCATACAGGCACGCGCGCGAGCCGCCGCTGCGCAGGCGAGCAGCAGCCGCGGCAACACATAGGCACGCGGGCGAGCCGGCTCTCGAACCTTGGACGTCGCGGGCTGCCGGGCGCCGGGCTTGCGGCGTCGCCGCTGCCACCGGGGCCGGGTGCCTGCCGCTGGGGCTAAGCGCAGCAGCGCACAGGTCACGCTCGTGCAGCGTCGCAGGGCCGAGGAGGCGTGCTGCCATGCCCGCGAGGCTCGCTGAGGGGGAGGGTGCAACCGTCGCCGGTTCCTTCCCCTTTCTTCCGCCGTTCTACGCCGTCGGCTCCTGATGCGATTGTGTGATGCGAGCTCCCTGAGAGAGGCACGCTCACGTGTGCACGGGCGAGATACCGTCGCCGCGCACAGGCACAGAGCCGCGGCTGTGCAGGAGAGAAGTCACCGTCGGCGGCGTAGAGACGCGCGAGCAATCAGTTGCCGCGGTCGCGCGGGCGAGCACCGCCGCCGCTGCAGCTACCGTCGAGCGCTGACATGCAGCCGTGCAAGTGAGCCGCCACTGCCGCCACAGCCGCACAGGCCAAACAGCGGCACTCTAGACGCGGACAAGCTAGCCATAGCCATGAGAGAGGTGGGAGATGGGAGATAGAATTGACACGTGGGTTATACAGAGTCATGATATCCATCTGAAGAAACCAAAAAAAATGGCATCAATCAAACCATGGAAAATACAAGCTGGAATTGAAATAAAAATTCAATTCGCCATAGCACAATCAAGCAAGAAATAATTTGAATTGCAATTTGCAAACGACTACATCACAAAGAAGAACGATTGGACGTGATTCATGGGGGGCGTCCTGAACGCGCCGCGCGCGACGGCGCAGCGGGCTTAAGTCCCGTGTCCGTGTAAGACATGGCGGAGTCGCCGATGAGGCATTAAGAAGGGGGGTGGAGGGGAGGGGTTCATCGATCTCGTCGGCACTGAGGAGGACCTCGTCGTCCAGCGTAGGAGCACAAGTGCGGCGTAAGCGTCGAGAAGGTCGGGGCGAAAGGGGAGAGGGCGCGAGGCGGCGAGCTTGATTTCTGGGGAATCTGCGCTAACATAGAGATGGGGCATTCGGAATTGAATGTTTGATTCCAAATCTAGACGACCAGTGGCGGATGCAGGATGGGAACAAAGGGGGGCTAAATAATAAAGATTTAGGACTAGAGCTAGAAATTAATGGTGATTTGAGGCTAAGTAACCGTGGTCTAATGAAGAAATCAAGCTCACTAGAGGCTGTAGCCCGGACAACCGCCCTTTGGATCCACCCCTGTAGACGACCAAACACATTCCAGACCAATTAATGAGTTCAATCGTGTCGCATCATAAACCCCCAAAAAACCTTCCTTTCTACTGTCCAAAAATAAACATAAAATCCGTTCTTGCCGCGGCGACGCTGTTCGCTGAGCACTGACCCCTCACGACTTGCCACATTAGCCCCTACCCAAATGGTCGAGGACTTGAGGTTTCGTCTCCGGTGATAGTAGCACATCCAGCGCCGGCGCCACCGTGACGGTAGAGCATAGCTTTAGCACAAAACCCTCAAGAGAAGCGAGACCAGAAAAACCCAGCATCAAAAATCAAGAATTGGGGATGCTCACCTCGAATAGCTTTGCTCCTCGAATGGAAGGTTTGCTCCTCGAGCTCCGAATGAGAAGGTCCTAGAGCTGTCTTGTGTGTGGTCGCCGACTCCTCCTAACAGAAGCGCGCCGTCACGCATAAAGATGAGGAGAAAGGGGCTCTAGTCTTTTTTGCGAGCGGCTGTCTTGTGTGGTGGTCTTACTCTCAAGGAGACCAACTAAAAGTCCTCAACCTTTAGTCCCTGTCCTTCCTAACAAAGGTCCCCGAAGCCGTTCGATGTGTTGTGTAGGTGGGGCAATGCACATGGGGTCTTGGGTTGAATCAGCACTTATTTTTTTAGTTGGGCATCATGCATGGTTATATGCTATTTTTCCCCGCTTTTGAGGAATGGTGGCAGCTAGAGTACATGTTAGTGATGTCGCCTCTCCCAATCGGCATCATGCATGGTTATATGCTATTTTTAAATTTTTGAGGAATGGTGGCAGCTAGAGTACATGTTAGTGATGTCGCCTCCCAAACCATTAGTGATGTCACCTCTAGACCCAAAGTATATGTTGTGTACATACTTTAGGAGGGAGTACATACTTTAAACTAGAGTACTTTAAGCTAGAGTACATACTTTAGGAGGGAGTACATGTTGTGTGTGGAATGGTGGCAGCTATTCCCTGTTTTATAGGAGGGAGTTAAATCATTGATCGGTCATCGTGCATGGTTATATGCTATTTTTAATTTTTTTGAGGAAGTGTTGCCTATTTCTTTTTCTGGCCATGTATAGCTCGATGGCGCAATTATGTTTTCGTTGTCGTTTCAACCCTTGTTGACATCCGAGATATCTAGAACTGCATGCTGCGATTACTTTTCACGATAATATATATTTTCTTGCCATCGCCACCACAGGGGCACGGGCGAGCAGCATGCACGAGGAGCCACCGCACAGCGAGCAGCATGCACCAGCAGCCCTAGGCACGTTTGTGCAGCATGCACAGGGCACAGGCGAGCTGCATGCACGAGCAGCCGCACAGGCACATGCACGAGCCGCGGCCGCGTACAGGCACGCGCGCGAGCCGCCGCCACGCAGCAGCCGCGGCAGCGCACAGGCATTGCGAAGCCGACTGATCTGCAATCGGCGCGCCCCGGCGCCGTGTTGTTGCCACGTATCCTGTCGGCCTTCCAGAGTCCGACAGGATACTATACTTGCTATTTTTTTTATAACAGCTTCTACATTTGCAAGTATTCAGTGAAAATATTTATTTTTTAAAAAATGGTCCTGTCGGCTTCTGATTTACCGACAGCTCCCCCTCAGACGCCGACTGGATTCATAGCTTCTACATTCACGATTAATCATTAAAAAATATTATTTAAAAAAAATTCTTCTGGAAGGGAGGGAGGAGCCATGTTTTGTTTAACACTATTATATCTTTACTTATATTAATTATCATCGATATTATTCAATTAGGTGGACAACATACGAGTACTTAATAATATAGTCGACTTGCTTATATAAAATTAAAAAAATAAAACTAAAACAGCCTAACTGCTTACATAAAAAAGTGTAAATATAAACATATGAACCACACGAAAGTGTTTGGTTTTAGTTATTCATAAAAGTTTTCTAGGTACCCAATCCATTTCAAATTATAAGATGTTTTAGCTTTTCTAGATTCATTACTTTTGTTAGACATTTAGATATACACTATGTCTAGATGCATATTGAAAGCAATGTATCTAGAAAAGTTAAAACGTCTTATAATTTTGAACGGATATACTTTTTATCATTTTTTTCTTTTGTACCGGATACAATATATCATGATGATAGCTTTGAAAAGGTGCACTAATTCATGAAGCCACAGTACAATGGCTTTTGCAACGTTTAGTTAACGACGTTTGGGGATGACGACGACCACATCACAAGGTTGTCGCTCTAAGGTGGTGTGCAGTTGTCGTTGTACGTGCGCGTAGCTATATTCGACAATAAAGAAAAAAACATAGTACAGTACCAAGGCTACATGGTTATATATCATCATCATCATCGATTCATTGTGATTGTGAATAAAAAAAGCAATGATAGAAGTCTTTGCAGAGCACCACCACCAGCAGCTAATGGAAAAAGTACACGGCCAGAAGTGGCCCGTACATATATTTTCTTTCACGTCTGTTTCGATTTGTGGGTACGTACACATCAAATACTTATCTAGGTGGGTGATTAGCCGTCTATGTGATGCTGAGTTCACTGTCACGCGAAGCTAGTGGATTTTTTTTATAATGTAAATCATGGCTAATAGAGAGAAAAACATCTGGTCCAGCTGCTCGATACTGAGTTGGCGAGTTTACTGATTGCTCATAGTTTATTTGCCTACGGGACTCACCTAGAGATGGTTAGCTCGAGAGAGCGACAGAGAGGGAGAGGGAAGGGGGGGTTGCTAGGCAGTGGCGGATTTAGCACCGTGTCGGTCAGAACTCAAGCCCCCTCTTCTTTGGTTGGAAAAATGAAATGAAATTCCTCCTCTCCTCTAAGTTTGTACTCGCTAAAACTTAGAATAAGTTAAATATAGAAAATAAGGAGGACAAACCTCTACTATTGTTTCTTGATCCGCTCGCCTTTAATTTTCACAATGGATAATATTATACTATTCGGAAGTTTGGAGCTACGTGGGTACCTGTTTTCCTTACTTGTGTTAATTTCTCCTACCAGATCGAGTAAATATTAGGCGCTCTTTACAAAGTGACCGTCAAGGACGATATACTACATATACCTATCGAATACACGTACGCCTTTCTAGAAAGTGTAACTTAAGTGATGAATTAACGGGCACATTATATATATACATATATATATATATGGTCATTGGAGATGTGTAGAAAGAAATAAACAAACCAAGGCGGTTCAACACTTGTCGATCATCGTACGTAGCTAAATAATAGGTAGAGTTTGCCATGTCCGTCGGTCTCTCTTACTCAGTGGCATGGCATGGCATCGCCTACTTTGTGACTCGTTGTTGCTCACGACATCCTCGGCTGCGAGCCACGCAATGACCAAAGCCTAGTACGTAGAGCTCTCTCCGGCCAACTACCTATGCCTGCACGAAATTGAATGTGGTGACGTACGCTTGGGATAGGGAGGCGATTCCCCCGGGACCCCCACGTCGACGGAGCGCCAGGGCCAGGCCAATAAGTTAAAACTGCACGTACTTACGGGCAGTGGCAGAGCTAGGATCATGCAGCAGGGTATTCCATGTAGAAAAAAGTTATTACACGATGGTCGCACGACGCGTCGAGCACCCACGCGCCCGCACCCACGCCTACGTCAGAGAGGAAGAAAAAGGCGCCTAGGTTCCGAGGTGGGGGAGAAGACGGTTGGGTGGGGCCGATGGCGGGGCGTCGCGACAAAGCTCGCCAGCACCCTACCCTAGGATTAGGGTGGGCGGGGTCGAGGGGTGGGGGCGGCGATGAGGAAGAAGACGAGGAGGCCGCCAGTGCACCACCCTGTGGTTAGTAGATGGCGGGGCGGAGTGGCGGGGGTGGGAGGTGGGCGGCGCGGCTGCTGCTGGCCAGGGCGCCTAGGGAGGAGGTGAGGTGGGGAAGAAAGGACGCGCGGAGAGAAAGAAGGGCGTGCGAGGAGGGAGATGGCCATGTCTTAATTCGTCCATTCAAGTGCTAGCTTTCTCCCACGATACAAATATGCTAGTGCTAACACACTTCTTTTTCACGTGCATTACAATTTACAAACAGAATGTAAAAAGAAAAAATAAAATTATTTTTAGAATTTCATCACGATACTAAACAAAGTAGCACCCAATAGCATGGACAAATAAATTTGTTTAAATTTTAGCAAACACCTTCAGGAAAGCCTCTATTCTGATTTTCACTGTCTTTATCTTGATAGTTCTTCTTTTTCCTGTGATCGTCAGCCCTAATAGTGCAGTTGGAGTCCCTCCAACTGGCACGAATGCGGCCTCGGATGCCGTTAACGCTAGGGGACCCCTCATCAACGCTCACCTCCACGACATTCTAGCCCGCGTTCAGGAGATCGCTCTCCACGGTGTTCGTCATGGCGCGTCGGTGGCGCTGACCGCGGCGCAAGTTCAGACCGGGTACGAGCTCCACGCCATGGAGACCGGCTTCCCGATGGGCGATGGTCCCGAGGAGCATGAGGATCTGCTCGAGGAATTTGTCATCACGGCGGAAGCCATTGTGGACATCATATCTGCTCAGGACGTGGTGAACAAGGTCTTTGATTAGTTTGTATTTAGGGCGAACTAATGAATGAAATCTTCTGCTTCTCCATGATGGTGTCTCAGTGCGATGCCCTTGTATGTGTCATGAATGTCTTTGTTTTTGTTTTTTCTCTAGAGGCAATACATATCGTATCGGCTTTTATATCTTCGAAGATTTTTATTTTTTTGAACTAGAGGCGATACCTTTCTGGTACCGGCTATTAGAGCCGATGACTAAACGAATCAGCTATCAAGTGTTGATCAAATGCTAGGATAATATCCCTTCAAATATTTTTCATCGATCGCTATTGATAGGTTGCACCAGAACTTTTTAGACCAAAGGTTAAACAATCTATCGATCTAGGTCAAGCTTCTTATTAAGCGAAACAAAACTTTCTTCAATAGATCTGTCAACTCTAAATTGCACTTACGATTTGACTTAGCGCTCACATACGTCACCCTAAGCCTATCTCTAGGACCAATGCTTATTATTCCTCAATCCAATGGCCGACGTGAAGCTACGATTATCCACTAAAACAAACTCTCAGAGCCGATTGCTTGGACCGGCTGTTGGCCTTCATTACTGATCTTAATGAAGCCTCCTTCCCATAGCTTGCCAGAAAAACACTCGAAGTCTTCTAGCTCCCAATACACTAGATCGCCTGTTGCGATACTCACGGACTCATCAGCGCGAACCAACTCGACATCATCTCCATGCCATTGAATCAAACACTGATGCATGGTTGACGGCACACAACAGTTTGCATGAATCCAATCACGACCAAGTAGTAAACTGTGTGACCCTTTTCCATCGATGACGAAGAACATGGTGAGCAGAGTCTAACTTCCGATTGTTAGTTCGACGTTCATTGCCCCCCGGGTCTTAGACGTATTACCCCCAAAGTCCTTAAGCATCATGTTGGTTTCAATCAAATCTCCTAGTCCCTTGCCAAGTTTATGAAAAGTGGTGTAAGGCATGAGATTGACAGAAGCACCTCCGTCCACCAACATCTTGTTCATCGGCTTCCCATCAACAAAACCTTTTACATATAAAGTCTTTAAGTGCCGATGCTTGACTGGTTTATCAAATATTGCCTGTTGTATAACCGTCAACTTGGCAACTATCTCCTCATACTCTGATTCATCAAAATATGAGTAAACTTCTTGATCTGCTGGAGCTCTGAACTCTGATGGCAACAGAAAAGCTATTTGAATATTAGCCGATGGTTGCCTTCTATTGGCTGTTTGCTTAGCACGCCATACTTGAGGTTTACCGGATGCCTAAGCCTGTTCCAACTCTCTATTTCTTAGGTGTTACACCCTTCTCTTTTGGCTTCTTATCAAACCTCCTGGACACCATTGGCCTACCTACCAAACATATCCTTCTTCATTACTTTCTTCTTCATCATCAGCCAAATTTTGATCAACAACTCGTTTTCCAAGCCGATCATGAACACTTTCATTTTTAAGCACCGATCCATGTTATTATGATGATACGCATCTTGAGCATGGATAGACCGGCGGTTGGCTTGAGATTGCCTAAACTCCTAATATTATTTGCTGCACTCTGGACAGTTATTTCTGGTAGACAATTTCAAACCTTCGTTCCAGCAATGTCTGAAGAAAGGACAATTCCAATGTGATTCGACTTGTTTTCTTTCATACCTTTCTTCTTCCTATTGACGCTGGTATTCTTGCGCTTCTAACCAACGCTGATAATCCTTTTCCTTTTGTTGCTGCCATTTATTCAACAAAATTCGAGATGTAACCCGTGGCTTTGTCGCCCCATCTTTTGATGTTTCTCCCTGTTCATATCGGCCCTTTTGCTTATCGCGACATCTTTTAATTTCTCTGTATTCGTCAGCCGATATTTGCATCTTGGGATCGACTATTCCAGTTTCTCTTGATTTGGTTGATGTCAGGACCTTAGTCTTTCCTTTGAGCAGCCTAGCATCGACCATGTTTTGATCTCCTAGGAAAGGATTATCATCAACTTTCATTTTTCGAGGCGTATCAAATTTGAGCCTTTCTTGTTGAATAGCCCTTTGTATATGCTGCCGGAAAACCCTGCACTCATTAGTAGAATGGGATGTAGCGTTATGAAACTGGTAGAACTTCTTATTCTTCAATTGATCAGGGGACAACATAACGTGATTATCGGGCAACTTGATTTGCCCCTTCTCAAGCAAGAAATCGAAAAGCTTGTCTGATTTCGTGATGTCAAAGTCATAGCTCTCTTCGACTCCTCTTCCCCAAGGATTTGGCACCATTACTGTCTTTTTACCCTAATTCCATTCAGCCGCAGCAACTTCCTTCTCTTCATCATCCTCATAGCTATCATCGACTGAATATAGATTATAAGCTTCAGCCACTGTGGTGCTTTTCTAGAATCGGGTATCTCTACGCATATTCTGGAACTGGCTATTGAGTGCTGCCACTCGTTGAGCCGATTGACCCAAGTTAACAAACTCTTGTCCCAACAGCTTCTCTCTCCATGTTGGCTGCATTCCTTGAATGGCCAAAGCAGCCAGCTGGTCAGTAGCCAAGTTTAATAAGAAGCACAAATTTCTAGTCTCTCGGAACCTCTGAAGAAACTCGGTGCTCGATTCATTAGTTCTCTGCCTTATAGTTGTCAAATCGGTAATCTTCTTTTCTTTGGTCCCATTGTAAAAATACGTATGAAACTTCTTCTCTAGGTCAGCCCAATTGACAATGGAGTTAACTGGCAATGATGAAAACCAAGTGAAGGCTAGCCCTGACAGGGACAAGGAGAAGAAACGAACTCGATGGGCCTCTTCAACGGAAGCTTTGCCCAACTGTGTAAGATACCGACTGATATGTTCTATTGTGCTTGTGCTGTCTTAGCCAGTGAACTTAGCAAACTCTAGGATACTGTAATTTGTAGGAAGAGCGACCAAATCATACCATTCTGGATATGGGCGTTTGTACGAGAAGGTCTACCCTTTTGGCTTCAGACCGAACTGATTCTACATCATCTCGGTCACCCTTAGCAACAACTCATCAACATTTGAATTTAGATTTCTCTGCACCTGCTGACCCATCTGTGGATTGAAATCCCGTGTGCCTTGATACTTCGGATTCAGAATCATGTGAATGGTGTTATAATCTATGCCATAATGATACCCCTGTGGAATCTCTATCTGCTGGGTCCTTTGCTGGTTTGCTACTTGAAGTCTCTGATTGTAGACATGAGGATCTATATCTCTACGGATCCTTTGAATTGATGGTGCTATTTTTTGAGCCGACGATGGTATGTAGCCTGATGTGCCAAAATTAATTATCTGGTTCTGACCTTGCCCCGCCGGTTGTTGCACATGCTGCACGGACGATCCAGGATTATACTGTATCTAATTCATAGTAGTACCTTGAGCTTGCTCAGATGAACTCTGAACTACCTGGACATCATCATTATCAGCTGGTGCTACTTCTTGAAGGCTGGTACCGACTTGATTAGTCCCTTGAGTCGACGGATGTGGAATGTTATAATAAGCTGGCACAACCTGATCAACTGGAAACCCATGAAACACCTCTTTCATGGTGTTGTGAAATGTGTTCAAGAAAACTTCATTATGGTTTGATATGGCATCATGAACAGATTTGTTTACAGTTTTCGTGAAGAAATGCATGTCTTCAGCTTCATCTGCATCTATCTGCCCGTGTAATAGAACTCTTGGTGGTGGATATTTCTAAACAATTGTATTATCACGTGTTTTGGTGTAGGACAACAAACACTTGTTCTGAAATTCTTCTATAGCTTTCCTGATGACATCTTTATCTCCATCAGGTAGGTCTTCATAAGATACCATAAGGATGTCGTTGTTATTGTAAGCCGCCATGACAATTGTGGGGTCCCACCGAGCGTGCCAGAACATGTGTCGGCACAAAAACGTGTCAATTGTGTCGAGGCATACGAGCAAGCCGGAAGGGTCTACTCGATGGAGCTGGAGATCCACCTGGCTTCAATGCATGGATGGTCGATCCTACGTAGTCCTCCCGAGACATGCCAGTCAATTTAACCCTACAATTGATAAGGAGAAAAAGTTTATCAGTAATTTAAGGTGGAACATGCCGGTCTGTGCTTAGACAGTTCCAAGTGTGTCACTTCAGGAGCAGCCATACGGTAAGAGCGACTGAATAGCCGATCCGCACAGAAATCGGCTGATACGGACTGTAAAGTTTATGAGTAGCGATTAATTTTATATTGACAAGTATAGTACACGTATATGTAAATAAGATCATCAGCTAGATAGATATTGCTAGTGTAAACCATTAAGCTGATGAATCTAATCAGGGACATATATAGCACATGAATAAATCGACTATCTGATACGAACGGATCAACAAACGCTCTGAATCTAACTTGTTACCACCAACAGTGAGGTTCGACCGGATCGATGGCAGCTATGATGATAGTAACAAACTAAAACCGAAGAATCCGCAAACACATCCGTACTTCGACAGGCTTTCCGAAAGACATGCTATACGTGAAGGCTTGGATGAATTGAAGGTGAATAGGACTACAGCATGTGAACAATCAACTATTTCACACGAACAAACCTATGGACTCCTTAGACTCAACCCGCTATCCCTAATAGTGGGGTTCGACCGGATCGATGCAGCCGTGAAAAAGACAACGAATCAAACCCTTAAAGCACATAGATCTACTCATGCTTAACGGAATCATGTAAACATGCCGTAGGCGTTAATGTACAGGTGATCGGCTATTTAGCCGATGCAGGCATAGCAAACAGCTAAGGTCACACCTAACCAGGAACAGATCTACTAACTAGCATCTTCTAATCTATAGTGCCATCAGTGGGGATCAACCGGATCGTTACAGCCATAATGGTGAACCATAAACTAGATTCAACTAGCCAGCAGATCTCTTCAAGATTATGCATGCCTTAACCGCGTACTATACACGATCAAGATCGAAGTAAAACAACCAATGAAACATAAACCGTCATTCAAGGTAGGTAATATCATGTTGTAACAAATGAACGACGGATCTAAAGGATATGATGCCGATCTAATTCAATCTCGATCGGGCGAATTGATGTTGCTGTAAATTAATAACAATGAAAACGTCAGCAAGATCGGTAACTTAATGAATCTACCCAAAGGATGCCACCCATAGATAGAGCTGATAACTTGACCTTAATCTAGTTCGAGCAGTGGAGATTGATCGGATCGATGCAGCCGTACTTGAACTAGACAAGAGTCGATAACTAGCTGATACCAGAGTCGTAGTGGAGGTCGACCGGATCGATGCAGTCGTACGAACAGAAGTATAAGCCATAACGGTACTTACAGACAAGCCGAAGGTCGGCCGGACCGATGCATCCCTACTCGCTGAAGAACTCACCGAGATCTACTCTACTCCTACTCCTAAGGGGTGGCCAGAGCCAAAAAAGTAAGTAACTTGTATTTGATTGATCGTTGTCTCTTTACAATAGCCGAGGTCCAATATTTATACCCGGAGCTTAAACATGAATTCTACTCAGGTACGACTCATTACAATATTTGGTATAAAAGAGAACATTCCTAACTTAAGATAATTTGGACCCTAATCTTTTCCTTTTTGTAGAGTCCGATCTGTATCTCCCAACGCCAACCGTAGCCTATCATCATTATTTGCTGACGTCATTCAAAGAGAGCCGATTCCAGTGCCTCCTCTGAATCAGCTGATATCGACCCTTCATGCAATCAAGTCCTTGATTGACACAATCTTGGAAGCCTTTGAGTTCCCATGTTCTTCTCCCAAATTTTGGTGTAAACAGCGCGCAGTGGGTGATGGAGGCTCGCTATTCATCCATGGCTGAAGACGTGCGTTGGGAAGATGTTGTACAACCTATGGAGGGAGTGGAGACTGGGTCAGAGGCAAGTGTCGTCCCGCCCTCAACAGAGCTAAACGTTGTCCCGACCGAAAGCGAGCTACCTTCGTCCTTGTCGACCGTACCGTCAGCCGATGACGCCGGGAGGCCATAATAGAGTTTAGAGTAGAAATAGTTAGTTCATGTAAGAGATGAGTTCATGGGGGAGCCCCCATGTGAACATGTCAACGAAATATGGTCGGCAATCTATCTAGGGGTATGCCCAAGGTAGTAGATTATCGGCAGACAGATGCGCAAGCTACAAACAAGATGGTGACGCAAGACAGACACGAGGTTTTATCCAGGTTCGGCCGCCGTGAAGGCGTAATACCTACGTCCTATGTCTGATTGTATTGCTGTATGTCAATGAGAGATGTTTTTGAGAGGGGTCCCCTGCCTGCCTTATATAGTCTGGGGCAGGGTTACAGATCTAGAAACTAATCCTAACAAGTTACAATTGCCATAGGTGGCCGGATAAGGATTCCTATTCTAACCAACCAGGATCTTGCTTGACCTCCAAATCTGCCTTGATTCCTTGCGCGGGACTCCGAACAAATTGGCCGGGCAGCGCGTAGTCTTCTAATGGGCCAAACCCCCTGGTCCGGGCCGGCCCAAGCCTAGCCGAAAGGGTATAGGGGTTAATACCCCCACAGCTAGTCCCCGAGCTCCATGTATTATGCTGCGACACGTCGTTCAATCTCCTTCGGCTAATGCGATTCGTCTTAATGTCATCTCCAACTGGTTGAAACATTGACCAAGCGAATGTGCCGGTACTCTGGTCAGAACAGAGAGCAGTAGACCATGATTATAGCCGAAGACTCCGGTTGTCTAAAGAATGCATGGTGCTCTAAAGAAAAAAAAAGAAAAAGATTTCTTTCCTGATAAAGTGTGCCCACTTGTATTTCTGAAAAGAAATGTAAGTGACCCTTGTACAATAGCAGTTATGGCCAATAGTCAGAGCGTAGGGGTTGATAAAATAAACACATTCACTGCAAGGTGAAGTGTGCCCACTTAGTCCCCGAGCCTGGTAGTAGGTGACGCAGGCACGTGGTGCCAGGGTCTAAAAAGAATTCCCAATTAAGTTGAAAATCTGATCGTCGTACAAGCGATACGAGATGCACCGATAGGTGCATCGTACCGATGTAGTCCCCGAGCTTTCTGAAAGGCGAGATATCAGCCTTGTAGCAAGGTCAAATGAAGAAAAAATATCCCAACTATATGCGAGTCACCAGTCGCATGTAGTCGAGACACGAAGTCCCCGAGCTGTGATCGGAGAGTGGTCGAGGCAGTCCCCGAGCACAAGTCAAGGAGCGAGGGATGAAGTCCCCGAGCTGTAGTCAGAGAGTGGTCGAGGCAGTCCCCGAGCATGAGAGTGGTCTGGACAGTTCCTGAGCATGATGGTGGTCTGGACAGTCCCCGGCCACAATGGTGGTCTGGACAGTCCTCGTGCACAAGAATAATCGCGACAGTCCCCGAGCACAAGGATAATCACTTGTACTATTATTTTACATATTTATTTATTTACTTGTTCTGTCAAGTCCAATCTGACACGTCTGGTCAAAAAAGTAGATGGGTATAACACATCATACTGCCTTTTTGTCTTGTCAAGCAAACAGTTGCGTGGCACCTGTCAGTAGGTGCGTCAGCATAGGCCCTCCCACACTGGCAACGAAGAGGTGCATATATTGGCGTAGATCTCGAGGCTGTGAAAACAACCATCTGCGGCGCGTGCGCACGTCTCCCAAGAATCCCGGGCAGACGAAACAGCATAACTCTTGGGTTAAATATAGTATAGGATAGGTAAGTTACTATTGACTGAACCCCATTGCCATTCGCAACTGCAGCTTTCTTCTTCCTCTCGCCAACCCTAATACATCCAAAATTGCCACCAATCAATCCACCGCCACTTTCCCGTTCACCAGCAAGGCCAGAGTCATGGCGAAAAGTGATGCGCAGAAGAAAGCAGGGGTCATGGCGAAGGAATGGTGGAAATCAAAAGGCAATGAGCAGACCATTGAAGACCTCGTCACCATGGGGGTACTCCACAACAAGGAGCTCGCAGGATGGCATGCGCCGGAGGGCGAGGAGTACCCCGATCCACAACCAGGTGAGATCGTGGTGTTCGAAGACTTCTTTAAACGGGGATTTGGGGTTCCGGTACATCCTTTTCTTCAGGGGCTCTGTCTTTACTACGAGATTGGGATTTGCAATCTGCATCCCAACTCAATCCTCCTTGTCGCCACTTTCATACATCTTTGCGAAGCATATGGCGGCTTCCAGCCCCATTTTGATTTTTTCTGCCATCTTTTCTGTCTGTGGAAGAAAGGAAGGGCGGTTCGAAGATAGCCGGGGGTGTGTACCTCAACCTCCGTGATGGCATGAAATCCCAGTACCTGCACTGCCCATGGAACACGTCGCTTGATGACTGGTACAAGAAATGGTTCTACATTCGCGAAGAGCCGAACACGATCATACTGTGCGACATGGGGTACATTCCGGAGAAGAGGACAAGCTGGTCAGAGAAACCCGAGCACCTGGAACAGATTCTAGAAATATTTGGAATGATCCCGTGGAAAAAACTGGATGGTCCGAGCGTGGTCGGGAGTTTCATCAGCTGACAGATCCAGCCCTACCAGAGGAGAGTACATCCTGGCTATGAATATCAATGTAACGCGGACCCGACGAGGACGAGGCAGGAGGCGCTTGACAAAATCGAAGTCAAAGCCAGAATTGGAGAGCTATTTAACTTAGCTGATCCAAATTATGCCAGATTAAGCGACATCAAGCACGCTTTCAAGCTTGCCCGACCTCCCCCAAAGGTAATTCATCTTGCCCTATATCCATAGTTTTATATTGTGGTAGGAAAAATGGAAACTTACTGTGTGCACTCATTTTTGTTGCCCAGGTCAATGGTCGGGATAGAGCGACAGTGTTTGTGTCGCCACCCCCTGGAGTGGAGTGGCCACATGGAGGTGGTCTCATCACCCAGACCAGCGTCAATATCGAGGATGAGGACGTCAACTGGGCAGTGCTCGGGGCTGGAGAGGAGGCAGCAGCCCTAGCCACTGGTAAGCGGCTGGCTGCCCCCAAACAGTCGAAGAAAAGATCAGCAACCTCCCTGCTCACCGGGGGGCGCTAAATATTAACGAGCCCAAGGGAAGCCCGGAGGAGAGACCATTGAGCAAACGTCGACAAGCGATTTTTGCCTGGTCAGACGATGATGCAAAGGAGGGAGAGGATGCAGACACCTTTTGACTTGTCCCTCGAAAGAGGAGGAAACAACTAGAGTCGATGGGGCAAGGTGTCTCATCCACGCCTATGGGACCCACATCGTCGATGTCGGTGAAGGATGCAGCTGAGTCGACCTCGGGAGTACCTGGGCAAGGAACGTGACCGGCGACGAAAGCGACAACCCGACCGAGCACACCACCGACCACTGCAGCGCGAAGGACAAGCGGCAGAGGGGTCGAGCACCAAGGCCCAACAACAGTGCTGGATGTAGAGGGAGACCAGGAGTCACCCGCACAGCACATGGAGCAAGTGCGGCTGAAGAGACGCACCTTCGCCACATCATTCCGCGCTTCTAACATGTAAGTACTTGTAACCTTATTATAAGTTAGCAATTTGCATTGAATATGGTTGCCTTCTGAACTTTTCTCGGATGTACTAGTTTGGCATCCACAGAAAGTTCGGACCAGCTAGCCGGAAGTTGCGTAGCTCCACCAATAAGTTCAGAGCAGACTGCCTAGCAGCTGACCATCGAGGAAGCCATAGCAGAAGATCTGTCGGGGCCTCAGCAAGGGAGCAATTAGATAACAGTCCCCGAGCCGATGGTCAAGGGACCAACTAGGCCGAGCACGAGTGCTCCGAGTGCTAGACCTACTGAGGGCAACACCTCGGCATCGAGGGTGATGGAGCAGACCGAGGAGCAACAACCGGAGGTGAGAGCACAACCCATATTCACCGATGCTGAAACCTGTGGGAAGGCTTTGGTGATCGCAGAAGCTGCTGACGCCGGACCAGCACCGAGACCCGAAGAAGAGCCCGAAGAGGATGAAGTGGAGGAGGTCCTAGGCCATCCGCAGGACAAGCGACAACATGTGTATGTGTCACATTGGCAGAACGACCAATGGGTTGTCCATGAGGAAATCCCGGAGGTCGAAGAAACCAAGAAAGTTGAACGGGCGGCGAAACGGCTGGTTACGGAGGTGCAGGTAAGCTTTGCTTCACCCCCTGTTCTTGCTGTCTAGTCGCAGCTGTCTTACTTAGCTATCTGCACATAGGACTTGATGAAGACCACAAGGTACCGCAAGAAATGCTTTGACCAGATCGAGGGGATCGCTGCAAGCAACAAGGAGCTGACGGTAGAGGTGGAACGCTTGCGCCAGCGACTCGAAGCCACCAATCATGAAAAGACAGTGCAAGAGTCCCAGAACTAGAACCTGGTCATCCAACTCAGTAATAAAGAGCAGGAAAGAACAAGTAAGTAGCCATTTTATCACAACAACTATTGACAAGTGCTGTTGTGTTGTTGGTAGTAACAGCTGTAGCGTAGGCTTAGAAGCCGAAGTGGTCCGTCTCCGAGAGGAGAACATTCATGCGGTCGTGGAGTGTGATCGCCTGAAAGAGGACAACAGAAAACTAGCGCAAGACCAGTCGTAGTTTCGAGACCACACGATCAAGATGACAGAGGAGCTGAAAGGTAAGTTTTCCAAACCCCTTTGCTCATTTTTGTTGCCTACCGTAGTTTGGCGTAATATAGCGTCTTAACAGCATGTGCAGTTTGTAGTTATAAAAATCAATGCGAAGAAGCATCTAGAGGCCATGATGAAAGACCGTGACGACTGGAAGGCGCAATACCAAGAGATCACCAAGGACCGTGACACATGGAAAAGCCGGTGCCAGGAGGTAGCAAAGGGCATTTTGTCGGTCCTTAACCTCATCGATCCGGCGCTAGCAGAAGATGTGCCCGGGACGCCACAGCTAGGACTGATCGAGAGGTGCCAAAAGGCATGGGGTTGGTTCTAGGAGATCCTGAAGGAGGCAGGAGAGTACGCAGGCGCACATGTGCTGAGCATGATACGTGCTCACTACCCCCTGATCGATCTCAAGCGCCTGGAGGCTGGATACCCGAAGGAGGTAAATCCAGACAAGGCCGAGGAGCTATGGGTGACCCAGCTGGACTTGTCGATGAAAATAATTGGCGATATTAACATGTGTGGAGGTGCGACACCACCCGTACAAGGAACGCCATCAACAAGTTAGCTGGGAGCGCAGTCATTTTCAAGCCAACCGGCGAAGCCTGCGGTCTCGACAAGCCAGGCGTCGACGGGGCCATCTTCTTCAGCTCATTCAGTGCCAGAGTCCCAGAGACCCAAGCATGATGTCAGGCGTTGCGAGTAGCAGAGGCCGCGTGCCCCGACCAGCCAATAGTGTAGGCTATAGCTGTAGAAGAAGATGTAGTTGTGTTATTGTAAACTTGGACCTTTTCAGGCAAGCTTGTAATAACGCAACTGTGTATCAACATAAGCTTGTTTGCTTTGTAGAAAACGTGTTTAAGCTTGGATATCGTGTTGATGTAACTAAGTTAGAACGTGTTGGCGTTCTATTTAGTTGTATCAATTTGGCCGACACGTCATCCTGAAAGGTTTGTATGGCCCTAGTTTGTCTTGTGGTCAGAGTGTGAGGTGCGTAGCTTGTGCACACATAGAAACACACAAGTCAAACTAGAGAGCTCCTGCCGATCAACCGTACCGTAGAGAGCGGATCCCATGCACGCGTTGGGAGGAACCGGAGACAGGGCCTGCTCCGAAAACCCGAGAAGGAATTGTGGTCGGTTTTAATTGATAGAGTTAGAATAACAATAGACTTCGAAATAACACATTAGAGTGGTTGGAGAAATCATAATAGCTTTATTGAAATAAATCAATAGTACAAGAAGGGTACATATCTTAGTAGCTAAGCATAGAAATGCCTAAGCTTGTCGATGTGCCAGGAATTGGGTACGTCTGTGCCATCTAGGCGAGCTAACCTATAAGATGTAGGGCGTGTAACCTCCTTGATCATGAAGGGTCCTTCCCATGGAGTTGCGAGTTTGTGGACACCTGCCTGATTCATCTTCCACTTCAGTACTAGGTCCCCGACCACGAAGAACCGCTCCTTGACGTTCTTGTTGTAGTACCTGTGCAAAACAGCAAGGTATTTGGCTGTACGTACGCAAGAGTCAAGCCACTTCTCTTCTGCACTATTCACTTCTAGCTCCCGCACTTCATTGGCCTTGTCTTCGTCGAAGTTCTCTACCCATGCTGATCTGAAGGCTATATCTCCTGGAAGTACTGCCTCAGCGCCATAAACCATAAAGTATGGTGATACGCCGGTATTGCGACTGGGTGGGGTTCTGAGACCCCAGACCATGGCCGGTAACTCTTTGAGCCATCTTCCAGGAGCTTTGTCATTCTCTCTGTACATCCTCTTCTTAAGTGCATCTAGGATCATACCGTTTGCCCGCTCGACCTGTCCATTAGCTCTAGGGTGTGCCACCGAGACGTATTTTACTACTATGCTCCTTTCATCGCAGAAGTCCCAAAAAGCGTTCCTAGTGAACTGAGTACCCAGATCGATGATGATGCTATTGGGTATGTCGAAGCGGTGGATGACCTGGTCGAGGAACACGACAACCTTTTCTAAAGATGCCATGACCAGGGGCATGTACTCTATCCGCAGGGAGAATTTGTCAATCAGCACAAAGACGCATGTAAATTTCGTAGGGGCTGGTTTGGAAGGGCCGATCATGTCCAGTCCCCAGCATGCGAAGGGCCAAGAGGCTGGTATAGTCTGAATCTCGTGTGCCAGTACATGGATTCTCTTGGCGAAGAACTGACAACCTTCACAATAGCGGACTAGCTTCTCTGCATCGGCTACGACTGACGGCCAATAAAACCCTGCTTGAAAAGCCTTGCCAACCAGCGTTCTCGAGGCTGCGTGGTTGCCACAGGAGCCGGAGTGGATTTTGTCTAGGAGATGTTCACCATCCTCCTAGGTTATACACTTCAGCAAGATTTCCTCCTTCGTGTTCTTGCGCCACAATTTGCCATCGACGAGCAGATACTGCTCACTGCGACGCATCAGGCGTTCGTTTTCTATCCGATCGGTGTAACCGCTACCATCTATTAGGTACTTGATGAAAGGTACTCTCCAGTCAGGCTCCTTAGTGGTCGGAGGTGGTTTGGTGGTGCTTGACGCCGGAATCGTAGCCACCAATAGCTGGTCTGGAAGCTTGTCGACCGTGGGATCTTCTTCTTTGATGGAGGGCTTGAGCAGATCTTGAACAAATACACCATGTGGGACTTTGGCTCAGGATGATCCTAACTTTGACAGCACATCTGCTGCTTGATTTTTGTCTCGGACCACATGTGTGTACTCGATGCCGTAGAACTTGCCTTCTAGCTTTCTGATTGATTTGCAGTATGCGTCCATCTTTTCGCTGGTCGTATCCCAGTCCTTGTTGAGTTGGTTGATGACCAGAGCCGAGTCTCCATAGACATAGAGACATTTGACACCGAGCTAAACCACAATGCGCAGACCATGTAGGCATGCTTTGTACTCGGTGGCGTTATTAGACGCCGGGAAATAAATCCTAAGGACGTATCGGAGTTGCTCCTTGGATGGTGATACGAAAAGGACTCCAGCTCCTGTGCCGTCGATGTTGAGAGAGCCGTCGAAGTACATCTTCCAATACTCGATGGGCCCCTGAGAGGCAGGTGTGCTTAAGTCTGTCCACTCGATGATGAAATCGACAAGTGCCTGAGACTTGATTGTAGTACGACTTGCAAATTCCAAGGAGAAAGGGCATAACTCCATTGCCCATTTGACGATGCGCCTGTTCACATCCTTGTTGCGAATGATGTCTCCCAGAGGGTACTCGGTCATGACCACCACACGATATCCGTCGAAGTAATGTTTCAACTTTCGGGATGTAATCAGTATGGCATAGATCAGCTTCTAAATCTGTGGGTACCTAGTCTTGGATTCATTGAGTACCTCACTGATGAAATAGATTGGTCGTTGTACCTTGTATATGTGGCCGGGCTCGTCGCGCTCGACCACCATGGAAGTGGAGACCACTTGATTAGTTGCCGCAATGTAAAGCAGGAGGGTTTCATCTTCTCTGGGAGCAGTGAGGACCAGAGGTGATGTAAGGAATTGTTTCAGCTGTGTAAAGGCATCGTCTGCTTCCTCCGACCACTCAAACTTCTCGGATGCTTTGAGTAGCTTGAAAAACGGTAGTCCTTTTTCGCCTAATCTTGATATAAAACGACTAAGGGTAGCCATACATCCGGTAAGCTTCTGAACATCCTTCACCTTTTTGGGCGGCTTCATGTCCAAGACAGCTTTTACCTTCTCTGGGTTAGGGCGTATGCCGTCATGACTGACGATGTTGCCAAGCAGTATACCAGATGGAACACCAAAGATACACTTCTTTGGGTTTAATTTCCATTAGAATGTGTTAAGAGCTGCAAAGGCACGTTCGAGGTTGTCAACATGGGTGTATGCTTCCTTGGTTTTAACAACTACATCGTCAACATAAGCCTCGACGAGGTCTTCTTTTATCTCGTCTTTGAGGTAAGCCTGTATGGCGTGTTGATAGGTAGCCCCAGCGTTCTTGAGCCCGAACGACATGGTCGTGTAGCAGTAGGCGCCGAAGGGCATGATGAAGGATGTCTTGATCTGGTCGTCCTTTTTGAGAGCAATCTGGTGATAACCAGAGTAGCAATCGAGAAAGGAAAGCAGCTCGCAACTGGCGGTTGAATCTATGACCTCGTCTACGCGAGGTAAGCCGAAGGGGTCTTTAGGGCAGTGTTTGTTGAGATCAGTATAATCAACGCACATTCTCCATTCATTATTCTTTTTGCGTACAAGAACTGGGTTGGCTAACCACTCCAGAAGATATACTTCTTTGATAAATTCGGCTGCTAAAAGCCATGTAACTTCTACCCTAATAGCCTCCTTTTTGTCGCGAGCGAACTGTCGTAGCTTCTGTTTGATGGGTTTGGCCTTGCCATCGACATTTAAGGAGTGCTCGATCAAGTTCCGAGGTGCACCGGGCATGTTAGCGGGTTTCCATGCGAACACACTCACGTTGCTTCTAAAGAACCTGACGAGCACGTCTTCCTATTTAGGATCCAGGTTGGCCCCGATAAGGGTTGTTTTGCTGGGATCGCCATCAACCAGCTAGATCTCTTTGTGCTCTTTGGACTTGATGTTCTTGCGTGGGGCCTCGAGCTCTGGAATCTCTAGGTGATCGGCTGGGGTCTTCTTGGCGTCGAGCGTGGTCTCGGCCATGCGAATAGAGAGGTCATGAGCCTCCGCTATTTTGAAGTTGTCCTCCTCGCAGGTGTAAGCTGCGTATATGTTGCCCCTGAGAGATAGAACCCCCTTCTCAGTAGGCATCTTGAGCACCAAATACCTGTAGTGAGGTATGGCCATGAACTTGGTGAGCGCTAGTCGACCAAGGATAGCATGGTAGGTGCCTTCGAAGTCAGCGACCACGAAGTTGACGTAGTGGGTGCGAAAGTGGTCTGTAGTACCAAATTGCACAGGTAGCATGATCTGCCCAAGAGGTATGGAGCTCTGTCCGGGGAGAACACCCTAGAACTGTGCCTCATATGGCTTGAGATCAGCCTGGGTTATCTTCAGGGCCGGCAAACTGTTCTTGAACAGTATATCGATGGAACTGTCGCCATCAATCAGCACTCTATCGAACTGAACCTTGTTGATACAAGGATCGAGAACCAGAGGAAAATGCCCTGGCTCAGGTATTGCAGCCCATTGGTCCTTTCTGCTAAAGGAGATCTCATGGTGAGACCAAGGAGGGAGCTGCGGATCGACGATGAGGTTGTCGACATTGGCCGCGTTTAGGCAGGCGCGAGCGAGCAGCTTGCGCTCTCATTTGGTCTCGATGGACACTCTGCCCCCAATGATGGTATGAATGCGTCGGTTGGCTTAACGTACTTGTGATGGGGATCTGCATCTTCATCATCGTTGTCCTCGTCATGTTGCCCCCCTACGTCGTTAGGCTTGTCGGATTTATCCAGAGCCTGTTGGCGTGTATAGATGGATTTGAGAACACGGCAATCCTCCATGGTATGGTTTGACTTGGGATGGAGCTGGCAGGGTCCTTTCAATGCTTTGGCGTAGTCTTCTTCGTAATTGCGATGTCCGCCACCTTTTTTAACGATGTTGACTTCGCCGTCGTCTTCCCGAGCACGCTTGCCCCTGTAATCGTCACGACAATTACGTCGCTGATTACGCTGGTCGCGGTGGTCGCGGGAATTGTTGCGCTGGTTACGGCGATCAAAATTATCGTTCCGACCACGGTTGCCACGGTAGTCGTCGTGGTGTGGGAGGTGGTCGGAGCATGGAACCCTTGCTGCTTCTTCGACGATTATCTTTTTAGCATCATCGGCATCCGCATATTTTTAGCAGTGACTAGGAGCGCTATGACTGATTCAGGTCTCTTGCGGAGGAGCTTGTCCCTTAGGGCATTGTGGAAGCGGAGACCAGTGATGAAAGCCTCGATTGCCCTGTTGTCGGAGATTGATGGGACCTTGATGCGCATCTCTGAGAAGCGTTGGACGTACTCACGTAGTGGCTCATCTTTGCGATCTCAAATCCGCTGCAGATCATATTTGTTGCCGGGTTGCTCGCAAGTAGCAATGAAGTTGTCGATGAATGCTTGCTTGAGCTCTTGCCAAGATTCAAAGTAGTTCGCCGACAAGCTGACCAGCCATTGGTGGCCTGCATGGCCGACGGCGACTGGGAAGTAATTAGACATGACGTGCTCGTCAGCCATGGCTGATCTGCACGCGGTTTTGTAGAGCATGACCCATAATTCGGGGTTCTCCTTACCGTCGTACTTCTAAAGTTTTTCGAGCTTGAAGTTCTTGGGCCATATGACTTGGCAAAGGTGTGGAGTAAACTGCTTCAAACCCGAAGGGCCATGGGTAGTATCATATTCCATACGGTGATAGCTTTCATGGGATGCACGATCATTGGCTCTTTGGTTAATGCGATCGCACAGATCGCGTTCTCTGAGGGAATGGCGGAGATCGTTATTGCCATCACGGCGACCCCGATTGCCACCCTAGTTAACCCTGCGACTGTGGTTATCACAGCGATTGTCGCGGTTGTCTCGGCGGTTGTCATCCCAGTAGTTGCGGCGGTTGTCGTCCCGACCACCATCATGACCACCGTTTCCGCCTTGACGGTTGTCTGATGGGTCGTTGTTGCGTGAGCCACGTTGGTTGGGTGGCTATGAGCGACTTGAGTACTGGCGGCTGTGGCTTGATTCGACTGAGACGGATGGAGCCTGGGCTTGATTCACAATCTCTGCAGTCTGGGCCATAGCAGCCGTCAGGTAAGCTTGTATATCATCACGAACTGCCTAGATTTCCGAGGTATTGGGTAGTCGTTGCATTGTCGCCATAGCAACAGCTACGTTGGTGGTTGGAGTCCTGAAGACCCGCTTGTCCCCCACCCCATCAAAGGCATTGTTAAGGTCGCATGGTTGGACCCGTATGCGTCGTGCCTCCTCCTCTACCTCGGCTTCGACTTGTCGGCGATTAAACCAATCAATATTGCGTGCTTCGCATGCCAGCCTTTTTTGTTCTATTTCATCAACTGTCGGTGGTTTGTCATTACTGACAACATTGATCAAGTCTCCTCGCCTTGGTGGGAAGGATGGGAACCGTGGGAACCCCGGCGCGTGGTATGGGATATCCAGCTCGTATTCAACGCCTTCGTTGTCATGATGCTGGAGCTCGATGTGGACGGAGGCATTAGATGCGATGCCGGACGGGGAGCTTGAGCCACCCTCTTGAACTGTGTGGACCGATCCTTCTTGATACTCCTCAATCCGGACCATGTAGACAAAGTTGCGTAGGCCGTAGGGCTAAGCCTGGTAGTTCTCCATCGAGGCTTCGTACTCGGAGAGCCGGAGACCCATCGCGGGGCTGGGCTGGCCGACGAACGGAGTGCCCTTTAGGAGTAGGTGTGACCATGAGATCCGTACCGAGTCGTGTAGGACGACTGGCCCGAGCTGGTCGGGTAGATCTGTTGTGGGTAGTGGTTACCTGCTCATTAGGTTGACTTTGAATCGAACTTACTAGAGCTAGGGTTTCGGCAAGTTTGGTGCCGACCTGATCGATGGAGTCGAACAGGTCGGTGTTGTCGATCTGCCTCCCTTTGTAGCGAGGAAGCGGACGACGGGTTGTCGGCGTGGCTGAAGACGATGCTGGCGTGTCCGGAGCCAGATCCACCGTGGTCGGAGCCATAGCCAATGCAGATGAAGCAGTGGTCGACATAGATTGAATCCACGCCTCCTCCGTGGTCATGGCGATGAAGTCGTCGGAGCCAGTGGTCCAGGTGATCTGGCCGATGGTGAACGTGAGGCCGTTCGGCGTAGCCATGGAACCGGGGATGATGACCATCTTGTTTGTCTAGAGAGCAGTACGCACACCCCCTACCTGTCGTGCCACTGTCGACAAAATATGGTCGGCAGTCTACCTAGGGGTATGCCCAGGTAGTAGATTATCAGCAGACAGATGCGCAAGCTACAAACAAGATGGTGACGCAAGACAGACACGAGGTTTTATTCAGGTTTGGCCGCCGTGAAGGTGTAATACCTACGTCCTGCGTCTGATTGTATTACTATATGTCAATGAGATGTTTTTGAGAGGGGTCCCCTGCCCGCCTTATATAGTCTGGGGGGCAGGGTTACAGATCTAGAAACTAATCCTAACAAGTTACAATTGCCATAGGTGGCCAGATAAGGATTCCTATTCTAACCAACCAGGATCTTGCTTGACCTCCAAATCTGCCTTGATTCCTTGTGCGGGACTCCGAACAGATTGGCCGGGCCGCGCGTAGTCTTCTAATGGGCCAAACCCCCTGGTCCGGGCTGGCCCAAGCCTAGCCGTAAGGGTATAGGGGTTAATACCCCCACAGAACAGCTTTACATTCATGAATATTCTAAGTTTGTTTTGTGATGAAATCACTCGTGAGGGGAAGCTTGTCCCATCCTCCCTTGTTTTTACCCTAGCGTAGCTTTGTTTTTGTCCTTTCTTTTTCGCACCTGCCCGTTGACCCGTAGGCTGGAACCTTAAGAACCTGCGCGTGGCTCGCGAGGCTTAGCTACTCGCAACTATAGGTCGTGGCAGGGTGTGATCGGTCGGGAGGTTAAAATGCAAGTTACGTTGGGTAATCAAAGGAACGGAATGCCCTTTCATTTGGGCAATGCCCTTTCGTTTGGCCGAAAAGTATTACTATATCATAGTAAAAGAGGAGGGTGGTATCGCACCCTCGTGGAGCCCCTGAGTGACACAGGCCGAGAGTGCTCGGGCTAGGGTGCTATAGGACCAAACGTTGAATAGAAAGAGACCGGTAAGACTGAGTTTTAAGGGAAGAAACAACGTAATTGTTCGATGTTCCATGTGTTGGTGAGAACATTGCCGTTGTCGTCCTTCAGCCGGTAGGTGCCCGGCCAGATCACATCGGTCACCGTGTAGGGTCCTTCCCATGGTGGAGAGAGTTTATGTTTCTCTTTGGTTGACTGGGTCCTTTGGAGTACAAGGTCACCGACCTCGAGGATCCTCACCCTAATTTTTCTTTCATGGTACCTGCAGAGAGTTTGCTGGTAACGAGCGGAGCAGATGATGATTATCTCATGAGCCTCCTCGAGCAGGTCGACCGCATCCTGCTGAGCCTCCATGGCTCGGTCTTGGTCGAAGGCCTTTACTCTCGGGCCATCGTGATCGAGGTCGGAGGGCAACGCTGCTTTGGCTCCGTATGCGAGGAAGAAAGGGGTGAACCCTGTGGACCGGTTTGGCATCATTCTTAGGCTCTAGAGGATCGATGTAACCTCTACAACCCATCGCCCGGCATACTTCTTGACTCGGTCGAAGATATGGGGCTTGAGTCATTAGAGGACTATGCCATTGGCTCGCTCGACCTGACCATTGGTATGCGGGTGCCTGACCGAGGCCCAATCGATCCTGATGCCATATCCATCACAGATGTTCAGGAACTTCTTCCTAGTGAAGTTTGTTCCATGGTCGGTGATGATACAGTTTGGAACAGCAAACCAATAGATGATGTCAAGTAAGAACTTGACCGCCTCTTCCGAGCGGATATTGGTGATGGGCTTCGCCTCTATCCACTTGGTGAATTTATCCACCGCTATGAGCAAGTGAGTGAAGCTGCTCGGGGCCTTTTTGAGGGGCCCGACCATGTTTAGGCCCCAGACCATGAATGGCCAGGTGATAGGGATGGTCTGAATCTCCTGTGCCGGTAGATGAGTTTGCCGAGCATAGAACTAGCATCCTTCACACCTACGGACAACCTCCTCTGCATCTCGTAGCGTAGTGGGCCAGTAAAAACCTTGGCGAAAGGCTTTCCTGACTAGCGACCTCAGGGCCGCATGATGTCCATAGATTCTTGCATTGACCTTGAGGAGGAGCTGTTTCCCTTGGTCGATCGGGATGCACTTCATGAGTACTCCCGATGGACTTCGCTTGTAAAGTTCATCACCGATGGCGATGAACGTCTTGACGCATCAAGTGATTTGTCGCGCTTTAGTCCTTTCCGGTGGGAGAACCTCCTTGAGGAGGTAGGCGAGTAGTGGTGCTCTCTAGTTAGCCTGATCAAGTGTCACCACGGTGACATTGGTGGGCGACATTGTCATGGAGGGGCCAAGGTCGGAGCCCCCGAGTAGTTGGTCAGGGTCAGGGCACGTCGGGAGGTCGAAGCCCCCGAGTGCCAGATTGGTGTCGGAGTGTGTCTAGATTGGATCCTCCAGAACATGAGCAAACGGCTCATGGAGATCGTTGATGAAGACCCCATCTGGAGACAGAACCCGCCTGGCAGCCAATTTTGCGAGGAAATCGGCGGCATCGTTGTCCTTTCAGGGGACATGATGCAGTTCGATCCCTTGGAATTTGTCCTTGAGCTTGCATACCTCTTGGTAGTATGCTGCCATGAGAGGGCTCTTGTAGGAGGACTCCTTCATGACTTGGTCGATGACCAACTCTGAGTCACCGCGGACATACAGCTGTGTAGCGCCGAGCTCGACGGCAACGCGCAGTTCGTTGATGAGGGCCTCATACTCTGCGACATTGTTTGAGGCCAAAAATGGAGACAAATCATGTAGCGGAGCCTGCTCCCATCCGAGAAGATCAGAACAACTCCATCCCTCGAGTTGGGCGCCATAACCGTCCCATCGAAGTACATTGTCCAGTACTCGTGGGTGAAGTTCGGGGTCGGGATCTGGACTTTCGTCCATTTGGCGATGAAGCCGGCGGGAGCCTGAGACTTGATAGCAGTGCAAGGGACATACCTGATGTCGTGACTTATGAGCTCAAGAGCCCACTTGGAGATTTGCCTCCCGGCATCGCGGTTGCGGATGATGTCTCCCAGCGGGTATGAGGTGACGACCATGACCTCGTGATCGGTGAAGTAGTGCAGGAGCTTCTAGGTCGCCATTAGCATGGCATACAAAAGCTTCTGCTCCTAGAGGTATCGTGCCTTGGCATCGATGAGTTCCTCACCGACGAAGTACACCGGTCGTTGAACCTTTAGGCGACGTCCTGGCTTCTCCCTTTCAACGATGAGGGCGGCGCTCACAACGTGGTTGTTTGCCATGATGTAGAGGAGGAGGGGTTCTCCCCGTTCTGGAGCGATGAGGACTAGGTCCGACATCATTGATGCTTTGAGGCTTTCCAAAGCCTGCTATGCCTTCTCTGTCTAGACGAATGCGTCTGTCTTCTTGAGAAGTTTATAGAGAGGCATCCCTCGTTCTCCTAGTCGGGAGATGAACTAGCCTAGGGCGGCCAAATAGCCGGTGAGCCTCTGTATGCCCTTGACGTTGCGTATAGGGCCCATGTTGGAGATGTCCATGATTTTTTTCGGGTTGGCTTCGATGCCACGCTCAGACACGATGTATCCAAAGAGCTTCCCCTTCAGAACTCTGAAAACACATTTTTCGGGATTCAATTTGATATTGAACCTTCGGAGGTTTGCGAATGTTGTGGCCAAATTTGCGATCAGGTCGCTAGCTTGAGCTGTTTTCACCACTACATCATCTACATAGACGACGATTGTTGGTTTCGGCCGCTCGACTTGGTTAGGCTGGTCGGGCGGGTCGATTTGGTCGGCGAAGCATTGCTGCATGCACCGTTGATAGGTGGTGCTGGCGTTCTTCAGACCGAAAGGCAAGGTTATGTAGCAGTACGAACCATACGGGGTGATGAATGAAGTCATGACTTGGTCAGACTCTTTCATCGTGATCTGGTGGTAGCCTGAGTAGGCATCTAGAAAGGAGAGGATTTCACATCCTGAGGTGGAGTCGACTATCTGGTCTATGCGTGGCAATGGAAAATAGTCCTTTGGACTTGCCTTGTTGAGGCCAGCATAATCAACACACATTCTCCATTTCCCAGTCTTCTTTTTCACAAGAATAGGATTAGCTAGCCAGTCGGAGTGGTATACCTCTTTGATGAACCCGACTACTAGGAGTTTGGTAATTTCCTCGCCTATGGCCCTACGCCTCTCGTCGTCAAAGCGACGCAAGCGTTGCTTGGCGGGCTTCGAGTCCGAGATGAGGCGTAATGCGTGCTCGGTGACCTTCCTTGGTATGCTCGGCATATCAGAAGGTTTCCACGTGAAGACATCGTGATTAGTGTGCAGAAAGTCAGCGAGCTCGCTTTCCTATTTGGCTAAGAGCTTGGTCCCGATCGGCACCGTCTTGGTTGGGTTAGCGGGGTCGATCCCCACCATTTTGGTTTCCTCGGTCGGGTGGAAGGCACTCGAGGAGGTCGGCTCGTTGCAGTCTAGGACTACTAGAGTTGATGAATTCCCGAGCTCTAGGAACTCGGCGGAGTTGATGACGGCCGTGGCAAGCTTGTAATGCTCGCGGTCGCAAGTGTAGGCTTGCAAAATGGTGCTACCCACGGTGATGACGTCGTTCGGTCCTAGCATCTTTAACTTGAGGTAGGTGTAGTTGGGGATCGTCATGAACTTGGCGTAGCATGGCCACCCAAGATGGCGTGGTAGGACCCTGGAAAGTCCACCACCTCAAAGGTGAGGACCTCCGAGCGGAAGTTGGCTCGGTCGCCAAACGTGACGGGCAGGTCGATTTGCCCGAGTGAGTACGCCTGCATCCCTGGGATCACACTGTGAAGAGAGAGCTCACTGGGTGGAGCTCTGACCGAGGGATGCGCATGGCGTCGAGGGTGTCGACGTAGAGAATGTTGAGGCCACTGCCTCCGTCCATCAGCACCTTGGTGAGGCGCTTCTTGCGGATGATGGGGTCAACGACGAGCGGGTAGCGACCTGGTCGGGCGACGTGGGAAGGATGGTCTCTCTGATCAAAATTGATCGGGGAGTCCGACCAACTAAGGAAAGAGGGGATGGCCGACTCGGCGGCACATGCCTCTCTGTAGCGTACCTTGTGCTGGCGCTTGGAGTGGATGGCATCGGATCCCCCAAAGATCATGAGGCATTCCTCGAGGTTAGGGAAGCCATCATCATCCTTGCCCGTCATACCTCCTTTCTTGGCCGCCTCCTCCTTTCCCTTCCCTTCCTTTGGCTTGTCGGCCCATCGCAGAAAGTGCTTGAGGAGCTCGCAGTCCTTGTAGAGGTGCTTGACAAGGTGGGCGTGGTTGGTGCATGGACTCTCCATGAGCTTGTCGAAGTGGTCGGGCTAGCTCTGCTGAGGCTGCTTGCCACACGATCGGCTGCGGCGACCAAAGCGGGGTTGGCCGATCGGCGCCGATCCTTCTTGTTCTTCTTGCCCTTTTGCGTGGAGGGACCCTCGCCTTGGTCCTCGCACTTGGCCTTGCCCCTATCCCGACCGCTGCTGAAGACCGCCCCGATCGCCTCCTCCCTGGAGGCGTGGTTCATGGCAATGTCGAGCTGGTCGCAGGTGGTATGGGGCTTTAGACAGCCGAGCTTATGGATCAAGGACTCACAGGTTGTCCCAGAGAGGAACGTGTTGATGACGTCCATGTCGACGACATCAGGAAGGGAGTTGCACCGCTTTGAGAACCTGCGGATGTAATCCCATAGGGACTCGTTAGTCTCCTACTGGTAGCTCTTGAGGTCCTAGGAATTTCCAGGACGGACATATGTCCCCTGGAAATTTCCGACGAAGACACACTTGAGATCCGCCCAGTCGCAGATGCTGTCGGGCAGGAGGAATTCGAGCCATGCTCGAACATGCTCCCCCACGCACATGGGGAGATACTGAATGATGAAGTGGTCATCATCCACTCCTCCGGCTCGGTAGACGAGCCAAAAGTCTTTGAGCCATATATCGGGGTTCGTTTCTCTGGTGTATCTAGCGATGTTGGTGGATAGTCGGAAGCGCTATGGGAACGGCGCTCTCTGGATGCGACGACCGAAGGCCCGTGGCCCCGGGCCATCCATGATGGGGCTCTGGTCATTTGGTCGGTCACCATGCCTAGGATGCGTATCCCCGCACTCCTCGATGGTCAGGCCGGGGCCCGTGCCGCCTGCTCTCGTCGCCACTTGATGGACGTCATCATCGTGCCGGGCATGGCGTCCATTGTTGATGACGCTACAAGCATCATGGTTCGGCCCGAGCCATTCGCGCATAGGTGGTTGGTGTGGAGCGGGCGCCGGGTCAAGCTGTGGTGCAGCCACGGCCTCCTGTCCCACGCGCGCAGCAACTGTAGTGGTGAGTGGATGGAGTGATTTGACTTGTGCGGCCCCATTCCCCCGGTGGGGCAAGAGGCCACGAGCCGGTGTCGGGACGTGAGCTCTCCGCCTATTGAACGGTGCCAGTTTCCACCAGCGCCCGGAGGTTCCATTGGATTGCCTGTTCCTAGGGGTCGGCAGGCTCGGGAAGGCCACGCAGAAGCATCGCCACAGCAGCGATGTTCTAGCCAGGCCGAGCAAACTGTGGGGGATTGTTCCCTTCGTCCAGTATGTTACGTTAGACCCGGCGGGCGCGACCCCGAGCGCCGCTCACCGTGTTACACGCACGTGGCGGCTGACTCTGCCACCTTCGTCGTAACTCCTCGCCGTGCTTCTGCACACGCACGAGGGCCTTCGCACGAGGGTTCAGAGGGGTGTGAGCCTGTAGAGATTCCGCTACCACCGGTGGCTGTCCCGGGGCGTCTGCCATAGCGCACTCCCGGGACAGAGGGTGGCCAGGTGCCATGATGTCACCGATGCTGGAGCCATTGCTTTCGACCTCGTCATCTACGAGGTCATGAAAGGAGGCGGGAGCGTAGCCCGCCATTCCCACAATTTTGGATGTGAGAGGGGGCGGCATCAGCAGCCTTTGGAGCCCCCTCGCGTACGCATCCCCGGGGGATGCGAAGCCGTAGGTTGACTGGTCGCACGGCGGTCGTAGTGGGGACAACGGGGTCCCTCCGAAGAGTCGGCGGAAGGTGTTAAATAATGAGTAAAGAACAACATATATGTTACTCACAGTGGAGTTTGAGCCCAGCATAGGCTCGAGGTGAAGCGCGAGGGTTTTGACGTTGAGGTCGTCGGGTGGCCCAGGGCCGATGGAGGGCGCTCCTTCTCCAGTGGAGGCCGGGACGAGCGCCTCCTCATGGAGGCGGAGCACACTGAGCCGGTCAGCGATGAAGTCCATACTCCCGGAGAGGAAGGTCTGGAGTGGCACGAAGACGGGAGGAACCCAAATCCCAACAGGTGGGAGCGCGGGGAACTCTAGCGAGCCGAGGCGAATCGTATCGCTCGAGCCCGCCATGACGAATATGGTGGAAAGGTGGGCCATCCGATGACCAAAAGCGTGAACGCACGGCGTTCTCCCCATGGACGGCGCCAACTATCGGTACGAAAAGTGACCAGCAAGTAAATATTTGTAGTTTTGCCGTGCGTTGTGATCGGATGTGGCCCAGCACTCCATGACACAGGATTTATAGTGGTTCAGGCAACGAGCCCTACGTCCAGTTTCAATCGATCGGTGACTTTATTCCTGAGCCTAGGTGCTCAAAGTTTGTTGTGGAGTTACAAACGAGTCGGAATAAGAAAGGGGTGTTAAAGGCCCGATCGGACTCTGAACGAAGGGTCGAGAGTGACGGAGGCTCTAACGTGCGCTAAGTATTAGAGCGTATGCTCTGTGTAGCTTTAGAGTTCTAGAGCTATTGAGCTATTCTAGTTATCAGGTCCTCGAGTACTCGAATCGTCTAGCTTCTCTTTTTTAGAGAGCCAGAGAGAGCTTTTTAGGAGAGAGCTCATCCTCTTTTACAGTCGAAGGGGATAGCCTTACAAGTTAGAGAAAGAGAGAGAATGTATACGTGTGCTATCTAGTCTTGTTGCCCACGCTGTCGGGTACGAGACGGTTGTCGGCGTCCATAATACTGTTTATGTCCAGATGCATATGGCAGGCTCTACCGTGTTTGCCCGGTACGGCAAACGTTGGCGCCTACAATACTGTTTGTGTTCTGACACGTCTAAAAGGTTACATAGTGCCTATCCGGCATGGCCTGGTGGCACCGTCCTACAGGTGCGCAGGGTATGATAGGATACGGTTCTCGGTATTCGATATTATGGTTTGACTTGAGCGTCTTACCTTATCTGTTCCGCCTAATCCTCGGACCCTCACCAAGCGGACGTACCTGGTCGATCGTTTCCAGTCGGCCCTGATCGTGTCACTGTGTCGTTTGCTGAGCCGAGTTTTTTTTTTTAAGAAGCAGGTCGATCGGGCAGCCGGGTTTAAGAACCCGACGGGTCCCTTCCCCGACCCCGCTGCAGCCGCGTCGGGCGTGCCGCAGCCGACCACGACACCGCTTCCAACACCGGCCTGCATCCGCGCCGTCCTGCTCAAGACCCACGACGAGCTCCTCGCCGACTACATCTTGCTCCGCCCGCGACCGCGCCTACTCTGTCCACGCCAAGCATCAGGACGCGCCCTGCGTCTCCACCGCGTCCGCTCGCACGGTCCGCGCTGTCGCGTCCGCTCGCCCAGGCCGCCGTAGGTACACGCAGGTCGCGCTCGACGCAGGTACACGCAGGTAGCGGTCGCCTCGGCTCGCCCGCCCGCCCTGCCGTGTCCGCTCGCCCAAGCCGCCGCAGGTACACGCAGGTCGCGGTGGCCGCGTCCGCTCGCGTGCTGGTTGTCCGCTGCCGCGTGCACTCGCTGTGTGCGGTGTGCTGCTTGTCTCGTGCTTTGTTTGGGACGAACACCTTCAGCTTCCTCGCCTGTGATTTTGATGCCTGCAAGTGGTCTGATGCATGCAAGTGATTTTTACAGATAGAGATTTTGATGCCTGCAAGTGTTTTTGATGTATCTCTGCAATAATTTGGATGCCTGAAAAAAATACCTTGCTTCTTCTTTGATTGGTCCTTTTTTTCTGTAGTATGATGCTCTAGTATGCATTTTCTGTAGTATGAATTTGGTGCGCCTGCATATAAATTTCTGTCAGAAAAGCAATATGTAGAAGCCATCATGCAACCAACGAGCATCCATTTATGCAAGTCTGCAGATTTGAGGATCATCCTGATCTGAACTGCTGGTTTGACATCTATGATCATTTTGATATGCACAGGTTCTAAATTGTGTGTGAATTTCAGGTCTTAAAATTTAGAACTGAATGTCTTGTGGTTAAAATTAGTAGCTGCTGTTTTTGTTCAACAGCAACAGCAACTTCATGTCTACAGCAGTAGTCGCTGCTTTTGTTCAGCGGCATGATGTGCACCAGGCTTGAGATAGATTCAGTTCAAACACAGCTTGCCGATTTTCCCCATTTCTGTGTTCCAGCGCCCAGCTTTTCTGTCCTTTTTTTCAATTCAGTTCCAGCGCAGCTGAACGTGAAACTGAAGTGATCACATATGAATGCTGTGTTTTTTATGTGTATAAACTGACGCTGCAAAAGGCTGCATAGTTTGTTTGTTTTTTTTTTGTGAGGAAAAAAGCTACGGGCATTGCTGTGGTACCTTCAAATAGATCGGACACGACCAGAATTTTAGATTTCTGGGCTTCTTCTAGTGTTTTAGCATTCAAAATTTAGTATAAATTTTTTCTACTAAATGTCTAGTGATATTCCAATATGCTATGATTAGTGATAGTATTTTATTACTACTTAAGAACACTAGAAGAATTTCACCATTTTAGTAGAGGCTGGCTAGGATCATCTATTACCTCTAGGAGGTGGTAATAGATGAAATATGTATTTATTTTATTTTTTATTTTGTAAAGTATGATAAATTTAAGAAAGTTTTAGCTATAACTTTTCTTTTGTAGATCTAATTGATGCATGCATGATTTATAGGATATAGTGAATCTTTTTAGTTTGCAAACTTTGGACATGATGTATTTAACTAGCATGTTATTTTTTTTGTGTGCATGTAACGCCTTTACGCTAGCTCGTGTCGTGTTAGCAACTGTTTTTGATGTATGTACGTGTTCCATCTGTTAGTTTACAAACTCTGAATGTAATTGATTTTTTTATGCATGCACGTACGTTACCTCCTGTATTAGTTTACAGACTTTAAACGTAATTGATCGATTTTTTCATGCATGTACGTATACCTCCTGTGTTACCTGTTTTATTAGCTAGCGTGTTAGACTTAGGTGACGACTTTTTTTTTTAATTTCATATCCGTGTTTATTTTGAACTTTCGTTGGTTGCTAATCTTTCTCATGTACGTAACATATTTTTTTTAATCATCATGCATGTATACAAAGGAAGGCCAACCCACTTCCATGTTATCCCGAGATCCGGAGAATCTTCTTCTCTTTTTCTAGCTTATTTTACTGGATTTTTTAATTTATTAAGTAATTCATAAATGTGAAAAATCAATGGTTCGGATTGATTTGAGATCTTGGCCCCGTTCGCTGGTCTGAACTTTGGCTGAAACTGGCTGAAAAACACTGTTCCAGCTGAATTGTTGTGAGAGAAAAACACTGTTTCGGCTAAAAAAAAATAAGCCGTACAAACCAAATTTAAGACAAGCGAACGAGCCCCTTACTTCCTCGTAGGTAAAGATTGTACCGTAGCATTGTCCAAAAGCTACATAGTTCACAAACCACATTTGATCACAACACATTATACGAAATGCTAAAGCTAGGCCTTGTTTAGTTCGCGGTTATGAATCAGTATTCGGCACTGTAGCATTTTCGTTTGTATTTGACAATTATTGTGCAATCATGGTCTAACTAGGCTCAAAAGATTCGTCTCGTAATTTACAATCAAACTGTATAATTAGTTATTTTTTTATCTACATTTAATACTCCATGCATGTGTCAAAGATTTGATGTGATAGAGAGAGAAAAAAATTAGAATCTAAACAAGACCCTAGTGTATGAAACTGTGCACTGAGACACCCCCTGTCATGTTTTGAAAATTGGGAGGTCAAACCTCCCACCGAGACCGGCCTAACGGCACTGCTGCCGCAGCATGGCAGCCATCTAGCTGCGAGGGACGACGGGGCAGACCTGCATGCGAGGGTGTCGCTGTCGGTCGATCCCCGAGTCCGCGTTCAAAGTTGGGTTGCTGAGCACGAACCAGGTGACGGTCGCCGCTGAGGCCTGAGGTCCTGAGGGGAGGGGGGGTCCGTGTCCGTCGATGACCACGCCAGAGGGAGAGGCCCACATGTTTACGACTAGCGTAAGAGGGGGGACGACAGGACGTTGCAGTAACTGCTTCCTGTGATTCCTGAATGCAGAGCACGGACCACCGTGGCACCGATCGCTAGCTAGCGGTCGATCTTGAGGTGGGGGGAAATGGTGGTTGCACGCAGCACGCCTCACTTCCTTCCTTCATCCCGAAGGGACCGAGATGACTGGATACTTCAGCGGGCTAGGTCAGTATACAGGCACGACGTTTACTTGGAGTAATTTATTTGCTACTCACTGTCAAACAGTACTAAACGGCTCGGTTAGAAAGTTCCATTCACCTGCAAAAATAGTTTACTACTACTAGCTACGTACATGATCTTGTACAAGAATGATGATCTTGTTTTGCGGCATATGATTTCAACTAGCTGTACGTCACTACTGCTCTTGTGTCGCATACTCGTAACTATGGATGAAAACGGATCGGATACGAACGGATATCACTCATATTATATTTGTTTTCATATTTCTGTTCGGATTCGGATTCGGACACGGATAGCGTTCGGATACATATACGAATACGGATTGACTCGGTTATGGATACGAATAATGAGTATCGAATACGGTATGAATCGGATTCGGAGAAGGTCGGATACAAATATCTATTCGGATATTGAGTAAAAGCAGCATATATATATATATATATATATATATATATATATATATATATATATATATATATATATATATATCGTAATGCAAACCATTACACCACTCTATGAGTCCATAATCCATCTAGATTAAGCCGAAAAACTAAAGAGTAAAGCAACAAATAAGATAAAAATACAGATACATCATACAACAAACATCATACAAGCACCAATCTTCGCGGCATGAGTAGAAATAGCCAAGCTCATGGCTTCATGGGTCTCATGGAGTCATGGTCATGGATTCAAGATCTACAATCCTTATATAGGACATTTTTTTCATTTGAGAAAGTTTGAACAAAATGTAGTTCAAATTTCATAAGTGTGTGACATAGTTTCAGAAAGTCTATATGAGATTCAAGAATTTGTGACTAGTGTTTGATAAAACTTTCTCAAATGGGAAAATGAGCTATGTAACAATTGTAGATCTTGCTGAGATGATCAAACTTGGTATTCATAGTTTTTTCATCTGAGGTCATTTAGTGTCTCATTTGAGCAAGTTTGACCAAGTCAAATTTGGTCAAATGAAAAAACAACACTTTGACTCTAGTATTATGAACTCTAAATGACTTCAAATTGAAAAGTTTTGAATACCAAGTTTGTTCAACTCATCAAGATCTACAATTCTTGTTTTGATCAACTTTCCATTTGAGATAGTTTGGACGGTTCAAATTTGTGATTTTTAAATTTCGATGCTTACAAACTAGTTTTCGGAACCCTAGATTGTCTCAAATTGAAAAGTTTTGAATACCAAGTTTGTTCAGCTCATCAAGATCTACAATCCTTATATAGGCTATTTTTTCATTTGAGAAAGTTTGAAAAAAATGTAGTTCCAATTTCATAAGTGTGTGACATATTTTCAGAAAGTCTATGAGATTCTTGAATTTGTGACTAGTGTTTGATAAAACTTTCTCAAATGGGAAAATGAGCTATGTAACAATTGTATATCTTGCTGAGATGATCAAACTTGGTATTCATAGTTTTTTCATCTGAGGTCATTTAATGTCTCATTTGAGCAAGTTTGACCAAGTCAAATTTGGTCAAATGAAAAAACAACACTTTCACTCTAGTATTATGAACTCTAAATGACTTCAAATTGAAACGTTTTGAATACCAAATTTGTTCAACTCATCAATATCTATAATTGTTGTTTTGGTCAACTTTCCATTTGAGATAGTTTGGACGGTTCAAATTTGTGATTTTTAAATTTCGACGTTTACAAACTAGTTTTCAGAACCCTAAATTGTCTTAAATTGAAACGTTTTGAATACCAAATTTGTTTATATCATAAAGATCTACAATCCTTATATAGGCCATTTTTTCATTTGAGAAAGTTTGAACAAAATATAGTTCAAATTTCACAAGTGTGTGACATAGTTTCAGAAAGTCTATATGAGATTCAAGAATTTGTCACTAGTGTTTGATAAAACTTTCTCAAATGGGAAAATGAGCTATGTAACAATTGTAGATCTTGCTGAGATGATCAAACTTGGTATTCAGAGTTTTTTCATCTGAGGTCATTTAGTGTCTCATTTGAGCAAGTTTGACCAAGTCAAATTTGGTCAAATGAAAAAAACAACACTTTGACTCTAGTATTATGAACTCTAAATGACTTCAAATTGAAAAGTTTTGAATATCAAGTTTGTTCAACTCATCAAGATCTACAATTCGTGTTTTGATCAACTTTCCATTTGAGATAGTTTGGACGGTTCAAATTTGTGATTTTTAAATTTTGATGCTTACAAACTAGTTTTCGGAACCCTAGATTGTCTCAAATTGAAAAGTTTTGATTACCAAGTTTGTTCAGCTCATCAAGATTTACAATCCTTATATAGGCTATTTTTTCATTTGAGAAAGTTTGAATAAAATGTAGTTCAAATTTCACAAGTGTGTGACATAGTTTCAGAAAGTCTATATGAGATTCAAGAATTTGTGACTAGTGTTTGATAAAACTTTCTCAAATGGGAAAATGAGCTATGTAATAATTGTATATCTTGCTGAGATGATCAAACTTGGTATTCATAGTTTTTTCATCTGAGGTCATTTAATGTCTCATTTGAGCAAGTTTGACCAAGTCAAATTTGGTCAAATGAAAAAACACTTTTACTCTAGTATTATGAACTCTAAATGACTTCAAATTGAAAAGTTTTGAATACCAAGTTTGTTCAACTCATCAAGATCTATAATTATTGTTTTGGTCAACTTTCCATTTGAGATAGTTTGGACGGTTCAAATTTGTGATTTTTAAATTTCGACGTTTACAAACTAGTTTTCAGAACCCTAGATTGTCTCAAATTGAAAAGTTTTGAATACCAAATTTGTTTATATCATAAAGATCTACAATCCTTATATAGGCCATTTTTTCATTTGAGAAAGTTTGAACAAAATATAGTTCAAATTTCACAAATGTGTGACATAGTTTCAGAAAGTCTATATGAGATTGAAGAATTTGTGACTAGTGTTTGATAAAACTTTCTCAAATGGAAAAATGAGCTATGTAAAAATTGTAGATCTTGCTGAGATGATCAAACTTGGTATTCAGAGTTTTTTCATCTGAGGTCATTTAGTGTCTCATTTGAGCAAGTTTGACCAAGTCAAATTTGGTCAAATGAAAAAACAACACTTTGACTCTAGTATTATGAACTCTAAATGACTTCAAATTGAAAAGTTTTGAATACCAAGTTTGTTCAACTCATCAAGATCTACAATTGTTGTTTTGGTCAACTTTCAATTTGAGATAGTTTGGATGGTTCAAATTTGTGATTTTTAAATTTTGACGCCTATAAACTAGTTTTCCATTTGAGAAAGTTTGGACGGTTTAAATTTTGAAGCACTAAATGATTTCAAACGAAAAAGTTGTAAACAACAAAGTTTCATAACTTTTTGAGATCTACAATTTTTATTTTGATCATTTCTCCATCCAAGTTCGTTTGAATAATATCCGGATAATATCCGTTTGAAAATATCCGGATATATCCGATACTTAACCGGATTATCCGATATCCGCCGGATAGCGATGATATTACATCCGTATTTGATATCCGCCTAAGATATCCGTTTTATTATCCATATCCGAAAAAAATTACAGATATCCGAGTAACTATCCAGATAAGTGTTCATATTCGTTCGGTTGAACGGACGGTCAAATAAATATCCGTACCATTTTCGTCCATACTCGTAACCAACAGTAACACAGACACACACAGAGAGGAAGCACCTAGTGTTACGCCTGACGAAGTTGCACCGCGACGGTCTCCATGTCCAGGGCGCGGGCGTCCCGTCGGTCAGGCGACCCGGAGGGCGTGCAGAAGGAGGGCGTCGTGATCGGCGTCGTGCCGCCCTTCTCCGTGCCCTCGTCTATCGTGGACAGGGACCTATTGGGGCCCCAGAAGATCTTCTTCCACCGCGCGATCTCGAACTCGTCGGGCTCCATCTGCTCGTCCGCCGCCGCGGCCTCGACGCCACCGGGCGCGTGGTCCCGGCCCTCCCCCGCCCCCGTGGACCGCCGCCCCCGGCTCCTCTCCATGGACGACGGCGGCGGCCTCACGGCGCCCCGCTGCCTGTCTTCGGCGAAGCAGACGTCGAAAAGGACGAAGCCGCGGCGCGTGGGCGACACGTCGTCGCGGCGCCGCCAGCAGCAGTGCCGGAGGATGACGGCGCCGAGCAGGACGAGGAACAGCGCGGCCAGGGCGGCCGTTAACGCGACGAGGAGAGCGAAGCCGGCGTCACCCATCTCGCCCGCGCGCGACTGTTCGACGCAAGCCGAGGCCGCGGCGGCATTCGAGCAATGTACTAGAAACCGCGGTGACGACTGACGAGTAGTATTCAGAACGCCTGGACGAGGAAATGTCTTCGTTCGCCGGTCACCACACTCCAAAGCTGCCAGCGACAGCGCGAAAACGCCAGTTTATTATTTGCACATCTCCGGCGACCGAAACCAGCTTACTTTTTTACAGGTGCCGTTTGTCGAGTATGGCACATTCCTGCTAGGATTTTTATCGGCAACTCGTTGATATAGACATTTGCGGCTTATTGCTCCCTCCGTCTTTTCAAAATACAAGGCAACATTGTAATTTTTTACCAACAATTACTCTAATCATACGAAAAGTTTATGCTATAAAAGTAGTTGCTTTAGATTGATATTTAGAAATATTCTCTATTGATTATCTTTTTGTTGTCACAAACAACATATTATAAGTGGAAATAGTCATGAAAATATGATTTTAGAGATTGAATAAAGTCAAATGACACCTTATATTTTGGAATGGAGGGAGAAGTTTGCCATAAACAATTTTTAGGTAACACCGACCGCTACACTGAGGAAATGACTCTGTCTATAAAAAATGTCTATTTTTAAGAGCAGGTCACATGATAAACCATCTTTATAAATAGAGTCTAATTTTAGAGATGATTTGATATATTATAAACAGCTCTTGAAATTCTTTTCAAGGAGGTAAAGGTGGTGTTTCCTAGAAATTGTTCCCAAACCAGAAGTATTAAGGAAAGGTTCTTCTATTGCCAACAACACTGTAGCGACGCTTAGGTCACGGTTTTTTTTTTAAACAACTTAGGTCACGGTTTCAAATCCTGGAGAACGCACATAGTTGGCATGAAAAATCAAATGGCTATGTAATACTGACCACTGAAAAACGATTTCTATAGGAACAATTATTTACTCGCCTAAAAGCCTTTGCCTAAATATGGTTACGAACTCCGTACTAAAAAAATGATCTATTCAGATTTTTTTTTGAACTCATCTAGAAATTAATTTTGACGGGCTCTAAAAGTTTATTCTGTAGTACACGATAGCACTCCCTAGAGCTCAGGGTTTTTTTTTTTTTGTTGATACGTACCCAGGCTCTACAGCCTTGTATTAAGAGACTCAAGCTTAGCCAAATCGCGAGCAATCCAACGAGTTACAAATTCAGGGAGGGGGTCAGTCCAGAGGCAAACTTGAGCCGGGTCCCAACTCATACCCAACCTAGCAAGCTCGTGCGCAGATGAGTTACAAGACCTCGGAATATCAAGAACACTTATACAATTAAAACTATCATGGAGAAAGCTGCGAAGATTCGTGAACAGACCTCCACCGATGGACATATCTCTTGACGACGAAGTGAGCGCATCCTTCAATTGGGAGGAATCGGTCTCAAGCTCAATTTGGGAAATGCCGAACTGCTCCGCTGCTTCTAGAGCCTGTTTGCACGCCATCGTCTCCGCGATCAGGGCATCATGCATGGGGCCAAGGTTTCCCGCTCCCACCAGGACAGCAGTGCCATCATGTTCTCTAATTATGAAACCCAAGCGCCAGCCTTGGACTCCATGAAAGCACCATCCACATTAATCTTCAGGAAATTCTGTGGCGGTGGTGACCATCGTTGGGTATGTGAGACCCGCAGACCTGTGGCCTGAGAATCCGACACCTGAATATCATGCACCATACTGATCACGGCCCTCACCGTCTCCTGGCAGGATGGCATCAGCTCGCCAGCATTCACCTTATTTCTCACATCCCACCAGAGCCACAACAGCGTCATGACACTGAGGCAGATATATCAGTTCTCAAATTCATCACTTCCCTAACAAACTCCTCAGCTGAGCAGGTTTGCATCAACCGTAGCCTGCACTGCGGCCTAGCTGCCTCCAACACTGACGGATAGCTTTGCACTTCATAAAACAATGACCTCCATCTTCATCAAAGCGAAAACACACCGGGCATCTAGTGTCCAGTTGTATTCCACGCCTTTTATGGTATTTATTAACTTGTCATTTGTTTTAATAGCCACCTATTATAAACATATATCTTCTAACATTACTTTACTATGTTGTCATCCCTAGTGATATTGCTACATATACTTGTTGGTACTATCTAGCATTACTACTACAATAATATTGAATAGTTATTTATTAATTTATGTGACTAGGAGGAATATATAGATATGAATAAAGAGAGATCTGTAAGCGCACAGATAATATACCATTGTAGCACTTTACCCGGGAGTATTTCAGGTATCGTTATTTATATTTTTACCATAGGGAAGGTCTAGCATGGACAAATATTGATAACTTATATCATTGATGGAGAAGTAACCAATATTCTACTCATAACAAGGATAAGTTATCGTTATTTATATTTTTACCACAGGGAAGGTCTACCATGTACAAATATTGATAACTTATACCATTGATGGAGAAGTAACCAATATTCTACTCATATATATATATATATATATATAAAATAAGTATTGATCAATGGTAATGATAAATCACTCAGAGTACTCTTTTCTATGGCATTAGCATGGTCAGATAGAATATTAGAGGAATAATTCCTAAGTCATTCTTAATTATATGTCAAAGTATACATTGATTAGTGCAATTACACCTGATAGCCATTGCTAAGATCATCTTCATATCTACACATAAGGGATATTACTAAGGAAGATAAGAACAGAGCTTATCCCCCTTCGTAACCAAATCCTACGTGCTACCTACATCTGTGAGTGGACTACAGAGGACTCAACGGGAGTGTCACATCCGCGATCTACCACATGACCCGAAATATAGGGTGTATCCGCAGGTAAACAACGTATAAGCACCACGCTTACACAATATCGATCACCCACCCATGGATCCTTAGGGTGAGTGCTATACGAACATATGCATAAATATGGTGATAATCCAACTATATTAGGTATATAATCAAAGTATATGATGAACATTATAACGAAGAACATGAATAAGACGAATACTAATTGTCGGTGCGAAAAGTGATCAACAAGTAAATATTTATCGTTTTGCCATACGTTATAATCGGATGTGGTCTAGCACTCAATGACACAGGGTTTGTACTGGTTCAGGCAACGTGCCCTACGTCCAGTTTGAGTTGGTCGGTGACTTTATTCCTGAGTCCAGGTGCTCGAAGTTTGCTGTGGGGTTACAAACGAGTGCGAGTAAGATGGGGGGTGTTAGAGGTCCGGTCGAACTTTGGACCGAAGGGCCGAGAGTGACGGGAGCTCCTACGTGCGCTAAGTATTGGGACGTATGCTCTGTGTAGCTTTAGAAAGTCTAAAGCTAGCAGAAAGTGAGTCGGAATGATCCGTCTGTCATTTTTTCTATCTTGTGTTGTTGTCTGTCCATTGGGAGAGGGCGCATCCTCTTTTATAGATGAAGGAGACGGCCTTACAAGTGAGAGAGAGAGTGTGTTTCCTAGTCTTGTTGCCCACACCGTCGGGTACAAGACGGTTTGTCGGCGCCCACAATACTGTTGACGCCCAGATACATGTGGTAGGCTCCATCGTGTTCTTCTGGTATGGCAAATGTCGGCGCCTACCATACTGTAGGACAAATATTGGCGCCTACAACACTGTTTGTGTTCTGGCATGTCTGAAAGGTCGCAAAGCACCCTTCTGGCATGGCCTGTTAGTACTGTCCTGCAGGTGTGCAAGGTACGGTCCTCGGTATTACGGTTGAATTTGAACGTCTCACCTTATCTGCTCTGCCTGATTTCTTGGGTCCTCACTGAGCGGGGGTCCCCGTTCGGTCGTTCCCAGTCGGCTTCGACCGCGCTGGTCGGAGAAAGAGCTATAAGCAGAGGTTTGGTGTACATCCGATCAGAGAAGCGGGTCGGAGTCAGAAGCGAGCATCGTCCCTTCCTTGGCTAGACCTTCCGATCGGAGAAGCGGGTCGAAGTCGGAAGTGAGCGTCGTCCTCTCCTTGAGTAGGCCTTCCGGCTGGAGAAGCCGGTCGGAGACTGGATCACTCTTACGGCCTATCATTAGGTATATGGGCCGACCTAGGAGTTATGCATCGTCTGTAATGTCGCCTGCTGGGCCAAGCTTTTGCTGGGAAGCGGACCCATTAGGGACCCCGGGTTTATGAACCCGACAGGAGCCCTCGAGCCCCCAGGCGATTCGAGTAGAATCGTCTGGGGGATTCTTCGTTTTGTCAGTGGATGCGCACGAGCGTACCCAGTGGGTGTAACCCCTGAGCCCCCGGGCGATTTGGGTAGAATCGTCTGGAGGTTTTTTCGACTTGCAAGCGGGTGCGTGCGAGCGCACTTGGTGGGTGTAGCCCCCGAGCCTGCATCCGACTGGTGAGTCGGTTAGAGGCTGAGTATCTTGGCACTCTTTCCTGGGGCTGCAGACTCCTAAGTTTCTATCGTTCGGGTGTTCGCCCGTGTTTGTCCCGCCCGCGACGTGCGCGGTCAGTTGATTTCCCGAGTCGGCGTCGAGCGACCTGAGCCCCCGAGCCCTATTGGTTCGGTAGGGGTTGGTCTAGTTCCGTGCATTACCCCATCCACGGTTTCCACAACCAGAGGGGCTGAGCTAACATCGCTTGCCTCGATGGCTCGAGTGTCGCGCTCGGTGAGCTCACTAACGGGTGCGTTCGAGCAGAATCCGGGTCCGTCGTTCGTGATAGGGTCGGCATAGCCCTCATATGGAATTCCACTGCTCCGTAGCCCACCTTCCGATAGATGCCCGGGTCATTCCGGAGACCGACTCAGGTGGCCCGCTCGCCTCTACTCGATGGAGATTCTGTGGGCATGGCTCTAGGTTAGGATCGAACGAGAAGGTTGAGATGTCCCTGTTTGCTTCTAAGCATACCGGACGAGGGCCGCTAGGGCTCATCTATGTTATCTCCCCTAGCTCTGTTTGATGCGAGGCGGCCTCAAGCCCTTCGTGGCCTGACCTTCGAACCCGGATCGGTCGTTGCTCATGTTGAATGAGGCAACTACCGCTTTGTGACGCAATACGAAACGTTGTGATGCATTAATTGCATATGCGATGCTTTGGATGTATGCGATGAATGGATGATGGTATGAATAAATGTGTGAATGCGTGCATGAGAATGGATGAATGAATGATCATGCATCAAAAAATAAAGTAAGAGGGTTTGGTAAAGTAATAGGTTTGAGGAGTTCTTATCTGATATGTCTGAATGGGATCTGTGTTCATCGTTCATGACGGAGATGGCATGTCCCACATGGGGCGTCCCACTGTTCCTTACCTGTCTCTCGGCAGTCGCCATAGCCGTCCGATAGACTTAGAAAGCCTGTTGGTCTCTCCTTGATGAAGATTCCATCGTTGGGCCCTTCTAAGTCCGGCTTGGGAAGGTGGAGGGTCATCTGCGTGCGGTTGCGCCTTATTTCCTGTGCCCTACGTGTGGTAGTGGTGGGCCATGCCTAGGCCACGTCCCGTATAACCAGGCGTCGTTTTGTTGGGCAGGGCGCGTCCCATTAGTCAGGACGCATCCCACCGCATGCCCATCCGCATTGAATAGGGGAAGGGAGAGGGTTTTTCGTCCAAATCATTTGCCTTTCTCCAATTGCTGCGTCTCCTCCTTAAATAGGGGAAGGGAGAGGGTTTTCATCCCATTCCTTCGCCTATTCTCCAACTGCTGTTTCTCCTCCTTCCTTTTCGCCAAGCCCGTTCGTGCGCCGCGGCGGTTCCTAGGAGAAAGAGGGTAAAGCGAGGGAGAGGAGAACTCATATATCCGTTTGTGAATCCGGAGCGCAATGTCGAACTGGAGGCCATCCAACGTAGATGAGGCAGTGCTGGCCACCTTCACCGAGAAGGGGCTGCTTTCGCCGAAGGAGGTGGCGCACTAGAGGTCTCCGGCATCGGGGGAGGCTGTTCCGTGACCTCGGTCCGACGAGGTTGTCTCCTTCCTCGCCTTCCATGAGCGCAGGCTAGGACATCCCGTGCACTGATTCTTGCGTGGGCTCCTTAATGAGTGGGGACTGGAGCTGCAACACCTCAATCTGACTGGGGTGCTACATGTCACCGGCTTCATCACCGTCTATGAGGCCTCTCTCGGGATGGAGCCGCACGTGGACTTCTTCCGGCGGATCTTCATCGAGCGAGCCTTGTCGGAGGGGAAGCCACACCGGTTGGGGACTTCACGCTACAGAAGAAGCCGAGGCCGTCGGGCTCCTACCCCATGTACTCCCCCAATGACTCCAATCAGGGGTGGCATGGGGAGTGGCTCTATATCCGGAACCTATTGGAGGCGCCGTTCCTGCCGTTCACCGGAAGGAGGCGGGAGAGCTGGTCGTGGGGGCCCTCGAGTCGACAGAACAAGCTGGAGGTCATCGAGGTGGAGCTCCAGAAACTGGTGCAGCTCGGCCTCGACAGGCTGTGGGTGCTCCACACCTTCTTCCGCCGTCGGGTTGCCCCACTGGCGAAGAGGAGGCGAACGATGTGGAACTACTTAGGCCCAACAGATCCTGATCGTGCGTCACCGAAGGAGTTGGCAAAGGACGAGGTCTGGAGTTAGCTCGACCGGGTGCTGTAGCTGAGTGCCCAAGAGTCCCTCGAAGGAAAGCCCGGACCCCTCCATGCCGTGAAGCTATCCACTCTGATATGCTTCCCTCTCCTTATTCCGTGTTTTCCCTTTTGCTCTCCTGTATTTTGACTTCAAGTCGTCCGCTTCGTAGGGACTTGCCGGTTACAAATCTCGGCCACATCTTCCGAGGGAGCCGGAGGGCACGGCTCGGCAAGCTGCCCAGAAGGAGGCGACGGACGCCAAGAAGAAGAATAGAGCTGAGAAGGCTCAGAGAAGGCACGAGAAGGAGAAGGAGATAGCCCGGTGGGTGTGGGCCAGCGAAAACTATAGCGACGTGGAGGGGGAGCTCGAGTCAGAGGAGCCCATGGAGATGGGTGGCGACACGAGCACCTCTGAGGATGATGGAGATAGGGGCATCGTCGTGACCTCGGTGGAGCATCGTGCACCTACAGCCGCACCCATTGGCGGTGGGCAGGATATGAAGAGGCGTGGCGACGTTCCAGCATCAACGAAGCATGCCGTGAGCTCGGACACCGCCGCCGAGCGAGAGGTGAAGCGAGCGTGGTCGCCGTGCCCTTCGGAGGCATCACTGGCTTTGCTGCCCCTGCTCCAAGCATGGCGGGGCACGCTAGCTGGTCGGAGGAGCGTGCCCGTACCCCCACGTCTTCGGGGTCGGCGCGTGCACGCGAGCCACAACGGGGAGAGGCCCTGTCAGTTGCTCCGGCGGGCACGCCACGAGCCGGCGGGCGCAACCATTTGAGGGCTGATCGAGAACCGGCCGGGTTAACTCCTCCCTTGATTGATACGAGGGAGCACGGGTCGTGACCCGTGAGCGGTCCTTGTCTAGCGGGCTCGTTGCCAGCGGGTCAGGGCTTCAGGGCCCTGCCCCTTTTATCTAGGTGTGTACCTATGTTTCTTTTGATCTCATAGTTGAGTTCTTTGAGCACGACTGACCTGTACTTATTTTGATAGCGGCCAGGTATTGATGGGATTGAGCATCGCCCCGCCTCTCGTGCGGGAGGAGTGGAGACCCAGCCTGTAGCGAGTTGCGATGAGCGACGAGGAACGCAGGCTGGCGGCGGTGCGACCTTCCCTTCCGGGGGTTGTGCCCTCCCGGCTGGTTGCGAGCACGGCGGCAGCGGCAATGGCGGTGATGGCGGTGATCCCCATGGTGATGGTGGAGGCTGGGTCGGAGGTGACCCTTGCGATCCCCCCCACACCAGCTATGGTGGAAGAGAGGAGGGAGACCGGGCTCCCTACCTTGCCCTATGGTGGGACGCACGACTCGCCCTCTTGGTCAGAGCTGGAGGTGTCGGGAGGCGACATGGCCAGGCCGGAGGCAGAACATCCACTGGTGGGCCATGGGGTTGAGATAGTGGAGATCCCATGCTCTAGCGAGGTAGGCCCTAGGGTGGAGCCACCGGCCATCCCACCATCGCAGGAGCTGGCGGTGGTCCAGTCGTCGCACGATGTTGCGGTGGCTGGATCTTCCAGCCGGTTCGGGGTGACGCATGAGCTGGTTTGGCCCTACCCCGGTGACCCAAGGAAGGCTTGGTTTGTCCTTCGCGACAATGAGGAGGTCATGCTCTGACACTTCCTAGAGGAGAGAGGGCTATCGATGGAGTCCGATCTCGCCCAAACCAAGGCGAAGCTCAGGGAGGCCTTGGAGCGGGTTGAGTTCGTCCATCAGGCAGTCTTAGTCGACCTACCATGCATCACCGAGGTAAGCTTTCTATTCTTTTAGTGTTTGTCCTCAACTCCTTGGTCTTCTGCTGGTTGTGTCAGCGTGCTTGCTTCTTGCTTTACAGGGGTTAGAGGTGAAGTCAATCCGCAAGTCTCGTTTCCTTCAGAAGGAGCACAGTTGGATGGAGCGGGAAGCCACGATGTCGTGGTGGGTCAACGAGCTCGAGCACCAGCTGGAGTTCGAATGCCATGAGTCCCAAGACCGGGCGGCTGAGGCGATGGGAGCATGGGCAGTGGAGCTGCTCGTGGCAGAACGAGCGACTGCTGCCGAGCGAGGACTCACGGCGGCGAAGGTCCACCTGACAGAGATTGAGACGACGCTCCAGAAGTCCTTGGAGACCCTAGAGATGGAGCGGAAGGCCCGGTCAGAGGTCGATCGGGAAGTGCTTGCGCTCTAGGGGCAAGTGCTTGGGGTGGAGGTGTCGAACGCTCAGCTGCTCTAGAAGGTGACCCGGCAGGAGGAAAGACTCTCCATCCTCGAGAACTCCCGCCTCAGTACATACCTATTGCGCCTTTGGTTGATGCCTTGGTTTTTCATTTCCTTTGCTTCTGAGCTTGTTTTCCTTCTTCTAGAACTGGGCGGAAGGATTGGATCGCTGGAGCTGGAGCTAGAGACAGCCAAGGCAGCGATCTGTCAAAGCACGGAGGCGCTAGCGAAGTCCCTTGAAGAGCGATGTGCTCTCGAGGGGGAGATCGACCAGATCCGTAGCGTCGCCTAGGTCTTTTGTTTCGGAGGTGTTTGGGTCGGCGCCGAGCACCAGCATGCCCGCCATCCAGCTGGCGAAGGTCCCAAACGAGGTTCGGGCGCTCATTTCCAATGGGATGTTCTATGGGACATCGGGGGTGCTGACCTCAGTGGCGATGCACCACCTGGACCTAGACTTCGCTGCCATCTGTAGAGGGTATGTCGACGGCTAGAGCATAGACGCCATCCACGCACTCGGGAAGAGCATGGTGCCATGCGCGCAGATGGTTGCCGAGCAAGTCTCTGCGCAGTGGGTGATGGAGGCTCGCCGTGCGAGCATGGCTAAAGGTGTGCGTCAAGAAGATGTCATCCAGCCTACGGATGGAGTGGAGGCCAGGTCAGAAGCGAGCGTCGTCCCACCTCCGACCGAACCCAACGTCGCCCCGTCGAAGAGCGAGCAGCCCTTATCTTCATCGGTCGCGCCGTCAGCGGATACCGTCGGGTGGCCACAGTAGAATTTAGAGTAGTAGTAATCAGCATATGTAAAGAATAAGTTTGTGGGGAAGCCCCCGTGTGGACAGTTTGTATTCATGAATACATCAATTTTGTTTTGTGATGGAATCACTTCGTAAGGGGAGGCTTGTCCCGTCCATTCTTTGTTTTTACTCTAGCATAGCTCTGTTTTTTATCCTTGTTTTCACCTACCCATTTGACCCATAGGCTGCAACCTTAAGAACCCGGGAGTGGCCCGCGAGGCTCAGTTGCTCGTAACCGTAGGTCATGGCGGGGTGTGATCGGTCGGGAGTTTAAAAGAAAGTTGTGTAGGGTAATTTAAAGGAACGGACTACCCTTTCGTTTAGGTAAAAAGTATTTACTATATGATAGTAAGAAAGAGAGATGGTATCGCACCCTCGTGGAGCCCCCGAGCGACCCGGGCCAAAAGTGTTCGGGCTGGGGTGCTTGTAGGAGCAAACATTGAAAGAAAGAAAGCGGTAAGACTGAATTTTTAGGGAAAGAAACGACGTAATTGTTCGATGTTCCAAGTGTTGGTGAGAACATTGCTGTTGTCGTCCTTCAGTCGGTAGGCACCCAGTCGGATCACCTCAGTCATCGTATAGGGACCTTCCCATGGGGGAGAGGGTTTGTGTTTCTCCTTGGTTGATTGAGTTTTTCAGAGTACGAGGTCTCCGACCTCGAGGATCCTCCCTCTGATTTTCCTTTCGTGGTACCTACGGAGAGTTTGCTGGTAGCGAGCGGAGAGCATGACGGTCGTCTCACGAGCCTCCTCGAGCAGGTCGACCGTGTCCTGCTGAGCCTCCGCTGCTTGGTCGTGGTCGAAGGCCTTCACTCTTGGGGCGCCGTGGTCGAGATCGGAGGGCAACACTGCTTTAGCTCCATATGCGAGAAAGAAGGGTGAAAACCCTATGGATCGGTTCAGGGTCGTTCTTAGGCTCTAGAGGATCGCTGGGACCTCTACAACCCATCGCCCGACGTACTTATTGAGTCGGTCGAAGATGCATGGCTTGAGACCTTGGAGGACCATGCCATTGGCTCGTTCGACCTGGCAGTTAGTATGTGGATGTCCGACCAAGGCCCAGTCAATCCTGATGCCATATCCATCACAGAAGTCCAGGAACTTCTTCTTGGTGAAGTTAGTTCTGTGGTAAGTGATGATACAGTTAGGAACGCCGAAACAGTAGATGATGTCAAGGAAGAACTTGGCCGCCTCTACCAAACGAATGTTGGTGATGGGCTTCGCTTCTATCCACTTGGTAAATTTGTCGACTGCTACGAGTAGGTGAGTGAAGCCACCCACGAGTCGGTGCGGCAACGCAAAGCTCTTCGCCTGTTGTACGGCAGTGGTTTCCACCAGTGCCCGGAGGTTCCGATGCACCGCATGCTCCTGGGGGTCGACAGGCTCTGGAAGGCCACGCAGAAGCACCGCCACAGCGGTGATGTTCTGGCCAGCCCGAGCGAACTATGGGGGATCATTCCCTCCATCCATGATGTTGCGCTGGACCTGGCGGGCGTGACCCCAGGCGCTGCTCGCCGGGTTACGTGCAAGTGGCGTAGCGTGCTATGCCGAGCGTGCCGGCGCTGGTGGCAGCTGGCTCTGCCAAATTTGCCGTAGCTACTTGCGTCCTCCTATGCAAGAGCGAGGACCTCCACGCGAGGGTCTAAAGGGGTGTGAGTCTGTAGGAACTCTGCTACCACCACGCGGCTATCCCAGAGCGTCCGCCATAGCGCACTCCCAGGACAGAGGGTGGCTAGGTGCCACGACATCGACAATGCTGGAGCCGTCGCTTTCAACCTCATCATCCACAAGGTCGTGGAAAGAGGCAGGAGCGTAGCTCGCCATTCCCATGAATTTGGATGTGAGAGGGGGCGGCATCAGCGTCCTTCAGAGCCCCCGTGCGTACGCGTCCACAGGGGATGCGAGGCCGTAGGGGAACCGGTTGCATTTCAGTCGCGGTGGGGACAACAGGGTCCCTCCGGAGAGTTGGCGAAAGAAAGTAAATAACAATATGTACGTTACTCACAGTGGGGTTTGAGCCCAGCGTGGGCTCAGAGCGAAGCGTAGGTGCCTCGTCGTTGAGGTCGTCGGGTGGCCCGGGGCCGACGGAGGGCGCTCCTCCTCCAACGGGCGCTGGGACAAGTGCCTCCTCGCGAAGGCAAAGCACGCCGAGCTGGTCGACGACGAAGTCTAGGCTTCCAAAGAGAAAGGTCTAGGATGGCTCGAAGATGGGAGGAACCCACATCCCAACAAATGGAAGTATGGGAAACTCCAGCGAGCCGAAGCGAATCGTATCGCTCGAGCCCGCCATGACGGAGATGGAGGAAAGGTGGGCCATCCGATGATCAAAAGTGTGAACATACGGCGTCCTCCCCATGGACGGCGCCAAGTATCAGTGTGAAAAGTGACCAACAAGTAAATATTTGTCGTTTTGCCATACGTTGTGATCGGATGTGGCCTAGCACTCAATGACACAGGGTTTAGGGTTGGAGAAAGAGCTGTAAGCAGAGGTTCGGTGTACTTCTGGTCAGAGAAGCGGGTCAGAGTCAGAAGCGAGCATCGTCCCCTCCTTGGCCAGGCCTTCTGGTAGAAGAAGTGGGTCAGAGTCGGAAGCGAGCGTCGTCCCCTCCTTGGCCAGGCCTTCCGGCCGGAGAAGCCGATCGGAGTCGGAGGCTTTTCGGTTGAAGACTGGATCACTCTTCCGGCCTGTCGTTAGGTATCTGGGCCAGCCTAGGAGTTGCGCGTCATCTATAATGCTGTCTGCTGTGCCGAGCTTTTGCTAGGAAGCAGGCCCATTAGGGACCCCGGGTTTATGAACGCGACACTAATATTGTCATAACAATTGTAGCAAGCATATAAAAATAATAGAGATACAAATGAGAGAGGGGTTACAAAGATTATACTGAACCACGCTCTTGACATGATCGGGAATCCAAGCGAAGCCTGCTTGCCTCCCTCTAGACCTAGCCTAACTAGCTATGCCCTAGAATATGATAGAGCTCTGAGGATGATTAGGGTTTCTGTCTTCTCAAATGACTTGATGCCTTCAAGGGGGCAGGGGCTGATATATATAGGCCAGAGCATCCAACGAGAGCTCTTGGATCAAATTGACTTAAGGAATGGCGTGGATGTAACCTAGGAGGCGATGGAGAACCGACATTGCAACGCGAAGGCTGATAGGTGGGCCTAGGTGCCAGGCGGCCTACAGGCACCTGGCAGCCCCTACTCTCTGCATCGGCGTGGTGTCCTCTGGTGTCCTCTAGAACATTCTAGTGTTCGTTTCATAGTGGATAAGCGCAATTAAATCTGACATGTAGGTCCACCTTGATGGTTTTCTGGATAAACCCTGTAAAAATCATAGATTCACCAAAACTCATGGAATTTATTAGTTTAAACCCCTAGACCTATGTTGGTGATCTCAATTGTGCCCTTATGCATGTTTTATTGATGGTTTATAATGGTTGTTAACTACCATCAACAAACTCCCCTAAGCTTAACCTTTGCTAGTCCCTTAGCAAAGCTAAACTCAGCAAAATGGATCAGGAGTTGCTACAATGCTCTTACTCCTCAAAAGTACATATGCGTTCAAACAAGAATTCTCCTCCGGATTAAAATAAACCGATTCGACTTTCAAACTTACCCATATTACCTTCAACTATGGGGCTCCTTAGCCTTCACTTGGGTCTTGAGCAATTGAAAGACAGAACAATCAAGTCAAGCACTATGTCTCAAATTCTTTGCTCAACCATTATTCTGGAGTTTTTATAGGTTTTCAAAATAAAACTCAGAGCTTCCATTGTATGACACTCTCAGGTCTCTCAATATATGTAGTATTTGCGGATCCTCACCAAGGCAATAATAATGTTATGCCTTTCTCCTCCTACAACTAAAGCTTATGTGGAGCTCATAGGAGTGGAAAAAGCATGAAAGAGCATACTTACAATATATATATTGTAAAGTCAAACCTTGGATCCAAAGAGAGTTAAGTCATACAATCAAATCAAGATGTGCATGTGTGTGGATGTATATGGTGGCTAACCTAATTCTACTTTGCTCCTTAAAAACATATCTCTCTTTTGAAACTTGGAAACAACTTTGCAAGAAAACATGGGCTATCTTATTCATCTCTTCTTTTTTTTCAGGCGAGCGTCGGAGTACCCATTGTTTTATATATCTTGGACACTTGTCTATTTTTTTCAACACTTTTTTTTTTTTTTTTTTTTCTTTTCATGAACAACTTTTGCATAGCCTCATGCTTCTTTTGACTGCACCAAAACTTTTGAGAGATAGCTACAAGAATTTGGAGCATTTATTTGGTGGATATCCTATAGGGTATATTTTTTGTGTTCACTCCCAGTGTATGAGTAAAATATTTTTAGGTGGATCTAGATGGAATGGCATGTTATTGCGACTACCCCCAGTGTAGGAGTAGTGCATATGTAGGTGGTGTGTATGTGATCTTGATTTTAAGAGCATGACAAACCTGTCATAAGGTATCAACAAAGCTTGACTGAACTCAATGCAATGCAAGTAGCATATATGAGTGGAAGTTTTTCTAATCTAAGTATCATATATGGCTCTGACAGGAATTCAAGCTTTGTCATACAAGGAATTCATCATGAAGCATTTTTATGTTTTTTTCAAAAGATAAATCTCTGGAACTCTAGTATCACTAGGAACAAGATAAATAGCAACTTAGACCTTCTCATATCATATCCGTCAATTATCTAGACTTAGATCAAGCATATGCTACCCACGAGTTTCAAGTTCAGAGTAAATTCTTATATCAAAACAATCATATTCAAAACTCGAGAGAAGTCAAGGCTGAAAACTAGGTACTTGAAAGGAATTATAATAGAGCAACTATTCATCATTTTCATAGCAAGAGATTATCCTCAGAGTCTATTTTATTTATTCAGCTCTTAAAAACAGAAAACTTGGTGCATACTTTTTATTTTGTTTTCAAAATTTAAGATCACACCTAACTAGCTAAGATTAATTTTTATTTTATTTTAGTTTGTTATACATCTTTTTATTTTATTATATCTAGCATGAAGCAAACTTAATAATAGTAAAACTAAAGGAAAGAAATACTTAGCTAGATACACAGAGGATGCTCCTCCCCCAAGCTGATGTTGCTGTGGTCGATTGTTGAATGTTGAGTGATCCTTCTCGAAGCAGTTTTGCCAGATGATGTCCTTCTCATTCATCCAGAAGTTGGGTTCCTTATGTGTAGCGAGTACAGCAGTGGTTCAGGAAGATGTACTTTGGGTGGATGAAGACAGCCGGGCAAACTTGCTCTTGATCTTATGTGTCATCCTGCAAAATACTCCAACAAGAACACCAAAATTCATGGCACAGATTAGGATAAGAGGTTAGCAGTCAGCCATTCAAAGATTTGTTGTCCTTGTGGGTTTAGATAGATTTTCTTTTGGCAGAATTTTAGCATGATGTCCATTTAATATTTTTTTCAATGCAGAAAAAAATATGCATGCATAGTATTTTTATTTTTATGCCACCACAGTGAATACTTCCGTAGGTGTTTACACACCATAGATTTATTAATATGGGGCTTTAAGATTTTATATGCAGTAATGAAACTTTTTATTTTTCTTTTATTAGTGCAAGGCAAATACAGAAAAGTAAATATGATAAAGTGAAAAATAATTTATGCAATGCTAGAAAGTAAATGTGGATAACTACCGTTGTTACCTCACGGTGAGGGTTTGGATTTTTAAGTCCTTCAGACCGGACTTGACTGGAGAGAAGTCCTTCATTCCTTGGGTGCATCATCCGGTCTCAGCGGTGGAGACCCAGATGGCTTCACATCTTGTGATGGTGACTCTGATGATGATGTCACCTTTTCTTTCCACACCTGCCTAGACTATGGACTTGTCTTAGACGGAGTAGGTTCATCTTTCATAGGTGCTTCAAGTTCTTCATCTTCCCATTCATTCCATTGGTGTTGGTTCCTTTAACATTGGGAAGATCGACGTCTCCTCCTAGAACGGCTCTTTTTCGGCTGTTCATAAGTAGTATAACTATTAAAATAACAACATTCCTTTTCTCCAGAGAATTAATAGTGGGCTTATCCAGATCTGACGTAGATGATCGCGTTGGTGGTGTTGAGAAACGGTCTTCCAAGGATGACGAGTGTATCGTCTTCTTCTCCCATGTCCAGGACCATGAAATCAACAGGGGCATGGTGATCTTGTATTCTTACCATAACGTCCATCGCTATTCCCTCAGGGAATCGGATTGGTTGGTCCACCATCTGCAACTGCATATATATAGGGAACAAAGGTTCATTACTGAATAAATATTCATACGTTACCTTGGACATTATATTGATGCCCGATCCAATGTCACAGAAGGTCTTTTGGAAGATTCTTTTTCCAATGGTACACTCGATCGTCGGTATGCCAGGATCATCCTTCTTATCAAGGAATGGTGAAGCGAGGAGGTGGTCGTACTCTGATTGGAGTGTGTTGATCATGTTGACCATTTCTTCTTGTGGCTGACTGGTCTTGTTCTTCCTCCTTCGGTTGTTCTTCTTGGTCACTGTTGTCTCTTCGGGAAGGTATGCCTTTTGTGGATGACTATGAGATTGTAAGATGTGGTTCTTGAAAGAAAACTTCTTTTTATCCTTGATTGTGAAACAGATCTTGGCGCTGTCCACGTAGATGATGGACTTCGCGTTGCTTAGGAAAGGTCATCCCAGGATGATAGGTGTCCTTTTATCTCCACCTATTTCCAAAACCACAAAATCTACGGGAACATATGATTGTCCCACTCGAACAATAGCATCTTCAAGAACTCCCTTGGGGTAGCAGACTGACTGATCTATGAGCTACAAATGCATGTTTGTGTATAACAAAGTATCTCTATTAATTTTATCATAGATTACCTTAGGCATAATGTTGACACTTGCTCTGAAGTCATAGACAGCTTCCTGGAAGATGTGAGGTCCAATGGCGATGGGGTGATAGGTTTCCCTAGATCTCTCTTCTTATTAGGCAAGGTATAATCTATCCACCTTCCCATTGATGGCTCCGTGTAGTAGTAAGCTGCATTGTGAATATCGACAAGATTTGCAGTTTCTAGATCTTTCGGCTGTCCTAGAATCTTACCTTTGTTGGATGGAGGAACAACAGCCGCCAGCTGAGCTATTTGTGATTTTATCATTTTATTAAAGCTATGCTGGTTCTTAATGGCATAAGCAAAGCTATCCATTCTGTTACTTATATTTTCTAGAATTTGATCATTGGTTTTCAGGACAGCTGTTCCCATGAGTGTTGCCACATACTTCACACGTCATGCGTGAATCATGACTGTGCATGACTTCTTGCTTCTCATTAGCTTGGTCTTTGAGCTTCTTCATGTCTACCTCCTTGAGTTGATGCATACCTCCACCTATCTTGTGGGTCTGGACACGTTCTTTATTCTAGCCTTAGTTGGAGGCCATCTTCTCCACAAGAGTGGTCACAGCTGGAAGTGTAAGTGACAAGAATGCACCTCCAGCAGCAGCATCCATGGTCTCACGGGTACTGTTGGTCAACCCATGGTAGATCGTCTGCATGAGTAGCCAATTCTTCATCCCATGATGAGGACATTCTAATATATAGTCTTGAAAGCGTTCCCATGCCTCAGGGACAGATTCATCATGTTGCTGCTGCAAACTTGAAATTCTCCCACGTAGAGTATTGGTCTTGCCCATGGGAAAGAACTTTGCTAGGATGGCAGTGGAGCAGTTATCCCATGTAGTGTTTCTATCTTTGTTGGCGTAGAACCACTGCTTCGCCTTCCCCAAAAGTGAGAATGGGAAGAGGCGAAGTAGTATGACGTCCTTGGTTACTCCCTTGATGGTGAAAGTGTTACAGATCTCCAAGAAGTGTTGGAGATGAGCACTAGCATCTTCATGTGCCTTTCCACAAAACTGGCTTGCTTGCACCATGTTGATGAGAGCCGACTTAAGCTCGAATCCATTGTCTCCGACATTGGTTGTCGGTCCAGTATGGATGTTAGCTATAGTTGGAGCAGAGAATTCACGAAGAGTCTTGTTAGCCATGGCTTCAAATTCTAGTGTTAAGCTTCGCCTTATCTAGTTGTCTTCTGACTCTAAAGTTGAAACTTTCTTGAGTTTGGCTCTAGTTCTCTTAAGTAATGCTTCTAGATTGTCAACGTAGTTTGTCAAAAGGTCAAAACCGGTCATACATTACCCTGCATAAGATATGAAAGTAGACAAAACAAGGATAATCCTGCTTGAGTAGGGGTATATGGTTTATCTCGATCACATCAATAAGTATAAGTTTATCAATACTTTCTTTGCCTAGCTACCTTCCCCGGCAACGGCACGCCATAAATGCTTGTTGGTATTTATTAACTTGTCACTTGTTTTAATAGACACCTATTATAAACCTATATCTCCTAACATTACTTTTACTAGGTTGTCATCCCTAGTGATGTTGTTAGAGATATACTTGTTGGTACTATCTAGCATTACTACTAGAATAATACTAAATAGTTCTTTATTAATTTATGTGACTAGGAGGAATATATAGATATAAATGAAAAGGGATCTGCAAGCGCATAGATAATATACCATTGTAGCACTTTACCCGGGAGTATTCCAGGTATCGTTATTTATATTTTTTACCACAGGGAAGGTTTAGCATAGACAAATATTGATAACTTATACCATTGATGGAGAAGTAAACCATAACCAATATTCTACTCATAACAGTGGTAAGTCATAGGATAAGATATATATATATATATATATATGATAAGTATTGATCAATGATAATGATAAATCACTCAGAGTACTCCTTTCTATGGCATTAGCATGGTCAGGTAGAATATTAGAAGAATAATTTCTAAGTCATTCTTAATTATAAGTCAAAGTATACATTGATTAGTGCAATTACACCTAATAGTCATTGCTAAGATCATCTTCATATCTACATATAAGGGATATTACTAAGGGAGATAAGAACAGAGCTTGTCCCCCTTCGTAACCAGATCCTACGTGCTACCAACATTGGGGAGTGGACTACAAAGGACTCAACGGGAGTGTCACGTTCGCGATCTACCACATGACCCAGAATATATGGTGTATCCACAGATAAACAACATATAAGCACCACACTTACACAATATCGACACCCACCCATGGATCCTTAGGGTGAGTGCTATACGAACATATGCATGGATATAATAATAATCCAACTATACTAGGTATATAATCAAAGTAGACGATGAACATTATAACGAAGAACAAGAATAAGACGAATACTAATATTGTCATAACAATTGTAGCAAGCATATAAAAATAATGGAGATACAAAAGAGAGAGGGGGTACAAAGATTATACCAAACCACGCTCTTGACACGATCGGAAATCCAAGTGAAACATGCTTGCCTCCCTCTAGACCTAGCCTAACTAGCTATGCCCTAGAATATGATGGACCTCTGAGGATGATTAGGGTTTCTATCTTCTCAAATGACTGGATGCCTTCAGGGGGACAGGGGCTGATTATATAGCCTAGAGCGTCCAATGTGAGCCTTTGGATCAAACCAACTTAAGGAATAGCCTAGATGCAACCTAGGAGGTGGTGGGAAACCGACTTGATGATGTGGAGGCTGATAGACGGGCCCTAGGGCCAGGCGGCCTGCAGGTGGAGCCAGGCGGCCCCTCCTAGTAGCCCCTCGCTCTCTGCCTCGGCGTGGTGTCCTTTGGTATCCTCTAGAACCTTCTAGTGTCCGTTTAGTGGTGGATAAGCTATAAGTGCATCTAGCCTTTTAATGGGTTTTGGTGAATTGAATGATAACACCATTAAAGGTCTAATAAGTTTGCTAAGTGGTAAACAGGAAATTAAGTCTATTGCATACACTTGTGGATTGTGGAATGAGAAGTGTATAAAGGTTCAACGACAATGCAAACTTGATGATATGCCACATAGTGTTAAAATGAAGGCCAAATTGTATATTGTTGTATTGGAAGATTATGGAAACAATCTAATTCAAGCAAAAGACAACAATGCAAATGAAGTTGATGAAATGGCTTCTGTGTTGTGGGATATCATAGTATCATGAGAAAGCAAGCATATTTGACAAATGGTAAATGAGACATGAGTTGTTGATTTTGGATTAGTCTCAGTGATGGCTTGCTTTTCATGAACAAGAAGAGTTTGATAGTGAATTAGCTTTGATCAAGGTTGAAGAATGAATCAAGAATGCATAAGTGAGGAAATGATAAGCAAAGGTCAAATGACAAAGGACACAATTCATATTGGATATAAGTCGGTCTCTATATTGGTTTGCTTGTATGGATAAAGATTTGGAAAATCACTTTGCATTAGTTTTATCAAGCTAGAAGTATGAAGATATATATTGAAATAAGTGTTAGGAGTGTCAAGCCAAAATGAAAAGGATACAAGGAATCATGAATTGGCTTGACCATCTTGATGTTGATTCATATATCTCAATCTATGTGAATCCACCTAAAGCTTAATTGATCTCAACATTCATATCTAGAAGATATTGAAGCAAGGATCATAATATTGAAGAAATGATTTTTCAATGGATGCTTAATATGATGTGACTTGAGTATGGCTCGATAAGATGAAGATAGCAAGGAAAGGGCTTTGAGGGACTAAGCGAAGGTGAAGGGCAAGCGATGGCTTGAGGACCAAGGTACCATGGCTAAGGTGAAGAAGAGAGTACTTGCATTGAGTCGAGGAACTAATCGAGCTATGAGGAGTCATATTGTGTTGAGGATCATATCATTAGTGGAAGTGACTTGAAGCCATGGATTGAACTCACATGTGTTGAAATGGTTCAAGTCACATGCTCAAGGTATAATGGGAATGAGGACAATACATTCGATGGTGGAGTCCCCAATTATAAAATGATGCGGTGACCAACTCAAAGGTGTTTAAATTTTTTGATATTTTGAATTTGAGTTTAAAAAAAGCCATACTATAAAGGGGGATACAATGCACAAGCTTTAATGTGCAACCAAGTGCTCATTTACCCACAAAATATCCTTAAAGCCTTAGCCAAGATAGCAAGCTTTGCAATCCTATCTTTTGTGATGCCTGGTAGGTGAGGCACTGCCGCGCTGAGGCGAGGCAATGCCGCACTGAGGCACTGCCGCAGTTCAGGCGAGGCACTACCGTAGTGAGGCACTGCCACAATTCAGTCGTGGCACGGCCGTGACTTAACTGACAGTTGGGAGTAGGGGGTATTTATACCTTCTCTTCTCTCCCACAATAGTCACCGGTTCAGATCGACCATTTCCTTCCTCGGTGTGACCAGAGTAGTTCTCTCTCTCCCTCACTCACCATTGGAGCTCCTCAAGCTTCTCCCTTTGATTCCATTCCAAATCCAAGAGAGTTTGAGCCTCTAAACTGCATTAGAGAGCAGCCCCAACTGTTCTTCAACTACCAAAGCACTTGGTTCGTGTTCAAGCCGATGGATTGTGTTTGTTACTCTTGGAGCTTGCTCCTAGCTAGCTAGAGCATCGCCCATAGAGCTTGCCAACTTGTGTGGCAGCCCTAGGAGTTTTGTAATCACCCCAAACAGCAAGTGAAATCACCTCTCATCTCAAGACTTCATTCTCTTGACTTGAGAAGGAGGAAAGGGTTGAAAGAGACCCAAAGCCTTTGTGGTAACCTCAACAACGTGGACATAGTCAAGCCTTAGTGGCGAGCTGAACCACAGGATAAATCAATGTCTCACTTGTGTTCTTGATATTTGCATTGCTCTACTCATGTTTGTTGCGATTCTAGGGTTTGGTCCCGATCCACTTGTGCTTAAGCTTCCGCTGTGATTCAAGTGGTGGAATAGGTTCAGTAATTTACCTGATCTAATATTCCTTGGGCAGTTTTTGAATTATAGTTCGAGCTTGTTTACAGCGCAATGAAGCTGCTTTTTTTTTCGATGATGATAAGAGTCTTTGTAGGTCAGCCGTGCCAAGCTGTTGTGAGCAAAAGAATGCCATGCCTATACTAACAACAAGTTTGAGTTTTGTTTTAAACAGGTCTATTCACCCCCCCTCTAGGCGACATCAAGGTCCTTTCATAAGCACAATTAAATCTGACATGTAGGTCCACCTTGATAGGTTTCTGGATAAACCCTACAAAAATCAAAGATTCACCAAAACTCATGGAATTTATTAGTTTAAACACGTAGACCTTTGTTGGTGATCTCAATTATACCCTTATGCATGTTTTATTGATGGTTTATAATGGTTGTTAACTACCATCAACAGCCACCCTCCACACAAATTGCTTGATCTTAGGAGGTCTAGGAAGCTTACAAATTTTCTTCCATAGGTTCTCACCATTGTTGTTAGAAGGCGCAGATGATTCACCCCACTATCGGACCTTCATCATTTTAGTTTCATCTTCCAACACATAATAGGCCAATTTGACCGAAAAAATACCCTTCTGATCAAAGTGCCATGCCACAAAATCATCACGATCAGTGTGTACATGTGGAAGAACCGCCCAAAATAGCACGCTTCAGAGGCGCTCGTCTTCCACCAGACACTAAGCACCCCGAAAGTAAGCTATATCGACGGTTTCATCGAGCACACCCCAAGGGAGAACTTGAACCATCCACATTTTCCTCTAGGATCCACTAATGAGAACAAATTTACAATACTTAATCTATTTCATACAACAAGAGTTCTCATAAATACATTATTACAATACCAAGTTCAGAGTGCGGAATTTAAACAGCGGAATCAAAAAAGGTATAAGGATCCATCTGTGCCCACCAGAAGAATCCTCCATACACAACAGCTACTCTTCAAGCTGCATCTACAATAGGGGTAAATAAACCCTGAGTACACAATGTACTCGCAAGACTTACCCGACTAATGGGAATAATTTCTCGACTCCAACGGATATAATAAGCTTTATGGTTTGCTGGGTTTCCTTTTTGCAAAAACCATTACTAGTAGTGAATCCTTATGTATGTTTTTGTTAGTAGTCATGATTAGTCATTAGCTAACCATTCTAGGTAAGCACATGTTCTACTTTCAAGCAAGAGTTGAGCAATCAGATCCATTTCACCATCTTTCATCTTTCAGTTCTTACTACGGTGCTAGATCGTAGATAAGTCGTACTGTATTACACGGTGATTCATGAATCAATGTAGCCTAGCTAGGTACCCCGAAACACATACCCCGCTTGTACTCCAGGCACAAGCAGGACTAACCCACCACTCTCCTATCAAGGGGTCTAGGTCCCCGTCTAAACTTGGACTCCAAGCCCCCACATCTGAGTCCCGGACTCAGTGTGGTGCTTAGACCTCCACCATCCCCGCCTCCAATCAGTCGTCCCGGAAAGAGCCAAAACCCACGATAAGAGAGCAACGAGCCTTCCCTACTCTCATAAACAACTATGTGCTCAGGATAATAAGTTTGTGACCTGACTAGAATCCAATGCAACGGCCAGTCCTTAACCGACATGGACAGGGAAAATAGTGTAACCAAGCTATGCCCCGCTGGCCACGGGACACAACCTCTTATACCCATCAATACCTGTACCATATCCCTGCCCGGTCTCCATTTCTTTTCACCATTTTATCATGAGAGTGATAATAATAATCATCTATTGTGAGTAACGGTAGGTTACTCATGCTACCAATAGCCTAAGCATAGTAGCTACTCGACATATGCTAGTAGGACTCATAGATAGGTTATCTTTGTATGTAGTTTCAATATAAATCCTGTAACATAAATGCACATCACATATATATATCCAGTTATCATTCAAAATAAGGGTTATGCACCGGGGCTTGACTGGGCAGGTGCGGTGTCAGCTCAGTCAGTCAGTGGCGGCTTCGAGACCTCCTCTTGCACGAGGATCTCCTCCTCGTACTCCTCGATCACCTCCTCAAACTCGTGATCTCCGATGGTCACGATCTCCGTCAATTCGTTCACTACAAATCTAGCTCTAATGACTAAGATACTAAGCTAACTATCATCTTCATCAAGTAAAGTGTTGGGTTCAACTAACAAACACCTAGCTTTACAAATGAAGGATATATTTCTATTTCTATTAATGATTTAATGTATATTTGAAACAAAGAGCATTTAACTACCCTTATGTTAAATCTATTCTAAAGCTCCAAAAATTACAGTGAGCACATAATAATGTCATGAAGCTACTATAAAATTTTTAAAGATAAAGTTATCACCATTTTACCAAAAAAAAATCCTACAATAATTAACTTAATAATATTGACCACTCTCAAATGATTTAATAGATCCTAGTATCAACAAGTATATATATGAACTAAATACACTAACAAATAAAGCACAATTTTAGGAACTTAACAAAATTGGTTTCATAATTTTTGGACACCTACATGATTTTATATTAATAACCAAAGTTCAGCTCAGAAATACAAATGAAAAGCTATTTCTATTCTCCATGAAAAAGCTAAACTGATTTCTACCCAATGCGGCCCACACGCATGCAGCGCGCGCGCGAGCACACGGCGGCCCGCGGTGTAGCCCACGCAGCACTGGTCCACGCACGCGAGGCGTCCCACAGCGAGGAAGCCTGCGTGCGCTGGCACATTAGCGAAAACGCCCCTGGACTATGAGCAAAACAACCCGCAGTCCACGTTACTATTTCTATAGTCAGCGACTTTGTAACAAAACCCTCGGATCTTCTTCTCTTTACAACGGCAAGGCCCTCGACCTTCCCCGCGCGCGTCGGCATGGCGAGTGGTGGCACTGGCGCTCACGCCGGCCACACTGGACCCACGCTGACCTATCTCAAGATCGACGCTCACCTAGGGTTCGACGCGAGACGATGAGTGGCGGTTGCATGAGCCGGGACGCCATAGAAGGACCTCTCCACAATGGCGGGCACCCTACGGCAATGGCGACGATGTTCAGGTGAGCCGCAGCAACAACAAGGCGGTAGGGGTAATGGGTGAGCAGCGACAACTCACTAGTGCCCCTACCGAGAAGCTGGCTTGGCCGGAGACGACCCGAGCAAGGCTAGCCACGTGCGCGCGGCGAGGTGAACGATGGACGCACTAGAGCTGCGACTAGCGCGCGCACGACAAAGAGGGAGCCAAGGAGAGCTAGTGGTGTAGAGGAATTGGTGCGGGGCGAAGGGGTGAAGAATGGCCACGATGTGGGCGACGACGGGCCTTAACGGCACTGTGGCGGGCAAAGCTCCAAAATTGGAGCTCAGCGTGATGCGAGTCTAGGCACGGTGGGGTCGGCTGGAGAGGAGACTTGAGGGTAGAGATGCGAGCACGAGGAATTGATGAGAGGTGCTCGCTCTCTGGCTTCACCGTGACGTGACCCGACGGCGGCGGAAAACAGAGGAAGAGAGAGACGGGGCACGGCAATGGGTTTAGTTCGTCCACGCCTTGGCGGGACACGGCCGACCGGACTTAAGGCGGCGTCTGTGTACCCACTACATGACAATGTGGCCAAACCTTGTGCGCGCGCGTGGAGGCAGGTGGGGCACGGCAGGCGCGGCCGCAGCGCCATTAAGGCGGGATGACGGCGTGGGGCGGGTCGACAGTGCGGCGGCAGCACAGCGTCGCAGTGGAGTCAGTAGCGGTAGCATCGCGACGTGAGGCGGGTCGGCAGTGCGGACGCAACGGCGAGTTGATGGCGTCGACAACGTCACCGTCGCGGCGTGTGCGGGGCAGTCGGCTGCAGCAGCGGCTCCGCGCAGCGGGGCCAGCGGCAGCCGAGACCTGGCTAGGCCAGAGGCGGCCGCACATGGCAGCACGCGCACGCACACGCGCGACCAACGCGGCGACGCCGAGTGCCCGAGCGCGGTGATCGTGGCCACGTGGCCAACCAGCCCAAAACCGTGACACACACGAATTTTAAAGTGTTCAACACGACCAAACGGTTGCTTTAGGACCCAAACCATCTTCACCATGCTCAAGATGACACATAAGACTACCAAATCGAGCTATAACACTATACTACTGCATAACCCAATCTCTCACAATAAATTGCTAAACATAGCAGTATCTACCTATTGACAAACTTGAAAATTTCTATGTTTTTGAGCTGAATTTGATTTAAAGTTTCATTTCTAGACTATTAGAAATACTAGCAAGTAATATTATTTTTCGACCACAAGTATTTCACTATCATCTACAGAATCTGTACTTCTAATTTTATTAAGGTGACACATATATGTTCTATAGCATTTTTGCTTAATAAAAATTGGTTTTAAACCCTAAGTGATATAACATGACTATCGAATCAACTTTCGTTTGGCATTTTAGTTGATCGTTTTGAGTTATGGAAATTGATCTACACACTTTTATTACATGCATTACACATAAACATGATGCTCATGACATGTTTTAGTAAATGATTTATGGTGTAACTCCGAGGGTGTTACGGTACCGATATGGCTAGTATGTTCAGCACATCTTCTTCCCAAAAGATATCCTTCACAAGCTCAGTATCCCAATTGCCAGTATAGGGATCAATCAATTTGGAGACCTTGGACAGCAGAGTACCACCCCGAGGGGTTCTTGACCTTCTAGAAAAACCAGATGGAATCCATGGGTCTTCCCAAATATGAACACTACTGCCATCGCTCTCAGACCCCTCAACAGACTCCGCCAGGTATATGACAACCCCGGAACCTTAGTTGCTGCCCACAGATTTCCACCAGGCCAATACTTGGCTCTCAGTAGATGAGCACACAATGAGTCTGAAAACTGGATAAGCCGCCGGCTCTGTCGGGCCAGCATAGCTAGATTGAACAAATGCAGGTCCTGATAACCCAGCCCTCCCTTCTCCTTGCGGCTTGAGAGTGTCTGCCAGGAAAGCCAATGCAACTTCTTCTCATTCTCCTGTTGTGCCTACCAGCACCTGCATATCATGGTGCTAATCTCATCACACAGTGACTTGGTGAGGTCAAAGCAAGATATAGCATAGCTCGAAATCGCTTGTGCCACAGCTTTAATTAAAGTTTCCTTTCCAGCTCTCGACAATAATTTCTCCTTCCATCCCTGGATGCGCTTCCATACTCTATCCTTCAAATATGCAAACATCTTAGAGCGAGATCTACCCATATAAACCGGCAGCCCGAGGTACTTATCACTTTTGGCCTCCTGAGATAACTCCAGAGCAGCCATAAACCCCAACTTCATCACCTGTCCACAATTCTTACTGAAAAAAATTGATGACTTATCCTTGTTTATTATCTACCCCGAGCACTCCTCGTACAGTTGCAGCACATGTCGCAGATGACTTGCATTACTTTCATTAACTTTCAGGAGAAGCAAAGAATCATCCGCGAACAGTAAATGAGTTATACTCGGTGCACCCTCGCATATAGTGACACCCTCTAAATTTCCAACCAGTTCCGCTTCATTCAACAGCCCAGAAAAACCTTCAGCACATATAAAAAATAAGTATGGAGATAGGGGACCCCCTTGCCGCAAACCTCGAGTGGGAACAATCTCCTCAGTCAACTCCCCATTCACTTTGATTTTATATGACACCGTGGACACACACTGCATTATCAGCTTTACCCATCGGCTATCAAATCCCATCTTCTCCATCATCCTAGCAAGAAAATGCCATTCAACTCTATCATAAGCTTTGCTCATATCAAGCTTCAGTGCTGCATAACAGTCCCCGCCACTTCTTTTGTTCTGAAGAAAATGTGTTAGCTCATAAGCAACCAATACATTATCTGTGATAAGTCACCCAGGGACGAATGCACTCTCATTCTGTGAAATAATCTCAGGCAGGATCAATTTTAACCGGTTAGATAACACCTTGGAGACAATTTTGTATAGTATGTTGCATAAACTTATAGGCCTGAGATCCTTCAAGCTCTCTGGGTTCAGCACCTTTGGAATCAAAACCACAATAGTTTCGTTCCACTGTCGAGGCAGATCACCTCCATTTAAAAATTGCAGCACCTCTCTAGTAACATCCTCCCCAACCGTATCCCAATACTTTTTGTAGAACAAAGAGGTCATAGTGTAATACCATCAGCACCAGGCACTTTGAAGTTGCCAATCGCATCTAGCCCACCCTTCACCTCTTCTGCCGTGAATGGCCGAAGTAGAGAATGGTTCATTTCAGCAGAGACTCTGGGGAAATATGCAACAGTAATTCCTCCATACGAGAACCTGCAGTGGCAGTGAATAGATTCTTATAAAAATTAGAGATCAGGTTCCTGATCGCCCCCTCATCTTCTACCACCACACCTCCTTCCGTCACCAGTTTATTAACCTGACTCCTCCTCTTTCGTTCAGAGGCATATTGGTGGAAGAAACGTGTGCTTCGATCACCTTTATCCAACTAGTGAACCTTCGCTCTCTGACGCCAGTATAGGTTCTTCTTATCCTCCAATCTCTCACGTTTGAATTTGAGAAATTCCTCCCTCTGCACCGACTCACTGGACACCACTCTACGCCGACATTCCTCCAGCTTCTTCCTTATTTTTTTAATGCCCTTCTCCAGCTCGCTAAGAACATTGCTCCCCCACTCCCCTAGTTCCCGTGCGACATTCTGGATTGCAGCGCCCACACTATCCCTCCTCGCCACCATATGGAAGTCTTTCAGGCATTCTCCACAATGGTGGCACATTCCTCCTCTTCCACCCAGCTTGCCTCGAAGCAAAAAGCCGGCGGGCCTCTCCTCCCACCATCGCTACGAGGTGGATTTGTATCCACTATAACTGGACGATGGTCGGAAAGACGTTCTTCCCCGTTAATCACACGGTGTAGAGCGAACCGTGCCATCCACTCATCATTTGCCACCGCCCTGTCCAAACGTTCCTAGGTATAATGGGCGCTGGTATGGCTATTGTTGCGCTATGTGAATGGATCACCTTCAAAGCCCAAATCCGACAACTCACACTCTTCCAAGGCTTCTCGGAATCTATCCATACAGCCCTGGCTACGTGCCGGTCCTCCTTCCTTCTCACAGCCCAACAGGATCTCATTGAAATCGCCCAAACACAACCATGGTCACCTACGCGCTGCATTGAGTGTGCGCAACGCTTTCCATGACAAGTACTTCTGCTCCGGCTCGCCGTAGAAACCGTTGAGCCGCCACAAAAAGCCATCTTCTTTCGTCACCTCCGCGTCAATATACATGCGCGAGATGCCTCGCACATGTAAGTTGATCCCCCTCCGCCAGGAAATCGCAAGCCCACCACTGCGTCCCGAACAATCTTTCACAATCATGTTTGGCAAGCCCAATTTCCACCGGAAACCTTTGATCCTACTCACATCCATTTTTGTCTCGAACAAGAATAGAACATCGGGGTCCTCCTCCTTCTGAACATTCATAAGGCCCCGAACTGCTGCGCCGTTCCCCAACCTGTGGCAGTTCCACGCTATTATCTTCATTGGGACGCGCAGGGCTGTTCCGACAGTCCCGCTTCACAAGTTACGGATTCAGTCATCTTCTCCACCGGACCCTCTTGTTTGGACCTCTTCACACCACTCTTCCCATCAACATCCATCTCCGCCAAATCATCCCCCTCTCCTCTTCTTCTGTACTTTCCCCAGGCTCTTCTCCCTTCCCGATCGAGCTCTTCTCATCCCTCTTCACTCTCTTAAACTTGCGCAGAGATTTATCTTTCTCCCCATCCTTTTCATTGATAGATGGAGCATCTTCCATGGTACTGTTCACGTGCACCTCACTGTGCCCCCCCCACACCCCCGTCCACCACCTGCTTGGGGAATAGCTCCGCCTTCGCAGCGCCAGAACCCTGCTCCGAAGGCCGCATATCCTTCAAAGGACTTGTCACCTCCTCACCATCATTCTTCTTCCCCTCGATCAGCTTCACACTATCCTTCTCCGAATCCTTCCGCCATGAACGGCCATCAGACCGAGACTTGCCCCCACTGCTCCAGTTATCAGAACGCCCACCTCTCCATGACCCCGATCCACCACTCCCCCCTGACTGCATCCCACCCAGCTCTTGGTTCTTGTAGCCAAAGCCCCCGAGCGGCCTACGGGGAGGCATATAACTCAACACCTTGCTGTAAGCGGCCTGCTCATCCTTCTCCAATTTCTTAGAACAAACACGATCCACATGACCGATCAGCCCACTTTTGTAACAAAAATCGGGCAGATGCTCATACGTGATCGGGCACCACCGTTCTCCCTTGTCCGTCCCCAGATCCGCTGTAACACCTCGACGTAGGGGTTTATGAATATCCAGCTGGATCTTGAGACGAAGAGCCTTGCTCGCCGCCGAATCGCCGCCATCCGCATCCACCACCATGAACTCACCCACATCATCTCTAATTGCCCTAGCCGCAGCTAAAGATGGATACGGGTATGTTACCCGCAGATACAAGCCTCATAGACCCGCACCCGCGAGAGAAATTGTGCGCACGCACCCGCGCCCACCACCCGCCACGGGTAGCATTCTGTGCCCGCACCCGCTATCCGCGGGCATGTCTTGCCCGCGGGCATGCCCGCATGCCCGCCAGCGCGGTGGGACAACGACCTACACGGCGGGAACGATGGCCTAGGTCGGAGCCTCGGAGGCTCAGAGCAGGGAGGCCAGCGACCGGTGGCTGGCGTCAAGGCTCGGAGGATGGCTACCGGCGTCGGAGTGCGCTGGATCTCAGAGGAGTCGTGCGAGTGGGGGAGGTGCTGCCACCAGAGTGGGAGCCTCGAAGCAGGAAGGCCGGCGTCCGCTAGCTGTCGGAGTAGGGAGGCTGGAGGCCGGCGTCGGGGTGGTGCAAGTGGGGGAGGCGTGATGCCCCATGTGGAGGAGCCACGCCGACGCTACGAGTGGAGGAGCCGCGCATGACTACGAGTGGGAGAATGGGGAGGCGAGGTCACGGGTGACGGGCTGGTGGCGGACGCTGGTGGGAATGGGATTGTGAATTTGGGGCCAATGAAACCATAAGATGAAGAATATATACCTCTTCTGCAATGGCCCCACATGTCAGCGTGGGTTTGGCGGGTTTGTGGGTGCGGGCATGCTATTTTCTTACCCGTAGAGCTTTGCTCATTGGATCAATTCTATACCCGCGTCCACGCCCGTGGGCATAGGTTCACGCCCGTATCCGCGCCCACTGGGTCCAGTGCCCACGGGCACACGGGTTTTTCCTTCCCGTTGCCATCTTTAGCCGCAGCTCGATTCATCAGACCCAGAGGAAGGCGCTCCACCCTCAACCAAATCAGAATGAAGGAAAATTCAAACTCATCTAGGGATTTAAATTCATCAAACTCCGTTACCACCAGGAGTTCCTTCGATATCATCCAAGGCCCATCATCCAACGCCTTCCTTAGCCCCATCGCCTGGTTGAAAGAGATCAAGAAGACATTATCTCTAAGATCCCTGCAGGAAACCCCCTTCATGGGACACCAGATCCATCCAACAGACTGCTCAGTGACATCGGATCGAACACTCCTCTCCGTGAACAACTTCGCCACCGCCTGGGGAGGGCGATCTTTCTCCTCGCTCCTAGATTCCGCCCTGATTTTGATGCTCCTCTTCTCCTCCGATGACAGTTTCAGATTCTTCATCAACCCCTCAACCCCCTCCATTGGATCGAACCAGGGATCCCGAAGCCGAGACAGCCAAAAGCCAGTGACGATCCAAAGAAACTGGTGGACTCAAGGTGCATAGGTTAGCAGAAACTAGGGTTTAGGTTTTCGGGGAAACACAAGGCATGAACTTGGCCAACGCACCAATAGACCTAGCTGCAAGGGATCAGTGCGCAAGGGAACCTAGACGGGGATCTCCAAGGCTGAAACGCGCTAGGAGATTAGGGGAGGAAGAAGGGGCGAAAATCTGGATGTCACCTACAAACCCACTCAAGACGCCTATGGAAACCCTAGGTGCCGAGAAAAAAACAGCCACCCCATAGAGTTATGTGCACCACCCGGCCTGCAGCTAGCCCATATACGAATAATGCATGGAACATATGGACCAACAGGGTTACAGCAGACGTACTCACATTTGATGTTGGCCCAATCAACAACCACGTAGACGGGCGGATGACAGAGACGTGACTATTCCTTACTCTCTTCCTGCTTTCACTTTCAGTGAGGAAATGTCGCCTAGCTCCCCGCCACCCTCCCCCACCCCTCCCCCTCAAAAGTAGAACATACAAGTCCTTGCCGGTGGCCGGCCATCGGAATCGTACGTTTGCCTCCTCGCCGGAGTCGCCGTCGGTGGAGTCAATAATCTCAGGTCATAAGTTATCCTCGCTCATATTCTTGCTGGCCACTGCACACGATAGTACGCAATTTATTTCTTCACGATTTTTTTGGTGTAAATTCATTTGTCTTGAGCGATTGAGGTTGTTATTCTAATTCAATCTCTGACTACCAATCCTCTGCTAAATTAAATTGTAGGGTTAACCAGTTAGGGTTTGGAATTGGGGTTTTGGCGTTTTTCCTTTGCAAATCGAGTGGTGGCCATGGGCTAAAGGATAACTGGACAAACATTCAAGAAATTGAACAAGCCTATAAAAATCATGTCAAGTAATTTTATGGTCTATGGATGTCTAATTGGTTCATTGTTAATTTTTTCATTGATTTCTGAATAGGAGCATGAACATTTAATTAAGATTTTTAAGAATGTGTTGCAGGTAAGTTTAGGGATAGATGGTTGAAAAGAAAAGTGCTAGATGATGCTAACAATGTGGATAATTCTAATCAACATGATACCAGTGTTGTAGTTTCAGCTCCAGAAGATATCTATTTGGAGGAGGAGATCCAATTTGATCCAGGATAAAGGAAAGAAATGTGTGCCTATCATCCTAATATTAGAGAATCATTGAGAAGAAAGTACTTGATAAAAGGGCCTTGTCAACCTTGCACTCTTTTTTTTCATCGACTAGGATTGGAGAGAAAAATAGAAGGTTTAATCCTGAATGGTTTGATGAATTTAGAAATTGGCTTGAATATAGTGAATCCACTCATAGAGCCTATTGTTTTACTTGCTTCTTGTTTAGGAATCACACTAAGAAAGGGGCTGGATATAAGTCATTTGTTGAGGATGGATGGAATGGTTGGAATAATAAAGAATGGTTAAAGGAGTATGTTGGTGGTGTTGGCAGTCCTCACACTGTAGCATTGAAAAAATGTGATGTTCTATTACAAATAGAACATCACATAGATGTTGCTTTACACAAATAGATTGAGACTTCTAAAAATGCATATTTTGTTCATCTTAATGGAGCAATTTTTATAGCTAGATTGCTATTGAAACAAGGATTACCTTTTTGGGGCCATGATGAATCAAAGGCATCCTTATACAAAGGGAACTATAGGGAAGTTTTTAATTGCATAGCCAAGCACGATCAAGCTTTAGCCAAGGCAATGAGAGTTGATGCTGCAAACAATACACTACAAGGTTTTACCCCTGATGCAACGGCCTAAAAGCGTTGCAATATACCAAAAATGGTTGCGAAAGACAAAATTGCAACGGAAAATTTTCGTTGGCAGGCGTTGCCATAGTAACCATGGGGAAAGGTTTGCCCAACGACTCTCTTTGGTGTTGCAATAGATTTTCCCCTATTGCAACCCCAGAAATACCTATTACCACGAACCCAAAGTGTGGCAATAGGTGCACTAGCAACGATATTTGGTGTTGCAATAGACCTTATTGCCACGCATCAATAGCATTGCAATAGATGGACCCTCTATTGCTACGCTATCTCGGTGGTTGCTATAGGTGGAACCGTCTATTGACATGATAAATATTTGGTTGCTAGAGGTAGCCTCTCTATTGCAACGATCAATACTGGTTGTTATAGGTAGAACCGTCTATTGCCACGATAAATATTTGGTTGCTAGAGGTAGCCTCTCTATTGCAACACTAAACATTGTGGTTGCTATAGGTGCATCCGTCTATTGCCACGGTAAATGTTTGGTTGCTAGAGGTTGCCTCTCTATTACAACGATCAATACTGGTTGTTATTGTTGGACTCTCTATTGCCACGCTAACTATTGTGTTGCTACGGTTTGGAGACTCTATTACAACGCCCACTATTCCGTTGGTATGATGTTTTTTGCAACACCGTTTGTTTGTTGCTATATCATATATTGCAACGCCAAATTATTTTGTCGATAGTCTATATTGCAACGCTTTGTTTGCTTCAAACAATAATTGCATGCCGAACAATATACGATGAAAGAAGCATTTAGACATCCATTAATCCAAAATATGCTTTGTTCGTACAACTCATTAATGAAACCACATCCAATGTCAAACTTAGTTGATAACACACGCACAACAACTGAAACACATAAGGTATCTGACGCACAGTAGCTACTTTGAACAGTTCAAAATGTAATAAGCTATGTGTAGCACTGTAGCAAAGGTTGGCTTGACATTGACCGTCCATCAGTTGTGCGCTCCACTCAAACTCTATCTTGTTCCTGAAACAATCATTAACATTGGTATATTCAGCAAACAGAAACTTAGTATTCAGCTAAGTATCATTTCACTTTACAGTAACAGGAACTAGCCAACTAAATCTGATTCAGAAATATTCACAGGTAGTGGAGTCAAAAATCACCTGTGCTTTGCCAGCTTGTTGATTCCTTTTGGATAATGCTCGTTTCTTAGCCGCAGCATCCCTCAGTGCTTTAGTAGTAGTAAAACTAACTGTCGTATCCCCTCCTTTGTTTTGGCCAGTTTGAGTCTTATTCGCAGCACTATTTCTAGTTGTGCGACCATTACTTGTACCTGCCGCTGTTGTAGCTACGAGTTGTGTTTGTGGTGGGATGCTATCTTGGTTTTCCTGCAAATCAATAGATGGAGGGAAAATTATGCCTCATACTAAGGACTATCACATGACAACATTAAACACTCTTCAGTTCTTAAACTACCTGCTGATTTTTGTTTCTAGTTATTTTATTTTAAATGTGTTTGCTATTCAACAGAGGCGCCAACACCAAAGCTAGGGCCACTGAAAATACTTTGCGGGCGAATGTGGGCTGAGCTGAGCACGCCAAAGCTCGGGACACTGAAAATACTAAGCAGAGGATAGGATAAATGAATCCATAATGCCCACTTGCAGGTGTTGTCTTTGAATTGTAGAATGTAACCAGATAAATAAATACAAGGGGAAAAAATTCTACACTATGTAACAGAGCCGAGCAGATAACATTGAATGCAGTTGTTGTCTTTGAATTGTAGAACGCAGGTGCTAATTTCTTTTAATGGTGCTTGCCAAAATGTAGCTTGTAGAAACTCCAAAGGCCTTAACCGAAAACAAGTGTTCTGAAATATTAGTATTAGACTACTACGCAGTACTGCTAGCACTAGTACACAATCAACCATTCCAGGGAGTACACCTGAGCTCCAAACCTATTATTGCTCCAAATTAGACTTATGAATTAAAACCCAAATGCATGAGGCATTGTAACTGTACTGAATAGAAGTGCTAAAAGTTAAGATCACCTATAAAAATATTAAAATGGCACACAGTACATATAGAGTTCACACAATAAGCATGTTTCTTTCAGTAGCAGGATAAGCAGATCAAACATACTTACAAGTTCCCAGGTGACCACTGCCCCCAAAAATTGTAGGAATGCAGAGTGATTGCAATGTATTTCAACCATCACAAATGGATTTGGAATGAATTTCGGTTTCCACCACACAGATTGATTATCGCACAACATTCATAGAAAGGAAAACATTTCATTTGAAGCTGAGCTTAGTTTCAGCAGGCCTCACCTCTCCAATCCAGGAACAGCAGCATGAGAAGCTGAGGCAGCAGCGCCACTACTCCGCCTCGACTGTCTTCTTGGGCTCTGACGAATTAAGAACCATTGAAGAAAATTAAGCACAAACTATTGCATCTGCGAACGGAGAAGCAGCGTGTGGCATGAGATCCACCATGCGAATCGACTCCGGCTACCATCCCAGACTGTATTAAAAAAAAGAATGCTCTTTGTGCAGCAATTAAACAGGAAATCATGCCAAAACTATTTACCTCTCTTCTTAGTCTTGGTTAGAGGAGGCATTGCTTGCTGGTTGCTGTCAAGCTTCTTGCCACGACAACTCAGGTTTCGGACATAATGCTTCTCCTTCTTCGGTTCAATACCTGTCAAAACATCATGAGCCATCTCCCTGGGCTTCTCTCTGGCCAGCGCAATAAGAGCATCAGCCCCATCATTATCGTCGGCCATATACATGTTTAGAGCGAAGGCACACTTAATTACGAACCGTAGCTACACATAACTTGCCTAGCAAAATAAAAGAACTTGCATCAGTAGTCATTGTTTACGTTAACTCGTTATTACATTATCACAGAGCCATACATAAAAGCATAGAGACATTACACTAATTGAGCACCACAGGAAAATACATACACAACTTTGATTATAAGCTCCCGTCTATTCCTTTTATTTAGATGGTTCATTATCAGCACTAATCACTTCTAATGTCACTTGTACAATTTGATGAATAAGAATTAACACATGCAGGCCAGACACCAGATAAGTCAGGCTAGCAGGAAGCTAGCTACGTGCGTCCATAAATTTCCAACAAAGAAGCCAATACATTCACAACACGAGCACCAACCTGAGAACCAACCCTATCCCTAGATCCACAAATTATGGTACATCTCATAGAATTGCCATACACATTCATAAGGAGAAAACGGCGCCGGGGGGTGGGGGGGAGGGGGGGAGCACAGCACGGCCCAGATCGAGACCATGTCCAGGCCCAACCCAGCCCGGGGCGAGCAGGGGCTGCCCGGCCAGGCCACCGTAGTGGCAGCCAGCTCGCCCACCTGGCCAGGGCTGGCAGCGGCAGCACGTGACCAGCAGTACCGGCTAGGGCGCCGGCATCCTGCCCCTCCGAGCGCAGCAGGGAAAAGAGAGGAGGGGCGTCGCGGTGGAGAGGAGCAGGGGCGCCGGCAGAAGGAGTCGCCGTCTCGCCGAGGGAGAGAGCGACGGGAGAAGATTCGCATGAGAGGGGGCGCCGCCGCTCGGAAGAAGACCGAGCGTCGGCTTCTAGATTTGAGGGGCCGTGCATTTGGGCGGAGATAGAGTGGGGGCGGTGTATGGTATTGGTATGGATGTGAGGGTCCGGCGGGCTGCATTTGAGATTGAGATTTGAGATTTTCCTTGAGAGCAGGAGCGTGGGACTTTAGCCAATTTTTAGCTCGTGGCTGCGGTTTGCGGGGGCAGTAAGGTCGATAGAGGTAGAGCACGAGAGAGCAGTAGTAACCATTTTTTTAGATCGGTGTTATAGTTGCAATTTTATTCTTTTTAACTTTCTAATTTTTAATTAGATGTTAAAAAATAAGCATGGTCTATTCATTATATGTAATATACTACATATACTTTGGGGTTTTATTAAATTTTGAACTTTAATATTTTTGTACGGTAGTTGGGGCCATGTTTTTTTTTTGTTGCAAGGTGATAGCAGGGGAGTGTGTTGTTTCTCAACATAAGCTTTTAGTGGTAGACTTTCATTTTTTGGTGCGTGCCCATAGGGATAAATAAGCTAAGATTGAAAGAACAAAGTGATGGAAACTGAGAGGGGAGACGTCAGAGGTATTCAGAGAAATGGTTATCAAAGAGGGCTCTTGGAAGGAAGAAGAGGACATAAACAACATGTGGGAGAAGATTTTTTTTTGAACACAATCATGTGGGAGAAGATGACAACCAACATTCGAAAGGTGGCCTTAGAGGTGTGTGGAGTAACTAAAGAAAGTGGAGGCGAGGCTAAACATACTTGGGGTGAAACGAGGAAGTCCAAAGGGCTATTAAGAAGAAGAAAGAATGATATAGACGCTTGTACCAAGTTAAGTGCATTAAGGATGAAAGGGAGCATCTTTTGGTGAAAGAGGATGAGATCCGACATCGATCGATAAGAGTATTTTGATAAATTATTCAATGGTGAGAATACGGACACAACCATTTAGTTGGATGACTCTTTTGATGACATCAATAGGCGCTTTGTGCGGATAATCCAAGAATCTAATGTTAGAGAGGCGTTGAAAAGGATGAAAGGAGGTAAGACGATCGGACGGATGGTATCCCAATCGAGGTGTGGAGATGTCTCGAGGACATAGCTATAGTATGGCTAACCAAGCTGTTCCACCATATTTTTCGATCGAACAAGATGTCTGACGAGTGGAGAAGTATATTGGTACTGATCTATAAGAATAAAGGAAATATTCAAAGTTGTACTAATTACCAAGGAATTAAGTTGACGAGCCATACTATGAAGCTATGGGAGAGAGTTATCGAGCATCGCTTGAGAACAATAACGCGGGTCTCTATGAACCAATTTGGTTTCATGCCCGGAAGATCAACCATGGAAGCTATTTTCTTAATAAGACAAGTTATGGAGCGATATAGGGAGAAGAAGAAGGATCTACACATGGTTTTTATTGACTTGGAGAAGGCTTATGATAAAATACCAAAAAATATTATGTGGTGGGCTTTGGACAAACATAAAGTCCCAACGAAGTACGTTAGGCTCATTAAGGACATGTACGACAATGTTGTGACTAGTGTTCAAACAAGTGATGAAGACACGGATGACTTTCCGATTAGGATAGGACTACATCAAGGGTCGGCTTTGAGCCCTAATCTGTTTGTCTTAGTGATGGATGAGGTCATCATACCATGTTTCTACTTACAACTTATAACACGTCCTTCAACTCACTTCCATGCAGTAGAAATGCAATATACATAACTATCTCTCATATGGCCTATAGTAGTATACAAATATATTCTATATTTAATACTTCATACATGTGTCAAACATCCGATGAGACAACGACTAAAGTTTAGGAGGAGAAACCAAACACCCCCTCTTAGTCATCCAAACAAGAACATTTAATAATGAAACCATCTAACAACATATCCTTAAGTAACTTTTGGTATTAATTGAAAATTATTAAATTACTAATGATACATAAAGATTAAAATAATTTTAGTATTTTTCTAATTTAGCTTAAACATAATATATTCATCATTGTAAATTATTTTATTACTTTAGTCTGTTTATTTATTGATGTAAATTTTTTATATGATTTACAATTTAATGATAAGTATTTATAAATATATTTGTTTTTGTTATAACTAAAAAAACAAATGGCGCTGGTGTTGGATTTTCAACACGCGCGTGGGCGTTTGAGCAGAAAGAGGCAGGCGTGGCGCCTTTTTGGAACGCAGGGAGTGGAGAGTGCCAAAACTAGAAAAAGTGAAAAACTTTGGCGGCCAAAATAGGCGCTGCTGAAATCCAAATCCTTCGATTTATCCACACCTCCTCTGGCGGCCAAAACATCTCTCGGCTCCATCGCCGCTCCACGGCGCTCACCACGTCCGACGCCACCATTGTGAAGCGCAGCCTCTTCCGCATCCGAGCGCCGAGTTGGCCAGTCTTGGTATCTTGCCAGCAGTTCGGACTCCGGGGTGCGCCCGCAAAGGTGCACGCCTTGCCGAGCGCTTCTAGGTCGTAGCGTCGGTCGGTTTCTGACCAGATGTTTGGGGTCTCACCTCCACGATCAGGCATCTCGTGGCGACGAAGCTTGCAAGGAGGATTCAAAGGTGAGGACTTTGTTCTCCCTCGCCTCTCGTTATGTGGCTCCTATGGGGATTCACCAAATTTGATCTATGCAGCCCTCGCAACAGCCGAGATCAAGAGGTTGGAGGCGACACTGCAGAAAAATAAAGTAGGGGCCCACAGGCTATTCGAGCCAGCTATGGTGAAGTGCGGATCAACCTCTGCCTTATTTATTTCTCTGTTTAATTAATCTGAATCGTAGTTAAAAGTTTCTCTAATCCTTGTCTTTGCCCGGATTGAGAAATATTGTGGCTTTCGATGAAATTGGTTATTCTGTTGTTCGAGTGTCTTCTTTTGGTCTTGCATCGTAGGTGTTTGTTGGAATGCTTCATTAGTACCGCATCCGGAAGTACCGCTTACATTAGTACTCTTGTATCTGGAAGTCCTCCATCGGTTACGAGGAAAATGCTTTTCAATGTTAACATAGTACATTCACCTGAATTTATAACATCTATCGCCCTTTCTGGAAGGTTGATGGAATTTTAAATGGTTTAGTGACAGTAGTCTTGGAACATTGCCTTTGAATGGTTCTGCCAGAATTTGAGTCCATTATTTTATAAAAGAAAACTCAGTAATGAAATTATAAATATGTACTCCAACTCCAACATAGTGCTTTTGTCAGTCGTTTGATCACCGTTGCGGCAGAGGAGGAGATTGCGCGGTCGGTTAGGGTTGCGAGGCGGCAGCCTAGCAGCAGGCGACGATGGTGGCTAGTTGGCAAGGGGCGGCGAGTCGTGGGCCAGGCAAGGCGGCCTGGCTGGCGGAGCGGCGCAGCAGCAGACAGAGGAGGGGCACGCGGCGGCACAGGAGAGGAGGGAGGCGACACGCGGAGAAGAAGAGAAGAGAGAGGGATAAAGGGTTTAACCCTAAACTTGTTTGCTTTCTCATTAAGTGTCTCCCTCATATATATATAAGGGGGGTACAATTGCAAATGGGCTTAGCCCATGAGTTTATCCTCATTGAGACCTGATCTATAACAACTGGGCCTATTGCCCCTCGCTACTTTAACTATCCTATCGCCTTGTTCTGTTGTCGCCTTCTCGCATAGGTCTTACCGACCATGACATCTCTCCCCGCCTGGAGAATCTGCTCGTCCTCAAGCTAAAATTTAGGATAGAGCTTTTGGAAGAGCTCAGCATCTTCCCAAGATGATTTCGCATCCGGCTGGTTCTTCCACTTGATCAACACCTGAAGTTGTCCTCGGTATAGACCAAGAAATTTGTTTGCCATGCTAGAAGCAGAAAATGAGGGTGACATGGAAGTCGATCTACTTGATGTGGGAATCCAAGACATGAATCTATTAGGCCCAAATGAGGATTTGTCAAATTGGACAAGACCAGATAAGGAAGGCACAACTGGTGATGCCTCTGTTATTAATCAGGTGCGTGGCAAAGCAGTTCTCGAACCAGATGATGCGGTCTTACTTGATGAGGATGATGATGACGAAGATGACACCTACATTGATGATGGAGTTGTTGCACCAGTTGTGATAGAAAGCCTAGAAGATGATTTCTTTGTTAAAATACTTATCCTTTGTACAATAGTGATGTTTTTATGGATTTTTTTTGAAAACAATCTCATTGTCCGGGATAATGAATAGCTGCAGTTGGTCTTTAAACTGTTATACTCATGTTTGTTTTCTATCATAAGCACAAATATCAGTAAGCTGGACAATTTTTTTGTTTTCTGAAATTGTCATGGAAGATGCGGATGGTTATCGTCCTTGTTGACATATGAAGTGAATTAGCCATCTTCATCATGTAAACAAGTAATATAAAGGCAGCTTAATGTTGAACACACCTTAGTAGCCCAGTGGTACATGAGTGTTTGCTTGTACTTTAGTTCCTGGGATCAAATCCTCTGTGGAACATATTTTTTGTCAATAGAATACATTATTCAGAAATGCATGGAGCATTTTGTCTATTGCAACCATTTTTGGTATATTGCAACACTTTTAGGCCGTTGTGTAACACCTTGGTGTTAAGCATGCATTAGCATTTGGCAAATCATGAGCATGATCATTAATTTGCATGCATACGCATGACATGAAATATAGAATGGAAGCATACTATTGAATCATGTATGTTGCATAGTTTTGTTTTGATAGATTGGATGCTATGTTTGTTTTGCCATGTGTGTACCTTGGTTGATCACTTAGACCAATTAGAAGTAGCTAAGATGCAATTTGGAGCAAGGTGTTTATTCAAAGTTTTCTCAAAATTTTGCTTTTAAAAATAACCTTCTGAAATCGGGTTTTGATTTAAATTAACTTTCAATCTATAGTTCAAAATCTAATTGGATTTTGGCCTTACTCTTTTTGGCAAAGTTGTAGAGTACTTTTTTCTAAATAACTTTTATTTTTACACCAACTTGTGAAAATGCTTTTAAAATGGCTCAAAATGGAATTTTAGTTCTGTCTATTAAGAAATAAAAAGAAAAATCCTTTTATTTTCCTTAGCGGGCCGCCGCTTCCTTTTCGGCCCAACAGCACAGGCCGGCCCGGCCTACCTCCACGCCCGCTGTCCGCTCTCGCGCGCCGCGCCGCGCCACGCCCGACCAGCCACAGAGCTCGGCGGCCGCGTGTCCGTACGCCGTTGTCGTCGCTCACCGCGTGGACACCGATGGCCCCCGCGCCCCTCCTATCGCGCCTACACCCGCCGCGCCGCGTCTGCCTCCCTCTCCTCCATCTCATTTGCTTCTCGCTCAGACAGCAGCAGCAGCGCACGCGCTCGCCTCCAGCACCGCCCGCACCAGCATCTCGCCGGAGTTGGCCGTTCCGGTCGCTCTAGCTCGCCATCGATCGCCCCATCTTGCCCTGTGCTCCTCCTTCTTGCCTCCTTTTTGCGCACACAAGCACCGAACGAACACGGGGTAGCTCGCCAGCCACTCCCCGTGCCACCTCTCAGCAGGAGCTGGCCGGCCGACGTTGAGCCACGCCACCGCACCGCCATGGATGCCGGTGAGCTTGCCCCGGAGCTCCACTGGCCGCGGTAGGGGTACCGTTAGGTCCGTCTTGTCTCGGGGAAGCCTCCGGTGGTGACCTCACCGCTGGCAAGTTCACCGGCGGCGAGAACCGCCACGGCCGAGCGCCTCCCCTGCATTAGTGATTGACCGGTGGGGCTAGGGGACCCACTGTCAGCCGCTGGGGTGCAAGCCTAGGTAGAGATCTGGGTGGATCTAGCATTTTTGAACCGGGATTTTCAGAAAATAATAAAAGAAATGATTTACAGATTTTGTTTAAAGGCTTTGGAAATTTATAACTTGCTCAAAATGGCTCCAAATTTGTTGAAATAAGTTTTGCTAGGTTTCTTGTGACTAGATCTATCTGCTAAAAATATTGCATGTCAAATTTGTGATACTTTTCTGTGTAGTTTTATTTAAATTGAATAAATGCTGATTTCTTAGAAAATGTCTAGTAAATAGAATATGCATCAGAAAAATGTGGTTCTAGTTTTGTTAATCTCCTTTAGTGATGTACTTTGTAGGAAAAATATATGTCATGCATGTTCTGTAGAGAAATATTGATGTGTAGTTCAAGTGCCCTTAATTGATGATTTTTGTTATTTTGATAGAGAGCAAAAATTGTATAAAACATATGTATGATAATTTTTTTGCAGTGATTGTTTACTGTGTAGAACATAGGAAAAATATCAAATCTGTTGTTTGACACTTTTCATAGTACAAAGTATTTTCATGCTTAATTATCCTGCTGTGTTGCATAATATCAAGGTTAGCTGTTCCTTGGAGAGTAAGATCATTGAGGGTCAGAAAACAGATAAGGGAATATTTCATATCAAGGAGAAAATGAAGAAAGAACCGACTAAGAACTTTAGAGTGGATGAACACGGAGTGCTATGGTTTAAGGACCGTCTAGTTGTACCTAAAGATCGAGAGCTCAAGAACAAATTGATGGATGAAGCTCATCACTCTAAGTTATCTATCCATCCTAGAAGTAACAAAATGTACCAAGAGTTGAGACCTCGTTATTGGTGGACAAAAATAAAGAAGGAGATTGCAGCTTATGTTGCTCATTGTGACATGTGTTGTAGAGTGAAGGCTCTTCACATGAGACCCGCAGGAATGTTGCAACCTTTGTCAATACCAGATTAGAAATGGGATGATATAAGTATGGATTTTATCACCGGATTCTCTACCACACAAAAGGGGAATGATTCGATTTGGGTAATCGTAGATCGCCTTACCAAATCAGCTCACTTTTTACCAGTCAAAACAACTTTCCGACCACCTCAGTATGCTGAGAAGTATATTACAGAGATTGTCTGATTACATGGTATACCAAAGACTATCGTGTCTGACCGTGGGTCCCAATTTACCACTCATTTTTGGGAGCATCTTCATAAAGGTTTGGGTACTAGCTTGATTCGTAGTACAGCTTACCACCCACAGACAGATGGGCAGACAGAGCGAGTTAATGCTGTTCTAGAAGATATGCTTAGAGCTTGTGTGTTATCGTCTAAGGGTTCATGGGAATCATGGTTACCTTTGGCAGAGTTCGCTTACAACAACAGTTACTAAGAAAGTATCAAGATGGCTCCATTTGAAGCATTGTATGGCAGGAAATGTAGGACACCATTGAATTGGGTTGAGCCTGGAGAGAGAAGGTTTTACGGAATTGATTTTGTTGATGAGGCTAAGAAAAAGGTCCATATTATCCAACAAAACATGAAAGCGGCACAGTCACGCCAGAAGAGTTATGCCGATAAGAGAAGGAGACCGCTTGAGTTTGAGGTAGGTGACTACGTTTATCTGAAGGTTACTCCAATGAAGAAAGTACAAAGGTTTGGAGTAAAGAGAAAACTTGCTCCTAGATTTGTAGGACCGTACAAGATCATAGAGAAGAAGGGTCCCATGGCTTATAAGTTACAGTTACCAGAAGCGATGGGTTCGATCTTTCCAGTCTTCCATGTATCACAGTTGAAGAAGTGCTTGCATATTCCGGAAGAGAGAATAGAACTTCAGAGCATTCAGCTCAAATCAAACTTGGAATACCATGAACAACCGGTTCGAGTTTTGGACACTAAGGACCGAGTCACTCGAAATAAAGTGGTGAGAACATATAAGATACAATGGAGTCATCACGATGATGGTGATGCGACGTGGGAAATAGGGGAATATCTGCAAAACGCTTATAAGGATTTTTATAACAAATGGTTCGTAACTCAAAATCTCGGGACGAGATTCTTATAAGGGGGGAAAGCTGTAACACCTTGGTGTTAAGAATGCATTAGCATTTGGCAAATCATGAGCATGATCATTAATTTGCATGCATACGCATGACATGAAATATAGAATGGAAGCATACTATTGAATCATGTATGTTGCATTGTTTTGTTTTGATAGATTGGATGCTATATTTGTTTTGCCATGTGTGTACCTTGGTTGATCACTTAGACCAATTAGAAGTAGCTAAGATGCAATTTGGAGCAAGGTGTTTATTCAAAGTTTTCTCAAAATTTTGCTTTTAAAAATAACCTTCTGAAATCAGGTTTTGACTTAAATTAACTTTCAATCTATAGTTCAAAATCTAATTGGATTTTGGCCTTACTCTTTTTGGTAAAGTTGTAGAGTACTTTTTTCTAAACAACTTTCATTTTTACACCAACTTGTGAAAATGCTTTTAAAATGGCTCAAAATGGAATTTTAGTTCTGTTTATTAAGAAATAAAAAGAAAAATCCTTTTATTTTCCTTAGCGGGCCGCCGCTTCCTTTTCGGCCCAACAGCACAGGCCGGCCCGGCCTACCTCCGAGCCCGCTGTCCGCTCCCGCGCGTCGCGCCGCTCCGCGCCCGACCAGCCGTAGAGCTCGGCGACCGCGTGTCCGTACGCCGTCGTCGTCGCTCACCGCGTGGACACCGGTGGCCCCGCGCACCCCTCCTGTCGTGCCTACACCCGCCGCGCCGCGTCTGCCTCTCTCTCCTCCATCTCATTTGCTTCTCGCTCGGACAGCAGCAGCAGCGTACGCGCTCGCCTCCAGCACCGCCCGCACCAGCGCCTCGCCGGAGTTGGCCGTTCCAGCCGCTCCAGCTCGCCGTCTACCGTCCCATCTCGCCCTGTGCTCCTCCTTCTCGCCTCCTTTTTGCGCACACAAGCACCGCACGAACACGGGGTAGCTCGCCAGCCACTCCATGCGCCACCTCTCAGCAGGAGCTGGCCGGCCGACGTTGAGCCACGCCACCGCGCCGCCATGGACGCCGATGAGCTTACTACCGAGCTCCACTGGCCACGGTAGGGGTACCGTTAGGTCCGCCTTGTCTCGGGGAAGCCTCCGGTGGTGACCTCACCGTCGGCAAGTTCACCGACGGCGAGAACCGCCACGGCCGAGCGCCTCCCCTGCCTTAGTGACTGATCGGTGGGGCCAGGGGACCCACTGTCAGCCGCTGGGGTGCAAGCCTGGGTAGAGATCCGGGTGGATCTAGCATTTTTGAACCGGGATTTTCAGAAAAGAATAAAAGAAATGATTTACATATTTTGTTTAAAGGCTTTGGAAATTTATAACTTGCTCAAAATGGCTCCAAATTTGTTGAAATAAGTTTTGCTAGGTTTCTTGTGACTAGATCTATCTGCTAAAAATATTGCATGTCAAATTTGTGATACTTTTCTGTGTAGTTTTATTTAAATTGAATAAATGCTGATTTCTTAGAAAATGTCTAGTAAATAGAATATGCATCAGAAAAATGTGGTTCTAGTTTTGTTAATCTCCTTTAGTGATGTACTTTGTAGGAAAAATATATGTCATGCATGTTCTGTAGAGAAATATTGATGTGTAGTTCAAGTGCCCTTAATTGATGATTTTTGTTATTTTGATAGAGAGCAAAAATTGTATAAAACATATGTATGATAATTTTTTTGCAGTGATTGTTTACTGTGTAGAACATAGGAAAAATATCAAATCTGTTGTTTGACACTTTTCATAGTACAAAGTATTTTCATGCTTAATTATCAACCATAGCTTGTCATTTTTATGTAGGCTATTTTACTTATCCAAATGCCATGAAAATTTTATGGCAGTCTACTTAAAGTAGTACTATGCTACTGTAATTTTCTCATATTTTTATGAGCACTAGAAATATATGTTGTTGTGTAGCCCTAGTTTAAAATGAAATAAAATAATCTTCTTTAATGCATGTTTAGTTAATAATGTTTGCTTTGGTGTATCTTTGAAGCATCTTAACTTGCTGTGGTGATTTGACATGTTAGTCCAATGGTTGTCGTAGTAGATAGTAGTACATATTCTTGGATGACGTCGACTACCTTGTAGACGAGCTTTGCTACTACTATGTTCAATAAAGTTAAACATGGTCATCTACATTTCATGCATCATGATCATTACATGTCATCTCTCTGATGCAACTATGCATTAGCACTTATACATCTGCATCATACAGGATCATAGGAGGAGTTGCTAGTAGCAGTTCAGGAAGAGCAGACCGAGGCAGATCCACAAGAAGTCCAGGCACAGGAAGTGCCCGAGGAAGAGGAGCAAGGAGAGGACTTGCCGGAGTGCGTGGATCATCAACCTAGTTCGTTCGAACGAGACAAACCCCGGAGCATTCTAAGTCTCCTACTTTATAAAAGCAATTCTTTCTATATATATGAGTTTATATATTGTTGCATTAAGTTGTAGGAGTTGATTGAAACCGTTGATGCATTTATTACTATCCTTGCCTACCTTATTACCTTTTACCCTGTTAGGTCAGGATCGAATAACTGCTTAGCCTTGCTTAGACCGGTAGCGATCGGTGATACCCGGTCACCTACATTATAGGTGGTTACTGGAAGAGATTGGCTATGAAAAGAATGATATCCTGGAATTAACCATATGTGATGGAAAATTGGAGACCGGACAGAATAGTTGGAGGCAACCAGACAGGGTTCTGGGGTGCTGTTAGTTTTCATCTGTGTCGATTAAGGACCGATCGTTGCTCGACCCTCTTGTCATGTTGAACGCATGCCTCACATTTAGCTGGCCGAATAAAGTACCTTTCGACCGTGAAGCTAGTGGCACTATTCGGGCCGGGGTCTACATGAGTGCGTGTATTGGTGCTGATGGAGGTATGACAGGGGCGCGAAGAGTGAGCCCAAGGGTAGGTGTGACCTGATTCCTGGCAGTCGGGCGGTCCCTGGGTACTGTGGCTCCAGATTATCCCACGGCTACCTGAAAAGTGTCATTTGTGATCTAAGCTACCCTGGCAGGGGAAGCATGGTTTGTGTGAGGAATAAATCACCAGCTGGTTAGAAATCGATTCGAATCGCCATCGCTCCTAGATAGTGAGCACTTGACTCGAGCTACGGCATCGTAGTAATTACTATGGAACAATGATGGTTATCTGGATGATGTGAGTTATGCTAAGCTAAATTGGTAACTGGATGTTATTGGTTAATCATGTGATTGCTATAGTACAGGTGCTTACCTAGATGGGTAGGTTTTAATAAAGATAATGCAAAGTACTTAAAATGGTTTATTCATGATAACTTATGCTTTCGCAAAAGAGTCAGCTAGCCCACTAAAGAAAGTCTTGCATAATCCTTGGTGTCGTTTTATTTTGGTTTAAGGCGGGTAAGTCTAGCTGAGTACCTTCTCGTACTCAGGGCGTTGTTCCCATTGTTGTTGCAGATGGTCAAATATACTACGACTATTGCATTAACTATCTGTATCCAGCGATGGGTGACAACTAGGACCAAGGGCAAATGGTCACTCTGTATTTCTCATATGATGCTTTTGTTGGAGATGACTACCTACTGGCACTGTATCTCAATCCAAAGTGTGTGTGTGGCTTTAAAACTATTTGCTTCCGCTATTTCAGTTCGAACTTGGTATGTAATAACTTTATGTTCCAAACTCTGATGTATTAACTGTCGTTGCGAACTTTATGTAATGTGTGACGGTACTTGCTAAACTTGTACGATTTTGGTTTGTATGTCGATTGGTTTGAAATCCTTCGTGGTTTCACGGACTACCGGGTTATACGGGTTTAAGTTTGCTAAATTATCTGCTTAGGCGGAAGATTTTCTTACTTAATCTCGTATAATTGGTCGGTTCTGTTACACGTTGCATCAGCGGTAGCCTATAGCAACACAAAAAAACTGTGATAAGTGCTTGCGACCATTTAGGATTGTAGTTGCAATAAGTACTTAACAATTGCAACGCCACAAAAAAAATATTACAACCCCAGAAAACCATGACAATAGGAACATGCTATTGCATCCATTCGGAAATTTTGTTGCAATAACCACCCTAGCAATTGCAACACCATGGAATATTATTGCAACCCATAATAACCGTGGCAATAGTTACAAGCAAAAGCAACCAAATCCAATATAGTTGCAATAACACCAAGTAATTGCAACGAAAACCAATACTATTGCAACTCAAAAATGCCATTGCAATAATGCCAACTAATTGCAACACAATTCTTAAATGGTTGCAGTAGCACAAGCCTGTTGCAACGACAAACCACACATATTGCAACAAATTTAGTCCGTTGCATTATAGGCACATATTGCAACCATTTTTTGAAAAGGTTGCAATACGACCCACCTATGGCAACCAAATTAGTGGTGCTGCAGTCATGTGGCGTGGCATTAGAGGTAGAACCTTGTAGTGATAGTTTTTTAGTGTCTTCTGACATACAAAAAGATATCATTAAGTGTTTTGCAAATGAGTTTTTACATTCTATCCTTGAAGACATTGCGAAAGATGTATTTTGCTTGCTAGTTGATGAGTCTATAGATGTCTCTTGAAAGGAGCAAATGGCAGTGGTGTTGAGGAACGTTGATAAATTTGGCCTTGTGAATGAGAGCTTTGTTGGGCTTGTCGAAAGAGAAGACAGGGATGGAAAGACAAGGGTTGTTCTTATGTACTTCCAGTCATTTGAATTTGTCTTCTATTTGCGTCTCATGTTGACCATTTTAACTATCACAAATACCTTGCCAATTGCTTTGCAACGGAAAGATCAAGATATTGTGAATGTTGTTAACTATGTGAGATTTACTAGAAGCCTTTTGGATAAAGTTAGAAGAGAAGAGTGGGAGAAAGTGCTTCCTGAAGTGTATGCTTTTTGTGATGAACATGATATTTCCAAGTTGGAAATGGATGAGGCTTACATTGATCCAACTAGGCCAAGGAAAAAAAACTGGAATTACCAACAAGCATCATTTTCAAGTTGATTGTTTTAATGAAGTTTTTGATTGGTTGCTACAAGAGCTTGATAGTTGCTTCAACGAGACTACCTCTTAATTGCTTGTATGTTCGACAACATTTAATACAAGGGATTTATTTCAAGATTTTAATGTGGATAATTTGATAATCCTAGCTAAATTATATCCAAATTTTGATTCAGTGGAATTGAGGGAAATTAACACTCAACTTTGTCTTTATATTCCCTTTGTGCAAGAAGATGATAGATTGTCAACATTCAAACAATTGTTGTGCTTTCTCTAAAAATGTAAACCAAAGCACACCCATACTTGACTTTTATTTTGTAAACCGAAGCAGCATAGGCACAACACATCCATACTTGACTTTTATTTTGTAGAGTAACTTGATTACACTTCCCTCTTTTGTTTTTGCTTGCCATCATTGACTTTAACTGACAAAGGGTTAACCAAAAATATTTTACAATGTCAATATGGTATAATTAGCAAAACGAGGATATTTAGAGTTTATTTGGTAGAGCTTTATTCACCGATTCTTAACTCCAGCTCTTGATTCTCTGATGATGTAATTCTAACGGAGGGCAAGATGGTTTGTTTAGTAGAGCATATTACTAACATTTGTAATTGTATCTGTATGGAATATTTCGGCCACAAAATAATTTCAAATAATAAAAATTCTAGCTATAAAGTTTTAGATATTATTTTGCTATAGGCCTTGTCTCGAGATTTTTTTTAAAATAAAAATTCTAGAACTTAAAATGAATATTTGAGACAGTAATTGACTTCAGATAAAAAAAACTTAAAACGAATATCAGTTTTTTAGCGGTGATTGTCAGCCTGTTCGGGAGGTCATATCGTATTATGGATTATTTACTGTTGGTTAATTTAGGTTGAGAAAAAAATACTATTTCTAACTAAAAATTTACTATCATTTACGAGCAAGCGAGGCTATGTATCTTCGCTCCCAACTCTGTTCTACAGGAAAGTACTAGTTCCATCCTTGTGTGACGTCGTCCGGACGTGACAGGCCAGCAATTTCAGGCCTAGCGCGGTAAGAGAGGAGGTTAGTAAGGTGTGTTTAGATCTAAGTTTTTCAGCTATCACATTGATGTTATATGGAATGTTCGGATACTAATAAAAATATAAATTATAGAATCCGTAAATAAATCATGAGATGAATTTATTAAGCCTAATTAATCCATCAATAGCACATGTGTACTGAGCACTTTATTATCAAATCATAAACTAATTAGGCTTAAAAGATTTATCTCGTAAAATAGTCGTAATCTATATAATTAGTTATTTTTAGTTTATATTTAATACTCTAAGTATATATCTAAATATTTGATGTGACCGAACGTAAAATTTTGACAAAGGAACTAAACAAGGCTAATTAGTTAATTGCTGCAGCCTTAATAGTGATATACGAATACCGTTGATTTGACTGGCCCATGGATGGGAAACTGACTTTGCTAGCCAGGGGCCTGCAGATACCTATTACAAAACCACTTGAATAGAGCTAGCCCACACAAAAGTAATGGTACTGCTACTGCATGGTAGCTTGAATGCAATTGCGTTCTAGTGCGCGGCCGAGATTTGCGGCCTGTTCACATGTTGATTTTTGGTTGATAAGTTTGACGGGTGCTGATTTATTATAAGAAAAAAATACTATTAACTAATTAATAAGCTCTGGCTGAAACCAACCAATAAACAGACTGTTTCACTTAGAGGCAAGCTCACTCTACAGCCCAGCTAGTTGGGCACACACACTTATTTGTCACTTCAGTCCTTGTTTAGTTTCCTAAACTAAAACTTTACATCATGTCATATCGAATGTTTGGACACATATATGAAGTATAAAATATAGATTAAAAATAATTAATTGCATAGTTTACGACTAATTTACGAGACGAATCTTTTAAGCCTAATTAGTCTATAATTTGACAATAAAGTGCTACAGTAACACATTCGCTAATGACGGGTTAGTTAGGCTTAATAAATTCGTCTCGTGGTTTATTGACGGATTCTGTAATTTATTTTTTTTATTAATATCTGAACACCATATATAACACCCCATATAACATGTAATGTGACATCCCGAAACTTTACATACCGGATGTAAACGGGACCTCAAAACTACATACTCCTAGCTGCATTCAGTATTTCAGCCTGAAAAGATTAATCACTCGGAGTAGTACACCCGGCCATACTGCTTTGATTAACTAATGTATGACTAATCAAATCAACCACAGGATTGGTTTTTAAAATCGTGCCTGGCAGCAGCAGGCAGTAATTGAACTCTCTACGCTGGCCTGCAGGCACCGCATTGGGATCGGATTAGACCGGTCTTAAAACCTGTGGACTGAGGAGCCGGATTCGCATGGAGATTTTTATTTTTATTTTTAATATTTTTTAAACTATTTTCAAATCTCACGCTGTTTTATTTTTTTTAAAACTAACACTTTTGGGCACGCCTATTTGCATGTAAAATCACTCTGCCACACCATGCATGGAGGCCCGGCAGAGGCAGTCAACGGCTACGGCGACCGCTGACGTGGTAGGTCTGACGCACCACCCATCATAGTGCGGCGGGCCTGCCGCGCCCGCACTACTCGCCTTGTACTTCTGCTGTTGTGCCGACACACAAAGCCGGAATGGCCCTATAGGGTGGCTATGGTATAGCAAGACACGAGCAGGCGGCGTGCACACAGAGACAGAGCCATGTGAGTGATGTGACACCACGGTAATGCAGGCTTCGTCATTGTGACCTGACACAGTGACACCTCTCCCTCGGTCTCTGACTTGCTTTTTGACTGTGCACTTGACGCAGCGCCATTGTGACATGCACAGTGCTTGAGAGCAGCTCACGGGCTACCAGCATCTGACTATGTGTAGCTCACGGGTACAGGAGAAAAAGAATCGAGTCACTTATTAATCTGCAGCAAGAACGAAGTGGCCTGATTGAACCAAAGAAAGACCTTGCCATACAACCAGGAATGTATGTTTCTCTTCCTCCCAGCATGCCAGAAACAGCTGAAAAAGAGAATGTTGATCCCAGCAAAGACACCGCTACTTCAACCTCAGAAACAGAGCAACATGGCCTGGCAAACCACGCCAGTAGCAACAAACCCAAGAATTCAGGCCATCGAAGGAGAAACAGAGCTAATGCATCGAGAAGACAGCCTCACGACCAGCCACCTAGGCAGCAGTGGCAGAGAAAAGAAGCAGACACTTCACACCAATAACATTGAAGTAATGAGGAGGATGTGAATTGTGAGTTGTTTTTATCGGTCATGTATATTAATGTCGTGCCCTGCATTTGTTTCATAATTGTGAGGCTGGTACACAGTCAGATGCTGGTAGCCCGTGAGCAGGCACGGAGCCAGCGGTGGGGCTAGGGGGGCTCCAGCCTCCCCTACCGCACGCGAGCAAGCGAAGCCCCGTAGAGCCGCCGTCTGAAATTTCAGCTCTAGATGTACAGGTAGGAGGGGCTGAGATTTGTTGAACCTCTTTTCTTGCTAATTGCCGTTGTTTAGCCCCTCCTAAATTTTTTCCTAGCTTCGTCCCTGTCCGTGAGCTGCTCTCAAGCACTGTGCATGTCACAATAGCGCTGCGTCAAGTGCACAGTCAAAAAGCAAGTCAGAGACCGAGGGAGAGGTGTCACTGTGTCAGGTCACAATGGCGAAGCCTGCGCTACCGTTGTGTCACGTCACTCACATGTCTTTGTGTGCACCTCCTTCTAACTTGCTCTACCATAGCCAGCTCATAGGGCTATACAGGTTTTGTGTGCAGGCACAGCAGCAGAAGTACAAGGCGAGTAGGAGTAGCAGGTCTGCCGCGCCGTGATGTGTGGCGCGGCAGCCCCGCGCCATGATGAGTGGCGCAGCAGGCCCGCCGTGTCGTGACTGGTGGCGCGTCAGAGGTCGCTGCAGTCGTTGACTGCCCTGCCGCGCCGCCATGCATGGCGCGACAGAGTGATTTTGTCGCGTCATGCGAATAGGCGTGGCAAAAAATGTTAGTTTTGAAAAAATAAAATAAATAATTAAAATAATCTAAAAAAAGTGTTAAAAAAAATCCGCGTGGATGCATGGGCGGAACCCCGGCGTGCTCCCCGGCCGCGGCCGGCCTTGATGAAGAGCAACGACGACACAGTGCATCGAGCTCCGCAACCAACACCGCCATAAAACAACCACTTGCTCGAGATTTGGCGACCTGTACACGCACAGATCGATCCATCGGTGTTTGGCGCCGTACGATGCACTGGCAAATGGAGGCTTCTATATTCTATGATCCCTTCTGTGAACCTTCCCAAGCATGCGCATTTGCCCTCTGACAATCTGACTAGCTAGAGCCTTGAGAAGATCCTCTTTGACTTCTCTGAAATGGCGCAAACTGGGTTAAATTATCAGTGCTAATCCACGCTAGGTAGCCGTAGCTGCTGTCATGTTATGATACTGCTAGTACCAGCAGCGCTGCTTTGGATTAAAAATAACCGGGCCCTGTATATAGCTGGCATGCAAATTCTTCAGGATCTGGGAATGATTAGCGATTCTTCAACAGAGAGGCCGAATCTCAGCGCATGTGACCATGATTAGCTTATTGGTACGCGTGTGTGTAACACATTTTTGCAGTGACCAAACCTCACCCCGAGCTGCACAGTGAAAAGCGCATGAGTGTGGACAACCCAAGACAGATCTGCTGCATGCTGCTGGCATGCTGCGCTGGTGAGACTCACGAGCCGTATCCAAAAATCGCTTTCAGGCTTTCATGGCTTCTCCAGCCTTCATCAGGGCCAGGGGAGCCATGGAAAGAAGCAAAAAAGGGTGACCTCAATGTGAGCAGCAGGCGCAGCACACGGCATACTGTACGTTTTTCAGGCAATGCAATGCAATGCAATGCAATTGCATGCGGTCGCAAGCCTAGCCGGGGTAGGCAACCAGAGCCAGGCAAGGCAAGGCGTGCCACCTAGAGCGTGCGGTTCGAAGGCACATAATTCCCCTCGAAGTGCACACGCGTGAGATGTGCATTTCATCAATGTCGTAGATCGTGTCGCAGATCTCGTTTCCTCCTTTCTCTCATTTACATGCATGCTGGCCGTGCCCTAGCTAACCTGCCGACGCCGACGTCGATCGATACATGCATGCATGAAACATACATACAGGTTCGGTTCCCCTGCCGGAGTACTTGATGGATGGCAATGGCACTCGAGCACTACTGTTTCAGCTTTCTCTGAAGATACGCTCGCGAGCAGGACAGGGAAAGTGAGAGCGAGCGGACGAGAGAGATGATGCAGAAAGCTACAGGAGCAACCACAGGCAGGGCAGGGCAGGGCAGGTACTGAAGCAGTAACGCAATGGCTCCATGACGAGGGGCCGTGACTGCAGGTGCACTATCTATCGTCCTGTGGTGGCGTTTGGTACAGTGCGGATCAAACGCGTGGCTCATCTGGCCGGAAATGTGCTTACTACTACTGCATACTGTAGTAGTGTGGTATCGGCCGGAGATTTTGGGCGCAGTTTGTTTCCTCGTTTCATTCGTCTACATGTTCCTGCACGGTGTGTGGGTCTTTGCTCTGGTATATTTACTGATCGTACCACACATCTATCGCCCGTTCGCTTGGCTTATAAACCGTACTTTTTCAGCCAACGAACAGTATTTTTCTCTCATAACAAATCCATCAACGTTACTTTCATCCATGACTTATCAGCCAAACGAGCAGAAAATCTATCTGCTAGTAGAATGTGGAGTACTCTCTGCTTGGTTTTGTCTGGTGGTGTGAGAAAACAAAAACTAATAACAGCATAATAACATATCACTAGATTAGTGTACCTATGTTAGTATAATCATCATGGACCACTTCTCAGAGCCAGTTTTTTCTTCATATAAAAACCTATGAAATTTACTGCCTAATGCCTAGTACAATAGTAACGCATTCACACTGCACCGCAACATGCAATTAGCAAGTAGCAAGTCACCTCAACAGAGAAGATGGGAGCTCGACCAGCTTGTCCTCACATGACCAGTTAGTCAACTCCAACAGCAGAGTTCCGTCGAGAGAAAATAAATTTGTTTACTCGTAGTACTGCTCGCCAAGACGCCAACCATCCTCTTTCCCACACGCTCCTGCCCTGCAAAGAATTTAGCCGTGTTTAGATCACCTCTAAATTCTAATTTTTTTCACTCTCTCTGTCACATTAATTTTTAGATGCATATATGAAGCATTAAATGTAGGTAAAAAAAATAACTAATTATATAGTTTGGTTGTAAATCACGAGATGGATCTTTTGAGTCTAGTTAGTCCATGATCGGACAAAGTTTGTCAAATACAAACGAAATATGCTACAGTGTCCAGGTTACAAAAATTTGCAATCTAAACAAGACCTTACTGGGAAAGATTTAACCACTGTACAGTCACACCAGCCATATACGCATATGCTTAATCTGTTGCCCCCCTCTGACATGATCCTCCAGGACCCAATCTGGACGTGTTGCACACATCATCACATACACGCATACAGACACATGTGACAGCGTGGGGAAACGATCGATTGAATGGCATAGTAAAGAGAGCAACGTGAACACAGTCGGGTCGGGTGAGACCGTGAGATGCTGAGAGTGAGCTGAGAAGAGGAGTGGAGAGCGGGAGCATGTGAAGGGGATAATTAGAGCGGCAAGTGCGCACGCAGCAATGCTGCTGGTAAACGAGCTGAGATAGCAGATACGGACAGCGTAAAAAGACTAAAAGAGAGAGAGGAAACGTTTTAGAAAAATACCGTAGATTCTAACTCATAATTTAAAACGAACATGCCGGTAGACAGAGGTAATACTGGTATCTCTCTCTGCATTGCACTGCTCCCTCTCTCTCCTTTTAGGCCTTTTACGCTGTCCGTATCTGCTATCTCTGCTCGTTTTACCAGCAGCATTGCTGCGTGCGCACTTGCCGCTCTAATTATCCCCTTCACATGCTCCCGCTCTCCACTCCTCTTCTCAGCTCTCACTCTCAGCATCTCACGGTCTCACCCGACCCGACTGTGTTCACGTTGCTCTCTTTACTCTGCCATTCAATCGATCGTTTCCCCACGCTGTCACATGGCGCTCCTCCATTAATATATAGCACCACGCCACACCACCAAGCTCATCCTCCTGCTCCAAGCTCCGAGAACGCAACAGCTCACTGTACCCGAGCTCGTGGTAGCCTCGGCTAGCTAGCGTTTCTGCGTGTGCTCGCGCGCAAGCACGTACTACACGCGCGCAGGCGGCTGCATCCGGCCACCATGTCGGCCACAGGCAGCAGGTCGTCCAGGAGGGGGAGGGGCAGCAGCAGCAGCTTCACGCTGCGGCAGCCGCCGGTGGTGGACATCGGCTGCAACTGCCGCCGCCCCAAGCTGTTCTCCGTCTTCTCCTCGTCGTCGTCCCTGTTCCGCGGCGGGGGCAAGCCCGAGTCCCCCAACGCCTCCTCCACCTCCACCACCACGGCGTTTACGGCCACCACCGCGGGCGGGCGCAGCGGCACCACGGCCACTTCCACCGACTCCTCCTGGGGCCCCGCCTCGTTCGTGGCCACCAACTCGCTGTACGAGGAACCGGTGGCCGTGGCGGTGGCGCCGCTACAGCAGGAGCGGGAGCAGCAGCAGGAGGCGCGGCGGCGGCGGAGGCAGCAGCACCGCCGGCGCCGCAGCAGGCGTTCGGCGGCGCCTCCCGCGCGCCAGGGCGTGGAGGAGGAGGAGGAGTACGGGCGGCGGGTGGCGCGCGAGAGCGTGGCGGTGGCGGTGGACTCGGCGGAGCCGTACGAGGACTTCCGCGAGTCCATGGTGCAGATGGTGGTGGAGAAGGAGATCTACGCGTGGGACGACCTCAACGACCTCCTCCACCAGTTCCTCTCCCTCAATTCGCCGCGCCACCACCCGCTCATCCTCCACGCCTTCGCCGACCTCTGGACCCGCAACGGCCTCTTCTGCCCGCCATCTCCCTGCCAGTTCTAGGCAGGCTGCTCGCCGTCCAACACGGCCGGCCGGCGCCACGCCATGCATGTACGCTTGCATACTGTTTTAACCAATAGCTAGCTAGTCTTTGTCTTGTCCTACTGGCAGCTACTACTACTACCAGTCTACCACCCAAAAAATCATTTCTTCCATTAACGAAGCACGCAGCTCGCGCGAGACCGAGACGCTATTAACCGAGGTCCCGGCCGGCGAGCTGCATCTTGCATAACTGCATCCATGAATGCCAAGGTCTTGAGCTTAATTAAGGTGAGCGCAAAGAAGGCTATGCAAGATTATCAGCTGCTGATAGATGCTGTGCTCCTCGTCGTAATCTTCAACTACTGTAACGCCATGCCGTTGTAATGTAGTCCACGACGTGCTAATGATGTGTCTGTGCGTGTGGCGCCAACACCGGGAGTGCAATGATACGCCGGTGTCGCTCGAGTGTGATCCTACTGTACTGTGTGGTGTGTGTACTGACACTGGAGCTTTACCAGTACTATGCTGCTGTTTGTTGCGATTCGAGTGCTTACCACTGCACCGTCCTGTGACCCTGTCTTTCCGCCCTTCACGTACGTACGTTCGTGCTGCCGTTGCTCTGAAGCTTTGCATGGCGCGTACGCCAACGCCACCAGCTCTCTCTCTCCGCTTCGTTCCGTGTGCAACAAAGCTGTGCGTTAGCGCTAGCGTACGTGACGTCGGAGTCGGGCTGCGGCGCTGCGCTGCGCTGCGGCCGGCGTGTAAAAGCTGCGACGTGCCGCGTCCACTGCTTCATTGCACTGTGTGGCGTGGTGCGTTGGCTTCATGTGTTCTTGCAGTGCTGCTTGCTGCAACGCTGGGCCGCACCAGCTAGCTGTGCTGTGCTCGCACTGTTCCGGCGGACGCGATGGATTCAGAGCTGGCCCCTGCGATTCAACGTTGCTCACACGCCGTTCGACGGCTGGATCTGGGCACAGTGCCGGCACTGTGTGGGCTTCATTTTAGCGTTTGGCCGGCCCGTCCGAAACAAACAACCACGCAGCCTAGCTTGCTTATTGTTTTCGCGCGCGTATTAATTGGCGTAGTAATTTTTTACTGGTCCTGTCTTAAACGTATCCGTGTACGATCGTACGGTGACGCTGAGGAGTAGACGGGCTCCAGAACTGTGCGCTGTGCGGCATTGCATGGCTGCAGAGACAAGCCATCGATGGTTCGGTGGAGCCAGAGTAAAAACTACTCTAGCTTGGGCCGGCCGGCCGGTCCGGGACTCCGCTTTATGGCGCGGCAGTAAAACTTGAAGCTGCACTGACAGGCATGCCCCCGCACGCATTTGCTTGCCCGTATTCATGGCCATGGCCTTGCGTTCACGGATCATGCCGGCCAATCAAACGCCCCCGCGAGGCGCGAACGCTTCAATTTCAAGCAAAGCAGGGCAACCGGCCAATCGATGGGTGAAACAGTGGTTGAAGCCTGGGCCGCGTTTAGTTCGCCGAACTCGGCGCCGCCCGATTTACTGTTCATCTATGTAGCGTAACGTAGCATTTCGTTTGTATTTGGTAATAATTGTCCAATCATTGATTAATTAGGCTCAAAATGTTCGCCTCGCAAAGTACAACCAAACTGTGTAATTAGTTTTTTATTTCGTCAATATTTAGTACTCCATACATGTACCACAAGTTTGATGTAACGGAAAATCTTCTTTTTTATAGTGCCAAAGTTTGGATTTTGATAGAACTAAACATGGCCCCGGAAAGCTTTTGCAGGAACAGCGCTACCGCCCAATTCAAGTACTGCTACCGTGCGAGCTTCGTCTTTAGTCACGTTCGTCTGGCTTAGCTTGTTTTTCAGCTGAAATAGTGTTTTTTTCTCACAACGGCTCCGTTTGACTGGAGGGTTTTTTGAGGAAAGTGGAGGAAAGTAAATGAAAAACACGGTTCTAGATGAAATGTTGTGAGAGAAAAACACTGTTCCGGATAAAAAACAAGCGGATCAAGCCGGGTTCAAGGGCACGCAAACGGGGCCAACAAATCAACCGAAACAGTATTTTTGACTTGTTTTTTCGGCGAAGCGAACGGGGCCTAGGGCCGGGTAAACGAACGGCCGGCTCTGCATTACTTGTCCGCACGTACAGAGCTAAAATTGTGTCCAACGACCGCTACCCAAAATATAAGACCCATTTCACGTTTGGGTAGCGCTATAGGCAAAATGTTCAATACCTATTTTTTTTTATCTTCTCCAGTAACATGACTTAAAAGAGAACCTTTTTTGTAAATGGGTCTTCAGAAAAGAAGATATTTAAATTTAGGTTATACCTCTTCTAACATTTAAAATTGATCTTTCATATAGATACTCTGTTGGAGGTTAGATATTCTATTAGAGACATTTAGGTTTGGGTCTTCTCACGAATCTAGACAGTGAAGCCAATCCGCCGGGACGAAACGAAACGAAACCGCGGCCGAGAATTTTGCAAGCCCCGCGCCTCCTCGATCTCGACTTGGGAGCAAGCAGCGTCGTGCGTCTTCGTCCGCAGTGGATTTTCGGTCGGCCCAATTGACACGGTAAAACGAGGGCACGAGCGTAGTGAAAACTGAGAGGGGACCGGCGTGGCGTTGGCCAAGAGATCCTGCTAGTCCCAAGTCCCTAGAGACGAGCAGGCGGCGGGCAGCGGTTACGACCAGCGGGGCGAGGCGCGGCTTGCGCACAGGCTGCCGCGAATGAATGCCAAGGCACCGTTTAGTTTCCCCCAGAATCCAAAATTTTTTGCGCGCGAACCAGGCATTCGGGAATCTTATGATATATCATGAGTCTTACGACCGAAAAAAAAACCAATTACACAGTTAGCCGAGAAATCTTGAGACTGCTTTTAAGCTCAAATAATCATAATTGACAATTTTTGCCGCGAATGAATTCTGATGGCCAAAAACCAAACGCCGTTGTCCGCGTGGGCCGGCTTTCCGCAGGTGGGGGCTCGCTCAGGAGTTCGTGACCCTGACATGGTCAGTGTGATTTTGGCGCTAGGTAGCTGCGAATCTCTGTGCCCGGCCTGGCCGGCGGCCACCAGCCGTAGCCTGCTGGAGCCCGGTGGCGGCGCATGGATGAGGAACGACAGGCGCGCGCGCACGGGAGTGTAGCGAGTAGCGACTTCGACAGCCCGCGCGGCGAGGCAAGCCGAGGCGAGGCGGCACGTCCATTAATGCTAACAAGGTCTTGAAAGGGTTCACGGGACGGCGCCTTTGGCCTTTTGGCCGGCCGCACGCTCCACCACTCCTGATGGCGTGCGCAAACTCCGCGCGAACCTCCACCAATGCGAGCTCGAGCGGCGGGCGGCGCCGTGGCGCTCACAACGGCCGCCGACGCCTCCCACGCGCGCCTGGTCATTATGGCTGGGGTTGCCGGTGGCGGCGCGGTGGGCGGCGGCTACTCGTAGCAATGGAAGGGGAGTGCTTTGGATTCACTTACACTTATTATCGGGTCATCACTAATCCCGATCCGCGCTATCATGTGACCCGCGAGCCGTTGAAGCTGCGCGTGACGCCGAGCTTCACACACCACACGCGTCCGAAACGCCTTCATTGCCGTGTGCCCGTGTCGGCGTGTCCTTGTCCTGTTCATCATCACCTCTCTTTGTTTTGCAAGGAGGTACTGGGCCGTGCCATTACTAAGTAGTAAAGCGATCTATTTTGATTAATTATCCCTGACAAAGTCAATGCACAGTTAGAACTATACTCTATACATTGGTCGTATTAGTATGGCAGCAGTCCTAAACTTTTCTAGTTCCAGGCTTCTTCCAATTTTCCTCAGTATGCACGACAGCACGAGCACGATACTCCCAAACTACCAGCAACCCTGCGATACATGGTTGCTCAATGCTGATCCACGACTAGTCTATCTGTTGGCGCTTGTACTAGTAGTAGTAACTATAGAAGGAAGAAGGAAAAGTAATCCGACCCCAACCCGAACGGTCCAATAGGACTATATACACGAACCTAAACAGCCTACAAAACAATACGGCCCAGTAAGAAACGAAGGGCCAGGTGTCCTCGGCTGTTGCTACTCGCAGTAGTGTCTAGCCCACTGCCCCCTTGGGCCTTGGCAGTCCGGCCTCAGCTCAACCAGCACGAAAGGCTCGCGTCGCCTTGTTAACTCCCCTAATTAGCGTTTCGCGGATGAAGTTATTTTTCTATACATAGTTCTCTCTGCGTTTAAATCCTTACGGGCCTACGGCGGCGGTTCCATTCGTTCCCGGCTAAATGCATCTGTCCAGGCTATTATAGCTATTGTATCCCAAAAAAGTTGTCCACTAGCCTTTCTATCCGATCTTCTATTTTTCACCGCTGGCCATCCCGCAGTCGTCGCAAGCGAGACTCGCTTGCTATCCGCGGCGCCAAAGGAATCCCGCGCGCAGGCTTCGCCTCTCCCGCGGTCGATTTCCTTCTCCGCGCGCCAACCTCTCCCACTCCCGCGTGCGCCCCCTTGTCGTGCTCCTCTTTTTCTTCCCATCCCGCGCTGCTTCTTCTCGGCACCTGCGTCTTCCTCTCTCCACGACGCGGATCCCTTCGAGGTCCTCATAATCGTGCCGAGGCACCATGTCGCAGGCACAATCATAAGGGGATATGATGTATGCGAGCCACAGCCACGGGGACCCCAATTCTTCTGAGCTCCACTCGTTCCCCATCTTCTCGGCGGCCAGCGATTGGGAGCAACGGCAGTTGCCGTCGTTGCCTTGGTTGCAAAATGCAGGGGTACCTGGGCTATGGCGTGGAGTTCTTTCTCCCAATGCTGCCCCCGCTGCATCAGCCCCCTTGTCTGGCATGTATTCCGGTGAGATAGATCCAATTTTTTTGTTTTTTAATAATCAAGCCAACTCGAAATGTGCATGTAAGCTCAGATGCAATTTGTGAATAGCTATCTATTGCGAGTACTTGTGAATGAAAGCATTCTTGGCAATTATGTTACGTAAATAACTCAGATTTGGTGAGCTCTGAATCATGAAAGCATTCAATATACGTTCGGGCTCTTGTAGGATGTACACTAGGGCCAAATTAAACAGCCAAACGTGGCGGGGTAGTGCTAAAGGAGATTTTTGTTGATCATACTTGGGATATGAGAAGGAGAAAAGGAACCAAACTTATAATAAGGTATAAGCCTACTTCAACATTGTATTATGTAAATGATTAACAGTGTTCGATGATGTCCACCTCTATAAATGATTACGTTTATTTGAAACCCTCTAACCATTTAAATAGATGGCTTTTAAATAATGCCCCCCTCTACTAATCAGAGAGTTGTCTTCATTTTGTTTTGTACTGATTGTCAAGCTAATTATAGATATACGACCGGAAACAATAAACCCCAACCCAGCCAAGGTCCTGGGAGAAGAGAGAGAATATACCTACCGTACGAGTACGACGGCTCAAAGCACGAATATTTAATCATTTTTTTGAAAAAAAAAAAGACTGGACAACTACCTATTATTATTATTATTATTATTATTATTATTATATATATATAATATAATATAATATAAAAACCGTCCAGACCGGACATTACACCATAGTAGGGTCTTAAAAAAGCCTCACAACAACAAAAAGTGACAGATAATAAGATAGCAACTAAAATAACAGTAAAAAGTAGCCAGTTAGATTGGGACGTCAACTCGCGCCACTGCACCACTCAACAAAAAAATGTAACAAATTCGATAGGAAACAACTCTACAAAAATATCACGCCAAAGCTACACAACATATGCATTATAGCACAACTAGTTTGCCGATATTTGTATGGCAAATTGGCAATTGATAAGCGCGTTATTTGTAACATTACAAAAACTAGTTTTGCTGATACTTTTGTTATGACAAGCGCATTATTGAATATTGAGTGCAATGGTGGTTCACATTGCGCGCATTGGATATCACTACGTGTGAAAGTGTGTATTACAAAACTACTAGTTTTACCTGCGTGCTGATACTTTATAATCTTTTTTCAACTGACAAGCGCATTTTTCTCTCAACAATATTGAGTGCAATTTTTCAAATGGTTCACATTGACCCACTGCACCATTGGATATCACTACGTGTGAAAGTGTGTAGAGCACAAGACTACTGTTAGTGGTGACATGGGTACTTAGTTATTTTTTTACCTATGGAGAGAGTGCTACCTGCCATTTGCATCTGGTCTCTGTTCGTTTTGCTCTCAATCAAATTCTCTAACTTTACTGAGCTTATATCAATCAATTGCTATTCATATTAGTTTTATTAAAGACGACATGAAATATGTCTTCATAGCAACATCAATAGATGTTAATATTTTTTTCCTAAAAAAGTAAAACTTTTATGACAACTAAAATCTAGGACGGTAGGAGTACCGTTTTGCTTGATCACCATGAACTCATGATCTTACATCAGCCAATATAATAGTCCATGCATGCATGGTTTACGCCGTAACGACCTTCTTAATTGTTTCATACACATAATCTGAACAGGTTGATCGTACGTCTAGATAAGTCAACGTAGCATGATCGTCTTGACACCTAGTACAATAGTACTATGGTACATTGGTGCTCTCTAGTCTCTAACCATTAAATCTCTGCAGATAAGCCAAATAAATCACGAAGATTAGTTCAGCTTAATCCAAACATGACACGGTGAACACTGCAGCGGGGTTGCCCTTCTCCGCCACATCCAACTCTCCCGTCGCAAACGTGCAAGATGAGGCCTCCGAAGAGCACGCCTCGCGAGCCGGGTCGGCTATGTCGACGACGACGTCGATGAACGCGGCCACGATGGCGCAGTGCGTGTCCACGTCGTTGGCTCGCAGGTACCAGCCGAGCATCTCCTCCACCCAGCCCCAGTCGCCGATCCCGTGCGCGGCCACCATCTCCTCCATGGACGCCCGGAAATCCGCGTACGGGTCCGCGGACTCGAACGCGACCGCCACGGCGCCGCCGAAAGCCTCCTCCTCCTCCTCCTCCTCCTGTTTGGCGCCCGCGCAGGCGGCGGCGGACTTCTCTTCGAGGATGGAGTTGGTGGCCGACGCACCTGGGTCGAAGAGGAGCCGGTCGGAGCGGACCCCGCGCACGACGGCGTCGTCCGCCGCGTCGTCGCACGCCGCCGCCGACGCCTCGGACGCCGTGGAGAGGCTGTCAGAGCAGCAGTCCTGCCGCGCGGAGGAGGCCGTGAAGGAGGACTCGGTGGAGTCGAGGACGATGGAGGCGATGGTGGTCCTGGCGGCGCATGCCGCCTGCGGCTGCGCGGCGCGGGTGGACTGCGCTCTTGGGTTCTTGCTGGACGGCCATGGCCATGCAGCCGGGCCGGCGGTAGCGGGAGGAGGCGGTGGTGGTAAGGAAGTGTCCCTTGCCTTGCCATGGAAGAGGGAGCTCAGGCCCAGCCTTCTGGTCACCATGGCTACAGCACTGCTCGAGGTGAACCGTGAATCTGAGGAATAGCAGCAGAGGAGGAAAGGTTGGTGCGTGCCTTAACGCTTGCAAACCTTGTGCGACATGGCGACGGCTGTGCAGCTTGGTTTTAAAGGAGTTTGCGAGGGAAAAGGTGAGCAGAAAACGGGCGGGATCTTCTGCGACGTTACGTAGCTGCACACAGGCACGCACGCACGGTTCGGCCTCCAGGCGTTCATGTGTGCACTGGGTAGAACAGTTGTAACTTCACGTCACAGCGCCAGTGTACCGCGTATCCTGTACACAGACGATCCGGACTACAGGAGGCTGAAAAGACCCACACATGTAAACCTGTCGTTGGGAGGGTATGGGCAATTGGGCACACCCGCGCTTGCCCATATCCACACCCATGTCTGACATACCCGCAGGTTCCCCTCCCCACTTTTGCTCATACCCGTTTATATATTCATTGGATAATTGAATATTCAAAATACTTTAATCAAGATATTGCTATAGTCAAAGTTTCCAGGCAGAGGAGAAATCGGGAGGTTCCAATCTGCAGTAAAATGCACAAGAGGGGAATCTCCGGTAACAATCGACTCTTCCAAACGAACGGGGATTTTGAGGAGGAAGAAGAAAACAAGATGGATCGGAGACAGCGGCGAAGCTCGAAGAAAATCGAGGGAGGTGCGACTAAAAACCGAGTGATTAAGAAATCTACGTCCTTGCATTTTCAAAACAACGAACCATGGTGTTATTTTTTACTTTCGTCATCTCTTCTTTCTCCACATGGCAAATAAGGCAATTATTCATAAATTTATCACTAATACAATTGCGTAAAGTTATTTTTATAATCATTATGCCTAAAAAAAATCCTCTCAACTATCTATCACGTTTTTAGTCTCCACAATTCTCTGAGAATGCTTACTTGTAATTCTCGACATTATTAGCACTATCAGGCTATGGTGTTTTTGTTTTGGATGGAAAACCATTCCATCAGCCTAATAAAAGAACATATAAATTTGTACTCAAACACAAATAGCTAGCCTAACATTGTAGACCGTTGTAAAAGTAAAACAATAACCAGTTATAGCTTTATGCCCGCATTGGAACGTAGGAATTTCGTAGAAAGTGTATAAAAATTTTAGAAATAGTTTATTTTTCACAGGAAAAATGTAGGAACGAAAAAATCTCATATTCCAAAGGGGCATAATTTTAACATAAAATCAGATTAATTAACAAAGATAAAAAAAGGCATGGCTATATGGGAGCATCTAATTTAGTTTCATACCGGCTTAAATCCTTGATGCTTGTTGGGTAGCCAAAGCAATCCCGAGGCGGAGCCGGTCCTAGGCCCGTAGTTGGATAGCTGCGGCCTGTAGAGTAGCTGGCCTCTGGGTGACGCCGTGACGGCAATCTTCGCTGCATGCGCAAGAGCGAGCCAAGGGCACCGCGGGCCTGCAGAAGCTAGAAGCCGAGAGGACGGGAAGATGGAACGACGTATCACGATAACAGCCGGAGGTTACGAGAAATAATCGATCCTGCAGTTCCAGCCCTTTCTTAATCAAAGCTGCAGATCGGACTGTCGGGCTATGGGGTGCAGTCTATTGGACTTTAAGAATGCATGAAGGGTCAAAATCTGATTACTATAACTCAAAAAGAAAAATCAGGGTGGTGCGTCTGCACCCACGGTCAATAACTGGGCTTCGCCCCTGATCGGAGAAAGGAAGGAGGAACAAGTCGAGGCTCTCACGGATTGCACAAGGATCTGTTCCATGATGAGAAGCGACGTGGCCGCGGACGCGAAGGAGAAGGAGCTCCCGGACGCGACAGCGACCCCGCACACGACGGCCCCGTCGTCGAGCTCGCACGCGGCGTCCTCCGCAATGGGGCTGGCCGCGAGCGCGGCCGGCGGCGGCGTTGGCGGCGGGGGCGCGAACGCGTGCCCCGACGCGGTCCAGGGGCGGGTGAGGAACTCGAGCGGGTCGAAGTTGCCTAGCTGAACACCGCCGCGCCTGGACTGGGAGCCGCCACCAACGAGCACCGGGACTGGGAGCGGCTCCGCCACCGTCTAGCGTACTCAATGGGGACTGGGAGCGACGAAGATGGATAAACCAGGAATACTCTCCCCGTACCCGCATCTCATCGGGTATTACCCGTACCCGAGCGGGTACACAATTTCCTACCCATACACTACCCGTTTTTGGTGGGTATGGATTTGGGTAGCGGGCATGAATATCCGGCGACAGGCTTGACACATGTGCATGCAAGTCACAACAAGGGCAGGGCAGGACGCATGCAGGAGGGACACGAGGACAGTCAGCCATTTCGCTTGTTGGTTTCTGGCTTATCAGCCAGCTAGCGGTGTTTTTCTCTCACAACGAACCAACGGACTTATCAGTGCAGAAACAAACAGGCCGAATGTCTTTTCAACGAACGCTAGCTTGTCCAATCAAAGATTCATTTCACGAAAAAGATCGAGTCCGGTTGCATTCCTACACCCTGTTCGTTTGGCTGTGGCTTGTCGTAAACGATTGTAAATTTCTAACCGAAACAATATTTTTCTCTCACACAAACCAGCCAACAGTATTTCTTCACGAACCAGCAACGAAACGAACCAGGCAACCGAACAGCCCGCTAGTATCGTTGATTCGTGCAAGATCACTAGACCATGCATGGCTCCTCCCAATGATGATCAGTGGCCTGTGCAGGGACTAGCCTGTTTCATCGTGTTCTCGCACGTTCGTGACCCGCTCGCTGCTAGTGTCAAAAGATTCGTGAGGAAACTCGCATCGCCGGCCGGGAACAGTGCACAATGCTGAGTTGGTGATGCAGCTGAAACAGTAGCGCGCTGCCGACTCGTGTGAAGCCAGGGCCCGGCCTCAGCGGACAGTGTGCAGTGGAGCACGCAGCAGCCGGGCAAGCTGAAACCAGACGACCAAAACCGCACGCTGCACCTGCATTTAACCCCATGACGTGAAAGCACGAGGGGAGCAAGCAGCAGGCGAGAGCTTTTATTCCCCGCCTGCCGTGAAGAGCAACTGTGGGAGATTGGACGTGCCTTCGCCGCTGCAAAGTTTGGCCGACATCTCGCCGGCCCCATCCGGCCATTGTGCGTATCGGTGTCCGCTCGTTTGTACTGACGCTGCCGTTGGCAAAAGGAATATTTCAAATTTTGCCGCGAAGGACGGACCGCCCCATCTTAATCTTACCAATTGTCGCCAGTGTCAGGTCACTGTCTGGACTGTGGACCATGTGTATGATCGTTTGCGCTTTGGTGTAGCCTATCCGATCCATCCATGATATGCTTAACTTGCTAAATTTCCTTATCTCGGAACAGCTATATACGCATTCTGAAGGGTGTACACTGTATAGGTTTCAAACATGGGGTGTGGAGTCGTGGAGATAACCAAACAAGGTGAACGTTGTGGTTGACACTGTCTGTCTGTCTGTGGCTGAGACCAAGAGGATTGTGGAAAGGCCATGGGCCGGAAAACCCGAAATGGAGTAGCGGCAAAATGGAGAGGTTTTTTTTCTTCTATACAAACAGTGGCAAAATGGAGTTGACGAGGGCCATGCATTTAAAGGAAGATATCCTGTTAGTGTTAGACAACGATTCTACGTAATTGCGTCATCGTCAGCATTATTGATGGTCCAGCAGATCGTACCGAGTTCATGATTTATAGTAGAGCTCGTAGGAAGCACGGACGAGCGCTAATAGGAGAACATATACGTATCAAGGATTCAAGACAAGTTCGTCTGTCTTGTTTCCTAGCGGACGCTCAAGCGTAGCGATCAGATCGAACGCGACCGCCGTGAAAGCTACAACTCGTCTCTCTTCCGTAGTACTGGTATGCTCATCCTGGAAAAGCAATACTGGTGTGTTTAAAGTGGTTTTTGCAGAAGTAAGCTGGATAAACTAGCGCTCATTTTATTCATCTAGTTAACTGCTATTGCAGAGTTTTTTTTTATAAGAACTTCTATTGTAGAGTTACAATCATGCCGAAAAGCTCGCTAAAATGAGCTTATGTAAGGGGACGTATGGATCCAAATAGGATTTAACAATCCAAGAATAAAAGCCAGAATCCGATCCAAACAAGGAGGCTCATAGGGGATTCTACTACAAGTTCACATAATCCAAAGCAATAATCTAGTATCCTCTCTCCATGACCTTCTTGGGGATTCTAGCATGAGAATTGACGGTTTTGCCCATACTTGAACCTTTAACTTCATGTAGTGTGTGAAGGAGTCATGGGTATAGATTCAAACAAACTAGATTATTACTGTCCACAATCCTAATTCTCAACCGTCAAGGAACCAAACTAGGCCTAAGGGGGTGTTTTGTAATTAATCTATATTTAATATAGTGTAAATTAGTGTCCAAACATTCTGAGGTGGAACATGTAACCACGCCTGTTGCTCGATCAGGGATGAAGAAAGGAGATGTTTTTACCCACAGTGCGCAGAATGACAGGACACGGAAGCAGCAACAAAGATCACAGACGCCCAAATCTCTACCGAAAAGATTGCCACAGTCCACATGAAAGCTAGCCTTGTCTTGCTCACTAGCAGTAGTAGCAGCCTAGCAGAGGCGGCCAGTCGGCCAGGGGACGGCAACCCGCCAAGCTTTCTTGTACCTTTCTTCAATGCCCCATGCCTGTTCGCCATCATTACTTCTTGCATGGTTTGCGATCAGTGCCGCTGCTACTGCCCCCACCATCAGAGAGCGAGATTTACCGAAGAAAGCGGCATATGGGGTCTCTCACGTGGGGCAGAATAGCAGGGTCTACTGTACTCGTACCAACCTTGCTCCTTGAAGGGGGTGTTGAGATCTATATCTATCCATATCCATATTTCAATTTTCAAAAAAAAAGTCTGTACTCGTGTATCCTAAAATAAATCTCCATCCCACATTTTAAAAATAAAAAACAATCTCAACTTTGAGCAGATATATATAGAAAATATTTAATATTTATGATACCAGATGAGTATCATTAGATTAAAAATGTTATATATTTCATAGTAAATCTATATGAAAATACAAATCTTGATACTATTTTGTTTTAATCTTGTCAAAGTTAAGAGTGTTCGATTCCTCAAAAAATACAAGATGAAGACTTATTTTGGTACTGCGACAGTATACTACACTGCTGCTCCTCACTCCTCAGTGCTGTACCGGGTCAAATGAAAAGAATCCAAAAATGTGGCACTCATTACTGCTGCAGCTCAAGATCTACAGTATTAGTAGTAAGGCAGTAGCAGCGCCAGGGTGCAGAAGAGTTCATATATAGTTCCCTGTGCACCAGCGTGGTGTGACCAGCTAGCCCACGTACTGTTCGGCTTGCACGGTGCGAGCACAGCAGATAGACGTGCGCGCTGTGCCGCTGCACCTGCATCCGCCTGAGGCCTGAGCGCGCAGCTTGCTAGCGAAAGCGAACAGGGCTGGCCGGCCGGAATGGCGCGGCTCATGATGATGATGGCTTTGGCTTCCCCCGTCGACCCGCTGCCTGCATGCAAGGTCCCGACGCCGAGCGGACTGCGCCCGGCCGTGAGTCACGCAGGCTCTCCGGCCTCACCCGCCATGCCTTTTTGGACGCTTCGGCCATCTGTACATGCCTGATCCTGATCCTGATCCGGGCAGACCGCTGTGACGGTGCATGGATGTGGATGCCCGCTCGATCTCTACTTGGTTTTGGGCTCAGATGATGATCAAATGAAAGGTCAGGACCGAAAAGGCTTCGGTATTCGTTACAACCCTGATCATGATCGAGTACTCGTGCCTGCCAGTCTTTTTTGCCTTTGGGCTGGTGGGGAGATCTTAAATTTCAGGTGGTGGAGAGGACCCGAGGTAACTAATGGCGGCCGGCAGGTTGTACGAGTGCCAGGTGCCGGGTGTGGTGTGGGGTGGGGATGCAGAAGAGTTTCAGCCTTTCAGTTTCAGGTGATGGACTCGGCGATTCCAGGGAGCGCAAGGACCGAAATGGGCTGGGTGGTGGTGGTCCGTGGGCTACAAGGCCTAACGCACTCAACTCTCGTTTGGTCCAAGTTGGCCCATCCATGCTTCGTCTCCTCTAGGCTGCCTGACTAGGCAACATTGGCGGTTTGCTATGATGTAGTATGGGCATGGAGGAAGGTTTCAGGTGATCCATGATAATAACCGCACGGCGACTCCAGACAGGCTTTTAGCATGAGCCAAAGTGGACCTGGAGCGCTAATGCGGTCCAAACAGGCCCATCCACCGTCCTGCTTCGATCTGCCATCTAGGCTCTAGCATCATGGTATGGTATGTCCAGTCCAGCTTTGCCTATCTCTTCTCATCTTCTGCCATGCCCGTAGCAGTAGCACACCAGCTTCTTCATCAGCTCGCCTCTGGTGGTCCTCTCCTCTAGCCTGTTGCCCTATTCATTCGCTGGAATCGGCGGCTAATGGTTTGGAACATATTCCCACTTTCCCAGCGTGCCCACCGAATTGGCGTCTCTCGCCCAGTGTAAATATCCTTGTCGATCTTTGCTGCACGCCTGCACCTGCGCGGGCGCACGGTGCCGCACCACCGGAAACTGGAGTCGCCGGAGTGCGCGGGAAGAGGAGCGGCAGCCGGACGCGGGGCGACGTGCGCGGCCCGCTCGGCGGTTGTTGGGCTGTTGGCAGAAGAATTGAGGGAGCAGCACGGCCTGGACCTATCAGTTCCGGGGCTGGGCCGGGCCTTTGTGCACTTTCAGATACACTGTTTCTCCTACTAATTAGAAGAAGTGTTGCTATAAAAATAAATTAGAAGAAGTAGTATGTGTTTGCTTTTTCTTTCTTTCTTTCTTTCAACGACCGGAGAAGCAGTGCAGGTGGTAACCTACTAACCTGATGGAGTACGCACACCGGCAGCTGCACCCTCCAGGGCTCCATCAGCAAGCATACGGCATTGACATGGGGGGTGGCCAGCCGAGGCGAATACCAAAACTGGAACCCTGGAACAGGTCATCAAATCAAATTCATATGGGCCTGTAAGCTGTAACGCCTGTCGCCATGCAACAACCGCCATTCATGAGCACTAAATCATCGTTTTCTCTAGGCACTATACGGCATTGAAGCCTTTCTTTAATCACCAAGGGCTCAGCAGCTGAAATTTTAGGAAGCGGATTTAAAGGATGACCCGAGTGGTTGGCGCTCCGTCAGTCCGTCGTCACTGCGCTTTACTTACGCGCCTAGCTAGCAAGCTTGACGATGCATGTAATGTACTCCCATGCTTGTTGCAGCTGCATGCACAGAACACACCTGAACCCTGACCATGCGATGCTGCGCGCTCGCGACGTGCACCGTGCAGTGACGACGACACCCAGACGTCGCGGCCATGGACAATGCGTTGGGAGGGAGGTGTTTGTTCGTTGGGTCATTTTCAGACGGGTGGGGGAGTGAACCGATACCACTGAACCGCTCGCTCTCTGAAATGAAACAATCCTACTACTACGAGTACCGTGAATCAATGCGACAGTGCGCTGCTACGACGATATCCAGCTGTGCCGTGCCGTGTCTTTGGACGCAAGTGATTTACAGGCAGGCTGGATCGCTCGTATATGGTTTATAATCCATGACTTGAACATTATTTTTTTCTCACACCAAACCAGCCAGCAGTACTTTCAGCCATGGCTTATAAGCCAATCCAACCGAAACGAACGGGCTGTTCGACGGGATCTTGGCCATTACAGGGGCCGGACAGTGTCGGTAAGTACAGCGGGTACTATGCGGTACCGCTTCCAGTGCCAAATTGTTTGGCGAAGGACGACGGGCCTTAATAATTCCGTGTGGTGCAGGCGCGGAACATGATGGCCATTAGAGAGAGATCAAAGCCAGCAGCAGAAGAAGAAAAGAAGGCCACCACCGGCCGGCCACCGCTGATGTGCCGAGCAGAGAGGGAAGCGGGCCGGGGGGAAAAGCTGCGCTGTGCGTTGGTGTGCTGCCAATTGCGGCAGCAGGGGCGGGGCATTGAAGCGAAAGGGTTGGGGGGTTTAATCGCCCGGCTGACACCGCCCCCATCCCCCTTGTGGCAGCAGCACAACTGTCTACAATTACTCGGGCATTTATACGGATTAAAAGCGAATTAATCGGCAATAGGCCTCCCTTTCAATGACCCTAACCACCCAGCATCTCCCTCGGCACTTCTGATTCGAGGTTTTCATTCTCACTGTCGCACTCGCACGCAGGCGAATCACTTTCGGGACACAAGGAACCAGCTGGCCACCTGCCCGGGGCTGGCCTCGGCTGATGTTTCCTCTTCTCAAATCCCAAGATACTTGCTTCTCCTCGCTACCAGGATCAGCTTTGCAAAGTCATTCTCTGTTTTACTGCTCTCGTTGTTTCATTTTGGACTGCAGCAGGAACTCACTGCATTCGTCATCCAGAGGGTTACATGTCGCAACCTTGCAAGTCAGGGTGTTTGGTTACAGGGATTAATTTTTAGTCCCTGTCACATCGGATGTTTGGCATTAATTTGGAGTATTAAATTTTTTCTAATTACAAAACTAATTACACAGATGGAGACTAATTTACGAGACGAATCTATTAAGCCTAATTAATTCATCATTAGCGCATATTTACTGTAGCACCGCATTGTCAAATCATGTACTAATTAGGCTTAATAGATTCGTCTCCATCTGTGTAATTATTTTTGTAATTAAAATATATTTAATACTCCAAATTAGTGTCCAAACATCCGATGTGACAGGGACTAAAAAAATTAGTCCCTGGAACCAAACACCCCCTACTCCCCCTACTCAATACTCATAATGGAGTAGTTGACAGTCTCAAAGGTTTTTTTTCGCTTTCTTTTAAACAAAGAGAACCGGCCTCGTGCATGATTCCAACCTTTTGGATTAAAGAATGTACAATGTACTAGTATAACACTATCATGCCGGTACATCTTTAACGGTATCTTCCCCGTCCCAAAATATATAGATCTCTAAGTTTGCCAAAGGTTAAATTACCTGAACTTTTACTAAGTTTCTAATAAATAACAATAATGTTTACAACATCAAATGAGTATCATTGGATCCATTACGAACTATATTTGCATAGTTTACTTCTTTGATATGGTAGATATTAATAGTTCTTCCAATAAACTTGGTTAAACTTAAGACAAAACTCGAAAATTATTGTATGCTAGGGAGGATCCGAGCGTCCATGTACAACTCTTCTGGCCTTCTAGAGCGTCATTAAGGCGTGTTGTATTAAATTTTTTCTCTATCTTAATACAAAGACACGCAAACATTTTGCATGACTAAGAAAAAAAATTATCGTACTTCTGGACTAAGTGATTATATTTTTGTAGTTTTGTTGATTTTTTATCCTCTAGGTAGATAAGGTATAAAAATCATAAACCTTTTAAAGGACAAAAAAAACTATGCTAGTACTATTTGAGTTGAGTATGTATAAGACAGTTTCGGAGGACTTAAGGTGCCGCGGAGTCACATCGTCCATCAGCCAACGAACTGTACACCTGCTAAGCATTGTTCATGACTTCACATGATTGTCCGCACAAGTATGGCCTTTGTACAGCACGTTCACAAGTTCCTTTTTACAAAACATGTGCTAACAATATTTTTTTTTCAAAATACAATACGTGCAAACACACACTGACACACACATAAACAATCACGTACACTATTCATGCAAACGTAAATGCATACGCCCTATGTTAACGTGACTGCCACTAAATTAATATCGTTGCTGATTCCTAAAAAAAAAAATAGGAAAACTGGTGCTGAGCCTCTAGCTTGAATCCGGATGAAAGTTCCACCACGACAAAAAATAACCTAACCAATGGACCTACGATCCTCAATTTGTGTTTATAAGTTTATCGGTTTGAATGATTGTATTGAATCCAGTACTTTAGTTCGCATATGAGACTAATTCCATGGAGTTCATCTATCACCTCTCACACAATGCAAGCAGTGAACTGAACAAGATAACCGAGCTACATTTTCGTTATTGGGTTTGGCCCCAGGAGAGATTTTTGCATCGGCGATCATACTGGACCTCTCTGAACATATCGAAGTTACCCATATTCCTTTCAGATCCATCCACATGCTGCATAAGTGCATATGCAGTTTCAGCTTTGTCATGGTAACACTTATTACACTACTGCACCGCAATGCACATGCATTTCATCAATCGCATTGCATGCGGCCGCAGCATATTTATGCACCATGCGGTACTATGAGCAAAGATCGATGTCGATGTGGTAGGACAAGAGCGTAATTACTTACTTCAATTAAAATAGAACAATGCTCATCAGAATAGACTTGTGCACAAGATTATCATAAGGAACACTAGCACAGCGCGAGTATTATTATTGTGTCTAACAAAGCATGAAATTATTACCTAGACCGATCCCTTTGACACCGTGCCGCTCTGAAGGAACAGGTCTATGCAATAATTCCTTTGGTAATCGAAACAAACTCGATCGCGAATGGGAAATCAAGCTACGACGACGACGACTTGAAGGCAACAACGAATTCAGCTCAGCAGCAGCCTGTTCGAATCCGATAGATCAGCTGGATCGCGCGTGGGGTGCAGTGGTTTCACCGGCGCTGACGCGGGCGGCGCTGGTCGCCGTCGTTGAAGTCGAGCAGCACGGCGTTGTGGCACCGGGGGCACCTGGGGTCCTCCCGGGACAGCATCACGTACATCATGCACCGGGGGCACCCGGCCAGGACCATGGGCGCCGCGCCGCCGACGACTGGCGGCGCGGCCGCGTCTGGGCTGCCCTCGGATGACACGCACGAGCTCGGCGGCGACGCGGTGGACGAGGACGAGGAAGACACCCGGCGCGGCGACGTCGTGCTGCCGTTGTTCCGGCTCTCCCCGCCAGGCCGCACCGTCGTCGAAGGCCCGCCCCTCGCCCCCGACAGGCCCATCCTCAGGAATTCCAGCTTCGACGCCTTGCCGTTGTTCCTGCTCATCGTCACCGTACCGCCGGCGACCCGCCGCCGCACAGGGTTCCGATCGCTGAGACGCACGGTTTACACTATGTTCATTAGCGTCACATACAACTCACACGCCCATGCTACAGTACATTTGAACGGAACAACATGCGTTAGGCATTACCTTGGACGAAGTTTGAACGATGTGAGCAGAGAGCGATCAGTAGGCCATGCTGGTGGCTTGGAGCTCTCCACCTGGTTGCGTGCAGCTGTTTCCTATGTGTGAGTGTTTGTCAAGCAGCTCTGATCCTTGTGTTATATAATGATGAGGGAGGGTTGAGGAAGAGGATGATAGGAGGAGCTGGTTTCCTTTAATACAAGGCAGCCACATTTAAACCATGCTCAATTCCCTCCAAGTCTAGATATTGCAGAGGCCAGAGCAGAGGCCGCTACTCTGTTTCTTAATCAGCCAGCACACGAGTTCGCTAGCAGCTCAAAGTAAGGAAAACTATAGGCTAATCCAAGAAGTTTTTCCACGGCTTCTCCTTGCAACCATTAGGGCCTGCTAACCCCGTTTCGATCTTGATGAGCGAAAAATGCATGCCAGCTAGATTCGCAGCTCATCTATACATACACGGGGCTCTACAACGACTGACAGGATCATAGTAACATCTCACATCACTCTCCCAGCTACTGTTCGCACAGTATTCCTACGCACTGGAGAACTACGTGCCGATCGACTGGTACTGAACTGAACACAAAAGCAGCAGACACAAGCGTCGTCGTGCATGTACCTGAACCTGAGACCTGACGTGCCAACGCCCCCCACTGAATCAAACGGCGACCCCGTTCCTAATCCCTAGGCTAGTACTCTGCTTATTACTGCGGCCTGAGCGGATTATCGCGTCCGTGAATGGCGCAGGCACATAAATGAATACTGACTCGCTTGCCACGGCACGAGCAGTAATCGTTAATCAAGCGGCGGGAAAAAAAGACGGAGCCGCGGCATGAGCTGGCCTTTATGCGTGGCCAGAGCCTTTGATTGAATTCCCAGGCAACTTGATGTGGTGGGGTGGAACTGAAACGGCTGACGTACAGTGAACTGTACGCGCAGTCGGTGAGTCCAGTGCACGACCTGGTAAGCACGAAGCCGCAGGCGCCGCAACTGGTTCGAGAGGAATTGCGCGAGGCCTGGAACAACGTACCGTGAGGCACGAACTTAAGTAGCAGTCATGGTGGTCCAAGACCATCCAAATATCCAATCGTGCAGGAGCCGCTATCTAAAGAAACTCTACTTCGTGTAGACGTATACTCATAGGTTCCGTATACTATTCATAGATGCATATATCGTACCTAAAGACGTTAAGAACCATAAACTCGTTTAAGGACAGTCCCAATGCATGGTTTACATTGATAATTTCTAGAGGATAGAAAATGCAATTAGCCAATTACATGTACCCAGAGCTCGTCCCAGAGCAGGAACCAACACCGCCACGCAATCATCTCGCTCGTTCTAGAGCTCGTTCACGCACATCAACTCGTGGTCGCCATTTTGGAATCGAAGTCGTCGAACCGCTTAAGCAATTCGTCGAACATCGTGCGGACGTTGGGATCCATCACCCTTCGCGAGCGCTGCGGCAGGGTAAAGTGATGGTGGTGACACACCGGCTCCAGCCCTCGCCGAAGCTCGACAGATCTGATACCAGTGTTATCTCCGCAAAATTGCGGCGGAGATTGGAAGTGGCGGTGTGAAGAACAGAGAACTGGGAAGAGGAGTAGCGGCCGGTAGAGGTCCGGCTTAGAGTACTATTCTGTTCTCGGTTCAAAAGTTGTTACACACATACACTCTCTTCGTACTTATCCTCCACTCTGTTGGGCTGGGCGGCGCAAATGTTACAGTCCCATTCTGGCCTGGCCACGCGAACGCTCCTGGACCTCTTCCTCATTCCCCTTCTTGGCTTGGTCACGACTTCTGGGTCTCCCAGATGAGGTGTGCTGACATCCTTCCCCCCCTCGATATCCGACATGTCCCCATGCCGGTGCGTTGGGGAAGCTTTGTTGAATGGCGACCACTCTTCCCATGTAGCTAGGCATTCATCGAGGCATGACCACTTGATCAGGAGCTAGGGTATAGAGCCATTGCGACGAGGATGAAGGCAATGGTGTAGAACTTGCTCCGGCACCTACAGAGCATCGTCAGGGTCAGGAAGCTCGGCGGAAATCAGCGGAGCTGTCACAGATGTCAGCTTCAGAAAGCGAGACCTGGAAGACTGGGTGGATGGAGGAAGACAGAGGCAGCGATAGTTTGTAGGCTACATCTCCGATCTTGGCGATGATTTTGAAGGGGCTGAAGTACTTGAAGCAGAGCATGTGGTGGGAGCGTGGCGCCAACGATGACTGGACATAGGGTTGCAGGCAAAGGTCAAGTTCTTTCATATTAGGTTAGATCATGAGTCGAAAATCATGGCCCGAATCCGACTCAGTGCACTGTCGGGGCATATCGTGTTTTTGGGCGGATCAGATTACGTTAGGTGACCCATAAACAGGTCTATTATTATAGACTCATTACTGCTCTACTTAAGTTCTTCGCCCGTCGGCATCCTTGTTTCACGGGCTTTTATGGGGCCAACAAATTATGGGCTTTAGAAGCCTAGCCCGTCATAACATATTCATGGGCTGTAGAAGCCTAGCCCGTTATGAACTCTCGCGGGCCTCGGAGAACGCGAGAAGAATCTAGCAATCTCGTCTCACCTTTTTTTTTTCCAACTCTCCAAGCAAACAAAGAAAAGAATAAGCAAGAAAATAAAAAAGAAAGCTAGGCAGAGAAGAGGAAAAGGAGGAGAGGTGGCCAGGTGGTGGGGGGCGGCGTCGAGACAAAGAGGAAGTAGTGGCCTGGGCGTGCCGGCGCGGAGGAGGGGGCGGTGATGGAGAAGGGCGCGGGCACGCGGCGGCGGCGGCTGGTGGAAAGGGGATCGGATCGCCTCGCCTTCATCACCGGCCAGACGCGCAGCCTCTCCTGCGACCCGATTCCAGGTAACCCGAGGGAAAGAATCCAGCAATCCCCAAATCGCCTTTGCCCTCGGCTCTTGTAATTGTAGCTCCTCTCGTGTCTCAGTCCAGATTCAATTAGACTCCACGTAGTAGTTTAGGGCATTTGAATCTGTCTTCTGGAACTCCAAATTCGTGGGTATGTTGATTAGCAAACGCGTGTGGCCTGGCTTTCAGTTTATGTATGCCCTGCAGAGATCTCCGATCCGTTTGGAATTCTCGAACGAGACATGGTAGCTACTTTAGTTATGATATTTGGAAGCGATGGTAGCCTTAATTACATTTGCATTTTCTGGGATTACTGGATCACGGGTCGGGAGGAAGAAGGTTAAAAGGGAAATTGTGGCTTAGAATGTCGACAGCAGAAATCTGGGAATTTTCCAAAACCCCACTAAATATCAGTCACTGCCATCGATCCCCTGATAGTCAACTTGGTTTGTTGGCCGTTTGACTCATGAGTCATAACAAAATTTATTGGCATTTTGTAGCTGTGCTCCTGTGTATCTTCCGGTTTGCTGCCAAGTTTGTTGATATATCGTGCCACTTCTTTTTGAATGAAACTGGTGGGTTGCCCTGCCCCTGCAGATTATACTAATATATGGAAGTAGTTTGTACAAACAACAAAAAGAAACAAAGGGTAAAAAGGAATAAAACCAGGGTGTTAAGCAATATCTCTTGCCATTCTGTGATCTTGGGGAAATACTTTCGTTTTGCTCTGCCGATAAACAATTTCTGCAACTTGGATGTGTCGGTTAGACTTGGTTGAAAATATAGCTGTTCCTGCATCCAAATTGTCCAACTCACAAGGATAATGAACGAATGATGAAAGGCACTGACAAAGATACTTTGAAGTCCTCTAGCAGGGCAAAAGTTTTGGTAATTTCGTGCCACCTTATTCTGAAGCAAGTTGTCATTGCATTGCTGTGAACCGTTTACTTCTCTATTCAATGAAATTGGCACCCGTACCGGTTCGTTCAATTTTTTTTTCCTGTCAAGCATTTGCCTAGCCATTAGACTGCTTATTACATGGTGAGAGGTCAGTTCATCATATCAAGAAGCATGTGGAAATTTAGCAGAAAATTATTTTATCATATCATTACAGAAGCTGCACCGCGAGCACCTCCAACCAAGTAATCTCAGTCTGCACTGCACAAAACAGTCCATCTTTGACTACCGCTCATGTTCAGTCACAGCTGGAGCTGCATTATGGACTCACAGTTTGCTATTTTTTTTTAATTATTAGAAGTTCTCATGGGTGATATGCTTTGGCTAATCTCCTTTTTTCAGAAACTTCTGTGCAGAAAGAACATCATGATGTATTTAGATGTCTAAAAGCCTTTGTGAGAAACATATGAAATTGAGCAAACTTTTGATGTATATTATTTTGGATCAGATGATGCATAGCTTGAAAATCTGTCTAGTTGTGTCAGCACATTGAGTGACAATGAAGTCTGACATATGCTTGTTGGGAAATTGCCACAAAGAAAATAAGGCAAGGTGATATTCCTCATGGCTGCCTGTATTGCCCCAGGGATTTATGTAAGTTATTAGGTAGTCATTTCGGGAGTGTTGACACTTGATAGCTTCCATTTTGATCAGCCACTCTGGGTTTTACCTGGTACATATAAATTCCAAACATGGACATCCTTTACTGATTAGATAATTTTCTCTTGATTTTCCCTGTCCATTCTTGTAATATGCCTATCATGACATAACTTGTCACCTGTATGTATCCATGTTTCAGTTGCCCTAAAATTTCTTTGTTTATCATGTTCTTGAGAGCGATGAAATTAATCATATTACTGGAGTGCCAAGTAAATATTGATGGCTGATTAGAATTGTATGCTGTTCTGCAGATTCACTGCTTCGTTCAGAGTTTGAGGGTGGCACTGATGATGGGAAGTTCAGCGAGAGAAATCAGTCGCAAAAGTCAGAACCTAGCGACCTGGTACCTGAATTTCAACGTCCTGGTATTCGCCAAGGAGTTAAGGCTAGAACCTTAAGCTATGATGATCTGGTACCTGAATTTCAACGAGCTGATGGTCGCCGAGAAATCAAGGCTAGTACGTTGAGCTATGAAGATGAACTTTTCCGCAAATTTAAAACGGGCAGTGCAGTCCCTGAAATTCAGCCAGTAAATCAAACGCCATTGCCTACTCATGATCAGGAAACTGTTAGTAAGAATACAAGCCATGATGGAGTTAGTAAGAATACAAGTCATGTTGGTGTTAGTAAGAATACTAGTCATGATGGAGTTAGTAAGAATAGTAGTCATGATGGAGTGGCAAGTGTCCAACCTAGCAGAGAAGTGGAAATGAGACCCAGATCTGCACCTCCAAGCCAGTCGAGCCAAGCGGACAATTCAGGTTGGTCTGTGGAAACTCTGAAGGAACTTTTAGACTTCACGCCACAGGAGATAACCAAGGCCATATCCGCGACTGAGACTAACCGTTTCTTAGCATCTGTCGCCATTGCTTTCCTGGTGGTTCTTTCAAACTGGGGCCTGGACATTGGTGGCGCCATCACCAGAGTATTAGTTGGTACAAGGCCACTTCTATTTCTCATTATAACCAACATCACCATTGTCTTCAAATTGTTGATGGAGAACAAGGACCCCAATGTGAGAAGCAGACCGATTGGCGCCAATCTGGGTTCTGCTGATAGCTTAGGGCAGATGCTAGAGATCGGGTTGCTGCTACAGAAAGCCCTAGGTGCTCTGCTGATTGACTGCAGCGTTTGCGCTGTTATTATGATCTGTTTTCTTGGATTCTGAGGGGCCTAGGTAGAAGGATCACAGAAACCTTTGTAATTTTTTTTGTCACATGCTCTGTATTGCATCGTTCTGCCACTGTTCTTCAATTTTGTAGCATCTCATTTTGGCTGAGTTTTAATTTTTGTATACTCCTGTTTTCTGTTTTCTGAGCGTCTGTAGTTAATTAGAGATTACTTGAACCAGGTCAATGGGATACAGACTACAGAGTGAGTGTTTTTGGTGACCTTGTATCTTGATTATTATGACGAAACAGTCACTTATACAGCATTTTTTACCAACAAAGAAGAGATTACCAACTGTGTGCCTAGTCTCTATGTTCCAATTTTTTTGCACGCCTGCATAAATTTATTCTGCAAGCTTGTGGCATAAGTTATTTTCTCTGCAAGCTTGCGACTTTAAGTTGTCGAGCATGAATGGATGATCAACCTGTTCGGGAGGCCGTATCGTATCGTGGATTATTTACTGTTGGCTGGTTTTGTGTGAGAGAAAAACACTGTTTCCGGTTAGAAATTTACGATCGTTTATGAGCAAGTGAGGATGACAAAGAAGCTTGCGAACAGGCTGGATGAGGATGACAAAGAAGCTTTTGCTACTTGTGAAGTTGTGATGTACTAGGTTCAGTGCATGGCGGTGGGCTTAAGACAAAATAGAAGCACGGGCGTTGGCCGTTGGGCATTGACAAGTGTCGTGAAATAGCTAACCACGTGCCGCTCAAGCCCTGGAGCCCCGCCGCCCGTCTCGTCGTCATCGACCGAGCTACCGCGGGCTCCAAGCACTAGTGACACATGTTGGCCACCTGCGTATGCATCGCCTGTTTCCTTTGGAAGGAACGCCCCCAGACAACAACTGTGAAAGTTTATCCAGTCCACCTTCGACACCGCACGCCGGCATATATATAAAACTATAATAAAAGCACCATCGATAAAACCATATACTAACAGTGACTCGTGCATTGATCTGCATCCGCCTAAACTCGACACGACGTTGCCACGTCAGACTCCATTGGATGTTTCAACTCCTAATTCTATTTTACCTGACTACGAGTAAGCCTAAACCATGTGCTAGCAGCTCACTGGAACTCCCTGCCTCTGTTTCTCAGATCGTCCAGTCGTCAGCAGCAAAGCATAGACCCATGGCACCTAGCTAAGGATTTAGGGCCGTGTTTAGATTGCAAATTTTTATAATCCAGACACTGTAGCACGTTTCATTTGTATTTAACAAACTTTGTCCAATCATGAACTAACTAGGCTCAAAAGATTCGTCTCGTGATTTACAACCAAACTGTACAATTAATTATTATTTTTACCTACATTTAATGCTCTATGCATGTGTCTAAAAATTGATGTGACGAAGAGAGAGTAAAAAACTTAAAATTTTGATGGGATCTAAACAACGCCTAGCTCTAATTTAAGATTAGTATAAACAACTAGCTGCGTAATATACATGTCATGGAACTAGTGCTCCTACTTGGCTACTTGTTTCTTCTATTCTGATCCTGAGATGAGTGGCTGTCGCGATTTGATCAAAGCAGGGCCGGGAGCGCGCGTCGCCGTCGGCGGCCAGGTCAAGGGGTGGTGATGTCGTGGATGCTTTTGCGCTTGGAGTCCCGGCTGGCCGGGTTGAGCTGCCGGTTGAAGTACTTCTGCGCGTGGCTGGCCACCTGCGTCGGCGTCCGCGTCCGCACCGAGAAGCGCGAGATGTTACGCCAGTCCCCGCGGCCGTACTTCTCCAGCCCTTGAAGAAACAGCCTGCAAAGACGCAACGTAAAGCAGCGAAAAAGACGCGTTAATTTTCAACAAGGAGGAAAAAAACTGGCTGCGACGTGTGGCTGGCGACTGGGACCCACGCGCCAGCTGGGAAGAACTCCTAGGCTTCTCCGCTCGACAAGCCAATGCGGGAAGGTGATGTCTAGAATACCCTAAAATCAATTCCATGGAACCACGCCTCGCCGCGGACGAGATGAGATCGGAACTCGGAAGTAATTACCTGTGCTCTTCCTCGCTCCAGGGTATCCCGGGGCGCCGGCCCTCGCGGCGCGCCCGGTCAGTAGCGCCGGCGCGGCGGCCGGGCCCGCCCTGGACTTGGTCGGCGTCGTCGTCGTCCCAGCAGCTGGGCACATCGACCGCGCCGCGCTCGATGAGGTCGACGTCGGCGACGAGCGCCTCGTAGTGCTCCCAGGCCTCCCGCGGCGTGCGGCCGGGGAGCTGCGCCGCGACGAGCGCCCAGCGGTCGGGCGCGTGCTCGGGCCACATCACCAGCGCGGTCTCGAACACCTTGTCCTCCGCCTTGCTCCATGGCCGCGCAGCCGCGGCCGCCACCGTCGGCCGCCCCGCCGCCTGGATGATGCTGCTGCTGTGGTAGCGGTGGTGGAACTCCATGCCCCGTCGACTCAACTCACCTCCTCTGCTCGACACGATCGCTGTGTTGCGTTGCGTGCGTGGTGTTGTTGCTGGCTCGTTGTGGTTGTGGACGGACGGACGGACGGACGGATGATGGGTCGGCAGTATGGATGGAAAACGGTACGGATATTTATTCGATCGTCCGTTCGATCGAACAAATATGAACACTTATCTAGATAGTTATTTGGATATCCGGGTTTTTTTCGGATACGGATACTAAAACGGATATCTTAGGCGGATATCAAATACGGATGTAATATCATCGATATCCGGCGGATATCAGATAATCCGGGTAAGTATCGGATATATCCGGATATTTAAAAACGGATATTATCCGGATATTTATTTAAAATTTAAAAATCACAAATTTGAACCATCCAAACTATCTCAAATGGAAAGTTGACCAAAACAAGAATTGTAGATCTTGATGAGTTGAACAAACTTGGTATTCAAAACTTTTCAATTTGAAGTCATTTAGAGTTCATAATACTAGAGTCAAAGTGTTGTTTTTTCATTTGACCAGATTTGACTTGGTCAAACTTGCTCAAATGAGACACTAAATGACCTCAGATGAAAAAACTCTGAATACCAAGTTTGATCATCTCAGCAAGATCTACAATTGTTACATAGCTCATTTTCCCATTTGAGAAATTTTTATCAAACACTAGTCATAAATTCTTGAATCTCATATAGACTTTCTGAAACTATGTCACACACTTGTGAAATTTGAATTATATTTTGTTCAAACTTTCTCAAATGAAAAAATGGCCTATATAAGGATTGTATGTCTTGATGAGATGAACAAATTTGGTATTCAAAATTTTTCAATTTGAGACAATCTAGGGTTTCGAAAACTAGTTTGTAAACGTCGAAATTTAAAAATCACAAATTTGAACCGTCCAAACTATCTCAAATGGAAAGTTGACCAAAACAAAAATTGTAGATCTTGATGAGTTGAACAAACTTGGTATTCAAAACTTTTCAATTTGAAGTCATTTAGAGTTCATAATACTAGAGTCAAAGTGTTGTTTTTTTCATTTGACCAAATTTGACTTGGTCAAACTTGCTCAAATGAGACACTAAATGACCTCAGATGAAAAAACTCTGAATACCAAGTTTGATCATCTCAGCAAGATATACAATTGTTACATAGCTCATTTTCCCATTTGAGAAAGTTTTATCAAACACTAGTCACAAATTCTTGAATCTCATATAGACTTTCTGAAACTATGTCACACACTTGTGAAATTTGAACTACATTTTGTTCAAACTTTCTCAAATGAAAAAATAGACTATATAAGGATTGTAGATCTTGATGAGCTGAACAAACTTGGTATTCAAAACTTTTCAATTTGAGACAATCTAGGGTTCCGAAAACTAGTTTGTAAGCATCGAAATTTAAAAATCACTAATTTGAACCGTCCAAACTATCTCGAATGGAAAGTTGACCAAAACAAGAATTATAGATCTTGATGAGTTGAACAAACTTGGTATTCAAAACTTTTCAATTTGAAGTCGTTTAGAGTTCATAATATTAGAGTCAAAGTGTTGTTTTTTCATTTGACCAAATTTGACTTGGTCAAACTTGCTCAAATGAGACACTAAATGACTTCAGATGAAAAAACTCTGAATACCAAGTTTGATCATCTCAGCAAGATATACAATTGTTACATAGCTCATTTTCCCATTTGAGAAAGTTTTATCAAACACTAGTCACAAATTCTTAAATCTCATACAGAGCTTTCTAAAACTATGTCACACACTTGTGAAATTTGAACTACATTTTGTTCAAACTTTCTCAAAATGAAAAAATGGCCTATATAAGGATTGTAGATCTTGAATCCATGACCATGACTCCATAAGACCCATGAAGCAATGTGCTTGGCTATTTCTACTCATGCCGCGAAGATTGGTGCTTATATAATGTTTGATGTATGATGTATCTGTATCTTTATTTTATTTGTTGCTTTACTCTTTAGTCTTTCGGCTTAATCTAGATGGATTATGGACTCATAGAGTGGTGTAATGGTTTGCGCACGTATGATATATATATATATACTGCTTTTACTCAATATCCGAATAGATATTTGTATCTGACCTTCTCCGAATCCGATTCATACCGTATTCAATACTCATTATTCGTATCCGTAACCGAGTCAATCCGTATTCGTATATGTATCCGAACGCTATCTGTGTCCGAATCCGGATTCGAACAGAAATATAAAAACAAATATAATATGAGTGATATCCGTTCGTATCCGATGCGTTTTCATCCCTAGTCGGCAGCGCCGTGTGCCGTTGGTTTTCTCCGCGTGGGAACGGGATTCGGGTAGTGTGGGCCGGTGAGGTGAACGGAACCGTACACGGGACCTGGGGGGCTTGGGGGTACCCGTTTGGGTTTGTTGGGTGCGGCCACACGTTTTGGGCGTGCGCGCGGGGTGGGGGCCGGGTCCGGTGCTGGTTCGGTGGACACGTGTTGCGCTGCTGCGCGCGGGTGCGGCCACGGCGGTGAACGCGAGTGAACAGACGTCGGGCGGGGCTTACGCCTGGACGGTTCGCGCTTTGCGGGTCCTCGGTTTTTCTTCTCCCGTGGATTTCGGGTGGACCCATTTTTCCGCCTCCGCCTGGGTTTCAGTCGTTTGTTTTTTCGTTCGCGGTTCTGCGTGGAAAGTTTTTTTTTTAACTTGTGGAAAGTTTGTTGGTCTTGTTCAAGTCAACGGGTTGCCTTTTGTCCGGTGGCCCCCGGAAGTTGGCCCCCTTGGCAAGTTGAACTGCATCGGCAATTTCTTTTTCTTTTTTTGAGAGGGGAGCATCGGCAATTCCTATATTCCTTTCATATGTACATCGAGCATCGGCAATAATAACAAAAACATCTGCTCAGCCCTTGGGCCGGCCTCACGGCGTAGACCGGTTTTCTCTCTAATTCAAGAAGTGGACCACCAACGGAGTGGCCCACGGCCTGGCCGTAACGTTGCTAGTTTTTGACATCGTGTAGTACAAAATTGACTCCAAACTTCATAGTGTCAATGATTCAGAACCATGGCTTACTTGGCAATTGAAACTCGAAATTGCACGATCCAGGACCGAGCTTGACACCAGCCAGTTGACGATCGAACATGCTCTAATCACATCTACGCACACATTTAAGTATGCGTTTGGTAGGAATTCAAATTCTCCCACGGACATTTCACATCTTACTTCTCATTGGAAACAATATTTTACTAAAAAAATCAATTAGCAAAAATCAGGGTAACCATATGGCTAACGATCCCAACCCACCTATGAATAAGCATTTGATGATTCGCTTTCCTTATTCCGGCGAGTTCTCGCAAAGTTCTTTTTTTTCGCGATCGGGCCATTCACCCGTATTTCATTAAGAGGTAAAAGTTACAAGGAACAACTTAGTCAAATCTCGATGGTGAGTAGCCATCAAGGTTGACTAGAACCCGCACGTTAGGGATTACATTGCAGCTAAGTTTTGCGACCAAAGCGGGCAAAACACTGAACGTGTCTTAAATCCTGCCTGCACCCAATCATCCACCTCGCGAACCACCTTCAGGTATAGCTCCTGCGCCCCAGATGCCGTCCGCGAGAACATCATGTTGTTCCTCTCCTTCTAGAGGATCCAAGAGGTGAGCAGCACTAGGGAATCGAAGGCCGGTCGCAGCGCAACCTCCAGCCGTAGCCGCTGACGAAGCCACCACGACGCTAGTTCCTCCATGGTCGCCGGAACAAGCGTCGTCAGTCCAACGGGTGCCAACAGGGAGAACCAGAGCTGTCTGGCAAGGACGCACCTAACGAACAGATGATCACCAGTCTCTGGTTCTTGGCCGCAAAGGATGCAGGCATCATCATCCTGCAGCCCATGTCTTCTGCGTCGTTCCGCGGTCCATAGGCGGTGATGCAGCACCAACCAGAAGAAGAACTTCACGCGCGGCGGTGCTTTGGTCTTCCACAGTTCGTTGGCTCCCAACAACGACGATGAGCCGGCGAAGAAGGTTTGGTACGCGGACGATGCGGAGTACCTTCCATCCGCAGTCCAACGCCAAACAAAGCGATCCTCCTGCAACGGATGGAGAACGATGTCGCAAAGAATGCCCCACACCCAAAGGTACTGACAGAGTACTTGGGTGGTTGGCGCGCCGACGATATCCCGTGCCCAACGGTTCTGGAAGATGCCATCTTTGAGCGATCTTTTCTTACCCCTCTCGAAATAGTTCTCGCAGAGTTCGTTTCGGTAGCATCCTGATCAACTGGGTACGGTCTGTTTCCTGTGCCACGCTTTTTTGTGCTCACATCTTGTTGTTGGCCGCGGTCATGCCAATTTCTTCGAAGGCAGCAATCCGAGTGGAGTGGACCAGCGAAGGACGATGGGATGCCTAGCGGGCTACATGCCATTCGCTCGACGAATCCGCCAGCCGTCACCTTTTCTGCCCCTTTTTAACACTTAAGCTATCCATTGCCCGTGTGATTCTGTGCTTTGCGTCACATGATTTTTTTACGTCGTCTGCCCCGTCGCTTTTTCATTTCCCCTTTGCGTTTTGCTCTCTGACCCGCGTGGCCCACAAGTTAGCTCTTTTTTTTTTTTGAAACGCGCGCCTTTATTGTCCTGTTCGCTTGGCCGATAAGATATGGCTGAAAGTATTATCGGCTGATTTGTTGTGAGAGAAAAATACTCGCTCTGTTCGCTCGGTTTATAAGCCGTGCTTTTTCAACCAACGAATAATATTTTTTCTCATAACAAATCAGCTAACAGTGCTTTCAGCTATGACTTATCGACCAAATAAATAGGACAACCGTTCGTTGACTAAAAAAGCCAAATGAACTGGACGTATCTCTTTTGAACTGTTTATTTCCTTTCTCCATTTCATTTCGTCTCCCCTGGTTCTGGTGGCAGAGCTGAGACGGAGCCCTAGGCGGAGGGGCTCTCCGCCGACGATTCGTCATCGTTTGTGAGTTTTATTTACAGGTTTTGATTCGATGTTGTAGATCTCTTCGTTCCCGACCTGATTTTGTCTGCATTTATCGGTTTTTTGTTCTTTGTCGATGTTATTGCGGAGGCTGAGTCGATTCCCCTCGGAGCCCGTGGCAGAGGTGCTCGCCGTCGTTCATCTGCCGTAGTTGGTGAGTATTAGCGCTTCTAAATGAATTAGATGTTGACCTGTATGCTTCTAAATGAGCGACGGCGGCCTTGATGCGTGCAAGTCTGGGCGCTCCTGTGACGGCGGCTGCCCCTTATGCCGCGCTGGTGGTGGTGTGGAATCTAACCCGGCACCGCCGAACCCTTCTCTCGTTTGGCGCTGCCATATTCCTCTCTGTTGTATCCTCCACTGATGGCAGCCCCTTCTCTCCTGCAGGCTGCGGCGACGACTGGGCTGTCGCCGTCGTCGCCCTACCCCAGGTGCTGAGGTCTATATCTTCGGGATCTTCGCCGGCGACGAGAATCCACCAGGTACGCTCATGGCCCACCCCTTGTCTTCCTTTCACTGCTGTGCAGAACCGAGCTTCCAAACTCAAGCAATTTGTATTCGTATCCGATCTGATAGGTGCGTGTGTAGCTGAAGGGGTGGCAACAGGCGGCAGTTGCATTTGGTTCTGCGTTTGGATCTTGGTGAGACTACTTGGAAGCCAGCGTTGGAGCGTGTGCTGCAACGAATGAAGAACATTGCAGAAGGCAGGGTATACACATACTGCCCTCCCCTTGTGTGTTCTAGTTGTCCTAGACCATTTATGGCTATGAATTCCTTGATAGCTTTCGGTAATAGCAGATTTTTTAAATCAAGTGCAGAATTACCACAATAGTGAAACGGTTGTTTACTTGTTTTTCTCATTTGAGAATAAAATTACATAACGACGACAGGATCAAATAGCAGGCAGCAGCATGATTTAATTGTGATGATAGCAATTATTCAGTGGCTCTTTGTTCAATATTAGTTATTCCAAAGCAAAACTTGGACAGTAGGGACTAGGTTGCTTGATTGTTCGGTGATAGCTCTTGGCTTCATTTGTTTGCTTATTATACTATTTCAATTAAGTTTGTATTGACAAGATATTCTTTCAGTAACAAGGCTGGCAGAGTGATAGAGTATGGCTCTGCTGTGTGTGCAGTGTATCTGTTCGCGTGGTTTTTTATTATTGTTTGTTCTGTGTTTCCTGCAGATTCTTTCAGTGTATCTGCTGTTTTTTAATTCTATTTTTGTTATTATTTCGTGTTTTTTTGTTTGTTGCGGAGGCGGAGGCGTAGGCCGAGGTCGAGGGTTAGCCACAGGTCCACGCCGTGTTCGATTCGGAGCTGTTCGTGGCTGAGACGGAGGCGGAGGCGGAGTTCGGGCCTGAGTTGGATTCATTTTCTTCTCCGGCGCTGAGTAGTTTTTGTGGTGAGTTTTTGTATCCAAGTGTTCTTTTGTAAGTTGTAGATCCTTTTTCCATGTCTTTGTTCATGTTGAGTTTTTTAGGGTTTGTTTTAGATCTTGTATTTCTATTTAGTGATATTTACCTGTTCTGTAGATGTTATATAATTTGATGGTAAACGTGATGAATTTGATAGAGTCATCAATATATTTTGGTTGAAATTATCTGATCTTTTTTATCTGTAGATGTTAGCCATAGTTGAATTTTTCATTGCTTAGATTATAGTTCTTAGGTATGGCAATTTTGTTGAGGATACTGTTTACTTAGGAAAATGAATTGTTCTTTGTGTTTTTTTTTGTAAATGGTTTCCTGTCATTTATATAGTATGTAATGCTTAACGTGATGATTTGGATGGTATTATTGTAATAGTTGGATGCTATAGTGTTTTGTGAGTGGATTAGGCTTAGTTGTGTTTTGTGTTATCATGCTTTTGCTTGCTTTTAAATTTCAGTTGATTCACAATTTTTTTGTTAAGCTTTGTTAGGCTCAGCCCATCATGCCAAACTGAGCTTGCTCCTTCCAGTATTATTATCATTGATGATTTTTTTCTGATTATATGGTTTACTCTGTAATATATGTGTTTATCATCATACTATAGTGTTTGTTGTTGATAGGTTAGAAATCATCTTTTTCTGTTTTGGTTTTGTAGTAGTGTGTTTTTAGTTGTCCTTTCGTAGTCTTTCTCCTTATATAAGCTGTAATGTACTTGTATCGATATCTTTTTCTTTTGTGTGTTAGATGTTTCTTTCTATTTTTTTGGATTGGTCTACTTAGCTGCTGTCCTGGTTTTTTTGTTTATGATAGTGTCCTTTGTTGTATGGATTGGTTTTATTTAGTTATTTGCTTTATGTGTTCCCTGGTCTATTTGTTTTTAGAAATTCTATTTTTTGATATGTTTGTCTCAGGTAGTTCCCTCAGACTTTTTGTGATTTTGCCTTTCATAGAAATTTTCAGGTTTTTGTTTTTTTTTAAATTCTGTTGTTTGGTATGTTGATATTTGAGTTGTACAGATCTTTAAGCATTGGCCAAGATGGTGACAATTTTTTAGAACCTGAGGTACTTCTGTACTCCTAAATTTATCCCATTTTGTGTTTTGTACTCCTAAAATTATTCCAATTTAGGTTAGGTTTTTGTTTATCCAATGCCTTTTCTTCTATGTTTTTTTGTTATATTCTAGATTTTGGGCTAGTGCTCTAGCTCTAGATAATGGTTTCCTGGTTATAGGTATCCTAGTTATAGTGTAGTCCAACTTCACTTACAGTTGTTCATTAGGTGTAATTTATAGGTATTATTTATGTAAGTAGTACTAAGTGCTAAAACTTCATTACTTATGTAGTACTAAATTGTTTGATTAATATAATGACCTCATATTTCTTTTGGTTTTGCTATCTATATTGGAAATTTGTATTTTGTTATGTTTGATTGGGGGCAGTTCTCTCAGGTTATTTTTGAATTTGCCTTTCATAGAAAATTTCTGGTTTATGATTTTAGAAAATTTGTTTTTTGGTATGTTTGTGTCAGGCAGTTTCTTCAAAATATTTGTGTTTTTGCCTTTCACAGAAATTTTCTGGTTTTTGTTTTTTGAAATTGTGTTTTTTGTTATGTTTGTTCCAGGCAGTTCTCTTAGATTTTTTGTGTTTTTGCCTTTCATAGATAATTTCTGGTTTTTGTTTTATGAAACCCTGTTTTTTTTGGTATGTTTGTTTCAAGCAGTTCCCTCAGAATTTTTGTGATTTTGCATTTCATAGAAAATTTCTATTTTTTTGTTTTGTTTTATATCTTTTGTTTTTATTTTAATTATGTTTTTTCAATGTTGTAGTGGTGACTGTGTTAAGGTTGATTGTGTTCTTTTGGTAATCTGAGTGAAATTCAAGTATATTTCACCCGAATTTTTATTTTGGGTTGGTTGTTTGTTTTCTGCGGTAGGATTACTCGTGTGAGCATTAGACTTGCATCACTTAAATTTTGCTTTTTGTGACATTTGTGTGATTTGCCCTCTCAAATTGCTTGAGTATTCAAATGGGTCAAATCACCCAAGTTTTCCAAATAGACAGATCCTTTTTAATGGGCTTGTTCTGCGGAACCGTGCGTCGCGAGAAAAGCTGCTACGTCTCGTTTCGGTGCACCGTGCACGATTCGTTTCTTCAGTTGAGCGACACGAGACGAAGAAGCAGCTAACGCCTGACACGAAATGCGCGTCGCAGCTTTTATACATTTTATACAAGTATAAATTTTGCTGCGAGCTTTGATCGTTGAAGACGAATACGGGAGTGCAAAGTACGTACTGTATTTGGTGGTACTGTATGAATTTTGAGTCACGCGTCATCCCATCTTTTTGGAATGAAACACTGTGACTTCTGATGTGACGACCACTGTACCGTAGCCGCAGCGTCTCGGTGTTTAGGCCGGCTCGCTTCGCTGAAAAAATAAGTTTAAATATTGTTCTGAATGATTTATTATGAGAGAAAAATAGTGTTTTATTTAAAAAAAATAAGCTGAAAAAAACGGATTATAAGAGAAGCCCGATGCCATGATGACCCCTTGACTGGGTATTCCGTATTTGGGCACTTCCGCACTTGGGTGGGGCCGTGGGGGCGTGGGCGTGCTGCCTGCCTTTCCTGGTGCTGTTCTGGCTGCAGGCAGGTACAGTGCTACTGCATCGATCCCCAGTGGCAGAGAAAAACAGGATACAATACAACCGGCCGCGGGCCGCCCACGTTTGGATTGGATGCTCTGGCCGTCGTCAGGAAAGCGGTGGAACAGTACTAGAACGTGAGTGCAACTGTGCAAGCCGTGGTCAGCACAACAATCTTGGCAACGATCCGCATATAGAGACGTGCTGGCTGTACAACGACACGTCGTTTTTGATCTGTGATGCGTCGTGCGCTTCGGCTCTTTTTTTGGAGAATGACTTCCCAAATCAAACTAGCTGTGAGTGCTGCCCGACAAACACGCAAGTCGTCATGCACGAGCCAAATCAGAGATCAGAAGCTGAACGCCTGAATCAGAAGCGTACGGGGCAGAGCATCAGTGCATGCCGCGCTCTCCCTGCAGGAACGTTCAGCGTCTAGTCAACGCGAAAGTGCCATCCATCCCAGCGACGGCTACCTAGCTACTCTTTTGTGCACGTTAATTTGGTGCGTGCGGGACTCGATCTGGCGCAGTCTTGCCGACCACATTAAGTCTGTGCGCGGTGCGGTCAAATTCAGGAACCATACGGACCGATCGATCAAATCTCAAATGAATCCATGTACCTACAGGTCAACTCGGCTCAGGTTTTGATTAGATGCCAAAGATTAGATTTAGCCCCAAGGTTCAAGCCTCCAATAAACTCGTTAATGACCACGTTGTTATCATGCTTAGGGATGGATCTCACCAAGTTTGGCCATATTTGGTATAGCTTCCCAAAGAAGGTACTTTAATCTCTAAGAAGTTGTACAAATGAATAAAAACCACGGCCAGGACAACGTAGCTCGTTTTATATAAATAGAGGCTACAGTGAGAAACGTGCCAAAAAAAATTCTAGAAGAGCTTGCCATTTGGTTTTTATTTTCAACTTATTTCTATGTACCAAATAGACCCTTAAAATAAGTTTTTGTAGCGTTGTGACTTGTGACACCTTGTTTTTTTTTTCAATAGATGCAAATCATAGATGAAAATAAAAAACTACAGCCTGCATGCAGATGATTGATTCCTTGGAGACAGCGATCATACACATATCCGCTAGCCATGGATGAAGTTCTATAATAGGATTGTTAGGTACTCCGTAATCTTTATCTTGGGGAGTCACACCTACGAAGCCACGCAAGCGTGTTCTTCTAGACTGTACGGTGGCAAAGCTCTTTTGGGAACAGACCAAGATGTCATCGCAAGTGAAGGTGCCTGACTTGAATCCGACAACCTGGGCGTCGGACCTGTTGTCGGACCTATGCACAAAGCAAGACCGCGCGGTCATCTTATGCGGCATGTGGGCGCTGTGGATGATGCGTAATAAACGGAGCCATGGCGAACTCTCTATGCCTATTCATCAGGCAGTGATTTGGGCCAGGGATACGGCCTTTGATCTTTGGCAGTTGAACCACAAAGATGAAGTCGTGGAGAGAGCAGCCAAGAGATGGAAGAAGCCGCTACAGGGGTATCTGAAAATTAACACGGATGCCGCCTTCTATGATGAAAGCAAACAAGGGGCAACTTCCTGTGTCATCAGGGACCATAGCGGCGCCTTTTATGCAACACAAGCAAAGTGGTATGATAAAGGCTTTGATGCATGTTCCATGGAAGCTTTGGCCTGCAAGGATAGCTTGATTTTTGCCAGCCAATTAGGAGTGCAAAACGTGGCAGTGGAGACTGATTGCCTACAACTGGTGCAACTGTGGAACAAGAGAGACTCTCAGCGATCGATTATTGATTCAAACGTTGAAGGAGGTTGCTGAACTCAGCCTTGCTTTTCAGTCCTTTACGCTTTCTTTTGTTAGTAGAATTTTTAATAAGGTAGCGCATTCTCTAGCAAAAGAAGTGTCAGCGTCGCATCGCTCGAAGACGTGGCATGTAACTCCGGCATGCGTGTATGATCAAATTGTGTTTGAGGCTTCGGCTGAATGATAATGGAGAGCAGGGCTGTCACAAAAAAAAAAAAAAGCCACGCAGGTGCATCTAACTATAAATAGGCGTTCAATGCCTGGCCTAGGCAGGTTCTCCAGGAGATAGGACTATGGTCTCAATTAGGAGTACAGTTTTGTTAAGTTTGTGGCGCATTATCCAAGTCGATCTCCTGATGTAACTCAAGCATATGCTGATATAACGCTGTCGCAAATTTCGAATGAAGTGCAATTCCATGCTCAAAGACCTTTTTGCATTTAAGAAAACTGTCCCGGTGACGTTATTGTCAAATACTAATGGTGTGCCCATTTAAGAAAAATGCATGCCACACTTTTTTTGTAGGACATGAGCATTTTTGCTAATACTTCCTCTATCCTAATATATATAAGACGTAACCACTTTTTGTTCAAATCCCATAATATAAGGTGTGCTCTCTCTAGATGCACGTACATCGATGCATTAATACTAGTGTTGAGAGAGATAATTAAATATGTTCCTTGGTCTTTGAACCAGAGGTAGTTATGAACGAAGGGAGTAATGCTTAAATTCCTTCGAACCATCATGTTAGTTAGAGCGACGGCCTAAATTAAATTTATTTTATTTTAAAAGTATTCTCTCTCTTCTTAGATATATACGATGTTTGTTATGAACGACGTATAGGAATATGAAGTAAAGAATCAAGCCACAGAGGAGACACACGATTTAATGTGGAAAACTCCTCCAATGTGAAGGGGAAAAACCACGGGCACCAGCTAGCAACAATCTCACTATCTCAAGAGTTTTGAGTTACACGCCTATGGCGGCTTACAAGAGAATCAAGTCTCCACGAAACCCTAGCAAGGGTGTATATACCGTACCGTACCGCGGGGGCTCCGCCCCCCGCACCCCCCGAGCACAGGGGCGAGACCTGATGGGCCGGCTCCGGCCCAAGCCTCCGGCGACGGGCCTCCGCTCCGCTCCGTCAGAAGCCCGGCCTATATCCTGGAGTGAATTTGGAACAACTCCAACAATGTTTCTGCCAAGCTTGCTCATATATTTAAAAAATGGAGGGGTGTATTCGCAAACCTGTGACCAAATGCTAGGCTTAGCTTGAGCACGGCCCCATCTGGTAGGGCTAGCTCTTTTCCGGCTCCGGCTTCTGCGGAGGAGCCCATCCAAGTGGTTTAGCCGGGCGTGAGCCCTTTACCGACTTCATATAGGAATCAATTCAATTGGAAGAATTTAGCAAATCGGTTCTCTGAATTTGTATGCGGGCAATAGCTATGTGTTTATACGAATTTTCAGGAAGTATAAATTTATAGGGCCCACCAGGTCTCTAGTTTATACTAGTCCACACGGTCTTATTAAGCCTTCTTGTTTTTGTTTTCCTTGAGGAAAACTCAAATCTCACTACTTATTTGCAACAACAAAATTAGAAAGGAGTTTACAGAGTTTAACTCACCGTGTATCGAAAGTTATCACATAAACATCCAGGACTTAGCAGCTTGTTCCAGCTGCAACAGCTGTGGGCTGTGGCTACAACACCAAAGGCTTTCCACTATACATAAGCTTATGGAGCTACAGGCCTGCAGCCGGAAGAAGTATGTAGCAAATAAAACAGGGAATCTGCAAGACGACTGCCCAAAAATCCAACCAAGTACCCTCTTAATGAAATACTCCGTACATGCTAAGCATTGTTAGTTCGCGAAAGAAAAAAAATCCAACCAAGTGCAAACATCGCAAAACTCTAATAAGCTGTTAATACACCGAACAACAACTATTACATGTCCAAACGGACAGGCGGCCTTAATTTAGCCTGCTTGTTCCCTGCAACAAATTCAAATGGTAAGTAGTACGTAAAATGAAGCCAGTAGCTATTGTGGTACATGTACCTCGTCTACCTCTCCAGATTTTGAGTATGCTTTGATTTGAGGAAATGAGTAGTCTTAGGTCGCGCGTGTGGATGCATGTTACACACCGACGCACACGCACGTACAGGTCTTGCAAGTGCACTCCGTCTAATCTCCGGGCCAGTATAAAAGGGCATCCAAGATGGCCACGTCTTCACCGAAAGGATCGTGGGCACCTTCTCTCTCCGTCGTCACCGCCACGTCGTCGTCACCGTATGGATCGTTGGCACCTCTCTCCGTCAGCTGCTGCTGTTGCATGGAGCTGCCGCCGGAGCCATCGTCATCATCCGGCGGCGACGCGGCGACTGCCGTGGACGGCCCCGCCGGGTCCTCGCCAGGGACGACGACGCCTCCCGCAGCTGCGAGCGGCCGCCGGTCAAACTGTCTCAGGTTCCCAGATTTGGTGTAGAGTCGACACAGGCTAAACTCGCCCCTCGGCTGCAACTGCAACACCATATACGTACGTACATCAAGTTAGCAAAAGAATCCCCAGATCGAGACCAGAGTGCAATAAGTATTTTTGTTTTCTCTCAGCACAATATATATAGAGTTCTTAAAAAAATACTAGTACGTTCTTCCATGCAACATGAGCCAAGTTCCCATAGAATCGAAGGCTATATATATACATTAGTACATTACTATATGATGAGATCGATCGTGCTTATGGGCTTCCAACGGCGTCGTTGTCTGGTTGGTACATAGATTGGCACAAGGCGAGAACCACGCATCGAGTTTTTTTTTTAAAGAACTTTTGCAGGAGTATCGATCGAGTATCATGAAACCTAAAGCTAGCTACAAAATAAACAGCAAGTGGCTTTTGGACACTTATCCGGCGCAAAAAAACGACACGCACCATCGATCTAGTTGCCCTGGCGTCTAAGCAATATATATGTGTGGGTGATATATGGAGATCGACATGCGTGCGCCGCAGCTTCTTGTGTGGATCTTAATTTGGAAGCTATATAAGCTACGTGCCAATGTCCACAACGGCAGAGAGAAAGCAACGTCCATTAATCATTTGTGCATCATCTCACCTGCGGCTGCGGGGCAACGTTTGGTGGTGGTGGTACGGATACGGGTACGGCGGCAGCGTGGTGGTGGGCGCTAGACGACGACGAGGACCCGTCAGTTCCGACTCCAACTCCGACGGCGGCGGGGCCGGGGCCGGGGACGGGGACGGGGGCTTCGTACTGGAGCGCCCTGTACTCGTTCATCTTCCACTTGGTCTTGGTCCCCGACGGCGCGCGGCCGCGGTAGAATACCATGGTCTTCTTCATCCCGATGGCGCGGCGGTCGTGATCGGCGGTGGAGTAGACGACCCCGGGCGTGCCCGCGGCCTTCCAGTACCCCGACGGCGTCGTCCGGCTGGGCCGCCCGCCCCGCGCCTCCCGCTCCTGCCGCGGGCAGAAGTAGAACCACGGCTCCCCGTCCCCGGCGCCGCCGCCGCCGCGGCGCAGCATCTCGTGAATCCCTGCATGCATCATGTCGCGCCCCGCGCGGTTAGCGCAATGCACCGCTTCCATCATATCAATTGGTGGGCTGTGCCTGTGCGTGCGTGCATGGTTAGCTAGCTACGGCGTTAAGTTGCACCTGGGAGCTGCCAGGGGTCGACGGAGTAGACGTCGACGACGGGGATGACGCGCTCGATGTCGTCGCGGAGGTTGTCCAGCTTGTTCCGGAGGTAGAAGGATATCAGCTCCTCTTCCGTCGGGTAGAAGCGGTACCCCGGGGGCAGGCCGGCCGCCATGCCACCAATCGATCCGCGCGCAGACCACCAAGATAGTAGCTAGCTATAGCCACTAGGACCGGCCGCTCGGGACCGGCCGGAGCTGACGGCGCCGGAGTTGAGGAGAGGATTGGCGCTGTGCAGCCGGGAGCAAATTAAGAATGCATATGCGCTCAAAGAACCGCGTGCCTGTGGTGTGTGTATACCGCTAGTGAGGTGGGTGATGAGGTGTGGTGAAACAAGGTGTGGAAGAGTTTGCGCATGACGTATATATGGGGAAGCACGAGGTGGTTCATGGTTGACATGGATGGCGCAGCTGCTGAGGTGCCCGCTTGTTCGGGCGAATTTTCTCATGGCGTGGTGGGACGGGCTGGTGCCCGTTGGAAAAACAGGTGAGCGGGGGAGAGGAGTGACAGTGCGATTTAGTGGGGACGACTGGGTCAGCTAGTACGCAAATTGCATATTTTCTCTTTTGCTTGTTGCACCTTTATTTATTAATCTATTTATCCTCGCACTTTAGTAATATAGGTAGAATTAAACACTTTATTTTAGTAGTAAGGTAGAATAAACAGAGCCAGAAGACAAATCTTTATCCAAAATATTTTTATACTAATATATGATTCTTAATTAAAAGAGACAATTGTCTGTTAGACATCCAAAGTGATGGTTCTTTATTGGCGAACACCCACTTTGGAGCATTTTGTCAGAAGACACTCTGGTTCGGTGAAATTAGGCCACATGACATCACGGACCGGTTGCAGCTGGTCGAGGAGAGAAAACAACAGTGAAATAACATTCTTGCCCTGCTACTTTCTTCTTCCATTCTCCCTTTTTTTTTTTTTCTGTTTCCTGTCCCCGCCACCTCGCCGCCTTCCGCACCCGCCATCTTGATTAGGCTCCCTGTCACCCCGGCAAAACGCGTCCGCAGGTCTTCGACCAAAACATATTTTACGTGCTCCGTAGGTCATCTCACACAGGCTCCTGAGTTCCAAGTCCCACGCGCGCGCGTTCCTACACGAACACACCACACACTGCCTCTTTATTATCTCCTTTATTTTCTGCTTTTCTTGGGGCTGTTTTAACAAGTCAATCACGAGGGCGTATCCTAATAAACTGCTAGTACTATACTACCAAATCACAGGCACTATGCGACTACATGCAAGAGTATCTAGCACTTTGAACTAGTCCTAGTTGTCACAGGATGACTTGTATATGCCTTGGTGGCCAATGAAGCCTAACTTGGTGCTCGCCATGGTGTCTTGTCTTGACACACGAAGACAATGCCCGCTTTTCCACTTAAATTGTTGTTTGCTTTATATATGGTAATATGGACGAACATATACGACATCTTTTTTCGTGCCTTCAGCACTAGTAGATGGATATGCAAAAGCAAAACCTTTTCATCTGCACGTTTACTATGGGTGTGTTCGTTTGAGATTAAGGCCCCCATTTGGCGTTTCTCCACCACCGAACTAAACAGGTGTGTTCACCGTTGAAGCCCCTAAAACACGCTTCTCAGATTTGGGGTGGAATGGAGCCAAAAAGACCGTATGCTCTCATGTGGCTTTTTTTGCTAAACGATTTACTAAAACCGGCTCACTGTAGAACTATTCGGGAGCTGAAACTAAAAAAAAGCTTCACCAAAGCTGCAGCTGCACAGTGACCGTATGTGGCTTTTTTATCTGCAGGAGAAAAATCACAGCTGCAGCTGCAGTGAACACGCCTCATATATGTATATATAAGACATATTTTTGTTGTCGCTTTGCTAAATTCATAGTACATACTATTTTGATCTGACGTGGGTTCAAGTTTAGGAATGAACAATATTTTGTCAATGGATTATGAAATTTTATCATGGTCGTCTGACCCTGATAAAAGGAGTTAGATTCGCTCTTATATATCTGGCAAATGTTTCAAGATTTGCTTTTATGGTCTGAATAAAAAGAAATCAGCTATCAGGTTCTGGTGGGAGGAAATGTCTAAAAAAATTGGCTGAAGCAAGTTCTCATGTTGGACAATAGGCGTAAACCACAATGACGTTAATTCTACAAGACAACGCTTTAGTATATCATAATTATACTAAGAGGTGCATATTGGAGTTAGTTATTGCCTTCTGTTACAAAAGGAGGATCTCAAAATGTAAATGTGGTCCACTCATGACGTGCTTGCTTACTGCCCTCCTAGGCAGATGGATCCAAACATGGGGTTCGTAGTATAATTTGAATTTCTACTGCCACATTTACGACACTTTGTAAATGTGCTGTGTTATGATTGTAACTTTGTAATAATGAATGGCAATACGCAACCTAATTATCAAGTATATACACCGAGATATTTTATTAATATCTACTTCCTCCGTTCCAAATTATAAATTGCTTTGACTTTTTTGATACAATGCATACCAAAATGGATGTAAAAAAAAATCAAAGTGACTTATGGCTTGTTTGACATAACTCACGACAACTTCATGGGCTATTGTGAGTTTTTTTTTTGCGCCAAACACTCATTTTCAAAACAGCTTCATGGGTGAAGTTGTTTTTCTCCTCCTCTTACAAAGACATGAGTGGGATGAAACTGGAAAAAAAATATCTTATCTCAGCTCTCTCTCTTATTTCTCTCTCTCATTCATGCATGAAGCTATCGGCGAAGCTGATTTAACCAAACATTTTTTTCCAAAATAGCTCAGCTTCACCTAAAAATTGGTCATAAAATTGTTTTCCAAAAAAAAATGAAACTGAAGCTATGCCAAACGGGGCCATATAATTTGGAATGGATGGAGTATATTACCTAAATGTTTATCCATAGGAACACCAAATAAGCTCTCTGCCTCTCACTGTCGAGTTCACCACATTCGGGACGGGAGGAAGGTACGAAACGAGGTAAGTGGCCAAGTGCTCGTTAGTCGTAATGCTACTTGCTACCGGAGTAATAAAGCGAGAAAGCATCAGTCTGTTCGGCTGGGGCTGAAATCGATCGTATACGATCGTGGATTATTATTATTTGCTGATTTGATGTGAAAGAAAAATAATATTCTAGCTAAAAATTTACGATCGCTTACGACCAAACCAACGGACGGTCTAACCGTGTTATAATTACCGTGGACATGCATGTGCGCCGTCGTGCGGGTGCAGAAGCTGTCAATTGACTGGTTCATAAAAGCCGGCCATCAATCCTTAAAACAGCCCAGAAGCAGAGTATTTTTCGAAGCTCCCAGAAACAGAATTGAAGACGAACGACGGACCGGGGTAGGATTGGACGGTCGGGCATTGGAACTTGGCCGTATTATTATCATCATAATATTATATACTGGTGTCCATGTCGCCTTGACGCCGGGCACGACTGCTGTTCTGCTCCCTCCCCGCTCGGCGAGACAGCGAGGGCCCAGTCGCCCTTCAATTCCCCGCCGCGTCCTGCCCGTTTACTCCGTAGTGGCGTACCGGCAGTGAATGGGCGTTGTGTTTACCAGCAGGCACCAGCTCACCTCGACGGCGACACGCGCCCCCCGCGCTGGCGTACCAGTTACCTGCTGCTGACGCGACGCGGCCTCGCGGGCCGTCAAGCCGAGCCGAGCGCGCAGACGCAAGACCCGGCGCCCGCCGAGCGGGGCTTGTTGTGCTTGCCGGTTGCCAGGTGCGCTTGAGGCGAACCGGCGAATCGCTGCGGTCAATGTGGCGCCCGGGCTTCCGACGCGTCGTTCCTCCGGCCGCGGTTGCGTAGGCGCTGACGGCGAAAATTAGGGCGGGCGATTAACTGGCCAGTGGCCAGGGGCCGCGCGGTGCACCGCAGCGAGACCAAATCCACTGATGAAGAGGCGGACGATTCGTCCGTCCGGATTCACTGGATCGAAGCAAGGGTGACTGGGTGTCTGGATGAGAAACGTGGGCGCTCTGGCGGAACGGAGACGTCGCGGAGTTCACAGCAAGACGCTGTTCCTCGTGGGATATGAACCTCCGCCTGCCGGACCTGGACCGGACCGGACCGGCGGATGCGTGGCGTCGGGGGACGACGGCAAGGACGGGAGCGAGGCGGCCCGGTGCCGCCTGCGTCGCCGAGCTGACGGCGACCGCAACCAGAACACGGTCGCCTCACGGGCCGCGAGTCAACCGACAACCGCAGCTACCGCTTGTCCGGGATCACTGCGTCTGTCAGCTACACTACACGCAGCTTGGCGTTACCGTGCTGTGCGATGGCACCACCGTCGCAAGGGGTTTTGCTATCCTCGAATACAGCTCGCTTTTTCCAGATTTGTAACTGCGACGCGTTCAGACTTATGAGCCCCATAGCGCAAACAAGAATCAAGTTGGATGCAAAACAGCGAGGTAGCATTCGTTGTTCGATTGAAACAGCATGGGAATGGAGCCAAAGGCCCATAGCGCAATCAAGCAGGAAATTCCCCTCCCTTCTCGTGTTATTTTCTCTGCTTTCACATTGAGGCAGAAGTTACTGTTATTTGATCATCTTGGATGGTCTTGGACTTTAAAGCTAAATAAATGGATTTGGATCTCAATCCATAACCACCTCCGTAATACATTCAGAAGTGAACAACTTGAAGTCCTTCTCATAGAGCAATCAAATCTTGGAGTATTCTTCTGGTTTTGGTGGGAGGATACCAATTCTAAGGCAGACTGCACGAGGATCACCACTACTTGATCAACATCATCTGCATTCAGCAGTGCATTTCGCGGACGCTAGTAAAAAAAAATAGTAAAGGAATAGTAGTCTTTATTCCAGCCTCATTAGTTGTGCTTGTGCACTCCACCTCCACATACGACCATGACAATTGACTACTGCAGTGAGGGAGCGAGTTCAGCTGTCAAAAACGAAGACCAATGTCGTTGTTGGTCGTTGACGCAGTGAGCCAGTGACAGTCAGAACAGCTAATTGGCTTCGATGCATGGCGGCACTCTACTCTCTACGGTGTAGCGTTATTGAGGCAGACAAAGCTCTGTGTTGTCAATACTTATAGCAGGAAGCAATTTTTGGCAGCTAAAATGGGGAAACAATCCATCCGTTTTTAAATATATCACGATACCTAATTAGTTCAATTTAAAAACTTGAACCAATTAGCTTGTCCTAAGTGTCATACATTCAAAAATTAAGGCAGTAGCAGTAAAACTGATTGTTAACAATATGGGCTGTTTGGCTCCAAGCCAACGCCCGCCATGCCGCTGTGGCGGCCCTGCCTAAGGTGCGGCGAAGAAAACTGCCGCCTAAGCTGTCGCGAGAAGTTGAACTGTGAAAGCTGTGGCGGCCACAAGTTACTTACTAACCAAACGACACAAAGAATATCTGTGGCAGCCACAAGCTGTGGCGTGGCGGGCATTGGCTGGGAGCCAAACAGCCCGTAACAAGATAACTGGAAATTAACAAAGTCTCACAGTATTTGTCAAAATAAAATCCGCTCACTGCCTTGAACGATACAGAGCCTTGTCTCCTTGATGACCTCAACAAGTCGCTACACCTTAGGCCCTGTTTGATTGAGCTGTGGCTGTGGAAAAAAGCTGTTGTGGGCTGTGAGCTGTGAAAAAGTTGCTGTGGGTTGTAGAAAAGCTGAAAGCTGTTTGGTTAAACAAGTATAAAATATACCTTTTATCTTTATCTCTTTTGAAACAACTATGGAAGAGCTTTTTATTTCACCAATTTCGAAAAGCAGAAAGCCAAAAGTCAAAAGCAGGGTCAACCTAGCTTTCAAAAATAAACTACGGAAAAGCAGCTGCTTCTAAAAAAGCACCCTCCAAAAACAGCCTCTTTGATTGGGCTTTTAGCTTTTGGGGTCAAAAGGCAAAGCCAAAACCCCAACCAAACAGGGCTTTAGTGCAGCCATCGAAGCCAAAGCTGCTCCGGGTGTCACTGCGTCAAGCCTTTGACTCTGAAACCAGACAATCACATTAGGCCATGTTTAGATTGAAAGTTTTTTCAACCTGATGAATAGTACCACTTTCGTCTTATTTGGCAAATATTGTCCAATCGTAGATCAACTAGGCTCAAAAGATTCATCTCGTGATTTCTAACTAAACTGTGTAATTAGTTTTTTTACCTACATTTAATACTCCATACAAACAACTAAAAATTAATGTGATGGAGAAAGAGTGAAAAAACTTGGAATTTTGAAGGAACTATACAAGGCCTTAGGGGTTGTTTGGGACTGCTCCGCTCCACGTTTTTCAGCTCCGCTCTATGTTTTTTAGCCAAACAGTTTCAGCTCCACGCACTCTGCTCGAGAAAAAATAGTGGAGTTATGAGAGCACCTAAAGAGGTACTCCACAAACTCCAGTTTTTTGTAGAGCTACTCCACGGTGGAGTTTGTGGAGCAGAGTTTGTGGAGCAGTCCCAAACAACCCCTTAGTCTACGTTTTTGGCAGCTGAACTCGCCCGCTCACTGCACTACTCAGAGTTGACTAGTTTAGTCAGCTAAGCTGGCTGCAGTTGTCTGCCACGGTCTCTAGTGTACAGGCGCACTATAGAACCAGTGAACCGGTGGTGTTTAAATTCAGTGATTAAAGTTTAGGGGCGTTACATAGGAGTAATAATAAAATAAATTACAGAAGTTCTCAGTAATACATGAAACGAATTTATTAAGCTTAATTAACCTGTCATTAGCACATATTTACTGTAGCACCATATTGTCAAATCATGGACTAATTAGGCTTAAAAAATTGGGGCTCTTGCGTTTGTACCCTTGTTTTATATCGAAATTGTGATTTTGCCCCTATTTTTTTTTGACTTTGTGAATTTACCCCTACTGTGCTGTTCACGAAGCACCAATTTGTCCCTGCTCCATCATCCACCCCTAACGCTGTTAAACTTTGTACAAAAGGACATGAATGCCCATACGATTTTGCCCCTGTTTGTTATGCCTAATTGTGATTTTATCCTGATTTGAAATTATACTTTTTTATTATATGCCGATAATTGATTAAATTTGGTCAAACATATTTAGCACAACTTGCAATTATTTAAACTCAAATTTAATATTGATAAATATTCAAAATTTTGGGACCAAAAGGTTCACAATGACGACGGATGTAACGAGCCGCGTGCCAGTGCGGGAGATCACAAAAGGCTGATCAGGTCAGCTTACTTTGAGAATGAGTGAAGCTACAATCAAGTGTTTCCTGTACAATGACGATGTGACCTGCAGGTCTAGGCTTCTTAAACGCAGTTTTAATTTTGTGTAACGTGGAATCAGACATCACAACTTGCAAATAACGATTGAATGTGCACGTCCAACAAACAACAGCTTTTGTACGGTATTTTGAAATGTTAAATAAGCATTTAGGTAAGAACAAATTACGCTTCACAGACACTGCTTTATAATTGTCAATCCCACGTCTGTAGACATAGTTGCGTAAAGGTTCAATCTTATCCCGGGCTGCAAAGAAGCCAAAGATCTTGGCATGTCCAGGCTGTGTGTGGTGATAGGCAGCAACTGGAATGGAATTAATAAAAAGGAGGCACCTCTTTCATGAGGGCTTGTTCGGCAGGACTGATCCGGCTGATTGTTGTGAGAGAAAAATACTGTTCTGGCAGGACGTGAACAGTGATTCTGTGAGAGGAAAAACAAGCCAGCCGGCTGGCTTTAAGCCAGCCGAACACGCCCTCAGATTCATCATAGAGTTGATGCTGTCTACGAAACCAATGACGGCCTTTTGTGACGCCAACAGGATAATCTTTGAATGAACAGAAAAGGCTGAGTGGTGAATGGCCTCGAAGATGAATCCCTGGATATGTATATACTGTATCAGTCTGCTAAAAATGGTCACTGCTAAACCTTGGAAAATGGTCATCTGTAAAAGGGCCATCCCTGCATCCAAATTTTTGAAACAGTTAAATCAACCGAATAAAAATCCAGGATGTTAAGTTCAACTCCACGCACTTCTCATTAATGCTAAAGCTAAAATTAGTTTGTTAAGTAATGACAGGAAAAGGGTACCAAATAAATAATGGGCAGTCGACGAGCATAGAAGATTATGCATTTTCTCCTTTTGTCAGAAAACAATAATTTGTATTCTTATTGGCAATAGACTGAAATGAAATCACATATTCATAGGTAGTATGATAAACAGACATGAACTATTTGCAGCATGGAAAAGTACGACATTGTAGGTGTTTTTCCTTGCAGTGTCACCCAATCAAGGAGCAGACACCATAGTTTATAATCTAGGTAGTACCCAAAATTAACACAAAGTAAAGGAGTAACCAAAAAATAAATACAAATGCACATATACTGAAGAAGCTCGATGGGGACGCTGGTGCTCCACTTGCCGTGCGAGAGGGCCTTAGGCGCTGCCGCTGCCACTGCAGGACTGACTGGCTCCAGCAGATGATTCACTGATGGTTAATAACCAAAGATCTCTGTCCACTGCTAAAGGAAATGCAAGGCAGCAGTCAAATCTTTGGCAAACACACTCAATAATCGAGGAGAAACCAGGACTGCATCATATATTACCTCAAGAGCATTTCAGCGAACACATGGTGGCTGGCGTTCATGCCGACCTGGAAGGCAGCGTGAAAGGAGAGGCGAAGGTAGAGGGGACGCCCGACGAAGAGACGGAGGGTGACGCGAGGGAGAGGCGGAGTCGGCGCTAGACGGAGAACGGGACGGCGACCGTCGTCGTGCGCAGCAGCGGCGGGGCGACCTCGGCAGGGGTGGGGCAATCGCGTCCGCGGCCACCGGCAGGGCTGGCCTGCAGCGCGGCGTGCCGGGAGCCGGCCACCGCCGGGCCTTGGTGCGGCTGCGGCACGCTCGGCTGCACGTCGCCGTGCCGGTGGGAGAGGGGGCGGCCACCGCCGGTGGGCGCTCGTGCGCCTGAGGCGCACAGCTGGGACGCCGCCGACCCGGCCGCGTGCAACGCGAGGAGGAGGAGGCCGCCGCGTTGGCCGCTCATGCGCCTGCGCAGCACAGCCGCGACGGCACCGGCCCGGACGCGTGCAGCAATGCGGAGGCGGCCGCCCTTTGGGGTTGTCGATGCGCCGAGCCGAAGCTTTGCTGTCCATCGGCAGGGACTGAGAAGGGGATAAGGCCGAGGGAAGCAGCAGGGGCGGCGCCTGGGGTGGAGGGCGCGCCTGGAGGAGGGTGGCAGCGCCTGGGGTGGAGAGCGCCTCGCGCTCGCCGGAGGAAGCCGCCTGGAGAGGAGCTCGCCGGAGGAAGCTCGCGCTCGCGTGGAGGGGAGCTCGCCGGAGGAAGCTCGCGCAACCCTAGCCGGCAACGCCGGGACGAGCGGGCGCCGGAGTGTGGCGGAGGGAGGAGGAGACGCGCCGGGGGGAGCGGGAAGGAGGGAGAATGAGCCACGCCGGGGGGGAGGGGGAAGGAGGGAGGAGGAGCTGCGGCGCCGCCGGCAGCTGCGCCTCTGCCAGGCCGCGAAACCATCTGCGGGCCGCGACTTCTCGTCGGAACGGGTCGAGCGAACGGGTGAGGAAGGAGAAAGGCACTGAGCGGCATCATTGTCTTTTTATAGGTGTCTTTTCTTTTTCTTTTCTTTTCTTTTATCATTTAATCCAAACATTTTAGAAGGTGTTACAAAGCAGGTTAGACGGGAGTTTCTTTTTGAAAAAAACGAGGGTAAAATCACAAAGTTAAAAAAAGAGAGACAAAATCACAATTGAAGCACTGGACAAGGGCAATAACGCAATTCTCTCTAAAAAATTCGTCTCGTAATTAGTCGCAATCTGTGCAATTAGTTGTTTTTTTAATCTATATTTAATACTCCATGTATGTGTCTAAACATGCGATGTGACATAGAGTAAGCTTTAAGGAAAGAACTAAACAAGGCCAGTGAACCACACACGCAGCCATCACCAAGGGAATCATAAACATGTGGAGGTGAAACTCAAACGAGGCGAGTGAAACCAAAAACTTCCAGCCATCATTTTCCTGCCCTTGTTTGTATCCAAATCATTCTGTTCATCGACTGTAACCAGCCTGGAAATCTTACATATGCTGAAATTCAGTGCTGCCAGTCCTTTTTTGCAAGGAGCAGGGTTTGGGTGGCATCCAGTCAGCTGTTCCAGCTCTATCATGGCTGCACTGCAGCCTACGGACAGCACAGATATGGTGCAACAAAGAGACTTACAAAAACAAGAGCAGGAATTGGATGGCTGACCAACTCTGTGCTGTTCACAATATGTTTTTCAGAAACTTGGATAATGTAGTTTAGACACACATGAAACATGGAAGGAGACATGTTTGTCTGCCCACCATCACAGATATCTAAGTGTCACTACTACTATCCATGGAAGCATGATACTGCATACCTGCAGTTAGTTCTATCTAGACTGTGAAATCAAGTATTGCAGCTCTTGCACAAAAAATTCATCCTTTTATGAATTGCAGGGCCCAGCGCTTAATTCAGTGTCTTTCACAAAACTTTCATCCTCTTTTCTCTTTCACAACAGACATCTGCATTAACGCCACAAATACAGTCTATTGAGAAGATGAAGAACACTCAACTTTTCACTAAAATCATAGTGCTGAAATGAGCACCACAAACTTGCCGTTTTTCTTGCATTGATTTGCTATTGAATAAGAACTAAACCTCTTAGTATAGAATGTTCAAATACATCATTGGTGTAACGGGCTGGACCTGACCTGACTACAGTATCAAGTCTTTTGGGCTTTAGCAAGGGTAGGTTTTCTATCTAAAAAACCAAAGCAGGCGAGGCAGGTTGAAACATACAGAGATCTTGTTAAGCGGGAGAATCTCTGTTTCAAAGGCGTCGCCTAGGTGTCCAGGCAGACCAGCTCGCCTTGGGGGTCTAGTTACGCCTAGTCACTTTTGAAACCATGGGGAGAATCAATCCATGATTTGCATTATTGCATAGAGAAGAGCTAAGACAGAAGGATATAACACCTGAAACATGTAACCCTCACATATAATTCAACCCTTTTCTATGAACATATACTTCACCCGTTCCTGGTTCCTCCAGCATAGCTGGGAAGTGGTAACAAGCATCGCTACTATTTCTTTTTGTTCAATCTAGTGATAAATCATGGAGTTTGGTAAGGTGTAGTTTCTCTTTTTCAATGACCATTTCAGCACCTACCCAATGATTTTTTTTCAAAACATATTCAGAATCTCAGAAATAGATCTCAAATGTGCAATAAGAGATATTCCCCTGTACTCCTACTCTGCAACAGTTTGGTTGAATACCTGATTTGATTCGGCAAATACTTAACGACTAAGAGTCTAAGATGCAAAGCAAAACTTGACACTGATTTAATCATATTCCAACCTAGAATCTCACACAGAGTTCCATTTAGCTTGTTCTTTCCTCAAAATTTAAAGGGAAGGGAAAACTGGGTTTATCGGTGACTAAAGAAGTGTCAAGGTCAAGCAGTGTAGCCAAGTAGGCGAGCACACAAGCCACGGACGAACTGAGGGAGAGATATCCCTCTGATTTCGTCCTAAAGAAGAGTACCTCCGCTTTGAATCTGCGGCTCATTACAGGGTTTCATTTCCCCTGAAGTTCATCACTTTCATCCCGCTACTGTTGCACCGCGAGAACAAACTTCTTGACTTTTGAATTTATTGTTCAATACAGATACAAAGGCCTAAATTATATTAATTGATGGATACCTTCCTTTTGGTTCATTTTTATTCATTGGATTGGAAAGATCGCATTTAAGAAAATAAAGCTACCAAGCATGGATATGTGTACAAAGTAGTAATATCTATCCTGAAAAGTTGAAATGGCTAAATTAAAAATGACTAATAGGATACTATCCAGATAATCCCACCGTTATGTCACACAGGAACAAGCTATTCATCTACAAATTGATCTCCACATCCTATGGTTAAAGCTTCACTAGAATTCACGGAAGAATCAGGATTTAGAGGGGTTATAATAAGTTAAGAAAACCAACATAAGACAAGTATCCATAAATTGAACCAATCTGCTCCACTCCTCTATCACGCCAATGTACACAAACTGACACCTCTAGTAAATGTAGAACTAAAAAATGAACACCTTATTCTTTATTGCAGTAAATTACTCCTAACACACACAGAATCACTCCTGTGACATAGTTCATCTTAGTTCTCATACCACACCAAATGAAGAGTTTACAAGTACTAGAGCAGACATGTATTACAGGCGCCACTAAAATTAACACCCAATCATCAATAGTGTACATGTCAACCAGATGTCCAGACATAAATTTTCAATCACTTCAATCTACCTGAGGGCTACTGGCCAGTGCAAACGGCACGGGTCAGTCGAGGAATCCAGTCTTCCGCCAGACAGCATTGCGTACCTGGCGGAGATCCCGCCCTTCAGCGTGCGCCCGGCTCCCTCCAGCACTGAGAACGTCGTCATCGGCGACTCCCGAGCCCGCGCGCGCGCTACCATCTCGTGTGGCGGTAGCATCTCGTCGTCTTCATCCTCCGCTTCCCCCATCACCATCACCACGGGCGGCTTCCGCAGCTGCGCCACAGGGACGTTGACCGGCAATGATTGCGGCATATACGGCGCCGGCGCCGGGCGGGGAACGGCGGGGATCATGCGGGGAGGGGCCGCAGCCGGGGAAGCGGGGGACGAGGACGTCGACGAAGATGATTGAGGCGGCGACCGGCGGCGCTCGGGGAGGGCGTCCAGGATGCCCTCCGGCGGGCGGCGTAGGCGTGGAAGAGGGCTAGGGTTTGCAGGGCGGACGGAAGACAGGATGAATGGGCGGCGCACCGGCTGCGGCGGCTCGGGCGAGCCAGATCCTGCGGAGAAGAGGTCGTCCTCGTCAAGCTCGAAGGCCGTAGAGGCAGACTCTTCGCCGGAGGCTGCGGAGCGGACGAAGGAGCCGAGGAAGCGCTCGGAGCTGAGGGAGCTCCTGTGGCGCGCGCGATCCATGGTTGAGCTGCGGAGCGTGTGCCGTCGCGTGTGCCAGTGGGGGAGATGTCACGTCACTGGTGAGAAGTGGCGAGACGGCGACGAGTACGCAGGTGATCAGCGAGAATTTAACGGGAGGCGTGCCGATGCAGAATTGGGGTCCACGAGTCTGTGGCGGAGCCAGCCATTTGGGGTATGTTTGGTTTGTAGCCTGGGCAAGTTGCCTGGGCATTTGAGTTGCCTGTGACCTGCCTGTTACGGTTGGCAAAATTGCCTGGTCAGGCATACTCTGATTTCATAGCTTTGTTTGGTTGAAGCCCTGATATCTTGCCTGTGTGAATGGAAGAGCAGGCAGCGTTTGGTTCAGCAAGTTCCTGTGTTTAAATAAATATTGAGTCCGTCACATCTTTCTTGAGCCTTGAGCAGAGGAAAGAGATTAGTACATTTATTATATGTCCAGGCAGATTGACTGAGAAGCCAGGCGACCGATTTCTATCGCCTGGTGGCAAGTGACACAGGCAAGTGCTTCCCAGGCAAATATCTCAGGGTTCCAACCAAATACATTCCAGGCAGGCTACAGGCAAGGTTGCAGGCCAGGCATTTTAGCCCAGGGCTTCATCCAAACATGCGGAGAAAATGAGAGGCGAGGCAAGAGATCTTGCCAGGGTGTTGAGATTCGTGCACCGTTTCGACGGATCCGATTCTGGACCGACCACTCTTGGGCCCAGTCCAGCTCGGGCTCGGGCCGAGCGGGGACTCATCAAGCCCGCGTAATCCCGTAACTAACAAACCATCTACAACAAAAATACCCACGGAAAATACAATCGAGGAAAAAAATCCTTTCCCTTCTCTTGTGAAGTCGTCCTCTTCTTCCCGTCGCTTCGCCGTGCCGCAGCAGGGAGAAGAGGAGGCTTCGCCGCGAAGCTCGCCATGATCTCGCCGGTAACCACTATACCCGCTCCTCCGCCTCATCTCTTCTGCCTCGCTTCTGACCATTGGTTTGGTCGGCTGGAAATTGGCGCTGAATCTGTCTATGGGGCTCTCGCAGGAGAGGAGCTCGTCACAGAGCCCGCGGTCGCCGGCGGGGGCGCCGTTCCTGTCGATATCCGTCACGGATCCCGTCAGGATGGGCACCGGCGTGCAGGCCTACATCTCCTACCGCGTCATCACCAGGGTAAAAATCTTGTTTGGTCTCGGCTACCAAACCACTCGTGAGTTGCTCCTGGTTTAGTGATTGATTTTTGTAACATGGTGCTCATCGAGCATATGCTTTGCTTGTTCCCGTGCGGGCTTGCCTAATTTTAGTTTTTGCACAGTGTGTGTGGAGATATAAAAGCTGGATCAGTGGAACTCTAATTTTGGATTATGACCTCCTAATACAGATCTGGAACTAATATCGGATGTAGTCCAGTAGTAATTGGAGCTCACTGGTTTGCAAAACTCATGTGTCGTTCTAGGTTTGAGTAGAGCATTAATCAGTAGAGCTATCAGCAAAGTACTTGCTGGGGAAAGAAAACAGTGGGAAATCAAATTGTGTTTCTGAAACATTGAAGTCGAGGAGCAATGAAGAACAAACTATGTGGCACTAGAGCTATGAAGGAAGGTGGTGTTATGACTTGACAGGTGGTTGTGTGTTGGAGTTTGTGAAAAATATATATTTAAGTTTCAATAAGAGACCAAAACAGTATCAATTAGATGAAAGATGCTATCTAAGCAACTTAACAATGGGAATGGCATGATAATCTTATGTCTAATAGCCAGTGACTGTGCACTTTTCTTGTACCAACATATGTGCCTTGTTCACCTTCAACACTAGTTGATTTGCCAATCTAGTAACATTTGTTTCTGCAGACTAACCTCCCTGAATTTGAGGGACCAGAGAAAATTGTTATTCGACGCTATAGTGATTTTGAATGGTTGCATGATCGGCTTGCTGAGAGGTACAAAGGCGTTTTTATACCTCCCCTTCCGGAGAAGAATGCTGTTGGTAAGATCCTAAACTATGATTTTTGTATCAACTTTTTTTCATTTAATCTCTTGAGGACAGGGAATCTCTGGATTGCTGTTGTAGCGATAATGCATCTGTTTTGCTTGCTGATCTATTTCTATTCATTTCCTTCAGAGAAATTCCGGTTTAGCAAGGAGTTCATTGAATTGCGTCGTCAAGCTCTGGATTTATTCGTTAACAGGATAGCTTCACACCCTGAACTCAAGCAAAGTGACGTTTTGAGGACATTTTTGCAGGCAGATGAAGAGGTAAAATGTTTCAATGCTGATCAGCAGACTGCTGCACCTTTTCTTGTGCGTTTATTTGGATTCTTATTGAGAATTGACTCAAAACTTTGTTGGATAGGTTCATCACGAAATTGGTATTGGTATTTAATTAGTTTATTAGTTTGTTTTCATAAACTCATGGTCCTTGAAATCTGAGTATTGATTTATTTTGAGAAATGTGAATTGAAGTCTTTTGGCATTTTCTTTCGATTAAATTCTCTTGGCATGATATGCATAGGTGTCCTTAGGATAGCTGCCAATAGCCACATAACTCTTATGTCTAGTGATCATTTGACCTGATTTCTTGCTGAAATTTCCATCACAACATAAATAAATAAGTCAGATATTTCCGCTGTGAAGGTTTGATAGTTTGAGTATGTTATATGAATTCAACTGCTGGCTTTGCAATAGTCATTTGCAACCTTCTAGTACCTCACAGCCTTGGGTGATGGTTGTCTTATAACTTTCTATATCCATGACTCCATGCCTTGCACATCTCATTCTTTTGACTAAATAGTTCATTGATGTTTACTTGGTTTTGATGGCATTCCTTCTGCTCATGTTTCTTTTCCCTATGCTTTTGAAGCAGATAATGGATAGGGCAAGATCTTATGAGACTGGTATTTTTAAGAAACCAGCAGATTTCTTACAGATATTTAAGGTACCGTCTCTCGTATCTCCAGTGAGACATCCTTGCTCCTTTCTGAACACTGTTCTTAGTTCTTACAGGATTATAACCAACATTATGCTGTATAGCTCCCCTCTGTCCCTGTCACTATTGATATCGCATTTGCATGTTAACAATCGTGACATCATTTTTTTAGGATGTACAGTCAAAAGTCAGTGATGTTGTTCTGGGAAAAGAAAAGCCTGTGGAGGAATCTACTCCTGAATATGAGAAGCTTAAAAATTACATATTTGAGCTAGAAAATCATTTAACAGAGGCCCAAAAACAAGCATACCGTCTTGTGAAAAGACACAGAGGTATTCAGTTGGTCCTTTGAAAAGGCCCTTCATTACTTCTTTGAGTTTCTTCATGTTTAACATACCTTGCAACTTTACAATTTCTTTTTCATGGTGAGATTGTTTTGACTAATTTCAGCAAACAAATAATGTTTGTTCTAAATTTGGTTTTCCAAAAATAAAGAGATAAATGATCTGGCTTAAACATCATGAGGAACTCAAACTCAAAGACAATCAATAAGACCCTCAATTTTTTTTTTCCTGGTTGTTTAACTGGATAGCAAGATGAGTTACACAGTCCTAATTTTGATTCATTAGAACTTGGGCAATCTTTGGCGGACTTCGGAAAGGCGATTAAGCTCTTGGGCGCTTGTGAAGGAGATTTGATGGAAAAGGTGTTTTCTGAAGTTGGTTCGAAGTCAGAGATGTTGTCAATAAAGCTGCAAAGAGAGGTAATCATGATATACTCTTACATAGTACTGCTTGGTACTGGATATCTTATGGAACAGTTTATATCGATGTTTCTGTGACCTGATCATGTTGGCACACTTCTACTGTAGGCAGACAACCTTCTCTTTAACTTTGAAGAACCCTTGAAAGATTATGTGCGTGCTATACAATCTATAAAAGTGAGCATTTCCCTCTCTCGCCATCTCTATGGTATCGCATTATTTGTTGTGATGTCAGAAATTTTAACTAAATTGGGTTTCATTACAGGCCACTATGCTGGATCGAGCCAATGCTTTCAGGCAGCACTTTGATTTGGATCAGGAGAGGAAGTATAAAGAGCTTAATCTGTATGTTTTGCAAAGTCCATTTTCTTTTTTCCTGCCCAGTCAAGAATAATGTTAAGTAATCAGGAAAATAGGAATCCCTGTGTGTTTACAATACCAAATTCAGGGTCCTCAACCAACTAGGACTCTCTAATTTATTAGTAGTGCTGATCTCATGGTTGTTACATACTGCAACTTAAGAACTTTCTAATGCTGTTCTCACTGCAGTGAAAAATTGAAGTTCATGAACCCTGAGAAGTATGCTGAAGCAGAGTCTGAGTTTAGAGAGGCAAGTTGCTGTAACTTCTCATTGAGGAATTCTTGATGTAGTCTTGTCGATGAGGTTTACAGAAGTTTTTGCTAACTGATGTCTTGTTGTTCTTACAGTTGAAAGCAGACAGTGAGGAGGCTACTAAGAAGTTTGAGCACATAGTTAGACTAATGAATGAAGAGCTCGCTCGTTTCCAGGAGCAAAAGACAGCTGATATTGGACTCGCATTCCATGAATTTGCCAAAGGTCAGGCTAAGCTAGCTAAAGACATTGCCGATGCATGGCGCAGCGTCCTCCCAAAGCTTGAAGCTTGTTCCACATCATAAATGTGATTTGTGTTTCCTCATGATGTTTGGGAATTGGGATAGGGGTTGGCAGCTGGTGAGTTTTAGGCTGTTTTTTCCCAGCCTGTTTTGACACTGATCCTGTATACTTGAACTGCTGTTTGGAAATGCTCCAGCTGTTAGATTCAGTTGACATCATTTCTTGCTGTTTGAGCTTGTAACCGTCTTCTTTCTTAGATCAATTGACATAACTACTGGAATCACGTAATAATGATATAATCAATAATGAAGAAATGCTGTACCATGGTGCAATTTCCTGTAGCTTTCTTAGCTTGATTTGTTTTATTCCTGAAGTGCTCATGAGAGAACTAGAATAGCAGGATTCAGAGGGCTCTTAGTAGTTACAGAGATGCAGCCCTTAATCGTGTGCCATTTACACGGTCAAACTTGAGCAATCTGAATACACTTTTGGAGAGCCTCAAGGAGGCTTCTCATGATCCTGGGCTCCCCAGGTGGCTGCTTGTCCTTCATAGGACCGTTCCTGATCGCTTGGAATACCAGCCCGGAGCCGTCCGGCGCCGGAGAAACCAGGCAGTCGATGTAGACCAGCGTCTGCGTCGAGCCGTCCTCGACCGCGATGAACCCTAGCCTGATGCCGCCCTCAACCTTGTCCGCCTGGCTGCACACGAATTTTTCCTTCCGGTGAAGAGATCCGGATCAACAAGTCATATCAGTAGCTCGCTATTTTTTTTTCTACCTTGAGAGGCACCGGAAGTGGCAGGTTGGCGCCTTGGCAGAGGCTGTTCCCCCACTGCCAGCGTCAAACAGCATCAGTCTCTCTAGAAGGCACCGAAAAAGATTGCACGGAGCTCGTACTCTTTCAGGCACACGACATGAACAAGGCTAACCTGGAAGAGCAAGGACTCGAACCGAGCGATGTCGATGTTGCCCGGCAGCTTCACGGTGCCGAGGCTGACCCCGTCGTCATCGTCGCTGGCTGGGACAATGCCACCCTTCCCTGAAGCAGCGCGCGGCGGCTTGACGGACAGTCTCGCCCTCAAGCCGGGGAGCTTCTCACGCTTCTTCCAGCAAGCAGCGGTGAACTTGCCGGCGCACGCATGCCTCTGCTGCGCTGTTGACGAGCAAGAAGAGCTAGCGAGTCAGCAACATCTGCCGCCTTGCAAAGCTGCAGCTGCAGCTGCGCATACACGCCTCTTCGGGTGAGCGCTGTGTATTCGTTCGTGAGGGCAAGAATGGATAAGCTGATGGGCCTCACGTCTCACGGGTTGTGTGGTTCGCTCGACCTGGCGGTTGATTGAGGACTGGAGGTAATTAGAGAGTATTTATTAGTGAATAAATAAAATTAAGAGCGCCAAACAATATCGAATGACAGTTTGGCCGAATGGTCTAAGTCGCTAGATTTAGTGAATAAATAAAATTAAGAGCGCCAAACAATATCGAAAGGGCGTGGGTTCAAATCCCACAGCTGTCATATTTTGTCTATATTTTTTTTTGGCACGAATTGAGTTTTTTTTCCGTTTTTTTTTCATCTGTCACTTTTGAATTGAGATTTCCTCCTATTCCTTTCATCTTTGTTTGGCATGAATTGAGTATTTTCCTCCTTTTACTTTGTTTTGGCCAGAACTGGTCTTTTCTTTGGAACGAATTGAGTTTTTTTCCTCCTTCCTTTTCTTTCCTTTTGGCCTGAACTGGTTAAGCGAGCCAAGCCCTTTGTTAACTATAGATGTCAGTTTTCTCTACATTTTTCTTCACACGAATTAAGTTTCTTCTCTCCTTTTTCTTTCTTTTGACAAAATATGTGGTAAAAACCACCTAATAGATAGAAACATAAAAAATCAATTCATAAAACATATTTGGATCGTTGAAAATTTTTAAAACTTGGTACATCCATATTGTATACAAATATATTCTCAAATGATAAATTTGAAATTCAAACCCACATTTAAAAAATTCATACTACACATGAACCCCATATTTGTCATTTTTATGGCTATTTTTAAGCTTGAGTTTTTATTTCAAACTTGTATGTGATTATATTTATATACAACAACTATAAATATGTTAAGTTTAAAAAATGTTTTTTCCGTCTAGCAAGTGGTTTCCAAAATTCCACCACGTATTTTGCCTCTTCCTTTCGGCCCCAACTGGTTTTTCGAGACAAGCCCTTTGGTAACCATCGCTGCTGCTTCACAACGGCGCCGCGGCCTCGGACAAGGCTCCCGCGACGCGATCGGCCATGGCGGCGTCTCTGCGGGCCTCGTCCTCCCTCCGCTCGCGCTTCCTCTCGTCCTCCTCCGGCTGTTCTCCGTGGCGTCTCCTCCTCTCCTCGCCTGTCCACTCGGACGCCTCCCACCAGACCGAAACCCTCGCCTTCGACGAGATCCAGCTGTCGCCCGAGAAGCCGCCTACCGCCACCGCCTTCGTCCTGCACGGCCTCCTCGGTTCCGGCCGCAACTGGCGCTCCTTCTCTCGCGCCCTCGTCTCCGAACTCCATAACCGCTCCCCTTCAGACGGTATCCCCTTCAGTAGTGCAATAATGAAGCACACTGATTTCCCCATTTTCCATTGTGAAGTTGTTTATAGAGCTGAATTGTTGAGGCTTCGTCTGTGTACTGCTGTGCAGAGTGGAGGATGGTTCTCGTGGATTTGAGGAACCATGGCAGGTCGGCTGGGATCAAGGGGTTCGGTCCACCCCACAGCATATCTACTGCCGCTAAGGACCTCGCCGATTTGGTGAAGGCCCGTGGTTGGCCATGGCCGGACGTTGTTCTGGGTCACTCCATGGGTGGAAAGGTGGCACTAGATTTTGCGGAGAGCTGCTCTCGTGGTGTGTATGGAGATTCTGCTGATCTTCCTAAACAGGTGGGAGGAGCCATGATTAGTTTTGGCATGGTTTATTCTAAGAAAGATTCAAAAGATTGTTTTGCTTTATCTAACTCAAAATGATGTGATAACTTATTGTCTGTGGAAAACTGGAATTTCATGCTTCTATAGGTTAACACTTAGCATTCTTTTTATTCTTGGAATTAGAGTCTAAATTACAGTATGGTTTTGGACAATTTCTTTGCTGCTTCTGCCATGAATGTACAACTGTCCTATTCTTGCAGTTCATTACTTCTCATCCTTTGTTTTAGTATCACAGTGTTATAGGTTCATTTCTTTGAATAAATTTCATCTGTGGGATTGTGGTTGTTGTTCATGCATACAGTGCATGTTACTGGATAAGAGGACATGATATGTATCACTATGTTATATTTTCCTTCGATGCAGAACAGCTCTGGGTCCTTGATTCAGTCCCTGGACAAGTAGAAACGGATAACAGTGATGGTGAAGTTGAATGGGTTTTGCAAACACTAGCAAGTCTTCCTTCTTCACTTCCATCACGCAAGTACTATCTCGCCCCTTCCCTTGCTGAGGTTTAGTCATTTTGCTACCTTTGTATTTATATATAGCTACATGGGTATGTAGACTAACACTCTGTCAGACTAACAGCACCAACATATAGATAATAATGGTACGAATGAAGAATAAATTGTGAAAGTGGGGTTGTGATTCCATAACTAAACTCTTGTCAACCATAGGCTATAATCACATAACTGTTTATAAACAAGGTATGGGTGGTTGCAAAATTTGGGTAGAACATTTTTAACAACAGTTTCGATAACATAGCAGGTTTAGAAATAAGGTATGTGTGTCTTGGACAATTTTGTTTCTTAATGTTAATGAGTGATGATCGTGTATTTTTAGATTCTAGGATATGGTCCTTCATCAAATTGCTTCTGAATTACAGTCCAGAAGAGTCGTAGTCCACTGAAAACTTGAAATATGGTCTTGTGATGCCTGATGCCTGAAGCCTGAAGGTCATTGATTTTCTTTTCATTGTAGATTCAATCTGGCAAGCAACTATTAATGTTCAAGAATAGGAAATATTTTGGACCTTTCTGAATGTTTAGCATGAGCAGTGTCTGGATTCTGGAACTGCACATGTTAAATGGTTTACATGTGTTCATATCCTTAATGCTGATTTCAGTTGTTGCATGCCACCAGGTGGGTTGTCGACCACATGCTCAGCCTTGGATTTTCAAAGTCTCTTTCAGAATGGATTGGCAGTAACTTGAAGAAGGACAATGATCATGTGACCTGGGCTTTTGATCTTCAGGCTGCCATAGACATGTTTAGTTCTTATAGGTAAAGTTTAGTGAAGTTCTCGTGTAACTGTGTATTATTCATGAGTATCTTTTTTTTTGCGACATTATTCATGAGTTCTAGAAGGGCAGGCCTGGTGCAGTGGTGAGAGCTGTCTCACTGAGTCACCAGGTCGCGGGTTCGAAGCAGCCTCTCCGCAGATTTTGCGGGGGAAGGCTTAGCCTCGGTTTTTCCCTTCCCCAGACCCCACTCATGTGGGAGCCTCCGGCACTGGGTCTGCCCTTTTTTTTTATTCATGAGTATCAAGAATTACTTTTTGACATGAATCATAACATCAGGCAGGCCTATGCTTTGCTGTTAATTTATGTTGCTGGTTCAAATATTGTTAATTTTCAGGGAAAGGGACTATTGGGCACTGCTGGAACACCCACCTAAGGACTTGGAGATTGCAATAGTGCAAGCAGAGAGCAGTGATCGATGGGTCCCTGATGATGTTCAAAGGCTAAAAGCATTAGCCAAGAGAGAGTCCAAACCTGATGTAGGAAAAGTGTCACTTCACGTTCTCCCCAACTCTGGCCACTGGGTTCATGTGGACAATCCCAAAGGACTACTTGAGATCATGGTCCCTAACTTTCTATCAGCTGTTCAAAATTGAGTGGTACCTTCAATTGGAACCTTCATTTAGTGTGACATATTGAGTTTGACAACCGATAACGTTTCTTCTCTCATATTGTTGCCCAACCAGAATTCTTTGCTTCTTTTCTGAGGACATGTTGCACCCTTCTGTTAATAATACAGAGAAAAGTATACATAATCCCGTTCTCTTTCTGCAGATTTATTGGATGTTATAAAAAAAAGAGATCGGTGCTTAATATTATCGTTTTCCTTGCACATTCTCTTTTTCAATCCCAAAGTTTGCATGCGTCTTGATGATTGTGTTATCTGTCTTTTATCTAACCTAATGTACGGTGAGAACAGCATATATATCTCCGGCCTCTGGTACTGGGCTTCCATTATGGATTTTTTTGTTGCCATATTTGGTTCATGCATGCTTTTTGTGTGATCTGAATATCTGATATATGCACACGGGAATTGAAGGCTCTAGTGTGAGATCGCTCCATATGGCTTGATCACCTCTCAACCATCTTCTAACCTTGCACACCATCTTGATGTGGATTCTAGCTCAATCACAACTTAATTGAAAGCATTAGTACACTATTTGTCATTGAATTATCAAAACCAAACTTAAGGCTTTCAACTGGGCATCAAACCGTGATATGAACGAGTTCCAAAGGCCTCAAAACACTCCAAAATCGATCCTACAACTCAGCTAAAATAGAATTTTTCTTAGCGTCGGACTGTCCCTTCTGTGCATTTTTCTGGTTTCACTTCCAAATTCTCCAAATCAGCTCTGATTGAGGTGAAACTTGTTTCATTGGATTCCTTACTGCATGCCCAAGCTCTCTAGATCATTTGTTCATCAAGATTTCACCACCATGCACACTAAACACTTGGTCGAGCTCCATGTTCTAAAATCACCTTCTTGCGTCACTCAACTCTATAAAAAAATCTTCAATTTTAAATCTTTATAGCGTAACTTGACTCTTCCGAGACCTTTGTTCTTGAGTCCTGGATTGCTTTGCTTGGCTCTTGAGCAATCTTCATCTTCAATCTTGAGTTCTTTATTGCCTCCTCATTAACATTTGGGGATACCATAATCTTCATGTATTGTGGTCTAACGTTGACACTTTGTTTCTTCAAAACACTCGTTAGCTACACATGTCAAGTTGTCCTCGATTTTGTTTTTCATCATCATTTGAGTACACTTTCATCTTCATGTTTTGTGACCTAACATGAAACATGTTCTCCAATACACACGCGTTAGTCACAAAAGCAAATTTGCCATTAGCCATCAAAACCACTTTACCTGAGGGTCCTGGAAGCTCACAACGTCAGATAGGATTTCTTCCCTTCATTTTATTTCCTGACAACAGAGTTCTATGCATTTTTCCTTCTTTCTTTTCTAGCAACACGTTGCGCTTACCATTTCTTCACTCATCCTGTTTCCTGACAAGAGAGCTCTTTGCATCTCCATACAAACGCAAACACTCATATACATGCAAGCACACTCACTTGGTTATCTCTAGGAATGCATGCACGCACATTCTCATCCTAGATATCAACCCGGATGATTTTGATATTGACGAAGTTATCAACAGACACGCCATCTACTACTAAAACAATAACGTCGTTAAATCCTAACGAATTTAAGAAAATACAAGCATCGTTGTGAAGTCAAGAATTTAAACTCATATGGACGGATTCTACCAAAAAAGACATAACCAACTGAAGTAGCTTTCTAATACTCAGGTTCTCCCTTAATTAGACCTTGTTTGGATGCATGTGTATTCACTTCAATCCACATATGTTGGAGTGAAATGGAAGAAACTTAGTTTAATTCCACTCCAATCCACTTCAACACATGTGGATTAAGACGTATACATGCGCATCCAAACAAGGCCTTAAGGAGAAAATGTTCTGTCTCTGTCCAGATATTGACCACCAACTTGGCATAATAATGATTGAGCGATGTGCATTATGGATCCTTAAACTTTTACAAGGATCATTTCACTCGATTCTAAGTTCTAATGATAGACACGTGGTTTTTTTTTAAATTTTACATAGGTAGCCTGATAGTTGGTGAGAAAATTGTATTTTTAGCGGACCAAACAACGTGTTTCGCAAAGCTACCTGTCGGGGATCTAATACCAGGGTACCCCAGAAGGTGGAACCGATGACCACCGAACGTGAAAAACTTCTAGATGCATAAGAGCTCCATGTCATCCCTTGTTCGAGTAACACGAGTTCGGTTCCGCCGCTCGACGCCTTGAGGCCTTGAGGGCTCTCGGTCTCGCCCGAGGGCCGAGGATGAAATTCTGTCTCGCCTGACCTCGAGAGGGGCGGGGTCACCTTACCCGACACCTTTGTAGGATAACCCCGCCGCCCCCAAAAGCTCAAGGCTAATCTCCGCCTCGTTGACGCCTATAGGGCGGGCTCGGTCTCGCCCGAGGCCGAGGATAAACTCCGCCTCGCCTGACGCCTTGAGGGCGGGCTCGGTCTCGCCCGAGGGCCGAGGGATGGATTCTGCCTCGCCCGACCCGGGAGGGCGGGGTCACCTCACCGACGGCCCGAACGAGCCTCGCCTCGATCGATATCTATCCTCATAATAATGGGTACAGACGAGACAAGACGTTCGGGTCAACCATGGCTCCAACGACCATACCTCTCGCGCCTGGCAGAAAAAGGACTGCCAGAACGAAGATCGAAGCTTTAGACCCTCCGGCAACGCAGAGCCCAAAGGTATTACAAGACACCTCACCAACGCCGCCTTGGCATACACGGAACCCGACGAAGATATTCGACAACCGCTACGCTCCGGAAAGGATTTGCTATCTCCACGAACGATGGGTATTCCGTCACCACACGGTGGACCCGAGGGATGGATCCTCCCAAATAGGCTTTTACACGGACCCCGAGGGACTCATGAGAACCGTATAGGCGTGCGAGCAAAGGCCGGGGAGGCTCATAAGTCAAAACCATCAGATTCTAAGTTCTAATGATGACTAACCCGATCCCGCAGACATCGACAACATTAAACACTTTAGCCACAAGACTAAATAGAGTACGCGTCCCCGAGCCCCTTACCCTTGTAAAGCCGGCCCCTTCATCTATAAAAGGGGATGCGCTTCTTCCATCAAGAGGGTAGCAAAACAATAGAACGCGATACACACATTCAAGCAAATGACGAAGGTGACCACCTTTCAATCCTTCGAAGACTTGGGACCAGTTGTATTTTATCCCTTACTAGCGTTACGGTGCTAATAACCAAACAACGTGTATAAATCCTGTGTCCTTTAGCGCACCATCCGAGCCTAACGCGCATTACTATAAATTCACTTGTCGGTGCTTGTACGAAACACCGACACTACCATCTGCTTTTTATACCATCTGCTTTTGTAAAAATAGCAGCTAAAACATTTGCCTCTTGTTTTCTCTACGATTTAGCAGCCAAAAAAAGCAGTCAAAAGTGAAAAAATGGTAAGAAAACAAGTGGCAAATGTTTTGGCTGCTATTTTTACAAAAGCAATGTTTGAGATGCTAATTTTGCGAAGCATGTTGTTTGGGCTGGTAAAAGTGCAATTTTCTCATAGTTGGCAGGTCAGTTTCAGAATTTCAGATGGCGCCAGGGCACCAAAATTTCCTGCAGTTTTTTTATCTCGGTGAAAACGCAGGCCAGGCTTCCCTCGTCGTCGCCGAACCATGCATAGGCTGCTCGAAGTCCGATTAGCAAGCACGCTGCCAATCACAGAGCAGCTCGGGATCGTGTTATCGCCGCACTATAGTGTGTTGACCGTGTTTTCTCGTTACTGTGATCGTCACAGGACGGCACTATATGTGGAGGTACGACTACGAGGAGCTGCGAATTTCGCGCCAATTTCCAATCCGTTAACGCCGAGCATGACATTATTATACGTCTCGTCGTTCACCATCACAGAGGCGGCCACGCAACGAGGTGCTGACTGGTGAGCGGACGAGCAAGACGACAAGAGCCACCACCACCCACCACATCAGACCACAAACGCCAATCCAATCCAACACATCATCGCTCCATCTCCGATCCAAATTCACACGCATACTAGCGCCGGTAGCAGCACCGGCAGCCGCGTTCCCCTCCGCCATGGATCCCGCGAACGGCAGCGCGGGCACCGAGCTCGACGACGCGGCCGAGTGGCGCACCCGGGCGCCGGGCGGCACAGAGTACAGCTGGCTCCGCGCCGTGCCGGGCGGCACCGGCACCACGCTGCTCGCGCTCCGCCTCTCCCGCAGCGACGCGGCCGAAGCGGCGCAGGCAGCGCTGCGCTCCCTGCGGAACGCGCACCCCGTCCTCCGCGGCCGCCTACGGACCTCTCCCTCCGGCCCGACGCTGGCGTTCCCCAACCCGGCACCGCCTCCGGCCCCGCCACTCCCGCTGGCACCGCTCCCGGCGCCGGACTCTGCGCCCGACTTCCACGCCCTCCTCGAGCACGAGCTCAACCGGAACCCGTGGGCCGACCCGGCGTCCTCCGACGACGCCCCGGTCCTCTTCGCGACGCTCTACGAGCTCCCGCCCGCCACGGGCGGCGCGGCGCTGTTCGTCCGGATCCACACGGTCGCGTGCGACCGTTCGGCGGCGAATGCGCTGGTCAGGGAACTCGTCGCGCTGCTGGCCGGCGGTGAGGAGGGCGGGGAGCGCGCCGACCCGGAGGATGCGGCGGCGGAAGCGGGGCTGGAGGAGAGGATCCCGCAGAGGGACACCTGGAAGCCGTTCTGGGCGCGCGGGTTGGATATGGTCGGCTACTCCATCAACGGCCTGCGGACGTCCACGCTGCCGTACGTGGAGACCGGCACGGAGAGGTCCACGCAGATGCTGCGGCTCGGGCTCGGCCACGACGAGACGACGAGGCTGCTCGACGTAAGTTCACGGCTTCAAGCCTAGCCTGTTCCTCCAGACTTCCATACTCCTGTGCTAGTATTTTGCATTGGCAACAAATAGATTCATAGCTTATTGTCCTCTAGGCGTGCAAGGAGAATGGGGTAAGGCTTTGCTCCGCCATGGCCGCCGCGACGATGCTCGCCGCGCGGCAGTCCAAGCAGCTGGAGAGCGGCCAGCAGGAGACATACTCCATCGTGACCCTTATTAATTGCCGCAAGTTTCTTGAGCCGCCCTTGGACGATCGCAACGTTGGTGAGTACGAATCTCCGATGATAAGCGCATTTATTGTTGCAAAATGCTAGATTACGATCACCGTTATCAATGTCGCAGGGTTCTTCTACTCTGCCGTCACCAACACGCACACGATCCACGGCGAGGAAGGGCTGTGGGAGCTGGCCAAGAGGTGCCACGACTCGTACACCAGCGCCAAGAACAACAAGAAACACCTCACCGACATCAGCGACCTCAACTTCCTCATGTGCCGGGCCATCGAGGCTCCCCAGCTGACGACGGCCGGCGCGCTTCGGACGGCGCTCGTCTCCGTGTTCGAGGAGCCCGAGGTCGCCGACGTGGCCGAGGTGCAGAGCAAGGCCGGCGTGGAGGACTGCGTCTGCTGCGCCACCGTGCACGGCATTGGCCCGTCGATCGGCGTGTTCGACTCGATCAAGGACGGCAAGCTGGACTGGACCTGCATGTACCCTTCTCCTCTGCACTCCAGGAAGCAGGTCCAGGAGATCTTCGACATGGTGAAGCAAATTTTGCAATATGCGGCTGCGGCTGAAGAAAATTTTGAAGACTGCACCTAACGATTTCGGGAGCTTTATGGATCATTTCGGTAGAACTACTGCTCCATTTGTGAGACATTCTTTTCTGTTGCATGTTGTAAATTGTAATGTAAGTACAGTGAAATATAAGTGAACAGGCATCACTTATGCCTTGTGTTAGCCTTGTTCTTCCAATTCTCGACTCAATGAAAATGTTCGGTGGGAGGCTGGGAGCTTTGGGGTCTTACCGTTGAGACTTACATAAGAATGCATTGTGTCTGAAACAAATGCCAAATATAAACTCCTGATGCGTTACCTGCATTACACTTCTTGTATGACATCAGTATATGTTGATACATGTTCCTGCCATCTGATTTTGCTTTGAACACTCCACGTTTGAACCTAGTGCTGTCAGAGGTTCATTGGATTGGATTTAATTTGTTTTTTATGGCGCATTGCGATTATGCGAAATCAGCAACCTTTTTTTTTTGGTAAAATGTCCAAATAGCAAATCCCAGCATAAAAGCTTATGTCGAGTCTAAGGTAAAGAAACATGAACGATATCCCGGTATCTAATCCTCTGATGGAAGGAAATGATACAATACGATATCGATCGCCATATTGTATAACAAACGGTGCCTAAAATCATCTGTGGAGGGCAATACGAACCTTCGTACGCCTGAACCAGGGTGATATCTTTTTGGCCATGCCCAGCATAACTCCGAAATCCCTCGCCTCGCCAACTCACCCAATGGCATTGCCATGTACGCGCACCAAGAACGCGGTCATTTTTCACTGCTACCATTTGAAATACAGAATCTTGGCATTCCATGCATGAACGCCTCTATATATGCCCCATGCCCTTATGATCAAACGTCCATATCTCGAATTCTCGATCGTCATCTTCTCCTCGATCACCCCTTTCTTAGGATCACGCTTCGATTTCTTAGGCGATCGCCGTGCGGGGTACGTGCTTCCATGGCTTCGCGAGGACGACGGCTCTGTATTCTCATGGCTCTCGTGGGCGCCGTCCTTGCGGCGGCGCCTACTGCGTCGATAGCAGACGGGACGTGGACTGGCACCAGGCGCGACCACCTGGCTCCGGCACCGGCGCCTGCGGGGCGCTCGTCCGCCACGCCGCCGCCCATGCCACGGCCAGGGCGCACGCCGCGCATGCCCCGGCCTCTACGGCTCGGTCCCCGGGCCCGGGCCCATCGGAAGGGCCGGCAACCTTGGCGCCGTCATCACCTAGCGACGAAGAGACGATCCCGCCGGCGTCCGTTGCCACCCCGCCTAGCACGGCGTCGTCGACTGGCCCGTTGGTCGTTCCCGACATAGCGCATAGCAGCGCCGCCGCGCCAGCCGTGTTTTCCGTGGGAGCCGCCGCCTTCTTGTCCGCCGCTGGCTTGGTGGCCATGATGCTGCGCTGAGGTTACTGGTCAAATGATTAGCCTTGTTTCTGAATTAGTTTTATTATATCAAGGAACCTGTGACCGTGAAGTAGCGTCTGGGCATTGTTTTTCATAGTTTGGTTGATTCAGCAGTTTTGAATTACTGTTATGTCTTCATAGTTTCGTTGACTAAGTTTTGAATTACGTACTTGATACAATGTCGCATATAACAATGAAATAGACAAATAGTCACGATGGGTCCCTGTTACGGATGAGTAATCTCTGCACTATGCAGATTACTGCAGAGAGACTGTAGTGATGAAAGCTCTAGTTTGGTTTTGATGAATTGATGAAACTTTAAGTGCTAACCTAATTTATCAAAATGATCATAAGATAGGTAGTACTATTTCAAGTGGTGGAGCAATATTGAAGATCATGATGATGGTGTGACCATGGTGATGATCAAGTGCTTTGACTTGGAAAAGAAGAAAGAAAAACAAAAAGCTCAAGGCAAAAATGAAATTTTGATAGGAATTTTTTGGTTTGGTGATTGAGACACTTAGTGAGTGTGATCACATTTAGGATCGATAGTCGTACTATTAAGAGGAGTGAAACTCGTATCGAAATGGGGTTATCAAAGTGCCACTAGATGCTCTAACTCATTACATATGCATTTAGATTTAGTGGAGTGCTAACACCCTTGAAAATATTTGTGAAAATATGCTAACACAGTGCACAAGGTGATATACTTGGTGGTTGGAACATTTGAGTAAAGATGGAGAAGTTGGTGAAGTGAAGGAGGTGTTTTTCACTGAAAATCAGTGATCGGACGCTGAACCCGAGGTGACTGGACGCTGAGGTGGTGAGTCCGGTCATTTATAAAAGTGTTGGCGCACTCGGGCTCGGTCGGTTCAGCGACCGGACGCTGCATAGTGAAAGTGATCAGACGCGCAGGGCCGGCGTCCGGTCACAGGTGACGTACGCTGATGCCTGGCGCAAAACTTGGCGTGCGGAGGCGAAGGCAGGATTGGAGGCTGGCCTGAGTCCGGTCAGTATGGACCTAACGCTGGGAAGCCGAGTTAATCAGCGCGTCCGGCCGTCTGTTGACTGCGCGCGGGGTTGAACTGATCTGACGCAGGGGCTAGCGCGTCGGTCAATGGATCGACGTGTCCGGTCCTTCATTAACGCGAGCGCGGGAGCGAGTTAGCCGTTGGAGATCGGGCGGCACGTATTTGAAGGCAGGACACATGGCGAAGATCCCGCGACCGGACGCTGGACCGGGTGCGTCTGGTCATTCTGATCGGCACATCCGGTTAGCGCGAGTTGGGCTGCTGTGTGAGCCCAACGACTCTATTTCGATGGAGCCTCTATAAAAGGTGTTTGGCCGGCTCAAACTCACTCTCTTGGCCATTTGCATTGACATAGTAACCTTGTGAGTTTAGTCAAAGTCCTCCCACTCATCTCCATCATTGATTCATCATCTTTGTGAGATTGGGAGTGAATCCAAGTGCATTGCTTGAGTGATTACATATAGAGGCACTTGATGTTCGTGTTTCGCTGCGGGATTCACTTGTTACTCTTGATGGTTGTCGCCACCTAAACGGCTTGGTGCAGCGAGGATCGTCGAGCGGAGGAAGGTGCTTGTCTCCGGCTCTGATTGTGATGATTGTGAGGGCTTCTTAACCTTTCCTCGGCGGAGAGCCAAAAGGTACTCTAATGGATTGTTCGTGGCTTGTGTGATCCCCATCTTTTGTTGGTTGTGCGGCACACTATTGAGGGTTTGCCGTGTGATGCCAATTAGCGCGTGAACCTCCAAGTGGGTGAATCGCCATAATGAGGACTAACTTGCCGGCAAGCAAGTGAACATCGATAAAAAATCTTGCGTCATATTGTCCGAGGATTTCTTGGTATTCATTGTGATTGATTGGCTCAATTCCTCTACACGACGGTATAATCATCACATCCCATATCTTGCATTTACATTTCTAGTGTTGCTTCACTCTTTAGTGTAATTAGTTTTGAGAGCAAGTTTATGTCGGGTCTAGTGGTTAGTGTGGCTTTTTAGTTGGTCTTTGACAGCATACTAACTTAGTGTAGTGACATAACCATTGTGTGTTTAGGGATCGTAGATACTAAAATTATGGTAGATGGTTTGCTTTTTTAATAGACTAGTGCAACATTTACTTCGTCATTTAATTATCTAACATATTTACTAAGTGTTGTTGTAGAAATTTTCAATAAACTATTTACCCTCCTCTAGCCATTAGAACCTTTGAAGTGATTACCTTCGTTCCAATATGGGTACAGGATACATATGGCAAACCAGATCATATCTGTGCACGTGAAGCCGGAAACAGGTCTAAAGGAGTACATCACAAAGTGAATATAGCAACATCACAAAGTGAATATAGCACTCAACACAGAACAGCCAGAAATGATCTTAGACTGTAGTTCAGAAACAATCCATGCCCATTTCAATCATTTTTTCTGTGTAGTTACTCACGCTGGGATAACACAATAAGCTATACACGCCACGCTTTCACAATCGTTCAAATAACCCGAAATACATTAGCTGCACTACAGAAAAGAAAAAAAGTTAGCATTCACAATTTAACACATACCGCATTGCTGCATGGAGGGGTTTCAGGCTTATGGGGACTTTACAAGTAGGTGCTCATACAGTTTGGTAGGGTTGTTGTGTATAATTGACGGGTTCGCGTCTTCAAGGCGTTCTGCAAGAGATCTGAGCATGGAGACCAGATGGCGCGTGTTCTTCGTGCATCGGCACACTAGGTCCAAGTATTGCATGGCCTCCTGAGGAAGGAGACCAGTCATGAAGAAGGGGAAGAGCTTCGAGTGTGTCATCTCCATTGTAGCTACCGCTTCAGAAGCCCATGCGGAACTAGACTTGTCAGAAACCTTCCCCTCCTCCCGCTGCATCCGTCGTACTTGTTCTAGCCGTGGGAGAAGGTCACTCTCTTCTTCCTTGAAGTGCTCTTTGGTATGGTCCTGCCAATGTTTGATAGATATCAGAAATACACCAAACACGTAGAGAGAGAGATATGAATTTACAAGCTCACTGCCTAGGAGTTGTAATGGTTCATTGAGTTTATTATAGGATGAGTCCAGATAAGGAATGTTTGGTATTATCAGCAAACTTTTGGTAATGAGCCAAGTACCATAATCAATTGTGATTTCTAAAAGTCAGACCTGTAACTAATCATACTGCAATGAGCTCGTTTCTAAATAGTTCATAGGATATTCTATAGACAAGTTTCTCATTATCCATGCAAGTATGCATCAGTCCACAATATTATATTAAGAAAAAATATCAAAACAAACTTCAAAGGACGCTAAGAGCCTAAAGTTTCTTAGCTGGTTCAGAGACAAATTGCTGGCTAATTTTGCCTGACAATTTGTCAACCCATGCTATCAGTAACCAGCTCAAAGCAAGATAAGCCACACACTGAATGCAATCACCAAATTTCCAGTTTGCAACAATGACTGCCCAGTGTCCACAGAGATGAAGCATCCATGGAATGGGAGTGCCCATGATGATTGCACCATTGTCAAATAGCCTCCAGACCTATGTCAAATTCTTTTCAAAAGCTTGGTAGGAACATGTGGAATAGGGCCAGCTGTAATGAGCATAAAATGTTGAAACCTTTATTGTCATGCAAAGCAATCATTTCTTAATTGCTTGGGCCAGGCTGCACCCTACTTTCTTCCCTCAACTTCCATTACACAATACACACCTTCCAAGTTTCCTATAAAAAGGAGAGTTGTATGCTAACGCCATGGTGGTGGATTCCTATCAATCTCAAAACAATTTCCCGTGCTATCTTTTGCTGAAACAATACCAGTTTTACAGATCAAACAGGCTGAGAACGAACAGACTGCAGCCTACTTTACTTTTTCCTTTGCAACTTTTCCCATTATGGCAGCATGCACAATACCAATGCAGTATAACTGTGAAGATAGCATTATGCGCTAAGCATATGGTGGTGAATCCAGATCCAAATTGACAAGACATGCAAGTTTTAGAGACAATAGGTTGGAAGTGGTCCTTATCCAGGACCTACATGATCTTCCAATCCAATTCAATGAAAAGTGCAAGTATAAAATAGTGCAATATAACAAACTTTTCCACTTGAGGACGAAAGGAATCAATTTTATCCTTTGGTAAGGTAACATGGTGAATGGTCCCCTCATCATTCTCTGTTCTATATCACTTTCGGTTACTCCTTTCCAAGAGAATATCTCATGGTAGGTTATTTGCTAAAGGGAATACAGATTAGGACAGGGTAACATCCACACCAACAAATTATCGCTTTTGCATGAAGGTAGTATAGAACCCTTGGAAGTTACAAAAGGTGAAGTTTGCAAAATCTCCTAAGCAGTCGAATGTCTTCTGAAGACACCTAAGATGGTGCTTTGCCTATTCTTTCAAGCATGGTGTTCATAACTAAATACAAGCTTCTACCACCAGAAAGACTAAACTAGTGTATATTCTGAAGTAGAAAGGTTTCTCAAGCAATGAACAGTTGGCAGATAAAGACAACCAATGCATTTATTGGATACAACAGGGACTGTACCTGCAACGCTTTGAGGCGAACCGAGAGGTTGACTACCACTTCATGGAATAGGGGGCTCCCTAATTCCAACGTCAGCAGTGTTTTTATATCCTCCTTGATTCCATTCATCATTGGCAGGTGCCTCCCATGCTGCTCGTTAACCTTATCGCACACCCCTTGTCACACAAAATATTGGTGTCAGATTAGATTAGATCCTAATCATATCAGTATGCAAGCAGTTGGCGCTTAAATAAATGTTCAATTAATAACTTGGATCGAAGACGTCAAGATGGGCATTTGGTGTGAGTGTGACGGTTGGTTCCCACTTCAGGTCCGGGAGTCAGTGAACCCGATTCTCGCAAAGCCCGTTTATTTTTCACTTGGAAACAGCCAAATGTTTGGCTTTGCTCTAGTACATTACTCCATGATGTATATTATTTTTTTCTTAATGTACTAGCAATGTAGATGCTGGAGTACATTGCAATATTTTGTTAGAATAGATGTTAGCTGCTTTTACCAATCAGAATAAAGGGTGACCTGTACAGCCAGAGTAGTAGGGGATAAGGGGAATACTACATGCTTTGGACCAAAGTACAGGAACACATAAAGAAAGAATTTCTGAAAACTCGCCAGCGCAAGTGAACGACTCCTTAACCAACGCACCCAAAATAGAATGAGAACTACGAATTGAAGCAGGGCTCCAATTGTCTAGACGCAGATGCACTGCTTTTTTGCGACAGGAAACGGTCAGTGCAGAAAGGAAAGCAGGCCCATAATAAATCCTCAGAAACGCCAATGCACATTAGCAACGAGAGACAAATGCCCTAAACCTCTATGAACATCAAGGGAAATTAAGAGCATAATGCAATGCGGCACATATAAAATAGATCAAACTCAAATCGACCTGGAAACGATGCCCTCTGTATGTCAGGGAAGATGAGGGTCTCCTCCATCCTTGCGTGCTCCAGCATCACCTCCATTGCGTCCCCGTACCACTTGCCGAGCCTCCTGACCTCGGCACCCTCCACAACGGTCCTCCCCTTGCCCGACTTCTTCCCCTTCTTAACCATCTCCACCACCTTCGCCGCCACGCCCTCGAGGTGCCGCTCCGCGCTGCGGTGCTGCAGCCGCACCAGCTCGGCGACCTCCGCCGCGGCCGCGGCCGACGGCGACGCCGCGCGGGGCCTCTCCGGCGGCGCGACGCGCAGCTTGCCCTCGAACCGCGCGTCCACCAGGCGCAGCAGCTCGTCGGCGGTGCCGCAGACCTCCGGGTCGGCGGCGGAGAGTCGGAGCACGGGGCGGCCGAGCGGGGCCGCCTCGGAGGGCGTGAAGTGGAGGGGCGCCGCCGCTTTGTAGAGGAGCGAGACGCGGAGGCGCCACGCGACGGGGCACCCGTCGGAGCCGTAGACGCGCACGACGCCGGCGTCCTCGGCGTCCACCGCCGCGGCGGAGACGGAGGGGGATCTGGCGAGCGCGTAGGGGGAGACGGAGATGGAGTTGACCGTCACGGTGGGCGCGGACACGGTGCTGCCGAGCGGCGGCGAGCCCGGCTCCGTCGGGCGGCGGCGGCGCGGGGAAGGGGAGCAATTGCCCATGCTGGAGTGAGTGGGAGCGCGCGGGGAGAAGGGTTTGGGGCGGAGTGTTTGTGGGTGGGACTTTGGAGGTGCGACGTGGGGAGGCGCGGCGTGCGGTGCGGTGCGGTGCGACGAACGAGTGGGAGCGCGGGGGAGCTTGCGTGGGAGGCGGAGGTAGTGGTAGTGTGACAGGGGCGGGCGTTGGGGTGCGGGCGAGGTTAGCAGAGGAGAGGGTGGGGCCGGGCCGGACGGCCTTTATGCTCTTGTGCCTGGATTTTGTTAAGGATGTTGATTTGATCCGGAAGATTTGTTTAGCCGTACTATTTATTACTCTCACGCTGACGTCTGACCGATGGACACCGTCAGATTTCTGAGAAAATACTCCCACAGTCCATGAAAAAAACAATTCTAGATTTGAAATGAGTCAAACTCTATTTGACCAAATTTATAAAAGAAATAGTATTTATTAATATTTATATCTTTAACAAATGAATTTGCTGTGAAAATATATTTCATAGTTAATTCAATGATATTTACTGCTACCATCAATGTTAGTAATATTTTATATAGATAGGGTCAAACTTAGAATTTGTTTGACTTGACGAGTAGTGAGAGTAACATGCTTTATCAGATCAAAGCATGCTCCACTAGATAAACATATGAGATACCTATACATGGTTTTACCGTAAGTATTTAAAATATTTCAAAATATATGATTCTATATAGAACGAGTTATTATAAATATGTTTTATTACTACAACCTTGTGTTATCAATATATATAAACTTTTTAGTATTTATGGCCCAAGTTTGTAGAGAAATGACTCAGAATATACTTAGGGCCTCTTTGGATTTCCTCCGCTAAACTTTAGAGCTCTAAACTTTAGAGCTAAAGCTCCAAACAAGTGGTCTAAAGTTAGCTCTAAACTTTAGTCCACCTCATATTATAACTTTAGAGCTCAAAAGTGACCTACAGTGCTCAAAAGCTTTTAGAGCTCTAAAGTTTAGAGAAGGGATCCAAACTGGCCCTTAGATGGTAACAACCCTATAGGAGTATTTGCGAGATCGGATAATGCATGGATGAAGAGATGATGGTTTTTGTGTTTTTCTAAAAACTTGATTTGCGGTTTTGTAGTGTTCATTATGTGCCATTGAAAATTTCTTCAATGTGCCATTGAAAATTGTAGTCCTTCTTCATTGTCATTGGTTTATAATTAAGTAACGGCCAATGGCACATAGGGGAACAAAAATTATAAACCAATGGTAATGAAGCTCAATTTTATTTTAAAATTGTAAGTCGTTTTGACTTTTTATAGATATGTAGCTTTTGCTACACATCTAGATATACATTGCATCTATATACTAAAAAAAAGTCGGAACGACTTACAGTATATTTGGAACGGATGGAATAGCTATTTTAACCTCTTCAAAAAAACCAACCTATTATTTTGCTAACCTAACACCGAAAGATGTAAATGATATTGTCAGGTACAGACGTACAGTTGAACACTTGAAGTTTTGGTTTTCCACAGGCCCAACTCTTTGTTGGAGCCATGGATTTATACAACTCCTGTAGTAGTAGGAGTAGTTCATAATTTTGGATGTGACATCTAGCTTAGATATATTTGATTGAGATGTGCGCGCACGCATAATTGTGTTGCTAGTTTGAAGATTACTTTAATACACAATCTATAGATATAATTGCCACGCTGCGCTGGAAAGCTAAGCTAGTCTTGTTTGACAACTTGCATCTAATTGCCGACAGTTGATGCAACGGTTTTCTCTTGAAATCATTCACTCCCGCTGCACCACTCTAATTCTGAAAAGGTCAAACCTGAAACAGGCTCAAACCTGTTAAACAGCAATTTCAATATTTGAATGGTTTGGAGGAATCTTGTTTGTTTGAGAAAAATATTATTTAGTGAAAAAATTTTTCAAGCCGTGATAAAATAATATCCCGTTTTTTTGACTTATTCATATTTTTCAGCATAAATAGTATTTTCATCACAACATTTCAAAGATAAGCAAAGATAAGCCAAATTTTAGTATAAGCGAACAGTATTTTCCGCTCAATATCCTATACACTAGTTTGTGATGATGGACTCGGGGATCCTAAAATGTCTTCACTATTATACTTGTATCTTTGTAGATTCTAAAAATCCATAGTCCAAATCCCCCAAAGGCCAAAGACAAAGCTCAAATAAACAATCTACAACTCCATATAAGACGGTAGCAACTGAGTGCAGATCTTAAGCTTTAGCGGCCAGAAATCAACGAGAAGGGTTAAAAGCGAGAACCGTGCTGCTGGTGGCGATCACACTTAGCCCTTATTCATTCAAAATGTTTTGCGGTCCGCGCATGGAGCATTAATCCTAGTACTACCGTTTAGTCCAACGCTAAAAACGAAGAATAAAATTTCGCGAACTATTATTATTCAAAAGGCATCCAGTACTACCTTCCAACGCTGCAATAATGATTACATTAGAGTATTTCGCAGATGGAATGTTTATGTTCGTTGAAAGGCTCTTATCGCATAGTAATCACAATCGAGACATCAAGTGATACAAACGGGGCCTGATTATTGCAGCGAGTATCGTTGGCAGGACTTGTAGCTGGATGGTTACTGAATCGGCATCTACTCGATTGTAATCAGATGTCCGGCCCTGGGGCTGCTGGATCAGATTTTCCAACGACTTGTAGTGCTGCTGCTGCTGCTGCGTCGAGCGATTACTGGACTTAACAACTAATCCTTCGGCTGGATGTGAACCCCCCAAAAAAAAGGTGCCGTCGATACTTATCGATTACCTTTCGGACAAAGCCAGATGGAAGTTGGAACACAAGCGACAGCAGCTGCCTAGCTATAGCAGTCCTAGTGGTCGAGTAGCCCCCAAGACTGATTCAGCAACCGTCTTGGCGTCTTGGCACTGACAGGCCAGGCTCGGCCCAGACGTCAGACTCAGACCTGCCCAAACATGCATGGTCAAGTGTCACTCTTACGACGACGCAACAATGGGTGGGGAGTGGGGACTAGCCGTCCCGTGGGCCGTGGCCGCCGGTCGTAGCCAATCCGCGTGTCGAGCAGCCCCGGCGGCACGGTGCTCGGCTGGTCATGAATTCCCCCGGCCGGCCGACCCGGTCTGCGCCGTTCACCCACTCTGCCACTCATCTCATCTCACATGGGACACGGCTGTCGGCTCCCTCCCGCTGGGCGCCCGAAATTTTTACATTTTAGTTTTTTTAAGTTTCTCAAATAGATCCTCGGAGAAAATATTTTAGAATATAGGCCCGCTCACGGATGCAAAACTTGATTTGGCCGACTGAAAAATACTGTTCCGGCCGAATTGTTGTGAGAGAAAAACATTGTTTTTACCGAAAAAAGCCAACAAATGAATATCGATATATAGTAAGCCGAACAGGGCCTATGGACTCCTAGCTCGGCGCCATTGATGCTGACGCCGAGCTAACACGTCTCGACGTCAGCGTCCCTGACGCCGAGCTCCTGGGCTCGAAGCGAACATGGAAGGTGACATAGCAGAAAGCTCGGCGCCAGGGTGACTGGCGCCGAGCTCCCTATCATTTAACCTCGGACCAACCTTCCTGCCCGAGCGTTATTCCTCTTCTTTCTCCTCCCTCTCGGGTTTTTTCTCTCTCCACTTCTTCCTACCTCACGAATCGGCATATTGAACCTTGAAAACTTTGATTTGATCCGTAGATCTTCGAGAGCAAGGTATCCTCGCTCTCCTTCTAGTTTTTTTCGCATCGATTCGGTATATATTAATCGGATTTTTAACGTAATAATCGTCATCACTTAGAGTTTTATTCTATCCCTCGATATATGTATTATACAACCGTAGGCTGATGCCAAGGCGTGAAAAAGCTAGCAAACCTAGGCGCATGTAGTTATGTTATGGGTTCATTGTTGTGCATCAGATGGGAAACCCTAGGTTTAGGGTTTAATGTTAACTGCTTTCGGTTCTTAGAACGAAATTAGTTGTATTGTAGTTATGGTTCTCATTGACATTTATTTGTGATGTTTTGATTTATATTTGTTAAATTATATCCTTTTTGTTAGATGCAAGAAATGTTTCGGGAGGAGTTTTGGTGAAAACGGTGTCATCCTCGAGAATTATACCCCGACGCGTCTATCAAAGATGCCTCCGTCCCTCCTGACTTCCCTGTCCCTAACTGTGACTGTGGTTTCTCGGCCCATGTTTTTCAATCGAAACATCTGGACACAGCGGCGCGTTGCTTCTACACATGCAGTCGTTTTAATGTAAGAAATTGTTTTCACTATCTTTTTTCTTTATTTGTGTAAATATGCTACTAATACTTTGTTGGAATCTCATTGTGTAGGACCATGAGAGATGTTTTTTCTTTCAGTGGATCGACGGTGCAGACAAGTTTGATCCTAGATACCTACTTTTCGACGATTGGTTTAGAGGAAGACATCCACATGAGCACTTCAAGCGGTGGGTTCCACCCCCCTAACCCTCCGCCAATGACGGCTAAGGAGAAGCACCTAGCCACAGTTAGACGACTCGAGAAACCTCCTCTGTGCGATTGTGGAGATCGAGCTGTGATAAACCCTGAGAATACGTTGGAGTTTGTGTGTCCAAACAAGCATGAAGTAAGTGCAAAATGTATGTGTTGAAATATTGAGCTATATGTGTTCATGTACTAATGTCTACTTATTTAGGTGTTTTCAATGGCGAAGTGTCATTTCAAGGAGTGGTTGTATGGTCCTAAGAACCAATGGCCGGAAGAACCGCGAAAGGTTAAGGAAAACAAGAAAGAAATGGTAATTTACAAAGCACCTCCTGTCATGTGCAAATGTGGTGTTAAATCCAACTATGGCTTAGTCCCTTCGGAGCTTGGAATATGCCATTATTGTAGCCATATGGTTGAGTATGATGAGGTTGGTTATTTTTATGATAAACATAAAATCGTATTTTGTTTCTTTTGCTAAGACATATATGATATAATTTTTTGTTTGAACGGAACACTATGAAATGCAGGTGGGAATGTTATGATGGTCAAGCTAAGTTCTTAGATGAACTGAAGAAGAGGCAACTAATTGCACGGAAGAGGGATATGGACCTGACTACGTCAACCTATTCATTAAACATCGCAAAGAAAAGATACGTGAGTTTGCTAGACAATGCGGTATTTGTAACCCGATCGATGTTGGGCTTAACAAATAGGGATTGAAGAGACGGATGACGTTAGAGGAGAGGGCAAGGAATGAGACAAGGGAGGAGACAAGAGTACAGATGCAGGTCTTGAACGAACATGTTGCATTATGTGCCAGTGAGTGCTTGAAAGTATTTTTTTTCGTTGCCTGATTTTAAATATAATATAATCGCGTTACTAACTGATTGTATTTTATACATAAAGGGATTGGTTGCAGCGAAGAAACATGCCGTAGAGCTGGCTCGTGCAAGGTATGAGGAGAAGAAGTTAGATGAACATAGATCGCGAGTTGGTCGCACCGTTCAATCACCGATTGTGTTGTCTGATGAGGGGGGCGAGGATGAGGACAACACTGGCAGACTGAGTGAGTTCATTGCTCTAGCAGAGACGGGCTTGCAGGTGCAGGAGGCTGAGGACGATACTAGCAGATTGAGCGAGCTCATCGCTCTAGCAGAGGCAGGGTTGCAGGCGGGGCGGCCGGTGGAGGCGCGTGCACGGGCGGCGGCGAAGCTTGGCTCGGCTCTGCTAGGGCGAGAGAGGGAGAGGAAGAGAGGGGCGGGACCCATAGGTAATAAAGGCTCGGCGCCAAGATCTACGGCGCCGAGCTCGGCGCTAGAGTGACTGGCGCCGAGCTCCTTGCCATGTGACCTTCCACGTTCGCTTCGAGCCCAGGATCTCGGCGCCAGGGTGGCTGGCGCCGAGATGTGTTAGCTCGGCGCCAGCATCAATGACGCCGAGTTAAGAGTCCATATTCTGAAATCTTTCTTCCAGGGGTCTACCGTGAGAAACGTTAAGAAAAAAGACTAAAATATAAAAATTTTGGGCTAGACGTTGGTCATATTGTGTATATACTTGTATATGTATAGGCATAATGCTTCGACGCGCGCGCTATCTGACGAACCTGACGTCCAGACCTGAATCGATTGCATTAACTAATCGGATGAACGATCAACCGCTAGACGGGCTATGGCGGTGATGGTGACATCTCCACTGTGGCACTGTGGAGAAGGAAATCAGTAGTAGTAGTAGTAGTAGTATGGGTGGTAGAAAACACAACGGAGGAGGAACACCATAATGGCCTAATGGGCATATTATTGGTTTTCAGGTTTTGTTAATGCTCCGATCCGGGATGCAAACTTTTTGGATTCTGATCCGCGTCTGATGAGTAGGAGTATGGGTAGAGCCCACGATAGATCTTGAGCCTTTTTCTTCGTGCCATTATGAAAGATACTCTAGGTCTATAGACCATTAAAAAGTTCAAGCATTTTCTGGTGCCATAACACTTTACTTTTTTTTGTCTCTCAAGCCATTCCGTCCACTTTTGCCTCTAACGCTGTCAAACAAAGGTGAAAAAAGTTCAAAATCCACTCGTGTCCCCATCGCCGTGTTCCTCAACTACCTCTACTCCGTGGGCTCGTCGTCGTGGAGGCACTGAGGCTTCGACGTGCGTTCCCTGCAGCGGATGCTGACGCCACCTCCATTACCACCCACCCGCTGAGCCTGCCACCCCATCCCGATTGCATTAACTAATCGGAGATCCACGATCAACCGCTAGACGGGCTATGGCGGGCTGATGGTGACATCTCCACGGCACTGGCACTGTGGAGGCCGGAGGGCAATCACGCCATGATCTCGGATTGCGGTGGCTTCCCAGCGCTTCCTGCTTAGCGCGGCGACGGCAAGGAGGTCACGAGGTCACATGTTTGCTGAGCTGCTTCGTCTTTTTGGCGTGAAGCAGCGAAGCAGTATGAAAGCTCTAGTTTGGTTTTGGTAAATTGATGAAACCCTAAGTGCTAACCTAGTTCATCAAGTGATCGTGAGATAGGTAGCACACTTCAAGTAGAGAAGCAAATGAAGATCATAACATGACAATGGTGATAGCATGGAGATGATCAAGGGCTTAAACTTGAAGAGAAGAAAGAGAAAACAAAAAGCTCAAGGCAAAGGTATAACTTGTAGGAGCTATTTTATTTTGGTGATTAAGACACTTAGAGAGTGTGATCACATTTAGGTTTGATAGCCGTATTATTAAGAGGGTGAAACTCAGATCGAATGCGGTTATCAAAGTGCCACTAGATGCTCTAACTCATTGCATATGCATTTAGGATCTAGTGGAGTGCTAACACCCTTGATAATATTTGTGTAAATATGCTACCACATGTACAAGGTGTTTGTAGGGTTGAGATGGATTCGGTAACTTTCGGAAAAATAAAATGTCTATTTTCTATTGCGGGATGCAAAATTCTTGGAACACTTGAGCAAGGGTGAAGAAGTAGAGTTGAAATGGAGTTGATCAAAATGATGTCATTGGTTTCATCGAGGACGCTTTGTCACTAATGGACGCCGAAAGGTTGCCGGGATGCGAAACTTGGCTAGAGGTTGAGCACGGATTCGTCTGATGGATCGGACGCGTCTGATGAGCTTCTTGTAGGACGTAGGGCTTCAGCGTCCGGTCGGTTTACGAGCGTCCGGTCGGTCGCAGCCCGCTGAAATCGATGAACAACGTTTGAAGCGGGTGACGTCCATCCATTATGAACGAGGGCCAACGCGTCCGGTCGATAGATCTATAAACCAAAGAAAAGTTATAACGGCTCTATTTGATTGGGGCTCTATTTAAGCCCCATGGCCAACCGTGGCTCATATCTTTTTTTCATTGACATAGCAACCTTGTGAGCCTAGCCAAAGTTCTTCCACTTATTTTCATCATAGATTAAACATCTTTGTGAGATTAGGAGAGAATCCAAGTGCATTGCTTGAGTGGTTGCATCTAGAGGCACTTGGTGTTCGTGTTTCACTCAATTTCGCTTGTTACTCTTGGTGGTTGCCGCCACCTAGACGGCTTGGAGCAGCAAGGATCGTTGAGTGGAGGAGGTGATTGTCTCCGACTCAGATCGTGGTGATTGTGAGGGGTTCTTGACCTTTCCTCCACCTCCTCTAGTAAATTGCTTGTGGCTTGTGTGATCCTCATCTTGTGTTGGTTGCCGCACCTATTGAGGGTTTGGCCCAATCCCGAGAACCTCCAAGTGAGTGAATCGCCACCGAGGACTAGCTTGCCGCAAGTGAACCTCGGTAAAAATCATTGTGTTCATCATTTGATTCGAGGTGATTGGTCTACATTGGTATTCATTATTGTGATTAATTGGTTCCTACCACTACACGTGGCCGTATAACTCTCTTGCTCACTCTTACATTACAGCGCGCTATTTTATCAAGCTCTTTAGTGTAGCTAGTTGTGAGAGCTTATTTGTTTGATTAGTGTTGCTCTTTAGTTAGTCTTTGAGAGCACACTAATTTAGCTAAGTGTCATAGCTATTGTGTGGACACACACTATTTAAAATAGAATTGAGGTAGGTGGCTTGTATTTTAGTAGGCTAGCGCAACACTCGCTTCGCCGCAAAATTGTCTAACACATTTTGTTAAGTGTTGTTGTAGAATTTTATTAGGCTATTCACCCCCTCTCTAGCCATTAGGACCTTTCAGCGCGTCCAGGGGCGGGTCGCGGCCGCCGCCGCGCGCTCCTTGTTCCTCTTGGTGGCGTGCTCGATGGCGTCCATGGCTGGACGTGGACGAAGCTGAGCACGGCGTCACGGTGGTGCGGTCGTAGCTCCGAGAGGCGAGGCGGGTCCGCGGGGTCGCAGCTCGACGAAGAGGAAGGCGCAGCGATGTCGAGCGCCGGACGGGGGTGGTCTGGTGGCGTCCGTGCCCTACGGCTCTCCCTTCCTCACTCGCTCCCACTTAGATGCGCAGGACGCGGCGCCGGCGCCAATGCTGGCCGGGGTCGAGCTTGCCGCTGCCAGTTCCTCCACCTCTGCCACACACGCACCTCCCCTGTGCCTAGCAGCCATCACCACCGCCCTCGCGTCATCTTCTCAGTCCCCTGCTTGCCGTCGCAAAGGCCAGGACCGTCGAGGACTGCCAGGCACTTGCGCCCTGGCCGCCGGACGTCTGGCATCTCGCGGCGCACCCTCCCATCGCCGGTCGTCCTCCACCCCAGCTGGCCTCACCCTCGATCTTCCAGCTCCACACTGCCTCTCCGCGCCGTTTTTTCCTCTCTATTTCCCCAATCGTCACAAAAAGCAGAGAAGGGCGACAGCCGGGCCGATTTCGCTCGGCGGCTCTAGGGCCCGCCAGGCCTCGCGGGAGCGCTTGGCTGCACCAGCAAGGGCATGTGGCGGGCGGGCCGCGCACACAGGCAGGGGTGCGCCGGTTGCTCCGGCAGCAGCTCGTTGGCGGAATTGGTGGCGCGACGGCGGAGCGAGTGGTTGCTTGCTGGCCACGGGAGAGAGAAGAGAGACCTCGTGCTGCAGTGCTTGCCGGCCACAGGAGAGAGAAGAGAGAGCAAAGACAAGGGCATTTTGAATGTTTTCTCTAACTGGACCCACACGTCAGGGCTGTTAAACAGCAAAAACTAGACGGGAGGCAGACGGAATGGCTTGGGAGACGAAAAAAAAAAGTAAAGTGTTATAGCATCAAGGTGTGTTTGAATTTTTTAATGATATGTAGGCCTGAAACATCTTTCGTAATGGCACGGGAAGAGTCTCATAGATCTTAACCGCTGTACCTCGCTAGCAGCGGCACGTGCTTGACCGGTTATCCCATGTGAAGGAGCTCTCTCTGACAGCGAAACAGTTCATCCAATCAGCTTGACTGTCAGCAGGCGGCAGCTGACGCCGAACAGAGTCTGCTGCTTCTCCGCAAGCCATAAAGGCTGGCGGCCCATAAACTTCTAGCCCGCTACTGTTTGAATCGTTTTCCTCTAGAGAATCCGCATCCCGCAGCGTGCGTTCATAGGAAGGTTGCTTTGGGTAGGGAGAAGAAGGTTGTTGCATCGTTGTCATGTCAAACGCTGCACTAGTGGTGCCAAGATAACTTTCATTACACCGATAGTTGAAGTTAGCACTCTGAGTTAAGATTAAAATACTATTTCTTTTGACGGAGGCATATTTTATCCTATATATTGTGGGTCCTATTGTTAAGGTGTTAGACTACACTATTTTTTTTAGCAATGTTAGACTACTCTAAATGCTGGAGCACAATGTGATGGGCTAGTATTATCTGGCATGTCAGAGTGTAGCAAGCAAAATTTTGGGCCTCTTTGAAGTGCCAAGTGTGGCCCAAAGATTAAGGAGGTTCCTTCCTATCCGAATGAAGAAGATTCAGAAGGAAGGCCCAACTAAGGGTAGCTTGGGCCATCGTTCATCACAAGTCGCTCGGCCAGGCCCATTTCGCGCTTGCCCTAAAGAAACCGACACGAGCCCCCACTCGCACGGCCGCACAGGCGCCGCGCACACCAACAAGCGCAGCGATGGCGGCCGCCGGGGACGGGCAGACACAGCCGCAGCCGCGGCAGGAGCCGGAGCCAGTGGCGGGAGCGGCGACTGGAGGCGGCGTGATCGCGAAGCTGGAGGAGGAGTGGCGGAAGGCGAAGGAGCACGCGCAGACCTACCCGTACGTGTGGGGCTCCTACATCCTCGTCTACGGCGGCCTCGGCGCTTACCTCGCCTGGCGCTGGCGTAAGCTCCGCCGCACCGAGGACCGCGTCCGCGTTCTCCAGGAACGCCTCCGCAAGCTCTCCGCGGCCGAGGAATCGCAGGCCGCCTCCGGCTCCGGCTCCGCTTCCACTGCCTCGACCCCTCCCCCGCCGCAGCAGTCGGCTTCTGGGCCCGCAAAGCCCGCCTCAAGCCCGTGAAGGAGTAAGCTTCCCTTTTTTTTAAGCTATTTGAGATGACGGATTACAAGTTACAGAGCGATTTCGGCATCGTTTGAGTTTGCTGCTGTCCTTGTTACTTATTTAGTTGGTGACCCTAGTTCAGAAGTAGTGGTGGAGGGCTATAATACAAAGTGCTGAGACGTAATCGAATCATTGGGGGAAGCTTAAAATTTTGTAGATCACGTGTGGTCATTCCCACGAAGGATTTGGATTTACTGTTAATGTCACCAAAACCCTTCTTAGTGACATCGTAACTTTTGACTCCATGATGCTGGTTTGCAGTTTTCTCCATCCACTTCACTTGTTGTAGTAATGTATTGCGCCTTATGCTGATCTCGTCTTATCTTCTTGAATTATCTTCATTGGAGTATATTATGCGGTGTTATGTACAATGGACAAATGGATTATGGATAGAGAAAGCTTAACCAACATTCTGGCAGTCTAATTTTGGCGGTTTGACGTTGCTTTCGGTTGCAGAGTCCTCTGGATAAATTGACAGAGAGCTCAACCAACACACCTAACGTTCCTGCTAATTTCCATAGTCTGTAACCTAACTTTGTCTATTGTGAACTATCAAGTAGGTTGGTACAAAGTTCAGTTGCAGAAATCAAATTGCTCAGACATTAAGAAACCATAGCTTCACTATAGTTAGCATCCAAAGTTCATTCTTAAACAAATTTCAGGATCAAGTTATAAGAAACCATCTTGGCGTTTTTCATGCACTACCATGTGCTGAATAGCTCAAACAAAAAGATTGCTAAGTCTCGATTTAGAAGCTTTCAGAAAAAAAAGTCTCCATTTAGCTTGTGCATTTGGTCCGAGTCCTAAAATACTTGCATTCAGCTGTGCAATGTGATTATTGTATAGTTGAGATTATACTAATTCCAATTTCCTCTAACATGCTTCGTCAACAATACTCCTCAATAACTCCTAGTACTTAGGTTCTTCAATTCAGAAATCCTGCCTTTATAGATGCCTGTTATGCTGTGCCCATATCATTAACCTACTATGGTTCAAGAAGCATTCTTGGCTGCAGGAATTATTCCATTTGGATCTCCACTTTAAGAGGATATTGTTTTCAATTTATTATACCTGACACTCAATTTTAATATGGTTCCTCGTCCCATTCTTCACTGTCCTGTAATGTGAATCTGTCGCAGAGTACAATAATTCCGACCCCATGGGAGCTTGTGGGGTTGTTGAGTGTTGACCAAGGTCCAAGCATGGACCTCTTTGGAATCAAGGTGTGGCTTGGCTTATTTCAAGGCCAACATAGCTTCATAGGTTTCCACACTGATACAGCGATACACTCTAGATAGGTAGATAGTAGATATGGCCTTGCACTTGCACCTCCATGTCAGAAATCTAGAGCTTTCATATTTATATAAAAGAGCTGCCTACTCTCAGCTTTCATTTCTTTGTACCACTACTAAGATAAAAGGGCGTATGATATGTGTGAGGCTCCTGTGTTTGAACACCGCAGGCTGAGCCATCAGTGTGCTGTGTAGGGGTCATTCAGCTGTCTCTTTCATAGTATCGTTAGGCTTCAGTCACTTCACAAGATCAGGTTGGTATGTTTAGCGAGCAGGGAACTTGAACACTGAGCAAAACGGCACGTTTGCAAGCTAAGCCACGGCCATTACTTCTCACAATATCTCGCCAATGAAAGACTGCAGCTATATTTGTGCAGGGAAGCCAACAAAATAGTACAAATGGGCCTGGTGCCCCGCTGATGCCTTCTGGTGCTCACTACCCAGTCCGACATCGCCATGTGATAGCCAAACTGCACTCATGCCCAGAACTGTCCTTGATTCCTTTTACCAAGCCTTGCCCTGCATCCTGATCAAGTGATCATGAACAGTTCTGCAGAGTAGATTTCTTGATTTACCCTTCAAATCTTGGTTCTGACCTCTGTAAAATTAGGTGCTGTGCTGGTGCTGCTGAGTGAGCTGCTGAGTGAGGTTTACCCTACGGTGTTCTTTGACGTTATGTTAGTTAGAGGGTGAAATTATTTTGAACTGAAGACAGGTGTCGACAGGCTGATGATCCTACAGGCCCAACTGGTATTTATTATTTGCGAAAATCATAAAGCGCAGCAACAGATTCTTGTCACATTTTTGTGGCCACTGCCCACTGCTGCGTAAAGACAGATCGGTCTCAGGGGGATCATTGGGCGTTCCACGCTGAAATCTGAAATGAGAGGGCCACAGCAGAAAATGGGCTCTGTCGGAGGTCTCCAGATCGGCATAAAATCGCCTAGGTCACTCCTGTCCTGTCTGCTTCACCGTTATCATGGACTGACCAGGTAAATTACCCCTGCTGACCTTGTTGTATATAATCCTTGGTCTCTAAATAGGGAGTTTTCACTTGATTGTTGCTCTCTTACGCAACTGCCGATGCCATTTTCCGTTTTAACCTCAGCTAGTGAATTGGCTGGAGGTGAACACTGCATTCAGCTCACTGAGACTGGTTTTTTGGGGAGACAAATAGTCGAGATCCGTTTTTGGAGTTCGTTTCGTTTCAGAGGTAGCATTTTCTGCGTCACTTATTATTTGTATAGGACAGCCTCTGAGCACTGCTGATGCAGCCTCGCTGTGCTTTGCCTCCCCCCACCTTCCTCATGTGAATTTTAAAAGGAAGCGCCTGCTAGCAGCCACTTCTCCCTGCCTCTGCTTCTGCTGCTTTCTTCACTCTTGCACTCCCCCCCTGCACTAGCAAATTAGCAATAGCAAGGCAGCGAGCTGCGCGCGCAATGCCCCAGGTGGACCTGGAGAGCCTGGTGTGCGGCGTGTCGGGCGCCGGCGCCGGGGACAGGAAGGTGTCGTGCGAGACGGTCATCGCGGGGGGCAGCGAGGACGCCTCGCCGCCGCGGATGCCCATGCCGCCGCCGCCGCCACCGGACCCGGACTTCCCGCCCGAGTCGATAACCATCCCCATCGGCGACGACGTGGCGTTCTCGGAGCTGAACCCGATATACGAACGGGACGACTCCACCAAGGGCAGCACCAACCCCAAGTTCGCGGCGGCCGTCGTGGCCAACCCCATCGCGGCCAAGACGCGGTCCAACTCCACGCGCGTCGCGGGCGCCCCACCCCCCGCGGCCGGCACCACTTTCTTCGGCCTCCCGGCCAAGATCCGCCCGACCTTCTCCCGGCGCCGGCCGTCGCAAGACCGGATCTTGCACGACAAGCGCGCGAGCGGCGGCGGCGGTAGCAGCAGGGGCGACGGCGAGGTGGAGCCGCGGTCGCCCAAGGTGTCCTGCATTGGCAAGGTCCTGTCCGACCGGGAGCGGCACGGGCGGCGCCGGCGCGGGCGCCACGGGTGGTGGCACGGCGTGGCGGCCATGTTCCGGTGCGACGGCTGCGCCCGTGTACCCGGCGGCGCGTCCAGGAAGATGGCGCTGGAGGACGATGACGGGGAGCAGCAGCAGGAGGAGCCGGGCATTGCGGGAATGCGGAGGTTCAAGTCCGGGAGAAGAGCCGCTTCGTGGGGCGACGAGGCGCTGGCCGCGGCGGCGGTGGGCGACGAGGACGAGGGGAAGGAGAGGCCCGACAGCCAGGACGCTGAGCAGTGGTCCCGGCGGCCGGTAGGTTGTGGCGAGGGCGGGAAACGATTGGATCGCGGAGGTGGCGTCGCCGGGGCCCGCTGTAAGTGACTGCCGTGGTCGCCGATAGGTGGTGAGCCCGAGGCGTCTCGAGCTGGTCGTATCGTCCGTTAGCCAGGGATGGGCGCGCGCACGGCTTTGGTTAATTGGGCCTCGTTTAGACGGGTTAAGAATCGGTATTCGACACTGTAGCACTTTCGTTTGTATTTGATAATTATTGTCCAATCATGATCTAACTAGGTTCAAAAGATTCATCTCGTAATTTACAATCAAACTGTGTAATTAGTTATTTTTTTATCTACATTTAATACTTCATATATGTGTCAAAGATTTGATATGATGGAAAGAGAATAAAAAAACTTACGATCTAAACGAGGCCTTGGTTGGTCGCTGCTGGATGGCGATCGTAGACTGGCCTAGAACTGCGAGTTTTGGATTTCGGTGGATTGTTTCTGCATGGAATTTCGCAACCCCTTTGGAAAAGCTTGTTTGTTGAAACTTAACCAATCATCGGCGTATGATGTATACTCCCTCCTATTCACAAAATGAAGTCGTTTCGACAGCGACACGGTCTATAAAGTATAACTTTGATTATTTATTTTTATAAAAATATTTATCAAAAAGTGATATATGTAAATTTTTGTGAAAGCATTTTTCAAGATAAATCTATACATATGGTTTTCACATTTCCAAACTCAACAACTTAAAAGTTATTCATAATTTATATTTCTAATGTTTGATAAGCCTTATTCAAAATGACTTTATTCACCGTACTAAAAAAAAAAAGTCAACAACTTAAAAGTACTACCTCAGCAGTCAGCAATAACACGAGCGCACAATGTGCTCCGCCATTGGCGTGTCTTCCTCTTCATCAATCATCATCGTCATCGCAACTGTTCTTCAGACTTTGCATGCGGTTCTGTCCATGTTCTTTTCCGTCATCGTGGAATCGTCTGCTCATCTCGTACCCCACGAAATCGTAGCTGTATCAGGGGCCACCTGACAGAGTCAACCCATACAGTCTTGGCACGCCGCGTCAGCGTCCTTTCCGGCGACGTACGGCACCCTAGGGCCTAGGCACCGAGATCGGCGAGTGCACGGCAACGGCTTGACTGCTTGATGCCTTGTACTGTACGTGCAGTGGTAGCTGCCGCGCCACGCTTGGGCTTGGCCTGCTACGGTATCTAGGCCGGCCTCCTATAGACTTTCTGAAGTCTGAAATTATGACATGTTTGCACGGTTCGTGTGAATGGATGCTTCATTGTCAGACTTGAAACCCGACCCGTACGTAGGCACAGGTGTGGCGCTAGTTGCTTGCTTCCAGACAAGATCCTTTTTCCCCATTTTTTATGGAACATGTTTTCCCAAGACCTGAAACATGATACAGAAAGAGAGTGACAAGGCTAATGAGGAAAACATTTCTGAGAATTCACGAAAACACAAAGATGAAAACTGATAATTCAATGGACCAGTAGCAGCCGGCTAGGGATCCAGCCGAGCTTGCTTCTTTCTCATCTGTCATCTCCAAGAAAGCCAACGCGCCACTGCAGAAACACAACTATCTCTCTACTAGGTGATGGACTACAGGCAAATTTCTAGCACGACAGATGGCTGGAAGGAAGATCGCCCTAAACAAATTGCACCTATGTGTTTTAAGTTCCTTGACGGAAAAATCTATGGATGTGCGGCCTACGATGTATGTCCAATGATCAAGAATTAAGATAATACGTGTCTCTTTGGGAAGCATTGCTGCCAATCCAACTACATGATCAACCTCATCAGATCACTAGGTGCTTCACTGTGGATGGAAACTACACTGTAACATCAACCTATAATGTTCAATTCATTGGTTCCTTCCCTGATCATCCTTGGGAGAAAGTATGGAAGGCCAAGGTTGAACCAAAGTACAGGTTGTTTTTTCCCTTGGTTGCTGATCCAACGAAAGATATTGACTTCAGATAAATTCATTCGGCAAGGAGGCCAGGCAAAACCCTGTCTGGCAGCCATGCAGAACGCAAATGGAATCACCAAAGCACCTGGTGGCTAACCGCTCTTTCACACATATGGTCTGGTCATTATTAGCTCAAAATTTCAATCTATGATCACTGAAAACACAACGAGCACAAAAATCAAGCTCTGGTGGTTTGCCATGATTGGGCCTTGGACAACTCGGGCTCTGTTCGCTTGTCTTATAATCCGTATTTTTTAGCTTGTTTTTTTTAGCCAGAACAGTGTTTTTTCTTTCACAATAAATCAGTTGGACTCTTTTCACAATAAATCAGTTGGAACAGTGTTTCGGTTTATTTTTTTAGCGAAGCGAACGGAGCCTCGGTGACTGACAGAAAGCGTGCCCAACTACCCAAGTTGTCATCTAATCTGGAACCTATAAAAAGAACGTTGCAGAAGAGCTTTCAACAATAAAACGCAAAAACCAGCATAGGTAGCGGGCCTAATTCATCAAGACATCCTACTGTAGAGTCTAAAATTTGAAATACATAGGTAAGAAAATTAATGTTTATGATACTAAATAAGCATAGTACGAAAATATATCTCATGACAAATCTATACTTATCAAATCTTACAAAAGAATGATAATTTTTTTTTGTAGTCAGTCAAATTCAAGATTCTTGAACTTGATAATGTGCTATTATTAACGTGTCTAAAGTTTGAGAAAATACATTGGTTAAAATATTAATGTTTATGACACTAAATAAGTACAATATGAAAATATACCTCATAACAAATCTAATGCTACTTATTTGATATTATAAATATTGATAATTTTTATTTGTTTATAGTCAGCCGGATTCAATATATTTTAATTTGATTTTGTGTTATTATTAATAAATTCTTTTGTGGATGAAAGGAGTACGACAGAGAGCGGAGGCACTTAGACAAAAAAAAAACAATAACATTAACAGGAAGAATCTCCTACAACTAAAAAAACAAAGTGTTGATATTTTTTGGTACAACATTTGTTTTAGTTCATCCGTCTGCCCACGTCTGCGATCCCACGACATCTTAATTATTGATTGATCGTGACATTCTCCTTGATTGAATATTGCCTGTCATGTGATAGAGTAATCACGGCAAAATAGGAAGTAAAAAATTATTGTGCTATCCATATACACATTGCATGTTTGCATGCACCAAGTATACATGGCAACGAGTAAAAGGAAAGAGAATTAACACAGAAGAAAAGAGAATTAAGACAAAAAAAACATATTTGCATTTCTGAGAACCTTATCAAATCTGCTTACATTTAATTACTTCCCTTCTTTGCATTTGTAAAAGGGACAACTTTTTTCTCCTTTCATTTGGTTTCACGCTCACGTGTTCCATCGCCCTCACTTGCTGTTTCTTGCGTGAACCATAGTGGATGTCATCTGTCTTCCATGGCTCAGCCTCCCAATCCCAAGAGAAGGTCTCTACCTCTCCCTGACTGGAGATCCGACCTGTCAGAGGATCTCCTCGAGTCTATCGGGCAGCGTCTCGCGTCAGGCCACGACGCGGCGTCCTTCCGATCCGCTTGCTCCCCATGGCGCGCCGCCGTCCCATTCGCGACCTTCGGGCTGCTCCTGCTACTCCCGTTCGACCCCGACTCGGACCGTGTCGGCTTCTTCTGTGTCCCGGAGAAGAAGGTCTTGTCCAAGACGCTGCCCGATGTGCGTGGCAAGGTGGCGTGCGGCTCCTCGTGTGGGTGGCTGGCGCTCATGGACGAGGCGGCGTCCGTGACGCTGCTGAATCCATTCGCCGGTGCCCGTGACCCCCTCCGCGTTGAGCTCCCGCCAGTAGACGAACACGTCACGACGGCGTCCTCATCGGAACACGTGTCTAGGGTCCACGGCCGGTGGGTCCTCCATCCCACCAACGGCTACGGGGACGCGGATGCCGTAGGCAGAGCCATCAAGCTAGAAGACATGAGGGATGTGTTCTTCCATGAGATCGTGCTCTCGGCGCCGCCTGCCGCCGCCGACCGCGAGTGCATGGCCATGGCCATGCTTGGGTGCTCCACGGAGGTCGCGTTCTGCCGGGTTGGAGTCGACAGTGCATGGACGCTATTTGACAGCAAACTTGAGTTCTCCGTGGGGTCCATCGTCCACTGCCATGACAAGTTCTTGGCGATCGACTGCACTAGAGAAATCTCCGTCTGCAGTAGCAACGCCGCCGGCATTACTCCAACAGCGACGCTGCTGCCATCGCTGTCGCCACCTGCGGAGCTCTGCCACTGCAGCTACCTGGAATCAAACGGTGAGCTGTACATTGTGGGTGCCATGGTGAGCACGTTCCACGAGACACAGAGCTTCACCTACAGCAGCGCGATCTACAAGTGCAACCTCCACGACCGTACGTCGGAGTAGTCTAGAGTGAGGGACATCGGTGATCAGACACTGTTCGTGTCTAAATATTTCAATGAAAGATTCAGTGGAACAAGTGTATCCAAGTACAAGGAGAATAAAATCTACATGTCTAAGCCAGTGTATGGGGATCCATACGACTTGGTCCATCGACTGGAGATCGTTGATATTGCTACCGGCACATCCGAAGTGAAGCCCGTCTAGGAAAAGATGCAGGGTTCCGATACTCTAGGTTGGATTCGACCCAATCTCTGGAAGCTCTAGAGTTTGTGAGCCTACGACACCGCGCACTCCGTGACTGTGTTAAATTCATAAATTTTGTTTTTTTGGATGAAATGTCACTTTAACGTTGGTATTTAATTTAACAGTATTGTTACCTTATCGTGCGATCCGTATGTTTTTAGTATAAATTGTTAGTTATTCCGTAGCAATGCACGGACACGCTACCTAGTAAAAATAAATAAATACAATTACTCGTGTGATTGACACTTCTAAACCACCAATCGCAGCCACTTCTCACAAATCATAAAGTGACTTAACTAACTGATCTTTAGCAAAAACAAGTACTCCAACATGAGCAAGCTAGCTATTACTCGACTATCTAGTACCCTTCCTCCACGGTAATGTAGGCACATAACAGAACACCAAACTGTCTATCCTTGCATCACAAAAGAGAAGCACAATGAGCAAGAGCCTGTTCTTTGGACACACACAACATAAGCAAATGATTCATAGGCACTGGGTGGCTAATTCAACTGATCTTCATATCTTGTGAAGTGAACCCAGCATGAGTCTGTGAACTGTCACTTGCGTCATAATGCATCTAGACGAGTGGTCAAACAGGCAAATAAATACCTACTATGTAAGGCCTTGTTTAGATCCATGCTGTCACCTGTTCGCTTGATCGTATCAGTCATGTTTATCAGGCATGATATAATGTTTTTCTCTTGCAACAAAACAACATCAGCCGGTCTATAAGCCACAGAAACGATCAAGCGAACATGATGTGTAAAATTTTGAGATGTCACATCGGATATTACATAGGGGTGTCGCATGGGATGTTTGGATACTAATAAAAAATAAATTACAGAATCCGTCACTAAACCACGAGACGAATTTATTAAGCCTAATTAATCTATCATTAGCACAAGTGTACTGTAGTACTTTATTGTTAAATTATGGACTAATTAGGCTTAAAAGATTCGTCTCGCAAATTAGTCACAAACTATGCAATTTGTTATTTTTTAGTCTATATTTAATACTTCATACATGTGTCCAAACATTCAATGTGACCGGGTGTAATGTTTTGGGATGGAAACTAAACAAGGGCTAACTAGTTCCACTACAGGGACACTGGGACAAGAATAGAGAGTGTTAGGCTAGGGCTAGTTGGTCCAGCATTCTGATCCAAGCAAGGAATAAAGCCCCATCTCCCTAGCCTTGAAATCTTAGGTCTTGTTTAGATCCAGCATGTAAAGTTTTGAAATATCACATCGGATGTTATATGGGGATGTCGTATGGGGTGTTCGGATACTAATAAAAAACAAATTACAAAATCCGCCAGTAAACCGCGAGACGAATATATTAAGCCTAATTAATCCATCATTAGCACATGTGTTAATGTAGCACTTTATTGTCAAATTATGGACTAATTAGGCTTAAAAATTCGTCTCGCAAATTAGTCACAAAATGTGCAATTAGTTATTTTTTAGTCTATATTTATTACTCCATACATATGTCCAAATATTCGATATGACAGGGTGTAAAGTTTTAGGGTGGGAACTAAACAAGGGCTCAATCACAAACAATGCTACATGGGGAATAACTTTCCAATAAGGGTGTACCAGACAAAAGGCGCAGAGATATTCGTGGATCCACTCATGCATCCTCTTTCGTGCAAACGGCACCACGCCCCTTCGTGATCGATGAAGGCGACGAACATCCGGTTTGGAAGAGTTGTTATGTTAGGTTTGAGCTCTCAAGAGGACAACATCCCCCACTCCAGTCCTACCTACACTGCACTGCTATAGTAGGCCAATGCTTCAATTCAACCTGCCAAACAACACAACGACGACGAGTGGTCAACAGCGACCAGCAGACTGCAGCATGCTGACCGAACGTCCTGTGTGCGGACAGCGACAAGACTGAGCCCTATCTGAAACGTCCGTGTCAGTGTTTTCGGACCACCGACGAGTAAATTTGTATTTGCGCGTCTGGCTCGGATGGTGTGCTTGGAGGACACAAGGGTTTATATTGGTTCGGGCGGAACGTCCCTACGTCCAGTTCGCTGCTATTCGTGTTACCGGCACTTGGTTTGTAGTAGGAGTTACAAACAGGCGAGAGAGGAAGAGGATCTCAAGTCTCTGGTGGAAGGAGTGAACAGGTGCTGAGAGCTTGCTCGCCGCTCAGTCGTGTGCTCGTGTTATGCTCTTGTGTTCTAGATCCGCTCTTTCATGGGGCGCACTACTTCCCCTTTTATAGGCGAAGGAAAAGCGTGGGTTATAGCGGAGAAAAAAGAGAAGAACGAGAGAGAGAAGAAGGCTTCTAGGGTAGTCGGGTCCTTCTTCTCCTTCACGCGGGTCCCGCCGATCCTATAGATGTCAATAGGGACGGCTCCATGTCACGGCCCTATACGTCACTGACGCCATACGCAGGCGTCATCTGCCGGTCATGGCGTTCCACTCCGTCCCGCCGAACGTCGTGGTGAATTAACGCGTCTGTCAGTATCCGTACGAGGATTAGGCATAATAGCACCGGCACGCCCGACACTGTTCTTGATGTGAATCCCCAGGTATGGCCCGTCATGGCCACGGGTTACATTGGGGCGTGCCAGCCTCTTTCCTGGTGTTAGAGTTTTGACCCAGGCCCATACGCTTGGACTTGGAGTGGTTGGCAGTGGTATAGGTCCCCGTCGGATGAGACAAAACCCGCATCCTTGATGTCGGACGAGACGAAACCCATGACCTTGTGCGAGATGGAAACCGTGTCCTTAGGGTCGGGCGAGACGAAGCCTGTACTCAAGGGGTCAGGCAAGACGGAGCCCGCGGCCTCGAGGTCGGGCAAGACGGAGCCCACGGCCTTGGGCAAGACGGAACCCGCGTCCTTGGGGTCGGGCGAGATGAAGCCCACGACCTCGAGGTCGGGCGAGACGGAGCCCGCGGCCTTGGGGTCGGGCGAGACCTTTTAATACGTCTCGAGCCATCCGGGGAAGTCAACCTGGGCGCTAACTTCCTTGCTTTGGGTATCGCTAATATCGATATCCAACGCCTACGGAGGAGTAGAATACTCCTTTGGAGGCTTTTTCGGACGGGAGGACTCTAAGGGCCTTCGCCTTCTTTTTGTAGCCCGTGGCATGTCCTGGTAGGACGGCGATTCCCTTTTGTCATGATCGGTCTTCTTGGGGGCTTGTAACCATAGGATTCGGGAGGTCAGAAAGATTTTTCTTGATTCTGGTCCCCTAAGATCCGATCGGTCTGCCGTCGTACTACAACCGCTCGATTGGTTTCCTTACGAGTCCAACTTCCCTCGAGCCCCCGCATGTAGCAGGGGTCCAGTCGAGGGTCGGCTCGTCTTTGTGATTGTCATCCCTCAAGTGTTTTTTTCGATAAATCGGAGGGGCTTAGCCATGCCATGTTTTTCCTCGATGGACGAAACATGGTGCTCGATGAGCTGTTAACGGGCTAGTCCAAGTGGGGCCCCAGCTTCCCGCTCGTAGGGGTCCGGCATGGGTTAGCTGGTGACCGACTCTAGACTCTTGGCGGCCAATCCATATAGTTCTTGGGTTTGTTCAGTCGGTTTCAAGGGCTCGTTGCCTTTTTTGAGGAAAAACCATGGACTGGGAACCGACCAAGACTCGAATATGGGTCAGGATGCCCACGGCGCTCGTGCGTCTAGGTACTGGCTGCTATTGGGCCCATCCTTTTCCACCCCTCACTCTAAGGGCGTCCCAGAGCAGCTGTGAACCCTTCGGAGGGCCAGCCTTAGAACTTCTGGGCCTAAATGGACCGTAGGCATGTTTTTTACTCTGTATCCCTCCTTACCCGTGACGGTTCTCGCGTCTGTCTACACCGACGCCGAGCTGGACGACATCGAGAAGGAGGTGGCCCCTCTAGCACGGGACTTACCTACCGAGTTAGAGGATGAGATCATCCCTCCAAGAAATTAGTTAGGTAGATAAGCTAGGCGGCGAACTTCTAATAAGTGGACAAGCTCTTAAATTTCGTTATGACCTAACAGATTTTTAGCTCTTCTCCCCTTTTTATATAAAAGGATAATGCGTTCCGACCCTTTCTGTCATTAAGGCTGTAAAGCTTGGGATGCGGGTGAAAAAACTCTGATCACGCTGATGAGCAAAAACGTCGTAGTCGCTGGGGCGTAGGTTTCTTGTAGTCCGACCAGTTTTACAGAGCGTTTGTTTCCGCAACCCTTGCTTCTAGATCTTAACGTGAGAAAGGGTCGAGCACAGAGAATGTCTGCCGGGTAGATATACTCTTTAATGCGTTCTGACTCTTTTCGTAGTTAAGGCTAAAATGCTTGGGGTGCGAGCAAAAAACTCTGATCACGCTGGTGAGCAAAAACATCATAGCCACTGGGGTGTAGGTTTCTTGTGGTCCAACCAGTTTTACTCAGCGACGTGAGAATGGGTCGGGCATAGAGAATCTCTACCGGATAGATATGCTCTTGTCAGCCCCCGAGTGAGGCCCGACCCCTTGCCGTTGCTGGGGTCGGGTGTCACTAAAGATCGAGGAGTCGATAGCGAAATCGATAAGAGAAAGCGTGCGTAAATTAAGGGTAAAAGCATTGTAGTTGTTCGATGTTACAAGCGTTGATGAAGACTTCATCGTCGATGGTCTTGAGCCTATAGGTGCCTTGTCGGAGCACCTCCGCGATGACGTATGGTCCCTCCCATGGTGGAGTGAGCTTGTGTCGGTTCTTGTTGCTCTGGACGAGGCAGAGCACCAGGTCCCTGACGTTGAAGGCTCGACCCCGCACTCGAGGGCTATGGTACCGGTGCAATGCTTGTTGGTACTTGGCCAAGCAGAGGAGGGCAACGTCACGCGCTTTTATCTAGCTGGTCCATGGCATCCTTGAGGGATGTCTTAGCTCCCTATTCATCGTACGCGCTAACCCTCGACGCTCCATAGCCTTAGAACCATAGACCATGAAGAATGGCGTGTAGCTGGTGGCCCGACTGGGGGTCGTCCTCAGGCTTCAGAGCACCGTGGGAAGCTGTGGAACCCATCATCTGCCAAACTTGTTCAATCGGTTGAAGATCCTAGGCTTGAGGCCTTGTAGGACCATACCGTTCGCGCACTCGACCTGCCCATTCATGCGGGGGTGCGCCACAATAGCCCAATCGATGCGGATGTGGTATTCATCGTGGAATCAAAGGAACTTGTTCCTGGTGAACTACGTGCCGTTGTCTGTGATATTAGAGTTTGGGACTCCAAAGCGATGGACGATGTCAAGGAAGAATAGCACGGCTTGCTTGGACTTGATCGTGGAGATCGATCGAGCCTCTATCCACTTTGTAAACTTATCTACGGCAACAAGCAAGTGTGTATAGCCCTCGGGCGCCCTCTTGAGAGGTCCGACCAGATCGAGCCCTAGACCGTAAATGACCATGTGATGGGGATCGTTTGGAGTGCTTAGGCCGGCAGGTGGGTCTACCGAGCGTAGTATTGACACCCTTCACAGGTGCACACAATCTGTTCAGCATCGGCTACTGCGGTCAGCCAATAGAAGCCTTGTCGGAACGCGTTTTCGACCAGGGTCCTAGGTGTGGCATGATGCCCGCAGACCCCACCGTGGATATCACTCAACAACTGCTTCCCTTGTTCGATGGGGATGCAGCGCTGCAGAATTCCCTTGTTGGATCCTCCTCAAGCTCCATGACTTCAGAGTTGGACGGACCCGCCGGCTGGTTAGCCCTCGAGCCCAGGGCAGGCGGCCCATCACTGGTCTATTCTGGCTCCTCGTAGCTGACCGAGGGCTTGTACTGATCGCTGGTGAAGACGGCCATCGGCACCGGCTCTCGGTCGGACGCTGTTTTCACCAGCGAGTCAGCTCCCTCATTGAGACGCCTCGGGATGTGATTGAGCTCAAGATCGTCGAACTTGTCCTCCAGCTAGGGGACTTCTCGGCAATACACAGCTATCTTGGTGTTGTGGCAGCTTGATTCCTTCATGACTTGGTCGATGACCAACTGGGAGTCGCTCCGGACATCAAGCCATCGGATACCCAACTCGATGGCAATGCGTAGGCCATTGATGAGTGCCTCATACTTGGCCACATTGTTGGAAGAGGGAAAATGGATGTGAACCATGTACCTCATGCGTACTCCAAGGGGCAAAACAAAGACCAGCCCCACGCCAGCGCCTTTCTTCATCAGCGATCCATCGAAGTACATCGTCCAGTTCTCTTGGTCGACGACTGCTGGCGGCATTTGAATCTTGGCCCACTCTGCAACGAAATCAGCCAGCACTTGAGACTTGATGGCTGTCCGAGGGGCATATGAAATGCCTTGACCCCATCAACTCGAGTGCCCACTTCGCGATTCTTCCTGTGGCATCTCGATTTTAGACGACCTCGCCAAGAGGGAAGGACGTCATGACCATCACCGGATGCCACTCAAAGTAGTAACACAACTTCCTCTTGGCGATAAGGATGGCGTGCTGGAGTTTCTAGATTTAGGGGTAGCGAGTCTTGGAATCAGACAAGACCTCGCTAATAAAGTACACGGGATGCTGCACTTTGAGGGCGTGTCCCTCTTCTTCTCGCTCTACCACCAGGGCGGCGCTGACCACTTGCGTGGTGGCCGCAATGTAGAGCAGAAGTGGTTTCTCGTCGGTTGGGGAGACCAGGATCAGGGCCTTCATTAAGAGCTGCTTGACCTTGTCAAGTGCCTCCTGGGCCTCGGGCGTCCATTCAAAACAGTCGGCCTTCTTCAGAAGCCGATAGGGCGGAGACCTTGTTCACCGAGGCGCGAGATAAAGTGGCTGGGCGCGGCGAGGCACCCTGTAACTCGTTGTACCCCCTTTATATTCTGAATTAGGCCCATCCTCATGATGGCCGAGATCTTCTCTGGGTTGGCTTCGATGCCACGCTCGAAGATGATAAAACCCAGCAGCATACCCCTTGGGACCCCAAAAACACACTTTTCGGGGTTGAGTTTGATGCCTTTTGCTTGGAGTGTCGCGAAGGTCTACTCTAGATCGGCTACGACCTGGTCAGCCCATTTGGACTTGACCACGATGTCATCCACGTAGGTCTCAACGGTCTATCCAATGAGATCCCCAAAATACTTGAGCATGCAGCATTGGTACGTAGCCCCCGCATTCTTCAGGCCGAACGATATTGTGACGTAGCAGAATGATCCGAACGAGGTGATGAAAGAAGTCGCGAGCTGGTCGGACTCTTTCATCGTGATTTGATGGTACTCGGAGTACGCATCAAGAAAGCAAAGGGTTTCGCACCCTGAGGTCGAGTCGACTACTTGGTCTATGCGTGTCAAAGGAAATGAATCTTTTAGACACGCTTTGTTGAGACCTGTGTAGTCAATACACATTGCCCATTTCCCACTCTTTTTTTATACAAGAATGGGATTGGCTAACCACTCGGGGTGGTATACTTCCTTGATGAACACGGCTGCCAAAAACTTCGTAGTCTCCTTGCCGATGGCCCCGCGTTTCTCCTCATCAAAAGTGATGCAGGCACTGCTTCACCGGCTTGGAGCCTGGCCTGATCTTCAAGGCGTGCTCGGCGACTTCTCTTGGAATGCCTGGCATGTCCGAGGGTCTCCACGCAAAGATGTCTCTTTTGGCGCGGAGGAAGTCGGCGAGCGCGCTTTCCTATTTGGAGAAAAGTGTGGTGCCGATGCGCACCACTTTGCCCTCAGAACCACTAGGGTCTATGAGGGCCTCCTTAGAGCCCTCTATAGGTTTGAAGGACCCGACCGACCGCTTGGGGTCGGGCGCTTCTTCGACAACCTCCTCCCTGATGGCCGTAAGCTCTTTGGAGGCGATAATTACCGTGGCGTGTTCACAGCACTCGACCTCGCACTCATAGGCACACTGAAAGGAGGTGTCAGTGGAGATGACCCCGTATGGACCCGGTATCTTCAACTTCAGATAGGTGTAGTTGGAGACGGCCATGAACTTCGCGTAGCATGGACGTCCCAGGATGGCATGGTAGGTCCCGTGGAACCTGACCACCTCAAAGGTAAGGGTCTCCATCCTATAATTGGTAGGATTTCCGAAGGTGACGGGTAGATCGATCTGCCCAAGTGGCACGGCCTGCTTTCCAGGCATGATGCCGTGGAAAGGCGCCCTAGTCGGCCAGATGCGCGATCAGTCGATGCCCATGGCGGCATCTAGCGTTTCAGCATACATGATGTTAAGGGCGCTGCCTCTATCCATCAGCACCTTGGTGAGCCCCTGCGTGCCGATGATCGGGTCAACCACGAGTGGGTATCTTCCTAGCTACGGGACGCTTTTTGGGTGGTCGGTCCGATCAAAGGTTATGGCAGACTCCGACCATCGGAGGAAGGAAGGCGCGACCGCCTTGGCCGTATAGACCTCGCGGCACGCAAACTTCTGGCGGCGCTTGGAGTCATAGGCCGCTGACCCTCCGAAGATCATGAGGTAGACATCCAGCGTCAGAAATCCGCCACCCTTCCCCTCAGCGTCGTTTGTGGCCGGCTTAGGCTCCTTCCTATGCTCCCCCTTGTTGGAGTCTTCGGATAAGAACCGCTTCATGAGGACGCAGTCCTTGTATAGGTGCTTGATGGGGAAAGCATGGTTCGGGCATGGCCCTTTGAGCAGCATCTTGAAGTCGTTCGGGGTATCCTTGGTGGGCTTCCAACCCCCCTTGTGGTCGGCAGTGGCCACGAGCGAGCCCTCGCACCGCTGCTTGTTCTTCTTCTTGTTGTGGTGGTTGGAGGTGCCTTTGCTGGCGTCCTCATCCCGCTTTGCCTTGCCCTTGGGGCGGTCAAAAATTGCCCCGACCGCCTTCTCGCCCGAGGCGTGGCTGGTGGCGATGTCGAGGAGCTCCTTAGTGGTTCGTGGGCAGTTACGTCCCAGCTAGTGAACCAAGGACTCGCAGGTGGTCCTGGACAGGAAAGCTCCTATGATGTCGGCTTCGACGACGCCGGGCAACTCGTTGCACTATCAGGAGAAGCACCGAATGTACCCACAAAAAGTTTCCCTGCACTTCTATCGGTAGTTTTTTGAGATTCCATGGGTTTCCAAGATACGCGTATGTGTCCTAAAAGTTTCCCACGAAGATCTCTTTTAAGTCCGCCGAACTTTGGATTCGGTTGGACGGACGGTGTTCCAACCACGTTCGCTTCGAATCGGCTAGGAACAATGGAAGATTGCGGATAATAAAATTGTCACTATCCGCTCCATCGGCTTGGCAAGCAAGCCAATAATCCTCGAGCCACAGTCCGCGGTTTGTTTCCTCGGAGTATTTTGGGATGTTGATCGGCGGTTGTTACTGCGGTGGGAAGACGGCGTTGAGGATGTGTTGACCAAATGCCTGATGTCCCGGCAAGTCGGGCTCGGGCTTCGGTCCACGCCGCTGTAGTAGCGTCCACCACGACGAGGGTGGTAGCCGCGGCTAGCCTCCTCCCTCTCATCGTCGCAGGCACGCCTGTGGCATCCAGGGTGTTGCAAGTGCCATGGTGGAGGCTGAGACGCTCATGCAACGGGGCCACGGCGTGTGGCCTGCCGCCTCGCTGCGCCTGGTGGACTGACACATCCCTGTCGGGTCGCTCTGAGGGCGAGCGCTGGCTGGCGTCGAGCTCGGGTCGTTGGGACAGCGAGTTTTCGTTCTGCTGCGCCGCCGCACGCTCGAGTAGCGTACGAATCTCACGATGGGCCCAACGATCCTCGGGTGTCGCAGGGTCCGAAAGCCCTTGGAGCAAGGCCGCCGCGGCAGCGATGTTCTGGCTTGCCCGGGTGAAGTGTGGGAGGGCTTTGTCGTCCTCAATGATCCTCCGGTTCACGTTGTAGGCCACGGCGCGTGCACGTCCACCGTCTCCGTGGCGCTCGATCTCTCGCTCGAGGTTCGTGCGTTCCTACTCAAGGTTCGCGCGTTCTTGCTTGAGCTGGAGTCGTGCTTCTTCGAGCTTTTGGTGCCGCGCCTTCAGCTGCTCTACCCACAGGCGAGGTGGGGCCCCTGCATCCCCCTCGACCTTGTCGTCGAGGTCGTCTATTGGGGTAGCCCCTCCCTCGTGGATGCTTTCGATGTATCCCTCGAGGGTACCTGTCATGAAACATTCTCGCAAGGGGTGATGGCGCCCCCTGTTGGAGTCAGAGTCGGAGGGCGACTCCGATTCTCTCGCAAGAAGGTCGTGGAAAGATTTCACGACATATTCGGTCATCCCCACAAACTCGTTGTTCGTAGGGGATGGGGGCGTGCGCTGCACCACAAGGTGACCAACGGTCTCTGCGGCGTTGCGCAGACCGAACGGGAGCGCTGTCGGGGTGCTCCGAATGAGGTATTCCGGGGAGAGCGGCTCTCCTCCGGCAAGCTGTGTTATGACGTTGGCGAACAAGAATGTGAGGCGGCGTAGGTCCTCCTGGGACGGTCGGGGTCCTAGGAAGGTGCTGAGCTGACGCTCTAGCCTTCCGTAATCGAAGCCGAGGAGCAGGTCGCTCTCGGGGGCATGGGCCTCCGGTGCGTGCAGCTGCAGCTCGTCAAGCGCCTCGGCGATCGTGTCGAGGCCGGCGGAGTGGAGAGGCTGGATGGCGGCGGGAACCTGCGCCAACTCTCCCTCTGTCGTAACGATAAAGTCCAGGTTCCCGAAGTGCATGTTGCGCCCGAGACCCAGCTGACGCCGTGACTAGCCATTCAAAGCCTGATGTGGACGTCGAGACGAGCAAAAAGCCCCTACCTGGTGCGCCAATTGTAGGTGTTTTCGGACCACCGACGAGTAAATTTGTATTTACACGTCTGGCTCGGATGGTGTGCTCGGAGGACACAAGGGTTATATACTGATTCGGGCGAAACGTTCCTACGTCCAGTTCGCTGCTACTCGTGTTACCGGCACTTGGTTTGCAGTTAGGGTTACAAACAGAGGAGAGAGGGAGAGGATCCCAAGTCTCTGGTGGAAGGAGTGAACGGGTGCTGAGAGCTTGCTCACCGCTCAGCCGTGTACTCGTGTCGTGCTCTTGTGTTTTAGATCCTCCTTTCATGGGACACACTGCTTTCCCTTTTATAGGCGGAGGAAAAACGTGGGTTACAGAGGAGGAGAGAGAGAAGAAGGCTTCTAGGGTAGCCGGGTCCTTCTTCTCTTTCATGCGGGTTCCGCCGATCCTGTAGATGTCAATAGGGACGGCTCCATGTCGCGGTCCTGTTCGTCACTGGCGCCATGTGCAGGCGTCATCTACCGGTCATGGTGTTCCACTCCGTCCCGGCGAACGTGGTGGTGAACTAACGCATCTGTCAACGTCTGTACGAGGATTAGGCATAACAGCACCGACACGCCCAACACTGTTCTTGATGTGAATCTCCAGGTATGACCCGTCATGGCCACGGATTATATCGAGGCGTGCTAGCCTCTTTCCTGGTGTCAGAGTGTTAACTCAGACCTATACATTTGGACCTGGAGTGGTTGGCGGCAGTATAGGTCCCTGTCGGACGAGACGTAACCCGCGTCCTCGAGGTCGGACGAGACGGAGCCCACGATCTTGGGCGAGACGAAAACCACGCCCTTAGGGGTCGGCGAGACGGAGCCCGCACCCAAGGGATCAGACGAGACGGAGCCCACGGCCTTAAGGTCGGGCAAGACAGAGCCCACGTGCCGTAGAGTCCGACGAGACATTTGAATATGTCTCGAGCTATACTTGCTTTAGGTATCTCTGGTATCCATACCCGACAGTCCGCAAGAGAGAATTTTGATGGGTCCTTACGGATGACGCTAAAATGTTTCGACGGCTCTTGGTGATCTGCTGGTCCGTTCGGGCGGCGCCCTCACCGGACGAACGGCAGGGACCAGCTGCAAGCCTGCAACAGCTGAACTGCACTGCAGACCGGGCCTCAACAAACGGGGCGCCACTCGTCTGCCGCATGCATCATATCACATGGCTCACCAGAAACTAATTGCCAAAGTGTCGTCTCTTGGACGACAGGACTTGTTACCTAACCACACGAGCTCAGCCGAGAGCAACGCTTAGGGTCCTTTCAAACGCTAGAATTTTATAGGAATCCTACATGGATTTCGTAGGAATCAGTTTGTTTTTATTTAAAGGAAAAACGCAGCAGGAAAGTCTCCCGCGTTTTAAAGGAGGCCCAAGTCTCTCACGCACCGTAGGGATGGAAATTTGAATTCTCATCGTCATGTGGGATTTGTTTTTTTTTCCTAAGCCTTTTTTGAGACTAAACTGCATCAGGAACAGGAGATGGGAAAGAAAAATTGAGATGATTTCAGTGTCACTGCACTGTGTCCGACGTTACCTCGCTGTCTGTGAGGGCAATGCACCGCACCGCACCGCACCGGCCCCGCCCGGCACTGATGAGTGGCGACGACAACTCAGACCGGATTGCGTCAGTCGGAAGGAAGCTGCCAATGATTTGCGAGCCTTTCTCTCTGGGCGGTACGTGTGGAGGAAGCCTCATCAGAGGAATAATGCGGCGAGCAGGACAACCACCCCCATCCGATACGTTGACGGATCTGTTTGGCCAGTTTATAAGCCGCTTTTGCTAATTTATACCGTTAATTCGTTAGAAGAAAAAAATATTATATCATGATTAATAAGCCGGCTTATAAGTCGACTCAGAGCCAATCTGCAAGCGATTGCAAGCCACAAGGACAACAGAACACAAAGATAGGCAAATCTTCATCTTCGTTGTCAGTGCAAATCCATCGTCCTGTTCATTTAGGCTTGTTTGGCTCATAAGCCATGTCTGAAAGTACTGTTGGCTGATTTGGTGTGAGAGAAAAATATTGTTCGTTAGCTGAAAAAGTATGGCTTATAAGCCAAACAAACCCAAACGAACGGGGCCACATTTAGAGATGATTGTGTTTGCTCTTGCTGCTGGGTTTTGACATTCCCCATTTCAGTTTCAGTTTCAGGCTGCCGCCGCCAAAGGTTAACTACTGGTTAACTGGTATCAGGCCAGGTTGGAAAGACGCGGCTAATAGTCTGTTCGTTTGGGCGTGGCGCATCAATAATGATAGTAGTAAATTTCAAATTTCAGAATATTTTTTTCTCTCACAACAAATCAGCCAAAAAGATTTTTTTTCACGAACCAACAACGATACGAACCAGCCAACCGAATAGTCTGTATGTTTGGGTTCGTCCATTGGGTCAAAAGCTCAGGAATGCCCGCGCTTTCGACGATGCCCGGCCATCGATCAACCTCACCTTTAGGTGTCCACATCTTGATAGGTTTGTGCACAGAGAAGAAAAGGTCACCTTTTCAAGATCATTGCTGGGGGGGAATAAGAGAAAAGATCAGAGCTTTTGGAGCAGCCACACTGTCGTGCCAATTTGCCGAATCTAGGCCTACCCTATGGTTGAATTGAAATGCATATTTCCGTATACAAGATTACAAAGTATCACTGACTAACAGTATGATGAATATGATTGTTGGAGTATTACAATTGCTTGCAGCAGCAGTAAAAGTATCACTCTCTCTGTCAAAAAGGTTGCGCTCACCGCCGATCTGGACGAGGAGGAGAACATGGACGTGTAGTACGGGTTGAGCGATCCGCCGGGACTCGAACCGCCGCCAGAGCCGGCGTTGAGCGCGTACACCGGCGAGCCGTTGGGGTAGAAGAGGCCGTAGTTCCGCTCCGACGTGGGCCCTGGCTTCATGTCCTCGTTGAAGAGCGCGAACACGTACACGTCGACGGGCACGTTGGGCTTTAGCGGCGTCCCCTGGTTCATGGCGATCCTCTGCATCAGGTTGCTGTTGTACGCCGCGGCGTTCTGCACCGTGGCGCCGGTCTCGTCCTCGTCGCCCTTGGACGGCCACCCGGTCTCCGAGATCCGCACGCCCACGTCCGTGTGCCCCATGGCCTTCATGGCGGCGTACACGGCGTCGATCTGGGCGTAGAGCATGTTGTCGTAGGTGAGGCCGGTGTTGGGATCGCGCACGCCCGGGTTGGGCTCGAACAGCACGTACGGCAGCGACACGCTCCCGGGGTTCGCCATGTACGCGAAGAACGGATACGCGTTGATGAGGAACGGCGACCCCGTCTGGCCATGGAAGTCGAGGATGGGCTGGATGTACTCCGCGAGGTCCTCCCGGAACGCGCCCGACGACGGCGGGAAGCTGGTGGCGAGCACGTTCACGGAGTGCGCCGACGACACGGTCACTTGGCTGCCGAGGCCCATCCCGCCGAGCGCGGCGTACACGGCCTTCATGGCGGGGAGGAGGCTGGCCATCATGGCCGTGTCGTTGCTGGAGAAGACCTCGTTGCCGACGGTGACGCAGGTGATGCGCGTGGCCGGGAGGTAGGGCTGCACGTTCGTCGCCACCCACTGGCGCGCCGCGGCGGGGCTGGCCGCCATGGTCTGCAGGTTCTCATTGCCCACGGCGATGATGAACTCGACGCCGGTGTTGGCGAACGCCGTCAGCACCCGGGGGTCCGCGTCGTAGAGCTTCACCTTGTTCACGTTCATCGACTGGAGGAGACTCGCCACCTGCGTCGGCTCCGGCAGGTTGTTCGCGATCTGCCCGTAGTTGATCCCGAACTTCTGCTGCGCCGACACTGCCAGATTAACACACGCGGGGGCGCTCATTATTAGCACTCGGTAATGGCGCACTAAGCGCGTGTTTAGCTGGGTGAAAGTTGAAAATTTGGCTATTGTAGCACTTTCGTTTTTATTTGACAAATAATGTTCAATCATGGACTAATTAGACTTAAAACGTTTGTCTCGTAATTTCTAACCAAACTATGCAATTAGTTTTTTTTCGTCTATATTTAATGCTCCATGCATGTATCATAAGATTCGATGGATTCGATGTGATGGATACTGTAGCATTTTTTGAAGAATTTAGGGTGGAAACTAAACACGCGGTAAAAGTGCTGATGCTATTTTGTAGTAGTATTTTGCCCTGAACTTAATTGAATTTTCTTTTCAGACAGACCCATGAAGTGCTTTAGGTGCAAAGTCACTTTCGTGATTAAAAAATTGTTCGGTGGCAAGAGAAGGGAGCACCTATACACCTACAATCAATAATGTATCCGGAAGCAGACGGAATGATCATTCATAGTAGCCTGGGCAGAGCTAGAAATCAACTATGGCCATGTTTAGTTACTCCAAGACTTAAAAAATACACTACCTAAAAAGAAGATTCTCCGTCACATTTTTGATTTCGTACATATATATATATATTAAATTTGATGTGACGAAATGTTCTTTTTCATAAAAAAAAAACTAATTACATATGTTTGGTTACTCCAGGACTCTGAAAATACATACCTAAAAAGAAGATTACGTTTTTAATACCTAAATATAAATCAACGGTTAAAAAATTAATTTACCAAAACGTACAACCTAATTACGAACATGCTTCAATTATTACGCTCTAAATGAAATTTTACCACTCCAAAGTTTGGGAACTAAACATGGCAAAATGCTATGATGCTAGTGTGAATCTAAACTCTCACTGTGATAAATTAATGCAGCTGGAATCGTACAGGCATGAACATGACAAGATGCAGCGCATGACAAGGGAGGCGTATCAACTAGAGATGTAAAACCAGAATTTTCAGCAAATTGTTACAGTACAATTTTCATGATTCAGAGAACATGGGTCACTTAGAAGTGTGAGGTTTCAGAAAGAAATCGTGTAATGGACCAGCTGCAGGTGCAGCTGTGGGTGGAAGTGGAACTGTGGATGCTCGTCAGAGCTGAGCGAGTGTTCGGCTGTCATTATAATCTGGTTTATAAAATAATTTATAAGTTATGGTATAGTACTTTTCTCTCCGTATTAATCAGCCATACAAATCAGCACAAGCGGTTTTACGAGCAGCCGAACATATTTTAAGTTAGCAACCGGGCTCGCTCAATTAATCGCGACAAAATGAAGGGCATCGTAGTTATTTGCGAAGACAATTCTGGTCCGCTTTGCTGGATCTCGTCCTCAGGCTCAGGCCTCCATCATGTTATTGGTTCGCAGCTGCTTTCCAGTGTCCCCCTCACTGGAAATTCTAATCGTTCCCAAAACTGGCGACGGAAAAGAACGCCGTATCCTTGTCACAGAGAATGAAACTGGAACGCAGCATCGTGCCAGAACAGAACTCGAAAGAACAGATATAACAACTCACGAGGACAGACCGACGTGAACACTGATGCACAGCAAGAGCAGTGGCGGCAGAAAGCAGAGCACGAGCAAGAAGACGAAGAATCCACAGCGATACAATACAAGCAAGCAGGGAGCGACCAAAGCCGGCGACTGAATTACCTGAGACGAGCGCGACCGCGAGCTCGAGAGCCAGGGAGAGCAGAAGCGAGGAGGCGCGGACGCGGAGCCCCATTTCCGCCTCCCCTCCTCCTTCCTCTGTCTGTTGTGTTGCTCGCCGATACAGAGATAGTGGTAGTTACGTTCTATAGAGCCTCCTCCCCTCCGGCCCAGTGGCCGTGACGCCCCCCTCGGTTTTATACCCTACTCGGCTACTCCATCCCAGCGACGGCGCCATGCCCGTTAGCAAATTTTCAGTAAAATAAATGCGTCGCGTTTACATGCAGGGAAGTGAAGAGGAAAATATATCTTTCCCTAATTCCCTCCCTCCCAGGTCGGCCGGCCCGGAGCGTCGGCGTCACAACTCACAACCGCCTCTCACCGGCACGTGCGCGCGTCGGTCGCCGAGGCTCCCTTTACGCTTTCCTGCGCCTGCCCACCACTTCTGGCTTCTGCCCTGCTTCCGTTCCCCGCCGAGTGTGTGTGATTTGGCCCGCCTGCTGCACACTCAGAATGGCCGGGGACGGAGAGATTTTCCAGCCGCTGGATGCCTGGATGGACGCAATTGACCGTTCCGTGCTTCCGCTAGTCACAGTCGCCGCGTACGTGTTCGGCGTCCCAAGGCTGGTTGCGCATCTCGACAATATGTTTCATGTGCAGTTTCGTGTGAGTCTGAGTGAGATTTGGCGACGACGGTTTGAGAAACTCTGCTCAAAGAGTTTAAGGACTAAGAAAGAAAAGCTAGAAAGACTAAGCTTCAAAACTTCTTCTCCGTCCTCGCTTTCATCTATTTGGACCTAGCTTAGGAGCATACATCTTCAAACGGCTACATTCATGTAGTGAAGATAGCACGCGTCTTGCTCCAACTCAGACACTCAACGAAGAAGAACTTTGACAAACACCATAACTCTTTCAACCAGAGATGTCCCGTCCATCCAGTGTCCAAGACCACTCGGACCTTCTGCCCAACTAGCGAGTATACAAATGAGAGATGGCACCACGTTGAGTCGACGGCGCAGCTAGAGGTCACCCTGAGACAGCAAACCACTACCGCGGAAAACACCAACAGTCTTATCCTAACATGATGCCTCTAAGAAGGTTTGCCGCATCCAACGATGTCGTCGTCGCATGACCAAACGAATTGGTGCTAGGTTTTGATCCAGAGATATGGACACTAGTGTAGGAGATGCAACGAGTAGAAAGATAGATTAGTAGGGTGTAGGGAAGTCACTAGTGCTAGGTTTTCACCCATAGATAAGGACACTAGTGTAGGAGAAGCAATGGATAGACAGATGAGTAGGCTGCAAGGGAAGGCGACGCCTCCAGCAAGTGAGTGACGCTCTGTTTTTTCTCACTCCGGTAAAGAATATGTTTTTCCCTCTTTTTGTTTCCTGAGGGTATGGATAAGATTTTTTTTTCCCCCGTGCACGGTGGAGGGCTGTTCTTCAGTTCAGGGGCGGAGCCAGCCCTGTTCATTGGTCGGTCGCAATGATTTTCACCGTAAATTGATGCATGCTTGTAGTCGTAGCTTATGACATCAATGGAATTTTGGCCGGATCCGCTACTGCTTCAGTTCGGGGGTCGCACGTCACCGCATGCTGTAGTCAGCGTACAGCCTTGTCTGATCTGACGAGGAGATGAAGTGACTGAATTGAGTTGTGCTGTTGAGGCCCCCTGGCTCCCAATCCCTTGGCCGGACACGAGAAGAGGAATCCTAGGAAGTAAACCTTCTTCCTGTTCCAGTCAGTTATGCATGGGGATTGGGGACAGAGAATGAACGACTGCTGTTCTCTGGAGCAGTCTGAACTCTGAAGAGAACCGTGCGTGGTGAACGGCCGTCCCTTTGCTTATTTTAACCGGAAGCGCGTCTTTGTAAGCAACCTGAAGAACGCGCTGCATCGTATCCAGCAATCATGTCCCCACTTCTCAATTCCAACGGATCCTACGTCTCTCTTCCAGTTAATAATAAGTAAACAAAGATGACAGATCGTATGGAGCTTGACGTGCCAGCCATGCCGACGATAATACAAGTAGTATGATGGCGTCCCACGGTACTCCGTACTCGTAGGAGATCAGTTCGAGCTGCTCTCTCAGTACAGAGTAGCTACTGTCGCTACAGATGATTGGACTGAAAACATGCAACATGCCAACATGCAAGTAGTTCTGAATATTCTTGAAGCCAGCGAAACTGGGGCACTGTGTGTCTTACCAATAACCAAACGATGCCACTGGCAGGTCTACCGAATTTAGCAGGTCTGGTCTGGTATCATGGAACTGGACCACACGGGATATCAATATTACTCCTGCTTCCCTTCCCGTGCGAATCGTCACCTAAACGTTGCCGACTTGTCCAATCAGCGGACGATGGGTCCAAACGCTCATAAACTGCATTAGACTTCAGGCTCCACCTGCATCAAGACAGACGCCGTACATAGAACAACTAACCACGCAACCGTAGCACAACGATAACATAATTTTTTGAAGGTGCGTGTTGCGGCTGGCTACTACGTTACAGCACACAGCGCATCATTCATATGCGTCCGGACATGATCCTTCTGCCGTGATAAACCTGCGTTTGATTAGTATAAGATATGGATCATTTCATTTGATTTCCCAGTCTGTTCACATCTCTGTCATCCATGCTATAGGCCTATAGCACAGAGTTCAGAATGCAAAACTGCTCACACTACGGAAGTTTCTTCTGCTACCCCACGATGTCAATGCATGGTGCGTCATGTTGACAACCACTGGAAAGCTATACCACTTTTTGATCGTCATGATGGAAGTCGAAATCTCAATTCTAGCACCGGCCCCATAACAAAAAATGACAGATAGGAACACCTAGATAAAAGTAGCTAGCATGCCTTTATGTGTCTACGACTAATCCGGATTAGTATAATTTTATTGGTCCAACCGATCATATTAATCTACCCAATATTTTTTTGAGGTCAAATCGACCCAATATTCATTTTATTATATTATGAACATGAATACTATCAACACTTTTAGCAACGTTTTGTGGCGTTATCTAGTAAATTTGATTGCCATGCATATTGGTCAGATGTCTTAGCGCTCGATGACTCAGGATTTATACTGGTTCAGAGAAATGCCCTTCGTCTAGTCCGATGAGGCGTTTGTGTTCCTGAACTCAAGTGCTCGAAGTTCGTGGTAGAGATTACAGACGAGAGGATTCGAGAGTTCTAGCGTTGTGTCTTCATAGAGGGAGAGAGAGCCGCCACAGTTGTAGGTAAGGCCCGTCCATGTTTTCAGTGTGGTGCGGGGGTGCGACCGTGTGGGGCTGTGTTGCACCCTGTGCCATGCGCCAGGTGGTATGCCCATGCCTTGGGTGTGAGTAGGCATAGGTGTGAGCATCACGTCCGAGTTACTATGTGCGTTACGTTCGGGTTACTATGTCATAATCACAAGCTTTGGCCACTCTTACGGAAGGAAACTTGTCGAGTTTGTCTGTTTCCCTCTTGAGGTGGGTCCCTAGGGGAAGCCCCCTGAGTGGCACATGCTCCTTCTCTTTGTCGGGCCTTCCCAACTTGGCGGTGGGAGTCAGGGGTTCATCATGTTGCCACTCGCGAAGCTACGAAACATACGGGTCGAGGGTGACTAGGGGGGCTTGGTCATGGTCGTAGTTGTATTCTCGGAGCGATGTGGATACCCGTGATGTAGGTAACTGTTAACTTTTAGAAAAGATGAGATATGAGATTGAAAAATATCATCATGACACATTAAGGTTATTAATTAGCAATGCATAGTATGTAAGTGAACTATGATTTTAATTTTATCTATTTTCACTTCAAAAATGTGATATTCATTAATGTACTCCCAAGCATAAACATACTAACAAGTTATGGCTAACCTTGTTTATTTGAAAAATAAAAAAGACCAACAAATTAAAAAAAGATTGTTATTTGACGACTGGGTCGACTTATGTTGTCCATTGAGCCAATTTGTTTGGACATTATCGACAAATTTAGACTTTAAAACTGACTCATGTAATTCATTGGTCTTACTTTTGTCATTTTGTGAATCAGATCAACTATCTAATAGACCGATCCGATCCATTTTTATCCCCATGACCCCATCCGTAGCAGATCTATATTACCATGGATCTTTTAGCAGTAGAGCAGAAATAAAACAATAGTGATCCTAAACATACCCAAAGTCAACCAAAGAGATGCACTTGATGAAGAACATATGGCAATTTGGCCGAGACGCGAACCAAGCGTTCGATCACTCCGATCGACGCCACCGGCGGCGCCAGTTTTGAAGGTGAAAAGTGGAACGATCGTGGCCGCTATCGGCCAGATCCACACGTGCGCAGAGGAGGGACGCCTATCGTCGCCACGTCGGAAAAGGGACCCGGACGCACGCTGCACACGACTAGAGGCTGACCAAACGGTGGATGTCTCCACGTCAGCCGGTCAAAGCAACATGTGACCCTCAGTCGCGCGACGGGTAAAATCTGACGGCCTGATCGAACGATCGCTGTTCTGCCGCCGCGCGTGAGGGAAGGTCACCGCGATGCGCAGCAGCCAGCAAGCGGGGATGGGGTTTCAGGGGGGATGCATGCACATGGCGGATTGAGACGGTAGAGCTTTCGCCGGCGTGGTTGGCGAGGTTCTCACATGGCGTGGTTTTGTTGACTCGTTTTGATGAGAGAAGGCGGCTGTCTCCCATCCCATGGTGTTTGAACTTTGAAAGCAATCAGAACCTTATCGGGAACACAGCAGGTCTGATCAACCACCTTGTTCGGCTTTGTTTGTTGATTTCAATCAATCTTATTCAATCAGTCAATAGTATTTTTCTCTAAAAAAAAACCAGTACTAGCCAGTCCAAATCAACCTACAAACCAACTAACGAACACCCCGACCGATCGGGCCAGGGAAAAGCAGATGTACTGGTTTCGGAGTCAATCATGTGGACGTCGTTATCATACAGTAGGTTATTTAGCCATTATCTTGTGTATAGCGTGCCAGCATAGCCACTTTAGCCTACCAAACGATGGTTGATTGATACTATGATATTGGCCTTCTGCTGCTGCATGGATTCTACTCCCCCATTTACGAGAGAATGCAACTATGGTAGTTTGATCAAACTTATAATAAATAGTATTCACGTTTATGTCTTCAACTTAGTTTATTACGAAAGTATATTTTATAATTAATCTAATAACAATTATTATGTATCATAAATATTAGTAGTTTTGTATAAATTTGGTTAAACTTGAAAGCATTTGATCTCTTGAAAATGCGAGAATTGCGTTTTTTACGGTGTGGCTAGCGCCCTGACGTTCGGACGGATGCCCACGCCTGCTGGCCTGCTGTGCCTCCTCGCCTGGCCATCTGCTCGCCTAGCCGCCTGCGCGCGTCTGCTCGCTCGGTGCCTTCCTGCTCACCCGGCCAATGCTCGCGTCTGCTCGCCTGGCCGCCTGCTTGCCCGGCCGCTTGCTCGTCTCTGCTGGCCCGCCTAGCCGGTTTGCTCGCACGGCCACTTGCTCGTCTTTGCTCGTCCGCCTGGCCGGTTTGCTCGCCCGGCCACCTGGTCGCCTCAGCTTGCCCGCTGCCCTGCCTGTTCGAACAGCTAAAACATATGCAACACTAGATCTACTTTTGCAACACTAGATCTACTTTTGCAACATCGAGATGAAACAATTGCAACATACGTCTGAAACAGCTAAAATATTTGCAACTTACGTCTAAAACTTGCAAAACGTTGCAAAACACTTGAAAAACTATTGCAAGCATATGCGATATCCAAGTAAAACACTTAAAACATATGTGTGAAACATATGCAACATCCAAAACAAACACACTTGCAACATGTTTTTGAAAAACATATGAAACATTTGGAACACACCCTTGCAACATGCGTGTATAGCCATTGAAACATATGCAACATCTCGATCTACTTTTGTAACATCGATTTGAAACACTTACAACACATCTCTGAAACATCTGAAATATACGCTTGCAACATACGCTTTCAACGCAATGTCACCTTGCTGCTGGACAAATGTCACCTTGCGCTTTCGAGCTCGACGCCGACGGCGGCTCATGGAGCTTGCCAGTGCCCCAGCGGAGGCGTTGCGCGGGGTGAGCACCTAGCGAGAGCACCTAGCGAGCACGCTCGGCGAGCACCCCTGCAACACCCGTGGCGAGCACCTCCTGCATAGCGTGCATAGCAAGCACGAGCAGACCAACAGCTGGCGAGCACCCCTAGCTGACAAGCGCGAGCACCCTTGGGTATGGGTAGAGAGATTTTTTATTTTTAAAGATGCACTGACGGGAACAAGCGGAAGGCGTGGCAGCCAGTGGCAAGCTGCATCCGTCCGTCTAGACGTCCTCACGGAAGCATTACCATTTTTTTATGGACCGAGGTAGTACGTGGTCTGAAACTGAATCCCACGAGCAACGTAATATCACACAAGTCTTTCTTTCATTTTTCTATATTTTTCTCTTTATTTTCTCTTTGGAGAACTACTTCAATAGTACTTTTCAGTGATTAAATAGTATTTTTCTCTCACAGCAAATTAGTAAAAGCATCGACGTAAGCCAAATTTCAGTGAAAGGAACACGGCCATGACACACCGGGGAAGTTTTATGGGCAAAACGTAGTTATAGCAAAGTGACAGCAACGAATCTGCAGTGTAGTAAGGGCCCAAGTCTGTTGGGCCGGACCTTTTCTGGACTCTCATCGATTTTCAACTTATAAGGCCCATACAGTCCAGTCTGATAATCAATTTAAGGAAGCAACCTCCATTGATCAGTAGACAGTATATAGGAGTATCAAACAGACAAACACACAAGGAATTCTGAACTTTGTTTTGTGGCGTCCATCTCTGAACTACTAATCATATTTGACAGACAACGTAGAGAGGGTTAAAAAAAAAAAACGTTCAAGAAACGCACAGATCATAGACACCACAACCGTAGAACTTCATAATCTCTCTGAACATCCACGGTTGGAATAGCAACTGTCTACAAATGCTGCGTTACTCAGTAGCACCAATCTAATGTACTTCCTCCTCCTTGTCCGCGTAGATGACGCAGTCCGCCCTGGGGTAGGAGACGCAGGTGAGCACGTACCCCTCGGCCATCTGCGCGTCGTCCAGGAACGAGCCCTCCGACTGGTCCACCTCGCCGGACGCCAGCTTCCCCGCGCACGCGGAGCACGACCCGGCGCGGCACGAGAAGGGCAGCTCCAGCCCGGCCTCCTCCGCGGCCACCTCCAGCTCGCTCTCCGAGCCGTCGGGCCCGACCAGCTTCACTTTGTGCACGGCCGCGGACGCCCTGAACCGCCGCGCAACCCGTGCGCCCGCGCCCCACGCGAGGCTCGCCAGTCGCGGCGTGGGGGAAGCGACGCGCGGGGCATCGGTCTTGATCGACGTGGAGAAAGTCCGGCACCGCATGGCGCTCGGGACGGGAATGGAGTACATCGTTGCAGCAGCCGCCGTCGCCATACGTACTAGAGATTGTTGGCTGCAATCGTGCAAACAAGAAGATCAGAGTTCCACGGAGAAGAAATCGACAGATCCATGGTCAGAAAACGAGAAGGGATGGAAAGCAAAGAAGGGCGTGGAGGGTCGATCAACACGTACTCCTACCTGTTTTTTGGTCCTCGAGGTGGTGACGGCGTAAGAAGTGCGTAACGCCCCGATCCGAAAAGACGGATAAGATCCACTCTACACGTTGAATGGACCACGTCTGTTAATTAACTCTCTTACGCTATCGTCCTCGCTTCGCGCAAAAGGTTCGAACCGGAGTTAATAGTCTCCCAGAGCTCTGCGGCCCAGGCCATCATCAGACTGGCCCATCTTTGGCCTATTTAGTGGGGTCTCACATACATCCACCCTGACGTCCTCATCGAGGGCCGAACCAACCTACCCAAACGGGACAAATGTCCAGGATCGACTCTCTTGGCCCACGTCCATATTCCCAGCTCCCCGGCCCGAGAGTTGGCTCTGATTACCATTTGTAACGTCCTGACCCGGGAAGACGGTTAAGATCCACTCTACACGTTGAATGGACCACGCCTGTCAATTAACTCTCTTGCGCTTTCGTTCTTACTTTGCGCAAAAGGTTCAAATCGAAGTTAATAGCCTCCCAGAGGTAAGCTTTTAAGTTGGTTCAACCCTTCCTCTAGTTGGTGGTACTAAGCCGGTCTGCTACAGCACCTTCGCGGGTACAGTAACCGACGCCTCGAGCTACAGTAGTTCGGCGCCCAGGCCATCATCAGACCGGCCCAGCTTTGGCGCATTTAGTGAAGTCTCACAAAGTGCCAGCCAACGCAACCAGATGAGCAGTACACGAGCCCTGCACTACTGCACGGTATTTAAAAGCCGATGCTGGATGGTGAGCGGCGTGCGTGGACCAGAAGCAGCCTGGCCTACGCTTGGGCCATGGCCTTGGGAAACTGCCATCGGTGATGAGAGGAAGGTGCTCGAGGAAAGTAGAAAACTCGGATCGGAATATGTTCTAGTAGAGGTATCGCCGAGGTGCAAACTTCGCTGAAAAAAAGCTAGCACTGTTCTAACTAATTTTTTGGGAGAGAAAAATACTGTTTCGACTGAAAAAATAAGCTGAAAAAGATGGCTTTATGGCTTCCTGGTTGCCGCGCATCTCCTCGAACGGTCAGGGAGGGCACAAACCGTGCCCGTAGCTGGGAGCAGCCGGCAGGGCAAGTGCTTGAGGCATACGCGACATGTCGCGGACTTGGTGCTAACGAAATACGATTGTCCCTGTAATAAGCACAACTGAGCAGAGAGTTCCGGATTAGCACGCGGCATTTTGTATTTTTGTCGCTTCAATCAACTGGCTAATCGAAGTACGCTTTGGTCCCTTGGATCTTGGTTCCGGAGATACAGCCAAAAAACACAACAATGGAGAGAATTCTGGACTGGACACGTGCTCGTTGCACGCCCATCAAGCTGTGTCCACGTTTCTCTGCAGAGCGTTCGATCTTACACGACGCACGCACCTGAAATGTTGCATTGTATGCCGCCTATGTGACGCGCAGCAGCCATGTGTGGTCGATCTCTTCTCAGAATATACTCTATTTTTTATTTTGCTTGAAACCTGAAAAGGGTGTTCACCCGCAACGAGTAATGGCTCGTTCTGTTCAACTGAATCCGGGTCAGGAACCATTTCTGTTGACCGAACATAATGAATTTGCCCTCGAATATTTTTCGGCAGTCATTCCCTTCAAACGAAAGCGGCCTAAGTGAAAAATGGTTTCACAAGTAAGAAGCACTATTTGCAACTTGCTCCCCCGTCGCTTTCTTTAAGCGACGTCAGTACATCGTCCCGCACGCACATACTATAGGCACATGGACGCATGTGCACCCCACCCCCACAGACACGCCCGACACGACACGAGCCTGCGTAACTAGCTCACACTTGGGACTTGACCGCGTTGCTGTACCCCGTGAGCCCGTCGTAGTACCTGGACCAGAGCATGATGCCCCCGTACTTGGTGGAGTTCTTCACAACCGGCAGCACCTGCGCCACGAGGTCGGTCGCCGGCACGAACCCGCTGCCCGCGGCCTGGGGCGCGGCCGGGAGGCCCAGGAACACCCGCCCGGCCCTGATGGACGTCCACTGCGCCCACGCGCTCGCCAGGCTGCCCACGCCGGCGCTCGCGCTGTACTGGCACGGCGGGCTGTAGAGGCCAAAAGTGGCTCTCTAAGGCTTTGTATCATCTCGATGTATTACTTTTGAGGTTTTAATAAAAGCTTTCTCTATAAAAAAAAAAAGCAAAGTCTCGCTCGTGAAAGTGTAGTATTCCTGCACGATAGATGAGTGCCAATCAATCGTGGCCCTCTATAGTTTTTTTTAAGGAGAAGGCCCTCAGTATTCATTAACAGTTTTAATTAGGGGCTCCAAAGTCATTTCATAAGACTATGAATCCATTTAAGAAATCCTATAAATAAACTTTTTTTGCTACCAACGTAGTATATTTTTTCATTAGCAAGCTCATACTTACGTCGACTTATTATTCGCTCAAAAAATAATAAATGAATCTTTCCAAGGAAATATTCAATTAGAATACTATGATTTGTGAAAATCCCTAAATAAAACAAGCCAAGGAATATAAGTTGTTAGTTTCAGGATAGGGCTGTATTGTCACAAACGATCACAAAAATGACGAATGGTCTTTGCTTTATTTGTTGATAAAGGGTCTACAGCCGACTAGGATGGTGACTGAAAATTGCAAAGCTATGTTTTGCTGTACTACATAACAGTCTCCCAGCTACGGTTCACATCGAGACAAGATCGAACACGAACATGCTGAAATATAAACTATCTACCACAACTCCACATGCACCGTCCGCACGCTGCACGCACTCACAGACGCATAGATGCACGCTTGCAATTTCCTAGTATCAGCCTATCAGACATTCAGACGTGGCTCTTGATGGCTGAGCTGTATCCCGTGCGGTCGTCGTAGAACTTGGACCAGAGCATGACGCCGCCGTACTTGGGCGAGCCCTTGATGAGCGGCAGCACCTGCGACGTGAGCTGGACGGCGGGCACGAACCCGGTGCCCGCCGCGCTCTTGGAGGCGGGCAGACCCAGGAAGATCTTCCCCGCCGGCACCGACTGCCATTGTTTCCATGCGTCTAGGAAGGCCTTGCGCCCCGAGCTGAACTGGCACGGCGGGTTGTTGTAGAACTGCACCCACACGTAGTCGAACAGCCCCGTGCCGAGCGCGGTGCCTAGCGACGCGTCCGGGAACGGGCACTGCGGCGCCGCCGACAGGTACACGCGCCGGGAGTAGGACTTGAGGGCTTTCGCCAGGTCGTCCCAGTACAGGCTCCCGCCGCTCTCGATGTCGAAGTCGATGCCGTCGAGGACGGCGTCGCCGAGGGGCCTGCTGGTCTTGGACGACCTGCCGCCGAGGTAGTTGTTCCAGAGGTACGCCGCGACGCTCCTCGCGTCGTCCGGCGACGAGAGCCCGTAGCTGCCGACTCCCCCCGCCGATGGAGAGCAGGACCTTGATGCCCATGCGCTGGCACGCCTGGATGTCCGCGCCCACGCCCGTGCACCCGTTGCTCGCCGGGTCGCAGTGGCCCGCCAGGTTCAGCACCGGCGTCTGCCCCTTGCCGAACGTCGGGAGGAACGCCACGTTGACGAACTTGTAGTTGCCCGTAGCGCAGGTCTGCGCCAGCGTCCCCTCGTTGCCGTTCTGGCCCCAGTAGATGGCGATGCCGCCGGCGCGCGCTCCGGCGGCTAGCCCGGCCAATGCAAGCGCCGTGGCCAACAGCATTGGCAGAGACGGGATGTTGCTTTTAGCCATCTTGTTTTTCTCGAGTTCTTGGTATGGACTAGTGAGTATGAATTGTGTTTGAAGGTCGATCCCTGGTGTTTATATAGCTGATGATGAATCCGTTGAGCAATGTGGTGCGCAACTAGCATCCGTTGGGTGTGGTAGCCGTCACAAGTTGACTGGCCAACTAGGCATGATCGAGATGGCGCAATTTGTGGTCGAGATTCTCGACTTATCATCGAGAGCAGGGCATTGTCAAATATTATACTCTTGCAGCTTAGCACGGGGCGACGATAGTGCGTCGGCAGTGGTTGACCGCTGACCTGTGCGCGAGGGGTCGTCGTTACGAGGGGAACAGCGGCCTCCACTGATCGGCCTTCCAAGTGCGACGACCATTTCTCCCCAACTCTTAGAAATTTGCGCGCTTGCCTCTGCTCAGAATTCACAAATGCTCAGTGCGCGAGGGCAAGGTGCTGGACACTTGGACAGTGCGTTTCCGTTGACGCGATCATGCGCATTAACCGCACGTGCTGCTTATCGCAACCAAGTCGGCCTCGGTGCTACTCGGGTGACTCATCTTTCCGAGCAGCCAGGCCAGTGGTTGTCCACTTGCACGGGCAGCCAGGCCCACAAGGTCTTGCAACTTTCCGAGCACAAGACGGAGGTCCAATGCGATTCTACCGGTGATTGAGTGACTCGGTTGGTTGTTGTTTGGATAGCGAGACGAAATGAATAATCATCTTCCTGCCGTCCTGCGCCAATTCAGACAGCAAAGGGGACGAGCTCATCGGTACTGTTTGATGAGCACAGCGACGTCATGACAGTCACGCATCTTCGTCCTACTCGATTGATAAGCCAAAAGAAAAAACCACCCAAATCTGTCGCAGATCCAAAGGATTAACCGGGCCAGCACGTACGCAAGGAGACTGGTTCAAGATTGTAGTGCCCCTGTACAGCTGGACAAAGGAATAGACAGCCGTCCGAACCAACTGGGCCTGCTCCTTGCCTTCTTTCAGATTTAGCAGTACTTTGATTTCGAGTTCCAACTTCCCACTTGGGGTTAGTTTGGATGCCAAATTTTTTGGCAAAACGCTACGGTAGCGTTTTCGTTGTTATTTGACAATTAGTGTCCAATCATAGTCTAATTAGGCTTAAAAGATTCGTCTCGTAGATTTCATCTAAACTGTGTAATTAGTTTTATTTTTTATTTATATTTAAGGCTTCATGCATGCGTCTAAAGATTCGATATGACGGAGAATCTTGAAAATTTTGACATTTTGGATGCAACTAAACAGGGCCTCGATGAAAAATACAGTTCTATTGATGTTAGGCGCAGCCACACCGGCGACATAAAACGGGAAACGGCGGTTCACGTGCTGATGCCACTCTAGAAGACTAGCAGAGGCCTAGGCTCCACCGCAATTTGAAGTTCTAACATGAGAAGCGCAACTTTCAGCAGTCTTGATATATTAGTATTGGGCTGTTATTATGCGTATAACTCACACGCTGATGGGATATGAAGAAGCAAGGTGCACAAAGACCTTGCAAACACTGTGTATGGAATGTGTTGTGCAGTCAGTATTCTTGGGCTCGTTGTATTCTCCTGTCCGAGAAGGATAAATCTCACGCTTGTAGCTGATGAATAGCTAGGTTTATAAACAAACTAACAAATGGTAAATATCGTGATTACAGGACATCGAACACCTAGTTTTCATGTAAACTAGCAAAGATCGTAGAAACTCACACCCAGAAGAAGCATGTGACCCTGAACACAACAGGGTTGCCTACGATTAACTAGCAAGCCTAAGGCACCTATGGTCGTCAGATGAACAAAATATTGGAGTTTGGAAGAGGAATTGGGGTTTGAAGGTAAACAATAGATACATAGATTGGTTTGGATCCATTGGGACATAGATTGGTTTGGATCCGTTCTTTTCCTGTGAACTTAACATCACAACTACCAATATTGGAAGAGGAATTTTATTTCTCCTGTGCAGATTATCTACTTGGTTACCCTCTGGCTACGTACTTGGGATATTCTACATAAGCCGGATTTACAGGATATAATTTAGTGGTATCTCAACAATTGATGCAGGTGGCCAAGGATTTTTTTCTCCTAGGCACATGAGCGGCGGTCTAGTTTACGAATTGATAGTCACTAAATTGTGTCAGGTTTCAGCTCTTTTTTTAGCTGTCTCATGTTAGATAGAGGCAGTAGCGGACCCAGGAAGGCTTTAGAGCCCGGCCAGATTTTAATACGATGAGTATTTGCTATAGAAAAATATATTTCAATCCTTCGGATAGCATAACAACTTTATTGTGTTTCATTGCGTATTCGTCGAGGAGCCCAGGCGGCTGGCCGGGGTTGCCGGGAGGTGAGTCCGCCTATGGATAGAGGCCAAAAGTTGCTCTCTAAGGCTTTGTATCATCTCGATGTATTACTTTTGAGGTTTTAATAAAAGCTTTCTCTATAAAAAAAAGCAAAGTCTCGCTCGTGAAAGTGTAGTATTCCTGCATGATAGATGAGTGCCAATCAATCGTCGCCCTCTATATTTTTTTTTGAGGAGAAGGCCCTCAATATTCATTAACAGCTTTAATTAGGGGCTCCAAGGTCATTTCATAAGACTATGAATCCATTTAAGAAATCTTATAATTAAACTTTTTTTGCGACCAACGTAGTATATTTTTTATTAGCAAGCTCATACTTACGTCGACTTATTATTCGCTCAAAAAATAATAAATGAATCTTTCCAAGGAAATATTCAATTAAAATACTATGATTTGTGAAAATCCCTAAATAAAACAAGCCAAGAAATATAAGTTGTTAGTTTCAGGATAGGGCTGGATTTGTTACAATCTTAGGACCATCCGTGGTGTAGATCAGTGGGGTTTCATTGGGTTTCTCGTAGAAATGGTGTGTGCGGAGAGGGAAAGAGAGGGAGAGGGAGAGGGAGAGTTAGGGCTAGGCACATACCATCAGTAGGCATTGAGGAGGCGGATCTGGCCATCACAGCTTCGCCGGTGAAGATCTGCGCTAGGGCAGCAACGGACGATGAAGAAGGAGTGGTGCAGTGAAGTGGTGTTGGCGCGGTGCCGTGGCGGCGGCGGTGCTTCCCATCACTGGCTGTGCCCCTCTATTAGATCGGAGTAGGGTTTGCCTGTGGGGCGTACGGCTCAGGCCAACCTCGTACTGAGAGCCGCCGGCCCCCACCTCTATTTATTGCGCAGTGTGACGGGGGGCCGCCAGCCATAGAAGGACTGGGCGCCACCGATCAGGGCGCGAGGTCAAGGCCCAAGTGGTCGTTGGGCCACTGTGGTTGGGAGATCAAACCAACATTCTCCCCCTTGATCTCAACTCATACTTTAACTTTAAACTTTGACTTTAATCCCTTTCACTTTTATTTGTTCCATCACAGATTAGTGCATAGAGCATATTTCATCGTCACGGTCAATCGCCGATAGATTTAACATCTACAATACACGTCTCTGTTCTGAAACAGATTCTTTAACTTTGGGCCCTTTATTGTCCGAAAATCATATGCTTTCCCATAAACCCATGTCGACTATGTGTTCTCTGAACACACTGGGTGGTAAGCCTTTTGTACGTGGATCCGCAAGCACTTGCTTGTTACTTATATGTTCAATACTTTTAGTATGATTCTGGACTTTCTCCTTCACAACGTATAACTTTAACGTCAATGTGTTTGGCAGCACATTTGACCCGTTGTTATAGGAGCGAACTACTTAAATGGTTATTGCTGTTGTATACCATTATCAATTTCGGGTGTAAGTTCTTTTAACCATATCGCATGTCCTTAAGCCTCATAACAAGCTATACTGTGGGTATACATCTTTGATGACACCACAACTGTTTCTTTGGAGCTTTTCCACAATAAAACTCCAACTGCGAGTGTTAGCTACTATGTGGGTTTCACTAAACATCTCGCCAAAATTTAATATTTGTACCCACAACTATTTGAGAGTACTTATTCTTTTTTACTCACCATGAGGCCTATAAATCTTTGCACAATTGCAAAACATTCTCAACTCCATTCCATTGATCTATATCTGGACTGGACTTCTGTCAAAACATACCGGATACATAAACTATGTCAGGGTAAGTTCTTACTTATAAGCATTCATTAAACTTCCAACAGCTGAAGCATATAGGACGTTCTTTTGATCGATCTCACATTGGTTCTTGGAATACTTGAAGTTCCCAAAACTATTACCCTTTACTATAGGAACAGGCGCAGGTTTACCCACATATATACTTTATTTCTTTAGAATCTTATCTAAATATACACTTGAGATAGTTCTAATACCTCTTTTCCTTTTGTTTCGGTAAGTTTCAATTTCTGGAACGAATGACGCTTTACCAAGATCATTCTTATTGAAACTTGAGGACAAGAACTGTTTCTTCTCCAACAGTAGATTAACACCACTACTAGCGAGTAAGGTGCTACCCACATGCAGGATTAGGAAAATAAATTTCCCATGTTTAAACTTTGCATAAATACAATTATCATCTACATTCTTTTTAAACCCAAATTTTCTTATTGTACTGTCAAACTTCAAATACCAATGTCTTGAAGCTTGCTTTAATCCATAAATGGATTTTTTTAGGCAACATCCTTTATGTTCTTTTTCTTCTACGACAAAACCTTTTGAGTTATGCCACGTAAACTTTTTCATACAAATCCCCGTTGAGGAATGTGTCTTTACATCCTTCTGATGTTACTGTAAATTGTAATGTGCCACTAACACCATTATGATTCTAAAAGAATCTTTGCATGCGCATTATAATCTATTCCTTCTTTTTGTGTAAATCATTTCGCCACAAGTGGTGCTTTATAGCTTTCAATATTCCCTTTGGATATATTTCTATATTCCCTTTGGAGTCACCTTTGTCTTGTAGATCTATTACAACCTACTGTTTTGGCTCCATTAAAAATTTCTTCTAAGTCCCAAACATCGTTGGTATTTATTGATTTCATTTCATCTTTCTTTGCTTCTTGCCATTTAGACGAGTGAACGCCTCTCATGGCTTCTTCAAATAAGGTGGAATCACTCTATATTTGAATTTCTTTCTTAACTTTTACTTCTTAGTCACCAAAAATATCTGATTTCCTTATTCTTTGAGATCTATTAGGGCCTCGTGGCACTTCTTTCATATGGGGCTATTGTTGCTCTTCATTGCCAAAAGGCAATTGTTCTATAGCCTCCTGTATCACAAGATCCTTGTTTACTTATTCATCTTTTTTAAGAGCTAACATATGATGTTGTATATGTCATACAACATCAACATGTATTAAGCAAGCAATTTGTTGCTCTAAAAACACTGTAGTGGATATGTAATCTCACTTCTATTCAAGCCTTAGGTATCTGCATACCATGCTCCCCCAGATTACTCTATCTTCTGTAAAGATGGTGTATCTTCAAATTTTTTATTTTGGGTTTAATCTGCTAAAAACTCATATGGCGCGTTTAGCACCGTCTTAATAACTCTGAACTCGTCCAGTATGAATACTAGCTGACTATGCTATCTTTCTATCGGAACTGTAAAAGATTTAGGAATTTAGCTATTTCTTTATTGTAGGGGTATCGTTATTATGACCGTCTTACTCCCTCAACGATCACATTCATCTTTTATAGATCACTTTTACCTTCAATGCATAGTATGCATTGCATTATCTGAAGTATGGAGAAGTATCTTTCTTAATTGTCTTTCTTAATTAATCTCACGGGATTGTCACAAACGATCACAAAAATGACGAATGGTCTTTGCTTTATTTGTTGATAAAGGGTCTACAGCCTACTAGGATGGTGACTGAAAATTGCAAAGCTATGTTTTGCTGTACTACATAACAGTCTCCCAGCTACGGTTCACATCGAGACAAGATCGAACACGAACATGCTGAAATATAAACTATCTACCACAACTCCAAATGCACCGTCCGCGCGCTGCACGCACTCACAGACGCATACATGCACGCTTGCAATTTCCTAGTATCAGACTATCAGACATTCAGACGTGGCTCTTGATGGCTGAGCTGTATCCCTTGATGAGCGGCAGCACCTGCGACAGCTGGGCGGCGGGCACGAACCCGGTGCCCGCCGCGCTCTTGGAGGCGGGCAGACCCAGGAAGATCTTCCCCGCCGGCACCGACTCCCATTGTTTCCATGCGTCTAGGAAGGCCTTGCGCCCCGAGCTGAACTGGCACTCCGGGTTGTTGTAGAACTGCACCCACACGTAGTCGAACAGCCCCGTGTTGATCGCCGCGCCGTCCCACTCGTCCGGGAACGGGCACTGCGGCGCCGCGCTCAGCAGCACCGCCTTGTTGCCACTCTTGCCCATGTCCTTGAGGTCCCTGCGTCAGTGGTGTCCGATCAGAGCATGAACATATATGTGTGAACCCGAAACGAACATGCAACGACGAGCATTAGGCGGCAGCGAAAGTGTATACCTGGCGAGATTGTCCCAGAACTTGGCGCTGCCGAGCTCGATGTCGAAGTCGATGCCATCGAGGACGGCATCGCCGAGCGGACGTGACGACGACGTGCCGCCGAGGTAGCTATTCCAGAGGTACGCGGCCACCAACCGCGCGTCCGCGGCCGACGACAGGCCGTACTTGCCAACGCCGCCGCCGATGGAGAGCAGGACCTTGACGCCGCGGCGCTGGCACGAGCGGATGTCATCGCTCAGGTCGGAGCAGCCGCCCGACGAGGCGTCGCAGTGGCCGGACAGGTCCAGCTGTGGCGCCCGGCCCTGGCCGAACTGGGAAACGAAGGCGAGGATGACGAACTGGTACTTGCGGGACGCGCACGTCGCGAACAGGGTTGCTTCGCCCGTGTTCTGGCCCCAGTATACGGCGATTCCGCCGGCGTGGCTCGTAACGAGGAGCGCCAGCAAGAGGATGGCAATGAGTTGGGAGGGAGTGAGAGGTCTACCTGCCATGGTTAACCAGCTAGTTAGCGACTAATTAACCCTATGCCTAGCCTAGTGCAAGAAGACAGTGTGCTAGTACTAGTAAGGATTTGCTTTGAGCTAGCTTCGGTTAGCTATGGCTTGTGAAGTGTGAATGCGTGATCGATGTCCGGTCACCTTTTTATAGCGGTTCGCCTGTGTTAGAGCAACTCCAGCCCAGCATGTAAATTGGCCCCTATTTTTTTTATTTGCACGCTGGTCTGCAAAAAATAAGGACCCAAATTTGCTTCCAACTCCAGCCCAAGACCCTATTGCTACCCCTCCAGCCTAAGAACGCCGCCAGCACCGGCGCCCCGCCCACGCGCCGCCAGCACCGGCGCCCCGCCCGCGCGCCGCTAGCACCGGCGCCCTCCTGCGCGCCGCCTGCTCCGGCGAGGGAGTGACCGTCGACCGGGAGGAGAACACAGGCCGGACCGCCGACTAGGAGGAGAACCCAGGCCGACTCCGACGAGCAAGAGGATCAAGAAGCGCAGAAGCTTCTCCTGGCCACCGCGCCCGGGAGAAGCGGTGTCGCCTGCCACTCAGCTGCGTCCGGCGCCGCCTCGTCCTCCTCTTCGATTGCGGTGGTGGTCGCCGTCGCTGGGTCCTTCGAGTTCGGCATCTCGGTAATCAAGCCCTTCCTTTGATGCAAATCAGTATTCAGTGACAATGCATAGTCCAATTCCAAGGTGCACCTAGCAACAGCATGGACTTTGATTCCGAGATGTATTGGTATAGAGATGGGGTAGTGTCTGCTACTAGCTACTGCTTATTCAGTTCTCAATGCATATTCAGTTACTGATCATACAGTATTCAGTTTAATTTCTCCTCAAATTAGTTCAATTGATGTACCTGTAGTATTGTTTTAGACAGTGGGGATGCATGAATTAGTTGATTACTATACTCAATTGTTTTAGACAGTGGAGATTAAGTTGCATTTATGTAAGCATTACAAGTGTTGAAGCATACTAGTTTGTGCTAGAACACATCTGCAATGTGTATGCAGTATGCAGTGTTGAAGCATACAGTATGCAGTGTTGAAGCATACAGTATGCAGTGTGTATGCCAATTATATCATTGAGTCATGAATCTGATGAGTCATTAATACACTACAAGAACCTAAACATTTTGTTGCTATGGCAGATGTCAAGGTTTGGAACTAGAGCTCGTCGAGGGAGGGATGAAGAGGATGAATCTGATGATGACGACCTCTTCATCATTGCTGGTCTTCTTGAGGGCTCGAGGAGAAACAAGTGCAAGAAAAAGTTTCGTGGATCGTTGCCGGGTCGCCGCAAAGTGCCACGGAACATTTCTGAAGGTCACAATCGCATCTATCTGGACTACTTCGCGGACCAGTGTGTATACACTGAGAAACATTTCAGAAGGAGGTTTCGGATGTCCAGGTCTCTCTTTCTGCGGATAGTGGATGCAGTGGAGTCTCATGATGACTATTTCCGTCAGAAGCCCGATGCCATCGGAACTCTTGGCGCCTCTCCCATACAGAAGGTTGTTGCCGCCGTTCGGATGCTTGCCTACGGTATTTCAGCAGACTTCTTGGATGAGTATGTGAGGATGGGAGAGAGCACAATCATTGAGTGTCTGAAACATTTTGTGAAGGCTGTCGTCGATGTCTTTGGTGAAGAATACTTGAGGGCCCTCAATGCCCAGGACACAGCCAGGCTATTGGCAATTAATAGTGCAAGGGGGTTCCCAGGTATGCTTGGTTCCATTGATTGCATGCATTGGAAATAGGACAAGTGCCCAATAGGTTGGAGAGGAGCATACGAAGGGAAGGAAGATGGGCCGACCATGATCCTTGAGGTCGTTGCATCACAAGATTTATGGATATGGCATGCATTCTTCGGCCTTCCTGGTTCTCTAAATGATATCAACGTTTTGCGCCGCTCTCCACTATTTCAGAGTCTGACTTCTGGGACGGCGCCACATGTGGAATACATGGTCAATGGAAACAAGTACACAATGGGGTACTATCTTGCTGATGGGATATACCCAGCCTGGGCAACGTTTGTCAAAGCTTTTCAACATCCACAGGGCAACAAGAAGATCCACTTCACAATGGCACAAGAAGCAACGAGGAAAGATGTGGAAAGAGCATTTGGGGTACTCCAAGCTCGCTTTGCAATTGTGCGGGGTCCTGCAAGAATGTGGGACAAGGAAGATCTATGGTATATAATGCAAGCTTGTGTAGTCTTGCACAACATGATCATTGAGGATGAGCGAGATGAGGAAGATGATTTTAACTACCATCTGGAGGGTGTCCCTGTGTTGCAACCTATGGACTACCAACGTCGTAATCCGCTTGTGCTAGAGGACTTCCTGAAGATACACAACGAGATTGAGGATAGGTCTTCACATGAGCGACTTCGGGATGACCTTGTAGAGCACTTGTGGGCAATTCATAGTTCTAGATAGTTAGAACTAATAGTTCTAGATAGTTAGGACTGTATGTGTCTTTTTCCTATATTCTTGGTTTGCATGGCCATCTGAATGAGAGTTGTGTTGCAGAAATTGGATAGGGCATGTTTGGCAGCTCAGTAAACTTATTCACTTGCAAGAGCTTTCCAGTTGTAATTATTTAACTACTGCTGTTATTCTGCATATTTGAACTATTCATAATGTTTAATTACACCAGGGATTTTGATGCTTTTGATTTATGATTGAGGCTTCCTGCTGTGGTTAGCAAATTGCTTATATGTTCTGGATTCTTGGGTACAGTCTCAATGAAGGACATCAACTGCTGCAGGACATCAGCTGCTACAAAAGTCATGTGTTGTGCAGTGGCATAAACAACCAGTGAAGCACTTTTTCTACCACTTATACTATAACACTTTGGTTCAGTTTTTAGTAGCAGTGAAGCAACACTGAATGGAAGTGGCATGCTTTTGAACTTTTGTGAATGAAAGTAAAAATGTATAATAGTCCTAGAGCTAGGCAAGCTTTCTCTGAACTGTTGGGAATGAAATGTAATATATTATGTAGCACATTCAGATTCAGTACACTGATTATCAAGCAAAGACAGAGAGCAAGGCACATAATTCAAACTGAAGGAAAATGTCTTTCACAAATGACCAAGGCACAACCATAGTTTGCAGACTACATAGTTCATATTACACATAGTACCCTCATTGAACTGAAGAACACAGCAAGCTTTTCAACAGAGAGCAATAACAACAGAGAGCAATAAGATGTTAATTTTCTTGAGACATAAACTTAAGAAATGACCACTCCACTCTCACGAAACCTACACTCCACTCTCACCACTAGCCGTCTCGCTTACACTACCGCTCATCTCCTTCACAATCCGAGCTCTCTTTGCCTTCACATATGCCCTTTGATCATCATCCATGGTGGTGACATCACAAAACATAACTTTCTGTTCTTGCTCCCACTGCAGACGCCGCTCTTCCACCTCAATCCTGTGCTGCTCAAGCATCATATCCTCGTCCCACCTTTCCTTCTTCATCTTATATTCCTCGGTCTTGAGTACCACTAAGGTTTGCATCATATCCTTGTACTCATCCTCTCCTTCATTTTTTTTCAGCTTCTCTTTGGATTGCTTTCTACCCGGAGGTTGGGTTGTCTTGGCAGAAGGAATTGAAGAGCTCTCTTGGCCTTGGGCAGTTGAGTCATAGTCTTATTGAGTTCCTACGAAGAGGTTGAGCTCTCTGGACTTGGCCGGCCTCTTGCTGACTTCAAGTGTTGATTCAAACTTCTGAGTATGCCTCAACGTGAGCCAGCATTCTTTGAATTGACATTTTTTGCCCTTCGCTTTTCTGGCATACCTTTCATGGGCTTCCAGCAACTGCAGCAAAGATCAAGTGCGTGATTAGATATATAGCAGCGACAACATATGGGATGAACCAAGTGCAAGATGACATACACGTTCTTTGTATGGGACGCCACTTGGATGACGACGCTCGACCTCCTTGTAGTAGCCTTGGAATTTCATGCACTCCTTTAGTATGATTCCAAAGCGATGCTCGAGTGAATTTGGAGTCCTATCGGACTCAAAGTCCCTGTTCCTGTGGAAATCATTAGCAATCCTCTCCCAATAAGTTTTTCCTGCCTGATCATTCCCTATGATAGGGTCATTGCTGATATGAATCTAGGATTTACAAAGTTGGATATCTTCAAGACCAGTGTAGTTACTGCCTCGCTTGGATGCTCCTTTCCCGCCGGTACTTGGAGTGGCAGCCTGCTGATTCACCAATTCTAAATCATCATCCTTTTCCTGTGTCATTATGTTTGTGAAATATTGTGAACTTGAAGCCCATGGTTGCTGCAAAGAATAAGAGACAGTCAATTTTCAGTGAAACTGAAAATGAGTACAGTGGCAAATAGATAGTCAACGATCTAACTGAATGCCATCTACTGCGACTGCTAGTATTCATGACTGATAAAAAAATTCACAGCATGACAACTGCTCATGACAAGAATTGAGCATGCCAACAACCAAATGATGCTCAGCTAGAAAATCCCTCCCCAACTAACACCAAATCTATCCCAACTCGGAGCTGTCATTGCAGACATTGAGGTCACATGTCCATCAGTTGTGCATGCACCAAAAATTCAGTTTCACATTCACACAAAATATTAGCATCAGAACTCAAATGGCATTCAGACCCATTGGCGTCAGATGGCATTCACATTGAGACACTAATCTTTGGAGCATATAGAACATAATCTTTGGGGCTAAACTCACCGAGTAGTCAGACGTCCAATGGTTGGGGCTAAAGTCGTCGCCGGCGACCTCGTACACTTCTGCTGGTGATGTTGTCATTCTGCAGGCGTCCCAGGTGGCGGCGTGAGGCTCTGTGAAGTTCAACGCGCAAGGGCTGAGTGGAGGTGGGTCGTTGGGGAGCCGACGAGAGAAGCCGACGCCGGCGCCAACGCCGCCGCAGCTGGGAGAAGGCATCCGGCCACCACTGCCGCCGCCGCCGGGAGAAGGCATCCTGCTGCCGCTGCCGCTGCCGGCGGGAGAAGGCATCCTGCCACCACTGCCGCCGCCGGGAGAAGGATGTTCTTGGCGACCAGGCAGGTTGGCGTCGAGAGAAGACGACGTGGGAGGACGGGAATGCGGCGTGACGAACGGAGCACGACGTCGCGTGGTAGACACCGACGGACGGGGAGGCAGCCCGCCTTTGGAGAATCCTCCTGACGCGCTGCCGTCCATAGGAGCAGAACCGGCGGGAGAAGAGGAAGAGGAGGCTCGTCAGACCAGGACCTCGCCGGATCTGCGGGGTCTCGCCGGACCGCCGGGAGGAGCCGGGAGGAGTCGCTGTGGGGAGGAGCTTCCGCGGTGCTCGTGTGGAGAGGAGAAGGATGCGGCTGCGTGCAGGAAGAGGAGCGGCGGCCGTGGCGATGGGGTGGCGGCGGGAGGGCGTCGGGGGCGGAATAGGAGCCCCTGGTTCATGGGGACCTGAAACTAAATTTTGGGAGTTCTCCTAAAATGGGAGTCCAAGTAGGAGCCCCATTGGAGTGGTTTTTTTTGCTCAAGCCCCTAAAATTGGAATAGGGGCTTCTTTAGGGGCTCCCATGGAGTTGCTCTTAACCAATAATATTAGCAATGTGAGCGTCACGGACTCACGGGATGGGCCTATAGATAGTAACTGGTCCGCCATATCAGGGTGGCGCTCGTGGACGGAAGAGTGGACAGCCGGCCAAACGAAGTAGGCGTGCTCCTTGGCTTGTTCCATTTCTATACCAATCCTTTCAGTTTCAGCTTCGTGAAAATTAAGTACATTTCGGTTGATGTCAGGTGCAGCAACATTCATGCTTCATTCCCCTGCAGTCATGGTGATTGCCGTCTAAGACATACTGCTTGTCTGCTTGGGAGCTATTTAAGGGGTGAAGTACTAGACTACTAGACTGCCCTTCATATGGAAACTGACAACAGCCTACAGGCCTGGCCCTTGGAACGTCACAAATGGATTTGTTGTTTGCAGAAAAACATGCATACTCGAGCAGGTTCGTAAATCGTGGTGGTAATAAAACAGTAAAAATGTAAAATTGCTCTCTTGGTTTTTTTTTAAGAGTCCACATGGCGAGAAACCCTGTAATCACACGCTACTGGCTGGCTGACTGTCGACCAGGTCGGAAGTGTGCCGCATGCTGATTGATGATCCCTGTAGCATGTAGGAGTGAATCGATCAATCACACCAGGAGAGTCCTCGTGCCTCAAGTTACCAGCCCGTCATGTGCCTGCGCGGTCGACTGATCGTTTGTTTCTATTGTTGATGAAGTAGGTCAGTAGTCGAGTACAGGTCTGATCTATATGATCAGAGGCATGGTGGCTTCACAGGGCCGGATCCTGCTATTGTGCCCGGATATTTCTAGACATGTCCAACATTTGTAGGAAAAAATTATAGTTCGTATGTATATGCAAATATATAATATAGTTAAGCTTAAAAATTCATATTCTCTTCATCTTATTCATCCAAACAAAGAACAACCCATGTGGCCTATTTACCTATCGCAACCACTCATTACTCACCAGCCCATTGGCACACCCGACGGTCCAGATTATAAGACGTTTTGGCTTTTCTAAATTCATAGCTTTTACTACACACTTAAATATATGTTATGTCTAGATATATAATATAAAATCTATAATAAATCTAGAAAAATACCAAAACGTTTTATAATTTGCGACGGGGGAAGTAAATTTGAGGCTCCTTTGGTTTTTACTTGGATATACCCAACTTTGAAATCTTGGGTCGGTCATTGGGTGGCTTTGATATCTTCTGAAACTAGAATGGTGCTTTCCCCTTACAAAACATCTCTCCTTTTTATTCCGCTGCCTGATACATTCTACATGTGACGAACAATGAAATCTGAAGAACCACCAACAACACAAAGTACAATAAATCGCATAAATATGAAAGATCTGCTAACACCAAGCATATGTGTATGCACAGGCAGTCACATCCTGAATATGTCTAATTATCACACGTGGCTCTTGATAGCGTCACTGTAGCCTGCGCGGTCGTCGTAGTACTTGGACCAGAGCATGACGCCGCCGTACTTGGGCGATCCCCTGATGAGCGGCAGCACGTTAGAGTTGAGATCGTCGGCGGGCACGAACCCGGTGCCGGCCGCGTCCTTGGAGGCTGGCAGGCCTAGGAAGATCTGCCCCGCCGGAACCGACTCCCACTGTTTCCACGCGTCCATGAACGCGCCGCGGCCTGCGTTCACCTGGCACGGAGGGTTGTTGTAGAACTGCACCCAGACGTAGTCGAACAGCCCTGTGTTGATCGCGCCGTTGTCCCACTCGTCAGGGAACGGGCATTGCGGCGCCGCGCTCAGGAGCACCCCCTTGCCGCCGACCTTGTTCTTGCCCATGTTCTTGAGGTCCCTGCACGGCGTGCGGCCAGGGTGGAGGCGGTGAGCGAGCAAACGCGGAGTTAACCAACACGACCGAGCGTGCCACGACGAGAAGCAGGCTGCGAGAGTTTACCTGGCCAAGCTGTCCCAGTACTTGGAGCCGCCGAGCTCGATGTCGAAGTCAATGCCGTCAAGGACGGCGTCGCCGAGGGGGCGCGACGACGACGTGCCGCCCAGGTAATTGTTCCAGAGGTAGGCGGCCACGTCCCGCGCGTCCCCCTGGGACGACAGGCCGTAGCTGCCGTCACCGCCGCCGATCGAGAGCAGGACCTTGATGCCGCTGCTCTGGCACGAACGTATGTCGTCACTCAACCCCGTGCAGCCACCCGATGAGGGGTCGCAGTGGCTGGCGAGGTCCAGCTGCGGCGTCTGGCCCTTGCCGAACTTGTAGACGAAAGCGAGGATGACGAACTTGTAGTTCCCTGACGCACACGTATCGGACAGGGACGCCTCGCCGTCGTTCTGGCCCCAGTAGACGGCGATGCCACCGGCATGGCATGTGGCAAGGAACGCCACCAAGAGGGAGGCCACGAGCACGAATGGAGCTAGAGCTTGGTTTGCCATGGCTTGATCGAGCGTGCCCAACTTGAATAGCTAGTAACTTTAGGAAGTTGTTCTACGAGTATTGTAGAGCGATGGAAATGGATGGCGAAGGTGTGCATATTCCTGATTTCCTGTCTCCCTTTTATAGCGCCTTGACAGTGTTAGCATTAGCAATATGAACGCCGTGGACAGAATTTTGAGTAGGTTTCGTGCCGTGGTTCGTCTGCACTTCTGTGTGAATTTTTACCACGGAGTGGTTGCGGTTAAGTAAAGTTGGATTATTTATTTGTCGCCGGTAATCCCGATATGCAGTTTATCTTACCTTGATGATCAATAATGAAGGATAACCATTTAAGCTGAGTTCAAACGTGAGACTCTCCACCGTACGTACTCAACTGAACCGCAACATCACATGCGACAAAATTTGCTCCTTTCCAGCTGCATACACGATCGATTTGCATTCTTTTGTTCATGCTGTTATCTATAGAGATCTCTAAACGTGCTGACTTAGCTACAGTGCCCTTTAATTTCCTCTCACAGATCACTATTCATACACAGTCCCTCTCCCATGGCCGTCCGATCCTTCCTGCAGCCACCGGATGGCCCTCACGCCTCCTCTGCGCTGTCCACCGCTGCTGCCCTCCTCCCATTGACACCACAGCCCAAGGGGCCAACACAGCGCCGCCTGCAGATAGTTGTTCCGTTCGCTTGGCTGATAACATGGCTGAAAGTACTGTTGGTTGATTTGTTGTTAGAGAAAAATATTGTTCGTTGGCCGAAAAAGTACGGCTTATAAGCCAAGCGAACAGGACGAGTAAATATAAGAGAACAAAAAGAAACGCCTTCCTCCATCGTACGGCACCGCGGCGAGGCCACCGAAGCGCTCCTCCGACCTCCGCCGCCCGCGGCGCCGGAACGCCTCCGCACCTGCGCCCCGACGGCAACTACGACCTCCACCGAGCCTGCACCCTGCGCCGGCTGCGACATCGCTCCACCGGGGCCGACGCCACTAAATGACGAACGTTCATTTAGAATGAACCATCGAATGAATTTCAGACAGCAACTTTTGTCTAAATAGGAAAGCATTCATTCGCACCTAACACTATTTTAGGATAGTATACTATTCTCTCTCTCTTTTCGGGTGCGCAGACATTCCATTATCTTTTCGGACACATGCTGGGCGCAGACGCGCCGGATCTCACGCGTTCCCACATTTTCTTTTTTTAGAACCATGCGCACATAACTTAGATAATTGAATTAGACAGCATAACTTCGACGAATAACTTAACAGTGCTAACTTAGCAGTGCTCCCACATTCTCTTTTAGGTTTCATCAGCCTTTTTTTTCTCTTTTCAGAAACTAATCATTCGGGACATGGGGAAAAGGGTTTATAGAAGGGTAGGGGGATGAAATAAAAGTAACTTTTACAACCTATACTATAGAGTAAATTCCATAATATGATGCAAACTTCCAGAACCAGATAAATTATAACTTTCATAACTTCTGCAGCGATAATCTCAGCATCTCTATAACTATGACATTGATCATATCTGTTTCTTCAATTGGAAGATCCGCAAAATATTTTAATATTTAAAATAACAAATACAAAACACAAGTTAGATGTATTACTCTTAACAGTAAGTTAGTCAAATAAGTTAGCTAGCATGCAAGCACATGAAAACACAAGTTAGATACATAACTTTGTACACGAAGTTAATCAAGTAAGTTAGGTAGCATACACATAAAAGAGTAGTTAGATACATAACTCAGTACAATAACCTAATGAACTAACTTAGGCAGTATAGACATGAAAAACAAAAAGACAGATAAATAACTCTGTTATTTAACATACGATCACAAAAAGACTATATAGCACAAATCTATAAAAATAAACTATTTCAATAACAATGAATGTAATAAGTTAAGTAGAAAATCATATATGTTATACCTTGTTCATGTATAATTTGAAAGCTTTATACCCTGACAAGTTTAAGAAGGAGCAAAGATAAGGATTCCATCACAGACAAAATAATAGGTACAAATATGAAACCTTACATATTGCTCAGCTATGTCACGTATTGCAGGTAACAAGAATTCATTCTCCTCATAGGTGCACAAATAGTATGTCAATGCCTCATGAATAGGTTTTGCATGCTCCTGCATAGCATAAAATTTTGAAAAACATCTTGTTAACTAATCTGAAGATGTAGACAATGCCCTAATCAAATGATCACAGTTTTAAAAAATAGAACTTGACAAAGCCATAATTCAAGAACAAAGTAATAACTCTTTGAAATAAAAGTGAGCTAGGCCATCATAAGATTTAAGTAATTCAAGAACAAAAACTCCACTGTCATTTCTGTAAATAATGTTTTTTTTAAATATTAATACTTTAAAAGGTTTAACAAATAATAAGAATTTTCCAAAAAAGTGGTGAATAAGTTAAAAGAAGCATATTGGCTAGTTGAATTGGACACACTACCAAAAGTAATACCCATCCTGTAAACATCAACTTTTCTTGATAATGGATATGAAAACTTGAAGACTTTGCGAAAGCTCCTCACAGTTACGAGAGCATCTTCTTTGACAATACTGAAGTCCTTAAATGGACAGATAATTTCAAACCTATGTTCCCTCGTGTTTGCAATAACAACATACCAATATCTATTCTTGCAAGCTGGAACAAAAATCTTTAGACAAAAACAAAAAAGATTTTATGAATTTCAACAGGAAATGAATATGACAAATCCATTCATAAAACATAACATTTCTCCTCATTTTAAACAGAAAAGGACACGTATATCACAAAGCCACACACACATATAGATAGTATGGAATAAATTAAATTAAAAAAACTCACAAGGTCAGCATTGTCTAGACCGTATCCAACGTATCTCTCTTAGAAGTGATAAGAAATATCACTTGGAACAAGATCGGCATTTTGAAGTTCAAGCTGACAAATATGCATATAAGATTTAATAAATACATATTGAAAAGCATTATCACAATGGGTAATTAAGTACCCATTTGAGAATAAAAAGTTAGACGTACAAGTAGCAAAACAAAACTTAAGCATATAATTTAATAAACCAAGTCCAACACACAAGTTAATTACTAAAAGTTATGTGCAAAATATAATAAATCAAACAACTTATGTGCAAAAAAAGTTAGATATAAAAGTTAATAGCTACATATTATGTCAACAAATTTAGACATAAACTTATGTGAAGAAAGTTAGACATACAAGTTATGTGCAGAACTTTATACATGTGAAGAAAGTTAGATATAAAAATTTTGACACAAACTTAATATGTACAGGTTATGTGCACAAAGGTAGACATAAAAGTTTGACAAAAAACTTAAAACATAATACAAAAACTACAACATATAATAACTACAATATACAAGTTAACTACATGCATGTAATTTAATAAAACAAGTTTAAGATAAGGAAAAATATTAGCACAGTTCATACCAGTACTTTATACATACAAGTTATGTGCAAAAATAAGTACAACAAATTAATTAATGCCAATTATGAAAAAAATAAGAGATGCTTATGAATAAATTATCTGAAAAAGAACCAAATGTAAAATAAGAATGAACAAGGAACTCACAGAAACAGAGTTGGAAAATATATATTTGCACCACTCAGACGAAGGTAGAGAATCCGAGAAATGTTTACGAAATTGCTCTTCCATTACTGCAACTCCCATAATGTTCATAATATGAGCAGAGACTGAACCATAAACTTGCATCGACAGTCAAATGTCCGGTGATCTATCCAATGGACATTCAACATTTTAATAATCCTAAGGCTGAGAGAGGAGAAGAAGTGATTAAAACGTTAAATCATAGTCATCTTGTAACTAGATAGAATGTAATAGTTTGGTAGGCTAAGAACTAGAAGAAGTTATCTTCTAGCAGGATATGGACCAGGAATATTAGAAACAATATACCGATGAACAGCTTTCTCTACAACATTTGAAATGAAGACATGCTTGAAGAAGAATGCTTTAGAAGGTATTGAACTTTCTTGTGGAGATTCAAATTCCATTCTAAGAGATTTGATGGATCTCATATTTTGAATCACCAAAAATGCGTCATCTAACTGCTTGAAAGTGTCTTCATCCCAATAATCATCAAAATTATGAAAGCGAGATGAAGCTGGTTGCATTACATTATCAGGTGTACTACTGCTGAAGCAATTGAGCCTATTAAGAAAAAGTTCCACACTGACATGTCACTGATAACATCCTGTTACTAAGAGTCAAACAACAAGCGGCACAACAAAAAGAAATCTAGATCTTAAGACCATTACTCCCAGTAACAGGGAAAGAAATAACACCCTATGTTTGTAACATTTCCTTGATTAAAAACTAACATAACTGTTTAATGAATCCAAAAGACAAATACAAGTGTATTGATTAAAAACTTAAGCTGAAATGCAGTATCATGCCTTATAAGTTAGGAGCATAAACTTAAACATGCAACTTGAACATACTAACTTGCAAATAAAACATTACTCAACAAGTTCAACATAATAACTTGCAGAACACAAGTAAACCAGACAAGTTATGTCTGAAAGTTGAACACAAAAGTTATAGAAGTCAACTTCAACATACTAACTTGTAAACAAAACTTGACCATACAACTTCATACATATAAGTTATGTCTCCAAATAAGTACAAGGTGCTACTTAATCCATTTGCCAAAATAAAACAAAAAAAACTATGAATAGAGCAAAACAGCACTCACTATAGATTCATTACTTGTGCTCTCGCCACTGTCACTCCCATCCCCATCATTGTTATTGTCATCAGCAGCACCAGAAGAACCAGATTCCTAAATAGAAGAACTCAGTTAGCACACTAACTAAAAAAACATGCGCAAAACAAACTTATCTGACCGGTAATTCAACTAAACAAAACTGACAAAGAAATTGCCAAACACACTACATACATCAGAATTAGAAGACTGCAACTCCAACTCATCCCTTTGTTCAGACTTTTCTCCTTCGGAAGAAGAATCTCCCTCATCAGCCATCTCGTAACCAAATGTATTTCATAAAAAAAATAGAATCACTTCTTACTGATGAATTCTTCTACTCTCTACTGTCTACTCTAAGTGAAAAATAATTAGTCATTTGCTCTCATTTTGTATGCAATTGCTTAATCTAGAAGGAACTGAGCTTGCAGTTGAACCATATTTAATATAAAGTACAATTTAGCCTATTGCAGGTGATGAATTGCTTAATATGGAACGAACTGAGCAATGCAAAAAGATATTGAACAAACGACTAAAACATCTATCCCTTATACATTTCTTATTTCAGTTTCAATCTCCACGAAATTTAGATCACAGAATATGAAAACACCAAATGCAAAAATACTTATGATTCAGTGGGTAAAATACCAGAAACAATGAACAAAACCTAATAATGAATTAATGTATGCAAGCACGATGCGTGGCTGAAACAGGTCTTTGCCGTGGCGCCGCCCTGCAGGTCCAGTTACGGCAACACCTACAGCGGCAGAGATGTGGGTCGTGCAATGAGGGGCGAAGTCCTGCCGCGGCGCCTCCCGCTGCAGCGTCGCTCTCCCGTCCGGCTGGTTTGGGGACGGGACCGGTGCCGGGGCCAGGGCAGGTGCCGGTGAACCCGACGATGGCCGCGTAGGGCAGGGGACGGAGCTGGAAAAGAGATGAGCAGCGAGGGGAGAGCGATGGCGGTCAGCAGCACTCGGACGCCAGTGCGGGAGCCGAGGCCGGGGCAGGTGCCGGTGAACCCGACGACAACCGCGTAGGGTAGGGCACGGACCTGGAAAAGAGATCAGCAGCGCGAGGAGAGCGATGGCGGTCAGCAGCACTCGGACGTCGGCGCAGGAGCCGGGGTCGGGGACGGGGCTGGTGAACCCGCATCGGCCGCGTAGGGTAGAGGAGGGAGATGGAAAGAGAGGAGAAACAGCGAGAGGAGGGACGTCGCAGTCAGCAGCACGCGACCGCCGGCACGGGAGCTGGGGTTGGGGACGGGGCTGGTGAACCCGCGGCGATCGCGCAGGGCGGAGAAGGAGCGGGGAGAGAGAAAACCTAGAAAACTAATCGATACGACCTCGAATCGAATACCCAGTTGATGCCGCCCAAACGTGACGAGAGAGGAGATCTCAGCAATACCTTCCGATGAACGCGGCGAACCCTCGAAGTCGAATCCCGCCGGCGAGGTCGCCCCGAAGAGGATGGCGATGGGGGAGACGATGAAACGACACTGTTCAAAATCGCCGCCCGCTTCGTTTGGGCGGTCGCGTGGAAGGGGGGAGGGGGCGTGGGGGGAATATTTCAAAATGAAATTTTGGTCGACGCCCGCTGGGTGTGTTGGCTCGTCACGTGCAACGGACGGAAATGGAAAGGGAACGGCGGACGGGGAAGGAAAGGAACCGCGGTCGGAGCGTTCGCTCAGAAAGAAAGCGGTGAACGACCGTAGAAGTAGAATTGGGCACCGGGGCGCCGCCCCACCTGTGCCCTCCGCCCGCCGCGAGGCACGGCTGCACCGCCCTGCAGCAGCGCCATCGCGATGTGGCCCGGCAACAGCACGGTGCCGCCTGTGGCCATCTCGCTCGCCCCCATGGCTGGCGTTGCCCCCGTCGCCGCTCTGCCTCTCCTGAGCGCCTCTTCCTCCTCAACATCCGAATCGACGGCTTGATGACCAGGTAACCACATCGATTCGTGACGTATCCATTGCTTCGTTGTTGTTTTAATTTTTACCAGTTTTTTTGCCTTACATCCCGCCTTTTTGTGGTCATTAGGGTCAGGATTCGATCCTCAACGTTGGCACATATGGTTCCTTCAGTTTATTTCACAATCCAGATTAATGGACACTAATTAATACAGACTGCTTCCTTTTGCCTGTTGCCGTGCAGTGACGAAGTGCTATAACTCTATGGTGCCATCTATTACTGTAAATATGCTCAGATCCTAATTTTGTCTGATATGCCCTGCCTATGCTGCGTTTCTGAACTGTTTATTTCCTCTTCTATGGTTTCTGCAGGGGAATTGACGAATCTCAATTTACAAATAATTAGGTCTCCTCTCCATGTTTTGATCTACTAGGTTACTTTCCTTTTGCCTGTACACTTCTAAGATCTGGGATCCTTTTCTTTTACACATATGTACAAAGACTTTCCTTTTCTCCAGCCATATTGGAACATAGAGGTGTTCGACAGGTCAGCTCCCTACTTCATAATTTTGTATCAAATAATTAGATCTCCATATTTCTTATACAATATTACATGCCCTGTTGTTTGTTTACCCTTTTGGAGAGTGGCCAACCTTCCAACTCAAATACATTGAAATCTCCGGAATTTACTGAATTATGTGGTGTCTAGGCTGCACGTACCTATTGAATATTGATTGTTTGGTTGACGAAACAGAATGTGTGTGGCTCTGAAACTCTCTACCGGCTACGGCTGGCGCAATGTGATGCAGTTCACATTTTGCTTTGTTAGCAATCTGGAAAAAAAGTTTCTAAGCTAGGTTTCATTGGACCACACGATATATTTAAGAAGATTGTTACTTCATGCTATCCACTGTAAAAAAAACTCTCTCGCTTCATTGCCTATTTAAGAAGATTGTATTTCCTCCAACCTAACGTGTTGCCATAGCTATTAGCCGTTCCACCAAAGCTACATTATTGTTATTGACAGACAATAGTAACCACAGAAAGGTCTTACAGTGCCATCAAATATTGTGACCAAACTGCTATATTTGCTTCCTTTCAATTACAAAGTGACCATATGAAATCATTAATTCCTTATAATTAAACCTGGAGTTTATTTTCAGGCTTCAATAGAAGAAATGGCAGCATATGGTTCTATAGTTTATTGGAGGATTCCAAGCCGTCTTCCTTGGGTTGGTCATCTGTTCTGTGCCCACGACCGACTCCTTCTCAGTTGTGACCCCTGGAGCATTTTTCTGACCTCAATCGAAGATTACGGAAGAACAGGCTCCATACTTGCTTCCTTTGCTTTGCAAAATTGCCTTCTTCGTTTTGTGCCAGACTCAAATCAGTGGCAGGTAAATGTTTTTTCAGAAAACAATGATTTTGCCCATATTTATCTTCAATGATTTAAGGTGTGCTGTTCTCTGTACGAAGATCGCCACATTTTTAGCCTTGCAGTGTACATATTTTTTTCGTGATAGGTCTGTTTTTGTTAGCTCCTTTTAACTTTTTGAAGCACACAAAACCAGTTCCTAAACATTTTGGTAAATACATATGTAGTTTTATTGCTTCCTTGGCATTACCATTTGTCCATGATAGTGCTAATAACATTATTGTTGCTCAATAAAAGCCTGGCGACATCTAATCTGTAGAACAGGGCTACATAGGTTTTGGTTTGATGCCCTCTCTATATAATCAATCATATCTGTTTGCTCCATGATCGATAGTACTGCACCACTTTTTTGTCATCACGCAATAAGCCCCCACCCACTCATCGACAACAAAACTTCTCCCAGTAAAATGCTGCGTTTGTTAGTGTCTTTTACTGATTTCTTCACTTTTTGTTCCACACATATGCAGGATCAGCGTCTCCCAACCATCAGCAGCTGTCCATGGAGGCACCGAGGCACCAAAACTTCTTACTTTCGTAGTCCTATTCTCCTTCATTATACTAAATGTTATATTGTACGTTAAGTGCCACCACGCGAAGCGCGGGGTTACCTGCTAGTTATTATATATATGTATAGGCCAGGGTACAAAATTCTGCAAAATTTCGTAGAAATTTCAGTAATTTTGGGAGTGGCCGAAAGAAAAACCCAAAATTTCGTATTATACTAATACATTTGCTATGTAGCTTTATACATAATTTTTTGTTGTTTACATTGCATATTCTTTTGTTCAATAGATGTATAGTCAGAAATCATTGTTAATATTTTGTTTAGATCTAAAAATTAAAAAATCATCCTCCATGTTTATGTCTCCAAAAATGTTGAAATTTCTCTACCGAATTTCACAAATTTCAGTAATTTCGGGTGTGACCAAAACTATTCTAATTCCAAAATTGAAAAAAAAATTAAATTGACATTTGAGTAAATAAATATATTTGGAACAATGCAAGACAGTGACACTTTGTGTTTAATTATTTTAAACGATAGATGTTGAAAATTTAGAAGGACATACTTCATGCTCTTCGCCGTTGTCTCGGTCTATTAGTGCCAAGTCCTTGCTCGAGCTTCACCGCTACGCGATCCGTCGCTCAAAATCCTATTTGACTTGCTCTTCACAGTTGCAAACCCGGTCCATCGTAGCCAAGCCATATCTCTTGATCTTCTCCACTTAGCCACATGACATATGTTGTGTCTCATATGCAATGAGTTCCTCCATCAAACCATTAACATGCACAAGCTATTTATCCACCATGGCTATATATGCTGCTCACAATTGTGTACTTGTGGACTAAACACCTATTGTCGGTGTTTCGTAAACCGGACTAGTAAATTTATACGATTGCCGCGCTGCTCTAGGAAGACGATGATAGCATCCAATGGACACGAGGATTTATACTGGTTCAGGCTGGAACCCTACGTCCAGTCTCAAAGAAGATCGAGTGTATGTTCCTCGCTTGAATGCTCTGAAGTTCTTACAATGGGGGTGCAAGAATGATGAAAGAGGTGGTAGAACCTATGCTAGACGAGGGGTAGCCCAAAGAGAAGCTCCAGGAGCCCTACTACTATGGTGGATGGATGGGATGGTCGAGGATGAAGAATGTCTAGATCTCCCGAGGTGGGTGTCCTGGCTGTCCATATATAGAGTTCGGGGCCAGGGCTTGATACAAAGAGGAGGTTTCCCTGACCGAAGGGTCATGAGCCTGAGGGAGGTCCTAACTAACTTGGCTTGCAAGCTACGCCGTCTTCTGGTGTCCGTCCGGGCGTGGCCATCATCATGGTCTTGTGGCCACGTTGCGGCAGAGCGAGACGTGGTGCTACTGTGCCGACCACGGCGGGCACTGTAGGCACATCGGTGGTTTGTCAGTAGTCCTGTACAATGCGGTGTCCGTCATGGTCTTCATTGCCGCTTCTAGGTTCCCCGGGGTGTCATACCCGTAGCAGGTAGCTGCCCCAGGTCGTCATTCATCTGGTCGTTTCTCGGGGCTGAGTGCCACTACCCCTATCGTCGGGGTCGGGGCTTTCAATCGGCCTGGTTGTCCTCTGCGCTGAGACCCTTGTCATGGCTCCCATTCCGTAGTGGGTAGGACCGTATACCTGCCTGGTTGGGCCGTATCTGGTCGGTGGTCATCGTACCCGTCGTTACCGCCTCGAGGCGGTGTTGTCTTGTCCATGTAGCGTGGCACAAGGTTGGCGTTTGACCGGGCTAAGGTGACTAATGTCGCCTTGGTCCTTACGGGGTCAGTGCGGCGTGCTTGCCCCTGTCGGGGTAGGCTCGCTTGGCAAGATGCGACCTCTTTCTATCTCTTCCGGAGGTCATAACGGAGAGAGGTCGTACGGCTTGCGAGCGTGGTGAGACCAAGGCAGGTGGAAGGGGTCATGGATAACCCTGACCTCAGCGCCTGGCCTGACCTGTTTAGCTTTTGCTGAGCCTCGGTCATTTGGGCCTTTATCTGTTGTTGCGTTGTGAGCTATGCGACCCGCCATCTAATCGATGCCTTAAGATACCCCAGGGTTATAACCCCGATACCTATGTATCTCAACATAAACATATATTAGTTCAACTAGATTGCCACTCAATTACCAAAACCAAACCAGAGCCTTTCAGCAATGAAGAGGACAAGAACGATGGATTGTGCAAGCGAAGAGGATACCAACTACCAGTAGAGGTTGTCTTAAAGTCCTATTTCTCCTACAACTAAAAAGAACAAAGCGTGGACATCTTTTGGTGCGATATTTATTTTGGTTCGTCCGTCTGCCCACCCCGCACGATAGAAAAAGAATTCGCCATCCTTGCGATCCCCGTCTGCTTTGAAGGAAACAAATCGATCACCTGAAGCCACATGCATGGAAGGAAACAATAATCATGCATGGAAGGAAACAATCATGCATGGAAGGAAACAATAATCATGCATGGAAGGAAACAATAATCATTTACTCTTTTTTTCAAATAGTGGTCTTCATTTCGGAGCCCTTCATGCGGTTTAGTAATGGCTGGGGAGCTAGGCTTGCGAGAACTTACTCTTAATTGGGTTGCGAGCTAGGGATGTAGCACTCCAATAGGTGTCTTGGTTGAGTTCTACAATTGCCAAAAATTGATGGTGCTGATAAGATTGTCAATCCTGTAACTCTGCAGTACCTTTCTTTTTTTCAAAAAAAGAGGGCAAATGCTACTTTTGGTCAAATCCATGTTGTTTTTGTTGTTTTGATTTGATGCCCACAGCTCACAGCCCATATGTTAACTTTCAGATGTGTTTGTAAATAATCAAAAAGAGTTGGTCTAATGCCAATATTTTTTATCGTCTTTTTCATTCTTTATATTTATACTAGGTAGTGTGACCGTGCGTTGCTACGGGATAACTAACAATTTATATTAAAAACACACGGATCGCACGATAAGATAACAATACTATAAAAATTAAATACCAACGTTAAAGTGATATTTAATCCAAAAAGCAAAGTTTATGAATTTAACACAGTCACGGAGTGCGTGGCGTCGTAGGCTCACAAACTCTACTTTATAGATCTTTCCGTGATGCGGCTAAGATAATGTTTTATATTAGCAGGAAGAAATCTCCGATATCCATTTGTTTCATTGTAATCCATTTAGCAGGACAATGTTTGAGGTGAGGGCACAGTTATAGTTTTTAGTAGCTTTACGATATTGTCCGAAGCTATGAGATGATTGATGTCTTGCAATGATCCTTTCATTAATTTAGTTTTCTATCTATGTTTAATTGTTTATTCAATCTATTTTATAGACACGCCGGTAGATAATGGATGACAAAATTCAAGCATCCATAATTTATCTCTTTGACTTTGAGCATGAGTTTTGTTTTTATTTTTTAATTGATATATTGTCCTTTTGTTTTTACCGTAGCGTTAGCACGGGCATGCATGAAAAACGAAGATGTCTTTACACTGCAGAAATCTTTCAAGAAGATCATACATAGATTATTCTTGTATTGAATATTATATATATACAATTACCTAAATATTTTAATTAAACTACAAAATTTTGAATTATGATACGAGGTAAGACATGCAAACAGATATTTCAAAACTACCTATAGAGTCCAATGAATTTAATAAATAAATTCTTCTGGAGGCAATGCAAATTCTCTCTAATCTTTCATTTGGTGTAGTTAGTGTTATCATAGTACCCGTATGTATTCATGGGAAATAAATCATGGACAAAACGTGGACACTTTTTGGTGTGATATTTCAATATGGGTCCATCGTCCTGCCAATATTCTTGAGGCAGATCACATAAAAAATGAGAGTCCCTCTATGAGATTGCTCACAAGAGACTCAAACTTATATCTGATCATGGTAATGTGGAATTGCTTTGCATCAAAAGCATCGGTAATGATAAATAGGGACATAGGTTTTAGTATGCATAGTGGAGGAAAACTCAACCTTGGCCTTCTCAGCAGCTTTTCTGAGCCTTTACAGTGCGAACTTGTCCTTACTCAGATAGTCAAGAGGTGCACCATAAAATTATGCACCGCTAAGAAAAGTATCACCATTGGTTGCCTTGACCTGAAAAATATGTCGAAATTAAGAATTACAACACCTAATTCAACATCTTAGAACATACACTCAAGTTGATACATTATTCTACAATATATGTCTGTGTGAAATAGTCTTAAAGCCACACATATTTATACGGTGAGTATAACATACTTTGTTTTAAAATTTTATGAGAGATTTTTTTAAGACACGCAGTATTATCTATGTGACAGGCACTAATATTTACATATATACTCGAACTTGTGTGTACAGGATTATATGGAGATGCAGCAGAACTTATTCATGGATTTATTGGCGCATGAAAGAAATGGATATCGGAGAATTCTTTCTGCTGATATAAAATATTATCTTAGCCATATCACGAAAAAGTCTATACAGTAGAGTTTGTGAGCCTGCGACGTCGCGTTTTCCGTGACTGTGTTAATTTCATGAACTTTGCTTTTTGAATTAAATATCACTTTAACGTCGGTATTTAATTTAACAGTATTATTATCTTATCGTGCGATCCGTGTGTTTTTAGTACAAAAGATTTAGTTGTCCCATAGCAACGCACGACCACGCTACCTATTAATGTATAAACTACTCCCCCGTCACAAAATAAGTGATGTACTCCCTCTGTCCTTCATTCAGAGGCGTAGTAGCATTTTTCACCGAGACCAAGGAGAACTTAATTGCCGTAACCTCCAGCCGCAAACGCCGCAAAATCCCTTCGTATCCCACGCTGACCGTAACTCCCTGCATGGCTGCATGCAAAAGCATTCAACGCTCGCGCAACGCCGGAACGCCCGCGACCGCGCTCGTCCGCTCCCGCGTTTTTAGTTTCAGTTTTGCAGTTGAAAATTGCCGCGTTTTGAGTTTTAGTTTTGCTGTTGAAAATTACCGCCATGCATAAGAAATCAAATCTCCCGCTTAAGGTTTCAGGGTGTTTAAAATTTTCACAGTTGCCGCGCCTATGAAGCCTCCACAGTTCTATATATACCCTCTCCTGCAACCTGTTCTAATCAGCTCTCTCTCTCGTCAATTCTCCTCTCCCTACCTCTCCAATCCATGGCGCCATTAGGCTTTGATCTCAACCAAGAGGCGCCCCCAGATTGGGACAATCCAATTGACTGGGAAGCCATCGGCGAGTGGGAAGGGCCTGTACATGCTCTCGGCTACAACTTTGTGTGGGATGATGGAAATAATGGTGCCGCTAGTTTTCAAAGATTCAGTTTGTTTTGTGCCAAATATGATTCCGCTGACTTGTTTTTCCCTCTGCTTTTCTAGTTGGAGATCATGACGACGATGCCGACGACCATGGCTCCCAGCAAGGAGATGCCGACGACCATGGCACCCAGCAAGGAGATGCCGACGACCATGGCGCCCAGCATGGTGATGCCAGTGACCATGGTGCCCAGCAAGTCGATGCCGCGAGCAATGCTTTGGATCATGGAGGAAACAATAACACTGGAGAGGGTAAGCTAGCATTTCTATCATCAGCATCTGTTAGCTTCTTTGTTGCATGGTACTGTAGCACGTTGCTTTCATGCACGTTGCATGACCATATTATACTTTCACGTTGTACTACCATGTTCTTTGTTTTAAATTCGATTTATCTTTGCAGCTTCTGGTGGGAGACAGAGGAAGTTCTACACCGATGACATTAAGATGGCTATATATTGTGATTTGTTAGCCAAAACAAAACCACCTATACTACAGCGTGGAGTGAGTAAGGAAGTTGCACAGAAATACAGTGTGACTCGTAGAGTAGTGCAGAGGATATGGCGAGAAGGACAACTTGCTGGTGGGATACATGGTGTTAAAAATAAGTTGGTTAGGAATTGTGGTCGCAAACGAATTGAGATAGACATGGAAGCCATAAAAAACATGCCTTTGAAAGAGCGCACAACCATCCGTGATCTAGCCAATGCGCTCGATGTGTCTAAAAGCACACTTCATAGTCGTTTTAGGGAGGGTTATTTCCGTCGGCACACAAATGACCTAAAGTTTAGTTTAACAGATGAAAACAAGAAGGCACGAGTTAAGTACTGCTTGTCCATGCTCACAAACAACATTCCAAATGCTCCCACGTTCAAACCAATGTACAACATCGTGTACATCGATGAGAAGTGGTTCTATAGGACTAGGCGTAACCAAAAGTACTATCTCGCCAATGATGAAGAAAGACCACAAAGAGCGGTTAAAAGCAAAAACTTCATTGAAAAGGTCATGGTTCTTACTGTGGTTGCTCGGCCTAGATTTGATGAGCATGGTGTATGCACCTTTGATGGGAAAATTGGCAATTTTCCCTTTGTCTACGTAGAGCCTGCAAAGAGATGGAGCCCCAATAGAGATAGAGGTATGACATGCATATGTACTTAAAATTTTCCCTTTTCTATTTAATTTTCTCTTTTTTACTTAATTTGGCTAACAAAGGGTATATGCTTTTTGTAGGTGTCATGGTAACAAAGGCCATGACGTCTGTTACCAAGGAAATTAGCCGGCAATTCCTTATCAACAAAGTCCTCCCTGCAATAAAGGAAAAATGGCCAGCCGAAGAAAGAGGAATGCCAATATTCATCCAGTAGGACAATGCCAGGACTCACGTTGCTGTAAATGATCCAGCATTTGTAGAAGCTGCCCAAGCAGATGGGTGGGACATACGGCTAGCATGCCAGCCACCAAACTCACCCGATGTTAATGTGTTGGACCTTGGTTTCTTTGCAGCAATTCAAGCGTTGTTTTACAAGGGAACTCCAAACAACATCGAAAAAATTGTGGAAAAGGTTGACAAGGCATTTCGCGAGTACCCTGTGGATAGGTCCAATCGGATTTTCCTAACACAACAGAGTTGCATGATGGAGATCATGAAGCAAAATGGAGGACAATATTACAACATCCCGCACATGAAGAAGAAGCACTTGGAGATGACAGGCAACCTTCCAATTAGCTATGAGTGTCCGATGGAAATTTACAATCAAGCATTAGGATTCGTTGGTTAAACTTGCTTCTTTTGCCATGATGTTTAGAGTATCTTTTGCATGGGTAGCGTCTGTTTACTTCTTTCCTGTTAATCTTAAGCTAGTCATGATGTTTAGACGATGCATGTTTAGAGGGACTTTTGAAATGAATGCATGAAGAAATAGATAGACATAAGCACTTCTAGGTAGCATCAGCGTTACATGCACTCTTACTACTGCTCGGTTACATTGAATCAAAAACAACTACTCTTGCTGTTCGCCTACACTGGTTGAATCTTGAATATCAGCATCACTCTCGGCCATCCATATGTGTGCAGGGAGCAATACAGTATCGCCATCCATCTTTAGATCGTCGATGTTAGGGAAAAGTACCTTGCAGTCAAACTCGTTGAAGCCATAGATCCATGATGTGATCTCATACTCACTGTGTATGAGACCACAGCGAGAGCATGGAATCCTGATGCCGCGACGGATTCGCCACTCCTCACGATCGATGGTAACGAGCTTGCTCTCGTCCTCGGAGTCTGGCGCCCAGTTGAGACCACGAATGAGCACCGGCGAAGCGACCATGCCCTTTGCCAGCGAGGCGGCCGCGCCCTTTGCCGGCGAAGCAGCTGCGTCCTTTGCCCGCGAGGTGGCCGAACCCTTTGCCGGCGAGGTGGCCGAACCCTTTTCCAGCGAGGTGGCCGGCGAGGTTTCCGCGTCCATGGCCGGTGCTTCTCTTTCGTGGCTGAGTACGCAAGCGGGAGGGATAAAATAGGAAGTGCAGTTGGGAAGGGAGAGCAACTTGCATGCATGCATGCAGCTGATACTGGAAGCGAGGCGTCGCAGTTACTACGCGCGAGAATACAGGACGTGAGCGCTGGCTCCCGATGCACCCAACGGCTTAGGCACCGGTGAATTCACGAACCTTTTCCCAAGCCAGTACGCCTCTGAATGAAGGACGGAGGGAGTATTAGATTTATCATAAAATATATTTTTATATTCTACCTATTATGTATGAAAAATATTGATGTTCTTTTCTATAAATTTTGTCAAACTAAGAAAAAGATCTCACCATTTTATTCAGCTGCGTGATACAATATACATGTGACAAACCAATAAATTTGAAAAAACTACCAACAACACAAAGTACGATAAATCGCACCATGAAAATACGAAAGATAGATGGTAACACCGAGCATAAGTGTATGCACATGCTCATCCTACATATGCCTCTTATTATATCACACATGGCTCTTGATAGCGTCACTGTAGCCTGCGCGGTCGTCGTAGTACTTGGACCAGAGCATGACGCCGCCGTACTTGGGCGATCCCCTGATGAGCGGCAGCACGTTAGAGTTGAGATCGTCGGCGGGCACGAACCCGGTGCCGGCCGCGTCCTTGGAGGCTGGCAGGCCTAGGAAGATCTGCCCCGCCGGAACCGACTCCCACTGTTTCCACGCGTCCATGAACGCGCCGCGGCCTGCGTTCACCTGGCACGGAGGGTTGTTGTAGAACTGCACCCAGACGTAGTCGAACAGCCCTGTGTTGATCGCGCCGTTGTCCCACTCGTCAGGGAACGGGCATTGCGGCGCCGCGCTCAGGAGCACCCCCTTGCCGCCGACCTTGTTCTTGCCCATGTTCTTGAGGTCCCTGCACGGCGTGCGGCCAGGGTGGAGGCGGTGAGCGAGCAAACGCGGAGTTAACCAACACGACCGAGCGTGCCACGACGAGAAGCAGGCTGCGAGAGTTTACCTGGCCAAGCTATCCCAGTACTTGGAGCCGCCGAGCTCGATGTCGAAGTCAATGCCGTCAAGGACGGCGTCGCCGAGGGGGCGCGACGACGACGTGCCGCCCAGGTAATTGTTCCAGAGGTAGGCGGCCACGTCCCGCGCGTCCCCCTGGGACGACAGGCCGTAGCTGCCGTCACCGCCGCCGATCGAGAGCAGGACCTTGATGCCGCTGCTCTGGCACGAACGTATGTCGTCACTCAACCCCGTGCAGCCACCCGATGAGGGGTCGCAGTGGCTGGCGAGGTCCAGCTGCGGCGTCTGGCCCTTGCCGAACTTGTAGACGAAAGCGAGGATGACGAACTTGTAGTTCCCTGACGCACACGTATCGGACAGGGACGCCTCGCCGTCGTTCTGGCCCCAGTAGACGGCGATGCCACCGGCATGGCATGTGGCAAGGAACGCCACCAAGAGGGAGGCCACGAGCAGGAATGGAGCTAGAGCTTGGTTTGCCATGGCTTGATCGAGCGTGCCCAACTTGAATAGCTAACTTTAGGAAGTTGTTCTACGAGTAGTAGTGAGTAGAGCTGAGATGGGATGGCGAAGTGTGCATATTCATGTCTCCTTTTATAAGGTTTGCGTTAGCAATATGAACGCCGTGGAGAGAAGTTTGAGTAGGATTCGTGCCGTGGTTCGTCTGCACTTCTGTGTGATTTTTACCACGGAGTGGTTGCGGTTAAGTAAAGTTGGATTATTTATTTGTCGCCGGTAATCCCGATATGCAGTTTACATTCCCGTGATGATCAATGTAATCATTGAAGCTGACTTCAAATGTGATAATCACCGTACTCAACTAAACCACAGACATGCGACAAAAATTAAGCCTTTTCTGGTTCCTGCATACAGTACGGGGCTGTTTGGAACGAAGGAATCCAAAACACAGGAATAGGAAAAAACGCAGGAATAATGTATGATGAAAAGTGAAAAACTACGGGATTTCAAAACACAGGAACAGAAATTTTAGGCTATTTGAAACACAGGAATTTATAACGTAGGAATAAAGTGCGTGGTTCAAGTACAAACCTACAGCAACGTCAGAAAAAAGCTAGATTATGGTCGATGACACACACAAGACAGCGATAAAGTGCGTGCAACTGCCTCGGTCTTCGTGAAGGAACAAAAACCAATAGGTTTAGATGGATGTTTTATTTCCTACATTTTGTGCATCGACTATTCCCTTTCCTGTGGAATGGAACTCTGTATTCCTTCAATCCAAACACTCCTATTTAATTCCTTTCCTATGGATTGTGTTCCTTCAAAATTCCCGTGTAAAATCCTTCAATCCAAACAGCCCCTACATGGTTTACATTTTTTTTTTGAAACTTTCACCGGGGAATTCCCTCCACCTGAATTCATTAACTTAATGATGTTGACCTTGGTTTACATTCTCAACGGTGTCATGAATCGTTGATCGTTTTTCCATTCGTAGTGGCCAGTGATTCCCCTAATGATTGATCAGTAATATTATATATGCTGCTCACTATGTCCCTGAATAAATAGATTCCTAGAGTTGTTTAAGTCAAACTCTTTAAACTTTGACCAAATTTCTTGAAAAAAAGTTAAGACTTATGATATCAAATTAGTATCATTAGATTTATCATAGAATATATTTTTATAAGGTGCTCATTTTATGACATAGATGTTGTTACTCTTTTATATAAAGTCAGTCAAACTTAAAGGCACGGATTCTATGAATTGATTTATTTGAGTACGGAGGGAGTAATTTATTTATTTATTATGCTTATTGTATGGAGTAAAAACTGTTAGCATTTACACATTCTCTCGATATGTAGAGGAGATTTACACTGACGTGTTACAACAAGAGCTGAATTTTTCACAATGCTAACAGTCCTTTGTTTTTCTTATTTACCACCTGATTTCTGGGAAAAGTAACATACTGCAACGGTTTTGTTTTACTCAATTGTATGCATTGGTCATGTCTGCCTTTTTTAAAAATAAAAACACAGAGTGCCTTATATTTTGTTAACTTCTCCTTTAAAATTAATGCATGCGCTTGCACAAAGCTAGCAGAATTTTTTTAGAAACAAAATCATAGATAAAGGACTTTTGCTTGTAAACGATGTAACCATTTATGTGAATCAATAAAGTTTGCCTGAAGTTGCAAAAAAGTGTATGATGATTTAGAACCTAGAGGCAATTATTGTGCTCATAAAGATCGTTCCATGCTATTAGGGACAGATTTAGCACCAAGCTTGGGTGGGCTTGAGCCCCCCTGCCGCTCCTCAGAGCTTGAGCCCCTTCTAAGGCACCCACAAACATGCAGTTATAAAATCTTGGGAGAAGATGTGAGATATAAGATAATGGGAATAAGCACCTCCTACAAAATGCGTTTGGAAAATGTGTAAAGTATACACATATATCAACCAACCCATTTTGCTTGCACACATGTGCCTTCCATCCACAATACACATGTGACTTCCATCCACTTGGAGCAGCTACATCATATTGCAATTGGAGAAGCCACATGTGTATAATCCTGCAATCAGAAATGTCCGAGAGAAATGCAATGTGAATATCACAAAGGAGAACATCACTTAAAGATGCAAAGCCTTTGACAAACATTATGGAGTTATACTTGCACAAAGTGAGTTTCATTGGGATTGGAAAATCACTGGCTCTCAAGTCTCAATTGATAGTGATGACGTTTGGAGTAAATATGTGGAGGTATGCAGCATGATAACCTAAACTATTTTACATGATCATCTGAACTATGATGCATTTAATATTTACTTTTGTGACTTTTTGACAGGCTAATACATATGTTGCTTGTTACCAAAGTTGTCAAGAATTGGGAAGCAATCAGCATCATCTGCTCCAAAGATCATGCCATGGGTATCCTGCTAGGACAGGTGCTAAAAGTGCTCAGGAGATGGCAAATGGCGTTGAGCTCTCCAGATTTTTCCATGGTTTTTTTAACGAACAAGCACGAGACGGTGCTCATTTCATTGATAGAGAAGGAAGATTTTTCCACGGTGCCATCTCAATTGGGAAAGAGTCCAAGAACAAGTGAAACCTTATGTCTTTGCTTGGGGACATTAAAACATCATTTGGCTCTGCTATGAAGTCAATTGAACCTGTCGACTACTAAGGCCTACTTCTCCACATGATTCCTTGATGCACTTGACCAAATACTAGATTTGAGACATGATGATTATATGCAAGCATAAGGTATGATGAATCATGATGATCAAATTTTCAAAGCACTTTTGGGCCTTCCCCTGAACATGAGAAAGGATTGGTTATTAAGACCCCGTTTGGCATGGCTCCATTTTTTTTTACTTCAATTCCATGAATAGCTCCATCGATGGAGACGAAGCCGTTTTGGTTAACCATTTGGCAATAGCTCCACATGCAGAGTTCCTTGAAACGTGCTCTCATATAATTCCATGTAGGGCCCACCAGAACGAGGTGAAGCTAGGTGAAGCCACTATTTTTAGTTGATCCCACCTCAAGCCTCTGTGAAAGCGGCTTTCTGGGTGAAGCCGTTTTGTTTTAACCTGTTTGGTACAAAACGGCTCCAAACGGCTCCTGAAGCCGGTGGAAAAGCCGTGCCAAACGGGACCTAAGAACGAAGAAGTCAGAATGTGAAGCCATTGAAAAAGAAGTCAAGTAGTCTCATCTACTGTAATGTTTGTTGATAGTAATGCTTCCCTGCTCATATTTTGCATTACACTATGCACCTATAGTGAGGAACTGGAGTTGTATTTCAGCCAAAACTTCATCTTTTGTATTAGAATTTATGGGTTCTATGAGCAGACGCACAATGAACTTTGTAGGTGTTCATATTTTTATGCGAATCTTTGGTGCTAAATTTGTGTGTTGTTGGAGCATGCAGTGACCTATGCATATGTTAAGCAACTGCTCCTTTTAATGTAGATGTCACATTATTTTCATTTCTTACGTTTTTATTGACATAAATTATTTAGAATGTCATTGTTGTCTATTTCATATTTCTACTAGCCAAGTAAAAGAAATATTCATCAACCTATGACTCATGTATTCTCATGTTCTAATTCAGAAAAGCATCAATTCATCGATAGTGTGGATCCAAACAGGAACTGAAATTTGAACGATTGTTAGATTCTAGCAGGCAATTTCAAGTGCCATCCAAACATCCAAATTGAAACACACATCATTTCCAATTCGCTTGCTTTGGAATTGGGCCTCCATTCTACGTACACAATTCAATCCAGATATCCAAATGGAGCCGTTAAGGTCATATGCATCATCGACATTGTGCAAGCCCATAAAGCAACAAAGTAGTATTTCCATTTTTTCATATCGTAAATCATTTTGACATGAAGTTTATTTTGAACAACACAATGATAAGGGTCTGTTTTAACTTTAAACTCTGTTTTATGCGGTTATAAAATGCTCTGTTTCACTTAGAGGGATTTGTTTTTAGGTTAAAAATACTCTTGGTAAAGTTGAGATTTTTAAGTTTTAAGTCATTTATGAATTTTAAATATGTTGGCATTTGCCATGTCTCTACATCAACGCCACATTACTCAAAATCACTCTAAATTTGAGCTAACAAAATGGATGGCTAAAAATCAGACTCGAACTGTATGTTTCTTTTTTTTTTTGAAAAAATAATCAATTATGAATAGAAATTTAGGGGCTGTTCGGCTGGTTGGCCGGACAGCCCCTCACGAATCACTGTTCACGTGAACAGTGATTTCAGCAAGAACGGTATTTTTTTCTCACAATAATCAGCTGAAACAGTATTTTAGCTTATTTTTCAGTCCTGCCGAACAGGCTCTTAAGCGGCCAGTTTGAGAAGCATAAGACATGAATACAGATTTTCTCAATAAGCAAACTATAGCACAACTAAATGATCTTGATCCCTTTTTTATTCAACCGTGTGTGTGTGTGTAATACGTCATACATGTGAGAAACAAATGAATCTGCAACACAACCCAACATGGTACAAGAAAATTCACTGCACTCTGTAAGACGTTGTGACACGAACATAAGCACCCAGCCACCCACAAAGATGAACCATCTTTCGACAGTCGACACCATGCAGCAGCGCGTGCATTTTACGGGAAATATCAGACGTGTCTCTTGATGGCGTCGCTGTAGCCCTTGTCGTAGAACTTGGACCAGAGCATGACGCCGCCGTACTTGGGCGAGCCCTTGACGAGCGGCAGCACCTGCGACGTGAGCTGGGCGGCGGGCACGAACCCGGTGCCCGCCGCGCTCTTGGAGGCGGGCAGACCCAGGAAGATCTTCCCCGCTGGCACCGACTGCCACGTCTTCCACGCGGCCAGGAACGCGCCGCGGCCAGCGCTCACCTGGCACGGCTGGTTGTTGTAGAACTGCACCCACACGAAGTCGAACAGCCCCGTGTTGATCGCGCCGCCGTCCCACTCGTCCGGGAACGGGCACTGCGGCGCCGCGCTCAGAAGCACCCCCTTGCTGCCCTTTTTCTTACCCAAGTTCTTGAGGTCCCTGCATGCATGTCGTGCAGCCATGTCAGCATCCTGGTGTACTCAATACGAGCGTGCAGCGCAACGATTACGGGTCGGCGCGGCTCTAAGCCTCCGACTCCGAGAGTTTACCTGGCGAGGCCGTCCCAGAACTTGGCGCCGCCTTGCTCGATGTCGAAGTCGACGCCGTCAAGGACGGCGTCGCCGAGGGGGCGGGACGGCGACGTGCCGCCCAGGTAATTGTTCCAGAGGTACGCGGCCACTTCCCGCGCGTCCCTTTCTGATGACAGGCCGTAGCTGCCCTCGCCGCCGCCGATGGAGAGCAGGACCTTGATACCGCGGCGCTGGCACGACTGGATGTCCTTGCTCAGAAACTTGCAGTTGCCCGACGAGGTTCAGGTCCGGCGTCTGGTCCTTGCCGAACTTGTAGACGAAGGCGAGGATGACGAACTTGTAGTTCCCGGAGTGAGCTGGAAGTGAGAGCTCGGCCTGCCATGGCTTCAGCGTACCCACTTACTAGGAATTTTGTTTTGGTTCTCAGTGGTGATAGTTGATGGAAAGTCTGCTTAGCCAGGTCTCCTTTTTATAGCTTGGTTTTGGCATGGGTAACAACGGCAATGCATAAACATTTTCTTTTTGCGTCGATTAAGATCACGCATAGTTATATGTGAACGTATATCATGGAAGGTGACTTCAAAACTGAACTACAACAGCACATGCGACAAAAAAATAGCGGATTTCCTGTATCGTCCAACTCGAATCTTTGTGTTTGCGCCACAATCTGTGTCCCAACAAGATACATTACCAGAGAAACGCAATAGCTGACGCGTGAGTGACGGGTACGTGTACCCCGATTCTATTTTTACTATGCACAGCTGTATAAGAATCTACATTTACAGCTGCCAAACTTAATACTTGGCAGCTATCGTATTGAGAAACCCGAACGCAGCGAAACAACAAACAGCTACTCTTCCGGTAGTCATACGTCCCAACAAGGATACACCAAGATTCTTTCTGTCCAATGGGTAACGCATAAAAATCACCACGGCCAGTCGGCACCGACCATACCGTGACTTGAAACAGCCAAGCAACGATAAAATGCACCAATTCCATTGGATGCGACAAAGCAAATCAAGGTTAAAAACTAGACGGCCGTAGGCATAGGGCTCAAGAAAATAAAAGACCATCAAAGCCTGTACGGCTGTACCCGTGAGTGAAGACAGCAACATTGAAATACGATAATGTCATAAGTTCGGTATCAAGAACCAGAACATCCATACAAGACCAGGGTTTTAACTACTTAATCCTCGATAGTAGTTGCACAAAATATTGGTTGGTAGGGAAAATTGCAAAGGCGCCCAAGCACTCAAGTCTCCAGGAAATTCTAAGCCTAATTGGAAAGTTTAGAACACCCGGTACACCTTTCCCATAGTGCTCTTCAGGTACAGGCATCTCACCTGCAAACACACAGGACATCATTAATGAGGTGTTTAATCATATATTAGTGCATACGCATGAATTTTATACAGCTGTGAGGAACATTCAGAAGCATACATTCTGCCAATTCTTTTTCAAGAGTGACACGAGGAAGTTGACGCTCATTTGCACATTCTGGAAGATTTGCTTCTCCTCCATACCGCAGTTGCCAACAGCAACACCCATGCAAAGCACCTTCTTTAGCTGGAACTTAACTGTAGCCTTGGTCTCGTTAACCTTGGACTCAAGGGATTCCTGGTGTGTCACCAATGTAGGGAATTTTCCTGCAGTAAAACACAGTTTGAAAGATGAGTACAGATCCTTAACGCAGAAGTTTAAGGAAATCAACTTATAGTATCATTTTATGCTATACACAGCCAACATTGCAGCTCACAAGTTATTATAAAAACAATGGCCTTCAAGATGACATTATTAAATCAAGAACAAAAAACTAACTCATCAGAACTGTTGGTTGCTCCCATGAACAAGATAAATGACTAGGTCTACAAACAACGTATAGACATGGAATTGTGATGATCACCATGCTTTATACAACCCAAGACCACTGTGGCCTATTCCAAACTAGCATACCCTGTAATTGACAACTATCCTCACAAGATTACGCTCCACAAGAATAATAATAGTGTGCACCCTTCTCACAAGATACACTAATATATGAGCACAGTTTGATTAACAAAGATGAAAAAATATATTATTAAGAAATCTTGGGGAAATATGGATCATGACTCTAGAAACATTTTTGCCGCCAATTTAACACAAATAAATGCACAGAGGTTAAACTCAATCAAAAAACTAGTAACATAACAAAAGACTATATAGACCCAACAGACAGAAAAGGAAGAGGTCCTTGCCTGCCTTGTTAAGACCAGGACCAAGAAGACGAGGAATTTGCTTAATGATAGCCTCAGACGCAAGGAAAGCATGGTACTTCTTTGCCAGCTTCTTGACTAGCTTCTTGTTTTTGTTCATCTTCTTGAGGGCTTCCACATCCATACTGTCTAGACCTATTCTCTCTGCCTACATACAGCATAGTACCAACATTAGAACAGATATATCAGAACAAAGCCAAACAAGGCATTACGAATGAACTTGTCTGAAAGGACACTTGTCTGGTTCTATTCAGCAGTTCAAAACTTGTTGATGTCATGGAGTGTTATACTATAAGCCTTACATAGCAAATTGTACTATGCTGAATATCAAAGCGTTTTAACAGCACAGGATAACATTGCAAATAAGCAGAAAGGCAAGGAACTAATGTCGATTCATTTGCTAAATAGTTTGATCATATACAACAGCCCCTCACTCAAGAACTTTGTTAAGCTAATATTTCGCTAGATGATGGAAGCATAACATACCTCCTCAACGTGCTGAGCATCACCAAGCATGCAAACCTTCATCTTAGGGCGAGGGATGTGAGGTAGCTTAACAGAACCACTGAAACGCTTGTCCTTTTGAGGGTCATAGTTCTTGAGACCAATCTGCAGCTCAATGGTTTCAACAAACTTGCGCTGCTTCTCACGGGAATCATTGGTAATCGAGGCAATCGCCTCCCTCAGAGCATCACTCTGCAGCTTACTGAAACAAGGAAAGATGAAACAATTAATTGCATGATGCATTAAGGCCCTTGGGTATTTTTACGAACAATACTGTCTAACATGTGCATAGCAAAGTGTCTTAGATTTACATATATCTTTTGACATAACATTTGTTAAGAAACCAATTCCAGGGAACACAGATGATTGGACAAGGTTAAACCAAAAGGAACAGGAAAGAACTAGCTACCTAACAGAAGTATATTACAAAACTGTACCTGCAGAATATAATAGTCTAATCTAATGCAGCAAGCAATGGGCTAATAAGACAGAAAAATCCCTGAAAACTCCAACTACTATGATAAACAAGTTAGATATTCCCCCAATCCCCACATTTACAAAAGTACAGCTAAAGGAACCAACCAGCACTAAGAGAATTGCTGGCATGCTAATTTCCAGACATCACATTAAGTTACACAAAAGACCCAGCAGACTAATTTCAATCTGCCAAATTCTACAACATAGTAAAATGTACAGAATCTGATCCACTGCCTATGGTGACATTCAAATCTTGGGGCAGGTCAATGAAACAAACTAATAATGAAAATGGGAATGGAAAATATACCATCAAACATCTATATATATCTACACATTGCCGGTAAACAACATAATACATTAGAGGCTCACATAGCCAATCAAGAAACGGTAACTACTACGAAGAGCTAGCCATATCGGCAACTATAAAAATACAACGAGTGCATCACGTTACAGAGATATTCAAATGTTCAACAGATAAAGCAACACACATCCACAGTGAAACAGAAGAGAAGTGTAGTGGTACCTCATGTCGCCGCCACCGGAAGTGCGAGCAACGTTCCTGCAAAGAGACGAGCAAGAGTACAGGGTGAGATTAAAGGAACAACTGCAATGGTGTGGTCACTTGGCATGGGTGTGTACACATGTACATCCGATATTTTTTTTCAAAACAATCGAAGTTAATACGCATAATATTGTATTCACTTGAATTTAGATCAGACCGGAATACAAGGTTTTGCCCAAATTGGATTGTTCATAAATGACAAAAATGGTACAATATATTGCGGATACAAGATACGAACTAGATATACAGTTTGATTACGCATCAACCCTGCTTAAACACCTTGTCATCAGTTCAAAAGAACATGCCAATACAATACCAGATATGCATCTAGACCATTGCTGACCATGCGCATGAAACAAATTCGCATCTAGAACATGTTGCCATTTGCACCAAACAGACCTTGAGATCTCCTGGTTCCACTACTACAGAATTCAAATCCTGATTCCAATACTACAGAATTGAAATCTTGTGAATTACGGCGGGAAGTTGGGGCTCACCTTTGGGCTGTGGTCGGGAGAGGATAGCGGGCGACAGAGCGAGCGGCGGCGGCGTCCGGCTGGGAGCGTGGCCGACTGCCGCTGGGAGTTAAATACCTTGGGGCTAGGGTTATACCGTGGGCTGGGCCGGCTGTGGATCTTTCGTGGTTACGAAGAGCTTCTGAGCTTGTGAGCCCGTCATAGACACGCGTTCGGTTAAGCTCTGAACCATGAAATTGCTAGGCCCAATCCGCTCCTCCCAGCGGCCCACGGCTCGTCAGCCTTTTTTTCTTTTACCGGAAAATATGCCCATAGCGTTGCAACAGGAGAAAAAAGCATTCGACTTGTTCGCTTTAGCTTGATGCACAGCTACAGCGGACGCAACAGCTCAATTTGTATAGGTGAGTTGATGTTGTGATTGGTTGCTGCAACAATTACGAACGAACGGGTCAGTTAATGGAAACAAGGATGACAATGTTAAATATTTATTTATGTATTATTCTTTTTATAAAATTTAAAAGCTATACTTTATTGTATGATGATCATTGTATCCATATAATATAAGTTAATATCGGCAATAATATGACAATGTTGTATTAATTCTATATTGAATTAAATTACAACCTATATAGGATTTTTTTTCTTCTGTGGTGGGGCACTAAACTATTTACTCGAAAATGTATCCTAACTTTAGTACTATCCATGTGTTGGTAGAGTTTGATATCAAAGTTCAATGATTTATTTTGAGAATCCATAAAATATATAATTTTAATATCATATTAAAGTCGGCATTGATTTGTCATCATTGTGTCTCGATTTTCACGTGTTAGCACTTGTCGAGAGTTACACTGATATATGCGGATAACTTAAAGATTTGCACTGGTATGCAGATAGCTTGGAGAAACATTTATTTTGATTAGATTGAATGAAAAATTGCTTAAGATTTCAGTTTACGATTTATTTGGTTGGACCATTGACTGATTCATATTATAGTAATAATTTATATCTAATTAAAACCATCAATTTAGTAATAGAAATATTTATTTATTAAGAGTCAGAGTTTCAAACGTAATACTGTATTTATTTTTATATAAGAAAAACATAGTTCTTTATTAGAAAAGAAAAAACAAAATAAAATCACAGAATAGGGGCAGCACATCCAGGATGAGACACCCGGACGGACAATACAGAACATGCACGAGCCGGATAGGGGGGGGGGGGCTGGGGCTGCAGCAGAGATTGAAACGGAGAAAAAAAAGACACGGATAGAGCACTGGTAATGTGGACAGAACACGGATTATGTTGGATGAAAATTAAAGTTGGCAGAAATTTTATATCTTTAGTATTATTAGGTATTAGATATTAGGTATTAAGTATAGATACCCGTGGGTGTGCGTCGGGCGCAGCGCCTCCTCTCCTCGCCGCGACGCTGCCGTGGTCGCGATTCAGCGCCGTGCCCGAGGCTCCTCCCTCCCCTCAGGAATCAGGAGTCAGCGCCGCATCTCCGGTTGCGGAGACTTGCGCTGCCACCTCTCCACCCTCTTCCCGGCCTTCAGCTGGTGCCTCCACGCCGGCGTGTCGGCGACGCGGGTCCTTCGAAGAAGACGGTTTGTTCTCGGATCGGGCATCAGCCGTAGTCGAGGGACACAGATCATTCGGACGCGGGTTCTTGTGTGAAGTCGATCTCGGGTGCCGCCACGACGAACCGGCTTGTGGATCCGGCGAAAGCGCGCAGCTAACCCCCGGTCCTGCCGGTGTCACTGGCCTCATCGTCTTCGTATTGCCATTGCGACGAAGGTTGGCTCCTTCTTTCTCGCCCCCACCTCTCTTATCTATCGCGTTTGAAATTGCACGCCATCTTCGAATTGAAGAACTATATGTTGAATTATCTAGATTCAATCTTCCTGTGATCCCTTTCTGGGGTCCAACCGAAGAACTGCGTAATATAGTTTTCAGTGCTACGTCTAAGCGAGCTGATCTTGATCTAGATTTGGTCGAGAGGGATTTTCTTGCTGGGAAATCGCTCAATGATGGCCAACTATGCTTTTGCTCGTGTCGGTTAGTTAAAAATTGCTTGGGTGGATCATATGGCTACTGAACAGTTTGGTATCCTCGTAGCTGGGCCTGAACATTGACATAGTCTCTAGAGACTAGAGACCGATGTTACTCAATAGGAGTAATTGGCAGTACTTGCTAATTATCATTGCCATTTTGCAGGGAACGAAGGCAATGAGGTCTTGAACTTTGATTGATATTTACGGATATGAAAATGCATGCAACTCCATGCTAGAAGTCTCTTGGTTGTGTTGGAGAAAAATTCTTCGTTAGGTTTTAGTTGATAGTGTTGAGTGCCAAAATGGAGCTTCTCCCTGTTGAAGTCGTTGGCAACATTCTTTCCCATCTTGGTGTTGCACGTGATGTCATGGTTGCCTCTGCGGTATGCTGCAAGTGGCGAGATGCATGCAGGAGGCACCTCCGTTCGCTGTCCTTCAACTCCGATGACTTTCCACGGGACATGACTACACGTCAGTTGGAGATTGTCATCACACAAACTATATTTCAGACTATGGGGCTGCAATGCGTTTCGATTCATATTGATAACACTCATGAGTTCTCTGCAGCACCAGTGATTGCATGGCTCATGTATACCAGGGAGACACTCCGGAGCTTGTCTTACAATGTCAGGACAATACCCAATGTAAACATTCTTGAAAAGTGTGGTATGCAGAAGCTCGAGGTGCTAGATTTGGATCATAACACCATCACAGGTGTTGAACCAAGCTATCAGAGGTTCACTTGTCTGAAATCCCTTTCCCTGAGTCATGTCAGCATTTCGGCCTTGGATTTGAGCCTTTTAGTTGCTGCTTGCCCAAGAATAGAGTCATTAGCACTTGATGTCCTTGAGATTGTCACTTCAGACTCACAATCTACGATGGAGCTCACAAGCCATACATTGAAAAATCTCTTTGCAAAATCGGTAGGTGTAGATAAGATCATACTTGATGCAGATAATTTGGAAGTTCTGCACCTGGATGCTTTAAATCTTGATCTGTTTGAGCTTAACGGGAAAGGAACACTAAAGCATCTTAAGATTGATGATGTCAGTGTTACTCATTTGGATATTGGGGACAATACTGATCATTTGGAGGCAGTAGACGTGAGCAACTTCACAATAGTCTGGCCAAAATTCTATAGCATGATATCCAGAGCATCTAATTTGCGTATGCTACGATTTTGGGGTGTTGTGTTTGATGACGAGGATGAGATTGTGGATTCAGAAACTATAGCTGTTTCATTTCCTCTTCTGAGGCATCTTTCATTGAGTTATGAATTACGAGATGGGTTACTTCACTACAGCCTTCAGGGATCATCACCACTGGAGAATGTCTCAGTTCTGGAACTTGGTTGGACAGTAATAAGTGAGCACTTTGGACCCTGGGTGTTTGGTATGATTGGAAGGTGTCCAAATCTCAAGAAACTTGTTATTCATGGTGTTCTTTCTGAAGCAAAAACGCGAGAGGAGCGCCAGATGTTAGCAAGCTTTACCTCATTCATAGTCTGCCTCATGAGGAAGTATGTGCATGTCGATGTACAATTTGAGTATGAGTGACATCTACTAGGTTTTCTGGGCATCTTGCCATTGTTCAGTTGAAGCCGTGCCACCAGGTAACCTTTTGCTTCTTGTGGCTTCAAAATATTTTATTCAGCATGGTCTTATTACAGTTTTCTGTTCTCTGTGTCACTGGCTTTTTATAAATGGTTTGTTTTGGGTCTAATGTCTGTCCTGTGAAAGTGTTACTTTGTTTGCAAAATCCTTAGCACCAAAGCAAAATTTACAAAACAACCTATTCAGTTCCAGGTGTTTAGGATTTTGGAGCAACTTAATAATGGAACAATAGTAGCCAGCAAGCGATTAAGCAATTTTAGGAAAGGATCCGAATACTGTAATTGACTGTTTTTTTCTTCATGATTTTGCTTAACAGCTTGGCTGTACCATTTATATTGGAATAGGCAGGAGTTCCTGCCGACAACAATGGCGGCAGTGGGCTGGGGTCAAGCCCCGACTGCTCTGCGCTTAGGGTGAACAAGAGTTGGGAGAAATAGATTGATCTATTGCTTGCATTTTCCATATTACATCAAGGGCTTTATATATAGGCCGGACTACAATTGCCCCTTGCACAAGTTATCAAACTTACTAAACTTAACTAATCCAATCTATTGAAAATATTTGCTATCCAATCGAATATTTGAACTAAATCTAAACCTTCCTATTCTGTCGCCTATATGTGCGCTTGGAAGGACAAGGCATGATGACCTCGATCATACATCTTCTTGGTCTTGACCTGAGCTTGTTCCAATTAAAAGCGGACATCTTCCAGGAACCCTGCACACTCTGCCAAGGTTTGTGGTGCCACGGCGGCGGCGTGAATATTCGCCGCCTTGTTGGAAGGGCAGGCCTGGTGCAGTGGTGAGAACTGTCTCACTGAGTCACCAGGTCGCGGGTTTGAAGCAGCCTCTCCGCAGATTTTGTGGGGGGAAGGCTTGCCTCGGTTTTTCCCTTCTCCAGACCCCACTCATGTGGGAGCCTCCGGCACTGGGTCTGCCCTTTTTTTTGTAGGAGTGGAGCGAGGCAGGAGGGGTGTCGTGGCCATATAACAGCTTGGGCAGGGTTTCCTTGAGCGCTACGTGGAAGGACATGTTGTAGATGTACTCGGTCTCGAGGCTGATCGCCGGTCATGCACCAGCGGTACATCACGATCTTGTTGACCACCTCCGTCTAGCCGTCGGACTAGGGATGTAAAGCCGGTCTCATGCATAGCTTGGAGCCCGACGCCTGGAACAGGGCTTGCCAAAATGCAAAAGTGAAAACCGGACTGTGATCGGAGATGGAGGTCGGAACGCTGTGAAGGTGGAAGATCTCGGCGAAGAATATGCGCACCACTGATTCAGTGGAGTAGGGGTGACTCATAGGATGAAGTGGGGGTACATGGATAGGTGATCAACCACCGTCAAAGTCGAGGGCTTGAGGCTGATGTCGCTCTATATGGTAGTGAGCAATGGCGAGGAATGGAGCAAGCTAGCCGGGGCCAAGGTCTCCGTCTTGTTAGTCTTGGACGATGCGACGCTCTTGTGGAACATTGAAATTGCGGTGGAGGCGTTGTATTGTACCCCTTCATGGGCGTTGTCATGTGCTGCCGCCAAGATCACCGGAAGGTGAGTGCAGCCCACCAAACATAACGAGGCCATCCACCAGGGCCAAAGGTGCGCCACGAGTTCTAGCCATGATGTCGTCGTGCAAGGCCTACAATTCTGGGTCTGTTGTGGTCACCTGCTTGTATGCTGCGAGGAGGTTGAATGACTGTGTCGAGACGGCAAGGCAGGTAGCAGCAGTGTCGTCGGCTCATCGCTCCTGGATGGTGTGTCTGCCACCATGTTCAAGCATCCTTTCTTATATTCATTATTCAACAACATAGTCAGCCCAGGAGCTTACATTGACTCCATGTATCTTTTGTGATGACATGATGACATGTTCCCGATTTTGCAAATTTATAGTGGCTGAAAGACTGCTCCCCCCCAACCCCCAACCCCCCAAGCTCTCTTATTACAGTCTGCTTGTCAATTTTGCATGACATATCGCAGCACCTAGAATAAAAAGTCCATGACGGTTTTGGGCTTCTGGCATTACCTTTACTAGTTTCACAATATATCAATTATTTGGCTGCTTATATGTTGTCATTTTATATGAAATGTGGCAGTATACACTGAGTCAGTGATAGAGCTATAATACAAGTTTTGTTGTATTCACAGGTCTAAGGTCTACTAATACAGTTGAGTCTTGTTAGCGTCTATCAGCACAGCCTTAAGAGCAATAATACTATGCTTCACTGCCCTTCGTATAACTTTCCTTTTCATTTTATGCATTTGGCAGATTTGCTTCTGTTTCTACATCATGAGGACTGGTGTTGTAAATGTCAGCTCGGGTGCATGTCAGATCTGCATTGTTAAAGAAAGTTCGTGCTGACCTCTTCACAGATGTCTGCATGGCATATGCATTACAGTAGAGGCTGCAGAACGGAATGCTCTCCTTTTCTGGAACAAAATCCTCCCCTTTCTACATTATATCAACTGGAATGGATTGCTTATGTTGAGATTTATTGCCCCATGCCACATGATGTCAAAACCTTTTAATCTATTCGTGAGACTAATTTTGAATCAAAATTCTTTCAAATACTGTAAAGTATTTTATTTAGAAAAGGTGTAAATTGACAACTTCATGCTCGCAAAAAGTGTATGGTTGATTCCCCTGTGAAATTCGGCATTCACCATTGCCACTTTTTACCTTGACATTCCACTCCAAGGGATTCCATGCTAAATTGATAATTACTCCACATGGCAGCATCACTGCCTAATCCTAGTTATCCAAGATAGGGTTTGTTATGAAATCTAGGATCAGTGTTTGTGCAGTTATTCTATTTGAACTTTCGTTTTACAGTTGTTTATAACAGAACATGTTCCATGGCGGGTCATATCGAATTTATGGGTCCGCTCTGGCCTGCCAATAGATGCTCCTTACTATTGATGCAGGTTCACTTGCTATTCACGAATTTTCATTTAACAAGTTGCAACATTAGATGAATGCTGGATTTGTTTGGGTTGGGTTGGGTTGACAAAATCTCTGTTGCACCATTATGTTTCTGATTTGTTTGGGTAGAATCAGTTCAACTATCATTCTGCATGGACTGCTTAAGTTCTGTTCCACCCTGATCTGTTCTCCATTGCTAAACTAATCCGTTGGCTGCTATTATGAGAATCTCATGTTAATCGTCCTATTGAAATATGATCCCCCCTCCCCTGTTGACCTGTCACCTGTTCCATAAAATATGATGGGACAACTCACAGTGTTGATCTGAAAGTTCAAACTGTTGACTTTTTCTGTGGCAGTTGCTTTGCTATACTAGTTTAGAGGTGAGAATTTCGTAGTGGCATTGGCATCAGCCAGTAACACACTAGCACAAAATCTTTCTTTTCACTCTCAAAGTCTAGTGGATGAAAAAAAAAAGGATGCAAGCCGTGGAAGCATTTGGATTAATCCATATTCCGGCCACTGAGCGTGAAATTCCAACTGGCAAGTCATGTCAAAACAAAAAAGGTTCCAGGGAAATTTAGGAGACAGAGAACGAGATGTAAGTGGTGCAATCCAAGACTATGATGTCGCTGCGAACTGCGATGTATATAATAACTGAAAATTACCATGTCTCGTTTTCGCTCTTGTAATTTGCCATTGTTGGACGGCACACGGCAGAGAACGATTCGCCAGAACTTCATGTCCATCCCCCCTCTTCTTGCGTGTAGCTCACTTGCTGATTCCCCAATGTTCTCTGCCCAATAAAAAACTGGAGACGAGACTGTACAGCGCAGGCCTATTCTTGCCAAAAGATTTGCAAAATCTACCGAATCTCTGTACAACGAGACTGGCGACCTTCTACTGGCACTGGCTGGGGTAATACTGTACAGCATAGTATTTTTTTTCCCTCCTGCGGCCCTTTCTCCGTACGTACTGTTCAATGATTCACTGAAGAGTCTGGCATTCGGCACATGAACAGGTAAGCCTTTTCTAGCTTTAGCCTTGACCGAACCCGGTTGAACAAAGACTTGCTAGGGAGAGAAACAGGTGATAAAGAGACTACTGCTAGTAGTGAGAGAAACCAAAAAGAATTTTCCAGAGAAAAATGAGCTTGGCTTGGCTTTTGCGGCTCATGCATGGATTATTAAGCAATTTGGTGAAGTGACCTGAGGAGTTGGCCAGCGAGTATAAATCCAACTTCTTTTGGAGTAGTTTATGATGCGCTTTTTTTTAGCATTAGTTTATGATGCGCTTGAGGCCCTACTTAGGCAAAGGATTAGGCACTAATGACCAGTCAGCAACTTGGCCACAACTCACACAAATGTGTTTAGTGTGATCCCTATCTGCATTTTATCCACGATAACCTCAGCATTCAGGAGGGGGGGAAAGGGGGAATGGCAGCCAAGATGCCAGAGTGAGGGCTTCTCCAAGAATTAATTTCTCTGATGAGGAAATACCGTTTTTAATATTTGGTGCATGACAATGCACTGATGTTGACCCATGCAGACAGGGATAATCCCAAACAAACCCATTTCCAAGCACCTACTAGAATTATGTATGTTCCATACCCCCTAGGATTTTATATTTTCACACTGTAGGTTGTATCCATATCATATTTTTCTGGTGCTTTGGTTAGGGTTGCTTCAGACTAAACAAAGCTATAGTTGCTTGTGGCAATTATAGATGCATGCATGTATTATGGAGTGAGGGCATAGAGTTTGACGAATCTAATCAACTCCCCTGTCTCTCCTAGTCCTAACTACGCTTCCTCCCTCTCTGATCCGCTCTTCTTTAACATGCATGATAGGAGAAGAGGAGATGGATGGAAGTGTAGAACAACTTCTCAAGCTCAGCCCCATTCTTTTTAAGCCTGTGTTCCTTTCTCCCTCTATTCTCTTTTCTTTTCCCCTCTTTCTTCCCTGCCTATCTTCTCTCTATTCAGTGCATGTTTAGTTCTCAAAAATTTGCAAAATTTTGCAAGATTCCCGTCACATCGAATCTTTGGACGCATGCATGAAGCATTAAATATAAATAAAAAATAAAACTAATTACACAGTTTAGACGAAATTCACGAGACGAATCTTTTAAGCCTAATTAAACTATGATTGGACACTAATTACCAAATAACAACGAAAGTGCTACAATACCCTTCCCAAAAAAATTCGCTAACTAAACCAGGCCTCAATGCTCCTTTTGTTGAGTACTTGCCGTCTCAGAGGCGAGGGGCCAGAGGGCGGCCAATGATAGGTGAAAGGTGGTTACAAGGAGTGGAGTAGGAGACAGAAATGCTGACAGAAAAGCCCTACCACACCCCTCTCTCTGTGCATCTCCCTCCTTCCCTCCCTCTGCATCTCCCCTCCGTCCCCAACAGCCCCCCCAGCTAGCTGTTACAAGCCTGAAAAAAGAGACGGCAGGACGTGTTCAAAAGGACAAGATCTTCTTTGCAGTACAGTGGATGAAACTCCAAGGCTGATTCAATTCGCCAGTGCTTCAAACAAGGGAAAGCAGTGTGTGAGAGGAGAGCTGAGAAGAGAAACAAACAAAGAGGAGGGCTCTCCTCTCTTCTGTGCTTGCATGCTTTTGCTAGAAGGATGGTATGCACGCAGCATCTATCTCCTTTCTCTTGCTCTCTGCCAGTCTGCCTCCCTTCTTCTCTTTTATATTGTCCATCGCCACCGCTCACAACTCTTCCTGCTGGTCTCTTGTTGGTCGTAGAGCTAGCAGTGGCCATGGTGCAAGGCGAGGAGAGTTCTTGGAGGATGGAGAGGGCAGCTCTGCCACTCAACCAGGCGCTCGCGTATGGAGTTCAAGCCCACGTCGCCGCCACCGCACCGCCTTCCTGCTTCCTGTACTGCCTCTCAGCATCTCTCTCTCTCTCTCCCTCAACTTGTTACTTCGCGGTTTGTTTTTGATCCCTCTGTCAGTCGTCTTCTACTTCGCCTCACCCAACCCAATTCCAAGAGGCCGCCGGCCGCATGCAAGACCACCAGAGCTCTGCCGTTGCCTGCAACTGCAACCTTTTCCGCGTCGCAAGACTCACGACTAGCTCGCTCCGCTCCCAGCACTTGCCGTGTTTTCAAATGCTTGAGTGCGCAACATCTTTAAAGTTTTTTTCGCCCTCCTTTTATCCGTCTTTATAACAGACCGATTCCACAAGCTTATGCCGTGCCACTTTGGTTGGATTACACCTCTGCCCACGCACCAAAATTTTTCTTAATGCTCGAGGCCTGAATAATCCTGCTAGTGCGAGTGATTTGTTTGGGCACCGAGATCGATCGGCACCATCTTTTGGCCTTGTCATCCTTATCTGCTGTGCTGCCTGCCCCAGCCACATCCACAGCTACAACTACAAGCCTCGCTCGTGCTTTAGGCAGTCTCGGCCTTTCCATTCTTGAAAAGTTTTTATCTGCTACTAGCTTCGCCTTCGCCTCGCCTGTAGCGGGCTAGAGCTTAGGGGGCCGGGCGGGCGATGACTGATGGGTTCTGTGTGCGCTAACTGCTTGGGCAGGGACTTCCAGCCTGCGGCGGCAGCCGCTGCCTACTTCGGGTTCGGGGAGTTGGAGGAGGCCCTCATCCATGGCGGAGGCGGCGCGGCCAACGCCGGCGGCGTCGATCCCGGCGTGATCATCAAGAACGACGTCGCGCAGGCAAAGTGTAAGCTTTTTTTTTTCTTCATCTTCGTTCTGTCTCCGGAGTCCGGACCTGGGCTCTACTTGCCAAAAAGGCGCGTTCGTTTCTTGCTCGGCTGCGCACGGGCACAGCGCCGCACAGGGCGAGACATGCCTCGCCTTTTGTGTTCCTGCCGGTTTCCATTCCTATGCAAACAGTGTGCATATGCAGCAGCTGCACCTGCATATAGTGGTGCGATGCCCCGATGCCGATGCCACAATCATGGAAATGTCTCGTTTACTCTCCTCGCCTACTGTTTGCATTCCTCTAGCCTTAGCTCCTCTCTCTCTCTCTCTCTCTCTCTCTCTCTCTCTCTCTGTGCAAGCTCATGGAGGAGGATGGAGAGAGGGAGAGGAGAGAGAGATGCATGAACAGGGAAGGAATCGACACTCGGTAAGGCCACCGTGTTAATTCTCTTTGTATGTATGCATGCAGCAGCGGCAGGGGCAGGATATCTCGCGGGCGCTGGCAGGCCCCCCACGCTGGAGATCTTCCCTTCGTGGCCAACGAGGCATCAACAGCAGCTACACAGTGTAAAGGCCCCGCCTCCTCCTCCCAATCTCCCATGATCACTGTGATTCATGCATGCTGCATGCATGCACGCATTGATTCACTCATCGCCTCGCTTGTCTCTCGTCGTCTCCTCTGGGCTCTGGCTCGTCATCGTCGCTGAACCCAAGAAAAGATGTGGCTGTTTCTTTGGCGATTCGCTCTCTGTATGTGGTCCGCACCTGCAGGCTGCAGCCAGCAGCCACGAGGAGATGAGGCGAGCCGAGCCGAGCCAGGGGTGGTAAAAGAGGATGAAAACGAGAGAGAAGCAGAGAGCGAGCGATGCCCGTTAATTGTTGGCTGCCGATCGGTTTTTTGACATTACCGCAGCAGCACTAGCTAGCAGCAGACATGGCATAATTGCTGAACTGTTGCTGTGTAATTGCTGAACAGGGGAATTCGCAGTCAGTAGGGAGCACCGCTGACTCGAGCTCAGCTCAGAACACTACAATGTCTCAGATGGAGCTGGTGTCCCCAGCCTCCTCTGCGCCGCGGCAGGAGGTCATGATGGTGACCACTGATGATTACAGCTACAAGCCAGGCCTCGCCGCTGCGCCCGCTGCTGCCGCCCCGCCGAGCTTTCAGCAGCACCACCCGCTCCCGCTGCAGCTGCACGGAGACGGAGGGGGAGACCATGACAAGGTACTACTGCGTCCTCTGCCTGACTTGCCCTGGGCGGCTGGCCCTGGCCTGCCGCACCAGTGTGTCCAGTGCACCGCACCACAGCACAGCACAGCAGCGCAGCGCCACACCTTCATCTTTTCCTGGCACAGCATGCACCCGTCCGTAGTACTAGCATCCCCTCCTACAGTCCTACTACTAGGTAGAGTAGACGGCTAGTTCCAGTACACCAGCTCCATCCAACCGACAGCCGCCGAGAGAGAAGAGCTCCATCCAACACGACTCACCAGTCTCTTCAGAATATTGCTGTCGAATCGTTGAAAAACTCGCGGTACGCACTGTGGTACGAAACATGCTGTTCTTTCATGTCACACACACCAACGCCGGCCGAGGCGATGCACGTACGGCAAAGCCAGCACTGTGGTGTACGGTACCCCCCACCCCAGCAGCCACTCTGCTGCAGCTTACCTCATGGCCATAGTATCTTACAGTATAGTTGAGGGCCACTGGGCCAGGCCTGCCTCTAAACACAACGCGGCATTCCACTCCATGCATGCGTGTTCCTTGCGCGGGAGATGTCATGTGGCCTCTAAATAGAAAGCCAGCCATGTCCATGATTGCTTGATGCTTGGGGGAAATTAACCAGGCAGTCCTGGATGATTGGACTAGTGACAGCTGGTCAATCCTACGGAGAGGACGCTAAACGATGGACAGGGTCATCCCTAACCTCCCTTTTGTCTCTCCCTGCTGGGTGGATGGATAGCAAAACCCCATCCATCTTATCTCCCTGCACTGCACCTTGCCGCAGCAGAGCCGTGGCTGCCAACAGCGGCTGTCCGGCTCACTGAGCTTTCGGGGACAGCTACAGCGAACAGGCCGAGTATTTGTGTTTGGATTTTGGAGGAAGATGGACAGTGGCAATGCTGCTGCATCAATCGACGATATAGATGATGGACGACAGGAGCTTTGGCTCCAACGTGCACCGGCTTGTGTTTTTTCTGTGCCGGCCCTGTAGTTGCCTTTAGTTGGATGGCGAGATGGTGTGCACTGTGTTGATGTGTAGGAGAAGAGAACGGATAGGGGTACTACTATACCAGTACACGCATGCTCTAACTCCGCTGGCTTTTTCGTGGTGTCCTTTGCATAGAGGAAGCATGGATCCACAAGAAAAGATGGCAGGTTGGTAGATGCCAAGGTAGGATATATAGCTCTCTGCCCTTTGTTGGCTTGTTGCATGCATGCATGGCTACTCCATCACTTTGCATGGACCTGCATCTATCTGTTTCGTTTTGCTGCCACTCACCATTGATGAGAGTATTTGAGTTGAATCGCTGTGAATCCTTGCTTGCAGACGGAACGGCGGCTGGCGCAGAACAGAGAGGCTGCGAGGAAGAGCAGGCTGAGGAAGAAGGTGCATGACTAGAATCACTGCCAGTGCCACCCATGAACTCATCAGTGATTTTGTTTTGTTTCAATCAATCAGCAAAAAAGAACGCATGCATGCATGGTCCTGGGATTGCTGAGAGTAATCTACTCGTCCTTTCACTGCAGGCTTACGTGCAGCAGCTCGAGACTAGCAGGATCAGGCTTCAGCAGGTCGAGCATGAGCTCCAGAGAGCACGGTCACAGGTTCGTTCCAGTCCGAACTCCCAAACACGTCTGATGACCTACCTGAATGCATCGGATCCAAGTTCGTATCATTCAGAACTTTGATATGACATGGGTTTACCGTGGTCCAGGGCCTGTTCGTTGGAGGGTGCAGCGCCGCCGGGGACATGAGCTCTGGTATGCAGCACCGGCCGTCCGCTTTCTCCATTCATAGTACCACTGCTCCAAAGCTTCGAGCTTTTTAACCGTGCCATGCAGCAGCTGTGGCCTGTAGCTGCCGCCGCAGGCCACGGCGCAGGCGCAGTTACCGAGATGATGCATGGCCAGCCTGCCTCGAGTGGCGTGAAAAACGTGTCCTGCCAGCCAGTAACTCCGTTTTTACCGTACGACGTACCCATGCATGCAGGCGCCGCCATGTTCGACATGGAGTACGCGCGGTGGTTGGACGACGACAGCAAGCGGCTGGCGGAGCTCCGAGCCGGGCTGCAGGCGCAGCTGCTGGACGGCAACCTGGGACTCATCGTGGAGGAGTGCATGCAGCACTACGACGAGCTGTTCCAGCTCAAGGCGGCGCTCGCGCGCTCCGATGTCTTCCACCTCCTCACCGGCGCCTGGGCCACCCCTGCCGAGCGCTGCTTCTTCTGGATGGGCGGCTTCCGCCCGTCTGAGCTGCTCAAGGTATGTACGGTACCACTGCGGCACTGCGTGCCATTGCCATGGCGTCCGTCAGTGCAACCCCGCCCACCCAGTCAGAGGCGGCGCGCCGTCCTGAGCCTCTCTCTTTTTCTTTGGCATGCAGATCCTGATACCGCAGCTGGACCCGCTGACGGAGCAGCAGCTGCTCGGGATCTGCAACCTGCAGCAGTCGTCGGAGCAGGCGGAGGAGGCGCTCGCCCAGGGCCTGCATCAGCTGCACCAGTCCCTGGCCGACACAGTCGCCGCCGGCACGCTCAACGACGGCGCCGCCGCCCCCAACTACATGAACACCATGGCCGTCGCACTTGACAAGCTTGCCAGCCTCGAAAACTTCTATCAACAGGTCACCGTCTTTTTACTCTCCCCCATTTCCTGCATCATTCACCGCCACCCTTAAGATCGTATTCTTACTGTAGATCATGATCATGGTCAGTAAATTTTTTTTTTACCAAAAAAAGAATTACACGGCGAGGAAAAGCTATCTTAAACTTTCAAGTACACTAGTCCTTCCCTGTCAGAACTGCACAGCAACGTAACAGTAGCAATGCAGCTGGTCCTCGTCCTACAAGCTACAGGGTCCTGTCCTGCTTTCTCCATGGCAGGGGCAGGCCAACCTTTTGTCAGAAAGCTAGCTTAAACCTGCAGATAAATGGATAAGCATCATTACCACTTTCCACCACGCATAATTAGCTTGTAATTAAACAACAAATAAGAGGCTAGCTAATGCTGCTGGCGACAATTATTGTATGTTTTCTAGTGTGTTGGTAGGAACCAAAGAGGGCAAGGCTTTGATCCTTTTTTTTTTTTTGCCCGTTCACTTCGCTGAAAAAATAAGTCGAAATACTGTTCCGGTTGATTTGTTGTAAAAGAAAAACACCATTCCAACCGAAAAAATAAGCTGAAAAAAACGGATTATAAGATAAACGAACAGGCCGAAGATTTGGCGAGGCATTGTTCCTGGCCAAACATGTGTACTGGCAGTACATACACGTACACACCTGTATCTTTCTACAGGAAGTCAATGGCCGGATACTTACAGTTGGCACTGTGCATAAATAATGCCCCTTGTGTGTCTTCTCTGGCCGGCCATCTCCTTTTTATTCCATTTTTTTAGAAAAAAAAAGTCCTTTTTATTCTCTCCCTTCTCTGTTTGCTGGTGCCTCTGCAGAACAGAGGGCCCACAGCCAAAATACTAGACTACTACATGGTGTTCCATTCCATGCCTTACAAAAGTTGCAAGGTTCAATCCATGCACAGTGGTCAGGAAAAGGACACAGACGCCTAAAATTCAGCCCACCGCGTTCAGCTGGTACAGTTCTAGTTGAGCTGGTATAGTTTTAGGGGTGTTTGGTTTTTAATCAATGCAAAAGTGGTCAGGAAAAGGAAAACTAATTACATAGATGGAGGCTAATTCCAGAGACGAATTTTTTAAGCCTAATTAATCTATCATTAGCACATGTTTACTGTAGCACCACGTTGTCAAATCATGGACAAATTAGGCTTAAAAGATTCGCCTCGCAAATTAGTCGCAAGTTGTGTAATTAGTTTCGTAATTAGTTTATATTTAATACTCCATGCATGTATCAAACATTCGATGTGACATGAATTTTAGGAGGAGAGTAAGAAACCAAACAGGCCTTTAGTTTGTTTCTGTTTATTTTAATTTATTCTCTCTCACGTAATATTATTTAATCATAAAAAATCAAAAATACTGTACAGCAGACCATCCGAACGAGCTGAAATGACGGGGCTTGCTGTTCCATCAGAAGTTGTTAAAGAAATGATCATGCCTTCCTAAGGATTATCTTCTCTCTCAGGGGGTAAAAGCTGATTGCGACCTCCATTTTGTTAGCTTGTTTTCAACTTTCCTGAGCTTTGATTCCTTGTGGACAGAACTTTGCTAGAAGGCAGATGTAAGAGTATACTTTTAGCATTTAAAATATGTTCCAGAATAGTTGCACTTCTAGATCATAGACCACCTAGTTTTAGTAGGGTTTGCTACTCTCTACATTAAAGTGCAATTATTATGTTTTGATACAGGTGTATATATGTAATTTCATAGTAGCATTGATGTCTCCAAAACATTCTAGAAATGCACTTATTTGAGGATGGGGGAGCATATTTCCTAGATTCATGATTGGAGCAATCATTTGACACAAAGCCTTGCAATGAACAAAGTTGCTAGGAGCGCAGTATATTTGGATGATAAAGGTGCATTTGAAAAATACTTGCAATAAACACGATCACAGATGATATACCACCCTCCCTTTTTTCTCTTTTCAGGATAGAGGCTGCTTATTGCTAATACTTACATTAGATTTCTTTTCATGCTATAGAAGTATACAAAACTATAAGGAAATGATAAGGACAATACACCATCAGTATGAAAAAAAAAAATTGCTACACATTTCATTAGATTAAGCTTAAGCAGCAGCTGGGAACTTTCAGCAATTGTCCAGGCTAGAATATATCTGGGACAAGACAGAAAGACAGGAGGAGAATAGATGCATCTGCATGATCCGAGAATGCCCTGTCATTCAAGATATTGGAAGCGCCAATGTGCAGCATAGCCAAGATATGAAACAACACTAATGTGACATCTCACCTTTCTTTTTCATGTGTTTGTGCTGTTCCAACTGCAGGCCGACAATCTAAGGCAGCAGACGTTGCATCAGATGCGCCGGATCCTGACCACTCGGCAGGCTGCGCGGTGCTTCCTCTCCATTGGGGAGTACTACAGCCGCCTCAGAGCTCTCAGCAACCTCTGGGCTTCCCGTCCCCGCGAGTAAGATTCAGACTTGATAAAAAAACTGGACTCTCTTGTTGTGCACTGTGGCTGTTCCCAACCATGTCTGAATGATTGAATCACATGTATTCCTTCGTTTTTCAAAGATAGAATCACTTGCCTTCTGATTTCATTATTATATGAAAAGTCGGAAATTGACATGGCTGACAATGGCATGCATTTCTCCTGTAACAGCAACTTCATCGGGACAGAGAGCCTCAGCCCCACAGCAACGGAACTGCAAGCCCTGCACCACCAGCAGCAGAACCAGTTCACCGGATTTTGAGGCCTCACCTGGTGCTGGAGGGTGTAAACTTTGGCGGCGAGGGTGATGTTACAAAGATTAGAGGTTTTTGGAGGGAGATGCATTGTAATGTTCTATCATTAAAGTACTGAGAAAGCAACATCACTAGGCGAAAAGGGTAGGGAGAAGGAATTGCTGTGGTGCGACGTTGGGTGGCTCACTTGTTCATATGGCTCTTGAACTGATTGAAGGATTAGCACCGCAGAATTTTTGTGCGTAGCAGGAGAAAACAAAGCAGTGGCAGAAGATTCTGGCTGCTCACTTGCCAGAGAGGACTAATTGCAATTAGAGTGACAGAGTAACCATTAAATACCTTTCCAAATCAAGCATTTTGGCAAACACATTTTCGGTAGTAGATTATTTCCAAGGATAATACCGCATTCGTGGACAGACAATAATCTATCATCTGTAGTTCAATAAAAGACAATGCAACAGCTACCGGTGGGAGCCGGTTTCCCGTCCTACATTCTGCTGAGCACTGATGGAAAAGAAAGAAACTGTGACATGGTAATCTTTCTGAAGCCAATGATATACAATAAAAAAGATGACATTAAAGAAACGTGGGTAGTGAAACAAGAAGAAAAAATGTTGTACTCCCAACGAAGAAGACCGTAACGCTTAAGAGGGGAGTGATTTAGGTAAATTAAAATTCTACTTCTAAACTATGATCTCTTTTTCAAACCTTAGCAAAATATATACAAAACATAAACTATCTAAATGTGCAACTACGATTTTTCTAGTGTGTTGCTATCTCTACCGTAAAAGGAGTAATGTAAACAATGTAAATGCGGAAGCTAAAAAGTAAGGTAGAGATATGCAAACTCCCGTCGACGACTTCAGTATTTTTACCAAGGTATCGAGAAACGCGCAAGCTTTCCCTAGTCCTCGTTGAAGCCCCTCGCAAGGAATCCCTCGCAAGGGTCAAGCTCCCGGTCGGGTAACTCCATGGATAGCCTCGGGCCTTCCCCACGCGCAAGTGGGTCTCCGACGTGCCTTTTCGGCAAGCCTCTCCCGGACCGCTCCCCGCCGTCTTCACTATCCAGTTTCCGGCCGAAACGCCACGGGCCTTGTTCCCTCCGATACACGGTGGCGGCCACACCACAAACACGGTTGGTGTGATCTCGCAAGACTACAAGCCCCTCCGATGTACAACAATGGTGCGCGCAAGCACCGGGTAGTAAGAGGTATGCAAACCTCACTAAACACTAGGCCTAAACCTAGAGCAAGCGCATAGGTGGTGGTCTAATCAACCTAAGCACTTCACAAAGCATCTACGCTAATCACCTAATGAATCATTAAGCACTATGCAAGTAGAGATCACTAAAATGATGTATCAATACCCTAGATATGTTTTCTCAGCTTCACTTCAGTCAAATGGCCGGTTGGGGGGTCTATTTATAAGCCTCACGGAGAAAGTAGCCGTTGGGGACGAAATCTCGCTTTTCTGCTACTGACCGGACGCGTCCGGTCGTCCCGATCATTAGAGCCGTGATCAACTGATCAGACGCTGCCAGTGCCCAGTCACATGCCACCGGACGCGTCCGGTCGCAATTTTGCGTCTCTGGAACCTTTCTGTACTCGATCGGACGCTGCAGTCCTGCGTCTAGTCAATTTGCCGCTAGCGTCTAGTCAGTAATGAATGTGTTGCCGGTGATGATAAACAGTACCATCGGTGCGTACGGTCGATTTCAGTACTCAACGTCTGGTCACTGCTGCTGACGCCTGCTGTTGCCGAGCCTCTTGATCGGAGCGTCCGGTCACTTTCCGCCAGCATCCGGTCACCTCTGTGAGCTCGTTTCTTCATGATCTTGCGTCCGGCTTGGTTCCTATCTTCATGCTTGGACTTTGCTTGATATCTTGGGTCTTCTCTTATGCTTCTAAGGTCTTGCTTATGGTGTTGATTATCAGATTATCACATCGTCTTTGTCCAAGTCACGTCTTGCACTCTATTGGACTACAAAACAATCACTTGCAAATTCATTAGTCTAATTTAGTTGTGTTGGTCATCAAACATTAAATCCAAAGTAAATGGACGTAGGGTCCATTTTCCTTACAATCTCCTCCTTTTTGGTGATTGATGACAACACAACCAAAGCAAGCAAATAATAAAAAAATATTTGCAATTTAAAAACTATCTACTTGCTAGGATGCAATGCATAAGGGCAAGGCTATATGATGCTAAAAGATACCACTTGTAAGACTAAAAGATACCACTTGAAAACTTGCCCTTACAAATGTCCCTATGTGGTATTATGGATTTAAGCCTTGCTTTTGATCCTACAAATTCTTCCCATTATATAGACTAATCCATAATCCACTATTCTCTCTTTCTCGAACTATTACCACTTGTAGACCATTATGATCTTGCTTTTGGTCCTACAAATTAATGCTTGCTTTTGGTCCTCTAAATTCTTCCCCTTTGGAATCAAACACCGAAAATGAAGACATTAGTAGCACAAGGGAGGGTTAAACTTTGTGATCCTTTGTATGTGGAGTGGAATAGGTCACAAAATTTGACTCTCACATTATATAGACTAAGCTTCCCCTAAATATATGCATACATAAGGTAGAAGGCAAAGCATATGCATAATTGGCATATTATTGCTCAAGGGAATTTAATCTATATAATGCATGGAGAAAGCATATAAATATCAAAATAAAATCAATATGATGATATCAGTTTAGAAATATCACATGTGGAAACCAATTTGATTTCTACCACTTGCAATATGTGGTGTATACTTGAAGTATGATGCTTAACTCCGGGGACTCCATTTTTCTTGCAATGAGACTACTACACACATGGTAAGCTTGAAAATGTGTTAGTCTCAAAGCATCCAAGTTGTAGAGTAACCTCCCCCTAAATTTGTGCACACAAGTATGGAATACTTGTAGGAGACATGCACATTGATTTTAGAATAAAGAATACCACTTGAAAGATGACATCACATGAATGTGAGAATCATTTTAGAAGGTGATATTTGGGAGAAATTATCCACAATTTAGACTTTTGCACATATTAGATGAACAATTGTAAAACAAGCTATGTGTCATGCTCCTAAACAATTTAAACCATGTAGGTTTGCTCCAAGGGTCAAGAGTGAAACCGAGCAAGCCTACCATATGATTTACCTAGTGTATGCATGACAAGAGATTAAACATGCAAATGCAAACCTAGGCATGAAAAGTAACTAGATGCTAAAAGATACCACTTGAAGGAAATTAAATCTCACTTGTAGGAAATTAAATCTAGTTACCTAACATGGGAAGGAGAATTTGGGTCCATAGTATTCACTAACCCAATTGGCAATGACTTTGCCCATAATGATGCATCCCATGAAATGCACCCATACTTTGCTAAGTCTCCAAATTCCCTAATGTCCATTGGACTTCTCACTTTCCTTTTGGGATCCAAACCTTCTTGGTGCTCTTCATGTTGGAAAAGATCTTCTTTGGCACCCAAAAGCGTTTGACCCCATTGTTGGCTTGCTTGTTCACCTTGATGGACACCACCTTGTCATTTTTCTTCTTCTTTAACAAGTATGGTGTGGAAGCCTTCTTGTCCACCTTGGTGTAGGTGTTGGAGAGCTTGCTTGTTTGTTTTTTCTCTTTCTTCTTGGCTCCTCCCCCATTCTTCACCTTGCACTCATAAGACTTGTGACCTTCCTTGTGGCATACATAGCAAACCACGGTTTGTTCTTCATCAAGCTTCTTCACTCCCTTGACGATGTTATCTTGATGAAGTTGGGTTTTCTTTGTCTTGCCTTTCACTTGAGTCAAGTCCTTGGTGAGGCGAGTCACTTCTTGCTTAAGTTACTCATTCTCCATTGCAACCTCTTGTGTGCATGTATCTACAACAACTTTCTCAATACAAACTTGGTTGCACAAAGGTGAGTCTAAACATAAATCATTGCAAGAAGTTGAAGCATCCTTTTAGGCATGTTAAAGATAGAACTTTTCTTTTTAGATGCCTTGGTGGGGATTGTACCGACGTCTTCAAACTTATCAACTTTATTAGTTAGCTCATCACAATGTTTGCATATGGTTTTCAATTTAGCAAGCAAACTTTTATAAGCTTCTTGTTAGCTAGCTAACTTTTCTTTTAATTTTGCATTTTTTTACAAGTTGCTCATCATTGATTGTGCATGCATTTGTTGTTACACTAGCCTCAAGTTGCTCAATTTTAGTAGATAGTTCAATATTGAGATTAGCAAATATCTCATATTGTTCAAGCAAAGTTTTATATGCTTCTTGTGAACTATCTAGCTTTTTTTGCAACATTTTTAGCTTCTTTTGTTGACTAGTGCAAACTTTAGCATAATTAAGATTTTGTTGCACAAGTTCATTAAGAGAAGGCATTTCATCATCACTATCACTCTCACTAGAGGATGAGCTTTCGTTACCTCGTGCCATAAGGCACATACAAGAGAGCTTGATGATGAGTGCTTGTGGCCTCGCCTCTTGTGATGGTGTTCTTCTTCACTTGAAGAATCATCATATGACCTTATTGATGTGAGGGCTTTGACCTTGCACGCCTTCTTCTTTGTCTTGGGTGTGGGCTTGTTTGGACAAACTTCCACAAAGTGCCCCCTCTCGCCGTATCCATAGCACCCTTTCTTTCTTTGCACATTTCTTTGATTGGTAAAAATGAGATCTTGAATTTGGATGGGCACACCCTTGACATTGAGCCTTTGGATCATCTTCTCCACCTTGTTGATAAGTTTGATTGATTCTTCATCAAGGTTGGAGGTGGAGGAGGAAGATTGATCATCATCACTTGAATCTTCACCATCATCATCATCATCATCTTGTTCATCTTCACATGAGGAGCTTGAGCTTGAGCTTGTTTCAACTCGCTTGCCCTTCATCTTCCTTTTCTCACTACATGTGAGAGCTTTGCCTTTGCTTGATGAAGAGGCTCCTTCTTGACCCATCTTGTGTGACATTTCAAATGCCACTATCTTGCCAGTGACAATGAGCGGGGTCATGGTGCTCAAGTCCTTCATGTTGTGAAGGATGGTGATGATGCTTGCATATTTCTCTTGTGGTAGCATGGAGATGATCTTCCTCACGATATCCGCATCATCTAGCTTTGTTAATCCTATTGAATGGAGCTCATTGATAATTAGATTCAAACGAGAATACATATCACGAACAAACTCATTATCATTCATTTCAAAGGAATCATAGTTTTGTTTAGCTAGACAATGTTTTTGCTCATGGACATTGGTTGTGCCGTCATGGAGCTCTTGGAGTTTTAACCAAATTTCATGTGCCATATTTAAAGTAAATACTTGGTTAAAAACGTCCATGCTAAAAGATTCAAACAAGCAATTTTTAGCTCTAGCATTGTGTCGGGTTCATAAACCCGGGGTCCCTCGCAGACCGGCTTCCCAACAAAAAGCTCGGCCCAAGCAGACAGCGAGCAACTCATGGGCTGGCCCAAGTATCTGAACAACAGGTCAGAAGGGCGATCCAATCACCGACTGGAAGGTCTAGCCGAGGAGGAGCGGCACCCATTTTCCAACTCCGGCCCACCTCTCCGATCGGAGCGCTCGCTTCGACTCCAGCCGCCTCTAGATAACCTCTTCGATCGGAAGGCCTGGCCAAAGCACTACTTTCGACTCCGACCCCACATCTCCGATCGGGGTACGCAGAAGCCCTGCTCACCGCTCTTCTCCGACTAGTGCAACCAGAGCCGACTGGGACCAACCGACCGAGACCAACCGACCGGGGACGCCCGCCCGGAAAGGACCAGGGAACAAACGGAGAAAGCAAGGCAAGACGCTCAAGTCAAACCACGATACCAGGGACCGTACCCTATATACCTATAGGAACAGTACTCTGCAACCGCCCTGACACGAACAGTGTTGTAGGCGTCGACATTTTACTTATAGTGTTGTGGGCGCCATTAACTCCCATACGATAAGGCCCCCCACATGCCTCTGTGCATCGACAGTGTTGTGGGCGCCGGAATTTACCGTACCGAGTGAACATGGTGAAACTCCTTACATGCCTCTGGGCACCAACAGTATATGCAGGTACCGACATCTGCCATACCCAAAACAAGACGACGTAGCCTTCCACATGCATCCGACATCCAACAGAGTTGTGAGCGCCTACCATCATCCTGTACCTGCCAGCGTGGGCAACAAGGTTTAGAAGCATACGTACTCTCTCCCTCTCACTTGTAAGGTCATCCTCTTCATCTATAAAAGGGGATGTGCTCTCTCCTAAGAGACTCAGTTGATCCAGCTAAATTCAAGCGATTCTAGATTCATTAGATCGATCAAGTTCACTAGCTCACAACCATAGAACCACTAGGTCCGGACCTCAAGCACATGCTTGAACACTTAGCTCATAGCAGAGCTCCTGTCGCTCTCGGCCCTTCCGACCGAAGCTGACCGGACCTCTTGTACACCCCATCTTTCTCCTTCTCGTTTGTAACCCCACTGCAAACCTCGAGCACCTAGGCTCAGGAATAAAGTCACCGACAGACTCAAACTAGACGTAGGGCACGTTGCCTAAACCAGTATAAACCATGTGTCATTAAGTGCAAGGCCACCTACGATCACAACGTACGACAAAACTATAAATATTTACTTGTTTGTCACTTTCTGCACCAACAGTTGGCACCGTTCATGGGGAAGACGCTATACGTTCAACACTTTTTGGTCATCGGATGGCCCACTTTTCCGCCACCTTCACCATGGCGGGCTCAGGTGATACGATTTGCTTCGGCTCACTGGAGTTTCCCGCACTCCCACCTGTTGGGATGTGGGTTCCACCCGTCTTTGAACCATCCCAGGCCTTCCTCCTTGGAAGCCTGGACTTCGTCGCCGACCGGCTCGGTGTACTACACCTCCACGAGGAGGCACTCGTTCCAGCGCCCGTCGGAGGGGTGCCCTCCATCAGCTCCGGGACACACGACAACTTCAACGACATGGCATCTGCGCTTCATCCCGAGCAAACTCTCTGCTCAAACCCCACTATGAGTAATGTACATGTTGTTATTTACTTACTATTCTCTATCTTCCACCAATTATCTAGAGGGATCCTGTTGTCTTCGTCACGACGGCCGTACGACCGGTTCCCCTACGGCCTCGCATCTCCCGCGGACGCATACACCCGGGGGCTTCGAAGGATGCCGACGCCGCCCCCTCTCACATCCAAATTTGTGGGGATGGCGAGCTATGCTCCCACCTGTTTCCTCGACCTCATGGATGACGATGTTGAGAGTGACGGCTCCAGCATTGGAGATGTGGCGCCTAGCCACCGATCGTCCGGGAGTGCGCTATGGCGGATGCTCTGGGACAGCCACCGGTGGAAAACAGTGTCCTTGCAGACATACGCCCCTCCGGATCCTCGTGTAGAGACCCTCGAGCTTACACGGGAGCACGGTGAGGCGCTATGACAATAGTGGCTACACCAACCACCGACTGCGCCAGCGCGGTCGACACACTACACTGCGCCCCGTGCACATAAACCGGCGAGCGGCGCCCGGGATTGCGCCCATCGGGTCTAGCGCAACACCATGGATAGGGGGAACGATCCCCCATAGTTCGCTCAGGCCAATCAGAACATCGCCACTGCGGCAATGCTTCTGCGCGGCCTATCCGAGCCGAACGACCCTCATGAACTAGCGATCCACTAGAACCTTCAGGCACTAGTGGAGACCGCCACTGTTCAACAAGCGAAGAGCTCCGTATCACGACGCCGACTCGCGGCCTCACTCCCCACCAAGGGAATGGGGACGTAGCAGATGGGTCGCTCCACCCGATCACCGCTACAACCGCCGAGCGCGGCACAGGAGGCCACATTGGCACCTTGTCTTGACTTGACGATCGCTCCGCACCAACCGCCTGTATATGCACGGCTCAGGGCGAACCGAGACACACGCAGCAGCGACCGGAGTCCTAGCCCTGATGGCCTGAGACCACGGACCTTTGTCCAACACCTCCAGCAAGCGCCGATCCCGCCGCACTCCAACGGAGGCCGGGGCAAAGGCAAGGCCAAGCGCCAGGATCAGGACAAGGGCCCCTCCACGTAGAGGGGGAAAAAGAACAGAAAAGATCACCGCCGACCGGCCAACTCCACGTTGGTCGCCACGGCTAATCTTGCGGGCACGCAGCCCTAGCAGGACCCTCTGGGCCACTTCTACGAGCTCATGCAGAGCCCGTGCACCAACCACGACTACCCCGTCAAACACCTCTACAAGGACTACCAGCTCGTCAAGCGCCTTCTGCGGTAGGCCAGCCGGCCAAAGGAAGAAAAAGGCGAAGAAGCAGCGATCGAGAAAGGGGGCATAGCGAGCAAGGATCCGGACGACTGAAGGTTGAAGTGATCCGACCAGACACCTATCGACTGAAGGACAACAACGACGACATTCTCACTGAACGCTTGGAACAGCTATGTCATTTTTCTTCCCCTAAAATTCAGTCTTACCATTATTTACTTAGCGTTTGCTCCGATAAAAGCACCTCAACCCAAACACTTTTTGGCCTAGGTCGCTCAGGGGGCTCCACGAGGATGCACTACTACCTCTCTATTTTGTTTACTATCATATGGTGAAATTCCTTCCTACCCGATCAAAAGGGTAGTTCGTTCCTTTAATTTGCCTTACGTAGCTATGCTTTAAAACATTCCGACCGATCGCACCCCGCCTTCACCTACGGCTACGAGCAGCTGAGCCTCATGGGCCACGCTCTGGGCTCCCAAGGTTGCAGCCTACGGGACAAACGGGCAAGTACGAGAAAGAAAGAATAAAAAACAAAATTATGCTAAGGTAAAAACTAAGGAACGAAAGAGACAAGCTTCCCCGAACAGAGTGACTCCATCACAAAAACAAAACCGATTATAGTCATTAAGTACACAAGAACGTTTACACGGGGGCTCCCCCACAAACTTAAACTTTTTACGTTTACTGAACTACTTATATTTTACAAGCTATTGGGCTGGCTCAGCGGCATCTGCTGTCGGTGCGACCGGCGAAGGCGCGGGCGGCTCAGTCACCGGCAGGACGACATTTGGCTCGGTCGAAGCCGGGCCGATGTCCACCTCCAACCCAGGCTCTATGCCATCCGTGGGCTGGGCAACGTCCTCCCGACGCACACTTCTAGCCATGTCTTCATGGTAGACGTCCATCACCCACTAGGCATAGACTTGCTTTGCCACCAACCTTGCGTGCGGCAGCAAGCTCTTCCCAAGCGTTTGGATGTCCTCCGTGCTCAAGCCGTCAGCGTACCCGCTGTAGATAGTGGTGAAGTCTAGGTTCAGGTGGTACGTCGCCACCGAGGTCAACACCCCCAACATTTGGAACATTGAACAACTACGTCGTTTTCCCCTAAAATTTGGTCTTACCGCTTTTTAGTCAAACTTGCCCCTGTAAAGCACCCCAGCCCGAACACTTTCAGCCCAGGTCACTCGGGGGCTCCATGAGGGTACAATACTAAATAACTGCCTCTCTTTTTTACTCTCTTTTTTACTATCGCATGGTAAACAACTTCATCCCCAAATGGAACCACATTCCTTTTCGTTTAGGTAAAAAATGTATTTACCCTATGATAGTAAACAAGAAGAGAGATGGTACCGCACCTCCATGGAACCCCCGAGCGACCAAGCCGAAAGTGTTCAGGCCGCGGTGCTCTGTAGGAGCGAACGTTGAATGAAAAAACGGTAAGACCGAATTTTTAAGGGAAGAAACGACGTAACTGTTCGATATTCCAAGTGTTGGTGAGAACATCGCCATTGTCATCCTTTAGTCGGTAGGCGCCCGGTCAGATCACTTCGGTCACCGTATAGGGTCCTTCCCATGGCAGAGGGAGTTTGTGCTTCTCCTTGGTCGATTGGGTCCTTCGAAGCATGAGGTCTCTGACCTCGAGGATCCTTCCTCTGATTTTCCTCTCGTGGTACCTGTGGAGAGTCTGCTTGTAGCGAGCAGAGCAAATGACGGTCGTCTCGTGGGCCTCCTCGAGTAGGTCGACTGCATCTTGTTGAGCCTCCATGGCTCGGTCGTGGTCGAAGGCCTTCACTCTTGGGGCGCCGTGGTCGATGTCGGAGGGCAGCACTGCTTCAGCTCCGTAGGCCAAGAAGAAGGGTGTGAACGTTGTGGATTGGTTCGGGGTCATTCTTAGGCTCTAGAGGATCACTGGGACCTCTGCAACCCATCGCCTGGCATACTTATTGAGTCGGTCGAAGATGCGTGGCTTAAGTCCTTGGAGGACCATGCCATTGGCACGCTCGACCTGGGCGTTAGTATGTGGATGTCCGACCGAGGCCTAGTCGATCCTGATGCTATATCCAACACTGAAGTCTAGGAACTTCTTCTTGGTGAAGTTAGTTCCATGGTCAGTGATGATATAGTTAGGAACGCCGAACCGGTAGATGATGTCGAGGAAGAACTTGACAGCCTCCTCCGAGCGGATGTTGGTGATGGGCTTGGCCTCTATCCACTTGGTGAACTTGTCGACCGCTACGAGCAGGTGAGTGAAGCCGCTCACGCCCTTTTTGAAGGGTCCTACCATGTCGAGGCCCTAGACCATGAATGGCCAGGTGATGAGAATGGTTTGGAGCTCCTATATCGGCAAATGAGTTTGTCGAGCGTAGAATTGGCATCCCAATTACCTACGGATGACCTCCTCTGCATATCAAAGTGCAGTGAGCCAGTAAAAACCTTGGCAAAAGGCTTTTCCGACCAGTGACCTCGGCCACATGATGTCCGCAGATTCCAACATGGACCTCAAGGAGGAGTTGTTTCCCTTGGTCAGTAGGGATGCACTTCATGAGTACCCCCGATGGACTTTGTTTGTAAAGTTCATCACCGAGCACGATGAACGTCTTGGCGTGTCGAGCGATCCACCGTGCTTCAGTCCTTTTGGGTGGGAGAACTTCCTTGAGGAGGTAGGCGAGTAGGGGGCGCTCGCCAGTCAGTTTGATCGGGTGCCAACATGGCGACGTCGGCGGGCGACGTTGTCATCAAGGCACTAGGGTCGGAGCCCCCGAGCGCTGGTTTGGCGTTGGGGTCAGAGCCCCCAAGTGCCGGGTTGGCGTCGGGGTGTGTCTGGATCAGACCTTCCAGGATGCGGGCGGACGACTTGTGGATGTCGTTGATGAAGACCCCGCTCGAAGATGGGTCCCGCCTGGCGGCCAATTTTGCAAGAAAATCGGTGGCTTTGTTGTCCTTTCGGGGGACGTGATGCAGCTCAATCCCCTGGAATTTGTCCTCAAGCTTGCGCACCTCTTGGCAGTATGCTGCCATGAGGGGGCTTTTGCAGGAGGACTCCTTCATGAACTGGTCGACGACCAGCTATGAGTCACCGTGAACATAGAGTCGCGTAGCGCCAAGCTCCATGGCGATGCATAGTCCGTTGATGAGGGCCTCATACTCCACGGTGTTGTTTGAGGCTGAAAAGTGGGGGCGGATGGCGTAGAGGAGCCTACTCCCGTCTAGAAAGATCAGAACCACTGTAGCCCCCGAGCTAGGCGCTATGACAGACCCGTCCAAGTACATCTTCCAGTACTCATGGGTGACGTTCGGGGTCGGTAGCTGGACCTCCGTCCATTGGGCGATAAAATCCATGAGAGCCTGAGACTTAATAGCAGTGTAGGGGATATACCTGATGTCGTGGCCCATGAGTTCGAGTGCCCACGTAGAGACCGTCCCGCAGCGTTGCGGTTGCGGACGATGTCCCCGAGCGGGTACGAAGTAACGACTGTGACTTTGTGGTCGGTGAAGTAGTGCAGGAGCTTCCGGGTCACCATCGGCACCGCGTATAGGAGTTTTTGCACTTAGGGGTACCAGACCTTAGGTACAGTGAGTACCTCCTCGACAAAGTATACGGGTCGCTGGATCTTAAGGTGGTGTCCCAACTAGGGCGACACTCACCACGTGGTTGCCCACCGCGACGTAGAGGAGGGGTTCTCCCTGTTCGGGAGCGACGAGGATTGGGGCTGACATCAGTGATGTTTTGAGGCTCTCTAAAGCCTGTTGCACCTCCTCGGTCTAGATGAAGGAGTTCATCCTTTTGAGGAGCTTGTAGAGAGGCATTCCCCTCTCGCCGAGCCGGGAGATGAACCGGCTCAGGGTAGCCAAGCAACTGGTGAGCCTCTGTATGCCCTTGACGTTGCATATAGGCCTCTTGTTGGAGATGGCCACGATCTTTTTGGGGTTGGCTTTGATACCTCATTCAGACACGATGTATCCAAGCAGCTTCTCCATCGAAACCCCAAAAACACATTTCTTAGGATTCAATTTGATGTTGAACCTTTGGAGGTTCGTGAACGTTGCGGCCAAGTTTGTGATCAGGTCACAAGCTTGAGCCGTTTTGACCACTATGTCATCAACATAGATGACGATTGTTGGTTTCGGCCGCTCGGTTTGATCAGGCTAATCGAGCGGGTCGATTTGGTCAGCGAAGCAATGCTGCATGCACCTTTGGTAGGTGGCACCAGCGTTCTTCAGACTAAAAGGCATGGTTACGTAATAGTACAAACCATACGGGGTGATGAATGAGGATGTGAGTTGATCGGACCCTTTCATCGCAATCTGGTGATAGCCTGAGTAGTCATCCAGAAAGGAGAGAAACTCGCATCCCGAGATGGACTCGACTATCTGGTCTATGCACGGCAAAGGAAAGTGATCCTTTGGGCACGCTTTGTTGAGGCTAGTATAATCAACACACATTCTCTATTTCTTGGTTTTCTTTTTAACAAGAACAGGATTAGCAAGCCAGTCGGAGTGGAATACCTCTCTAATGAATTCGGCTGCCAGGAGTTTGGCGACCTCCTTGCCTATGGCCCTACGCCTCTCGTCGTCGAAGCGATGTAGGCATTGCTTGGTGGGCTTCGAGCATAGGACAAGGCATAGTGCATGCTCGGTGACCTCCCGTGGTATGCCTAGCATGTTAGAAGGTTCCCATGCGAAGACATCATGATTGGCGCGTAGAAAGTCAATGAACTCGCATTCCTATTTGGCCGGGAGCTGGGTCCCAATCTGCACCATCTTGGTTGGGTTAGTGAGGTCAATCCCCACCGCCTTAGTTTCCTTGAGTGGGCGGAAGCCATCGAGGAGGTTAGTTTGTTGCAGTCTGGGACTCTAGGGTCGACGACTCCCCAAGCCGTGGGAGCTCAGACGAGTTGATGACCACAGTGGCAAGCTTGAAATGCTCACAGTCACATGTGAAGGCGTGCGAGAAGGTGCTACCCACAGTGATGATGTCGTTCGGTCCTGGCATCTTCAGCTTCAGGTAGGTGTAGTTGGGGACCGCCATGAACTTGTGAAAGCTCTAGTTTGGTTTTGGTGAATTAATGAAACCCTAAGTGCTAACCTAGATTATCAATGTGTTCATGAGATAGGTAGCACATTTCAAGTGGTGAAGCAAATGAAGATCATGACATGATGATGGTGATGCCATAGTGATGATCAAGTGCTTGGACTTGAAAATAAGAAAGAGAAAAATAAAAGGCTCAAGGCAAAGGTATAAGTGGTAGGAGCCATTTTGTTTTGGTGATCGAGACACTTAGTGAGTGTGATCACATTTAGGATCGATAGCCGTACTATTAAGAGGGGTGAAACTCATATCAAAATGCGGTTATCAAAGTACCACTAGATGCTCTAACTCACTCCATATGCATTAAAGATCTAGTGGAGTGCTAACACCCTCGAAAATGTTTGTGAAAATATGCTAACACACATGTGCACAAGGTGATACACTTGGTGGTTGGCACATTTAAGCAAGGGTAAGAAGCTTCACCGGTGGAGTGTCTGCCCGTAGAGTGCGGACAGTCTGACGGTGCACCGACGCCCTGTATAGAAAAGACAGGGTCTCTCAGAGTGGACCGGACGATGGTCTCAACTGGACCGGCGCGTCCGGTCAATGGAAGCAGTGAAGACACTGGCGTCGGTCTTTGACTGAACGCTGGGTCACTTGGTGACCGGACGCTGAGTGGGTGCATCTGGTCCCGCTGATGTGGCAGCACATAGAGGAGACGTTGAGTGACCAGACGCTGGGTGAGTCCGATCGGGCATGACCGGACGTGTTCGGTCGTGATTTTTCACTTCTAGTACCTTACTGGAAACGACCGGATGATGGAGTTGGTGTGTCTGGTTACTTTGAGCAGTACATCCGGTCACTACTTAAATGTACTGATGACCATTGAGATCGGGCAATCAACGTTTGAAGCCGATGACACATGGCAAGCATCAGGCGACCGGACGTTGGGGTCCTACGTCCGATCGATCTGACCGGAGCGTCCAGTCACCCCGAGCAGTGCCCAGTGAAGGGGTACAATGGCTCTATTTCATGGGGGCTTCTATTTAAGCCCCATGGCTGGCTCTAGCTCACTCTCTTGGCCATTTGCATTAACATAGCAACCTTGTGAGCTTAGCCAAAGCCCTCCCACTCATTTCCATCATAGATTCATCATCTTTGTGAGATTGGGAGAGAATCCAAGTGCATTGCTTGAGTGTTTGCATCTAGAGGCACTTGGTGTTCGTGTTTCGCTGTGGGATTTGTTTGTTACTCTTGGTGGTTGCTGCCACCTAAACAGCTTGGAGCAGCGAGGATCGTCGAGCGGAGGGTGGTGATTGTCTCCGGCTCTGATCGTGGTGATTATGAGGGGTTCTTGACCTTTCCCCGGCGGAGAGCCAAAAGGTACTCTAGTGAATTGCTCGTGGCTTGTGTGATCCTCATCTTGTGTTGGTTGTGTGGCACCCTATTGAGGGTTTAGCGTGTGATGCCAATTAGCGCGTGAACCTCCAAGTGAGTGAATCGCCACAACAAGGACTAGCTTGCCGGCAAGCAAGTGAACCTCGGTAAAAAAATCATTGTGTCATCATTTGATTCTGAGGTGATTGGTCTTCATTGGTATTCATTCTTGTGATTGATTGGCTCATTCCTCGACATGGCGGTATAACCATCTTGCTTACTCTCTCTACATTACCGCAAACTAGTTGTCAAGCTCTTTAGTGTAGCTAGTTGTGAGAGCTTGTTAGTTTGGTTAGTGTGGCTCTTTAGTTAGCCTTTGAGAGCACACTAACTTAGTGTAGTGACATAGTTATTGTGTGGATAGAAACTACATAAACTAGAATTGTGGTAGGTGGCTTGCATTTTTAGTAGGCTAGCGTAACACTCGCTTCGCCTCATAATTGTCTAACCGATTTGTTAAGTGTTGTTGTAGAAATTTTAATAGGATATTCACCCCCCTCTAGCCATAAGGACCTTTCAACTTGGTGTAGCATGGCCACCCCAAGATGGCATGGTAAGACCCTGGGAAGTCCACCACCTCAAAGGTGAGCACCTCCGAGCGGAAGTTGGCTCGGTCGCCAAACATGACTGGTAGGTCGATCTGCCGGACCGGGTACGCCTGCGCTCCAAGGATCATGCCATGGAAGGGAGAGCTCATTGGTCAAAGCTTCGACCGAGGGATGCGCATGGCGTCGAGGGTGTCGACGTATAGGATGTTGAGGCCGCTGCCTCCGTCCATGAACACCTTGGTGAGGCGCTTCTTGCGAACGATGGGGTCGACGATGAGTGGGTAGCGCCCCGGTCTGGCAATGTGGGACGGATGGTCCCTTCGATCAAAAGTGATCGGAGATTCTGACCAGCGAAGGAAGGAGGGGACGGCCGTTTCAGCGATGCACGCCTCTCGGTAGCGCACTTTGTGCTGGCGCTTGGAGTAGACGGCATCGGATCCCCCAAAGATCATGATGCATTCCTCAGGGTCGGGGAAGCCGTCCCCATCCTTGCCTGCTACGCCTCCTATCTTGGCTGCTGCCTCCTTGCCCTTTCCTTCCTTCGGCCCGCTATCCTATTGTAGGAAGCGCTTGAGGAGCTCGTAGTCCTTATAGAGGTGTTTGATGGGGGTAAGCGTGGTTGGTACAGGGCTATCCATGAGCTTGTCGAAGTGGTCAGGCAGGCCCTACTAGGGCTGCTTGCCCACACGATCAGCTACGGACGACCAATGCGGAGTTGGCCGGTCGGTGGCGATCCTTCTTGTTCTTCTTGCCCCCTGCGTGGAGGGGCCCTTGTCTTGGTCCTCGCGCTTGGCCTTGCCCTTGTCCTAGCCTCCGTTCAAGACCGCTCCGACCGCCTCCTCACCAAAGGCGTGGTTCATGGTGACGTCGAGCAGGTCGCAGGTGGTTCAGGGCTTTAGGCAGCCAAGCTTGTGGATCAGGGACTCGCAGGTCATCCCAGAGAGGAATGCGTTGATGACGTCTGCATCGATGACATCAGGAAGGGAGTTGCACCGCTTTGAGAACCTGCAGATGTAATCCTATAGGGACTCATTGGGCTCCCGCTAGTAGCTCTTGAGGTCCTAGGAGTTCCTAGGGCGGACATACGTCCCCTGGAAGTTCTTGACGAAGACCCTCTTGAGGTCCATCTAGTCGTGGATGCTGTCGTGCGGGAGGAATTTGAGCCACGCTCGAACATGTGCCCCCATGTAGATGGGGAGGTATTGAATGATGAAGTAATCATCATCCACTCCCCTGGCTCGGCAAGCGAGCCGAAAGTCTTCGAGCCATATACCAGGATTCATCTCTTCGGTATATTTGGCGATGTTGGTCGGCTGTCGAAAGCGCAGTGGGAACGGCACTCTCTAGATGTGCTGGCCAAAGGCCCATGGTCCTAGGCCATCCGGGCTAGGACTCCAATCGCTGGGTCAGTGACCATGCCTAGGGTGCATCTCACCGGTCTCCTCGATGGTCCAGGCGGAGCCCGTGTCGTCTGCTCTCACCGCCGCCCGATGGATGTCATCATCATGCCGGGCCCGACGCCGGATGCTGATGATGCTACGAGTGTCTTGGTTTAGCCCAAGGCATTCGCGCATAGGCGGTCGGTGTGGAGAGGGTGTCGGGTCAGGCTATGGCGCAGCTGCGCCCTCCTGTGCCACGCTCGGTGGCTATAGCGGTGAGTGAATGGAGCAATTCGTCTAGTGCGTCCCCACTCCCCTAGGGGGGAGAGAGGCTGCGAGTCGATGTCGCGATGCGGAGCTCTCCTCCTGTTAAATGGCGGCGGTTTCCACTAGTGTCTGAAGGTTCTAGTGGATCGCCTCTTCCTAGGCGTTGTCCAGCTTGGGAAGGCCGCGCGGAAGCATTGTCGCCACGGCGATGTTTTGGCCAGCCCGAGCGAACTATGGGGGATCGTTCCCCCCGTCCATGATGTTGCGCTGGACCTGGCGGGCGCGACCCCGGGCGCCGCTCACCGAGTTACGCGTACGGGGCGCATTGTGGTGCGCCGAGCGCGCTGGCGCAGGTGGCGGCTGGTTCTGCCGCCTTTGTCGTAGCTCCTCGCCGTGCGCCTAGGCACATACGAGGGCATCCGCATGAGGGTCCAGAGGGGTGTGGGTCTGAAGAGACTCCACTACCATCGGCGGCAGTCCCGGGGCATCCGTCATAGCGCACTCCTAGGACAGAGGGTGGCTAGGTGCCACGACGTCGCCGATGCTGGAGCCGTCGCTCTCAACATCGTCATCCAGGAGGTCGTGAAAAGAGGCAGGAGCGTAGCTCGCCATCCCCATGAATTCAAATGTGAGACAGAGCGGTGCCAGCATCCTTCGGAGCCCCCAGGCATACGCGTCCATGGGGGACACGAGGCCATAGGGGAACCTGTCGCATGGCGGTCGCCCTCCGGAGAATCGGCAAAAAATAGTAAATAGCGAGTAAATAACAAAGCGTACGTTAATCATAGTGGGGTTTGAGCAGAGTGTATGCTTGGAACGAAGCGCGAGCGCCTCGCCATTGAAGTCATCGGGTGTCCTAGAGCTGATGGAGGACGTGCCTCCTCCGAAGGGCGCCGGAACAAGTGCCTCCTCGAGGAGGTGCAGCACGCCGAGCCGGTCGACAACAAAGTCCAGGCTTCCGAAGAGGAAGGCCTAGGATGGCTCAAAGACGGGTGGAACCCACATCCCAATAGGTGGGAGTGTGGGAAACTCTAGTGAGCCAAAGCGAGTCGTATCGCTTGAGCCGGCCATGGCGAAGGTGGCGGAAAAGTGGGCCATCCGATGACCAAAAGTGTGAACGTACGACGTCTTCCCCACGGATGGCACCAACTGTCAGTGCAGAAAGTGACCAACACGTAAATATTTGTAGTTTTGCCGTACGTTGTCATCAGATGTGGTCTAGCACTCAATGACATAGGGTTTATACTGGCTCAGACAACGTGCCCTATGTCCAGTTTGAGTCGGTCGGTGACTTTATTCCTGAGCCCAGGTGCTCGAAGTTTGCTATGGGGTTACAAATGGAAGGGGGAAAGATGGGGCGTGCAAGAGGTCTGGTCGAACTCTAGTCTGAAGGGCCTAGAGTGATGGGAGCTCCGCTGTGCGCTAAGTGATCGAACGTTTGTTGTTTGTTGGGATCCTTGGTCGTTCGGATCATGTGTGTTGTTTGAGTTGTTGTGAACCGATGTGTGTGTGAGTGAACTGATTCTGCCCATTGAGAGAGAGTGCATCCCCTTTTATAGATGAAGGGGATGGCCTTACAAGTGAGAGAGAGAGAGTACGTATGCTACTAAGTCTTGTTGCCCACGTCGTTGGGTACAAGATGATTGTAGGCACCCATAACATTGTTGATGTCAGACGCATGTAGGAGATTTTTACCGTGTTCTCCATGTAGGGCAAATGATGGCGTCTACAACACTATTGATGCCCAGAGGCATGTGGAGGGAGCCTTACCGTGTTTGTCATGGTATGGGAGTTGATGGCGCCCACAACACTGTAGTGCAAATGTCGACGCCCACAACACTGCTTGGGTTCTGACTTGCCTGGAAGGTTGCAGGGCACCCTTCTGACATGTCCTATCAGTACTATCCTGCAGGTGTATAGGGTACGGTCCTTGGTTTTGTGGTTTGACTTGAGCGTCCTGCTTTACTTTGCTCCACCCGTTTCCTGGTTCTCGTCGAGCGGGCGTCCCCGGTCGGTTGGTCCCAGTTGGCTCCGACTACGCCAATCGGAGACAAGCTGTAAGCAGAGGTTTGGTGTATCCCCGGTCAGAGTCGGAAGTGTTGTTGGCTAGGCCTTCCGGTTGGAGAGGCAGGCCGGAGTCGGATGCGAGGCCTTCCGGTCGAAGAGGCAAGCCAAAGTCGGAAGCGGGCGTCGTTCCTCCTTGGCTAGGCCTTTCGGTCAGAGATTGGATCACCCTTTTGGCCCGTCGTTAGGTTTTTGGGCTGGCCTAGGAGTTGTGCGTCGTTAGGTTTTTGGGCTGGCCTAGGAGTTGTGCGTCGTTCGCAACATTGTCTGCTGAGCCGAGCTTTTGTTTGGGAAGCAGGTCCATGAGGGACCCCGGGTTTATGAACCCGACAAGTTCACCTCAATCCCGCACACGCTTGAGTACGCCTACTCACTGCCGACGCCCACACCAGCCTCTCCGACTCTAGTGGCGACAGGCAACGGCGACCCCGCCAATGGCTCCTCCTTCGCCCGTGACAAGCACGAAGGCTGCGGCCCACATGAAGGAGAAGGCTCTCCCGGTGGCTCCTCCAACTTCTGCTGAGGGCAGCGCCACCACGCCCCCAATGCTCCGACGTCTCCTTAGCCACAGGGTGGCGGCAGTCGACCGACGCGCCAGGATCCGCGTTGGTTCTTGGAACCCGGCGGCGCTCGGCCTCCCAAACGCGGAGGTCCTGAACATGGCGGTCAACAGTGGCGGCTTCTACCCCCCCCCCCCGACGAGGGGGAGTCCTCTTCCAACTGAAGATGGCGAGCAGTGGCAACACAGTGGAGCGCGGTGGTGAGGAGACAACCAGCGGCGGCGGCCTCCGAGATGGCAGTGACGGCGAGCAGTTAGGGGCTGAAACCCTAACTGTCGCCCGACCCCCCCCCTTTTTAAGGGTTGCGCGCGTGACGATGGGCCGGCCCAAGGCCGGTGCTCTACCCTCCCTCCTCTCCCCTGTGCATGCCGACTGGACCAGGCTAGGCCCAAAATGAAAATGGCTTTTCTTTGGCCTGGCTTCTTATCTGTTTTATTTATTTTTCAGCATTAATTCATCAATGACTATGTTAGTCTCTAATAATTATGTGCCGTAAAATTAAGTACTCTTATGTTTAGTCGTTGACTTTAACTATAATTGTACTTGTGATATTTTATGATTGTAAAATATCCATTTATGATATTATTCAGAGTATTTGTCTCGGTATGTATGGCAAATCCAATAAATAATGTCCTTGTTATTACAACCATGATCTTGCAAATTATTTATTTATTTATTTATCTATTTTGCAATGGATCATTTTATTTAAGCCCTTTTACGCTTTTCAAATTTAAAGCACTACGCGCTTAAATAATGGATGCGATATTTTATGTGTATTTTTCTCACCAATTTTATAACGCGCATGTTCTCTATTTGTTTGTTGGCCATACACAAGGTAGCACCATTGTTGCTACTGTAGGATCTACACTAAGTAAACACTTAGTGACTATCCTCAACGTGCGTACCCAACATCATAAATTAGAACATTTGATCTACATCTTTTTAGAAAGATGACTACCATTAATTCACATTCCTATTGGCCATACACAAGGCAGCACCATAGTTGTTACTGTAAGATCTACACTAAGTCTATAACTTAGTGACTATCCTCAACGTGCGTATTCAATTCGTTTGCGAATTGACTAAGGTCTACATCATTCTTGATGACTACCTTAAGACGTGTTTATACAACTTGCATAATTACTTGGCATCTACTGTTAATACAGACTATGCCCAATTTGAGGTCTACACTTTTATGGTGACACCTCCATTATTTTATTATGCACAAGAGATCTTTACACCATTAATAATACAAGATTTATCTTGTCTCTATTTTTTATCCCATAATTACAACACACTACAACATTTTAATAACTTAAAATGTTTTGATGGTTTGCCTCGTGTAGGATCAATGACCGTCAAAGAGTTTGATTTGCTTGCTCTAGACGGCCATAATTATCCCACATGGGCTATGGACGTAAAGTTTAGTCTTGCGTCCCGTGAACTTTATCGAGCTGTGTTATCACCCGAAGAGGGTGTTGCACCTCTTGATGATCAACATGTATACACGGCCCTATATCTCATTAGGAGCCATATTCATCCTAACCTTAAGGCTGGATATTTGTTGGAAGAAAATCCACAAAATCTATGGAACTCTCTTAAGCAATGCTATGAACAACAAAAGGCACTTGTTCTGCCTGCGGCCAACTATGAGTGGACGTAACTTCGCTTACAGGATTTCAAAACTGTGAGTGATTACAACCATGTTGTTCATAGGATTTGCTCAAAGTTGCAATTCTATGAGAAAACCTACAGATGCGTATAAAATAGAAAAGACTCTGTCTACTATGCTTCCCTCTGAAAGGATTCTTCAACAATAATACCGTGAAAGGCGTTTCCAGGTTTATTCTGAGCTTATACAAACTTTACTTAAGGCCGAAAAACATTCTGAACTTATGGTTTGGAATAATCAGCAGCGCCCCATAGGGTCTGCTCCATTGCCTGAAGTACATGCCTACACTCAGAATAAACCCAAATTTGATGGTGGACTTTCTAAGACCCATCCTCAGGGAAATTCCAAGAAAGGTAAAAAACAACGCAGACGCAATAAGAAATCCCAAACTCATGTTTCCAACAATGGTAAGAACATTTCCAAACACAGGAATGACAAACCTATGTTAGAAGTGTAGTTGTTATAACCATACTACAAAGAAATGTCGTACCCCAAGTCATCTTGTTGATCTCTACTTAAAGTCTGTGGGTCGCGGACGTGCTGCACCAGGACAGAAGTATGAAGCCCACTTCAACATTCGACCTGACACCACCAGGAATAAGGCTGGTTGTTCACAACATGTTCCAATGAAACCAAGCAACAACAACATACGAGGAGGCGAGGATCTTGCTGATACGGGGAATATGATCGTGGAATATGCATCCAACGACATATTTGGAGACTTTGAATAGGCTCCTAATCCCTTAGATTCTCATGTCTTTATGTCCTAGTGATTATAATAGTTAAAATAATTTATGTCCTATGTGTTGTAAATATTTAATAATGTCATCACTATTTAGTTTGAATACCCAATAAATGTATTGTACACATTTGATATTCAATAAATAAAGTATGTATTCTATATATCATCAAAGAGTTTCATATCAGATTCTTTATTTATATATAGTTTCTACCGGGGTCAATCTGATGAAGGAGAAATTATGCCTAGTGGACAGTGGTACCACTAATTCTATACTTAGAGAAACAAAGTATTTCCAAACTCTTACAAAAAGACAAGAAAATGTTTTGACAATCGTCGGGCGCGATGCTACAATAGTTGGCTCTGGTCGTGCCACTATTGTACTCCCCATGGGTACCCAAATTATAATTGAGGATGCATTATTGTATCCCGATTTAAAACGTACCTTGTTAAGTTATAGAGATATCCGTCAAAATGGTTTTCATATAGAAACCCGTGATGACAATAATGAGGAAATTCTCCTTGTTATTAAAAATAGCGGATATGGCAAACGAATTGTCGAGAAAATTCTCTCTTTTCCGTCCGGATTGTACTACACATACATCAAACCCGTACTCGCATGTTGCGTACAAGGTAATTTTTCAGAGTATTGACGCATTCAAAACTTGGCATGAACGCCTTGGCCATCCTGGTATAGGGATGATGCAAAAAGTTATCAGCAAGTCTAATGGTCATGAGTTAAATACTGCTAAATTCCCTAAATCTTTAGATTTTATGTGCACTTAATGCACTACAGGGAAATTGATCGTACGGCCATCGCCCGTAAAGATCCAAAATGAGCCACTAAAATTTCTGGAACGAATTCAAGGAGATATTTGTGACCCCATACAACCACTGTCTAGATCGTTTAGGTACTTCATGGTTCTAATAGATGCATCTACTAGATGGTCTCATGTGTGTCTTTTTTCCACACGTAACCATGTATTTGCAAAAATTATTGCTCAAGTTATTAGACTTAGAGCACATAATTCTGAACATCAAATTCGATCAATTCGAATGGACAATGCTGCTGAATTTTCCTCAAAGGCTTTCAACGATTATTGTATGGCTTTGGAAATTCAAATTCAGCACTCTGTCCCATATGTCTATACACAAAATGGTTTAGCAGAATATCTTATTAAGAGAATTAAACTCATTGCAAGACCGTTATTACAAAATTGCAACCTACCAACTTTATGTTGGGGTCATGCAGTCTTACACGCTGCTGACTTAATTCAATTGTGACCAACTGCATATCACGCAGTCTCCCCATTGCAATTAGTACGTGGGAATATGTCAAATATTTCCCATCTGCGAAAATTCAGTTACGCTGTATACGCACCGATCTCACTGCCTAAGCGTACCTCTATGGGCCCACATAGAAAACTTGGTATCTATGTGGGATATCAATCTCCATCAATTATCAAATACCTCGAGCCTCTTACAGGGGACTTATTCACGACCCGATACGCTGACTGAATATTTAATGAGGACCATTTTCCGGCATTAGGGGGAGACTTTAAGTACCAAAACGAATGCCAGAAAATCATCTGAAATGCCCAAGGCATTCCCCCCACAAATTCACGTACTCTAGAGACTGAATAAGTTTAGAAAATCATAAACTTGCAAGATATTGCAAATAACCTGTCAGAAGCATTTACTGATTATAAGGGTGTCACTAAATCCTCTTATCCTGCTCGTAATGCGCCCGAAAGAGTGGAGGTACCAATAAAAACCATTCAACTCCCCATTCCAAAGAAGAGAGGGAGAAGTACGGCCGCTCTAAGGATAATGCTCTAAGTAAGCGTCCGAGGATATCGAGGGCTAAATCCTCCAAATCAGTAAATCTAAGCCAACCTCAAGTTGGTAGACACCCAATAGTGGATAAAAATCCAACATCAGGACCAAATCCACAACCCGGATCAATGGTGCATCCAAATTCTGATCCTAGGATATCGGAACACCCTGACTCTATAGTTTTGGGAAATGTTGAGTCAAATAATGGGGTGAAAGAAATTTCCATCAATTACATAGATTCTGGAGAATCATACGATTGTAAGAATATTGTTGTCGACATGTACTTCTCCGCAGCAATTGCAGAAATCTTTCTCGATGATCCAGATCCCAAGACCAAGGCAGAGTGCAAAAAGCACTCGGACTGGACTCAATGGAAAGAAGCAATTCAAGCTGAGATAGCCTCGCTCACTAGAAGAGGGGTATTCACATCTATAATACCTACACCTTACAAAGTCTTTCCTGTAGACTTTAAATGGGTTTTCGTCCAGAAACAGAATGAGAACAATGAGGTGGTGAGATATAAAGCGAGGCTAGTAGCACAAGGGTTCACGCAGAGACCCAGCATTGATTATAATGAAACCTATTCTCTAGTAATGAGTGGAATTACTTTCTGATACTTAATATCATTGGCAGTTCAAAATCATCTATCTATGCAGTTGATGGATGTAGTGACATCATATCTATATGGGTCACTTGATTCGAACATATACATGAATGTTCCCGATGGAATCCAAATTCCGAATCCAAACGCAAATCGCAACATGTATTGTGTAAAACTACAAAAGTCATTGTAAGGCTTGAAGCAGTCGGGACGAATGTGGTACAACAGACTGAGTGAATTCCTTCTAAAGAAAGGATACACTAACAATGATGATTGCTCATGTGTTTTCATTAAGAAATCTCGAATGGGATTTTATATTATATCCGTGTATGTTGATGATTTAAATATCATTGGTGGCCCAAAGGATATAGAAGAAGCACGCAAACATCTAAAGACGGAATTTGAGATGAAGGATTTGGATAAGACCAAGTATTGCCTAGGCTTACAACTTGAGCACCGTCCTTCAGGGATTTTAGTGCATCAATCAGCCTATATCCAGAAAATATTAGAGAAATTCAATATAGATAAATCATACCCTAATAAAACTCCGATGGTTGTTCGTTCCTTAGAAATAGGGAAAGATCCATTTAGACCACGGGATATTGGGGAAAAGATGTTGGGACCAGAGATCCCATATCTCAGTGTTATTGGCGCACTTATGTATCTTGCAAATTGCACCAGGCCTGATATCGCATTTGCAGTGAACTTACTGGCTAGGCATAGTGCGGACCCAACTCGCCGTCATTGGACGGGAGCGAAGTGTATACTCAGATACCTTAATGGCACAAAGGATCTTGGTTTATTTTTCAAGAAAAAACATGATCCTAGTATGATTGGTTATACTGATGCAGGTTACTTATCTGATCCTCATAACGGAAAATCCCAAACAGGATTTGTATTCCTACATGGAGGTACAGTTATTTCATGGAAGTCTTCTAAGCAGACTCTGACAACGACTTCTACTAATCATTATGAAATTATTACTCTATACGAGGCATCACGAGAATGTGTATGGCTTCGCAGAATGATTAACCACATACAACAGTCATGTGGTATTGATTCAATTAAATCACCTACAATTATCTATGAAGATAATTCCGCTTACAGATGCAAACAGGTTACATAAAGAGCAATATCACTAAGCATATTGTTCCTAAACTGTTTTATCCCCATGATTTACAAGAAAGCGGAGAAATAAACATCTCGCAAATCAAGTCATGTGATAATCTCGCTGACCTATTTACTAAGTCCTTACCAACTTCTGTGTTTCAAAAATTGGTAGATGGAATTGGTATGCGGCGACATCGAGATTTGCCAGAATCAGGAGGAGACATCTCCTAAATGTTGACATGTACAAGCATCATATTATACTCTTTTCTTTCACAAGTTTTACTTACAAGGTTTCTTGTTAAAGTTTTTAATGAGGTAATATTAATATAAGCATGTGTCATATTTCCTATTTTTCCCACCGGGGTTTTTGTGGGAAATATCAAAGACACATGTTGCCCTCACAACTCATCCATGGTTTTTCCCTAAAAAGGTTTTTCATGTGAGTTATCCAAGAGGCAATACCAATAATATGTCGTCATATTTTCTCCTAATTTTTCCACTGGGTTTTTACATGAGTTTTAGCGACATATCACTTTATATTGCTCCTCATATTTTTTCCTAAAATGGTTTGTGGGGAAGTAATCTATATATCATATCTCCAATATTTTCCCCCAATGGGGTTTTTAATGGGATACCAATGACATAATGATTTATTTAAATCACACTTATATATGCTATTTTCTCTTTATTTTTCTATAAGGTTTAAATGAGTTTTTATAGCATATCTATACATACATATTCCTTAGATTTTTTCCCACATGGTTTTTTGAGGAATCCAAGCATACAACTGCATTGATCTCAAAGAAGATTTGATCAAGGGGGAGTGTTGTGAAATGACGCCAGTACACCAACAGGCGTCCTTCTATAGATGATCTCATCCGTCCGTACAGCGTCTGTACAAGCAGTTAGGATTAGAGATTAGATTAGTAGTTAACTGTGTCACCGAAGGGGCATGTCTCTTGATGACGAGATGTAACTTCTCTCATCGGCTGTGTCCTTTTGACACACCCCTTCACATGTATATATTCTATGAGATTAATGAAACACATGAGTTGTTTCCAAATCTTTGTTCATTTCATTCACTTTGTAATAAAGATGACAAGCCATTCTAGCTTTATAATAAGGGAAGTTAGTGCCGTCAAAGTATGGAGGCCTAGAGGTATCCATCCCAACCACTCTAAATAGCGTCGGCTCAACGGCGGTTAAGCCAAAGGTCCAAATTGAGCCAACCGGCTCTGATACCACTTGAAGACTGTGATGTCAAAGAGGGGGAGTGAATTAGGCAACTTAAAATTCCACTTCTAAACTATGGTCTCTTTTTCAAGCCTTAGCAAAACATATGCACAAGATAAACTATCTAAATATGCAACTACGGTTTTGCTAGTGTGTTGCTATCTCTACCGCAAAAGGAATAACGTAAACAATGTAAATACGGAAGCTAAAGAGCAAGGTAGAGATATGCAAACTCCCATCGACGACTCCGGTATTTTTACCGAGGTATCGAGAAGAGCGCAAGCTTTCCCCTAGTCCTCGTTGGAGCCCCTCGCAAGAAATCCCTCGCAAGAGCCAAGCTCCCAGTCGGGTAACTCCGTAGATAGCTTCGGACCTTTTCCACGCGCAAGTGGGTCTCCGACGTGCCTTCCGGCAAGCCTCTCCCGGACCGCTCACCGCCATCTTCGCTATTAAGTTTCCGACCGAAACACAGCGGGTCTTGTTCTCTTCGGTACACGGTGACGGCCACACCACAAGCGCGATTGATGTGATCTCACAAAACTACAAGTCCCTTCGATGTACAACAATGGTGCGCGTAAGCACTGGGTAGTAAGAGATATGCAAACCTCACTAAACACTAGGTCTAAACCTAGAGCAAGCGCATAGGCGATGGTCTAATCAACCTAAGCACTTCGCAAAGCACATACGCTAATCACCTAATAAATCACTAAACACTATCCAAGTGGCCGGTTGGGGAGTCTATTTATAAGTCCCACGGAGAAAGTAGCCGTTGGGGATGAAATCCCGCTTTTCTGCTACTGACTAGACGTGTCCGGTCGTAATTTCGCCGCTCTGGAACCTTTCTGTACTCGATCGGACGCTGCAGTCCTACGTCTGGTCGATTTGCCGCCAACGTCCCGTCAGTACTGAATGTGTTGCCGGTGATGATGAACAGTACCATCGATGCGTCCGGTCGCTGCTGCTGACGCCTGCTGTTGCTGAGCCTCTTGATCGGAGCATCCGGTCACTTTCCGCCAGCGTCCGGTCTAGCGTCCGGTCACCTCTGTGAGCTCGTTTCTTCGTGATCTTGCGTCCGGCTTGGTTCCTATCTTCGTGCTTGAACTTTCCTTGATATCTTGGGTCTTCTCTTGTGCTTCTAAGGTCTTGCTTATGGTGTTGATCATCGGATCATCACATCGTCTTTGATCCAAGTCACGTCTTGCACCCTATTGGACTACAAAACAATCACTTACAAATTTATTAGTCTAACTTGATTGTGTTGGTAATCAAATACCAAAATCCAAAGCAAATGGGCCTAAAGTTCATTTTCCTTACACCCACAATTCCAAATGTATCTATAAAAGCTAAAACGACTAAAAAATGGAGGGAGTACATGATAAGAAAGATCAATATTGTGCAACACGTGTAGAAACAGTATTAGGAATCTTACATAAACTGACCAGCAAATTGTAAGATGCAAGACCAGAACTATCGATGGACAAATGACAGCTTTCACATAATCTGAGATCTTATCACTTATCAGTTGACCCAAAATTCCAAAATCAGTTCTGCTTCCAATATCATCTACCATGAAAACTTGAATTAGGCGGTTGTTGCACAATGCACAGGACTTTCCATCAGAAGATATGACAAACAACATTCATGAAGCTGTGTGAAATCTTCACTCTTTTTTACTGCAAAAGATTCAGAAAGACCAGAAAAAATGGTAAAAGGATAAAAGGCCACAAGAGCATACAACACAGTAAATGTGTGAGCAAGGCAGAAGACTTCACAATCACAAGACAAGGTTGAAATAGATGAAATGTAGACACGATGAAAGAAAGTTTGGATTGTGGAAATAGCTGAACACTAACTACCGAATCAAGTGAAGAAAACATAGCAGCAATATTGAATGCAGGCTGAATATAAGAAACATATCACATATAGCTATAAATGAGAACCCAGCAGGAATGCAGGATAGCAGGGTTTTCCCCCCAAAAGGGTCCGGCAACAGCACTTCCCTGGCAAGCATTCAATGAGAGGCAGGGACACTGTCATCAGAAAAAAAAGGAGGCAAGGGCACTAAATCTTCCTTAAAGAACTAGCAGTGTAAAGCTACAGTGCTGATATAATGTTTACAACACAATTACCACAAAAGGTCACTAGGACAGCAGCAAACAATACTACCGAATGTACAATGGATCTTAAATATCACAGTTACTCAACACGCCTGTCCCTTGCTGGTTCAATTTTATTTTCGGTTATAATCCGAATGGATAACAGAACTCACATCTGATTCCCCACTTCTTTTAGAGGAGGGGAGCAAATGTTTTGACCAGTCCTCCAAGCTTTTGCGGTGAAGAGTGTTCATGCTAATAGAAGGTCGTTTCTCACGGATCATTTGCTCAGCAGCTTTCCAATCTTCAGCCAATCCTAATGCGACAAGAAGTGCACACATCACACAGACACTTCTGCCATGACCTGTTAGAGATATAACACGTCATTAAATAATGAAATCCAAGCGATCAATATTATTGGGCATATAAGTTCAATTGGATGGCATATTAGATGAGGAAGTGGTAAGAAGAAGCCATAACAAAGAGGTTTTATTTTGGAAACTAGTAACAGTGAGGTTTAAGCTACGAGCCAAACCTAAAAGTCCAGCCAGTGCACATATCCAGAGCTTAATTTTCTCTCAATGTTTGAGCTTAAATTTGGCCAAAAAATCTTTTTAAAGTCTGATACTACTGCAAGACTCTACACAACATATGGGATGAACCTTATACTGTCTGAATGTAATGCAGATGCTGTTCAGGTTATGCATGGCAGTTTTACTTCTTGTAGCAGATAAGAACAACTAAATAAGACATGGCAAATAACCACATAAAATAAGATGACACGAGAAATGAAAAAAAAAACATATCAGCATACTGTTGTTTCCTGACTCCAGATGTTACACAATATATGGTTCACCAATACAATGGAACTCCATTGTGGTCTTGTGGATCATCATGGTCTGAGTTAAACATGGTCTCAACAGTTATCTAAATATGGCTAGTCTACAGAAATGCATTTAGGAACATAAATATATGTATTTGCAAGAAAAACACATGGGAAAATACAACACAGTTCCTTATCCAAACATAGGCAGAAGAGCATAATTACCATAGGCACAGTGGACATACACAGGCTTGTTCTGTGACCGCTTTCTGAGAGCCCATCGCACGGCAGACTCAATTTGTGATGGCTGAGGAGCCCTCGTATCCCAGGTAGCAACGCACAGATATGCATTGTTAGATATAGTCGAGCTTTTTGGCAGCTCACACGTGCAATCTATGATTGCAGGGTCACCTGGTGGCAGGTGTTCAACCGAAGAAGGCCATCCTCCAACAAACACTCCATCTGCAACCTCAGTGTATAAGGGTTCATTTTTCACGAATCTTCGTAGCAGCACAAATAGGTGAATGAAAAGAAGAAATGGTGAGAACATGATCCATGACCACAATGGAAAACTTCCATCGGATGCCTTGCCAAGGAGTAAAGGAAGATCAATCGATGGGTGGGAAGCTATCGAGACTAGTATTGCAATCACGGATGCACATATGAGAGGAAATGAGATAAGGGTCACTCCTAGTCCTTGGAAAAAACACGCCACAGAAAGCAGGACAGCAGCCTTCAGTCCAATCAACCTGGATATTCCCCAACCCATCTCTGCAGGTAATTAGACATTGACTGAGTTCAATAATCAAGGAGGAACAAGCACAAAAAAATAACTAGTATTTAAAGCAACCTTAGAGTAATTTCACAATAAGAAACCATAGCTTGTTTAACAAACACAATATTCAGTGACATAATCTTATTCAATACAGAAAGATTGAAGAATTATTGCCACTAGTGAACAGAGGCTTGTTCATACTGCTTCCTTTCTATCCCAGCCAGGATGGCTCCAGATAGCTAATTTGGTTCTCACCCCTGCCAACTTTTTAACTTTGCACTTTAAAAGTCCATTCAACTGTACACAAATACAGAAAGCACTGCATTTGGAGAGGGTCTGACATTAAATGACAAAAAACACCAAATGCTGCCTGGCATATGGTCTAAAAACCTAAGGATGAGGGCGGACTTGGAGACATTAACTTGAAAACGCAGAATAAGGCCCACCTTGTGAAACATCTCCACAAATTCTTCAATAAGGAACACATACCTTGGGTCAAAGAGAAGGTTCCTTTTGGTGGCAAGATATTCTCAGGCTGTTGGATTCATATAAAGGGCTTGCTTCAGTTAACAATCAGAATGGTCGGTTTTGCTATTTTTGGGAGGATCTTTGGCTAGGAGCTATCTTTAACCTGAGTTGTTCTCCTTTGCAAAGAACAAGAAAATAACTTTCCATAAGGCTGTTCTGACCTCCCCTCTACACAATCTCTTTCACCTGCCCTTGTCAGAACAGGCTTATGCACAATTGCAATTTTTGACACAGGAATTGGATGCTCTATTTTTAACAGTAGGTCCTGATATTTGGACTTATATTTTGGGCTCTCTATTTTATAAGCCAGCAAAAGCTTATTGTCAACTCATAGGGCATTCTGATGCTCACCCAGTTTTCAAGTGGATTTGGAAGACTTCCTGTCAACATAAACATAAAGTATTCTTTTGGCGCCTCCTCAATGATAAAATGAGTACAAGAGGTTTACTAAAAGGGATAAATATGGATTTGCTGTCATTTGATTCTGTTCTATGCGCCCTCAGTCATGAAGAATCTTTGGAACACCTATTTCCGTGATATTCTTTTGCCATGGCCTGCTGGTCTAGTCTAAGTTTGTTTCTGGTTAATCAAGAGGGCCCTTTTCAAAACCTTCAAAATTCAGTTTGGCGTTCCATTCTATAAAGAAGTGATTATTCCTATGTGCTGGAGTTTATGGATTCCAAGAAATGGCCTCATCTTTCAAGGTGTTCAGCCAACAGTTACTGATTGCAGAGAAATCTTCAAAAGATAATTTGCGTTGGTTATGCATGTTGCAAAGAAGAAATACTTTCCTTTAATACAAGAATGGCAACACGACTTTGTTAATTCTGCTCATTTTTTCTGTTTCTTTGTTTTTATCTCTTCTAATATATATTATCCAGTGGGGGAGACGCCCTCCTGTTTCCCCCAAAAAGGCGTTCAATAATATGCCCTGCTCAGTTGCATTTTGTTTCCAAGTCAGAGTCCTTAGCAGTTCAGCGAATTAAAATTCAAGGCATCCCGCGTTTACTAATTCACAACCATCCCCATTCACAATCAACCTCCATAATTTACCTAGTTGTCATCTTTAGTTAGCACAATCACATGGCTCTGAAAAATTCATCATTTGAAAAATGCACAAGACACGATCAACTTAAAAAAACACATGGATGCTCTTTGCATTCCCAGAAAGTAGCACTTCATAGTAATACACGATTATTTCACCCAGATCGCCTTCGATCACAAAGCTCAGAAAACTAGCACAAAATCAATTCAAGATCAAAAGGAGAGAAGCAAAACCTTATCTCAGCTTTCCCCTCGAGTTTGCAAATCCAGGAGATTCACGCGCGCTTCACAGCTCCAGGAAGGCTTCGGAAGAGATTCTCCCGCCGCTACCCGCTAGTCGGCCTCGCCCGCCTCGTCGCGTCCTAGCGCTGCCCCCTCCCCTAACGGCACGCAGAGCGCTGCCCGGGTCGCGCTACCTAGGGTTTCGGAGCTCACCGATGGCGTCACGTACTCACGTGGCGGTGGGGATTGTCTCAGGCTCTCTGAAACCGTTGAAGAGAGGATGGAGACCGGAGACGAGTCCCGACGTGGTGACGTGGCTGTGTGATCGCGTCGCCTGCGCTGTGCGATGACGAATTCGGTCCGATGGGGAGTCTCGTACTCCGTATATGGGCTTGCAGCAAATCTAAGCCCACATGCCATATTTCCGCTAGTCTTCTTGTAGCTCGGGCCCTCTCTTTTTCTTGGACCAGAGAGCGATAGTATTGGATTATTTCCTCAATCCCAATCCCAAAAATATAATTCTAAAATAATAGTACTAAGTTAAAAAAAATAGTTTAATTGAATTTATATTAAAATATATTAATAATTTTCATACTAAATAACACTAGATATATATTTTCATAATATAGACATTTGTAGTCATAAAAGTTATACTTAGATCAGACTTAGAATTGTATTTTTTTATGAAGGTAGTACTTGCTAACAGCTGTTACTCTTGTGCTAGAGAAATACAAATGACAACGGGTTTGTTTTGCTTTTTTTCTTTGAAACGGTCAGCAGGAGCTCTGCCGAACTTTCTTTTTTTATATCAGCCGAACTTGTATTGATATAGAAGAGAACAAGCACTGTACAAAACAGGTTGTTTTGCTGGCTTCGTACATACCATTTTTCAGCCGTCAAATGTGAGGAGAGCTCGATGACATTTGAGTTGGTAGAAGTCCAAATTTCTCCTTTTAAGTTTGACATTGTCCAAATAATCCTCTAAACTAATGTTTGGTTCGATTTACTCCCCCAACTATTTTAGTTGGTCCAGTTTTTACCCCTTAACGAGATTTGTTATATTTGTTTCTTCATGTATACGTTGAGTTTTAATATCAAATTCTATGAGGTGATAGAAGACATCATGAGTTATGTTAAAAATATATCTTACTTTTTTTGCCATTGTTTGATAGGTTATGAAATTTAATAATAAATTAACACTAGAGATACAATGTCATACAAAACATAATGATGAAAAATAATGTTTTTGTAACACTACCTAAAAAAGATTGAAACTAAGACACATTTTGTACATAGGGAAAAAAATTAAGTGTAAATTGGGCGCACTAAGATAGTTGGAGGGAGTAAATTGAATCAGATTTTAGTTTAGTTTTGCGCATAGAATCGTCAAAATTAAAGAGTAACTAGGACTTTTTCCTAAAAAAAATACTTATGTTGCATTTCGCTCTACTCCGCAGGACAGCAATGTGGGCCAAAATCATCGAAGCCCCCCATATATACCATACAAATAAAAACAGAACACTTACCTTTAGATTGCAGGCAACAATGTGGGCCAAAATCATTTGTGGCCCCATATATATATACCAGACAAAAAAAAATACAGAACAACTACCGTTAGATTTAGGTCGATTGTAAATGGTGCGTTTCAGATGTGCTTGGTTGCCGGCCAGAGCACGCCGTCACTTAAGGTGTGGTGCCATGTTTGGCGGCCACACTTATTTCACCAAACAAACACGTTACTTTTTCTGTGGCTACACCTAAGCTTTGGCGTGACATCCTGTGACGTGGAACCAAAGACGCCCTTCGTCCTGCTGAAGCACCCGACCTTTTACGTTTCTGTTTGCCGGTTGTTTTCTTGCTTCTGAACACTTGGTTGTTGGTTGCCTCTGAAGTCTGGAACAAAACAACCGAATCCAAGCTAGACAGCCACTCGCATGAGAATACCAGAATCAAATGCAAGAGATACACAAACATGCATACGGCATAGTATGGGCCATGTCAAATAAACATGGACGAAAACACAGAGCTTGTGTTGAGTTACTAATCTTACAGCTGGTTTATTGTTTGTACAACCCCAGGCTTATATGAACAGCAGCAGGCCAACGCGGAAGCTCTTGCCCATATCTTGTTCTAGTCCCTCGCAGACGTCCCATGCATCAATCACATCGCATACTATTACTAACGGTGCTGCAACCGACAGGTAGTCAGGTACAGCAGTCCCATGGAAGCAAGCGGATTGGAACTGCACAACGCGAGTCACTCGTCACAGTTCACCACATGGCGCTGCCCCAGCGGCGCAGCCCGCGACCGCCCTTCTTGGCGCTCACATTCTCCCTTGCCTGCTCCATCATCTTCTCCACCAGCTGAAACAGACACAAAAGCCATGGCAAGTTCCCATCAGCGCACTGTCTTGACAAAGCATGTCGATTTTTACACTGACAACTAGCAAATGATCGAACATGTCGATTGTTACACTGACAACTAGCAAATGATCGAACATGTCGATTGTTACACTGACAACTAGCAAATTATCGACACTCCGTAAAAGGATAGCGCGATTGAGGGGAAATTACCATCTTTTTCTTCGATAGCAGAATTGTCTTCTGCGAAAAAAAATGGAACAGAGACGTTGTGTCTGATCAGATCAATGCATAGTAGATAGGAAAATATCAATGCATAGTAGTACTAGATAGGAAAAGGAGATGATGAACAAATGTTTCGCTTCTCAGTACCTCCTCTGCTCTGAGGCGCTCGTTCTCCTCCTTGAGATGGTTCAGTTCAGCCTCAAGCTCCACGGTATATGCCTGCACCAGCACCAGCATCATTTCAGAGCACACCGAGTTTGTCAATGACACACAAAGAGCACGAAATTGACGAGAACAACTAGCACACCTGCTTCCTGGCGCGTGACCGGGACACGGATTCACGGTTCTTGATCATGCGCCGCTGCCGGCGCTCCACGGTCTTCTCGGTACACCCGTCCTCGGGGGAGTCGCGCTTCCGCGCGCCACCGCCGCCGTTCCGGACCATCCCTCCGTTGCCAATGCAGTTCATCATCTCCGCCTGCGTCATGGCGCTCATTCCGTCCGACGACCCCGGGCTCACGGCGGCGGCTGCCACGCACTGAGACGGCGGCGGAGGCGGCACCACCGCCATGCCCCCAGGGTACCCGTTGTGGTGGTACCCCATGCCGTCGCCCATCACCGGGTACACGGCGTTGGGCGGCACCGGCGCCGCCACTTGGTACATCATGGGAGCCGCAAGCTGCCCTTGTTGCATGCCCATCGGCCCAGCCGGGACCATGCCGACGGCCTGGGGGCCGTGGCCGGCGAAGGCCCCCCGCACGACGCCGGCCTTCACCAGGAAGTCCTCCAGTGTCATCTCGCCCAGCGTCACCTGCCGCCCGCTGGCCGCGACGCCGCCGCCGCCGCTCCCCATCTGGGGCTGCACCACAGCCTGCGGCGCCGCGTTGGCGTTGGCCTGGGAATCCGCGGGGTCCTGGTTGATCTCGGCCCAGACCTCCTCCACCGTCTTCCGGGACAGCGGCGGCGGCAGCGCGAACGACCCCTGCCGAACCAACCCGCTCCCTCCTCCTGCTCCGTTCTCACCTGTCCCCGTCGCCGCCATGGGCATCATCATCGGCTCCCGCTCCGTGCCCTCTTTGCTGCAGCCGCCGGTGCCGGTGGCGGCCTGGAACTCCTCGGCGTTCCATATGTTGGCCATGAACTCGTCCATGTTCATGGACCCGAAGTTGCGCCCCGGCTCGCACAGCGAGTTCTGCAGCTCCTCCAGCGTCAGCGACATGATGGACGACTGCCGCGCCAGCGGATCCTGCTCCTCGGTGGCGGCGGCGCTGGTCCGGGCGCGCTGCTGCGAGGTGACCTCCTGCTCGTCGAGGGCCTTCACGTTCTTGCTCATCTCCGACGCCATATCTCACTCCAAGACTCCTTTTAGCACTCTGCTGATGCGTTCGCGGCAGGCGTCACGCGGCCGAGACTGTCTCCGATGACCCCGTAGGGAGAGCCATCGTGGGTAGTCTTCGACGGAATCCCCTGTATATGTTAGGTACCATCTAAATATAAGCATTCTCTCTTTTAAAGACTTATTTATAGAAAGAGTTCTCTTTTAATCCTATTGTTGAAGAAAACTAAAACTACTAAATATGAAATGAGTTTTGTATTTTGGACGGTGATGTTGGAGATGGTCGCTTGCATGCGAAAGCCAGGCGTGGTGATTAGAAACGGTTCGGCCTAGGCCCAGTTTAGATCCGAAAATTTTAGCAAAATGCAACTGTAGCGTTTTTCGTTGTTATTTGGTAATTAATGTCCAATCATAGTCTAATTAGGCTTAAAAGATTCGTCTCGTAGATTTCGTCTAAACTGTGTAATTAGTTTTATTTTTTATTTATATTTAATGCTTCATGTATACGTTCAAAGATTTGATGTGATGAAGAATTTTGAAAAATTTAACGTTTTGGAGTTCAAACAGGCCCCTAGATGGGTCACACATCGGTGAATGCATCGAGAAAACCCAGGTGCGGTGCCGGTGCGGTGCCGGGTGCGGGTGGTGCTTGTCGTACGGGCTTCAATAACTAATAAACTAGGCGCGCAGTCGCAGTTGGTGCGGTTCGCTCAGGTCTGATGACTGATCGGTTCTAGCGACTGGACGCTGGATAGACTCTTCCTCGTTTGGATCTTTGCTCAGGGAATTACGAACAGCTTCTTGTAGGAGGATCTTCTACGCTCAGCGTCGTCGCATGCTACGCAGAGGCCAGAGCGCAGTACTATGACTAACAAAATAATCTAAGCACTCCAGCGCAGGCGTGCAGAACACTGACGACATTCAGCACGTGCTTGTTGTGGACTTATCTTTTGCCGCAGGGGATCATAATATAGATAAATATTCCCTCCGTCCCAAAATAACTGTCATCATTGATGTACGTGCCACAAGTTTAACTCGATTTGTAGAAAATACACGTAATATTTATATCTCCAATAAATTTATTAAAAAATTAGATTCAAAGATCTTTCCAATGGTACTAATATTGTACCATTAATATTAATATTTTTAAATATATATTTAGTTAAAGTTGTTTCTCGGGAAGTGAAAACGACAGATATTTAGGGACGGAAAGAGTAGATACTAGCAGTGTTATACGAAAACTGGGGCTCCTTTTCTTTAGTTTTTTAATATAATAGCCAATGCCCGTGCGTTGCTACGGGTGATAAAACTATGTTAATCTCATTTGTTGCTCCCATAAGAAGGTTTTTTGAAACAATGTTGGCGCTAATAATGAAGTTAGAGCGACACATGATCCATTAATTTGTATATGTGGAAACAAAATGTCGATGAAACTATATAAGGCATGTATATCAACAAAACGCAGCATTGTCGAAATCCGTCAAAATGAAATCAATCGATTTCACTAACCCTTCTTCTTTTTTTTCTTTTTTTGTGAATCATAGTACAGACGTCCTTGAGTGTTGCACTTGAATCGCTCTTGCCGTCCATCCTATCATATTACCGCTATGCTGATTGGTGAGATAAGTCATCAGGGATTAAGAGATTGGTCACTCAGTCACTCATCAAGATGCTTCACGGGTCACGGCCGAGGCACTCATGCCTGGACGGTGGAAGTAGAAACAGGAACAGAAAGGAAGCCGAACACTGGCGCCTGGCGGACGCGGAGTCGTGGACGGAGCTGAATCACCAAGCACGCGTCTCCTTACCTTTCGCCTGGGCCCTCAGCGTGTGGGCTTCTCAAGTTCTCATCACGCGGACGCGGCTCCAAAGGCCCAACTGCGGTACCTCTTCGGCGGTTCGGCCTTCGCTCGTCCGCGCATCTTCTTCCTCCGTCGGACTGCAGAGGTCGGCCATGGCTGCCAGGTCCGTGCGCGCTGGGGAGGCGAGGTCAGCCGGCCGTCGGACCTCGCCATACTGGTAGATCTGTCCCGGCTACAGCTATATCCTAGCTCTAGCCTCGATGCCAAACCACCACACGCACTGGATCTGGTCTGAGCTTCCTGTCGACGCCAGTCGGACGGAGGGAGCTGCGTCGGTGGCGGTGGGGGCGTGAGGCGTGGCTAGGCTACGGTCGGGCGACATTGGGAGGGGGTGGGGGCGAACGAGGCGTGCAGGTGCCGACCGGGCGGGGTGGCAGCAGGGGTCGGCGGTTGATGGAGGAGCGGCAGCGGCGTCACGGGACAGGGGTAGGCCGCCGCCCGCCGGCGTTGGCGGGGTAGGGGGTGCGACATCAGCTGCCCAGCTGGGGAGGGGCGGCATCGGGAGCAGAGGGCAGACCGCGGAGGAGGCTTCTGTTTTTTCTTCCTTGCTATTGCTATACAGGGGCGACGTCTGGGCGTGTATGTGGGGGCGTGGGCGGTGGGGGCCACATGTCGGCGCAAGCTGGAGCGCCCCGGCTTCACCACGGATGGTGAACGGGTCCAGTTTGCTCTTTTTATTAGGGGTAGAGATATATATCGGTGAGGCCTGCGTGCTCTATTGTTCTGTTGTCTGGCCGAAGCCAAATAGCGCGGGTGACGTTGCTCTCCGGCCGTTTCCCAAACGGAACAGGTCACTGCTGATACAGCGCGCGGAGGCGTGACCATCTGAACCGTTTTCCTACGGCTTCTGTGGGGATACGGCCAACCCGGCCGCTGCGCGAAGCGCGAGATCTGACGAAGCACGCTGTTGACATTTAGCTCGGCCGCCGCGAAGACGCCTCAGATCTTAGCGCGGACGGAGCGTGATCGTCTACTCCTATTCAAACTCCAAGGGCGTGCTACGTACCGTCGTCCCTCCCAGTATTTGTATGTGCATGACGTACTTGTCCGGGTACAGTGTACCGCAGAAAGAGAGCACGTAGTACTGGCGTACTACATCTCCAGAATCCATCTGTGTGGCTGTGTCCAGAATCCGTAGTGCAGGGCAATTGTTTTTTTTTTAGCAAAAGTGCAGGGCAATTATTGCGAATACATTACTCGGGCTGGACTGTCTCTGTTCTAGAAGGAAGGCCCACAATATGCTTGTGTATCGTTACAAACTCGCATCTGGTCCCATAAAACCCATGTTGGCCCGTTGTAGGCCCATGAGCAGATAACACTTACCAGAACAATTCTGGAGGGAGCTTACATTACCGTACCTTGTCTGCAGCACCCCCCCTCCCCCCCCCCCAAAAAAAAACGTGCCTATAGAATCATCAATTTATATTTTATACTAGTATTATGGAAAATCTAAGCTTCGGTACAAACACTATAAAAAAGAGAAACCAAGACATGGACTGTTGCAGTACAGTTTCCATGTCTAAATCTGCAATCCCCAATCATTCCTATGCAGGTTTCTCTTTCTTCTTTCTTTTTGCAAGATTTTTTGTTCAAGTTTAAATTTTGATGTGCATAAATAATTGCACTATCCGTCCATTCATATTTTTTGTGGATTTTCGGTACTCTTTAAGTGTGGCACCATGCCTTGGTTAGGTCCTAGCTTCTTTAGGTTGTGATTTTTCTTTTGTGGTAACTAGAAGAATACCCCACGAGTTGATTTTTTAGAAGAAATTAGTTTGTTCTATATATGTAGCATTACTATATGGTATGGGTACTGTATGTATGTATGTGTGTGTGTGTGTGTGTGTGTGTGTGTGTGTGTGTAGCTTGGCTTGTATGTTATCTTATTGCATCGGATTTGATAAAAATCGGTAAACTAATGGAAGAAAAGCAAATTGAACATTATAGATCAATTATAGAAGGATAGGACGATTCAACAAATAGTATATGCAGATGGCTTGCACCTTAATAGATTAAAGATTAAAAAAGTATTGCATATGATAGAGATGATGTGGAATATTTATAATTAATAAATAAGGGATCACATACCTTGCATGAAAGAATTAAGTTAGTGAGACAGTGGCAAACGATGTGCACCTTTGTAGGAAGAGATTGAACATCATAGGGATTAGCTTTAATAGAGCATATAAATATTGATATGGATATGGATATAGACATAGATGTTGGACGGCACCACCCTTGGTCGGTTTAGATACATGTACTGTTTACCTCCTCGTGCTGTTCCTATATCCTAGAGCAAACGTGGATTCACTTTATATCAATAACAATAACGATAAGCAACAGGGCAACGCCAGGATCGATGGGCCTTGAGTGAGGTTAGGCCAGATTTAATGGAAGTTTTATTCTTATATTAAATATAAGGCGACACACTAGAAAATAGCATGAGCGAACTTTTTCAGAGAACAGAGAGTCGAACTTCCAACCCGTAAGTCGCACTTCAGGATCCCTACCATTACCATTGTGCTATGCACACGTTCTCCACTTTGTTTAACCTCTCGTAGTTTTTTAAATATCTCATCAAAACCATTTAAACACCTATTATAGGCGAAGGTACATAATTTAGTCCTGTGCAGTCCTCTGTCAATGGTAAAGTCTACCTAGTACGAGACTTTGATGGATCGTGTAGGGTTTCCTTTCGTCAAAGATTCTTTTGACGGGTTACCGGCATGCCGTATGAATGGTACTGTTCGCATTGTATAGGCTACCTCGCTCAACTGCAAAGTATGAAAGGAATGGAGGACCAAACATGCAGCGAGAGAAGTTTGCTTCTTCATGAATACAGCAAAAGAGGAATAATCAATAACATAATCCAACCTGCAGTAATCCATCGACGGAGCTAATTTCTACCGAATGCTGCTGTCAGCTCCAATCACGAATTGCGCGGCAAACAGTACCAAACAGGCAAACACCTCGCATTTATCCCAAACGAGCAGAGATGGCAGTGAAAGATGGCTGCATGCTGAAATGGAGGTCGAGAGCAAAGATGAGGCGACGACGCGGTACGTACCTCCTCAGGTGCAGACGCCGCGGAAGGGAGCCACTGCCACCGGAGGCGGCTGCGCGCGCGCGGCGCCGTCTTGCCGGCAGCCGACGCGCAAGCGGCCAAGCTTTGCTCTCCACCTGCCGCGGCAAAGTGCCAAACGAGCCGCCGAAGCGACCGAGTGCTAAACGGGGAGCGAGACCTGCTGCCGCGGGGACGCGGGCATGGGCATATGTTGGCGTGTGCTGGGGGCCGGGGCGTGGTGGGCTCGGGGGGTTGGATGCGGCGCCGAAACGGAGGCAATAGCTAGACGTGTGCGCTCCATTTCGCCATTACTTATAGTAGGCGCGGCCGCGTGGGGGCGAGACGACGCGCCTGCCGCTGCTCGCCCCCTCTGTCGTTTGGACGTGTCGGGCTCGTCGGCACGTTGCCTTTCCACCACCACCAGCAATGGCTATCCTTTCCTTTCTTTCCGGGGAAGGGAGGGAGGGAGTCACAGGGAGGGCGATGGGCTCCGAGTTCCGAGGGGCCGCTACGGGCCTACGGCTCAGCCCCTGCATGCGGCTTGCTTCCGCCTCGGGGTTTTGTCAGGCTTGCTGCCCATGCAGGCAGCAGGCAGCAGGCGCAGGCAAGGCCGCTGCCCACAGTCTGCCGCGCGTTTGTCTCCTTGCTTTTGCCTTGGACTCTGCCGAGTTGCGAGTCACACAGTGCCACTGCTTCGGGCACAAGCGCTGGTGCACACCGGAGGAACGTTTGGAGTGTGATACACTCTGCATGACCGATTTGCGCCAAGTTTAGCATCGCCGAGCAAGAGCTCCCTGATGATCTTGTCCCCGATCCCGTCCATGTCCGGGAGCGCGTGCCCGGCCTCGGGGTGCTCGTGGTACCGCACCCACGGCAGCTTCTGCGCCACGTACCGCTGGATCTCCACTTGGACGATCTTGTCCTGGTACCCCTGCCAGATGCTGACGACGCCCTCCCCGTCGGGGAACGGGTTCTTGATCTCCGTGGGATCGAACTCCCACGTGCCGAACAGGATCGTCGCGTCGCGGCACAGTGACTCGTAGGTCCCCTGCTGCGTTGCTTTGGCCTTATACAAGAAAAACATGCAGTCAATACTCCTATGTGCGGGTAAAAATTGCAGAAATCGAACGTGTCTGGATTCATCGTGGAGTTTCGTACCGGATCGATCTGGCCGCTCTCGCGCTTCTTCCTCCAGAGCTCGGTGAGGATCTCCCAGTCCTTGGCGGTGAACGCGTCGCGCTCACCCCTGACGATCGGCGACACCCGGAACCACTTCTGCGCGAGCCAGGCGTGGAGCAGCGACGGCGCGTGGTGCGCGATCCAGAAGGTCCTACGGTCCCGGACGTGGAGCTTCCCGTACGCGGTCCTCGACACGTTGGCAGGCAGCGTCCACCAGTAGTTCACCGCCGGCGCGGCCAGAGCCACTCCGGCCAGCCTGCAACGACCGAGCCACACAATCAGAGCATACAAAGTTGATCAATCACCTATTCACCTGAACGGAGATGGTGGTGTGCAAGCTGCTATAGCTGCTATCCTTGACCGACCTGTGCGGAATGTAGTTGAGGCAGCTCCACGCTGGGTAGCCGCCCATGGAGCACCCTACCACGTAGAACTTGTCCCCGAGCTGCAGCGCGTCGGCGAGCTCCTCGACGTCCGTGGCGTCGCTCTTGAGACTGCGCTTCGGGTTGGCGTCGCTGTCACCGTACCCGGCTCTGTCGAAGAAGAGCATGTATATGCCGAGCTCCTCCACATGCTCCTGCATGCAGTCGTGGAGGCCCGAGCGTTAACAACCTAACGAACTCTTGAGTACGAACACCCGAACACACAACACAACACGCTGCTCAATTCCAGTTTACGAAACGATCAAGAACAGTCGGCCGGTTGTTACCTGGGACACGGGGAACCCGTTCTCCTTGGTGGAGGAGAAGCCATGGATGAAGATGATCCTGAACCTGGCGTTCTCCCTGCGCACTCCTTCCTCCCTGTAGGCCAGGTGCCGGCCGTCTTTGAGCCGGATTCGAGGGGAGGTGATCACCGGCCCTCCTGGGGGGCCCAAGATCGCCGGGGGCGGCGGCCGGGTGGCCTGGTACGCCCAGCCCAGCAGCGCCACTGCGGACACCAAGGCTAGTTTGGAGAGAGCGACCATTTCCACTCGTCGGCCAGCCTGCACGTGAGACGATCAGAGTTCTCTTCGAATGGAGGAGAGGACGTGAAGCTGCCGACTGAAGATACTGAGCCAACAGGAGCGGCATACAGTTTCAAAGTGCGCTAGTGCGTGCACAGGAGACGACTACGGGATTGTGAATTGTGATTCAGCTAGGCAGTCTCGGGATCAGGCAGCTGCCGATCAGGACTCCGGTTAGACGGTCATCAGTTGGCTGCTCGGCTGTCAAGTGTCCATCGTCCCCGTGCCAGCACGCGGATGGGGCACCGCGTCGTGACGCACGGCGCGGCTGGTTATAGCGATCTTGTAGGCAACCGCGGTTCCAAGCGGCAGCGGCCGTCAGCTTTGTGCCTTTGTCCCAAAGGAGAAGGGCCGGTGATGTGCACGTGTCGGCCTGCTGCTGCACGGCGTGATCTCGCCGGCGTCGAATTTGTCCGTAGCCACGATCTTGCGCAACAGGCTGCACCGGCCGAAGAAAATTTCGGTCTTGGGTCTGTGCTGTTCGGGTAATGAGAGCGAACCTTTGATGCATCCCATGACGCTCGAGTCTTTTCACTGGCCGTAAACAGGCGGTGGGCGCTCGCGTCTTGCTCTCCCCTTGTTTCAGCAAATAAACAACGGAGAAGACTATTGCCATGTTCGCTTGGGCTTGTTTGGCTGATAAGTCACGACTGAAATTACTGTTAGCTAATTTGGTGTGAGAGAAAAATACTACTCGTTGGCTGAAAAAATATGGCTTATAAATCAAACGAACCCGGGGTGATTGCGTCCGTATCGCTGTATGACTGTGACTCCTGAGTCTTGACTGTCGAGAGCATCACTAGGGTCGTCGTCCATGAACAAGATTGATCGAGGACAGATGCTGTGTAAAGTCGCAAGCAAGCGCTGAGCGGTGTCCGACTCACCACGGAGCTGGCCGTGCGAAGTGAACGTGGATCTTTCACGACGTTTCATCGCCTTGCGGCTTCTTGTGGTCGCCGCTGCCTGTCGCACGCGAGCACGGACTGAGCCATCACAGTGGTGCTGGATACCAGAATGGCCCAACGAGTTCAAGCTTCCAGCCCACAGGGCTGGAACTAACGAGCCCTCTAACTATACACGGGCTACACGGAGCTGGGCTCGACCGTGCAACGCCTGGCCCGATGCCGCAGGCAGGAGCTCTGCGCCGGTCCGCCCCGACCGTCCCGGGTCTCGCGGCCGAGCTCCTTTCCGCTTTCGAGTCCACTCCGTGTTTCCGTCCCACCAGGTTCGAGCCTCCCAGACACAGGAGTCCCAGTCCCAGGCGACCGAGTCCAACACGGCCGATTCGTGTGCCGCTTTTGAACCCCATTTTCTACAATTCTCCCAGGTCCAAGCTAATGATGTCTGGTGCCTGGCGCCTCTACGTATGCGACGCCTCCGTTCCAAAAAGCGATCCACGAGCCCCGTATGCATGCACCTCGCGCGCGCCTGGGCAGGGCCCCGGCAGGGGGCAGCTGGACTGGAGCGCACGCGCCCGCCTACTCCTCGCCAGCATCTACCGGCACGCGCGCGCCGCGCGTCTGTGGCTCCCCGGTGTGTTGGACACGTAGCGCAACGGCTTTGAACGGTTCATTGTTCGGCGCCGGCGGCGGGCGTGGTCGTGTAGCTCCACCAGCAAGCAGCATGCGCTCCAGGTGATCGGATCAGCGGCGGGTCCGGTCACGCAGCCGGCGGCCCTCCTGCTTTTTGACGACGTCTTGCCAATTCGCGTCATCATGTTCATGTTCCATCAAAGTAAGGTAAAGCTGCACTGGGCTATGTCGGCACCAAGTGATTTTCCCAGTTTCTGCTTCGTCTTGCCTGTCACGAGGGCGGCCGGATTAGACTCGAGGGGAAAGAGGCTCAAGTGAGCTGCATTGTGGGGGCAGTCTGGATATATTCCAGGGATTTGGGGAGGCCGACGCTAGTGGAAGAGCAGCAGGGCCGACACTGGTGAACTGAATTACTGAAAGTTTCCGAGTTGGTGCAGTTCTCAATTGTGTCAGGAATGAGACACGTATGCGCTATGCCATGAGTATCTTCAGAAGTTTTAAGCCGTGTTGCTCTCAGCTGGTCTAAAGATGTCAACGGGGACCCGATCCCCGATTCTCCGCGGTGAATTCTTCTATTAGGGAATGAGGAAAGAGGAGAATTAATCTCCATGGGGAAACATTTGGTAGGAAGGTTGTCCCCGTCGGGAATGGCGGGGACGGGGATGGTTGCCTGGTCCCCGACCCTGATCCCCGTCAACCCGCCCCGCGAAGCACGCAGCAGGCAGCGGTGTCAGCCGATGTAAAGGCCCAATAAGTCGTGGAGGTATATAACGAGCCATCCAACCCTAATTCCTCGATCTCCAATTCCCCATCCGGTCATCCCGTCCTCCAGCCGAGCATGCATGAGCACGAGAGGCGGCAGCGTCCGCGAGCTGACGGCCCTCCTCTCCGCGCTGCGCCGCGCGCGCCTCGAACACCCTGCTCACGCTGCGCAGCTCCACGCCTGCCTCCTCGTCTCTGTTGGCGCGCGCCCTCACCCGCACCTGGTCCTCCTCACGCAGCTCGTCTCCCTCTACGCCGCCGCGGGCCGCCTCGCCGACGCGCTCCGCGCCTTCTGCGCCCACCTACCCAGCGCCAACCTCCACACCTACGCCGTCCTCGTCTCCGCCCTCGCGCGGCCGCGCCCGGACCTCGCATTCTCCCTCTTCTCGGGCTCGCGCCGTCAGTTCCGCCCCAACCCCCATGTCATCTCCACCGTGCTATCCGCGTACGCTGGCCTCCAGCCTCTCTGCGAGCGCGGCTTCATGTGTTGATGCGGGGATGGGGATCCCCGCGGGGATTAAACCCCCGAGCGGGGACGGGGATGGGGAAGAAGTGCTCCCCGTGAGCTTTCACGGGGACGGGGACGGGAGAAATTTACCCCCACGGGGACGGGGATGGGGCAGTAACCCCCGACGGGGAATTCCCTGTTGACATTTCGAAGCCGGTCCATGTTTAGGAGAAGACAAACAACATCCAGTTTGGACACAAATTTTCCATTATAAAGTTGGGTAAATAACGACTTCCTCCTACAAAACTGACCGAACAAATCTCGCATTGCTGTTGTTATAATGATTGCAAGTTCTTTTGCACCACAAGGCCAGGCCCAACGCCTAACATGTATTTTGTGATTGCAGATGCTAGTGGTCTATAATTGCATCTTATAGTGGCAACTTTCATGTCAAGATAGGACTTTTAGTGAGATTTAAGATTAGAAGATAAGATATATAGAATATAGATATAGATATGAAACAAAAATCTAAGTTGATCAAAATTGCCATTTCAATAGGCCAAAAGGACTAAAACGTAAACAATACACCAATATATAGTGTTTAAATGGTCCAATATGAATAGTGGGACATTATCAGAGGTAGACGAGACACCAGGGACTGCGACAAGCTGCCTTGACATGTGGTGTTTAGGGTTTGCTTGGTTTAGCTGTGAGCTATAGAAAAAGTTGTGAGCTACGTGATATGGAAAAGTTGTAAGTTGTTTGGATAAAACAAGTATATTACATACCCCTCTCTCCCCATCTCCTTTGAAATAACTGTGAAACAACTATCTCTTTCCATAAATGTCTAAAAGCAAAAAGCCAAAAGTAGGATCCTATATGCTTCTGTTGATGGTAGTTAACAACCATTATAAACCATCAATAAAACATACATAAGGGCACAATTGAGATCATCAACAAAGGTCTAGGGGTCTAAACTAATAAATTCCACGAGTTTTGGTGAATCTGTGATTTCTGCATGGTTTATCCAGAAAACCGTCAATGTGAACCTACATGTCAGATTTAATTGTGCTTATCCACCGCGAAACGGACACTAGAAGGTTCTAGAGGACACCAGAGGACACCACGCCGAGGCAGAGAGCGAGGGGCTGCCAGGCCCCAGGGCCCACCTGTTAGCCTCCGTGTCGTCAAGTCGGTTTCCCACCGTCTCCTAGATTGCATCTACGCCGTTCCTTAAGTCGGTTTGATCCAAGGGCCCACGTTGGACGCTCTGGGCTATATAATCAGCCCCTGCCCCCCTGAAGGCATCAAGTCATTTGAGAAAACAGAAACCCTAATCATCCTCAGAGTTCCATCATATTTTAGGGCATAGCTAGTTAGGCTAGGTCTAGAGGGAGGCAAGCAGGCTTCGCTTGGATTCCCGATCGTGTCAAGAGCGTGGTTCGGTATAATCTTTGTACCCCATCTCTCTTTTGTATCTCCATTATTTTTATACGCTTGCTACAATTGTTATGACAATATTAGTATTCATCTTACACTACTGGAAAGGTCAAATTTACCGAGTGTTTTTACGTTTGCCGAGTGTATTCCTTCGGGCACTCGACAAACAAATTCTTTACCGGGTGCTATACTAAAAACACTCGGTAAAAAAAACACTTGGCAAATAGGGTAGTTTGCCGAGTGTCAAACAAAAAACACTTGGCAAACAGTAAGTTTACCGAGTGTCATAAAAAACACTCGGTAAAAAGCAGGTTTGCCGAGTGTCCAGAAACCACACTCGGTAAACCCAAAAAATATAGAAAAAAAACCGTCCGCCCCTAAAATCCGTCCCTCCCCTCCCCAGCCCCACTCCTCACTTTTGCCCCCTGCCTCCCCCCCCCAAGACCCCACACCCGCCCCTCCCTCCCTTCTTCTTCACACCACGACGTCGGCCCCTCCCTCCCTCCCTCCCTTCTTCTTCCCCGGGCCATGGATCCAGCCCCTCCCTCCCTCCCCCCTTCTTCCCCCCACGGCCATGGATCCGCCCCTCCTCCCTCCCCTTCTTCTTCCGCCGTGGATCTAGCCCCTCCCTCCCTCCCCTTCTTCTCCCCAGATCCGGCCCCTCCCCATCTTCCCACCCGGCCATGGATCCAGCCCCTCCTCCCTCCCCTTCTTCTTCCGCCGTGGATCTAGCCCCTCCCTCCCTCCCTTCTTCTTCCCCAGATCCGGCCCCTCCCTTCTCCTCCCCCGGCGGCCGTGGATCCGGCCCCTCCCTCCCTCCCTTCTTCTTCCTCTCGCCATGGCATGGATCCGCCCCTCCCTCCCTCCTTCTTCTTCTTCTGCATGGCGACCATGGATCCGCTTCTCCCTCCCTCCCTTCTTCTTTCGGGGACCATGAGATCCGCCCTCCTCCCTCCCCTTCTTCTTCCCGCACGGCAAGTAGCTGGGATTAAAGTTCTGGTTTCTCGTGGATTGTGATTTTTTAGGGCGCTAGTTTAGTTTTCAGAGTCGGTGACTAGCTATTGTGTAAAATTTTGTAATATATCATAGTAACGCATTTGAGCCTGTTACCTTGATGGCTTGATAGTGTTCTGTAGTTGTAGAAGAACAAATCTTTCTAGTAATTTTTTTCTTCTTTTTATCATATATGTTTCTTATAACTGCAGGCAGTGTTTCGTTTTGTCTTGGAGTGCTTGATACATGTATTTTATTAAGTTTCTGATGTAATTTATCTGCTATGTGAAATCTAGAAACTTAATGTAAGCTACTGATAAAAAAATGGACAATTACTAAAAGACCTCTCTTAGCAAAAACCAGAAGCAAAAGTAAAACGGATACCTTCCAATCACTACAACAAAGCTTCATTAGAATGAGACATAAGCTGACATAAATTTATACTTATTCAGAGACTGATATATGACATTATGACTTGTCTTAAATTTGTAACAATAGGAACTTGATCATAGATTAGTTAATTGAGGGCGTGGAGTTAAGACTACCTAGGGTTTGATTCCTCATCAAGGAGAAATTGGATGCCCTATTTCTTGTTAGGAAGATGCTTTGAGTACAACAACTTGAATACAACCCGATTACAACCATGCATCTAAACCATTCAACGCATTTGATAGCTTTCTATATATCTAATTGATCTTTGATCACTAGATCTTGAGTAGTACCGAAGTTCTACTCTTTGTATGAGTAAGAGATCTTGGTATAAAATGATCTTTTTTTAAGTAAGGAAATGCTTTGAGTACAGCTAGAGTATAGCATATAAACAATTCAATGTAGTTTTCATCAAGTGATCTTTAACTGTTGAATCTTAAGTCAAGTCCGCCTCATATGGTTATACATATAGCAGTCCTCTTCTTGTTAATATATAAAGGAGTCTAGTTTCTTCTTTATTAGGTTAGTTTCTGCTTTCAAGTTTGCAAAGACAGTTTAAACAGTGGAAGTTCGGTTGTTTACCTTAACTTTGTACTGATTATTTATTTATATGTGTTTAATGGGAAAACCTGACTTGACTTGTCTTGAATATGTAATGATTATGATTATATATATAATTATATAAAGACAGATATAAAAAATTTCAAATTTGTTCTGTTTTTATGCAGAATTTTTTTAAATCTGACTTTTCTTCTGAAGGCTGAGGTGCAACCACAAACCTCATGGAAACAGATGATAATTTACTGATAATATAAACAAATATCTGAGTATCTGAAACAGATTGGCATATAATTATTATTGTCTAGTCCTAACAATTGGCTTATTTAGCACAAGTTGTTTTCCTCAGTTTCATATATATTGATCTAGAGATGCTTATTTTTGTGAAAGGATGAGAAAATTATCAAACACCACACTGAATATATGGTGTGGAACTGTGGTTTAGTTCGAAAAGTTTATTGTCCAAAGTAGGAATGTGTAACTATTCTAGAAATAAGTCATGAATACTTGTTTGTGTATTTCAATATCCGATTGTTGTAAAAAATGTTATCTGTAGTAGCTTTTCAAATTAGTATTGTAGCAGATCATGTACTAACAAAGTGCAGTAGATTTCACCAGCTAACGATTTGTCATCTAGATTGTGTAAGTAGAGAATATAATAAAAGATTATACATCAGAAACGAATTAGTTTTGCTGGGCGGGACAGCTAGTTATTGGTTGCTCTGCCTATGCAGAAATGATTTTGTTTTTGAAAAGGTTAGTTCTGGTGACTACTTGTTGGTCGCTTTAGCCATTCGTGCGTGTACTTAGAAGTATCATCATAACTTATATGCTTGTGAGCTAGCCATTCGTGTGTGTACTTAGAAGTATCTTCTTAGCACTTGTTGCAATAGCATTGTGTTTTTAATTGTGCCTTTGTTACCTGCTGTTTTTCTGAAAATTTCTGAGTTTGTTACTGCTAGTTTTTCTGAATCGACATTTTTCTCATCTCTCTTTTCCAGCAGCTTGTGCCCATCTGTTCCTTCTATGTCTCTATATGTACAGCAGTGACAGTCGTTAGTGTTCATGCCTTCCCTGGTTTTCAAATAGCAGCAGCAGCACTAAGACAAGGTAAGCATCCTGCAGATTCCTCTCTAGTGTGTGCCTGGCTTTACTCTAAATTTGTTTCAATGCGTGAGTCACCCATTGCCGGTGAGCGGCAATTTGTTCTGCAGCAAATGGCAGCCTTGATTTTCGATCAACAACACAAGGTATTCTTTAACAACAACAAATTGTAGCTATCAACTTTCTTAACTCGGAGTTCGCTTTGCTCCGAGAGCGATCGTGGCGCCATCCAGAGAACCGGCCATTGCGCTCGCCGCAGACGAAGGCCTCTCGTCAGCGGCGCGCGGGCGCCATGAACGCCTACTACCGTGCCCGGGCGAGAACTCGTGGAATCGCTTCTTCAACGGCACCGCCCTCATCACCATCACTAACCCTAGTGAGTAGACCGCCTTTGTTGTGATGGTGTGAGTGTCTCGTTGCTTGTCAACTGTGTGTTGGCGGGCTGACATGGTCTGGTGTTCTTGATTCTTGCGTGTCTTGGCACCGCAAATATGCTTGAGATGGATGCATGGGAGGAAGAGGGACTGCCGTGACGCTGAACAATGGATCTGAATAAGATTGTAGGGATGATTGTTTTTGTTTGTTATTCATGTCCATTATGTGAGCAGAAGTATCCTTATCTTACGTAATCGAGCTGCTAGAATTCCAATCAAGACCTGCAAATATTTTTTTTTTCTTTGGAAAATAGATTTGCCGAGTGTAATTTCAAAAACACTTTCGACAAGAATAAAGATATCTTTGAGAAAAATATTTTTTTTCTTTGGAAAATAGGTTTGCCGAGTGTAATTCCAAAAACACTCGGCAAACAATAATCCTTTGCCGAGTGTATTTTGGAAAAACACTCGGCAAACCACTTTTTTTTGCCGTGTCAAATTTGACACACGGTAAACCATTTGCCGAGTGCGCGATAAAAAACACTCGGCAAATAGCTGTTTGCCGACTCTGTAGATGCCGTGTGCTGTTTGCCGAGTGTTACACTCGGTAAAGCCTTTGCCGAGTGTTTTATGTCTTTTGCCGAGTGTTTCGGGCACTCGGCAAACTCAAGGAGTCCGGTAGTGTTATTCATGTTCTTCGTTATAATGTTCATCGTCTACTTTGATTATATACCTAGTATAGTTGGATTATCATCATATTCATGCATATGTTAATATAGCACTCACCCTAAGGATCCATGGGTGAGTGGTCGACATTGTGTAAGCGTGGTGCTTATACGTTGTTTACCTACGGATACACCCTATATTCCAGGTCATGTGGTATATCGCGGATGACACATAAGCTCAAGAGCAAGTTTATCCGGCTATCTTCATCCACCCAAAGTACATCTTCCTGAACCGCTGTTGTACTCGCTACACATGAGGAACCCAACTTCTAGATGAATGAAAAGGATATCAGCTGGCAAACCCGCTCCGACAAGGATCGGTCAACATTCAACAATCGATCACAGCAACATCCAGCTTGGGGGAGGAGCATCCCCTGTGTATCTAGCTAAGTATTTCTTTCCTTTAGTTTTACTATTTTTGAGTTTGCTTTATGCTAGATATAATAAAATAAAACGATGTATAACAAACTAAAATAAAATACAAATTTATCTTAGCTAGTTATATATATTAATAAGGTGTGATCTTAAATTTTGAAAACAAAATAAAAAAAGTATGCGTCTAGTTTTCTGTTTTTAAGAGCTGAATAAATAAAATGGACTCTGAGGATAATCTCTTACAATGGAAATGATGAATAACTGCTCTGTTGTAATTCCTTTCAAGTATCTAGTTTTCAGCATTGAATTCTTTCGAGTTTTGGATACGACTGTTTTGATATAAGAATTTACTCTGAATTTGAAACTCGTGGGTAGCATATGCTTGATCTAAGTCTAGGTAATTGACGGATATGATATGAGAAGGTCTGAGCTATTGTTTACCTCGTTCCTAGTGATACTAAAGTTCCAGAGATTTATCTTTTGAAAAAAACATAAAAATACTTCATGATGAGTTTCTTGTATGACAAAGCTTGAATTCCTAGCAGAGCCATATATGATACTTAGATTAGGAAAACTTCCACATATATGTTGCTTGCATTGTATTGAGTTTAGTGAAGCATTGTATTGAGTTTAGTGAAGCTTTGTTGACCCTTATGAGAGATTTGTCATGCTCTTAAAATTATGATCACGTACACACCACCTACATATGCACTACTCCTACACTAGGGGGTAGGCGCAACAACATGCCATTCGATCTATATCCACATAAAAATATTTTACTCTTACACTAAGAGTAAACACAAAAAATATACCCTATAGGATATCCATCAAATAAATGCTCTAAATTCTTGTTGCTATCTCTCAGAAGTTTTGTTGCAGTCAAAAAAACATGATGCTATGCAAAAGTTATTCATGAAAAGAAGAAAAAAGAAAAAAAAGAAAAAAAGTGTTGAAAAAAATGGACAAGTGTCCGAGATATATAAAATAATGGGTACTCCGATACCCGCCTGAAAAAAAAGAAAAAAGAGATGAATAAGATAGCCCATATTTTCTTACAAAGTTGTTTCTAAGTTTTAAAAGAGAGATATGTTTTTAAGGAGCAAAGTAGAATTAGGTTAGCCACCATAGACATCCACACACATGCATATCTTAATTTGATTGTATGACTTAACTCTCTTTGGATTCGAGGTTTGACTTTACAATATATGTATTGTAAGTATGCTCTTTCATGCTTTTTTCACTCCTATGAGCTCCACATAAGCCTAGTTGTAGGAAGAGAAATGCATAACATTATTATTGTTTTGGTGAGGATCCACAAATACCACATATATTGTGAGACGTGATAGTGTCATACAATAGAAGCTCTGAGTTTTATTTTGAAAACCTTTAAAAACTCCGGAATAATGGTTGAGCAAAGAACTTGAGACATAGTGCTTGACTTGATTGTTCTGTCTTTTAATTGCTCAAGACCCAAGTGAAGGCTAAGAAGCCCCATAGTTGAAGGTAATATGGGTAAGTTTGAAAGTCAAATCGGTTTATTTTAATCCGGAGGAGAATTCTTATTTGAACGCATGTGTACTTTTAAGGAGTGAGAGCATTGTAGCAACTCCTGATCTATTTTGCTGAGTTTAGCTTTGCTAAGGGACTAGCAAATTTTAAACTTGGGGGGGTTGTTGACGGTAGTTAACAACCATTATAAACCGTCAATAAAACATGCATAAGGGCACAATTGATATCACCAACAAAGGTCTATGAGTTTAAACTAATAAATTCCACGAGTTTTGGTGAATCTGTGATTTCTGCAGGGTTTATCCAGAAATCCGTCAAAGTAGACCTACATGTCAGATGTAATTGTGCTTATCCACCGTGAAACGGACACTAGAAGGTTCTAGAGGACACCAGAGGACACCACGCCGAGGCAGAGAGCGAGGGCCTACCGCCGCCCGGCCCCAAGGCCCACCTGTCAGCCTCCGCGTCGTCAAGTTGGTTTTCCACCGCCTCCTAGGTTGCATCTACGCCGTTCCTTCAGTCGATTTGATCCAAGGGCTCACGTTGGACGCTCCGGGCTATATAATCAGCTCCTACCCCTCCCCTCCCCCTGAAGGCATCAAGTCATTTGAGAAAACAGAAACCCTAATCATCCTCAGAGCTCCATCATATTCTAGGGCATAGCTAGTTAGGCTAGGTTTAGAGGGAGGCAAGCCGGCGTCGCTTGGATTTCTAATCGTGTCAAGAGCATGGTTCGATATAATCTTTGTACCCCCTCTCTCTTTTGTATCTCCATTACTTTTATATGCTTGCTACAATTGTTATGACAATATTAGTATTCATCTTATTCATATTTTTGTTATAATGTTCATCGTCTACTTTGATTATATACCTAGTATAGTTGGATTATCATCATATTCATGCATATGTTCGTATAACGCTCACCCTAAGGATCCATGAGGTGGGTGGTCGACATTGTGTAAGCGTGGTGCTTATACGTTGTTTACCTATGGATACACCTTATATTCTGGGTCATATGGTAGATCGCGGACGTGACATTCCCGTTGAGTCCTTTGTAGTCCACTCCCCGATGTAGGTAGCACGTAGGATCTGATTACGAAGGGGAACAAGCTCTGTTCTTAATCTCCCTTAGTAATATCCCTTATGTGTAGATATGAAGATGATCTTAATAATGACTATTAGGTGTAATTGCACTAATCAATGTATGTTTTGACTTATAATTAAGAACGACTTATGAATTATTCCTCTAATATTCTATGACTTACCCCTGTTATTAGTAGAATATTGGTTATGGTTTACTTCTCCATCAATAGTACAAGTTATCAATACATGTCGATGCTAGACCTTCCCTGTGGTAAAAATGTAAATAACGATACCTGAAATACTCCCAGGTAAAGTACTACAATGGTATATTATCTGTGCGCTTGCATATCATTTTTCATTCATATCTATATATTCATTTTTAGTCACATAAATTAATAAAGAACTACTTAGAGTTATTCTAATAGTAATGCTAAGTAGTACCAATAAGCATTTTTGGCATCATTATTAGGGATGACAACCTAGTAAAGTAATGTTAGAAGATATATGTTTATAATAAGTGGCTACTAAAATAAGTGATAAGTTAATAAATACCAACCGCTTCCAAAATAGTATTACACGAATGTAGCTATTTCGCAAAAAGTAGATTTAAGCTTCATCTATTTGGTTGGCTTTCTACTTTTTAGCAACATAATTACTTTCAGATGGTCAACTAAACATATAGCCTTAGTTGAAAACTGAAGAACAATGGATTGAGCCGAAGGTGGAAGACGGTTTGTGAGTTGTCGGTTCATAATCTAGTGTTAGCAATAGTCACCTGAGAGACATCTTAGACTTCATAATAAACTTGTAAAAAGTCGAATTATTCACGAGAAATGTATTGCTAGCGACAAAAATATTACATCTGGTTTTGGACGACGATGCGTCGACATGGCCGGACCGGACCCCGGTGTTGATGTAGAGGACACAGAAACCGTTCCTCGTCCTGATCTGTTTTAATTTATCGTCCCAGTGTACCTCTCACCTAAACTCCATTCAATACTCGGCATACCTCAGCACTGGCCAGTGACGACCATTCACTGGTCCAGTAATCGCAATTGACCACCTTCGCCGGGCCTTCAGTCCTGATGCGCGGCGGCATGCAAGGCCAGGGACCATCAGTCCCAAGCTGGTTTTGATCAGTATACGCAGCACTCAGTATGCATTCGCACGCAAATTTATCAACAAGGTGTACAAATGACTGTACGGTGTATGCTATGGTTCCGCTTGATCGGAGTTCATTCACACTACCACGCGTTATCTGACGCAGGTTTTCTGATTCTTTGCCTGCCTCGGGTGTGAAAGCCTCCAAACTTCAACCGGGAGGGACACACACGTAAATATTAGAGCGAGAAGCGTTGGACTCGAGCATATATATGGCAACCGGACTGGGCGCCACAGACCCTTCGTTTTCCGCAGGGCCGTGACAGGCACGCCTTGACATTAAGCTGCTGCTGCTTGTTGTTGTTGCTAGCTACACCTCTCTCTCCCATCTTCTCCACTCCACCAAATCCCCAAGATCAAGAGAGCCAGAACACACTTACTTTGTAGTGGCTATATATACTAAGGGTCGTCGATCGGTGATAGATCGATATCAGGATCCATGGGGCCGCGGACTTGTGCCGCCATGGAAGGTGAGGCCGTCGGCTCGCCTTTCTTCCAGTGGCTCAAGCCGCGGCGCTCCTCGTCGCCATCGTCGTCGCGGTCGTCGTCTGGCTCGTCGTCGTCGTCGACCTCGATGGCAGCGTCCGGGAATCATGTACTAGCAGCGCTTGGTGAAGAGGGACAAGCAGCCGGTGGAGTTGCGCAGGAAGAAGTGAGCAGCATGACGTGCCTGCCGCTGCTCAGCAGGCTCGGTGAGGGGAAAGGGGCCGGTGATCACGAGCAGCAGCAGTGCACCGTCAAAGAAGAGATCATGAGAGGCGGCGGTAGCGCGACCAGCGATTTGGCGCAGTCCGGCGTGGATTTGAGCATCGGCTTGCCGGTTGGTGGATCCTGCATTGAGGATGCCATCATGGAAGAAAAGGCTGACGAGGAGGAGGAGGAAGACGACGCAGTGGATCAGGAGGGTGAGGACGAGAGCGAGGAGTGGAAGCATATGCATGGCAGCTGCAAAGCGGAGGGGGTGGATCAGCAGCAGGAGCATGACGAGGTGGTGCCGGCGTCGGTGGAAGGATCAAAGAGCATCGTCGTCGGCGTGGGGAAATTCGGCGTGGTGGGTGAGGAGAGCGGCCTGCCGATCGCCGGCGGCCGGTACTGGATCCCGACGCCGGCGCAGATCCTCATCGGCCCGGTGCAGTTTATCTGCCATGTCTGTAACAAGACCTTCAACAGATACAACAACATGCAGGTATGTTACCATGTTTATTTGCCTATATACTGGATTGAACTTGGATCTTATTTGTTACCGCACTCTGTTTGCGTTTCCCTGCCGTAACTCTAGTTAATTACTTATCTATCGACTCTCGTGCATGGTTCAGAATTTCGGCCTGAAATTCACGAATTTCGGCGAAATTCGTTTCTATCGGCCTGGTCCGGTAAAGGGCCAAACCGGTGAAAACATTTCGGCCTGTTTTGAATTTTTTTTTAGCCCATCACAGTCGGACTGGCCCAGTAATTCCTTCCCAACTATATAATATCTGAGCTGAAACCCTAGCTGTTCTCAAATTCATTTCTCTCTCCTCGACTCTCAGGCTCTCAGCCGCCCGCCGCCGCCGCCGCCTGGCACCTGCCTCTACCCCAGCCCCAGCCCCTGGGCGACCTCGCCCCCGGCCCCAGCCAGCCCCTGCCCCGGGCGACCTCGCCATCAGGTTCTTGTACCAGGACGGCCACATCGATGCGTGGCTTCTCTTGTCAACGCACTGAATCGGACTACTTACTGCGTGCAGGTACATGGATGACACGAGGGGAAGACTCCCTGTCGATGCTCACGGGAAAGGAGCCGATGCTGACGGTGCAGCAGGAGGAGCCACCAAGAAAGCTGCTGTAGGCAAGAGGAATGCTTCGACAGGTGATCTGTACAATTGTTTTTCGATCTTGCAATTTCATATGCACAAAGCCTATATTTTTCTATCAAGGATGTCTCGTTCTGAGTAGATTAGTACTTGAATGCAACTGAACCTTGTACAGCATTAACTATGGGATATTTACATGATCCATGAGAATTGTTCTCTTGGTCAGCCTTTTAGTTGTTGCTTAATTTTGGACTTTCTTTTTTGCCGATTTTCGGCCAAATTTTCTTATTTCTTCAAAAATCAGTTTGAGCATTTTTTGCACCCGAAAAATCCGAAAATCACCGAAAATCCCGATTTTCGTTTTTACCGCTGAGCACCGATATTTTTGGCCGAAACGGTAACCTAAACTATGCTCTCGTGTTGGTTTCGAGAAAATAACAAAAGACACGTCGCAATTGAGAGTGCCCCGCCCGCATGAACTTGCAAGAATTGAGTCAATAATTGATGAGTGTTATTGTGTATAAGCTAGAAATGACAGCAGCACACGCATTTCTACGTCATATATGATATGCGGCAACAAGAAGCTTGTATAGGTGATGCAGATCATGATATTTTATTGGAAACTGGAAGTCGATCGATCGAACTCAATTTCATGCTTGACCTTGCCTCCAAAACCATGAACCATATTATATATACAGGTACAACCAATCATACACCATTTCTGCATGCACACACAACGACTTAATTACCCAGTAGTTCTTCAAAACAAAAGCACAGTAGTAAGCAATTCGATGTACTACAATCCACCCATGCAAACAAAACAAGCAAAACGTTCATAAATCTTTTGCTTGTTTTGTTTGCATGGGTTCATAAATCTCAATTCACAAAAAAAAATGTTCATAAATCTCCAATCTGTTACTACTCCAACTAATTAATCTACATGTGCATGCATTATACTCCGTACGTATACGTACTATTCCAGATGCACATGTGGGGCCACGGGCGCGAGTACCGCAAGGGCCCGGAGTCGCTCAAGGGGACGCAGACGCTGGCGCTGCTGAAGCTGCCGTGCTACTGCTGCGCGGCGGGGTGCAAGAACAACGTGGCGCACCCGCGCGCGCGGCCGCTCAAGGACTTCCGCACCCTGCAGACGCACTACAAGCGCAAGCACGGCACCAAGCCCTTCTGCTGCCGCCGCTGCGCCAAGCCCTTCGCCGTCAAGGGCGACTGGCGCACGCACGAGAAGAACTGCGGCAAGCGCTGGTTCTGCGCCTGCGGCTCCGACTTCAAGCACAAGCGATCCCTCAATGACCACGTCCGATCCTTCGGCGCCGACCACGGCCCCGTCGACGAGCCCGCCGCCGCCCCAACAAAGGACCGCACCGTACGTTTCCACAATCGGTGAGGTCGTCTGCTGTCGGCTGCTATAGCTGCTAGCTAGCTAGAAGAGGTATCTATCTCCCCACCCATAAGAGAATTAAGGTGGTCTGCAGGCTGCAGCTGATGCAGTTTTGTTCCTACTCTACCGTCGTGTACGTAGTTGCGAATGAACCATGCAACCAGCCCATGCGATCGAGGATGATCAAGGTAACTAATTAAGCACAAGTACATATAGTATTTCCAAGGAAACAATTTAAAGCAAAGCTATATGTAGCTCAATAAGATGGCTCGTGCCAAATTAAGCTGTGAAGTAGCTGAATTTTCTTCTGCCAGTATCATGGGCTGCAGGCTGTGCAACCCGGCCTCTGCGTGCCCATATGTAACCTCTAGCTTGTAATGGAGAAAATTTCTCAGCTTCACAGGTTAATTAAATTTAGTGTGCAATCTAATATGCAAATGTATGAGATGAGGATACTGGATACTGGATACCGAGGCATTGTTAATTGTTAACTGGCGTATATTGTTTGACTGGTTACGTTTATTGACAATGCTTCTTCTTGCTTAATTCATCAAATTTTTGGTAACTATCACTTCAATTTATATAGATATATTACTTCATTTTGCATGTGACTTACATATTTAATCTTGAAACATTGTTTGCAGAAAGTTAAATTTGTATTGTATCTTCACTAACCACGGAGCTTACAACGAAAATCGGTTAATACTATATAGGGCATGTTTGGTACGGTATAGTAGAGCTCCGCTCTAAACTCCTTCGTAGCAAATTCTATGGAGCCCCATCAAACGGTTAAAATGCTATTACTCTAGATTCTGGTAGAGAGTTAACGAGAATCACTTCTCCATTTACACTATGATTTAGGAGCTAAAAAACCTAATGCTCTCCACTGCTCCTCATTTAATCACCACCGGAATCATCCAGAATTACTCCTCACCTGCTTCCTACCTTGCCCCGCACCAGAACCACTTTATTAGAGGAGTGAAGCTCAATAATTGGGAAGTGAAGCTCTACCACAGTGGCCCATAGTTTTATTTGAGTGTTGTTGTTGGGTCTTGAAGCATTGCAGGAGCTAGCTCTGCATATTAAGTATAGAGGTTTTCTTGGCCTATCTAGAGTGAACAATACAAGTACTTTGGGCTATGCGCAAAAAAAGATACAAGTATTTTGGGTGCCCCAAGCTCTAAACGAATACCCCATTATAGTTGACACACGTATACATAGTGCCTGTTTAACACAACTATCTAGGTGGGTACGTGTTAGACTTGCATTTTATAGTATAAAATAAATTAATTTAAATATATATAACTTTCAAAGTGTCCACTGCTCTTGCTCCAAAATTTTTGGAACTAGGAATGAGTAGCCCTAGAAATTCTTAGAACTGGAGCTGTGCCAAATGTGCCATCTTACCCATTTTAACAGTCTAATTGAAACATAAGTGTGTGCGTCAAACTATAAACTTAAATTGGCTATAGCAAAAACACAGACGCAGGTACCATGAATGAGTTGTAGGTTCGATCACTAAGTACAACCAATACGTATATCCCTTCGTTCTAAACTACATATTGTTCTGAATTTTTTAAATATATATTATCTTTGCTACAAATTTAGGTATAGATTATGTCTAGATATATATAATAAAAGTTATGTATATTTAGAAAAGCTTGAATGATGTATAATTTGAATGGACGAAGTACTCAAGGACCAGTAGTGTGCTGTAGACGCTGCATCGCCAGCTGCTAGCTAACATGCACATCAGTACTACCCCTGTACTGTATATAGCATACAGTCGTGAGCATGCCGCGCGAATTTGGCCTCTTATGTGGCGTTAGCTAGCAAAATTTTCAACGTTCTTCGCGGAAGGCTACACGCGGGCGCAAGTCAACCGGGAAAGCGACGGATGCACGCGCACAGGGGCCATATCATATCGCGTCAGCAGCAGACGACGCAGACAAAATCAAATCAAAGGTTAACTTGGACAAGGATCGCGCACTCACACACAGACACAGCTCTTAACCTTGATCAAGTGGGCCGGCCGGTCTCACCAGCTAATAAGAGTAATTATGGCGAGGATTAGCTTTGAACCTTTGCCAGATATGCTTTCCGTCTCCACATTTCTAAAGCCTCCGCCGGCCCTGGGAGGGCAGGGCAGGGCAAGGTGACGAGCGAGCTACCTTTTCTCGACCGAGTCCAACTTTGTGGCGCGCGGCATGGACCACAGCCTGGTCACACGCACCTCTCTAGATCGATCGAGACCCAATGCAAGTGTTCGCTTCATCCAGCCTTCATTTGGCGCGAGTGCGATGGTATGCAAGCTGAGAAAAAAAAAGAAGATTTATAAGAAAGCAGAAGGATGACGCACGTACGTGTATTCCAATTTGCGTACTTGCGTTGACTACATACATGAAAATGTGCTCGGGTAATATACTAGTCCAAGTGGTTGCATTTGCATACATACGAGGCAGTAATGGTCTAATGCTTAAGAGCAACTCCAGCACACGATCAATCCTACCGGTACTACTCTACAAGTCAGTGGCCGGGCTCCTTGGCGAAGTTTAAAGGGCTCCTTGGCGAAGTCGGGAAAAAAGAGTGTATCATTCAAAAACAATATAATCTGTTAGATAAATATTTTTGCATAATGAATATTGCCCGGGCTCCTAAAACATTATGGCTCCACCACTACTATAAGTTGCTTTAGGGGAGCCATGAAATAAAAATGGTTAAAGTACATTTTCATCAACCTCCATGTTGTAGTCTGATTTTCAACCATGGACTACGAAATTGGTTGACCGAAGCCCTCCAACTCCGAATAAATTTGGTCATCTAGTTGGTTTGAAAGGTCTTTTACATTTTCTAAAAAAACTACTTTGCCCTCTAAAAATCCCTAATTAATTTATTTTAAATAAAAAATGAAACTACTACTAGTTTTCTCCAAAAATGTTATCTATTTATTGGTGCTCTATTTAGAGTTATTTTGATCCGAATGATTTTAAATAAATAATGAACATGACTACGAGCAATAAAGTGATAGGAACAAAAATAAACTAGTTCCAAATAACTATATATAGATCATAAACAAGTAGATGAAATTTTAGAAAAAAAAAACGGTACTAATTTCTTATTTTCTATTTTAAATAAATTATTTATGAATTATTTGACAACAAATTGGTTTTTTAATTTATTTTTTTAAAAAATAGAAAGTCGTCTTGGAAGCCAGCAAGAGGACCATTTTTTTTGGTTTCGACAGCTACAGTATGTCCATTACTCGGTTTGTAGTTTAAGGTTGAAAATTAAGGCCCTGTTTGGATACAAAGTATTTTTAGAGTTTTAGAAAAAATACCATGGTTTTGTGAAATACTTTGGTTTTAGGCCCCGTTCAGCTCACCCTATATGTTCGGATTCTTTTTCAGCTGGAACAGTGTTTTTCTCTCACAACATTTCAGCCAGAACAGTGCTTTCAACCAATTTCAGCTAAGATTCAGCAAGCCAAACGGAGCCTTAGAGTGTCATGAATTGTTTGGGTGCAACAAACTTTATGGTTTTGAATACCATGGTATTGCTAAAACTGTTGTCTTTTTGGAGTTTTAAAAACTCCAGTCTAGACTTCTTTTTTCTAAACCACTGTTTTGCACATCAATGATTTTATAAAACTATAATTTTTTTTAATATTATGGTTTCTTAATACTATAACATCCAAACAAAGCCTAAATTAGAGCAGACCATCATATAAGTTGGAGGTTGAAATATACTTTACCCAAATAAAAATTGTTTTCAGCATATTAGATGGTTACTGTGTTTAACTGCTAGGCACCCTCTATTACCTAAAGTTTTATGCATGGATGAGAAAGAGAAGAAGAAGAGGATGAGGAAGCGATCACTAGGCAGCGGACCCACGGCCCACGGGGCAGCAGGTTACACGGAATGTCAAAAAGGAGGCCGGGCGAGCGCCGAAGGTGACCGCCGGACCGGTGATGTAATCCTCTGCCTGGTGGTGCGCCGGCGGGCGTGTATATGCCGTGCGTGCTGCGTGGGTGCTCATGTGCTACATGCATCTAGCCATCTAGCTAGTTGCGAATAAATCACCACCAAGGATTGTCGTCGTCGTCGTCCCGGCACACACACCACCGGCCATTTCCCACTCGGTCGGGCTCGCCGAGGTAATTAATCAACCAATCCACGCGCCCACGGGCCACGGCCATGGTCCAGCAGCCATCAGGGCCGCCCACCGGCCGGTTCACATGGCAAAACAAGCAAGCGGAACGCATGGCACGGGCGCGCGCGGCCGGGGCCCGGGGCGTGGCGTGTCGCGTGTGCGTGCGTGTGGGAACGACGAGTGGGCTAGCTCTGGGCGATCCATCTGCATTGCGGCCGCAAGCAACATTCGGACGAGAGAATCATATGCTAGGCCCCATGCCTGGACGTTGATCGTGGATACGCGTAAGTCGCAGCGACGTTTTCTCAAGTGTCGAGTGACCATTTGCAACAAGCGCATCTGACGTCACAACTTGCTCCAAACTTTCTCAATTTTTTACCACGGCCTCCACATGCGATAACAAGACACCTCGACAAGTTTCGTGATTTTCGGACTTCGTTTGGATTTTATATAATTTAAATACACTTTTCCTGCAAGTACATCGTCATGTTACGACAACAAGATGCTCGTAATTTCATGCGAGTTCCTGGATACGGCCTCAACATACGCCAAATATCATGAATACAATTTTTTGAATGACCAAATTCCATTATTTCATGTATATGCAGTTCAAATTTGAAATAGTCGGAAAAATTCAACGAAACCAAAATAATTAAGGAAATATAGTAAAAAAACTCAAAATTATCTCAAATTTTAAAATGGAGTTTTAATTACTGTAGCAAGGCCTCAGAAAAAAATAGGGTGAAAAAAACAAAAAAAAAATTGCTGAGTGCCAACCTTGGCACTCGGCAAAGAAGCCTTTGCCGAGTGCCAGGTCACAGGGCACTCGGCAAAGAATTTTAAAAATAAAAAAATAAAAAACCCTTTGCCGAGTGCCTAACGGTGGGGCACTCGGCAAAGGCTGACGGCAGGTGGCCGCCGTCACGCCGACCACCTTTGCCGACGGCTAAATTTTGCCGAGTGTCCGGCACTCGGTAAAGATTTTTTTTTGCCGACGGCCAATCAAAGGAAAATTTTTGCCGACGGCTAAAGTTTGCCGAGTGTCCGGATCTCGGCAAAGGCAGATTTGCCGACGGCCTATCTTTGCCGAGTGCCGCTGGGTCCGACTCTCGGCAAAGATTGCCTTTGCCGAGTGCCCGACAGAAAGCACTTGGCAAAGTTTTTTGCACTCGGCAAATCAGCCGTGTCCAGTAGTGAGCCAGCTACACAAATCTTTGGGGTGTTCACATAAATGATTGGCATGCACGTACGGATGATGACGGCAACTTGTTAGGAGTATGTTGGACACCTGTTGTTGCATTATTATTACCACAGCTCACTGCACGTCATGTTGACGTCGGGAAACGGATAGCACGATGCGGCGGCTGCCGGCTGCAATGAACCTTAAACACTGTACATACAACTAAGCTAGAACGGCTCAGCGTAGAACAAGGTAGTAGTAGAATACTTTGCTTGCACGGGAGGCATATGTATCGGCACTAGCGACTTCGAATGCAAACAATCCATCCTTCTCCAGGTTTGTTCGCGTACAAACTCCATTTCAGTCACCCTCACGGATGGAATGATTAAAGACGGAGAGAAGAACGACTTTAACTAAAGAATGTCGGAAGTGGGAGGCGCAGTGCAAAGAAAGAATTAAGCAGCTGACCGAAGGCGTTTTGCCTTTTCACACCGACAGAATTAAAAGCAAAACCGGTGAAAATTGTTTATATGTAACCACAGCATCAGCCGCCGGCTCCCAGTCCCCTCGTAGCTTTTGCCTCCGGCCGCCGGCGAGCTCGCTGGCGGCCGGGGAGAAGCAGCGGACCCAATCCATCAAGTAAATCGAGTAGTTGTCTATTAGATTTTAGCCGAATTTAAATAAATCTATTACTCTATCAGGTTAGTAGCTAGTCAAGATACAAGCAAGGCAGGAGTTGAGTGGTCTGTTTAGGTTTGGACTGACGGGACCTTTAGGCCTTTGGCCTTTTTTTTTCTCACCAACGACCCTCCAACTTGGTGTATGAGCCTATGAGGATAGGTGACCCCTATTTGGTGGCAAAGACCCGTAGCCCTAGTGGATAGTGACTTGCGGCTTGCATATTGCTTGTGGTAAGCCAGAGACTTCAACCGGGGAATGGCTTGGTTACCGGGTGTGAAATTCTTCTCATAAAGCTCCAATATTGGGTAAATGTTTCCATCACTAATACCTCGAGAAGACATGGCTTTGTGTGTTTTGTTACTTTCTAGGGTAGATCATAGGTTAGACTTAGGGTTGGCTCTAGGTTGATAATGGGTTATTTGTGGGTAAGTAGAGATGTTCTCATATTTTTAATTTAGTTTATACCCGTCCCCAAAAAAATTGTGATTCTCGTTTTTTTAGGAGTCAAACACTTTCAACTTTGACTAAATGTATACAAAAAGGTTAATATTTATAGTACACAATTAGTATCATCAGATAGATCGTTGAATCTATTTTCATAATAGAGTTATATTTGGAGATGCAAATGTTGCTAATATTTTCTAAAATGTAGTCAAACTTATGAAAATTTGACCGGCATGGATGAATATCATAACGCCACTTATTTGGAACGGAGGTAGTAGGTTTTATGTTTTTAGTGACATACCCCTGTTTTATGTTTTTATTTGGAACGGAGGTAGTAGGTTTTATGTCTTTATCGGAAAAAGTGACCTAATTTATAACATTTTTTAGGTCACGTACACATGATCACATGCATATACACACCATGATTCACTAAAATGTCATAAATACAACAGTTGGTTTAGATTTATGGTCGTACATGAAGCATTTTCCATTAGAAGACATGACCGAATAGCTAAACAAAATGTGTTGTTCACAAGTCGAATCATAAAGAGAGGTAAACTAATAACCGAGCCCTAGCATCGGTTAAGTCATAATCTATAGCGCAAGTAGCAATGTGGAGCTCTGACCAGGCCAGCAAAAGTTCTCCTTATAAAATACAATTGTACAAAAACAAGTGCTACTATCATCGACACAAGCATAGTTAAGGGATATGGATGTTGTGTGATTTCATAGCATGCCTGCGGCAGCTGCAAGGAAACTTTGAGCAAAGTAATACTTCATTATGAGCAACAGTCACGTCATCAAAGATTGCTGAATTGGAGTGTTCTTTTATTATAGTCTGTCTGTGCTCAAAGGCATAAAGACTAGACATTGTTATAGCCAACAAGATCTCTACAAAGGTTGAATTAAGCTTTTCCGCTTTGACCTCTGTTTTGGCAGCTAATCAGCTATCCATCTACCTCGATTTAATTCGATGCAGCCATCATGCAAAGTGTGTTCTAGAAGACCTGGTACCTGCTTCTGTAAATGTTAATTCTTGCTCGATTATCGCGGCGTATTCGTAGCAAATTTTAAAGAAATCAATTTGGACCAACTGTATCATCAAGGTTTTTTTTTCTTTCTTTCCAAGTAGTGGTGTAACTGTAACATCAGGGTTGAACACACACTCAATATCTAGGTAGACTTATGCTACACGTACTTGCTATGAATACCACGTTGACGAAAGCACGGAGAAGTTGATTTCGGCGGTAGTACCTGTGTCCTTCAGAGGCCTATCTTTGCGATCAGTCAAAGTCTGCGATTAAAATGACACTATGACTGGACGTTGGCGTTGGTTCGAATTCCATGGCCATACGTACGTTGTAGCCTGTAGACTGCAGAAACTGGTAATCAGAGACTTTCTGGAGAAGTTGCATCAGACCAGTCACGCTGGCGAGCAACTTTGCGAACTGGTTAATTTCTCAAAGATAGCTCTGGCCAATAGGCGAGCAACAGATGGAGTTGGAACAAAATTGTACTACTACGTATTTGTGCATGTATATCTAACTTCTAGGTAATAAAACAATTTAGTACCGTCACCAGAACGCAGGTCAATGGTAACTTGGTAAAAGCATTTGACCGAGACTGAACTCTATCGCGGGCTCTGTTGTGGTCAGTGGTAAATGCCACGTCTCAGGTCAAATGAATGACCAACTGCCCTGAAAAATGATCAACCACCAACCACATTGAAAATAAGACTTGGTTACTCTCTTTGAAGATATATAAGAGATTTTATAGAGGTTCTTTTTGAAAGTTTTCTTTTTGGTTTTGGAATATAGCTTGGTATACTCAGACTGTGAAATAATAAACCTGGTTACCATGACACGATGTCATGCTCACAGACGTCACTAACCGCTGTTAAATGCAAACCTGGGCTTCTTATGTTGTTGGGCTGGGAGCCTGGGACTACCATTATCACTGCAACTTCTGGAAAATTCTCACGTTAAGTTTTTTTTTTCTCATTGGCCCATGAAATCTTCATGGAGATAAGGCCCGTCTATGAACTAGGTAGATCAACAAGATCAGGCCCATCCATCTTGAATAACGGATCGGGGCCCATCTTCACTTGTTGTATGTAATCCATGCATCTAGCAGAAGAACCTACCGAGGATGATTCCTTCTTCCCCCCCACACCCCCCTTTTATTTTAAATAACGAACCTACCCAGGTAAGATGATTGCATCTGAATACAGAAGAACTGAAGAAGGTCTAATGATAGCAGGACTTGTTAGTGCGAAGCAAATATACTCGCCATCTGAAAATGGGCGGAGCATAGACATATGGAATCAAATGGAAACAAAAACTAAAGATAAAAAACAAAAACCACCGGCAAGAACTGGTGGAAGCATCAGTGAATTATAAACACTACTAGGCTGTCAAATCGCTTTATTAGGAGGAGAGAGAGTACCTTCAATTGGGATCAGAGCTCAGAGGTTGCGAAAGTACCATATCAGGTAAGTGATCAGAAGCTTTTAGGTAATGACTAATGATGGAGTGCTTTATATGAGAAACCGTATCAGTCCTCACCGCTGGCCCTTAGCGATGATAACCACGGAGATTGCGCAAAACCCTGCAGATAAACACTAATTTACTACTCACTCCTGACGGCATAGTAGCATTTATCAAATGAGAGAAGAGGAGCACATTCCTCCACAGAACTGATTCGCTGGGATGTAAATCAAGACCAGGCATCACGTATGTAAGTTGCAAAAGAAACTTAATCATGAGTTCATGACAGCACACAAAGGATGGAGTAAATTGAACTTCTCAAGGAAACAATTATGGGGAGAGTGAGAGAGAAGAAGAGGTGGAGGAAAGAAGAAAAATGGAGAGAGGAAGGAAAAAGAAGAGACCAGCCCCCTTCAATTCTGTTCTGCATCCGCCACTACAAGGAAAGGCTGAAAAACTGCTGTACAATCATGTTCAGACGGCAGGAATTTGGGAAGACGACAATTGTATAGATATACAGAACTGTGACAAGGGTTGAGATATTTGGCACGGTCAGAAATGTGTACTACTCTCTCTGTCTTGAAATATAACATATCAAATGTTTAAAATTTGACTCCATTGTTTAAAATTTGACTCAAATTATAAGATATTCCAATTTGTAAGCAGTAACAGCATATTTTTTGTATAGGGAATCTTCCTTCCCTTATACTCTATATAGCAGAGAGAAAGAAATTGCGTAATTGAATTTGTGCACGCCAATTGTTTTGAGGTGATATCAGTAAACCACTCCAGTTGCAGTTGTCGATGCGCAGAAATATGCAGATATCAGTGTACTAAAAAAGATAAGGAGAAATGCCTGAAGTAAAGCGAAGTTAGGAATTGATTAACTAGTTTAAGGGAACATCTAGCAATAACGGTGGTGTCCTTTTAACTTGAGATAAAAGTAACAAAACAAGGGTACCGGGCAGTGTTGTACGATATTGCTTTTTAAACAGAAAGATACTAGTACTATGTAACATGGTGGACCAAATCATCGAATGCTTCTTGAGCACATTGCACATCGGATTAAATAAAAGCCAAGAAGTGGCTGCAATTAACCTAATCATGTCAACAGCAATCGAGAACTTGCAGAACCACTGAATATGCTGCATTCATTTCAAAGAACCATGGAGAACATTGTTGTCAGGCCATGGTGGGTCACTTGTATTTCGTGGCAAAACAAAAAACGCACAAAGTGGCAACCGTTCAGGTCACTGGAATGAGGAGTATTTTCCAGAATACAGTCTTTTTTCTGTAAAATTACTATAAGATTCCTGTAAATTTTCTATGTTATCTGTATTCCAATCTGCCATTAGCATCACGCTGCAAAGTTCAATAAGTAGAAGAAAAAGGACTCGGTAATAAAAAGGAATCATATACCTCGTATAGGTACCAGAGTGATGATAAACGGATAGAACACAGTATTTGAATATAAATGAGTTTGCAACAAGTATATGAAAATAAAATGCCATGTATTCCTGATATACATTTTGTTTCTTAATAAACTGAAATATCAGTCTAAAGTTACAATTCCAGACACTGCCTACTGTCTGTGGTGCTGAAGCCAAAAACCCAAACAATCCCTTCTTCTATACCAATCGAGTAGCCTAAACCCCAATATACACTTTCCAACTCCAACAGCACACGAAAATTTTACTATATCGATATGCCTATCTCGCCTAATCACAATGGATTAACCCACCGACACAACAACTTTTACATCGTACTCACTAATCAAAACTGGAAAAATAAGTGGAGAAAACACCCGTTCCACATAACGTCGAGCACATGGCGCGCGCTCTGCGAAGCTGGTCTAATGGTAGAAGACGACGGGCGGGACGGCGAGCCCGGAATCCTTGAGGAACGGGACTACCTGCGGATGCTCGGACAGGTCGTGGTAGAAAGCGTACTCCGCTTCGTAGTCGTGGAGGTCTAGCTCAGCCTTTTGGTTGCTGTGGTAATGGTGCTTGGCGTCGGAAGACTTGCCGAAGCCGAACACGCTGACTCTGTCGCACACTCCCACCGCGACCATGATGGCCTGCATCCCGGACGAGTAATGGAACATGGAGGCGTCGTGCGCGCGGTCCCACTCCTCGGGCACGCGGCCGGTCTCGGCAACGAATCGGCGGAGGGAGTAGTACTTGACGATGCGCGCGCAGAGGACGTCGAGGCGGGCGTCGGTGACGGAGATGGGGGAGCCGTGGCGGGAGGACGAGGTGGCGTTGCAGGCGGCGACGTCGAGGAAATGGGCGGCCTGGCAGATGTAGAGCAGGATGGGGACGCCGTGGCCGTAGGGGTGGCAGAAGCAGCCGGGTCGGCGCGCGCAGAGGTGAAGGATGTTGCTGTTAATGAAGGAGAAGTTGGTCTTGCTGCCGACGTGCGCGGCGTAGCCTGAGATGCGGGCGTTGTTGAGGCGGAACACGGCGGCGTGGGAGTCGATGAGGGCGCCGTGGTGGGCGCGCAGGAGGATGCCGCTGTTGCCGACGACGGCGCAGGAGGAGATGCGCCCGGGGATGGAGAGCAGGGAGGAGAGGCTGGCGAGGACGGCAGGGTCGTAGCGGCGGAGGCGGTGCCAGGAGCGGAGGTCCCGGCGGAGGGCGGGGTCGATGTGGAGCTGCTCGTGGCGCGGGAGCGGGTGGAGCAGGACGTCGTGGTCATCGTCCGGGTAGCGGCCGCGGCGCGGGAGCGGGAAGCTGTGGTGGAGGTGGAGCGGGTGGAGGAGTCGGTCGCGGCGCCACGCGCGGGCCCGCGACGCGGAGGCCGGGAGGCGGCCCTCGAGGAGCTCGTCCACGTCCCGGCGCAGCGGCGCCTCCGAGGTATCGGCGGCGGCCAGGCGGAGCAGCGTGGCGTTAAGGCGCGCCGGGTCGAGCGGCAGCGGCGCCGGGGGCTCCCACGCGGGCGCGGGCGCCACAGCGCGACGGAGCGCGGTGGAGAACGAGGCCGCGCCGACGAGCACGACGAAGATGAGCACGACGAAGGAGCGCCGCAGCGGCCGCTTCATCGCCGCCGCGGACGCAGCAGCCCCAGCCTGGGGCTAGCTGGGTCGGAGCCGCCGCATCCGCATGGGGGCACGCGCATCAGGCACTCCAAGGAGGAGAGAGAGCGTGGGGTCCGTGTCCGTGCGACCGAGCCGGGCCGAGCACTGTCCGAGTGGCGGGCGCGGGCGCGGGCGCGTGGGGGCAGAGCGAGTTCTTTATCGATCGCCGTGTGTGCGTGCGAGGTGGGGTTATATAGCCGTCTGTTTGGTTGGAGTGCTGGAGCTAACCCGAATGGGTTCGACCCATTTTCTGGTTGTTTGAATGGAGGTTTGGGATGGATAGGATTCAACCTCAGAAGAATATTCCTCTAATATGTGGGTTCGGTTGCTCCGTCGAAATCTGGCGGACGGAGCCGCTCCGCTCGGGTTGAGAAATTCACGTGCGCTGCAGTAACCCCAAACCTTATCCTTCACCTCCCCAAACCTTATCCCTTTACCTCCCCTCCACTCGACCGCTCCATCGGGGCCAAATCGCCACCGCCCAGTACCGAGCCCCCGCATCTCCGCTTGAGGTTGCATGGCCAGCCTCGCCAGCCACGCCAGCCATCCATGCCAACCCCACCGTCACCCACGCTGCCTGCTCAGCTCGTCCGTGCCACCAGAAGCCGCCCCGCCCGCCTCCAGGTCCACCCGAGGAGCCGCCCACCCGCCGGCCTCTGCCCCAGACCGGCGCCGCCCTCTGCCCTGGACCGGCTCCGCATCTCCGCCAGGGTCGCACCGCCCTCTGCGTCGCCCCACCATTTGCCCCGGACCGGCGTCAGGTCGGCCCTCTGCCCCGGATCCCTGCAGGTGAGTACTGGTTTAGTCTTGTTCTGTTGTTACTTTTTCATAGCGATTTCATAGCGACTTCATTGATGCGATTGATGAAATGCCGAGAGGCCCTGAAACCCGCGAGGGGGCCCCCCCCTCGACCCCCCACTCGCTGATCGGCCAGCGGGGCCGCCGTTTGCGTACAACGCCTAGATGGTTAGGAGCACCCTTTTCCTATGAATAGAAACAAACTATGGATGGTCTTTCAGTAGTATATTGTGCTCAGACTTAAATTATAAGTAACTTTGAACCAAACTACATGAATTTTAAGACCATGTTACCTCTTATATGGAATTGGATGGGGTGCGCTCAATATTTGCTTTTACCTACGATCTATATTGATTGTCTTCATTGTGCTTGATTGTGCTGCTGTATGTAGATGAATAACAGGCTCAAGGCATTTGTTTTTGCTGCTGCTGCACATTGGTTGTTGCGTGTCATGGCAATTGTTGTTCGGTCTAGGAAAAGAAAACGAGTTGCAAGAAGGGAAGGGATTACTTATGCACCAATATATGAAAGGGATAGGAAGAGAATGGAATACCTCAATGACAAAATCTGGAAGGATGACACAACTTGTGTAAACATGCTGAGAATGAACAAAGCACGTTTCTTTAGGTTTTGTAAGTTGTTTAGAGATCGTGGTTTACTTGAAGATACCGTTCATATGTGTGTTGAGGAGCAAGTGGCAATATTTTTGCATACTGTGGGGCACAATGTTAGGAATAGAGTAATTGCAACCAATTTTGGTAGATCCGGAGAAACGGTCAGTCGTTATTTTAACAAAGTACTTCATGCTATTGGTGAGCTACGAGATGATTATATTAGGCCCCCTTCATTGGACACTCTAGCTAAAATTGAAGGAGACCCCAGGTGGTATCCATACTTTAAGGTGTGAAGCTCAACCTTATGTCATATTCTAAGTTTATTTTTTGCCAAACCTAATTGACCTAATCTTGACTTCTTTGAACATCACGTAGGATTGTATAGGAGCACTTGATGGTACACATATAAGAGCCACTATTCCAAAGGAAATGCAGCATGCTTTTCGTGGTAGATACAAGCATTGTACTCAAAATGTACTGGCAGCCGTAGATTTTGACCAAAAGTTCACCTATGTGTTGGCCGGATGGGAGGGGACAGCACATGACGCACTAGTTTTACGTGATGCTTTAACACGTGAGGGTGGCCTTCGTGTGCCACAAGGTAATACAAGAACCTATGTCTTGTCCATAAATTTGTTCATCAAAATTAATGGATCATTGAGATGTAACCTAACTATGCATCATATGTTAGGTAAATATTACCTAGTTTGCAAAGGACTCGGGTGTGCCTCTAGGTACACAGGAAGACAGTACAGATGACTAGGACAATGGCTACATGCAAGTTTGCAAAGGACTCAGGTGTGCCTCTAGGTACACAGGAAGACAGTACAGATGACTGGGACAATGAGGTGCAGAGGATGGAGGTACAGAGTGATAGGAATGCAAATGAAGACAACAATGCGGCAACTTCATCGGCTACCAAGGCCACCAATCCTAAGAAGAGGGACAAGGCAAGAAGAGGGCCATGACTGACCAAGATCCATTGGTTGCTGCAATTAAATGGGGAAGTACCAAGTTAGCTAAGGCGATAAAGGAAGCGGAGAAACCTGACAATGATGTGCCGGATGATTTGTATGACAACTTGATGGCTATGAGTGGTAGTTTCAATTCGACTCACTTATCCTTCTACCATTCCTACTTGGTCCAACATCCTCACATAGCTAGAGCTTTCAACTCCTTGCATTTTGAACATAAATTCAATTGGGTTGCAAAGCACATTGCTGACAGCTACCCTAGGCAGTAAGGGTAAGTTGTAGTCATGGGATGGTTCTTTTGTTAGTACCACATAGAACTTTATATTTGTGGTCTAAGTAAGCTTGTGTCTTGCTATGTGGAAGCCTTGAACTTGCTATATATTGTGTAAGGCTTGAACTTGATGCATCGTGCAAGCATCAGACTTGATATTAGTGTGTAATGTGCCTATGGATATGGCCTAAGACTTTTATTTGTAATATGGCCAAGACTTTTATATGTGCCTATTATATTATTTTGTGTGCTGATCTTTGATGCATGGTGCAAGCATATGAAATATTGCTATGTGTTGAGCACAAATATTGCTATGTGTTGCATAAATTGAGGAGGGTAACCTCACCATTTCAGTGCAAAGGTGACCATATGCAGGTTCTGTTTGAATCCATCCAACCAAACAGAAAATGGGATGGATCCGACCCCATCTCAGTCCTCCAACCAAACAGAAGACGGATCGAACTCATTCTCGCAACCAAACAAATCAAGGGTTGGAGCCGTCCCCAAAACGTGGGTTGGAGCCACTCCAACCCACTGATCCCACAACCAAACAGACGGTAGGAGTGTGCTATTCATGGTAGTTGGACTTGGGGTTCGGCAAACGGGGATCCAATGTGCCCTGCTATGGTTCGTGCATCGGGCAGAGTAATCATTTTGCGTGGGTGGCCGGCGGCCAGCGTGGGTGGGGCCCGCCAACATGCCCGCACGATTTGAGAGGTGGGCCCGTTGTACGTACCCCTCCGGGCACCACCAATGGAGGCTACGGTGCAGTACAAATAAACGATAGAAAATATTGACATTACTACTAATATAATATAAATTATCACTACTGGTAGCTCGTAAAGATTATTTTAAAAAATATAGCTCGTAAAGATTTTTTTTTATTATATCTCATCTTTATTTTCTATTTTTTTATAGCCTGGATCACCTTCTCTCCACTCTGCGTATTACTATGACAAATATAAAATAACTTTTTTTATGATCCTTGTGGCTACTAGCGGTGGGGAAGGTGGGGAATCAGAGACTGCTATAACTGGAAGAAAGTGTGCACGCCACATTTGGCTGGTACTTTCTCTCCTTGTTTCAGCTTGTTTCAGCTTATTCTCTCTCACATAACACTATTGAATAAGCTCAAGGTGTGTTTGCTCGAATAGATGAGATAAAGATGATTGCAACCCCTTATGAAGTGATATTGAGAAGAAATGGCATATGAAGACATTGAAAACTCAAGTGGTTAAAATGGTTATATTCTCTTGATCTTGAGTATAAGTGCGCCGTACTATCAGGGGGATGCAATACGAATCATAGACAAGTCTCAAGTGCTCAAACTAACCAAACCCAAGTGCTAACATGAGAGAAACACATTAGCACAACACTTGCACTTGTTGATCTTGGGGCTTGTTCTCTGCTGGGTTGGATAGTCCTCGAAACAAGCTTTCCGGAAAGTCCAAGATCATTAAAAAAGGAGTTTGGAGTAAAAAGTTATGGCGTTTTCTGTGAGGTGACTTGTGCTGTTTCTCAGAGTTGCGGCAGTGCTGCACCTGTACAGGTCATAACGGCTAGTTTTTGAACTACAATGGCTAGCTTGTGTGGGGTGGCTATAAATACCCATCCCACGCCTCCTGGTGCTGCTGTTGATGCTCAGATCACTCCCAACCCTTCCCAAGCCATTTGTGTTCTCTCTCTAACCCCTCTCTTTGTAAGAGTGAGTGATTAGTGTTTGATTAAGTGTTAGAGAGTAATTAAGAGCAAGCCAATCCTTGGGCACTTGTCGGGCTTCGTCAATCTTCATTGCGCATTTGTTACTCTTGGAGGTGAAGCCTCCGAGACGGCTAGACATCGCCCAACGAGCTCCCATGCTTGTGGTGAGCCTCGAAACAATTTGTTAATCACCCCATTGATCTAGTGGAAACCCCTTATCTCAAGAGTTCACTCTCTTGACTTCAGAACGAGAATAAGGGTTGCAAAGCCTAAGCCTTAGTGGCTTCCTCAACAACATGGACATAGGCAAGCCTTGGTGGCGAGCTGAACCACGAGATAAATTTTGTGTCTTGTCTTCTTTATGTTTTGAATTGCATTATCCGTGTTCCACTCGATCTACTTGGTTGTGCGTATTTATGAGTGCAGTTACTTAGTGGACTTGCCACTGGACATCTCCATGCACATCTCCAAGTTTGGGTTCTAGGCGTAGCTGCTGTTGAAGCTCTATGTGCAGGCGTGGCAGTGCCGCATTCTCAGCGAGGCAGTGCTACAGTGCGACAGTGCCGCGCGACGAAGCAGTAGTGCCGCACACTCTACTAATCCGCTGAAAGTTTTATTTGCTGTTAATTTTTAGAAGCGCCTGTTCATCCTCCCTTTAGGCGACATCAAGGTCCTTTCAATTGGTATTGGAGCTAGGCTCTCAATTTAGGGCTTAACCGCCTTGAGAGACGATGTCGACAAGTGAGGATGTATCTCTAGAACTTCTACTTTTAGATGGCTCAAATTATGCATCTTGGTCCGCTAGTGTGCTTGATGTTTTTAGGGCCATGGATCCTCATATTGAGCGGATTGTAGATGTAAGCATTTCACCTCCTAGTGACGATTTAGCCATCTTATCTAAAGAGGAAGTGAAATGCTTACAACACAATGCTCATGCTACTAATGTCTTATTTAGTGCTTTGAGTGAAGATGTTTTTGATGCCATCATATTTGGAGATAATGAACCACTTGATGTTGCTCATATCATTTGGACCACACTTAGAAAAATATGGCAAGTCCAAATATGATGAGAAGACACTCTCATTGGAGGAACCACTTGAGGAGTGCTCAACTTCACCGACAAATAAAGAGCCTCAAGTGATTCTCCCAAAAGGCCTAAGTGATCATGCCACATCCACTTTCTCGCCAACATATGACCTAACAAAAGGCAATGAAATAGTTGGTGAGAACAATGTTTTTACATATGGTACTTCTACTTCCTCTTGTTCTGAGACTAACATTTTGAAGGAAGAAGAAGATTGCGATCGGTGGAGGCCAAATGATGAATCCACCTCACCAAGAAGCTCAACTCTCTATGCCACTCCTCATTTGGGTCTCATGGCAAAGAAAGAGAAGAATGTGGCAAGTGAGAGTGAGAGTGAGAGTGAGAGTGAAGATGTATCGGTGCAGAAAGTGACCAACACATAAATATTTATAGTTTTGTCGTACGTTGTGATCGGATGTGGCCTAGCACTCAATGACACAGGGTTTATACTAGTTCAGGCAACGTGCCCTACGTCCAGTTTGAGTCGGTCGGTGATTTTATTCCTGAGCCCAGGTGCTCGAAGTTTGCTGTGGGGTTACAAACGGAAGGGAGAAAGATGAGGGGTGCAAGAAGTCCAGTCAAACTCTGGTCTGAAGGGCCGAGAGTGACGGCAGCTCCGCTATGTGCTAAGTGTTCGAGCATGTGCTCGAGGTTTGAACCTGGTGGTTCTGTTGTTGTGTGTTGAATCGATGTAAGTGAACTGATGGATCGCCTCTTTTGGGAGAGAGCGCATCCCCCTTTATATATGAAGGGGTGGCCTTACAAGTGAGAGAGGGAGAGTGTATGCATGCTAAGTCTTGTTGCCCACGCCGTTGGGTACAGGATGATTGTAGGCGCCCATAACACTGTTAATGTCAGATGTATGTGGGAGGTTGCGCCGTCTTCTTCTGAGTATGGCAGACGTTGGTGCCTGCCATACTGTTGATGCCCAGAGGCATGCAGGGGGTTTTACCATGTTCGTCTGGTATGGTAAATGCCGGCGCCTGCAACACTATTGATGTCTAGAGGCATGTGGGGGGAGCCTTACCGTGTTTGTATAGTATGGGAGTTGATAGCACCCACAACACTATAGGGAAAATATCGGCGCCCACAACACTGCTTGGGTTCTGACATGCTAGGAAGGTTGTAGGGTACTGTCCTATATGTGTACAGGGTATGGTCCTCGGTATTGCGACTGACTTGAGTGCCCTACCTTACTTGGTCTGTCCGTTTCCTGGTCCTCACCGAGTGGGCGTCCCTGGTCGGTTGGTCCCTGTCGGCTCTGATTACGCCAGTCGGAGAAGAGCTGTAAGCAGGGGTTCGGCGCATCCCCGTTCGGAGACACGGGTCGGAGTCAGAAGTGAGCATTGTTCCTCCTTAGTGAGGCCTTCCGGTCATAGGGGCGGGCCAGAGTCGGAAGCAGGCGTCGTTCCTCCTCGGCCAGTCCTTCTGGTCGAAATTGGATCATCCTTCTAGCCTATCGTTTAGGTACTTGGGCTAGCCCATGAGTTGCGTGTCATTCGCAACGTTGTCTGCTGGGCCGAGCCTTTGTTAGGAAGCCGGTCCATGAGGGACCTTGGGTTTATGAACCCGACAAGATGAAAGTGATGATGATGAGTTCAATCAACACTTGGCATGTCTAAGCAAGAAAGACAAGTTGATGGTGCTCAAGCTCATAGAGAAAATTCAAAAGCAAGAAGGAACACTTCACAAGCAAGAAGAGTTTCTCATCAATAAGATCAAATGCTTGGAGAAGTTGACCAAAAAACATGAAAAGCTTAAGTGCTCTCATGCTAGTTTGGTCGAAAGGTATGAGAACTTGTCAATTGAGCAAACCCATACTATTAACTCTCTATCTTGTGTTGCTTAATTAAAAGATGAGAATAATATGCTCAAGGACAAAGTGGAGAGGCTCACTAGCAAGAATGAGACTTTGCAAGAAAGTCATGATAGGCTCTTGTGCTCTCATAAGAAGCTTATTGACTCTATCTCATGCTAGAAATTGTTCATGAGGTTGTGGTAACAGCAGTAAAATCATACCAACCTCACACTCACAAGTGCACATGTACACAAGTTCCATATATTTTATCATGTGCTAACAATTATTGCTCTCAAGCAAGCCAACCTTCTGTTGAGCATGTACTTGCAAAAACTTGTGATGATTCCATTACAAAAGAAAATGAAGAGCTCAAGGAAGAGGTTGAGAGGCTAAAAAGGGACTTGATTCAATTAAAAGGGAAGTGTAATGCTCAACCTTCTCAAGATAACCATGAATACATAGTGAAGAAGCTTGAGAAGGGATCAACCGAAGCATGCATCAAGCCCCATCAAGAAAGTCACAAGTCCAACATTGGCAAAGTCAAGAGACAATTTGGAGAAGTGCAATCTACCCAGAATACAGCAGTTCTGTTCAAGGTTGTGGAGGTTCCAGGTTGCGGCAGTGCCTCATCCCAGTACAGCAGTGCCGCACCTGGGCAGAACAGCAAAGCCCCCATGGCCACCTAGGTGCAACTTCAACCAAAGAAGACTCTCATCACTTGCTTTAAATGCAAGAAGGAGGGTCACCATATAAGAAATTGCTCCTTGAAGAAAGAAGAGAAGGGCATGATCAAGATCTAAGAGAAAAAGAAGATGGCTCATGTCAAGTGCTCCAACATGGGACACGATGCCTCTATGTGTTCCAACAAGGTCGATGATCAAGCCACACTTCCAAACAAGAAGACAAGAAGAAGCAAGAGGAAGTGTTATGGATGCAATGAGAAGGGACATGAAATTGGCTCATGTCCAAACAAGAAAAGTAAAGGCCTTGTGTCATCAAGAAAGAGGCCCATTAGCAAGGTAGCAAACAAGAAGCAAGATAAGAAGATGTCTTACAAGATCAAACGCCATATTTGCTACACTTGCTGAGGAAAGGGACATCTAAGTATGGATTGTCCCATGGGTAACACTCCTAAGCTCAACTCATCAATTGATTCAAATTTGATTAAGAGGCCCAAAAATGACACTTGTGCTAGAAATGTGATTTGTTCACCACGTGCTAGCACAAAGGCCATTTGGGTGCCTAAGTCTCTTGTGACTAACTTTGATAGACCCAACATAGTTTGAGTACCAAGTTGTGCTTGATGAGTATTGTAGGTACTTGAAGGTGGTATGAAGCTTTGGGGTGCTTGAGCAAGTTAATTGAAAATATCATCTCAAGCTATCAATCTTATTCAAATTGTCTATTTTCTCAAGATTGACCCAAGGACAACTTGATGGATATATTTCTAACTTCATACTCACCTCGGTAACTAGTACCTAACCCTTCCTAGCTAGCCACTTGACTTGTGTAGTCTCTCGGAGTTCACAAATATGTGTGTGTTTGTGAATTATTAAGAATGGCTAGAGTATTTCAAGTTTAATGAATCTTTTGCCATATGATGCTTTTAATAGCTCTCTAGTAGAGCAAGATCTTATTCATGTTGTAGGTATGAGGAACCACCTTGTGTGGCAATCAAGCAAATGGCCATCGGTGATATAAGACCACAAGAAGTATAGGCTATAGAGGTGGAGGCACCTCATGTCACAGCTGATCTGCAACCTGCTGCTGAAATATGAGCAGCAGTGTCGCTCACACAAGCAGCGGTGTCGGGAAGCAGCATTGCCGCACCCATGTAGATAGCAGCAGCTGACATCAGTCTAATTCACGGACAAAGCCTATAACCCATCTTTGAGCAAGAAGAAGATGAAACTCAAATGGAAGGTCAACTCAAGACCAATCTCTAGTGCCACAACCAAGAGCTTACCAAAACATTGAAAATGAGTAAATTTCAAGAAAGCCAAGAATAAAAAATCAAGCTCAAGTAGAGGCACTTATCACTCATATTTCAAGAAGTCTCTACTTAATGGAATCTTGTCTTATGGTAGATTGCCAAATTCTCATTCTTATCTTATGGCTATCTACATGTTCTATTGGTTGTAAGTATTTCTTGGCATATTTCAATTCAAATATTCTATTGTTGCCATGACCTAGACGTAGAGTGAAATCCTAAGTTCTTAAGTGAATAAAATGCTATGTGAGAAATTCAAATACTTAGAGCACTTATCAAAAGGGAATTTACTCTATGACTAGTATTGTGAGACTAATCTTTCTCTCTAAGTGATTTGTGTAGTCTTACTAAATGAGAATGTGTTTCTCAAATGGAGTGTGCTATCATAGAAAGATCATCAATCCAAAACTATGTGATGTGCTCTCTCTCTAGTTAATTTGGAATTGATTCATCTATTTTAGCCACTCACCATAATATCCCTTTTGGACTTAATTGGCCAACCATGCACATTTAAATTTCTATTCCACTAAAAAGAATGCGCATGAGGGTTTAAGGGAGATTTAGTCCATGTTATGAGGTTTCTCTATTTTAGTAACCCATTTGTCTTCCACGCATAAAAGGTTACTAAATGAGAAACTAATGCTTGTGTTACTAATGCCCTCTTGTGTTGAGCTTATTTATAGAAAATCAAGAAGAAGATGTTGTGCTTGTTTAACTAAATAAATCACAAGCCTATGGTTACTCTTCACCTGAAGAAAGATGAGGTTGCTAGATGCCAAAGAGACCAAATTCTCAGTTTGAATAAAATTAAGTTTGAGGTTGAGTTGGATAAGCTATATTAAAAGAATTCACAAGACTACAAGTATCAATAAGACAACCGAATGAAAATAACATCTTGTGAGTATTCTCAATCAAATTCACCTCAAGATTGGACAAGAAGAAGAGAAGAATTGTGAATTATTAAATCTGTCCAGAAAATTGAAATTATGAATTGGCTGCCTTCAAGCATGGATTTGGAAGTTCAAATACTGATGAATTGGTCTGAAACTTTATGAGCATGCTATACACATCTGGTACTTGTTGATGTACAATTGTCATGAAGATTGGTTTAGAAGAAAGTCAGTTTTGAGTTGAATTCTGTCAGCTTCAGCACTGTAGTTTAGACCTTAGCAGTTTTGGTAGAAAATTGATTTGACTGACCAAATAGAGTTCAAATGAGCTAAAATTTTCACAACAGTTAGAGGATTCATGGGTGCACATCTCAGCCAAATTTCATGCATATTAGACAAGTAGTCTGGGAGATATGATTTTTTTGTCTAAGGAAGACAGAATCTAAAAACTCACTGTTTGGAATTGGATTGCATTAAAACAACAAGATTAAGTTGGCTCTCAAGTTGGGATTGAAGAATTAGTAAAGATGAGAAACATCAGCTTGGTTCTAGAATTATTCTCTTGCTTAAGATGATGATCAAAATCAAAATTCAGTAAATACAACAAAGGCCTCAAACAAAGGTTGAAGGAGTTACAACTAGTTGAAACTAGAAGAAATCAGTTGCAGCCTTTCAAAAATAGCAGCTGAGACCAATTGAAACTAATTGGGTTACAAGCAGCTTGAAGGAGTTTGAAATCAGTTGGATTATAGTGAAAACTTCTCCCTTCACCTCATGTTATTGATGTGCATGAGTATATTTTGTGTACTCTTGTATGCACAAATTGAGGGGAAGTTTGACCTATATCTCGTGAGACTAATGGTTTCTTTCAAAGTTCATATTGAGTAGTCTCACACACATTGGAAAAGGAAGAACATCAGAGAAGGATGGATGGTTCCAATGGAATCTTTGGGTGCTACAAAGGTTATTCTAGGAGTTCTCGGTCTTTATAAACCAAATGCTCCCGGTTTAGTGTCGGATGCCCCAATCCTTTAGTGGAACTAAATTTGAATGAGTTGGAGAAAATAATTGAAGAAGTGGACCTTCATTGTTATTTCTCCTCTCTAGAGCCCATCAAGTGCACATGGATCCATCCCATTGATCACTAAGAGACTATCAACAAAGAGTGGTAACTTTTAGTTCACATTTTGTAAGTTTCATGAATTTTACCTTTTGCTCTCTTTGTGAGTTGCTCTAGGTAAAGAAAGAACTAGAAACCTAATATAAATCTTGGATGGTCATAAGAGCTCTAATTCACCATGAATCATCAAGTGAGAACTATGGCCATCCATATCATTGAAGTCTCACTTATGATGGTCATGTCAATCAAAATTTGTGTGGTGATCTATCTACCTTGGTGGTGGTATGTTTTCTTGGCATAATTTCAATTGTTGCAAATTTATCATGCCTTGACCAAGCTATAGAATGAACTTCTCTAGACCCTTAAACTGATTCAAGTGCATTTCACAAGTAATTCGAGTACTTCATGCACATATTAAGGGGGAGCTCATTCTATGTCTAGTGTCTTTTGAGACTAACCTTTTCTTCTAGTGAATTTGTGTAGTCTCTTGGTGAGAATGAGTTTCTCATGAGTATGCTACATTAACTCAATCCAAATTGGTAAAGTTATCTCTCATATTCATTTGGATTGCAATTTTATCTCTTAAGTAGCTACTCTCCATAATATAGCTTAAATTCTCTTGTTTGGACTTAATTGACCAAAAGTGCACATGTTCTTGCCTTCCACATATATATGTATGCACTATCAAAAAGGAGGAATTTAGTCTATGTTATGAGGTTTTGCAATTAGTGACTTACATGCCTTCCACATCCAAAGGGTCACTAGTCGTGAAAATGTAGCTTGTGCAATTTAATGCTATCTCTTGTCTTTGTGAGTATTCTCTAGGTGACATTATGAGATACGAGCATTCTTTCCAATTGCCATCAACTTGTGAAGACTCCTTCATTTGGTGTCAAAATTATGAAGATAATATTTCAATTGTTATTGGTGGACAATCTTTCAATTTGGTACATCAAGAAATATGTCTTCAATTGGTATCTCAAAATGAAAACAAGAGCTAGCAATGGACTTTCAATTGAGATCAAGCACAAGTTTCTGATATCTCCTTGAAGATGATGATAAAGAGAGATGGGCACAAATAAAATTATTTTACATAAAGAAGTACTAGTCCCATCAAAGCACTAAATCCAACTATTGAAATCGTTATCATGATGGAGATTGTGAGGCTTAGAACAAAAGTATATCGCTCCATGAACTCTTGTATTACCTTTGTGCATCTAGGCCCTTACATGCTAGTGTGTGCATGTGTATGCAATATTTTGAGTCACACCATGAGTTTGTTCTTGTGGTGACGATTAGAGAATTCTTTAGATATTTGGTTGATATCTCTTGTGGTGATGGCATGAGTTAGTCTCATATTAAAAGTATCATCTAAGTGAGGTATGAGCCAAATATGTTGACTTCTCAAGAATCTTGACTTAAAGTGTTGCATACTTTGTTTGGTAGAAAACTCAGGAGAGAAATCCTATATGCTAAACTTTTACCTACCTCTTTCCCTCACTTGTCTACCATTATTTCCTCCTTTTGGTGGAGAGATCCTTTTTGGAGATTAATGCCAAAGGGGAAGAAATATTAGGAGAGAGTGTAAGGGAAAGAGATTGATATGAGGATTTAAAGGGGTAAAAGGGAGGCATATAAGATTTTTCAATTTTTATTGTGTGGTGTGTGCAAGGATAGTTTAAATTGATGCTCTTGATAAGGACCATATATGCTAGTGTGTGATGTTCATGCCTTGAATGATGTGTTATTTATTTTCTCTAACTGCCACTGTGCAGCAGTGCCGCACTCACTCGCGGAAGTGCCGCACATGACAGCTTCAGAAACTTCTTGAGTGCATGAACTGCCATGAGCATCACGTTTATCATAATGACACCTTGCACCCTACGGATGCTAAGATATAGGAGAGTTCCCACACTTTATCTTGAATATGTGCATTTGGCATTTGAGACCAAAATTTGAATTCCTTTCAATGCACACATTTAGGGGGAGCTCACTATATCATAGGATTCAAAATCTTATTATTTATCAATCTCTCATAAGCTTTAATTTTGTTGTCATCAATTACCAAAAAGGGGGAGATTGTAAGTGCATCTAGCCCTTTAGTGGGTTATGGTGAATTAAATGACAACACCATTAAAGGTCTAACAAGTTTGTTAAGTGTTGAACAGAAAATTGAGTTTATTGCATACACTTGTGGATTATGGAATGAGAAGTGTATATATGTTCAACAAGAAGACAAACTTGATGATATTCCACATAATGTTCAAATCAATATCAAAATTGTGTATTGTTGTGTTGGAAGATCACAGAAACAATATAGCTTAAGAGAAAGACAACAATGCAAATGGAGTTGATGAAATGGCTTCTATGTTGAGGAATATCATAGTATCATGAGATAGCAAGCATATTTGACGAATGTTAAAAGAGACATGAGTTGATGATTTTGGATTGGTCTCAATAATGGCTTGCTTTGTATAAACAAGAAGAGTTTGATAGTGGATTAGCTTTGATCAAGGATTGAAGAATAAGTCAAGAATGTATAAGTGAAGAAATACCAAGCAAAGGTTTAAATGACAAAGGACACAACTCATATTGGATATAAGTCTGTCTCTATGTTGGTTTGCTTGTATGGATAAAGATTTGGAAAATCCCTTTGCATTGCTTTGATCAAACTAGAAGTATGAAGATAGATATTGAAGTGGGTGTTTGGAGTGTTAAGCCAAGATGAAGAGGATATAAAGAATCATTAATTGGCTTGACCATATTGATGTTGATTCATATATGTCTTTATGTGAATCAAACTAAAGCTTGATTGATCTCAACTTTGATATCTAGAAGATATTTAAGCAAGGATCATACTATTAAAGAAATAGTTTTTCAATGGATGCTTAATATGATGTGACTTGAGTATGGATTGATAAGGTGAAGATAGCAAGGAAAGGGCTTCGAGGGACTAAGCGAAGGTGAAGGGCAAGCGATGGCTTGAGGACCGAGGTACCATGGCTAAGGTGAAGAAGAGAGTACTTGCATTGAGTCGAGGAACTAATCAATCTATGAGGAGTCATATTGTGTTGAGGATCAAATCATTAGTGAAAGTGACTTGAAGCCATTGAGGTGAACTCATATGTATGGAAATGGTTCAAGTCACATGCTCAATGTGTGTTTGCTCGAATAGATGAGATAAAGATGATTGCAACCAATTATGAAGTGATATTGAGAAGAAATGGCATATGAAGACATTGAAGACTCAAGTGGTTAAAATGGTTATATTCTCTTGATATTGAGTATAGTTATGTCGTACTATCAAGGGGGATGTAATACGAATCATAGATAAGTCTCAAGTGCTCAAACTAACCAAACCCAAGTGCTAACATGAGAGGAACATATTAGCACAACACTTGCACTTGTTTATCTTGGGGCTTGTTCTCTGTTGGGTTGGATAGCCCTCGAAACAAGCTTTTCGGAAAGTCCAAGATCACTGAAAAAGGAGTTCGGAGTAAAAAGTTATAGAGTTTTCTGTGAGGTGACTTGTGCTGTTTCTGGGGGCTGCGGCAGTGCCGATGAGCTCCCGTGCTTGTGGTGAGCCGTGGAATAGTTTGTTAATCACCCCATTGATCTAGTGGAAACCCCTCATCTCAAGAGTTCACTCTCTTAACTTGAGAACAGGGATAAGGGTTGCAAATCCTAAGCCTCAGTGGCTTCCTCAACAACGTGGACATAGGCAAGCCTTGGTGGCGAGCTGATCCACGGGATAAATTTTGTGTCTTGTCTCCTTTATGTTTTGAATTGCATTATCCGTGTTCCACTCGATCTACTTGGTTGTGCATGTTTATGAGTGCAGTTACTTAGTGGACTTGCCACTAGACATCTCCATGCACATCTCTAAGTTTGGGTTCTAGGCGTAGCTGCTGTTGAAGCTCTCTGTGCAGGCGCGACAATGCAGCATTCTCAGCGAGGCAGTGCGGCAGTGCCACGCGATGAAGCAGTTGTGCCGCGCACTCTACTAATCCGCTGCAAGTTTTATTTGTTGTTAATTTTTAGAAGCGTCTATTCACCCCCCTCTAGACGACATCAAGGTCCTTTCAACACGTCGGCGAGTTGTCACGCACTGGGAACGTGCGTGACACGAAGCTCTCCAATGGCGACCTTCTCCCGGACGAAGTGGATGTCAAGCTCAATGTGCTTGGTTCGCCGATGGTGAACAGGGTTCCTGGACATGTAGACGGATGATATATTATCATAGAAAGCCATTGTCGCTGATGGAACCATGTAGAGGAGCTCGCCGAGAAGATGACACGGCCAGGAGCACTTGGAGACGGCGTTGGCGATGGCTCGGCACTCGGCCTCGGCGCTTGACCTTGACACCATGGTTTGTCGCTTGGATGACCATGAGATGAGTGAATTGCCAAGGAAGACGCAGAACCCAGACGTAGAACTTCGTGTGTCTGGGCACCCAGCCAAGTCGTCGTCGGAGTAGGCGGTGATCGTCGGTGTAGGCACGGCGTGCAGCTGGATGCTGAGGCTCGTCGTGCCCTTGACATACCGGAGGATGCATTTCAGCATCGTCTGGTGGACGTCCCATGGCGCGTGCATATGGAGACAGACTTGCTGCACGGCATATGCAATGTCTGGATGTGTGATCGTCAGATATTGCAGAGCGTCGGCGATGCACCAGTAGGTGGTGGCATCGTCGATGAGCTTCCCGTTAGCAGCAGATGCCTTTGGCTTCGTATCCATGGACATGGTGATGGAGGTGCAGTTGGCCATACCAACGCGCTCTAGGAGGTCCTCGACATATGCAGACTATGATAGGAAGAAGCCCTCTTTGTTGCGTCGAATGCTAATGTCGAGGAAGTGCCAGATCAGGCCCATGTCCTTCATGGCAAAGGCGTCGTGGAGCCAGGCGATGACATGTCTAGGGAGTGTGGCCGAGGACGCCGATAGGATCATGTCATCGACATACAGAAGAAGATATGCCATGGCGCCGTTGTGGTGGTAGACGAAGAGGGAGGAGTTGGCCTTCGACTGGACGAAGCCCAGGCTAGTCACATCCCGACAAAGCGGTCGAACCACGCCCGTGGCGCTTGGCGGAGGCCGTAGAGCGACCACGACAGGAGGCAGACATCGTCGGGCCACCTGGGATCGACGAACCCAGTGGGTTGTTGGCTGTACGCCTGCTCCCGTAGGTTGCCGTGAAGAAAGGCGTTGGAGACGTTGAGTTGATGAACCGGCCAGTTGTGCGTCGCCATGAGCGTGAGAACGGTGCAGATCGTGGTCGGCTTCACCACCGATGAGAATGTATCACCGAAGTCGATGCCAGGCCGCTGGTTGAACCCTCGAACGACCCATCGAGCCTTGTATCGCTCTAGGGTTCCATCGGGATTCATTTTGTGCTTGAAGACCCACTTTCTGGTGATGACGCGAGCTCCTGGTGGTTGCAGGACGAGAGTCCAAGTCTTGTTTGCCTGCAACGCATCGAACTCTTGTTTCATGGAAGCATACCAATGAGGTCCTTGACGGCGGTGCGGACACTCCAAGGGATGGGGGAGATGGTTGCCGAGGCCGCCATCACGTACTTCAAGTTGGGTTTGTGAATCTCGGCACACGCATGAGTGATCATCGGGTGTTCGAGAGGCACGGGGGCGGTCTACGTCCGTGGCCGGTGACACCATGCTGCTGGCATTGGGAGACGTCGCGGCGGTGGACGCCACGGTGCTAGACGCTGGCGCCGTTGTTGGTGAAGTCGTGGCACTAGTCACAGCAGTTGTCGCAGTAGAGGGTGTGGATGGCTCAGCCGCGAGCACTGGTTCCTGATGCGTAGTGTGTGCACGCGTTGGATGGCGCGGTAGATCAGGGTCCAGGTGTGGCGGCGATGGTGGCGGAGTTCCATGGTGCGGCGCGGGTGATCGCGACGCCACGGGCGTCACGGGTTGGAGGAGGAAGTGGCGGATCACATGCCACTGGTCGCGATGCAGCAACAATAGTAGTGGTAGTGTCACGGAAGGGGAAGACCGCCTCGTCGAAGATGACATGTCGCGAGGTGATGACCCGACCAACCGTGATCTCGTAGCAGCGGTAGCCATGATGGTCCGCCGGGTACCCGATGAAGACGCAGGACGTTGAGCGCGGGCGAGTTTGTGACTCGACATGGCGATCATGTTGGGGAAGCACTGGTAGCCAAAAACGCGGAGCTCCTCGTAGGAGGGCGCCACGCTGAAGAGCAGGGCATATGGCGTCATGGTTCTAGTGGCACAGCATGGACAGCGGTTGATCAAGTAGGTCGTCGTGGCCAGCGCCTTGGCCTAGAATGCCAGTAGAGCTGCACTATGAATAAGCATTGTACGCAAACAATCGTTAACAATGCAGAGAATACGCTCGGCTTTCCTGTTTTGCTGCGATGTGTATGGGCAGGAAAGATGGAGCTGAGTGCCAAGAGAGGAGAGGAGGAGGCGCATGGCGGTGGAGTCATACTCCCAGCCATTGTCTATCTGGAAAGGTGAGGATCGGCAGACGGAATTGAGTATGAACATAGGAAATAAACGCTCGAATAGTTGGAAGAACATCAGATTTATTGCGAAGGGGAATTGTCCATAGATAATGAGTATAATCATCAAGAAAAACAACATAATACTTGTAACCTGAATGACTAAGTACAGGTGACGTCCAAACATCAAAGTGAACTAATTGGAAAGGGAAAAATGTCTTTGATGCAGAATCGGTGAAAAGCAGGCGAACATGTTTGCCCAGCCGGCAAGAAGAACAAGAATGAGCATCAGATTTATTACAGCGAAAGGTAAAAGTTTGCAAAACTTGAGAAGTAACTGGATGGCCTGGGTGTCCCAGTCGCTGATGCCACAGGGACGTCGTCGAGGATGCATGAAGAGCTTGATGATGTGGGAGGTGGAGGGGGTAGAGGTCACCGCTGCTTTCACATCGGAGCATCTCCGCCCTGGTAGGAAGATCTTTGATGGAGAAACCAGAAGGGTCAAGCTCGATGGAAACATTGTTATCATGGGTTAGGCGGCGAATAGAGATCAAGTTCTTAATGAGTGAAGGTGAAACAAGAACATCATTTAAATGAAGAGGAGTGGTGGCAGTAGGAATGAATGTTTGTGCTTGATGAGTTACCGGCATGCGAGCACCATTGCCTACTCTGATGATGGAAGAGGATGGCCAGAGGGTGGAAGGAGGGAAGTTACTAGGAGAGGAAGACATGTGCGATGTTGCTCCGGTGTCGAAGTACCAGTCCGATGCACTCGGTGGATGATGCGGGACGCCAGTGGATTGCAGCGCCACATAGAGGGCGCTAGTGTCAAAGGTGTTGGAAGGGCCAGTCGGTGGGAGGTGAGTGGCCGCCATCGCCTGCTGCGACTGGAACAGAGGACGGGGCCCTAGGACGCCGGCGCTGGGTGCATGGAAAGGCATGGGCCAGTCCTACACCATGCCTTGCCATGGGTTGTAGCCGGTGGAGGCCGAGCTGGAGGAGCCGCTGGAGTGGTCGCCATGAGTCGTGGCGAGGGCCTGTCCAGCTTTAGCGTTGGCGTCGTGCTGGAAGCTGAGCTCCTCGAGGATGAGGAAGGAGCAGGCGCTCATGAAGTTGTGCGGCGGGTACTTGGAGGTGATCACCGGCTTGACATAGCGGTACCAGGGATTGAGGTCGCAGAGAAGGTTGAACACCTAACTCGGCTCGGAGACGGGGTGGCCGATGTCGCGCAGCTGATCGGCGATGCGCTTCAACTTGGTGCAGTAGTCGTTCATCGACATGTCACCTTGCTGCAGGGAACGTAGCTCGGCCTCTAGGTACACGGCGCGCTGCAGCTCGTTGTCCTGGAAGAGTCCCTCGACGGCGTGCCACAGAGAGAAGGCGTCATTGTCGCAGAACCGACCAATTTATAAGAGTACAAGTACAATGGCGTCCCGCAAGCGGTCGCACTGTCATACTTGAACCCATATAAATCCGGTAGTCCGTCGAGTACCACGATGGGTCTCGATAAACGATTTACAACAACCAAGATCATACATGATTCAACATACATGTCACATATTACATAAAGTTCACAGATACATTTTCATCATCAGAGTATGAAACCAGTTATTACAAACCGAGTTTGATAGATAAAGCGGAAGCAATTAAGTTCGAAAGTAAAGTTTCCAACATAGTTTGATACAGTGCCAAGGTACGATCACGGTTCACAAAAGCATGTAGAAGGATTAATAAGAAGCCTGCCCAAGGCTTACTCCTCATCCACAGCGGGATAGAAGCAACTCTTGCAATAACCATGATACACAGTGCCAACTGCAACATGGGAAATAAAATCCTGAGTACGAGAAGGTACTCAGCTAGACTTACCCGTCGAAAACCAGAAATAAAATGACTCCAAGGATTATGCAAGGCTGTATTAGGTGGAGATAGCTTGATAATATTTTGTATAAAAGCGATTAACTTAGCTATACAATTATGGTTCCAATATCATGTTAATTATAACTATCCATCTCTAGATTAGCAACTATCATGTGCCAAACATGTGGTATATCCATTTAAAAGCATACAATAGTAACCATAGCAGGTATTGTAATTCCATATTCATTCGAACCATCATGTTCCATAACACAGTTACTACGATGTTGGGATTAGCCAAGTTTCTCACTATCCGGGAGAGACGGCGATTCGAATCGATTTCAACCAGCTGGGAATTTATTCCTAACACAAACCCAGGCATACCGCGCGAAGGCAGCCTTAGGTCACCTTTGGTACAACTCATATCTACATTTCACGGGTCCGTACTGCGCCGCACAATCTAGGACACCAGATGCCAGGACGTTTAGGCCTAGTCTGCCCTTGGACTTAGTCTGATCGCGCCCCGCAAGGAGCGCACAACAAAACGGGTCCCGACCTGAGTTGAATTACTCGGCTTTGCGGTCGGAACGAGTTATCCGGCCAGCTAAGTGATATGCATGCGTTCAATTTTGTCAGAAGCACCAACAACGATGGTCCTTAATCGACATAGACGGGGATAGATCCACACCCAAGACCTCCATGTCTTGTTGCTTCTCCATCGACATCCCGCCTGGTCTCCATTTACATTACCCATGGTTCTTTTCCCAAGATAGCAAATATAGCCAACCGTGCTCCGGTATCCACCTATATCTCGCAGGTGACAGGAAATCACCCGACTTCTACCGGTCTAAGCATGGCTAAGCATATATTCGATCCTGGACCTATACCGGTTAAAGGTGTAATAGCTGGACAAGGAATTTATATGCATCAAGTGGTTCCATTCAACTCTTATAACCTAATGCATCAATCATAAGTACTTAAGTAATCATTTGTAAAATACTGGGAGACTTAGAATGCTCCAGGGCTTGCCTCGTAGAAAGGAAGTAGGGCGGTGATCAGGGCACTCCGAAAGCTCTTCAGGATTCTGCTCCTCGCCATCGGGAGCTGCGACTTGAGGATTCTCCTGTTGGCCCCCTTCCTCTACTTCGTCGAATTCCAGCAACGTTATTTCTTCCTCCGATCCTAGATGCATGAATATGGCATAAGATATTGCGAATGCATACATGCGTGCAAGTATAAAATGATGACACATGATGAATGTATTCGTATAAGTATTCTTAACAGCATGGTGTTAACAAATACATCATATTTTACCGAGTAGGTGCATATCTCTTCTTGACTACTTAATCAAACACATTTATAATTCATTCACTACACACAAAACAGTAGCTGCTTGTTTTACTTATAACTGAAGTTCTACTTATCCAAATGTTGTGATCTTAGACTTTCTGGAAAGCTTATAAAATTGTATACAACTCTTATTTAATCACCAAAAGCTAATTCATACTTTATCTTAACCAAAACAGACAATCAATCCAGCGCTGTCTAGAAATCCCCGAGAATAAGCAAATTCGGAAAGGCTAACTTTAAACAGTTGTAACTCCTAAACCGTTTGACCTATGGTCCTGAAATTTTAACACAATACCTATGATGAAGTTATCTACAACTTTGTTATTAACTATTTTTATAGCAAACATCATTTTTATCATGCAACTCATCAAACTACCGAATATGTCCGGAAACTATTCCAATTCGCATTATAAAGTAACAATACTTCTACTTCATATAAGTATTCAAATTTTTACAACCCAAAGTCTACCAACAGTTTAAGCATACCAAATATATCCAAGAAAATATAATGGTGAAGCCCAAACTATTTCTTATTATGCCTTTATTATTTTATTTAGATACATAGGTTAAATAATAAACATATACCAAATGTGCATTATAAATTCTCAGAAAATTACAGTGGCTTACTAGTGCTATCAATAGATCACTGTAAAAGTTTCATGCCATTTTACCAAGTAAAACATCCTATACAAAAATGACAAGGCAGCAAGGCTTGAAATAACATAAATAGAAAACCTTAGTGAAAAGTGTCAAGCAACAGATTTCCTATTTTTCTTAGCATCCTTATGGTACTAGGATTACCCCCAACAAATTTCATGAATTTTGGATTCATAAATAATTTATAAAAATTCATACAAGGATTAACTATTTATAAAAGAAAAATCTATAACTATAAATCTACCCTTGCACTGATCCTCAAATTTTTACCAGAGCTCATACATGACAAGAATAGCTTACCACAAAAATTTCATAATTTTTGGAGCACAGGAACTCTAGATATAAAATAAACAAATTTGCATGCATTCAAAAACATATTTCAAATCTCTATTTAAATCTTCCAAAAATCCTACTGTAAGTGCCAAGAATATATTTTTCCTAAATACTACACTTCCTAAGGAACACTACACAATTTATTGCACAATTTTTGAAGCTACCAAACTGGAGATATAAAAATCACAAAACAATTCAAAATCTGGAATCAAATGACCTATCCTATCTCCTGCTGTCGCTGACCGGTGGGACCCGTCGGTCAGAGGACCCCACATGTCATCGAGACAAGAACAGAGCAGGCGACGCTACTCTACTGGCACGGCCAGAGCTCGCCGACGGCGAACCTGCCGACGGTGACATCTTCACACGGTGATCTACTCGACCTCGCGCACACATTGCACTACTCGGTGGGACCTCTCGTCGGTGCTAGCAACGGCGGCGGCGGCCATGGCGGGGCGGAGGTGCGGGACGACGGTGAGACGCCGGTGGAAGCTACGGCGACTCGATCAAACGCTACACCGAGCATCACAGAGCTACGACGAACCTAGCTAGCGCTCTAGCGTGGCCTGGGGTGGTCTGGTTAGGTGGGACCACGGTGACGGAGGTAGCGGCGGAGCTCCGGCGAGCACTTGCACGGCGCGGAGGCTTACCGAGCACAGTGAGTGAACACTGGTGGACGCGGTGGGTTGCTGGGGTGGCGGTGGAGCTGTTGTGGTGGCGGAGGAGCAGCGAGGACGAGCTGTCGTCGGCAATGGCGCCGGCGGCTCTCGGTGCCGAGGCTTAGCTGCTGCGGGCGCTGCGAACGGCGAAGGAGAAAGCCAGAAATGCAAATGGGAAGCGCAGGGCGATGCAGGCGAGCGCGGGGGTGTTGAAGGCGCTCACTGGCCCGGCGTGGCCTGGCAGGGCAGAGCAAAGGCGACGCGCGACCTCTTCTCCTCCACGCGGCAGCCATGGTCTGAAGGCGGTCGGCCACTGAATCGCCCGATTCAGTTAGTTCAGAGTCCGCGAAGAAGCCTGACAGCGCGTTTTTGCAAAGCTCGATCTTCCAATACGTGAAGAATTAGCGCGCATAATCTAAACCGAAATTGTAGACCTATGCTCCAGCTCAAATTTCTATTCAAGGACCCAGTGCTAATTCACGACCAGTGCCGAGAAAAATCCATCCAAAATCGAGCTTGTCAGCTGTCAATCGAAAAGACTTGGTGAAATTTGCTGAGTGTTGAAATCAGTGCTTTGATGATTTTTGTGATCCAAATTCAATCATGTTAGAAGCTAAATCAGTCAATGACCTAAAAATAAAAGTTGTTCCCCATGCCAAACACTACAACTTTGCTTTAATGACCTCATCCATGCAAGGTCTCTAACACCTAGTTCAAATTTGATCAAACATGTCATATTTAAATGATGATACACTTCAAAGCATGGCTTAATGACCTAATTACCACTAACCATGAATATCAAAGTTGTTCATAATGACACTCTAACCATGTTTAAGCAATTTGCAAGGTCATTCAATCATTTCATGCATTAGTCACTCATAGAGCTATTTAGTGTAATCACATGAAATATGACTTACGGCTCGATCATGGGAAATGACATTCATGAACTATGTTCCATTTGCTAACCTAAGTGTTGCCATTATATTTTTGTGACTCAAATCAACCATCTACATGTATACACTCATGATCATATGCAATAACACATGGAAACATGAAATAATGAGGAAAGTTGCATATGTTCAAAGAAACATGCGATAACAAGCAAATGTTACAGATGTTTCAATCAAATGTTTCAATTGTAAATGCTTGTTTATGAATGCTTGATGATCATGCTCATGTTATGCAAGTCAAGTTATGCAAGGCTAACACCCGAGGTGTTACAGTCGTGGCGATTGCGACGAATGTCGTCGAAGACGCTCTTGGAGATGGTGGCAAGGATCCAGTTGATGACGCATGAGTCGACCATGCGCCACTCGCGATCACGCTTGTCGGATGGGGTGGGAGAGCGAACGTGGCCCTTGAGGCCGAACTTGCCGAGGGTCGAGTCAAAGAAGAGGCGCCGCTGGCCGTAGTTCCCCTCGTCCATGTCGAGGGTGACTGGGACATGGTGGCGTATGGAGATCCCCTGGATCGGAGAAGCGGAGGCGGGAGCGATGGAGAAGCCATGGTCGGAGGAAGCGTCAGAGTGATTGGAGGAGGGCGCCATGGGAGCAGAAGATGTGGCGAAGAGATTCTTAAGAACCTTGGGTTCTGATACCATGTAGAATAAGATTGATCAACTGGACACTTGTATTGATCATATGCTGTGTACATATATAGGTTACAGTGGTGGCCATTGGCCATGCCTGTACACGCGAGAGCGGGCGAGCGCGCCTGGCGGGATCGCGGGCGCCGTGGAGACTGGGCACGCGTGTGCGCGGTGAGCGAGTCGTGGGCGCGGCGAGTGCGTGCGTGGACACGGCGAGTACGCGCAAGGCGCGCTGGTTGTTGAAGATCCGAAGGACCCGGTCGCTCTAGCCGTTGTGGAGTTGGTTCCACTGACAGGGCGGAGGAGCGAAGCACCGAGCAGAGGAGCGCGAGCAGTGACAAGACTTGGACGCGAGGCTTAGCCAAGCTAGGCCCTAGAAAAACGGATCGGCAAAACGTGCGTACGGCGGCCAGCCGAAGCCTGGCTAAAGCCCAAGAACAGACAACCAAACATCCACATCTTTGTTCTAGCAGGTTTGCCCAGGAGTTGGCCACCCAACCAAACAGGCTCTATATCTACGTACATGGATGTGGACCCCTTAGAATTGGGCTCATGGTCATGGACATTGCCCCCCGACGACGCGTCGACTGGTCTTCCTCAGAAGGCTCGCTCCCTGATCTTGCCGCCCCCAGGCGTCCTGGTCCTGCCTGCTCTTCTCCACTATAACCCGTATGGCCGTATTATATGATGATAGAGAAAGCCGAAAGCCCGTTGGGCTGGAGTGATCTGGTTTACGTCGCTCTCAAGCCTCGGCCTTCTGGCCACTTGCTGCTTCAGCTTTCATCGTTTCATCGTGCATGAGCAGCAACCAGCATGGCTAACAATTAAACCATGTGGTCTCTTCTTCTTGTACTTACCTCCATTTTTGTTTACTTGTCACCGAATTTTACTGTATCAATTTTGACCATACGCTTTTTCTGCAAAAGATTTTTAGATACGTCAAGTTTTCACATATATGATTCTTTATTGAACATACTTCATTAGTGTTATATATATTGAAGTATCTAAGATTTTTTAAGAAGAAAAAACAGATGATCAAATTTACTACAGTAAAAAGTTGCTGACAACTAAAAACAAACGGAGAAAAGTATCATTCGTTGGTCGCGGCTTATCAAGTTAAATTACAAGTGTTTATTTGTTTATTTACCAGTGATGGATCTTTGCCGTGCGTTTCCTCCTCCTCATCCTTTGTCGGCTCATCATCGTCTGGACGGATACATCCACACGTCTCTAATCCCGTTCCTCGTCGGAGTCCAGCATGGAAGGCAACAAGAATCTGCAGCCTTCTTTAAAACGAAAGATAAGAATCTGTCAGCACTTTGATGATGGGCACCCGCACCTTATGTGCGACTGCAGACAAAACTCAAAATCAAACTGCTGCACCAGTTTTATTTACCGGTCTGCTGAATTGGTCCAAACATTAAGCAGCAGCAGCAGCAGTCCAGCCATTTTTCTAGATCGTCATTCGTCAGTCGTCATTCGTCATTCGTCAGTCTTAACCAAACTAAATAGTGCATGCGTGCACGGCGGACCAAGAGTGATGACTGCGAACAGCTAGTCCGCCACGTCTGGGACGGACCCGGAGAGGCGGAGACGCCTGTATTACAGACGGCCCCGTTCGCTGAAAAAATAAGCCGAAATACTGTTCCGACTGATTTGTTGTGAAAGAAAAACATTGTTTCGACTGAAAAAACAAGCTGAAAAAGACGGATTATAAGAGAAACGAACAGGACCGATGAGGTGAAAATGACGGGACAAGGAAAACGGCTGCTACTTACGCATCAATGCCAGTAAAAAGGAGAAGATGATAGCACTAGTTAGACATGGTCCAATTAGGCTGAAAGGCTTATAGCGGAAAGCTCCATCTGGTAGAAAGCTGTATGACCGAGCGCCGATTCGACGATCAATGGCCCAAACTCGAATCGCAAATCAAGTAAGGCCTAATACAAAGATGTCACGAAAGAGAGTAGTATTTATCGAAACACCCATCAGTTTGAAAATAGAAACATTATTGAGGTCGTGTTCTGGAGTACAAAGTTCTCTGCGGCACGGTAATAACAACCCTGCATACTTTCACAGCAACGCGATGCAAAAGTCGTGATTAAAGCGTAAGCGTTCAGGAAACATTAATTGGCAGGGGAAACTGAGAGTGAGAACCACCATCCCATTTTCGTAGCAGAATTCAGCACGTACCAGCTAGATATTTGCTACTCCAACGACGTAGGCGTTCCAAGCATCTCCTTGATTGAAACGCTGCGAATCTTCGTACTTCACGTCTCGGTTGGCATTATATTCCTTGGCGTTTCCACTTGACTGGGTATTTGGCATCTCCCTGATCCAAACGTGGACCGACTTGAATCCAGCCTCCTCCAAGCAGTCCTTGATCTCTGGTATCGACCATCTGCCCAAGAGCAGCAAGAATTACACATTTGAAGATGGTACTCCTCTACTTGCAGAAAATAATCATTTTTTTTTTGCAGATGCAGTGCATAATGTCCAGAGATAAAGATAAAATGGGAAGGAAGCTTCACTGGTACTTAAAGTGTACGGCTGACGACAATTACAGAAAGCCCAAAGATAATATCCTTCTTTCTATGAAAATCTGGTGGGAGAAGTCACTACAGGGAAGATCAATAACTCAACAAAGAACAACAGCAGCCATCTTGATGTACTCAGCCTGAACATTTCGAAAGAGCGAAACCGGAGAACCTTCGAGGGGACAACGCGGACGCCAGCTCAAGTGCTGGGGCTCATCAAGGAAGAGCTAGGCCTCTTCAGTAGAGCACTGGGAAAACTACAGTTACCGCCATGAGTCCTTTCTTTTATGCTACCTGCCTTTTGAGTTTGAGTGGTTTAGCTATGTCATAACCTTTAAGCTGTAAACTGGATTCTTGCTCCTCTCTTATATGATATAGCAGTGCTCCTGCTGATTATTCCAAAAATAATAATATCCTTCTTTATTAAGAGCTACTACATAGATATGGCATTGGAAGAAAGCATACTGTCACAGAAACGTCTAAAGCAAACGCCAGCCAAGAAAATTTCAGATAGATGCTGCAAGCCAACCACATGCCATGCACGGTGCAATACTGCAATCAAAAACTTGTTAAACCTATAACTAGAGTTTCAATGAGTTCTAATGCTAATGGATTAGTGTAGTAGCTGAAAGAGTTACACACTTGCAGCCTCTGTAACATTCCACCAAGTGAATGGGAATAATAAGGAATGATTCTGAAGTGAAGTTTTGACAAGTAACGTTTAAGCTACTTACAGGCGCCAATGGTATGTGAAAGCATGCCTCAGCATTTGTTTTTTTCCAGCTTGAAAGTGGAGACTGATCCTTGTTTGGCGACTGATGATATCAAACTCATCTTGCTCCCAGAAATACTGTATGCAAGGTTATACATAACGGGGAGAAAAATTCAAGATTTAGTACTGCTCTACTCTGATTAAGCAACTGCAAACTGCGACGTATCAATTTGCAAAAGTACAAGGGCGCAAATTATAAGACTAGGACGCTAAACCCAAAGTGTAATGGAGATATTATAATCTTTACACACTACCAAAGATCCAACCTAAATTTCAAAACAACTAAAGATATTTAAGAAATATAAAACCAGGTCAAACAAATATATCTCATTCATTCCACAGATGGCAACTCTTTGTGAGTTGCTAACTTTAAATGTCTTATATTAGCTTACTACATTTCCATGCCAAATTAAATCAAATATAACATATAACTGCAGAAAAATGAACTGGGACACCAATAGAAAATTATATTGCTCAAGAAAATATTGCACTCAAACATATTCTATGTTGCATATTACTGACAATGCTACCAATAATCTGTTGGCACACTGTAAATCTAAATTCTTACAGACAGTGCAAACCTTGATCGAAAAAAGAAACATAGCAAAATATAAATATATGCCTATCCTAGGATATTTTGTGTCTACCATGTTTCCTTTGTGATTTTGTAACTACTATTCAATGCTAACAATTAACCCAACAACGCTCACCGTGAAGCTGGGGAATTTCCGCTGGAGACGTAACTTACGTTCAGATGATGTGCCACCATATACATCCATTACAAATATACCACCTCTTTTCGAGAGCGCACTGCATACATGCCGGAAATACAAAACCAAGTCCTTTCGACTATGCAGGCAACAACAGCTGTAGTTGAATGCACAGATAATATCCCTTCCAGGAAAAGTTGCCTCTGACATGGTCGAATTGGCTAAGCACTTCGAGTCAGCAAGACCCGTCTGCTCGCAACTGTTACTTCCTGAGCCATTGTCGCTGTTCACATGGAGACCATGCACAAGATCACTAAACTTCTGCTTGACAAGACGGGCATCCTTGGGTTGTAGAACATTTCCATGGAAAAGCAACATTCTTGAATATCCATCAGCTCCAATCTTGCTTAGGTTGTTTTCAAGGCACCACTCAAGTGACTCAAGGTCCAAATCTAAGCCGATTGCTGTTCTTCTTGCATCAGTATGGATCCACTCGGTGCTGCCAAGATGAAGGCCATAAATCATGAGCAATAGATATATCCACACTAAGGGCATGTTCAGATCCATTGGTACTAATTGTTAGCAGCTAAATTAGTACTAGTGGATCCAAAATACCTAACTAATAATCCAATTAATAGCTCAAAAAATAAACTACCTAGCTAAAAAGTTATTAATTGGCTTTCCCAAACTAAGTACTACTAACTACTCCATCCATTCCAAATTATAAGACGTTTTGGCTTTTCTAAATACATAGCTTTTGCTATATACTTAGATATACACTAAGTCTAGATGCATAGTAAAGCAATGTATGTAGAGAAGCCAAAACATCTTAGATAGAGGATCCAAACGGAGCTCAACTAATAGGTTAGCTAATAGCTTCACTAATAAAAAGTTATTAGCTAGTTTCCTTCGGCTAGCAACTAACTATTAGCATTAATGCATACAAATTCCAAACAGGGTCTAAATCTAAGTCATCTCTATAGTCTCTACTCTGTAACATATTCAACAAAACAAAAGTTTTTTTTTTGGCTAAATAGTAACCATTGAGACACGTGTGGTACCTTCTAAAAACATGTGCACCAGCAGCAGAATGGAAATATATGGAAATGATTTCTTGCTAAAAGGGCTGTAAAACACAGCACAAAGCATCCAAGGTAACCGATAAAACGAAGACAGGACGTTCACACAGAGGCTACATGCTAGTGCTTTGACCTGAGAAGGGCCGTGCCACAGAAATCCTCCTGCAGGTGGAGAGGAACGCGCCCGCCGACGTACATCAGGAAGAACTTTTGCAGGTAGCTGATGTCCCCCTTTGGCGACTAAACACAAAATATCACACGCATTGGCATATCGTCGAACAAGTTGTGAACACAGAGGCTTTTCACAAATCCAAGCTTTTCATGAATCTAGCTGAGGTATCAGGTACCTGCACGGAGAGCTGGTATAGGTGAAACTTGGAAGGCATTGATCCGGCTCGCCATTGGTCCTGCTCGCCTGCTTCCGCATCCCTCTCTGGTTCGTCCTCCGCTGTTGCTTCGCTGGTGTCGTCGTTGTCGTCAGAGGAGTCCTCGTTTTGGCGCGGTGGCGCGTCGTAGGCTGACGAAGGTAAGTCGTCGCCGTCCTCGTCGCCGAAGTGCGACGCCCGGCGGCCGCGGCCCTGCCGGTGCGATTCCCTCGGTTTCTTTCCGCTTTTGCCCATCGATTTGTCCGGACTCTGGAGACAAACAGCAGCGCTTTATTTGGAAACTGGAGTAGTAGAATCTACTTTTTGCAAAACAATCCTCGTGCTTGTTCATATTTATTTTTGTATGCTTATAGAGACACACATTCGTCGTAGGCGTAGGAGTACTTTTTTGTAAAAGGCAAGGCAATACAAGCACTCTGGAGTATTTTTGTATGCTTATACAGGTGGCCTTTGGTTCGAGGCAAATGAAGGGGTAGATTTGAACCCTTGTTTTGATATTTATTTATAATTAGGCAGCGTGTTCGTGCGTTGCTACAGGATAACTAATAATTTATACTAAAAACATATGGATCGTACGATAAGATAACAATACTGTTAAATTAAATATCAATGTTAAAGTGACATTTAATCCAAAAAGCAAAGTTTATGAATTTAACACAGTCACGGAGTTTGCGGCGTCGTAGGCTCACAAACTCTAGAGCTTCCAGAGATTGGGTCGAATCCAACCTAGAGCCTTGGAACCCTGCATCTTTTTCTAGACGGGCTTCACTTCGGATGCGCCGGTAGCAATATCAACGATCTCCAGTCGATGGACCAAGTCGTATGGATCCCCATACAATGGCTCAGACATGTAGATTATGTTCTCGTTGTACTTGGATACACTTGTTCCACTGAAGCTTTTCATTGAAATGTTTAGACACGAACAATGTCTGATCACCGATGTCCCTCACCCTGGACCACTCCGGCGTACGGTCGTGGAGGTTACACTTGTAGATCGTGTTGCTGTAGATGAAGATCTGTGTCTCGTGGAACGTGCTCACCATGGCACCCACAATATACAGCTCACCGTTTGATTCCAGGTAACTGCGGTGGCAGAGCCCCGCAGGTGGCGACAGCGATGGCAGCAGCGTCGCAGTTGGAGTAGCGCCGGCGGCGTTGCTGCTGCAGACGGAGATTTCTCCAGTGCAGTCGATCGCCAAGAACTTGTCTTGGCAGTGGACGATGGATCCCACGGAGAACTCCAGTTTGGTGTCGAGCAGCGTCCATGCGCTGTCGACTCCAACCCGACAGAACGCGATCTCCGTGGAGCACCCAAGCATGGCCATGGCCATGCACTCGTGGCCGACGACATCAGGCGGCGCCGAGAGCAGGATCTCACGGAAGAACACGTCCCTCATGTCTTCTAGCTTGATGGCTATGCCTGCGGCATCCGCGTCCTCGTAGCCGTTGGTGAGATGGAGGACCCACCGGTCGTGGACCCTAGACACGCGTTCCGATGAGGACGCCGCCATGACGTGTTCGTCTGCTGGTGGGAGCTCAACACGGGGGGCACGGGCATCGACGAATGGATTCAGCAGCGTCACGGACGCCGCCTCGTCCACGAGCACCAACCACCCACACGAGGAGCCGCACGCCACCTTACCGCGTATGTCGGGTAGCGTCTTAGACAAGACCTTCTTCTCCGGGACACAATAGAAGCCGACGCGGTCCGAGTCGGGGTTGAACGGGAGCAGCGGGAGCGGCCCGAAGGTCGCGAACGGGACGACGGAGCGCCATGCGGAGCAAGCGGATCGGAAGGACGCCGCGTCGTGGCCTGACGCGAGACGCTGCCCGATGGACTCGAGGAGATCCTCTAGCAGGCCGGATCTCCAGTCAGTGAGAGGTAGGGATCTTCTTTTGGGATTAGGAGGTTGAGCCTTGTAAGACAGATGACATCAACTATGGTTCACGCAAGAAACAGCAAGCGAGGCGCGATGGAACACGTGAGCGTGAAACCAAATGAAAGGAGGAAAAAGCTGTCCATTTTATAAATGCAAAGAGGGGAAGTAATTAAATGTAGGCAGATTTGACAAGGTTCTCAGAAATGCAAAGATGATCCTTTTGTCTTAATTATCTTTCCTTCTGTGTTAATTCTCTTTTCTTTTGCTCGTTGCCATGTATGCTGGTGCATGCAAACATGCAATGTGTATATGGATAGCACAATAATTTTCTACTTCCTATTTTGTCACGATTCCTCTATCACATGATAGGCAATATTCAATCAAGGAGAATGGCACGATCAATCAGTAATTAAGATGTCGTGGGATCACAGGCGTGGGCAGACGGACGAACCAAAATAAATGTCGCACCAAAAAATATCCACGCTTTGTTCTTTTTAGTTGTAGGAGATATAAAGAGAAATGAAATTGGATTGTTGAAAGGAAAAGGATCTGTTAGGTGACATTCAGGCCAACTAAATTTTTTCCATGCACTTATACACTGGCTTATTACTATATTTACAATGATTTTTTCAGTGAAATTTATTAAACATAGTGGTGTAATTCAGATATAATACAATATATGCTATTTTTTAGAAAAAATTAGAAATTATTTCTATGATTACATATATCAGAGAAATTATTCACAAATTTCAAAAACAATTACAAATCGTTCACAAATTAAGGTGGGGCCCACACTCCAACCTTATGCCTTCCCCTTCGCATCCCCGTGAGCCGCACACGTCGCGCCTCCTCATCGGCCGGTCTCCTCGTCGCCGGGCACCGACCATCCTCGTCGCCGCCGACCACACACATACCCAGCCGCTTTGCTGGGTTGGGTCATACCGACATGACATGGTCAGGGCCACGAGGTCTGAGCCCGGCGATAGACCGGGGCAAATCAAGCGGTGGTCAAAGTGGCGATGAGAAGGGCGGCGGCGGCGTCGAGTCTGGCGGTCTGCAGGTGTCGGGGCGGAAGCCTCGAAGTCGGAGTATGGGCTGTGTGGTGCCGGGGGAGCGGAAGCCTGCGGGCATCGGATTGCGGGTTGTGCGGTGCTGGGGGAGCGGAAGCCTGCGAGCTGGATCAGACGCCACCCAGCGCGCCACAAGTCCGATCCGACATCGCAGAATTCAGTTGATAGATGCAGCAAAATCAGTCGGTTGACAAATAGCAATTCTGAAGGGAAAAGGTGGCTATGAGTTTGCTACGCTGTCTGTGGGCATAGGGAATGGACCTTCTTACGCTCACTGTCGTCCTGGGTCGGAGCGCCGCTGGCCTCCTTCGAGTCGTGGAATCCCCGTACCGCCGCCATAGAACCCGGAGTCGTATCTTGTTTCCCGCGAGGGCTGCCAGACCCAGAGGTACTGCTCGCTCGCTTGGCTGCGCGGGAGGAGTATCTTGTCTCACCGCGCAAGCCACATCTCGCCTCGCCATGTGGACCGCCGGAGGCGCAAGTTTTCTCTCCACGCGGGCACTGTGACCAGCTTGGCAGCTTCTACGCTCACCGCACGGGCCACCGACTCACCAGCTCGTCAAGCCATATAGGCAGGCCTGTTCGCTTGGAGGAATTTGGAGAAATCTGGATGAATCTGGAGAAATTTATGAGAGCATAAACAGTGTTTTCCATCCGAAAACAGTGAAATCCGGCTGGTTTTCACACTAGCCGAACGCAGCCGAAGTTGCTAGCGGCACACTCGCATGGCCCCCCGAGCGGGGACCAGAAGCAGAGAAGTGAGCTCGATGAGTTGACTATTGACGAGACGATGGGGAAGTAGAAGTAGACGGGACGATAGTAAGGCCCTGTTTGGTTCTCTAGTCCATGGACTAAAGTTTTAGTCCACTTTAGTCCATGAACTAAAAGTAGACTAAAGTGGTGTTTGGTTCTTTGAACTAAAATGGACTCAAGTCATTAAATGATGTGGAAGAAAGACCCTTTTACCCACCCTTTTACCCTTCTCCCCACCATCCTGCTACCCCTGTTCATGTTTCTGGTGCCACTCTGTCCCCTCCCCATCCTTATTCCCCTTCATCCCAATCCTTCCAAAATGTCCACGGATCCAGAGATTAGCACTTTCTTAGTGAGGATCCTAGCTTTGGGCTAGCAGATATGGAGTTCCTGACATCCATCATCGACACGGTGTTCTGGTCGCTCAAGGACTACGTCGCGCGGACCGTCAGCTACACCATGTCCTGCGGCGACTACATCGACCTGTTGGTCGACGAGATGAGTGAGCTCAAGAGCAAGCGCGATGACATCCAGCGCATGGTCGCCGCCGCCCTCAAGGAGAAGGCCAACTTCCATAAGGTCATCGATGAGCTCGTGCAGTTGCGCTTCGAGGAGATGCCCATTCGAGGAGGCAGAGGTCCAGATCCCGGTCTCGTCCCCGCGCGCACGCCGACGAGCTAGCGCCGACGGCCGCGGGGCGGGGGCTCCTTGGCGGTGGAGAGGTGGAGCACCGTGGCCAGCACCTCCATCACATGGCCGGGCGAGAGGGCGGCGGCGGTTGCGGGGTCGACGGCAGCAGGGGCCGAGCAGGAGGGTGGTGGCGGAGGAGGGAGCCGGGTGGTAGGGCGGCGGTGGGCACGGCCGACGGGGGGGACGGAGGTGGGGAGCCGGGCGGGAGGAAGGCCGGCGGCGGGGGGCCGAGCGAGAGGGAGTCGGGTGGGAGAGAGAGGGGGCAATAAATAAGGGGCATGGGTGTCCCAACACCTTTTAGTCCATTTTAGTCCAGTTTTGTGGACTAAAGGACTAAATGACCTTAATCCACTTTTAGTCCAATTGTTTGGCTGTTTAGTCCAACTAAAATACATATTTTAGTCCAAAATACTTTAGTCTATGGGAACAAACACCCCCTAATTCTTTTTTGTACCTTTTTTGTGGGTTCCACTGCTGCCACCAAGGTAAATCCAAACATGGCAAGAGGTTATTGGGCATTTGGGCCTGCTGGCTACTGCTATTTGCAGATGTTTGGGCTGTAGCTGTTCAGCGAAGCCCATCGGCTGTACGCAAAGCAGCTCTAGGCCTCTAGCTGGACAGCAAAGCGAGAGGCGAGGGGCTCGGGCGGGCGTCGGAGTCGCCTCTGAGCTCTGGCGGTCTGGCCAGGACCTGCGTCTCCACTTTCCTCTCGAGCGCAGATCGAACCTACCTAGTGCCGACGGTACCTCATCCCTCAACCCGTTCCCATCCGGCGGCGGGAGCTCCTGGGTGAGTCGATGAGGACGTCGCACCACCACATCCGGCCGATGCGCAGTGCTCACCACTCACCACAGCTACCGCATTCCTCAACTCCATTCCCGTACGTTGGCCTGGTCGGCTAGTCCTTACCTGGCTCATCCCTACCTGGTTCAACTTTTCCATCCTTCTAACCCTATCGCATTCCCCATGACAGTCCAAACGCCACCACAATCCCCGCTTCACCGAACGGGGGCTTTTTACATATTTACCATTATTATGATCGCCACTTATAGGAATCGGACTCTTAGAATGACGCTTACAAATTTAGCCATTTTAGTTCGCGCTCCTTTCATTTTTATCACTTTCGTCTATGTGGCACGCCAGCTCGTGCTGACACGCTGGCACCGGCATGGGAAATGACCCCGCTGCCCCCGGCCATCTTTCAATCAGACGCGCCGTTGCCCTCTCCCTTTTCCCCCTCCCCATTTCGTTCGCCGCCGCCTCCTTCCTCTGCCCGCCCGCCGCCCCCATCCTGCTCGTCTCCACCGCCACGGCCACCACGGACGGCAACCATGTCACATAGGGCGGAGTCATCTAGCTCGAGTAGGCCGACGAGGAGGCTGAGTTCTGCGGTCGCTAGGTTTGTGGCCTATCTGGTTGGAACAGAAACAGGGCTCCCCTTGATTGTCTGCCCCGATTGCAAGCTCGCTCGTGTGATTGAGCTTCGCCTGGTGCAGGACACTCGAAACAAGGGCCGCAGCTTCTTCAAATGCCCTAGAAACGGGGTGAGTTTTGGTGATTTTCCTTTTTCCTTCATTCTAGCCCTAGCTTGTCTTATTTATTTCTTTTTTTTTGCACAACCCGTAGCTCTGTAGCTTCTATAGGTTCCAGAAGGCTTATTTGGATGAATTGGTTGACAAGAAGATCATTAGGATCTGCTGCGAGGAGATTGAGGAACTGGTGGAGGAGGGAGGAGAAGAGCACAGTGAAGGCGCCCATCTGGGGGTGGAGGGCTTGAAGGACCTGAAGACTGAGGCACTGGAGAAGAAGCTTGAGAAGATGATGTCAAAAATGAACTATGTCATTGTTTGTCTTGTGGTTGTTGTGTTTGGAGTAGTTTTCAAATCTATGATGACCTGATGTAGTGACTTTTTATGACAATGAACCCTTTTATTTCAATGAAATTGGTTGTTCAGTATGCTTGAATGAATGAGCAGTTGGAATTGTGCATTCTCAGTTTCAAATGAATGAGCAATTGGAGTTGTTTTCAGTGAATGAGCAGTTACAACCAACTTGTAATGAAAAAGAGCAACTGCAAGCTTACATTGAAATAGGGGCTAATTGTTTGTCATTACATTACATAAATAAGATGTTCTTGACATTCAAATAGGGGCTGGTTTGCCATCACATAACTGAGATGTTCTTCACTACCAAAATAAGGGCACCATGCTTACTGTTTCTGTGCCCATTTAAGTACATAACATAAATTACATGCCATTGAACACAAAAGTTCTAGATCATTGCATAAAAGACCATCCATGGTCACTTGGCCTTGGCCTTGCCCTTGCCCTTCCCCTTGTCCTTCCCTCCATTCTTCTTAGGTGGTGGAGTTTTCTTCACTTTAGTTGCTAACTGCTTCCTCCTTGGTGTAATTTTCTTCACAGGCTCAGGTTGGACTTCATCTTGTGCAAACAGTGCCCTATTATAGGAAAAACATATTTAGTTACCAGCATAGTTTCAATTAACCATCTTAAAGAAGATGAAATGAGTACCTTCTAATTGGTGTTTCTGGTAGAACAACTTCCAAAGCCATTAGTTCCAGGCCTCCTTCTTCTTCCCTTGCTGCTTCAAATTCATTTCTTGTAGCTTCCATTTCCTCCCTTGCTGCTGCTTCTGCTAGTTCCCTTGCTGCTTCTGCCTTCATTTGTGCTTCCAGGGCCTCCCTCTTAGCTTTTGCTGATGCTTCTCTTGCCAATGCTGCTCTTGTTCTTGGAGTTACTGCTTCATCACCACCAGATGTCTTGGCCTTCTTCCTTCCAACCTTGGCTGGTTTCTTCTTACTTGCTCTCTTCCTACAAAGTGTAGGGTCAGTGGTTATCATTTACAAAAAAACAAAAACAAGTAAATCACAGTTAGAAGGCACCTTTTCTTTGTTCCAGTGTGGGGACACTTCCAGCTACTAGCCCTGTGACCATACTCTTTACAGTTTGGGCACCTGACTTGCCTAGTTGGTTTGCTTCCTGTCTCCTTTGCTGGTTTCATCCTATTTTTCCTCAATCTTCCAGGCTCTTTCTTTTTCTGTAGTGGAGGGTGGACTTTGTACCCCTTGGCCACCTCAGGCCATTGATTCCTATCAGTGATGCTTGGAATTATACCTACATATGCTGCTTGAAACTTTGGCCACAGAATAATAGTTGTCCACAAAGGATCCCATGTCAGGGTTCCTCATGCTGGTGATAATTGTTAGTGCATGTGGACATGGTTTACCAGTTAGTTGCCATTGCCTGTAAGTGCAAATTTTCTGAGGTAAGTACACAACATGCCTTCTAACTTCTTCCTCTTTGTACACCTCAGTGACCTCAGCTTCAGTAGGGTGGCCATTGGAAACATGCATGTGACCTAGTCCCCTGGAGGCAGCACTGATCTGATAGATGATAGCAGGCAATATACCAGGAGGCAATGCTATAGAAATCTTCCTTCTTTTGGCAAACAAGATCATTATCTGCTCTCTAATGGCATCTACCATGCAGTGCACAGGCAGGTCTTTGTGCTCTTTGATCCAAGCATTCCAAGATTCTGCTAGATTGTTGTTTATATAGTCACACTTGATATTAGCAGAGAACTTGCTTCTTGCCCAAAGAAATGGATGGTGCTCATCAAGCCATTTCTGCACCTCTGGACTAGCTGCCGACACTTTGTCAAAGAAGTACTTGAACTTATGTGGGGAATATGCTCTAGCTGCAGGCCACATATTCTTGCCATACACATCACCTGTGTAGTACTTCTTCATATTCTCCATCAAATGCCTAAAACATTCTCTCCACTCTGCATCTGGAAACACACTTTTTACAGCTGACTCCAAACCCTTGCATGCATCTGTGCAGATTGCTAAGTGCTCCATAGGTCCAATTGCTTTCCTAAGTTGTTCCATAAACCAAACCCAATTGTCTTTTGTCTCAGAGTCAAAGAAGTCAAATGCTAAAGGAAACAACCAGTTATGGCCATCTAGAGCTAAGGCTGCTGGCATGTGGCCATTCCAGGACCCATTCAAAGCAGTAGAGTCTACACTAATATAAGGCCTACAACCATTCAAAAAACCATCTATATTTGCTTTGAATGCACAGAAGAATCTGCTAAACATAACTTTGCCTTCATCATCTATGATAGTGTCTCTCTACCACACTACCAGGTGATCTCAGTTCTATCTCAGCCTTTATCCTATACAACCAATCGAAAGAATCATTCCACTTACCAAAAAGCTTTTCAGATGCTCTCCTAATCCCATTGTACACTGTCTGGTAGGGGATGTCAATACCATATTTGAATTTCAACTCCTTTTTCATCTCTGTAGCCCCTATTGATGTCTTCTTTAAGAATTGAACTGCTCTCTCTACCACCCATTTTATTGAGACCATAGTATTGTCTTCAACCCTTTGTGTAGATGCACACTTATGATCTTGTTTATTTATTTGAATCTGTATGTACAAAAAAGCCATACATAAGTATAATTGAAAGGCTTTAAACCACCAGTTCAATGGAGAAGATGCAATGCAAACAAAAACTACAACAAACATGTGTATACAATCAGAAAATGTATCCTGACACTGCCATCATGTTGGGTTCTGGCTCTAAGTTTCCATGGGCAGCCTAGAGCACCACAGCAGACCCTGTATCTTTCTTTGTCTGAATGCTCAGTAACAAGCTCAAACTCCCTTTTTATAGCATATTGTTTAATTGCTAGCCTAAGCTCCTCCATGCTGGGACACACAGTGCCTACACTCATATCAGGATTGTCCCTGTCCCATTCATACAGTGGCTCTTCATGAGCAATGTCATCAACATCAACAGCTGCTGCATTCATGTCTTCATGCATCTGTGCTGACATAGCTGGAATTGGCACCTCTTGTGTACCATGTTCTTCCTCTCTTGCCTCAGCTTCCTTGAATCCCATAGCCTCATATATCTGATCCTCATCAACAAGTTGTATAGCAGTACCATCGTCTTTAGGGTTCTCTTGAATGGTTAGAATGCTCCAATCAACTACTGCTACAGGTTGTTCATCATGGGGGGTGGGGTGCTACAAGTATCACCACAGCCTTCAACATCATTAGGCTCTACACTATGTTCATTAGTCACACCAGAGACACATCTAGCTCTAGAAGCAGTTGAACTAGCATTGTCATTACACACACCTTTCTTGACAACATCAACAGTAAGAAAAGCCACCCTCTCATCCCAGTGGTCCTTAATCATTTGCTGCACATGTTCATCCCTCCTAAGTTTCTACTCAGAGCCAGTTTCTTGGTCTACAACTCAAACTGCAAGTGTTTGAGAAGACCCCCAGATAGTCTTTGTTGATAAATCATCATGGAATTTAGCAAGAGAATACTGATCGTTCCTATCAAACCAGATGTCATGCTGCTGCTCTGCCATGTCCACTGGACCATATTCATTAGCAACATATGGACCAACCTTAACAACTAGCCTAAATGCACTACCAGGATCGATCCTGGCATCATCATAGACATGGAAAAACATGAGCAAGTACAGACTAAATACTACACACCTACCGTGGTCAAGTGCTTACCAAGGAGGGCAATCACCAGTGGCCATTACGACACGGATCAGATGGAGACGTACTACATCAATCGCCTATGAAGAAAATAGCAGAGCAAGACGAAATCAGCGAACATTAACCTAATCCCTAACCCTAACCCTACTCGGCGCGGGCTATGTGTCCCAATTATGAAGTAGGGCACGTACCTTCGATCCGTCGATGATGGATATGCCGAAGAACACCAAGGTTGCCGTCCGTGGTGGCCGTGGCGGTGGAGACGAGCAGGATGGGGGCGGCGGGCGAGCAGAGGAAGGAGGCGGCGGCGAACGAAATGGAGAGGGGGAAAGGGAGAGCAACGACGCGTCTAATTGAAAGATGGCCAGGGGCAGCGGGGTCATTTTTCGTGCCGGTGCCAGCGTGTCAGCACGAGCTGGCGTGCCACATAGGCGAAAGTGGTAAAAATGAAAGGAGCGCGCTAAATTTGTAAGCGTCATTCTAAGAGTGCGATTCCTGTAAGTGACGATCATGATACCGAACGGCCGGGCAAATCGTCGAACAGCATGGACGCGCCTCCGCCCCCGCAGCCGGACGCCGCGGCGGCGGCGCCCTCCTCGACCTTGGCTTCTGCTCCCTCTCCGGCGCCACCATCCAACCCACCCACTTCTGCCGCCACCGCAGCACCCGCCTCCGACTCCGCCATCACCACCCCTAACCCGAACCCAGCCACCGCCGCAAACCCCACTCAAACCCTAGAGGCTCCAGGCCCCGTCCCCGCGGCCGCGCGGCCGCCGCCGCCGCGAATGAGGCCGCCTTACACCCACCTGGCGGCGCCCATCACGATGTCCTCCTCCTCCTCTGCTGCTACAGCCGCGGCCTCCTCGGCTTCCGTCCCGGCCCCTTCCTCCGCGGCTCCTTCTATGCCGCGCGGAGGGGTTGTTCTGGGAGTGCCTGCGCCGCGTCCCGCACAGACGCCCGCTGGTTACACCGGGTTCGTTCCGCCGCCTCCGCTTGCTCACCAGTTTGGATCGATGCATCGCGGCCCTGACCAGCCCCCGCCTCCATCTTCACAGGTTTGTCTACCCGGCCAATTTCATTGTTATGCTATCAATATTGGTTGAAATGTAGCTTGGCTCTAGAATAACCATGGATAGTGACTAGTGGTAGTACTAGCTGCAGTGGTTTCTTTTCACTAACCCCATGACCTGTATGGATTAGATACAGTTGGTTAAATGCTGCAAGCTAGTTACCAGAGAATACTGGTAGCCTGGACTAAATTTTGCTGTTTACAGCTTATTGAGCATGGGGCCTCAGAGTTAAGATCCAAACTATGGAATGCATACATGTCTTTTGTGATGTTTGTCCTACAGATTTGGCTGCTTATTTATTGTCACTCCAACCACTCCTGAAACTGTCAAATTCAACTCATAATGTAGGGTTAGGAGTGAAAACATTCAATTGCTGATTACCTCTCACCTCCTGTGTTAACTCATGGCATGGCATCCTTGCATCAACACATGGTTGTCAAATTCAGCTGTATAGATATAGATGGTGTCTTATCACTGCTTGTAGTTCATCTATGCTCTGGTTTGGTAGATTATTTTGTACTTAGTTAAGCCATGTAAAATCATTATATCTGTTTCCTGCCTGCTGGTCTGGTGCCTTTCCATTGTCAGTAGATTGCATCCTTTATTTGTGCTTTTGACTTTACTGAAGATTCCTTATTATTGATGGCCTCCAGTTTAGGCAACCTTCCCCTGGGATTCAGAATGTTGGGATGGCTGGATCCATTAACACATCCCAGATGAGGCCAGGAGCAATATCTGGTCCACAGCAGCCCAGACCTGGACTTCCATCATCAACAACTCCTATTCCATCTGGTAGCCAAATGCCAGGTTCACAAGTAAGAAAAACTTGTTTATAAGAGCAACAAATATTGTACTTCTAGGAAACTTACACTGTTCAGTATCCAAGTTAAAATAGGCACAAATTGCATATTCAATTTATTTGTCATGGGATGTTCCATTACAGACGTACAGTTTTGCTACAAATGTGGATTTACCAGTTATTAGTCTACAAATGCTTTGCCATTCTTGTTTATTCTAACTGTTTTTTGTCTAATTGTACTGCCTCTGTGGTACTAGCACCTTAGCTGTTTTTGCTTAAGCTCTATTCTTCATCCAATCCAATGTACACGGGAATGGTCTTTTTATTCATCCCAATTCATGTCATAATCTCTGATTGATTGAACTATTTTCACGCAGAGAGCCCCTCTCAGTCTTTAATGAGGCCGATTACTGTGAGTTCTCCTTCTCCTTTGCCGGCTTCACAGCAAACTCCACAAAGTTCGTCTTCAACATTTAGGCCCCAACAGAGGCCACAAGTTTCACAACCAAGACCACAACAATCTGCACCTGTGCCTCCACCTCAACAGAACATAATTTTACGCAGCAGCAGCAGCAGCAGCAGCAGCATCAGAAGCAACAACAATTGAGTTCCTCACATCAAAATCAACAAAGTACTGCCCCAAAAAATCAGCCACAACTTTCTCAGCAGCCAGCTGCTCGTACTCCAATATCAATGACACCAAAGCCTGATTCGCCAGCTATACCAAATGTTGCTGTTTTACAATCTGTGGATGCAGCTGCAACTGATGCAAATGCCAGTGAAACTGGTACTCGACTAATCACCAAGAGAAGCATACATGAATTAGTTGCACAGGTATGTTTCTACCTTTTTTTTGTTCTCAAGTACGTGCATGTTGCTACTTCTTCAATGTATTTTGAAAGAAGGTAGATGGTCATGCATTTTTCCTCTTCTTTTCTCTTATATTATATATCAACCATTTCATCAGTTCGCACCAAAGATTCTCAAGTAGTGTGAAACGGTCCAGTGGGTCCCTTTGGTTTCTCTCAATTCATTTTGCAAGTCCATCTTTTGCTAGGTCTGTACAGTGGCTGTGGAAGTCATGGCAACCAATTTGGTAGTTTGATTATCCTTCTATAAACTTCATAAATCTAACCACTGGGCATGTTTCTTTGGCAATGTGGAAATGATAATTCAAATTCATATGGTCACAGGAGCAACTTAAAGGATACTTCATCACTGCATACTATTGTGTTTTAACGACTTACAAGAGCTAAGTAGAATTCATTGTTGATACTTAGGGCATGTACAACACAAGGTGCTTAAGCAGGAGTGTTTAAAACAGAATGATGCTACAGCATTAAGCACTTGTATAAAAATTAATTCCTCTGATGCAAATAGGTTCTTAATAAGCTTTAACTACCTTGTTAAGCCCCAGGAGCAAACTTAAGAATCTTATCCACTTTATAAGCATATGGGGCAAATGACATAACGTAAAAGCACTGATTTTTTTCCCTCTATGCACCCCATTCTACAATATCTTAATGCTTCATTTTACCCCATCTGGCTGTGATTTCATCTTCAAATTTCCCATTATATTCATGTGCTTCTGATGACCTGTGCTAAAGCTTTGCTCCAGCGATACTTGGACCAATGCTGAAGTAGGATATAGTTAGTAAATAGTATTGGTTACTTTTGTGAATAGCGAACAATACATTTGTTGGGTTGATATACACCATTCAATACTTGCAGATTGATCCTAATGAAAAGCTGGATCCTGAAGTTGAAGATGTTCTTATTGACATCGCGGAAGATTTTGTGGAGTCTGTAAGTTACTCTACCCTCTGCTTTATTGTCAATTTGGAAATGCATTTCCTTTTCAACAAGAAGAATAATAACAAAGCATCTTTAGTCTTATAAGCAAGTTGGGCTAGGCTAGGAAATCTATTTAGCTGCTGAATGTAATGTTTCTTGAAATGACTAGCTCCTTTACTAGAGGGTTGAAGGCTTCTAATCTCTATTTTGTTAGACTGTATCAATATCCCCCTCCCTCCCTCAAAGTGCATTATTCTATGAGGTCGTCACCATTGAATATTTGGTAGATGAAACTTTTCAAAGGATTCATTCAGTTACAATCATGTATCATCAAATCTGCATGTCATGATATCAAGCAACTTCATTTCACATCTCTTGGGACTCCTTGTCCAGTAGCTAGTTTAAGTTTAATTTGTGGTTTGCTGATAACTGTTTGGAGCAGGTCACAACATTTGCTTGTTCTTTAGCAAAGCATAGGAAGTCGAGCACATTAGAAGCAAAAGATGTACTTCTCCATGCAGGTTCCCATATTATTTTATCTTGTAGAATATATGTGATATTACCCTTTTAGGTTACCTTTTGTTTAAAATATAGTTTTATTGTAGCTTAGTGTTGTCCATTACAGAGAGAAGCTGGAATATCACCTTGCCGGGCTTCAGTGGCGATGAAATCAAACTATACAAGAAACAGGTAGTTCATAGTTGATAGTTGTACATTTCTATTTATCGTTTATTGTCTGTTTTCAAATTTCTCCCGGTACTTATTATTCTTTTTGTTCATCTTGTACTAACCATCTTCGTCTTGATGATTTGCAGCACATAAATGATATTCACAGGGAGAGGCTTGCTCTGGTACCCACTTTTTAAGCTTTCAGCAACTATCCATCTAATTTCATGCTTTGATCGTGTGCATGTAGCCATACATCTCCCATCTTATGTGTTAAAACGCAGGAGGATGTTCTAGAAAATGTTATTGGCAAAATTCCAACCTATATTGAATGCTGTTTCGAAAATAAACATTCTTCTGACTGTTGAATCTGCTGCTTGCATCGGCTGCTTTCCTTTCATGTTGTGTTGATGTATTGCTCTCTTTTTCTTGTAATGACCACCAGATCAAGAAGTCCATGGCGACTGACACAAGAATCTCTGCTGCCCAAGCTGCAGCTAACCAGAAAAATCAGACTCCGAAACCACCAGCCCCAGCTTCCCCGTGAAAGATGACCACGGGCCCTGCAAAAGCCAGTATCACGCATACGCATCATCATCTTTGGTGTTCGGACAGTTGTGGTTTGTTGTTTGTTGAACCGGTGGTGGCAGTACTGTACTAGATGTGTTGCAATGAGTACATGTACAGATGATTTTGTCATTGCGAGTATCTGGTTAAAGTGTTATTTCGTTAATACAAGGCATGGTTCCATGTTATTGTGTATTGCTTTTGTTCTAAATTGTACATAGAAGCAAATAACACCCTCTACAAACTGCTATATCCTGAGATAGCGGCAACTGTGGCGGGAGTTTTAAAACCTTGATAAATAACTTACTCCCTCCGTCCTTACAAAAAAAAAAGTGATGTTATAGGATTTTTTAGATATATTAGGGGAGAAAAGAAATGTACCTAACATCCTTGGTTTGTTTGGACTTTGATTTCCTTAAAAAAGGATGTCCCGTGCTTTACTTGCTCAGACCATTATTTTTTCCAGGATAAATTTCAAATCACATAACACTACATTTTTTTTGGGGGGGAGGGACAGAGGGAGTAGACGTCAACACTGTAAACATGAGATTGTATTCTTCGGGACTTACTCTAATAATGTAGTAATTAAGGAATCTGCCTGACGCTCTCTAGCGCATCGTTATTCATGGCAGACTGCCAATCATTTCGTTCTGAAAGTACTATATGCGCGGCCGCAGCAGCAGCTAACAATAGACATGTCCCTCGGCGCGAACCATCGACCTCGTCCCCGCCGGCTACAACGTTGATCCGAGGCCAACTCCTGGCGGCCCCGCGACAGTTACAAGGAAATCTTGGACTGTTCCGTGGTGTAGGCACGGCGCATGCGCGTGAACCTCACAGACCTGAGCCTGACTGGGCCAGCACCGGCCACGGGTGGTTTGGCGAACGGGCACGCGGCGCAACGGCACACACTGAGCCATCAACCCCCTCTCTCACCCAACACGGGACAGACCCACGGCCCCCACGCCTGGGAGAGAGAGGCCCGTTCCGGTGCTGGGCGCCTTTCGCGGCAACTACTCGCGTCCTCATCCTCCTGCGCGCCGCGAGCGGCGAGTCTACCACCACAGTGCGCGCACGAGGCAGAGCTCGCGTCCGTCCGGATCGTCCGGCCTGCTAGTGATAGTGTGAAACACCACGGTCCGGTAGGTGGTGTAGTGCTGCGCTGCTTCACGTGTGGACCGTACGTGGGTACCCGCTTGGTCGGTCCTGGGTTTCTCTCGCTCCCGGCAGCTGTTAATCGGACGTGGTCCGCTCGTGGTCCTGGTCTGGTCCCTGGTCCCTGGGCAAGGCTAGCTTAAAACTGATTCGCAGCTCAAAGCTAGTATGCCATTTAACTGACGCGACAGGATCTGCACTGCTGCATAGCTTAGCTCTCCTTTCGGCTCGGCGGCTAGAACAGAATAAATGGAGATGGAGAGAGAGTTTACTCGTAGCTCGGCGGTCGTTGTTGCGAGCTGTGAATTGTGTCGGAGACTCGGAGGTCGGCATCGTTGGATCAAGGAATCACAGGAGAACAGCGGCCGTGTCAGTGTCACCTTCACAAATCGAAAGGGGAGCGAGGGGATCGAAGAAAACAAGACTTTTTTTTTGATTTTTTTTTTGATGATTGAATAGTATTACGTGAGCGCGGTGATCGCGTTCAGCTGATATAGTTTCAGCTTGTTTCAGCTTATTCTTCTCACGTAATACTATTCAATCATAAAAAAAAATCCAAAAAACACTGTCAGCGCCCAGCTCGGCCAGCTCCCAGCTGGATACATACGACGGCACGAACGACGAACGAATCAACGCTCCTGTGAACTGATGTTTTCGCACAGGGAACAACGTGTTGTTGGCACTTGGCAGGATTTCGTATCGCATCATCGACGGATCGACCTCGACCGTGAGTCCGTGACGCAAAATTGTACGACCAAGATAGCTACTACTTCAGAGTCTGCGGCTACAAAGCGCTGTGTATTAGATAGATCAGAGTCGCAAAGTAATCACGCTTCATATTCTAAAACCAGGTTAACTGCATCGCATGCAATTTGCAATAGCCTTTTGCTCACTTTCCACAGGAAATCCACCGGCCCGGCCGTGGTTTTGCCACTCCGTCCTTTCGCTGCTAGTGGTCAGGTACTATGCAAGGTTTTCTATGCGGACTTGGCATTTGCCCGTCAACTCGCAGGTGCTTTTCCAAACATTAGGGCCAACTCGACGAGTACGACACATTTCTGATCACGGGTACTGGTTTTGGGCCTGTTTATGTCCCTCGCAGTCGCAACACGATGAACATGTTCATTAAGAGGTGAGGAAAAAGCACTGCGGATGATGGTTCCAACCAGCTTTGATTGCGCATAAGTGAGTCATTATACCATTAGATGTGGACTGTGCACTGACACAGCCACGCGATTAACAATTAGGGGAACCCAGGCGTCCAGCAGGCTCGCCCCCGACTTCCCCGAGCACCCTGCCTGCCGCCGGGGGCCGGCACGTGGCCGGCCGGCGACCCCAACATGCGTGTCGCTGTCCAGTCCTTGTGAAGTGGTATCGAGCTGGCCATTCGTCAAGACCGGCCTCGCCTCGTTACTCTTTCTTCTCGACTTGTTGCTGTCATGCATCTATATGTATGGCGCATGCAATGCAATTTCATTAGCTAGGACTGATCCTTGTTCGCTTGAACTTTTCAACCTGCTTTTTTAGTTCATGGAACAATGTTTTTCTCTCACAACAAATCACTTTCAGACGGCTTATCAGCCACAGAAATCATCAGCTGAACAGCTCCCGAGGGCCGGCGGTATGCCACGTATCAAGGCGGTTGACAATCAATGATAAGCCGCATCCGACGTCCTTTAATCACGCAGCTCCTCCCTGTGTTCTCGTGCATGAGCCATGTTAAGATGAGAGGAACGCGCGCGTGATAAGCTCATGTAGAGGAACAGTGTCTGGAGTCTGGGCATGGCGCCAGGAAGAGTTCTCCGGTACTGGTACACGCTGCTGCAGTGCTGCTGCCATTTTCTTTAGGCCACGTTCGGTGCGCAGGGAATGACTTCATAGAACTGTTCCTCGGAACGCTTAGGGCATGTACAGAGCGTCTCTTCGACCCGTCTCCGTGATGTATTTTTTGCAAAACGAACCCCGCCGACACCAGAGGACGGAGGCCTCGTCGTCTCGCGAGGCGACGGGAACGACTCGTGGCCCGAGGCCGAGACGCCGGCTCCAGCAGCGTTGTACGAAGACTCGATGGCGCGCGGATCCCGTGTGCCTTCGCGCTGGTTCGTTCGTTCTTTCTTTCTTCCCCATCCGTGACATCTTCCCGTCGCGAGCGCCTCTCGTCTAGCGTCTAGGCGGCGCCGCTCCTCCCTCTCCGGGCGGTGGCGACGCTCCGGCGACCCCGCGGCCCCTCCCGCGCTCGGCTCCGGTGACCCTGCGTCCCCTCCCTCTCTGGCTACCCCGTCGAGAAGCAGGCGCGGCTCCGACCCCTGCCCAGCGGCGGGCATGGCCAAGCACCGTCGCGGGTGTGCTCTGCCTCCTCGGAGCTCCGTCGCCGCGCGGGCGCGAGCTGGTCCTCCACCACCGGTGATCACGGACACGAGTGCAGCTGGTCCTCCTCCCCCGGCGTGCTCTGTGGGGGAGCTGGTCGTCCACCACCGGCGTGCGCGGACGCGAGTGCAGCGGCGTCGCCATGCCCGACGCCCCCAACCGCTCGCGAGGAAACTACTGCGGACGCATCTGCGCTGATGACCCAGGTCCCGTTTCTCTGCACGCATGCCCGCAACGCTTCGGTGAGTCCCGTTTCTCTGCGTCAGAGCCGGTGATCTCGTGTTCGCTCGCAGCATGTTCGACGAAATGCCAACGAGGGACACGAGCTTCGAACTGCATCGCCCGGAGGCCGGAGCAGCAACAAGCGACGTACGCGCTGGAGTGCTGGATGTGATGCTTGGCCATCTCCAACGCACGTGCGTGTGAGAAATAACAGGGAACTATGCATAATTTGAACATCTTTGTATAATTTGAACATCTCAGGGTAATGGTGAGGCAATATAGCAGTAATGATTTGGTTTGGTTTTGTAGTGTTTTTCATTTAAAATAGTTGTTTTGGTTCTCTAGTGGTTTTGATTTATATTATGTTGATGAAATTTAATAAAAGGATGCTTTAATAATACATACCAAACATAAATTTAGTATTTGTTTTATTTATGTGGTATTTCCTTTCTAAATTTGTCATTTACATGCGAATTATGTGGTATTTCCTTTCTAAATTTGTGATTTACATGCGAATCAGTGAACAAAATAGTTTTTAAGGAGCAATTTGCATATAAACAATCTGTAAGCCCTCCGGGTCATTACATGTATTTCTTACACAAGCTACCGTTTTATAGCTGCTCTAACCAAATGGTCTTCAGCTTTTTCCATAACTGCTTTACATGCAAATAGCCACACAATGGTATACAAAATTTATTTATAGTGGATTCTAGATACACGTAAAGCATTAAACAGCTTAGAGATGGCCTCTCTGTCTGTGGGTTGTATGACTTGCCTTTATACCCGTCTGTATGATAGATTCGAGGTGCTTAAAGACGAACCACTGTCTATAGGTTATACACGCCCTTATACAATTTGAATCATTCCTGGCAGGAACGACACGAAACGAACGAGGCCTAAGGCTTCGCGTCGGGCGCTGTGCAGGGTACGTAGAACGGTTCGGCAGCTCTTTTCGGCAACGGGCCGGGCGACTCGGGGACAGTGGCGCACTTGCACTACACTACTCACTGCTGGCCGCTGTGGATCTCATCGTAGCTACTGGCTAGTACAGTAGAGTACAGTACTACTCCTGTCTCAGTGTTCAGCTGGTTAGGGCGTCCCCAACATTAATAGTAGGCTGCTGGTGATTTGCTGCCACCTCAGCTTATGGGTCCCGCATGTCAGTGCTTTTTTATTATTTTCCAACCATCCTTATTCTTCGTCGCTAAGAATCCGAGTCAGCTAGCTCGGAGGCAGTCCGTTGGGGACGCCCTTAGCCCCAGCCTACTACCACAGTGACCACCGGAATTCCGGACCCTGCTAACAGTGCCGAATCTGGATTTTGTATTAGTGTACGTCGCAAAAAAAAATCATATATAATTCGATAAATCTATTTCAATAATTCGGTAATAATTATAAAATTGATAACATGATTCGGTATATATGCACTAAATAACACAATAAGACTTAAATTCATGGATTAAGTTCAAACCATCCACTAAGTATAGTATAAATAGTTCAAAAGCCATATCAATAATTGAAATAAGGCATAAAAGAGAACCAGAGACTTACAATGTTATTTTTGTGACTATTTTATTCGACGCTTTCGAAGCAACATAAATGTATTGATTATATCATCTTCATCAACTTCAAAGAAAATATCCTGCTCAATGAAAGTGACTAGACAGTCATCTAGAAGACTATCTCCCATCTAATTTCTTAACTTTGTTTTCACAAAAACCATTGCAGAAAATACCCTTTCAACACTTGCCGTTGCCACAGGTAGAAGCAATACCAATTTGAGGAGCTCATAAACCATATCATAGACTTTGTGTCTCTTTGTTTCAACAAGCTTAACTGAGAGATCAACAATATTGTCTAGACCTTTGAAGCTATCATCATATCTCATGTCATCAATATAATTATCTAGCTGCAACTCAAGTTTGAGCAAATTATTATTTGAGAACTCCTTTGGGTAGAACTCAGCTAGTCTATGAAGCAAATGACTTGGAAGGACTGAATGCCGACATACAAGACAACAACTCTATATTAATCTCATCAAACCGATTATCAAGTTCTTGACTTATTTGATCAATGACACCAATATATACTTCTCTTCTAAAGTGGTCATCATTGGTTTGCTTTTGGGCACGAGCTTTCCTTGCTGATTTTCCATAAGGAACATAATCACCATCCATAGAAGGAACTTCAACACCATATTTATCACAAAATGAAGTGACCTTTTCAAGAAAATTATCCCAACCATCATACCTCGATTTTTGCATTCTTTTCTTTGCCACATTAACAAGTGATATTGCATTAAGAATATCTTGGTCCCTTCTTTGCAAACACTCAGATAACTCATTTGTATATCCAAGAATAATATATATTAAGTGTGCAAAGAAAACAAACTCAAAGTTCTCAAACACTCCGGTCACAAAATGTATTTTAGTCCAATCATCCTTATATGCAGGATCATCCCCAAGATCAACCAATACATCATGGATTGCTTCATACATAGTAATGATGCTGCATACAGTTTTGTAATGAGATCCCCATCAAGTATCTCTAGGCCTAGGCAAACCATCTCTTGATGTAATCCAGTTCCAGATTCAATTTCACCACAGTCAAGTGCTTTCTTGACATTCTCAAGCCTAGCATTTCTAAGCATGTCATGACGCTTACAGGAAACTCCAACAATATTCAACAAGATAGATATTTGATCAAAAAAAGTCTTACAATCAGTATTTCCCTTGGCAACAGCAACAAGAACCAATTATAGTTGATAAGCAAAACAATGAATATAATAAGCGGAAGATGATTCTTGCATGATCAATGTTTTTCAACCCTTTAATATCTCCTTTCATGTTGCTAGCCCCATCATATCCTTGACCACGGATTTGAGTCATAGTCAAGCCATGACTAACAAGTAAAGCTTCAATTGCATCCTTAAGTGATAAAGAGGTAGTATCATCTACATGAACAACTCCAATAAAATGCTCACATGGCCTTCCCAATTTATCAACATAACGCAAGCAAAGAGCTAGTTGTTCTTTATATGATATATCACTAGACTCATCAGCTAAAATTGCATAGGGCTCATCACCAAGTTCTTCAATTATTTTCTTTCTAGTTTCTAGGGCACAACAGTGAATAATTTGCTTTTGTATGTCTAGGCTAGTTAAGGTACAGTTACCTGGAGCATTGTCCAAAACATACTTCTTCACTATTTTCGGCAAGAAATTTCAAAAGTTCAATGAAGTTCCCTCTGTTGCTAAATTCTTCACTTTCATCATGTCCACGAAACGCCAACCCTTGATGCAAAAGAAACTTGATACACCTCAGTGAATAAGTCAACCTTTTCTTATAAAGATGAAGATCCTCATCACTCCACTTCTCAATATTATAATCAATTGCAACCTTGGGATTTGTAAAGCCAATGTATCTCTCTTGAGATGTAATATGTGCCTTAGAACCCATATGTTTGCGAAGTGCTTTCTCTCCTATATTCTAATTCTTCCAGCCATCAACAGTAAATGTGTCTGACCCAGTACCCTTCTTGAACAAATAGCATATGAAGCAAAACACAACATCCTTCTTAATACTATACTCAAGCCAATCATTATTATACATCCAACAATAGTTGAATCCCTGATCCCTGTCTGAAATCTTTCTTTTTGGAAAATCATGTGCAAAAGGTTTGAATGGACCTTTAATAATATATGCTCTTCGAATTGCATCTTGATCATTAACAGGATATTTTAGAATAGGATGTCTTTCACCTGGATCATGTAGAAGGCGATTGGTGTCATAAACTCGTGGCAGTGAAGACGGTTGTGGAGGTGGCATAGGATTTACAATTTCCTCAACTACTCTCTCATGAATCTGCTCTTCCACCATAGGTTCAATCGGATCAGGATTAGAAGTAGCAGTAGCTGCCGCAGCCTTCTTCTTTGCTTCATGCTTCTGAAAAAGAGATGCAATGTCCCCGTTTCTCTTCATAACTGCATAAATATTACAAAGAACACAATGCCAAATAATTAAATAAATTGCGCTTGCACGATTGAACTCTCAGATGCGATTATGGATCACTCACATGATATGAGTACTGGACAAAAGATCAATCAAGATCGACTCTAATGTTGAGAAAAATCCTCCACCTCGCCGCGTGATAGATGATTCTATAATTTTAGCGCTAAGCAATTAGCAATTAAAGTACACATGATTTTTTTAAAAGCCAACGAACAAAGATTGAATCTCACCAAAACAATTGTGATCACAAATTCGCCAAGACGCTGCCTCGTCACGGTGTAGACTATTAGATCGAGTAGGAGAGTGAAGGAGAAGTAGCAGTAGGATCGTCCGTCCACCGTCCTATGTACGACAACTGAGGATGGAGATGAGCCACGCTGCTCTGGATGACATCATCCGCTGCCTCCTGCTCTAGCCTCCAGGACACGCGGCGCAGCCGCCCGGCGGGGAACAACCGAACAAGCAGGCGCAGCTGGGCCTGGGCGAGGGTGAGATCCACACTTCCACAGCCTGTGCGCCGCCGCCGAGGACGTGTTCATGCGGATGCGGCAGACCAACCTGTGGACCTAGACACGACGTGCACTAATGTGAACGCCTTGTTAGCTTCTTTGTCGCGTGGGCCGCTTGGGTGCCTCAAGTGGGCTTTTTGTGGTGCGTGGCGTACTGGCGTGATGCATTCTAGGTAAGTTTTTTTTTTTTCTTTTACATAAATACAAATACAAATACGTATACAATATATAATAGTATATTCATTCGTGCCGCAGGGTATGCCAGTGCATACCTGGCATACCCTGTGCCTCCGCCACTGCCTGCTACCATATGTACTAGTAGCCAAATACTACATGGCATTTCTTGTCCTTCGGCAGATTCCCTTCCTGGGGCACATATTTGTTTGGGCGTTACCAGCCCCCGGACGGACGTCCACATCCGAATGCTCGTGGCTGCTTGTTTCTCACATGTAGTGAGCGGACGACGTCAACCTCAGCTTGCTCCGGAGCCACTACGCGAGCATCGCGCTGCCGTCGGCCCACCTAGGGCCACCACCTCCGCGGGCATTTGCGTGCTGATCGGGTAGGCTTTCTCGCGGAGCTCGAATTGCCGCGACGAGACGGAGGGAAGGAAAGGGAGGGGAGGGAGAGGAGAAGGCGAGGCACGCCGCGCGAGGAAGGCGTGAGGTAGGAGCCGAAGCCCCAGGGCAGACCGCTGTCCACCAGCCACCGGCGCCATTGCAACATGTGCAACACCCGATCAACATTTGAAACATCTAGATGAAATATTTGCAATATACGTCTGAAGACAAATGAAACATGCGTCTGAAACACTTGAAAACCATTGCAACACGTACACAACATCCGGATAAAACATTTGCAACATATGTGTGAAACATATGCAACATCCACAAAAACACACTTGTAACATACGTATAAAAAAACAGATGAAACATTGGGAACATACATTTGCAACATAAGTGTACATCCATTGCAACATATGCAACATCCCGATCTACTTTTCTAACATCCATACGAAACCCTTGGAATATACCTTTGAAACAACAGAAACACTCAAAATATACGCTTGCAACATGTGCTTTGAGCACAATGACACCTTGCTGCTTGAACGAATGGAGCTCGACGCCGGCGCAGAACTCGATGCCACGGAGTGCTCAGAGGTTGCCGGTGCGAAGCTCGTCAGTGGCACGGACCTCGGTAGTGGCCGGGGCAGGCGGATGGAGCGCGGCCGTGACGGAAGGCGTGAGCCCGAACGGTGGGTAGGCGGGCGTAGGAGCCAGTGAGCGGCGTAGGCAGAGTCCACCATGAGAGGGGCCGACGCGGGCGAGCGGAGTCCGTTCCGTGATGGTGGGCGGTGTGGGCAGGGGCAACCCCCGCGAGCGGCGCAGGCGGAGTTCGTCCGAGCGCGGGTGGCGCCGACGAGCGGAGTCATCCCGCGAGTGGGGGCGCACAGTGTGGAGCATGCGTGCGACGCGAGTGGGGTACATGAATGAGTGGACAAGGATGGGTCCGTGAATGAGTGGATGACGCTCGTCCAAACAGGAGTCATGGGATAGACGCAAAGATACAAGCATTATCGTTTTTTTCTCCTTCGGTATCCACATTCACTTGTTGGCCTACCTCATGTCGGCAGTCCAAGGGCCGACAGGACACACATCCTTCTGTTTTGTCTTATAATCCAAAATAGATGCATAAGGATGTCCAAAAATCATGTAATTTAGCATCATAGTTTTTGTATAATTATTTCTTGAATGTTATATTTGAGTTTTGTGTTAAGTTGTATGTCCCTAAAATGGCTTCCAAAAATAAGGAAAAAATCATCCCAGCTTATGGTTTGAAAGTTAATACTTTGCCATATAATTTCTCAAAATATAGCTCACGTGAAATCTAAAGTTTTTTTTTGACAAAGCACATGCTCAAAATTAGCTGGCATATGCCAAATTTAATGACAAAGTTACATAACAAAGCAAGTATGCTGGAAAACTAAATGGAAAAATACTGATTTTATAACCATGACTTCAAATGATTTTTTTGTGAATTTCTTGGAAGCCATTTTAGGGACAAACAACTTAATTGAAAACAGAAATATAATACCAGAAGAATTTTAATCTTAAAAATATAAAAACTATGGAGCCATATAGAAACAAAATGGATCATTCTTCATTTTTACTATTTACTAGAAAATTACATAATTTTTGGAGGTCCCAAAGTTTTTCGTTTTGGATGACAAAAAAAATATGTTGGGAAGTAATAAAGAGAAATAGATCTAAACGCCAACCAGAAAGCCCACGGGTTCTTTGGCAGTTTTAGAGGCGAGAAGCCCTCCACCAGAGCGATAGCTAATGTGGATAGGAGTCTGTTTATTGGCAGTTATTAGAAGGCCAATAACATCACCTACAATTAATTTCCAAAAATTATCATTAACTAGTTTTGCATTTTCTATGTAATGTAATATTATTTAAAAACATATTTTGGGCCCTTACCATGTATAAAGTATGTACAATTCAGTACACCAGTGAGGGTCTAAGTGTCAAACTATGCATTCCTCAGCAGGTTAGGTTCCTTGTGGTGAAACCTGCTCCCCGGTTTCAATTCCCCGACTTGACGGTTGCTCGTATTTTTCTGGATTTATTTCAGAATTAAACGGCTATTTTTTCAGTGGTAGGCGACGTGTCGACACCGAGGCGCTCTGTAGTGACTTCATCAATCTCGAGATTTGCCGATCGAACTTAGTTCTTTGGATGTGCTTATAGGGGTAGTGTCGATAAAAGATGCTCGGTAGTCCACCGAGGGGCCTTCCCACGATGGTAGATTGATCGGTAGAGATGTGCATGATCAGAAACCGGATGGTAATTGTGGCAGAACCGCCCGAAATAACATAGTTACGGAGGCGCTCGTCTTCCACCAGACACTAAGCGCCCCGAAAGTAAGCTACAGCGGGCGGTATCCGTCGAGCACACCCCAATGGAGAACCCGAAAGATCCACATTTTTCTCCAATGATCCAATAATAAGAACAAGTTACAACACTTAATCCATTTCATACATCCAGAGTGCGTAAAAAGTACATTATTAAATCAGAGTGCGGAATATTAAACAACGAAATAAAACTAAACATCTAGCGATAAGGAACAAGGATCCGTCTGTGCCCACCAGAAGAATCCTTCACACAATGGAACTCCTCAAGCATTACCTGCAACAGGAGTAAATAAACCCTGAGTACACAATGTACTCGCAAGACTTATCTGACTAGCGGGAATAGCTTCCCGACTCTAAGGGATACACAAAGCTTTATGGTTTGCTGGTTTTCTTTTTGCAAAAAGCAATACTAATAGTGAGTCTTTATTCATGTTATTATTAATAGCTGTATTAATTTATTATCTAGCCATTCTATGTAAGCACCTATTCTACTTTCAAAGCAAGAGTTGAGCAATCAGTTCTATTTCATCACCTTTCATCTTTCAGTTCTTACTACGATGCTAAAGTTAAGGCAAGTCGTACCGACTCGGCGGCGATTCGCGAATCAATGTCCCTAGCTGGGTACACCGAGAACACACGCTCCGCTTGTACCCCAGGCACAAGCAGGACCAACCCATCACTCTACTGTCAAGGGGTCTAGGTCCCCGTCTAAACTTGGACTCCAAGCCTCCGCTCCTAAGTCCCGTACTAAGTACGGTGCAAGGACCTCCACCATCCCTGCCTCCAATCAGTCGATCCGGAAAAAGCCAGAACCCACGACAAGATAGCAACGAGTCTTTCCTGTGCTCATACCCAAGTATGTGCTCGGGATAATAGATCTGTGACTTGCCTATCGTCCATTGCAACGACCGGTCCTTAACCGTCACAGACAGGGAAAAAGTGTAACCAAGCTATGCCCTGTTGGCCGTAGGACACAACACCTTACACCCACCAGTACCCAAACCATATCCCTGCTCGGTCACCATTTTCTTTTCCACTATTTTATCATAAGTGATCATAATTATCACCTATTGTGAGTAACGGTAGGTTACTCACGCTACCGAAATCCTGAGCATAGCAGCTACTCGACCTATACAAGTAGGACTCATAGGTAGATATATTTATGCATGTAGTTTCTATAAAAATGCATGTAACGTAAGTGCACATCATATATATATTCAGTGGTCATAAAATATGGGTTATGCACCAGGGCTTGTCTTGGGAAGGCGGTGGGTCAACAAAGTCAGCACCAAAAGGCTCCGGGGCTCCCTTTTGCACGAGGATCTCCTCCTTATACTCCTCAATGACTTCCTCGTAATCCTGTTCCTCCACGGGCACGAACTCTACCAACTCGTGATCTACATGCATGAAATGATGATGCAATACTTAGTAATATGACAACAACAGCTCTTAAAATAAAGATACATCTATCAATCTACTAAGCAAGTTCTACCGACTAAGGTGCTAAGTTACCTACTGTTAACACTAACAAGTATGAAGCATGACATATATTATCTTAGTAACTAAAGGTATTCTTACTCTTAATATTGATTTATATCTATATATGATAAAATAGGGAGTAATATCTATTCTATTTATCGACCTACTCTAGGGCTACAAAAATTACAGTGAGTACATAATAATCTAACGAACCTACTGTAAAATTCTCATGACTAAAGCTATCATCAATTTGCCACAAAAATTCCTACAAATATTAGGCTAAATAATACTAAGCTTTCTAAATTGAATTTATGAACCTACCATGATCATAGCTAACTGTAAACTAACTATACTAACAGATAGATGGTATTTTTGTGAACCTAACAAATTTTATTTCACTATTTTTGGATATCTATAATATTTACTATCATTTTCAAAGTTTAGCTCGAAACTATATTGGGCGCGTTCGCTGGTCTGGAACATCCAGAGTAGCAGGCTGATCCCCCTCACAAGACACTGTTCATCAACCAACCGCTATAATATTTCTCTCTCATAAAACCAGCCAGTTTCAGCCAAGTTTCAGACCAGCGAACAGGGCCATTGAATAAATCTTAAATAATTCACTGGAAACTGAAAACCGAATTCCTCCTCGTGCGACCCACGAGCGAGCGGCGCGGCCCACTTTCGTGCACGCTCAGCACCCCAGCGCGACAGAGGCCCAACGCGGGGAGACCCACGCGCGCTGGCTCTTTTGCAAAAGAGCCCCCGTTCTCTATCCTATTCGCGAAGCTTACTCGAACACTATTTGACTGAGTCACGGCCTTTACATCTGGCACCTTTTACTTAATCTAATTCCTATTTTTTGAAGCCCCTGGCTAGAATAACATAAGGTCGCAGCATCGTCGGCCAAACACCGGCGAGCATAGACTTCCCCAGCCTCAACCAACACCTCCCTAGCCCTCTACGAGCGAAGCCCAACCGATCGAGGTATCACACGCCACAAAAGGTGTAGCACGAAGGCGTGGCCATGCGCCATGGCGGGGTCTGGCCACGACAACACCGGCGCCGGCGAGTTTACCTATCCCAATGCCTCTACCGCTACCCTATATCCATCTACCGACTATGAGCAATCATATAGAAGTCCTATTTGAATCACTACTACACCCAATCGCGCTGGCCACGGGAACGACATCCACACCAGTTCACCGACGGCAGTGAACTTGTCCCAGGCGACCTAGACCTCAACCGGCTCAACCACCTACCTAGGAGCAAGAGGGCCTCACCAAAGACGCGTAGGGTAGACGGGATGAAGGCGTGGGGCTCGACAAGGTGGTTGGCCACGAGCGTGGGGTGACTCTGGTTCACGCAAGCGCGGCGACGACATCCCCAGCGACCTGCTGCTCCACTGGCCAAGTCGCTGCATGGTCGAGGCAAACAAGTCAAGGAGACGCAAAAGCCCTTCTCAATTGAGACAAAGGAGCAAGGGGCGACGTCCTGGCCCAGCACCCACCTCGACGGCCATGGCGGACCGCCGCGGGGAAAATGCCCCGCATTACTTCACTGGAGTACGAAAGCTCATCGGATCAACTCCAATCGCAAGCTAACTACCAAGGCTAGTTGGGTGCACGGTTAATTGGACAAAGGTGGACTAGGTAATGCCAATTGGATGGATGACGGCGTTCAGAGTTAAGGGGGTCGACGGCGGGGGAAAACTCCAATTGAAGCCCCATCACCGTATGGCGGCAACAGTGGTAAGCTTGGCGCCAAGCTAGACTCCCACTCAACCTCTAGACGTGCGCAATTACGAGAGTAGGGCCAAGCTCTGCGATTTTGCCTTGTCACAGCTCGGTCGGCGCGACGCCATTGAAGGCGATGTGATAGCGGCTTGGCGTGGCGCAATTTCTAATTGGGAAAGGATGGTAGCATGACGGCGAAGGCTCCACATGCGCGTATGAGTCTAGCACGGTGATGTGCGACCGTAGCGCCATGACCCGCAAGACGACGATGGCATGGCACTACGTGCCACAGTGGCTAGCTCCGGTCCGGGGAAGCAACAACGTGGCGTGGCGTCGAGCGCAGACGTGATGGCGAAGTCAGGCGGGTAGGCCTACGCGCGTGCAGTCATGAAGGTCAGCGGCAGCAATGACCGTGCAGGCGGCGGTCGGAATGTAGCACGACCAGGGCACAGCTTGACGCGATGGCAAGCAGCGTGGCTCAGGCGAACGCGACGGCGGGCAGCGCATCTAGGCCCACCCACACGGTGCGCGTGCGTGCGTGAGCGTGTGCTAGGGCACAACAATGGCAGTGGGCCTGGCCAGCAGCGTGGAGCCATGCGCGTGGGCGGCCGGCACGACAACGCTGAGAGCCAGATAGGGTGACTGCGCCTAGGTGCTGGCATCGTTCAAAAACGTGACTTGCATGATTTTTAAAGCTGCTTAAAAATCCAACCCGATGATCCAGTAGCTAAACCAACTATTTTACGTTCAAGATGGTGTATCAAGCTACTAGAACCAACCTTAAGACCATGCCACTGCTTAACCCGATTCCCCTATAAAAATTGACTAAGTTTTTGTTTGGATTCGCGTCAACTTCGATTTCCAAGCTACCAACTATGCTATCTAGCGAACCCCATTCTCGATCGCAAGTATTTCACCGCCACCTACGAAGTTTGTACTACAAACTTTATCAAAGTTTTGTCTATGCGTTCTATAGCATTCTCGTTCAATAAAAATTCATTTTGAACACTAAGTGATACAACGCGACATGAAATATAACATTCGTTTCGTGTTTCCGATGAACGTTTCAAGTTCTGTATATTGTTATACACCCTATATTACATACATTTACACATAAGTATGATGCTCATGCAGTGTTTTAATAAAAAGTTGTATAGTGTAACACCAAGGGTGTTACTAATCTACCCCCCTAAAACAAAATCTCGACCCGAGATTTCATGTGCCTAGTGTGGGACATGAGATAGAAAATACATTTCAATGTAAACCATTACCTATCAGATCCAGAGAGAAGACGGGGGTAATGCTTCAATATATAACTCTCTTGTTCCCACATGGCCTCATCCTCAGAGTGGTTTTGCCACTGCACCTTGTAGAACTTTACCACACTGTTTCTCGTCACTCTTTCCTTTTCATCCAGGATTCTGAACGGGTGCTCAATATAAGTTAAATCAGGCTGGAGTGGAAGTCCTTCAATTTCTACAGCTTTATCTGGGACCCGCAAACATTTCTTCAAATGTGAGACGTGAAACACATTGTGTACCGCCGATAAAATATCAGGAAGTTGGATACAGTAAGCGACTGGGGCACACTACTTCAAAATTTTGTAGGGACCCACGTATCTGGGAGCTAACTTGCCATGGATACCAAACTGATGCACCCCTCTCATAGGAGACACCTTGAGGTACACATAATCCCCAACTGCAAACTCTAAGAGCCTTCTTTGCTTATCCGTATAGGCTTTCTGTCGGCTCTAAGCTGCATTCAAATGACTGAATAATGACGACTTGCTCTCGAGCCTCTTTGATGAAGTCCGGCCCAAAGTATCCATGATCTCCCACTTCAACCTAGTTTAGTGGTGTCCTACATTTCTTCCCATATAGAGCTTCAAATGGTGCCATGCGGATGCTTTCTTGGTAGCTATTATTGTAAGAAAATTCAGCTAACTTTAGGCATCCATCCCACTTCTTAGGAAAAGAAATGGCATAAGCTCTTAACATATCCTCGAGCACCTGGTTCACCCTTTTAGTTTGGCCATCATCCGGGGTGATAGGCTGAACTACGGAGGAGACTAGTTTGAAGACACTCCTAGAGTTGCTCCTAGAAGCGAGAGACAAAAACTGATCCCCTATCAGATATGATAGTAAGGGAAACTCCGTGTAGGGTCACAATCCGGTCCAAGTACAACTTGGCATACTGTCTGGCAAAATATTTAGAATTCACTGGAAGGAAATGAGCTGACTTGATGAGGCAATCCACAATGACCCAAATAGAGTTATAGCCCTTGGATGTGTAGGGTAAACCCATAATAAAATCCATGGAAATATCCTCCCATTTCTAAACAGGAATGTGCAAGGGCTGCAGATATCCTGGAGTACGCATATGATCTGCCTTAACTCTACCACAAGTGTCGCACTCCGCGACGTGCCGGGTGATGTCCTGTTTCATGTTGGATCACTAGCATAAGTGGCACAAATCATGATACATCTTGTTGCTGCCAGGATGAATAGACAGCTTTGAATAATGGGCTTCATTCAAAATCATCCTTTTCAGCTCCTTATTGGATGGAACCACCAATCTATCCTTATACGTCACTACATCTTGCTCATCAATACTAAAGTGAGGGCCATGCCCTTCGGCAATCAATTTCCTGATGTAAGGAATTTCTTCAGAGTCCTGCCTCTGCTCCTGAATAATCTGCTCAAGCAACTCTGATGTCAAGGCAATGTGAGCCAGCATTTCTGCATGGTTGAGAGACAAAGGTGTTTCCTCAACCTAATGTGACTTTCGGCTCAAAGCATCAGTCACTACATTGGCCTTTCCTAGGTGGTAATGTACCTCTAAGTTATAATCCATAATCAGCTCCAACCATCTTCTTTGCCTCATATTCAACTAAGACTAGGTGAAAATATATATGAAGCTCTTCTAATCGGTAAAAATATGTACTTTGTTGCCAAAACAGATACTGCCTCCAAATCTTTAGAGCATGGACCATAGTCGCCAGCTCTAAATCATGAGTGGGGTAATTTACTTTGTGCTTTTTCAGTTGGCGCAAAGCATAAGCTATCACACGCCCATCTTGCATAAGCACATATCCCAACCTTGTCTTCGAGGCATCATAATATACATCAAAGGGTCTGTCAATATCTAGTTGGGCCAACACAGGAGCAGTGGTCAGAAATATCTTCAGAACTTGGAAGGCTTCTTCATAGGCTGGGCTCCAGTCAAACTTGGCTTCTTTTTGGAGCAGCTTGGTCATTGGTTGAGCTATCTTAGAGAAATCTAGGATGAAACACCGATAGTACTCAGCTAGACCAAGGAATTGACGAATCCGGTGCACAGACTTGGGAGACTTCTAATTCAGCACATCTTGTACCTTGTTGGGATCTATAGAAATGGCGTCAGGTGTCAACACATGCCCCAAAAACTACACTCGATCTAACCAGAATTCATACTTGCTGAATTTAGCATACTTGTCCGAAGGTGTTGGGCATACTCTTCATCGTTCTTGGAATATATCAGGATATCATCAATGAATACCACAACAAACTTGTCCAGCTCCGGCATAAGGACTGAATTCATCAGGTATATGAAGAATGCAGAAGCGTTGGTGAGACCAAAAGATATTACTAGGTACCCATACAACCCATACCTAGTAGAAAAAACTATCTTTGGTATATCTTGTGGTCTAATCTTGATCTGATGATAGCCTAAACAAAGGTCAATCTTGGAGAACACCTTGGCACCAATTAGCTGATCGAACAAAGTATCTATGTGGGGCAAATGACACTTGTTCTTAATGGTTACTGCATTAAGAGGACGGTAATCCACACACATTCGGAGAGTGCCATCCTTCTTCACAAAAATGGCTAGGCAACCCCATGGTGAAGAGCTAGAACGGATGAAGCCTTTTTCCAACAATACTTCCAGCTGCTTCTTCATTTCAGCCAACTCCTTCGGAGCCATATGGTACGGGTGTCGGGAGATAGGAGCAGTACCAGGCTCTAACTCAATGGAGAATTCCACCTCTCTGTCCGGTGGAAACCTAGGTAGATCTTCAAGAAAAACATTCAGGAACTCACATACTACCGAAATAGAGGTAAGATCAGGAGACGCTTCAGCATGAGCAGCAACAGGTAAGACTAGATCTGAGGGTAGAAGAAGAGACATCCTATCCTCAGAAGAAGGAAGCCATAACTCCACAATTCTCTGCTTTAGATCCAAGATTACCCCATATATCTGCAACCAGTTCATTCCAAGAATAGCATCGATGCCCTGCCCAGGCATTACCATAAACTAGAAATGGTAAGTGTGAGTGGCTAATACCAAGCTTACTGTGTCCGTCCGAGTATTGATGCTCATCTATGCACCCGGAGTATGGATTCTATAGGCATACGGTATAGCCATAAGAGGCATATTGTGCCGGTCTACAAATCACATGCTCATAAATGAATGTGATGCACCAGAATCAAATAACACATAAGCTGGATGGGAATCAATGGTGAACATACCAACCATCACCGGTTTCTGTTGCAATATTTGCTCAGCATCTGTGAAATTCACCTATCTAGATCGGCTGGCTGGTACTTTCCTCTTGATCACTGTCTGCTTGACTAGCCTGGAGTTAGCCGATGGTTGAGCAGACTGGGCTGGTTGGTTTTGGGGACACTCTCGGGCATAGTGGCCATCGTTGCCACATTTGAAACAAGCGCCAGGCTTGTTCCCCAATCCTTGGAGAGGTGGGACCTGCTGTCTCTGAGGCTGCTGGGGTTGCACCTGCTGTGTAGGTGCACGGTATTGTGTGGAAGAAGCCTGAGAAATATGCTGGGGCTGTTGAAACAAATGCCCGCCTGATGATTGATAGGGCACCCGTCGGACAACTTGTACTTTCTGAGTATGAGGGTGGCTAGAAGACCCCATAGCCACCCGCTTTCGCTTCCACTCTGCTTGGGAATCCCGCTGCAAGCCCTCTATGGCGATGGCAGCATTCATCATTGCCCCGAAGGTCTGATAGTTCCCAATATACAATTTCTCCTGAAGGTTGCAAGAGAGGCCACGATAGAAGCGGTCCCTCTTCTTCTCATCTGTGTCCACATGAGTGCCAGCATACTGGGACAAGTGATTGAACTTATTGACGTAGTCCATCAGTGTCATACTCCCTTGCCGTAGGTCTAGGAACTCAGTTAGCTTCCTATTGAGGACACCAGCAGGAATATAGAACTCTCTGAATGATGCGGTGAACTCCTGCCAGGTCACCCGGTGATCTGGCTGCTGCATGGCATTGAAGGTATCCCACCATGCACTCGTGGACCCCAACAACTGTTGCGCTATAAAGTGCACCTTCTGCTCATCAGTCATGTTGAGCAACATGAACTTCTGCTCTAGAATGCGAAGCCAATGTTCCGCATTTAGGGGCTCAGCTGACGGTGTGAACTTGGGCGGGTGGGTCTTGAGAAAATCCTGGTAAGAGTAGGGCCCCTCAGGACCACGGGCACCACCTCCATTCCCACCATTTCCCTCGTGTCCTTCATGGGCCATGGGCGAAGCCAGCGACAGCCTGTGCCAGCAGCTCCATGGCACGGGCTGACTCACGGCGAGCAGCCATCATTCCTACCATCATCTCCGCATGAGTCATCGGCGGTGGCGGTGGCGGTGGTAGAGGAGGAGGAGCCAACAATGGAGCCTCATGGCTCTCCCCGTAACCATGCTCATTGGCCCGACCACTTTTGCCTCGGCCCTCGCCAAGATCGTGGCCCGCACTGGCACTGGTGCTCCCGCATCTGAACCTCAGATTCATCTGTAGGAGATAGAAACCAACCACTTAGGACAGCCTTCCAGATCAGAAGCAAGAGATTAGAGAAACGACGAGACATTTATTAAAGCATTCTTTTTGTTATCCTATCACTTTACTAATTCAAATTATACGTGTAAGGGGACTTTAGTTTAAGCAAGATGCTACTATCATGATGCATGTATCGGTCTATCCGTTCACTCAAGCCGGAATATAGCGGCATTCGTAAAATTTTGGCACATCGCACACTCACTTTCCGTATGCTAAGCAATTTCTTACGCAACATAAGTCAGTGTACCTGCAGAAAACTGATTAGATCAAACCAGTGCCGCTATCCTAGATAGACCATATTGCTAGGGCTTATACTTATTTACATAACTTTAGCGCAACCTACTTTTCATAAAACTTTTGTTGGTCAAATTTTTAAGCTTTGGAAAAGAGTGATGAACTCGTAAACTCATTATTGGCTCTAGTACCAACTGTGGCTGAACTGCCCAAAATAACACACTTGCGGAGGCGCTCGTCTTCCACCAGACACTAAGCGCCCTAAAAGCAAGCTATAGCGGGCGGTATCCGTCGAGCACACCCCAAGGGAGAACCCGAAAGATCCACATTTTTTCCCAAGGATCCAATAATGAGAATGAGTTACAATACTTAATCCATTTCATACATCTAGAGTGCGTAAAAAGTACATTATTACATTTCCAAAGTCAGAGTGCGGAATATTAAACAGCGGAATAAAAATAAACATCTAGCGATAAGGAACAATGATCCATCTATGCCCACCAGAAGAATCCTTCGCACAATGGTACTCCTCAAGCATTACCTGCAACAAGGGTAAATAAACCTTGAGTACACAATGTACTCGCAAGACTTGTCCGACTAGTGGGAATAGCTTCCTGACTCCAAGGGATATGCGAAGCTTTATGGTTGGCTGGTTTCCTTTTTGCAGAAAGCAATACTAATAGTGAGTCCTTATAGATGTTATTATTAATAGTCATATTAATTTATTATCTAGCCATTCTATGTAAGCACATGTTCTACTTTCAAGCAAGAGTTGAGAGATCAGTTCCATTTCATCACCTTTCATCTTTTAGTTCTTACTACGATGCTAGAGTTAAGACAAGTCGTACCGACTCGGCGGTGATTCACGAATCAATGTCCCTAGCTAGGTACCCCAAAATACACACCCCGCTTGTACCCTAGGCACAAGCAGGACCAACCCATCACCCTCCTATCAAGGGGTCTAGGTCCCCGTCCAAACTTGGACTCCAAGCCCCCGCTTCTAAGTCCCGGACTTAGTGCGGTGCAAGGACCTCCACCATCCCGACCTCCAATCAGTAGGTTTGAAAAAGCTGGAACCCACGATAAGAGAGCAACAAGTCTTCCCTGCACCCATACCCAAGTATGTGCTCGGGATAATAGATCTGTGAACCCTAACAAATTTTGTTTCACTATTTTTATGCATGTAGGTTACTCACGCTACCGAAATCCTGAGCATAGCAGCTACTCGACCTATACTAGTAGGACTCATAGGTAGATATATTTATGCATGTAGTTTTCATAAAATGCCTGTAACGTAAGTGCACATCATATATATATTCAGTGATCATAAAATATGGGTTATGCATCGGGGCTTGCCTTGGGCAGGCGGTGGGTCAACAAAGTCAGCACCAAAAGGCTCCGGGGCTCCCTCCTGCACGAGAATCTCCTCCACGTACTTCTCAATGACTTCCTTGTAATCCTGTTCGTCCACGGGCACGAACTCTACCAACTCGTGATTTACATGGATGAAATGATGATGCAACACTTAGTAATACGGCAACAGCAGCTCTTAAAATAAAGATACATCTATCAAGCTACTAAGCAAGTTCTATCGACTAAGGTGCTAAGTTACCTACTGTTAACACTAACAAGTATGAAGCATGACATATATTATCTTAGTAACTAAAGGTATTCTTACTCTTAATACCGATTTACATCTATATATGATAAAATAGGGAGTAATAGCTATTCTATTTATCGACCTACTCTAGTGCTACCAAAATTGCAGTGAGTACATAACAATCTAACGAACCTACTGTATAATTCTCATGACTAAAGCTGTCATCAATTTGCCACAAAAATTCCTACAAATATTAGGCTAAATAATACTAAGCTTTCTAAATTGAATTTATGAACCTACCATGATCACAGCTAACTGTAAACTAACTACACTAACAGATAGACGACATTTTTGTGAACCTAAGAAATTTTGTTTCACTATTTTTGGATACCTATAATATTTACTATCATTTTTTAAAGTTCAGCTTGAAACTATAATGAATAAATCTTTAATAATTCACTGGAAACTGAAAACCGAATTCCTCCTCGCGCGGCCCGCGAGCGAGCGGCGCGGCCCACTTTTGTGCATGCTCAGCACCCTAGCGCGGCCCACGCGCACGACAGAGGCCCAACGCGGGGAGACCCACGTGCAAGCTGACTCTTTTGTAAAAGAGCCCCCGTTCTCTATCCTATTCGCGAAGCTTACTCAAACACTATTTGACTGAGTCACGTCCTTTGCATCTAGCACCCTTTGCTTAATCTAATTCCTGTTTTTCAAAGCCCCTGGCCAGAACTACACAAGGTCGCGGCATCGCCGGCCAAACACCAGCGAGCACGGACTTCCTCGGCCTCAACCAACACCTCCCTAGCACTCTACGAGCGAAGCGCAACCGATCGAGGTTTCACAAGCCACAAAAGGAGCAGCACGAAGGCGTGGCCATGTGCCGTAGTGGGGTCTGGCCGCGGCAACACCAGCGCCGGTGAGTTTACCTAGCCCAATGCCTCTACCGCTACCCTGCATCCATCTACCGACTATGAGCAACCATATAAAAGTTCTATTTGAATCACTACTAGACCCAATAGCGCTGGCCACAGGAACGGCATCCACACCAGTTCGCCAACGACAGCGAACTTGTCCCAGGCGACCTAGACCTCAACCGGCTCAACCACCTACCCTAGGAGCAAGAGGGCCTCACCAGCGTAGGGCAACGGGACAAAGGCGTGGGGCTCAACAAGGTGGTTGGCCATGAGCGCGGGGTGACTCTCGTTCACGGCAAGCGTGGCGACGACGTCTCTAGCGACTTGCTGTTCCACCGGCGAAGTTGCTGCACGGGCGAGGCAAACAAGTCAAGGAGATGCAAAAGCCCTGCTCAATTGAGACAAAGGAGCAAGGGGCGATGTCTGGCCGAGCACCCGCCTCGACTACCATGGTGGACCACCGCGGGGAAAACACCCCGCATTACCTCATTGGAGTACGAAAGCTCATCGGGTTGACTACAATCGCAAGATAACTACCAAGGCTAGTTGGGTGCACTGTTAATTGGATGGAGATGGACTATGCAATGCTAATTGGATGGACGACGACGTTTGGACTTAAGAGGGTCGACGGCGGGGGAAAACTCCAATTGAAGCCCCGTCACCATACGGCGGCAACAGTGGCAAGCTTGGCGCGAAGCTAGACTCCCACTCGACCTCCAGACGTGCGCAATTACGAGAGTAGGGCCCAGCTCTACGGTTTTGCCTTGTCGCGGCTCGGTCAACGCGACGCCATTGAAGGCGATGTGACGGCGGCTTGGCGTGGTGCAATTTCTAATTGGGGAAGAACAGCAGCACGACGGCGAAGGCTCCGTGCGCATACGAGTCCGGCACGATGACGTGCGACCGCAGCGCCACGACCCGCATGACGACGGTGGCACAGCACTGCGCGCCGCAGTGGCTGGCGCCAGTCCGGGGAAGCAACAACGTGGCGTGGCGTCGAGCGTGGACGTGATGGCAAAGTCAGGCGGGCAGGCCTACGCGCGTGCAGCCATGAAGGTCAGCAGCAGTAGTGACCGTGCAGGCAGCGGTGGAAACTCAGTGCAACCGAGGCGCAACTCGATGCGACGGCGGGCAGCATAGCCTGGCCCACCGACGCGGTGCGCGTGCGTGCATGAGCGTGTGCCAGGGCACAGCAATGGCAGTGGGCGTGGCCAGCAGCGTGGAGCCATGCGTGCGGGCGGCTGGCGCGGCAACACTGAGACACGCCCAGGTGCTGGCATCGTTCAAAAACTTGACTTGCACGCTTTTTAAAGCTGCTTAAAAATCTAACCCGATGATCCAGTAGCTAAACCAACTATTTTACGTTTGAGATGGTGTATCAAGCTACTAAAACCAACCTTAAGACCATGCCACTGCTTAACCCAATTCCACTATAAAAATTGTCGAACTTAGTTTCGTCGAACCATTTTCCGACTTACGAAAATCGACTAAGTTTTTGTTCGGATTCACGTCAACTTCGATTTCCAAGCTCCCGACTATGCTATCTAGCAAACCCCATTCTCGACCACAAGTATTTCACCGCCACCTACGAAGTTTGTACTACAAACTTTATCAAAGTTTTGTCTATGCGTTCTATAGCATTCTCGTTCAATAAAAATTCATTTTGAACACTAAGTGATACAATGCGACATGAAATATAACATTCGTTTCGTGTTTCCAATGAAAGTTTTAAGTTTCGTATATTGTTTTACACCCTATATTACACATATTTACACATAAGTATGATGCTCATGCAGTGTTTTAACAAAAAGCTGTACAATGTAACACCGAGGGTGTTACAGTAATAGAGACACAAGACACAAGATTTATACAGGTTCAGGCCGTCAGTGTGACGTAAAATCCTACGTCCTACGCTCTATTGGTTTGTGTTGCTGAAATACGAGATTGGATGTGGGATGGAGATGCCGACTAGGGGACCCCTGCCCTCCTTATATACTCTGGAGGGGTAGGGTTATAAGGAAAAGTATCATAATCAGTTATATGATAGGATTACAATATCTGTAAGAGTCCTAATAAATCATATCTTGCAGTGTACGCCGACCAGTGCCGTGCGTCGCAAGTCTTGATGTCGTGGGTTGGACCGTCCTTGATGGTGCGGCCCATGTCCATCGCCGTGGGTACCTAGGGTCAGAACCCCCACAGCTAGTCCCCGAGCGCCTTGTATCGCTTGGTAACGCCGTCTTGATCAAGTTCGAGAAGTCCAGTGAAGAGCCGACCAGTTTAACTTACGACCTGGGCGGTGAAGATGGAAGCCGATCAGTTTAACTGGTGGTCTGAGCGGTAAAAATAAGCGCCGACCAGTTTAACTGGCCTGTCGACCTATGAGGATAGCTGTCGACCAGTTGAAATGGCCAGTAGATCTCAAACTTATTCAAGTGAGGCTCACCAATAGGATGTAAGGAGCTCAAGATGAAAATTTGAAAATTCTTGTTCGGTGAAGTGTACACACTTAAGTGCCAATTACGACAGCGCCGACGACGTAGTCATCAGAGCAGAGCAGATGCATCAAGCAACCAATTTGACATAGCCAAAGCATCAAGAAGAAGAGCGAGAGCGAGTACGTGCACAGCAAGGTGCATTATACACAATGCAGTCCCCAAGCATGAGATTAGATGTAGAATATACCTAGTGTCAGGGTCTTGAAGAAAAAGAAGCAGTCCCCAGCGGAGCTGAGAGAGCATAGCAGTACATTTCATCGCAAGGTGAAGTGTACACACTTTAGTCCCCGAGCCTGCTAGAAGATAAAGAATGAATCTTATAGTAGGGTCAAAGAATTTAAGTCTGAAAGCTTGCCAACGTCGTCTGACATGTGCGTATCAAGACCCTAAACGTGATGTCCAAGATCAGCACCCTGATCCGAACAGCTTGGAGCAACTTGATAGCACACCGATGAGACGTAGCAAAATCCGATCACCAAGGGAGATGGCAACTCTTGCATGAAGAATCTGAACGCCGAGGAGTCCCCAGCTTTGCTGGCGAGCCCCCCTAGTGTAGCTGACGATGAAGCGACGAACAATCTGACTAGCTGGTCGGCGAATAATCGAGCACCGAGTAGCCCAACCAACTGGTCGGCGGCGAAGTGAGCGCCGAACAGTCCGACCAACTAGTTGGTGACGAAGGTCATGAATCTAGCGGTCCGACCTGTTGATCGACGAAGAAATCCGAAGGCTAGGTGGTGCGACCACCCAGACGATGATCCTGCAATACAAATATATAGAACGGGTAGTACATGATATAAAAATAAAATATATGAACTCGGTATTGAAGAAAACAGAGCGGAGTTGTTCAAAAGCAATGTATCGGTGAATTTTATATCCTGCAGAGCAGTTTATGTTTATTTAGAGTTTGTTCATATTTTAAATATGAGTAATTTTCCTTCCAGTTGGTTCTATATCGCGTCGCCAGCCCTAACTAGCTCCCAAGCTCTATAGCGCGGAGTGTCTGGCACCCGTATACACGTAAGAGAAGAGAGAGTCGATAAGGAGCCGCTGCTGACTGTCCATAACGCAGAGCGTGACTCATGCACGTGTAGGAGCGAAGTCGAGGCCAGGGCCGCTTCTGGAGAGCGTGAGTAAGAACGTGGCTGGTCGGCGCGCGGAGTGGAGATTATCTTGGAGATTTTACACATGGAGAATAACCGGAGAAATAATAACTGGAGAAGCATGACAAGAAGAAAGTTGTATTAAATATGAAAGGATGCTTATCTTTAGTACGGTCGGCGGCGTATGAGGTTATTTGGTCAGCGTCGACGAAATTGCCTGGTCCTCGAGTTTTTCGGCCTGTCGTCACGGCGGCGGTCGCAGTCATCGTTGCGCCGTTCTTCACGGCGGTCATCATTGTGACGCGGCATGGTTTGCTTGATGACTCGGGCGGCTCACTTGGCGACTCGCACGGCTCGCTCGACGACTCTTTTGGCGTCTCGCTTGTAGCCTATGGGCCGAAGTCTGCCGATGAAGAGATACGTTGTCTGGTCTAGGCCCCCGGCTTGCATGCACGTCCGAGTACCATATCAGGCGTTGATGCTGAAGTCGTGGAGGCAGAACAACACGAATCAGGATGTGATAGTGTGATACGTGCATGCATGTTCCTGTAATCGAACAAGTTCGTGTATGTAGATACGTATACATGCAACAGGCCAAGATCTGTCTGCTTGCATGTTGCATGACAGAGCTGGACTCCCGTGCATGTCGAGTCAATTAGAATAGGATTCCCGTAGTCCGTGTTCGTCGAAACCAAGTGGGCCCGATCCGAGAGGACGAGTCACGCCATCGTGTAGTTTGTTGTCCCGTGATTGGATCTGGAGAGCTGAGATGTCGCCCGCCGCCGCTGTAGATGAAGCGATCGAGCCGAGGGAAACAGCGACACCACGGCTGCCAATGGAGCCGGCCGACTCGGCTCACCCTCAGATCGATCCAGTCACGTGAACGTAGTGAAGCAGTTCCCGTATGCAGCTCGAGATCGAGCGTCGCAACGAGCCTGCTTGTGTAGGAGCACCTTCCCAATGGGCAATGGCAGACTCTTCGAGCAGTTGATGTACGAGGCTGTCGTTGAGAACGTGCTGATGATCTTGAGATTCATCTGGTTCGTCATGGGATCAAAGCGCACACCTTTACCTAGCGCGCCAACTGTCAATAAAAGATGCTCGGCAGTCCATTGAGAGGGCTACCCGCGATGGTAGATTGATTGATCGTTCGTAAACCGGATAGTAATAGATACACAAGTGATCGTACAACCGGATATCCCAAATTGTAAAGTCATTCCAATAGATACAAATTTAGATATAATATTTATCATACCAAGTAAGTATCATTAGATTTTTCATTAGTTATATTTTCATATTATACCTATTTGATGTCATCAATCTTTTGTGTTTCTCTCTAAACCCTAAAAGTTTGACTTCCAAATTCTTCTTGGAACGATTTACAATTCTATTGGTTTGTATTGCTAGAATACGAGATTGAACGTGGGATGGGAGCTATTGGTTAGAAATATGTCGCTTGAGCTATTTTCCCCCCAAATGTTTCTAAAACGGCTTTAGCCTAAAAAAACTACTTTATATGAGAAGTCAGAGCCCTGTCAAACGGTACGTTGCGTCTCGCCCAGGCTACCTAAAAATTCTGGCTCCACCACTGGATCAAAACGAGAGGTAATCTAATCATGAGACGAACTGATCTGGCACGGGCCGGCGCTGCGGGCTCCTCCCTCCCTCATTATCTCAGGAACAGGCAGCAGGGCAGTAAGACCCGTTTGTTGGGTCCGTAATGGCGTGGTAGGCCTCACCACGAAAGCGACCCGGCCGGCCGCGGAATCATTGGGCTTATGGAAAGATCGGCGCGAGAAAATTAAACGCGCACAAGCTGGACAAGGACGTTTATTTCCGCCGCATGCCCTGTCTGTCCCTCCTCCCTCGGCGCTACGTCGCGAGCGACAGAAAAGTAGTCCAGGTTCTAGATGGGCGTGTGTTGTTGTTGTTGTGTTGTTTGTGCCTGCCCACCCTATTTTGGTTTGGTTCCTGCAAGTGTTTGGTTGGCGACGTGTACGTGCTCCTGGTCCTAAAATGTCTATTTTCGTTTCTCGAGAAACAACTTTGATAAAATATATATTAAAAAATATTAATATTTATGATACATAATTAATATCATTAAAAAAAATTTAAATCTAGTTTTTTAATAAATTTATTTAAAGATATAAATGTTGTACGTATTTTCTAAAAATCGAGTGAACCTTTCGGCACGAAAACTAAAAATGACAAATAATTTATGACGGAGGGAGTATTCTTTTGGCCCACCGCGCTGACTAATCTACACTACTTGTTGGGATGCCTCTGGATACAGACATACAGTGCTACAGTGGTGGCTGGGCCATCCAGACTGTCGAGCTACGTACGCATCTGAATCGTAGCCTCTGTCTGCTTCCTCGTCTCTTTTTGTCACGTGCTGATTATAATCCGGCCGGCGCATGATCGAGCTCTTCACACGTGTGCTGCCACTGCCCACAGGCACAACGCATCAGGTCTTACACGGCGGAGTCTCAACGTGCATTGATCCCTCGTTTCCTACCACGTGCCGGCGTGCCGCCGCTTTTCTCCGTCCGCCGAGGCGAAGAGCGGCGAGGTTTTGGCCTCCTCCTCTCGACGTGCCGCGCGCGCGAACATCCTTATCCATCCTGTCGTGGCAGCTGGCGTCGCTACTCGCTCGAGCTACTAGTAGTGGTGCGCAACGAACTGGCCATGCCGCTACGCGAGCTCACATTGCGGCGCCGGCGCCGAACTCGATCGGTTGCATGCGCATTACGTACCCCGCACAGCAGGGCATATCGCTCGCCGCGTGCTGTCGTCGTCTCCGCATTGACCCAACCTGCAGGGGAAATAAATTGGGTGGGCGAGGGGCGCACTAACGCATGCATGCGCTCCCCTACCGATGGACGCCACGTGGAGTCCTGATGGCATCGCACGCTACGCTCCTCTCCCCGATGGACCGACAAACCGACGCGAGAACCACGACTCCAATTCCAGATGTGGCGCGTGCGATGTCGTCGGAATGAGTGGCGCGGGGCCGTTTGCTGTCATAGGCTCATAGCCTTTATCATCACAACATCACCTGCTATAAGATATAGCGCGCGTTTAGTTCCAAAAACTTTTCCCAAATTTTTTTGTTACAGTAGTTATTATATCGAATCTTGTGATATATGTATGGAACATTAAATGTAGACGAAAAAAAACTAATTGCATAGTTTTGGAAATCGCGAGACGAACGTTTTGAGCCTAATTAGTCCATGATTAAACACTAATTATCAAATAAAAACGAAAGTGCTACAGTAGCTAAATTCCTTAACTTTCCCCGCACCTAAACACGACGATACTATCACACAAAGGATAACGGACGCATACGCGTGAGAATTTGGACTGCCGGCGCACACTGACACTGTGCTGTTGGAGGCTGCCAGACTGGGTGACCGTACGTATGCGTATGGCGCTAGGCAGTAGGCAGCCATGGGCTCTATCGGTTCCGAACCGATGGATGTTGAACCGGCCAAGTCATGCAGAAACGTTTTTACTCCAAACGTTAGTTGCATTGCATCCGGTCCAAACCAAACATCTGGCCTTTTGGTCCCGAGAGGTGATGGCCATGTTCCAACCAGAATCCTCCATCATTGAACGTGCTTGTTGCCGGCTGCCGCTCGCGAGAGATGTCGGGGCCAGGCAGGTGAGGTGAGTGAAAAAGGTCACATGAGAACGAGACCCGTCACATATATAACCCATTACCACCTGTGAAGAGATCATGTGTAGATTAAATGCTTCGTATTCTTCAGGTGTTGCGTTTCTAGATCATCGTGTGCGTGTTTCGGTTTATTTAATTAGTACTACTATAAAACATTGTTTTGAACAGCTGACGCGACACGAGCGACGGTAAAATGAATGGATTATTGCCTGGCCTGCCGGTGAACAGAAGAGGTGTGAGATGCGGATGGTCTGTTTATTATAGCGGCCTTGGAGGCGCGCGATGGTACCGAGTAGCGACCTTACAGTGACACAGATCTAACGCTGATGTTATTGTGCCAATGCACTACTCCTTGCGACAAATAATTTCAAAAATGATGGGTACGACAGCGACATATCTATAGGCCTATGCATGTGATCTATATTCATCTTACAAAGACATTACTAGAAACGATGATTAAATGGCAATGGACAAAAGCTACAGAATACGTACAGTGGATCCGTTGCATATCCAGGGGAGTCATAAGCTTCTACGTACTCCCTACGTTCTAAAATATACGCCAACCAAGCTTATAAAAATACATCGACATAAAACACGAGTATGACCATAATTCAAAATCGCAAGTACTATTACTATATTATCGGCAGTGACAATGACACCGTAATAACTAAACTTTGACAGTGGTGATTTATATATAGCGACTACACTTCCAATTTGTAATAGTCGTTCAACTCGTGCTTTCACCTGGGCTATAACCTTAAAAGATACAAGTACGAGTCACGTTTTAATACATCTGAACTAATAAAAATTTCTTTGCACGTGGTGTTGAGACTATAGTGGCTCTGTTCGTTTTTCTTATAATCCGTACTTTTCAGTTTGTTTTTTCAGCCGGAACAGTGTTTTTCTCTCACAACAAATCAGCCGGAACAATATTTCAGCTTATTTTTTCAGCGAAGCGAACGGACCAGTATACCTTGGTCTGCGGCTTGGTGCACGGATATTTGTGGTAGATATCAGGTGATGACAGTTCTATCTATTCTCTGTATTCCATTACGTTTGGGCAAATTATTAAACCGCAGAGTTATTTGCATGAATGGTTTGACACCCTTCTCATCCCTGTCTCTGCCGGATCTGTCTTCCCATGCTAGGTGTGTGCTTACTAGTACGGTAGTACCTACGTGTGCTTAGTTATATAGCTATTGTATGATTGTTTAGACTAAGGTAGTAGGAAGTGTTAGTGGCTCCACTTATCTCGTTGTCCTCCCAACCAAGCCATCTACGTACCTTGTCCTTGTGAGACATTGTGTTTGTTGATCAATACCCTCAATATTTATCGACTTAGTCCTGATAGACTTTTGTACATTAATTATAATACAGTCAAGTCACATATTCATTAATATTCTTAGATGAGCTTCCCTGTGGATAAACAAATATGATACTTTGAAATACTCCTGGGTGAAGTACTACAACGATATTCTTTTCACTTACGAAATTATTACTTGAGCATAAAAAAATACCAACAGAGGTGGCACTTTCAAGGAGTAACTATAGAGGCACTTACTCCTCGACATAACGAGCGCAACAATCTATGGGTGGGTCTTGGTATTTATTTTTCTTCCTGCCATGCCTTAGATACCAGACCAGAGGGAGTAACTATATATAAGATGAGTTAGGAACCCCTCTTAGGGGTTGCACATATCATGGTCCCTAGAAACGGTCGACACTATGCTCTAGACACTTGAATTCTCTCCCTTTGTAATACCTACTGTAGACTTAAGCTCTTGATGCTCATGAACACGAACACTCTCACACTATACATAAGGTCTGTTGCTAAGCCATTCAAATCCACGCACGATGCTAAATTTACTAATTGATTTAAGATCGAGTCAAGCCTAATTAAATACACCAAAAATAGCTACTCATTATTGTTATTATCACGAGCATCTCATAGTAAATTGTAGGTCCCCATCGTGAGATATATAGACACATTTGCTATGAGCTGGATCTGCGTTAAATTCCTCTTGGCAGTACGCGGACGATAGTTTTATATAGAGTAGTGCGCCGGTACTCCATATGGGAAACTTTTCATAAGTGTAATTTACATTGAAAGAAGTAAATAGCCCACGTGTTGCTTCGAAGTATCCTATACTAGCTTTGTCCGTATGAGTTTTCGGAGTGCAATTAGAGACACTATTAAGTGACCACGTCAGTTCTTATCAGGCTAGTACTACGTCAACTTACCTGCCACGTCCTCAGCATCTTCCTTTAATCTTGCGCCACATTGCTGTGTCGTCGACGTTGAAGCTACACACATGCCGCCGCGAGGTGTCCATCCAGCTGCAGTGCCATCGACGTTGAAGCATCGACGCCGCGCACAGCACAACAGTGCACCGCGCGGGCCGTTCGCAAGAGGCGTCGCACCGCACGCGCGCTCAACTGCATCAGCGCGGGCGCACTGCTCTTTTTTTTTTTTTTTTTTTTACCAATAGGGATTCCATTCATTCGTCAAGGAAAAGGGGTATTACAATCTTCAGTCAACAGACGTTTAATGCAGATCGGGGCATACTGCCACTCACCCAATCACGATTCATCTGTGACCTGTTTAGCTAGAACATGTGCTACTCGATTACAAGCTCTATTTGCATACATCAGAGTAAAAGCTTGAAAACCTGAACTGCTCGTGGAAACACAGCCGCGTGTATCCGTGGGCATCGCTCAGTAACCCCGCGCGGCGCGCGCGCAGCGATCCTGCACCAGCACCGCCGAACAGTAAAATCTAGAGTACCCCGTGCCGTAGCTGCACTTGCATGGCGGATCCCCCGACCCTGGCGGAATCCGGCTGGACCAACGCGATGAATTGCTGCATGCCATACGGCGCTGTCGTGCCGGGCATTGACTCATCGGCCCCAGTGCTGCTGTTTCATCCTCGTGGCCGCATTGAAATCGGCACGTGCTCACCGCGCACGCGCAGCACCTCTTCGGCCCTCCTACGCGTCAGGGCGCTTGGCTTGGCACAGAGATAGCACGTTCGCAGTACTGTGACTGGAGTGCAGTCACTCACCGGCCAGCAAGGCCTCGTTTAGTTGCCCGGAATTGACAGTGGCAAAATCACTGCGCGGCACTGTAGTGTCACATAGCATTTCGTTTGTATTTGGTAATAATTGTCCAATCGTTAATTAATTAGGCTCAAAACGTTCGTCTCGCAAAGTACAACCAAACTGTGCAATTAGTTTTTGATTTCGTCAACATTTAGTACTCCATGCATATACCGTAAGTTTGATGTGACGGAAAATCTTCTTTTTGTATAGTACCCGAGTTTGTATTTTGGGGTAACTAAACACACCCTAAACTGATAAATGCCCGGTGATCAGAGACCGCGGCACCATTGGTCACGGCCGAACGGGGATGACCCCAAATTTAAGCCCCTTTGCCACGGCTCGTTCAAAACGGCTTCACCGGTGAAGTTAAAGTCGGTGAAACCAGAAAAACTAGCTTTTCCCGGCTTCCAGTTCATTTTAATCCTGACTTACAAAATAGCTTCACGCTACAGTACCTCGATTTACGCAAAATAGATGAAGCTGAAGCCGACATAAGCCAAGCCGTGCCAAAGAAACCCTTACTCTTGGTCGGATAAAAGCGGCCAGCGGTGGTTAAAATGGCCCCAGTCACATTTATGCATTGCCAGTGGCTGGGATGGGATTCTGGTTCTGGCATGCAATTTTCGCTGATGAAGCACGTGCCCTCACCGACTACAAAGCTCCAACACGACACATGGAAACACAGAGGACTGAGAGGAGTGGAGAAAACGAACATGCCCGAGACCAAGAGGTTCGTAAAAGCAACGGGGAGGTCAAACCAGCAACACAAATTCCTCGCAATCTGGCGCGCACACCACCCATCCTTAACACGAGACACCCCCTGGCGCCTGGTATAAAACGGCCTCCTCCGGGGACACGAGTCACAAGCACGCACCCGCGTATGTAAGCGCGCGCGCGCCCATAGCACCACGCACGCAGGCACAGCGCGAGGAGCCCCGCTCGTACGGGCTCAGGCTCATGGTCATGGTTGCCGAGACCGGGGCGTCGGCGTTACGTGAAGCCGCGAGTGCCCTGGCGTCCTCGATGCAGCCGCAGGTGGCCGCCGTCTTCTTCGTGTCCGCCGCGTGCACGGTGGCGCTGGCCGCCCTGCTGGCCGTGGCGCGCATGCGCCCGCCGTGGTGGTGCGCGTGCCCCGTGTGCGAAGCCTACCTGACGGCGTCGTGGGCCGCCGACTACGACAACCTCTGCGACTGGTACGCGCACCTGCTGCGCACCTCGCCGGCGCAGACCGTCCACGTGCACGTCCTCCGGAACGTGCTCACGGCCAACCCGGCCACCGTCGACCACATGCTGCGCGCACGCTTCGACAACTACCCCAAGGGCGCCCCGTTCTCGGCCATCCTCGCCGACTTCCTCGGCCGCGGGATCTTTAACGTCGACGGGGACGCCTGGCTGTTCCAGCGCAAGATTGCCGCGGCCGAGCTCGCGTCCCCGGCGCTGCGCGCCTTTGCGGTGCGCGTCGTGGCGTCCGAGCTGCGGAGCCGGCTCATCCCCTTGCTCCACTCTGCCTCCCGTGAGGGCCAGGGCAGGGTCCTGGACCTGCAGGACGTGTTCCGTCGCTTCGCCTTCGACTGCATCTGCAAGATCTCCTTCGGTCTCGACCCTGGCTGCCTGGAGCTGTCGATGCCGGTGTCGTCGTTCGAGAATGCCTTCGACATGGCCTCCACGCTCTCTGCCAGGCGCGCCACCGTGCCCATGCACATCATCTGGAAGCTCAAGCGCCTGCTCAACTTCGGGGACGAAAGGAGGCTCCGGGACGCGGTGCACCTCGTGGACACGCTCGCCGCGGAGGTGATCCGGCAGCGTCGCAAGCTCGGGGGCGCCGCCTCGGGCAGCGACCTCCTGTCGCGCTTCATGGGCTCCATCAACGACGACAAGTACCTCCGCGACATCGTCGTCAGCTTCATGCTCGCCGGCCGCGACACCGTCGCCTCGGCGCTGACCGCCTTCTTCCTGCTCCTCTCTGATCACCCGGAGGTCGCGGCCGCCATCCGGGACGAGGCTACCCGCGTAGCCGGCGTCGACGACCGGCTCACGGCCTCCACTTTCAACAAGCTCAAGGGCATGCACTACGTGCACGCCGCGCTGTCCGAGAGCATGCGGCTGTTCCCGCCTGTGCAGTTCGACTCCAAGTTCGCGGCCGGCGACGACACGCTCCCGGACGGCACGGCCGTGGCGAAGGGCACCCGGGTCACCTACCACGCCTACGCCATGGGCCGCATGGAGTCCGTGTGGGGCCCCGACTGCGGCGAGTTCCGGCCCGAGCGGTGGCTCAGGAACGGGCGCTTCGTCCCTGAGAACCCGTACCGGTACCCTGTGTTCCAGGCCGGCGCGCGCGTGTGTATCGGCAAGGAGCTGGCGCTCATGGAGATGAAGGCCGTCATCGTCGCCGTGGTGCGGAGCTTCGACATCGAGGCCATCGACCGGAGCTCCCGCCGGCCCAAGTTCGCGCCGGGGCTGACCGCCACGTTCACGGGCGGCCTGCCAGTGCGAGTGCGCCGGCGAGCACGTGTGAGCGGGCACAACCCGCCAATCTAATGAACGGAATAAAAAAAAACTGGACTGTGCGAGGATACGACCACCCAGACATTATACTAAGAAGAAGATCATCTTACGTAAGCCTAGAAAACCCTCGAATCTTTGCCCTTCATTATACAGCGGCACCGTCGCCCTGTGAGACCGGACCGGTCCTTAGCCCTGTGCTTTGACATGGAACAGACGAGGGGATTTTTTAACCCCAACCTGAAATTCACTTCCACGACGAGTCCAACCCAGAACCCGGAGTACCGCCGGACGAGGTCCGCCGGCTCTAATGAACGGAATAATAAAAAACTGTTGGTGTCACCACGATTCGTCCTTTGCCTGTCATATTTCCCGTTTCATATTCAAACGGAATATTGGTGGTGGATTAGATTTATATCACGCGCCCGTAATCTAGTTGCTGTCGATTGTGGGTGGTGGAGCGATGACTCCGTGGCCACTCCGCCCGGCCGGTGAGTGCGCCGGCACTTGGCAGCACGGTGCGGACGATGCTGTGGAGGATTGGTCAGTCAGCCCACGTCCCCACCCAGTCGTCGTCTCCACTACTATACTAGAATGGCAAATAGATTCCTAGAATTGAATGGAATCGGTCATATCAGGCGCCTGATCTAGCGTAGCGCGAATCGGATTTGGATCAGATAAGGAGGGGACGTCGCCGACTGAAACTTGCACGCTCCACCTGCGATCTCCTTTTTTTCAATCAGAGATCAGAAGATTATTACAGGCAGAAATGGAAACATGGAACTGATGTCATGATCCCGACGCGGTGTTGTGCTTGTTCTTGTTCCCGACCATATGGACCCTTGTCTGTTCGCTTAGATCGTTTCTGTGGCTTATAAACCGGCTGATGTTGTTTTGTTATGAGAGAAAAATACTGTATCATAACTGATAAGTATGGCTGATACGATCAAGCGAATAAGGCAACGCCAACCAAGCCGCGCCCATCTAAACCTGTGGAGTACCAATACCAGTACCAGTGCCACGAGCAAAGGCCATGCGCACGTTTTGTCTGCCTACACAGGAAGATGCCGCAACGACGAATCAGCAGGAAAAAGTCCAGAAAAGAAAGGTGAAGCGGGTTTAGTTTTATGGACTTGCTAGCACCTGAACGTTAGCGAGCGAGCGAGCACCCTAGCACGTCAGGCTTGCGGGCGAGCACACCAGTAGCAGGCCCGTGCCGCCTCAGATGTCGCCCGCGCCGCGCGCGGACGTCGCCTGCGTTGCCAGCCGCTTCCCACGCGCATACCATGTGCAACCCTCGATCTACTTTTTTTAAAACATCTAGATGCAACACTTGCAGCATACAAAGAAGATAGATGAAACATTTCAAACATGCGTATGAAAACACTTGCAAAAACACCTGGATAACACTTAAAAAACCATTGCAAACATATGCAACATCTAAATGAGACACTTGCAACAGACTATGAAATATCTGAAACACTTGAAAAATACACTTGCAACATGCATGTATATGCAACATCCAGATAAAAATACTTACAACATACGACTGATACAGATAAAACATTTGAAACACCTGAAACATACGTGTATATCCATTCAACATGTGCAACATGCCAATATACTTTTGCAACATCCCGATGTACTTTTGCAACACCGATACGAAATACTTGCAACATACCTCTGAAATACCTGAAACATATGTTTGCAATATGCATTTTCAGTGCAACATCTCTTTGCTGCTTGGAAATGGAGGCTCATCCATATGTGAAGTTCACCGGTATAGAGCTCGTAGGTGGGGCGGAGCTCGCCGCTCTGCTGAAGAAGACCACGACAGGTCTGGTGGAGAAGGCCGCAGTGGGTTGCTCCGATGCAGAAGACGGACCACGCGTTGGAGAAGGTTGCGGTGGGCAGCCGTGGTGGGTAGGATGCGCCATGGAGAGGGAGGAAGACGGGCAACCGCGCTGGGACGCGGGAGATGTCTGCCGGCGCTCAGCGCCCAGACACCGTGAAGAACACCGAGGTGGCATGGGGCGGAGCGTGGTCATGGCGCTGCGGTGAAGAGCCTTCTAGAGAGGACGAGTGGACAAGAGGATACGATGTTGGGCTGTTGGACTGGTGTGTGGCCCACGAATGCGACGTCCGGACGATCGCACGGCTGGGTGTAAGCATTTCCGTTAGTTTATGGTTGTACGAGAACTCGCTTTCTCCATGTTCAAAGGATTTGCTTCGCTATGTTTTTCTTTGAGGTCACAAAAACTGAAAAGCATGACATTTAGGCTGCATATATGTGTTTCAAACTATTATTTTGTTTGAAAACATGTAAGTTGTTATAGACATTTGTATTCAGATAGACTAGCTGCAAACTTTCACAAAATTGAAAGAGTTTAAGAATATATTTCAGGAAAACAATTAGTGGTCAAAGATACGCATGGAATATCATGTGAAATCAAAATGTGAAAGAAAAATAGAGAGGCTCTCAAGACCACTATGTGGTAGACGAATTATTTGCCTAGCCAAGAGATAGATATATAGGCTAAGTTGGGTCATAAAAAGTTCCTAGGCTGTGGCTTATTAATTGTTACTACCCTAATGTACTTTTAAGCAACTTTTCACTGAAGACCCACATGGCCACATCATTTTTTTCTAATTTAGTAAAGGCTCCAAGGTGGGGGTAGGCGATATGGAGCACCCAACCACTCTCTCGAGCCCTCTCTTATAAGAGGAACATCAAGAGCCTCTAACTTTGATCTCTATCTATTTGGAGAGCCATCCCATGAATATTCTCTCTTGGTATTTCTCATGTCCCCAGTAGACTCTCTAACTTTGATTCTCTATACTCCAAAGATTTATCATAATTTTTCTTGCATGAAAAATCACAAGAAAACTACCTGTCGTCACAAAAAACGTGTTGACACGTAGCAAGCCGGAAGGATCTGCTTGGGATGAGCCCCGGAGATCCACTTGGCTTCAACGCAGGACCAGCCAATCCTGTGAATTCCCGAAGGCGTGCCAGCCAATTTGACCTGCAATTGACCAGGAGAGAAGGTTTATCGGTAATTTAAGGTGAAACATGCCGGTTTTGCCCATACAGTTCCAAGTGTGCCGCTTCGGGAGCAGAGAGACGGGAAAATCGACTAAATAGCTGATACGAGAAGAAATCAACTGTTAAGGACTATAACACTCATGGGTCATGACTGATTTTATAGTAACGAATGCAATGTGCCCAAATATAAGTAACATCATTAGCTAGATAAGTATAACCGGTGTAAAGCGTCGAGCCGATAAGTTTAACGAGAAAGGATATAACATGCGAATAAAATCGACTGTCTAGTACAAATGGATCTACAAACGCTCTGAATCTAATTTGCTACCATCAACAGTGAGGTTCGACCGGATCGATGCAGCTATGATGATAACAACAAACTAAAGCCAAAGAATCCATAAAACCATCTATACGTTGATAGGTTTTTGAAAGACATGCTATATGTGTGAAAGCACAGACAAATCGGCTGAAAATAGCCGATTCAGGTAGAAAAAGGATCATAGCATGAGAACAATCAACTATTTAATACGAACAGGTCTATAAACTCATCAAATCTAGACTATTATCTTTAACAGTGGGGTTCGACCGGATTGATGGCAGCCATAATAAAGATAACAGATTAAACCTTTAAAGTAAACAGATCTATTGACATTTAACAGGATCACGAAAACATACTATGAGTGTTAAAGTGCGGACGATCGGCAATTTAGCCGATGCAAGCATAACAAACATCCAAGATCATGCCTGGTCGAAAGCAAGTCTACCAGCTAACATACTCCGATCTAAAATACTGTCGATGTTTCACCACCGATAGCCTGCCACGGGGGTTTCCGGGGCAGTTTGTTCGGGCTTCGACATATGCAGAACTCGACGGTAAACGCAAGAGACAGTCGATTTATCCTGGTTCGGACCCTCGATCGTGATCGAGTAATAGCCCTATGTCCAGTCGACGTTAGCATTTGCGTTGGATTGATTGTCAAGTGTTCTCTCTTTTCCTCCAGGAACCCCGCCCTCCTTTATATAGTCAGGAAGCCAGAGTTCTAGTCGGTTTACAATGAGAGTTTCTAGTAGGATTACAGAATAATACTACTACTAAGATTACATGAAAAGAATCCTAGTTAGACTAGATCTTCTCCCTTCCTTGTGGGGTATCCCGTGGGTCCCGTATCGACAAGCCCCCGAGCACTTCATGGTTGAGCTCTGGAAGCCTTGTCTTGTTCCTTCAGGTCTTGCCGAGCAGGAACAAACGTCGTCCGAGTGCTTTCTTGAGTGAAACCATGTAGCACTTCTTGGGATCTTTGAGTGGTGTGTGCTTTTTTGAAGAAAAAGTACACCCATCTAGGTGTAGCCCCTAAGCCTCTTGCTATTTGGAACAAGGAGCTAGAGGGTCTTGTCTTGAAATTGCTCTGATTCTTCATCAAAGGGCTCTCGAGCATATACCCGGGTTATTTATCAAAAAGAACTCGGATATAGCTCGATCCGGGTTCTTTTTGTCGTAAGGCCTTGAGGTGGTCTGTCTTGAAGAAGTCTTCTTGGTGACGTGTGTTTTTTCGAAGAAAAAAGTGCACTCACTGAGTGTAGCCTCCGAGCATCTTGCTATTTGGAACAAAAGTTGGAGGGTCTTGAATCTTATGTTGTTTGAAAACTGCTGTCTTGAAGAAGTCTTCTGAGTGATGTGAGCTTTTTTTGAAAAAAGTGCACTCACTGAGTGTAGCCCCCGAGCCTCTTGCTATTTGGAACAAAGAGTTGGAGGGTCTTGAATCTGAGTTGTTCAAAGAACTAAAACCCTCTCCTGTTGCAGCCCCTGAGCATATAAAAATAGTTGAAGTCTTGACTGGTAAGTTGGTGACGGCTACTGAGAACTGGAATGCTTTGTGGAAATCATTTCGGTCAGTAGTCGATCTTCTCCGGACTCCAACAGATGATGGTCAATCTTGGGCTCAGTTTATTCCCCAAGTTTTGGCCCGTTTCCAAGAGTTCGTAAAGAGGTGCGCCCAACTATGTACCAGAAATGTTCTTGCCCAGTTTCGAGTTCTTGCTCCGGAGGTGCCTTTGTCCAAGATTGTAGAGGAAGCCGAAAGTCAAGAATATCTGGATGTCGTTGAAAAGGTGGAGCCTGAGGTCGAAGATTTAGCCAGAAGGATTGCGGATAATCTTAATATTGATATTTCTTCTCCTGATGACGATGCTTGATGTAATTGACCTTTGTACTCCAGCCTCTATAATAGGATATTATACTTCTTTTTGAATGAAGATTCTTTATTTTTTATTGATGTCTTCTTTGCCTGGATGTCTTCGCCTTGTTTATTCTTTGAATGAGTCGTCCAAGTGATTAGAATTTTTTCTGAGTAATCGTTTGATTTGCTGAGTGCTTGTCTGGCTTTCGTCTGCGCCGTGTAAACAACTCGGTATATGTAGATCGTTGTCTTGACGAACTTTCTTATTTTGTCGAGTGCTTGTCTGGCTGCCATGTAAACAACTCGGGGTAAGTAGATCTTTGTCCTTACAATGTTTTTGTTCTTATTAGTACTGGAAAGACTTAGGACCAGCGATCTTAAGTATCTTCAGCTTCTTCTTTTTAGTTTTTTGCTTAACTCGAGATGTGGCCAGCATCTGGCTCTTTCCCTGGTTGTAAAAACATCTTAGGATCGGTTCGGGTGTTGGCTTATCAGCTACCCTCATCGGCAGGCTGAAGCATCTTTTCAGCTTTTTTGTTCACGGCCGGTATGCTCAGGCATAGTTTCAGCTATTTTGCTTTTTGGTTCGGGTGTTAGCTTATTAGCCACCCTTATTGGCGAGCTCAAGCATCTTTTCAGGTCTGTTGCTCTCGGCCGGTATGCTCAGGCATAATTTTAGTCATTTTGCTTTTTAGTTCGGGTGTTACCTTATTAACTTCCCTCATCAGCGGGCTCAAGCATCTTCTCAGCTCTTTTGCTCTCGGCCGGTATGCTCAGGCATAATTTCAGCCATTTTGCTTTTTGGTTCGGGTGTTAGCTTATTAGCTACCCTCATCGGCGGGCTCAAGCATCTTTTCAGCTCTTTTGCTCTCGGTCGGTATGCTCAGGCATAATTTCAGCCATTTTGCTTTTTGGTTCGGGTGTTAGCTTATTAGCTACCTTCATCGGCGGGCTTAAGCATCTTTTTAGCTCTTTTGCTCTCGGCCGGTATGCTTAGGCATAATTTCAGCTATTTTGCTTTTTGGTTTGGGTGTTAGCTTATTAGATACCCTCATTTGCGGGCTCAAGCATCTTTTTAGCTCTTTTGCTCTCGACCAGTGATGGAAGCAGGTAAGGTTTTAGGAAGACGAGCTAGCTCACTATACGGACTCTGTTGTACTTAGCTACCCTCTACCTGAAGGATTTGTATCTTCAACTGAACTCGGTAAATTCAAGTTAGAACATCATGTTAAGGAAGGTATAGCTGTCGATGTTTCACCACCGATAGCCTACCACGGGGGTTCCCGGGGCAGTTTGTTCGGGCTTCAGCGTATGCAGAACTCGACGGTAAACGCAAGAGACAGTCGATTTATCCTGGTTCGGGCCCTCGACCGTGATCGAGTAATAGCCCTATGTCTAGTCGGCATTAGCCTTTGCGTTGGATTGATTGTAAAGTGTCATCTCTCTAACTCTCTTCTACCCCCTCCTCCCCATCTAAGGAGCCCTGCCCTCCTTTATATAGTCAGGAGGCCAGAGTCCTAGTCAGTTTACAATGTAGAGTCCTAGTAGGATTACAGGGTAGTATTAGTACTAGGATTACATGGGAGGAATCCTAATCAAACTAGATCTCCTCTCTTCCTTGCGGTGTATCCCGTGGGTCCCGCGTCGACAAGCCCCCGAGCACTTCATGGTTGAACTCCAGAAGCCTTGTCTTGTTCCTTCAGGTCTTGTCGAGCAGGAACAAGCGTCGTCCGAGTGCTTTCTTGAGTGAAACCGTGTAGCGCTTCTTGGGATCTTCGAGTGGTGTGTGCTTTTTTGAAGAAAAAGTACTCTCATCTTGGTGTAGCCCCGAGCCTCTTGCTATTTGAAACAAGGAGCTGGAGGGTCTTGTCTTGAAATTGCTCTGATTCTTCATCGAAGGGCTCCTGAGCATATACCCGGGTTCTTTATAAAAAAGAACTCGGATATAGCTCGGTTTGGGTTCTTTTTGTCGTGAGGCCTTGAAGTAGTCTGTCTTGAAGAAGTCTTCTTGGTGACGTGCGGTTTTTCGAAGAAAAAAGTGCACTCACTGAGTGTAGCCCCCGAGCCTCTTGCTATTTAGAACAAAAAGTTAGAGGGTCTTGAATCTTATATTGTTTGAAAACTCCCATCTTGAAGAAGTCTTCTGAGTGATGTGCGCCTTTTGGAAGAAAAAGTGCACTCACTGAGTGTAGCCCCCGAGCCTCTTACTATTTGAAACAAAAAGTTAGAGGGTCTTGAATCTGAGTTGTTCAAAGAACTGAAAACCTCTTCTGAGGATATGTAGGATCTTGTAGACATTCTTAAGGGTGTATCCAAGTAACCCGCGAACTACAGTAGGCTATCCATATACCATTGCAAGTCAACACAGTTGCGCCACCGAGTACTTTCCATAATTAGCTTGCGTGCTTGGTGTCTTCTTGCATGCTGCTGTATGTCATGCCTCTTCCTTTGTTTCGCTTGAGTAATGAAAGTACATATAAATATGCACGTGCATCCTCATATTTGTGCTCATCTTGTTGACACAAAATCTTCTCGTTCGACCATGATCCGATCCGAGTAAGGCAACCTAGATAATCCGTCAAAAGGCTTCGGGTGGGTAGTCCCCTCACCGAAGACCCCGTATCACCCCCACCTTAGAATTTCCAAATCACCGCAACAAGGTCGACCTTAGCTGTCGAGTAGTTGATCACCCCAACCGAGTAGTCGATTACCACGGCCGAGTAGTCGGACGTCCTGGCGACTTGTAGAGCAGCAACCGAGTAAGATAGCGCGGGGCGTGTGTCTCACCCAACGAAGTAGTGGCCAAGTAAGGCAGCCAGCGGTGGGCGAGCTCCTTATTTGATGGCGTGGTCCACAAAATGGTTCCCTGCAAAGTAATCATACGAAAGTATGTAATAATTGATACACAAGATATCAAGTTGGAAGTATGTCCTAGTATTATAAAATGCATATTAAATTTTTTGCGTCTTGCTCTTACTAGGCTATGTAATTTTCCTAGGTAGGTAGCTTATTACGTTTAAACACCTCTCGTACCTTTCCGGCGAGTAGGCTTCACGGATTAAGGCCTCAGCAACCCAGGTAAATTAACAACCGTTAAAAGAAGACATTATAAAATGCATATTAAATTTTTTCATGTCTTGCTCTTACTAGGCTATGTAATTTCCCTAGATAGGTAGCCTGTTACATTTAACACCTCTCGCGCCTTTCCGGCGAGTAGGCTTCACGGATTAAGGTCTCAGCAACCTAGGTAAATTAACAACCGTTAAGATAAGACATTGTAAAATGCATATTAAATTTTTTCGCGTCTTGCTCTTACTAGGCCATGTAATTTCCCTAGGTAGGTAGCCTGTTACGTTTAAACATCTCTTGCACCTTTCCGGTGAGTAGGCTTCACGGATTAAGGCCTCAGCAACCCAGGTAAATCAACTATAGTAGAGCCGCGGAGGCATATGGATAATATCCAGAGATATATGATGATTAAAGAATATTTGAAAAAATATTAAACCATGACTTAGCTTGATTGACGGCCGCGTAGTAGAATCAGCGTGTGATCCTGACATTTTGTGCTCAGGAGACCCCTATGGTTGTAGCCCCCGAGCATTAGCTTGCGAGTACTTGGACATGAGCTGTCGAGTAGTTGGTCACCGCAGCCAAAGTAGTCGAAAACTATGACGAGTAGTCAGACAACTGGCTTGCTTCCGGCTCGGGATGCAGCCGGACAACTGGCTTGCCCCTGGCTCGGATAGCTTGACGTATTCGTACCATGACCCAACTTCTTGAGAGAACTCTGAATGTACTTCGAGTTGTATTCTTGATAGGCCGAGGCCGCGTTCCGGAGCCCTGTCGGAAAAGAACTCGGACTATTCTCGAAAAAACTCTGAATGCTTTTTGAGTTGAATTCTTGATAGGTTGATGCCGCGTTCTAGAGCCCCGCTAGAAAAGAACTCGGATTATTCTTGAGAGAACTCTAAATGTTCTCTGAGTTAAATTCTTGATAGGTTGAGGCCACGTTCTGGAGCCCCGACAGAAAAGGACTCAGACTATTCTCGAGAGAACTCTGAATGGTCGCCTTGCGAAGTCCTAACGGAAAAGAACTCGGACCAGCGTGGAAAACGGTTGGTCGTGAAATCTGAGTCGGATCAGACATCACAAGCCGCGTGAGTTTCCCGGCGATTTGATCTGCCATAGTTGCCAAAATAGTGAGGTCTTCATGGTGATCCGAATCTTCGAGGAGACGGCCTTGAAGCTTGCCGTTGTCGTCCACCTCGCAGATCCATGAACCGAAGATGAAGGTTGATCCCGTCGAGAAGATCATGTTGATGAGGTCCGTCGAGCCCTCGGATGCCAATTCACCGAAAGCCCCTACCTAGCCCGCCAGCTGTCGATGTTTCACCACCGATAGCCTACCACGGGGGTTCCCGGGGCAGTTTGTTCGGGCTTCAGCGTATGCAGAACTCGACGGTAAACGCAAGAGATAGTCGATTTATCCAGGTTCGGACCCTCGATCGTGATCGAGTAATAGCCCTACGTCTAGTCGACGTTAGCCTTTGCGTTGGATTGATTATCAAGTGTTCTCTCTTTTCCTCTAGGAACCCCGCCCTTCTTTATATAGTTAGGAGGCCAGAGTCCTAGTCGGTTTACAATGAGAGTTCATAGTAGGATTATAGAATAATACAACTACTAAGATTACATCGAAAGAATCCTAGTTAGACTAGATCTTCTCCCTTCCTTGTGGTGTATCCCGTGGGTCCCGTATCGACAAGTACTAACAGTGGGGATCGACCGGATCGTTACATCCATAATAGCGAGCTATAGACCAGATTCAACTAGCTAGCAAATCTTCTCAAGATCAGACATGCCTTAACCACGTACAATGCACAATCAAGATCGAAGTAGAACAGCCGATAAAACATAATCCATCGTTTAAAATAATAACCGTCGTAATGTAACAAAATAAATGATGGACTAAAAGGATGTGAGGCCGAACTAGATTGATCTCGATCGACAGGTTGATATAACTGAAACTAATGACAATAGGAACATCAGCAAGATCGATAACTTAATGAATCTACCCAAAGGATGCCACCCTTAGGTAGAGCCGATAACTTGACCTTAATCTAATTCGAGCAGTGGAGGTTGAACTTAACCGATGCAGGCGTACTTGAACTAGATAATGATCGATAACTAGCTTATACTAGAGCTTGCAAGAGGTCGGCCGAACCGATGCAGGCTTACAAACAGAAGTATAAGCCATGACGGTACTTACAGACAAGTCATAGGTCGGTCGGACCGATGCAACCCTGCTTGTTGAAGAACTCGCTGAGATCTACACTACTCCTACTCCTAAGGGTTGGTGTGAAGCAAAAAAAGTAATTGGTATTGATTGATTGGATCTGTCCTTTACAATAGCCAGGGTCTAATATTTATATCCGGAACCTAAGCGTGAATCCTACTCAAATACGACTCATTACAATTTTTGGAAGAAGAGAAAACATTCCTAACTTAAGATAATTTGGACTCTAATCTTTTTCTTTTTGTAGAGTCCGACATGTTTCTTCTGACACCAACCATAGCTTAGTGATGTTATTTGCTAACGTCATCCGAAGAGAGCCGATCCCGGTACCGTATCCGAACCAGATGATATGGGTGCGCTCGCGCGCACCCTTTGGCGAACCGAAACGCCCCACGAGCGATTCTGCCCGAATCACCCGAGGGCTCGGGGGCTACACCCATCGGGTGCGCTCGCGCGCACCCTCTGGTGAACCGAAACACCTCCCGGGCGATTCTGTCCGAATCATCCGGGGGTTCGGGGGCTACTGTCGGGGACCTATTACTGGGGTACCTAATGAGGTGGAACTAATGACCATCGAACATTGACACCTCCGATCAGACAGGAACGCTACTGCGTTTCTTGTCCAACCGACGGAAGACTGGTTCCGCCTCGCCCGACCCCCGAGGGCTGGCTCCACCTCGCCCGACATCCGAGGGCTGGCTCCGCATCGCCCGACGTCCGAGGGCTGGCTCTGCCTCGCCCGATGGTTGAGGACAGGCTCCGCCTTGCCCAACGGCCGGGGGTAGAGTCCGCCTCGCCCGACGATTACACCCTGCCCCTTCATAATGACGAGCACAAGGTACGACAGGACATTCAAGTCAAACACAGTAGCAAGGACCATGCCCTGCACCGCTGCAGGAAAGTACCGTCAGGGTACGACGGGACGGGCGCTTTAGGCCATTCCAGGCGTGGCAGAGTCCAAATAGTGTTGTAGGCGCCGCCTTCAGCCCTCGGACGCGGAACCTGACATAGACATACGACAACTGCTACGGTCCAAGAAGAGACTCGCGCCCTCTACAGTGATGAACGTACAGTCACCGCGCCGTCCGCTCCCCACAGGGCTACAGGTCAACACCCTTGTCCGACATGCCGTCCGGAGGGACGGGACGGGACATGACCACTTGCTGATCCGGTAAGGGCATGGCGTCGTCAGCACATAGGCGTCCGGCGAACGCGCCAATCCCTAACACCGTCTGGCCATGTCAGCGAGGCTGGTTCAGCGGAAAAGGAGGGCCCAACACCTTCGGAGGGGCTTCTTGGCCTCTGGTTTTTCTCCTTTCTCCAACATGTAACCCCTGCTCCCCCTTGGTCGATAAAAGGGAGGGCAGGGCACCCCGCTAAAGGGACGGACAAGCTCACAGAGAGATCAACCGACACGACTCAACAACACACATCACACACAGCTGAGCAGCGATCAAGCTCTCGGCGACCTTTCGACCAATCCATCAGAGACTTGGGACTCGTCCCTCTCTCGACCGTTTGTACCCCCTACTACGAACCATATTCGGTACTAATAACACGAGCAGCAGCAGACTGGACGTAGGGACGTTCAGCCCGAACCAGTATAAACCCCGTGTCCTTTAGTGCACCATACGTGCCTAACGCGCAACAACTATAAATTTACTAGCTGGTGTTTGTTCGAAACACCGACAACTGTCTAGTACAAATGGATCTACAAACGCTCTGAATCTAATTTGCTACCATCAACAGTGAGGTTCGACCGGATCGATGCAATTATGATGATAACCACAAACTAAAGCCAAAGAATCCATAAAACCATCTATACATTGACAGGTTTCTGAAAGACATGCTATATGTGTGAAAGCACAGACGAATCGGTTGAAATAGCCGATTCAGGTAGAAAAATGATCATAGCATGAGAACAATCGACTATTTAATACGAACAGGTTTATAAACTCATCAAATCTAGACTATTATATTTAACAGTGGGGTTCGACCGGATCGATGGCAGCCATAATAAAGATAACAGATTAAACCTTTAAAGTAAACAGATCTGTTGACATTTAACAGGATCACAAAAACATATTGTGAGTGTTAAAGTGCGGACGATCGGCTATTTAGCCGATGCAAGCATAGCAAACAGCCAAGATCACGTCTGGTCGAAAGCAAGTCTACCAACTAACATACTCCGATCTAAAGTATTAACAGTGGGGATCGACCGGATCGTTACATCCATAATAGCGAGCTATAGACCAGATTCAACTAGCTAGCAAACCTTCTCAAAATTAGACATGCCTTAACCGCGTGCTATGCACAATCAAGATCGAAGTAGAACAACCAATAAAACATAATCCATCGTTTAAAATAAGTACCGTCGTAATGTAACAAAATAAACGATGGACTAAAAGGATGTGAGGCCGAACTAGATTGATCTCGATCGACGGGTTGATATTACTGAAACTAATAACAATAGAAACATCAGCAAGATCGATAACTTAATGAATCTACCCGAAGGATGTCACCCTTAGGTAGAGCCGATAATTTAACCTTAATCTAATTCGAGCAGTGGAGGTCGAACTTAACCGATGCAGCCATACTTGAACTAGATAAAGATCGATAACTAGCTTATACTAGAGCTCGCAAGAGGTCGGCCGGACCGATGCAGCCTTACAAACAGAAGTATAAGCCATGACGGTACTTACAGACAAGCCGGAGGTCGGTCGGACCGATGCAGCCCTGCTTGTTGAAGAACTCGCCGAGATCTACACTACTCCTACTCCTAAGGGTTGACGTGAAGCCAAAATAATAATTAGTATTGATTGATTGGATTTGTCCCTTACAATAGCCGGGCTTTGGAGCACGGAAGAGACAGAAGAGTGGCTTTGGAGTACGGAAGAGATGGAAAATAGTTTAGAGTCTACTGGACTCTGATTTTTAGAGTGTTTTCTACATTTTTATTTTTCTCTGGGAGATGCTTTAAACTCCACATGGTTTTCTTCATTTCCTTTCTTATCATCAGTCGAATAAATGGCTTTGGCAGCTACACTGCAATTAGGTAAACATGTATCATGCGTGTTTCTCTGTAGTATTAAGTATCAAATATATTTTTTTTGCATGAGAAAATAAAACTTTGGCCTCGGTCACAAGTTAAAGGCCTTGCTCTTACATACTACTTCCATTTCAAATTATAAATCGTTCTGATTTTTTATATACATAATTTTTATTGTCTATCTAGATATATGATATATTTAGATACGTCGTAAAAACTATATATTAAAAAAAAGTCAGAACAACTTTCAATTTAGAACCGAGGTGTAAATCAAAAGTAACACGTCCATTATTCCAAGACAAGAGATTAAACCAAACGGTCCATATGCTAGTGTACACATGTATCCCCACCCTGTAGCCACGGACCTAACAAAGTCTCGATCTAACATGCTGTCCTTTGTAGGGTGCAGTGAAGTGTGATGGCTGTGTGATCTGCAAGCTAAAACCAGATCGTACGTACTTTTCCATGTGTGCTGATGACACTCAAATCATTATCAATTTATCAGGACAAGAACGGTTGAATCGTGTTCCACTCCTCCTAGTCCACTTGAAAAAAAAAAAAGGCCTGCGGCATCGATCATGACGGTCGAAGGCGACTCCTAGTCCTATGACGACCCTGCTACACTTGCACTTTCCAGCAGGCCCAACAACAAAAGAATCTTGTGACGACGGAAAACTTGCAGGTTACATAACTAGCGTTGCTCCACTAAATAAAAAAAAAACATAACTTGCATTGCCGTCCCCTGATTAGCTCCACACTGATGAACCGCGATCGAGCTCCCCGGGCAAGGCATGCCTGCGGGTTCCGAAAACTGCGTCAGCCGTATGACGCATGCAATGCAAAAGCGTTCATCAGGATTCAGGAGATCCAGCCATCGCCAGTCGCCACGGGCCACGGCACCGTCACTTGGCGCAGAAGCTCCGTCCGTCCGGCCCATATGCGATCCGATCGATTGGTACAGCCTACGGCGACCTCTGCTCTTCCCCACGTTGGCTGCACGCGCGTAGCCGGCCCGAAACGTCCGGCGGTAGTGGGGGTGTGTACCTGCGTGCGCCACATTTCACCAGCCGCGAGTGGTGGGCGTCGTACCCGGGCGTGCAAAATCTGCAATCTGATTGCACGATCGCACGTTCGCCCGGAGAGAGCACGAGCAACGAACGGTAACGGCCTTCACGGTAGGCGCGCGATCGCGTGGACGCGGAACCTAATTCGGGAAGGCGATTACCCGGGGGCGGACGGGCGGTCCCGCTGCGGGCCGTGCCCGTGCGAACCAAATCTACCCCGCTAGATTTTTCTTTTCGCTGCGCTGTTCATGGTGACGACTGACACTACTGTACTAGTAGGGTGGAAATGGCAAGATTCCTGGGGAACCATCAGCCTGTTCGGGAGGCCGTATCGTATCGTGAATTATTTACTGCTGGCTGATTTGGTGTGAGAGAAAAATACTGTTCCCGGCTGGAAATTTACAATCGTTTACGAGCAAACGAACAGACTGATGTGGGCTTACTTTTCTTTGATTGGGTGTGGGCGTGTACTAGGCGAGACCTTGACAGATGACGTGGATTCCCTGAATCCCTGTTTTCCCTTACTTTTCATTGATTGGGTGTGGGCGTGTACTAGGCGAGACCTTGATAGATGACGTGGATTCCCTGAATCCCTGTTTTCCCTTGTTCTGTTGTGCCTTCGTTAGAGCATCACCAGCAGCTTCCGATGGACCCGTTCGCTGGTTGGTGCTGGTGCTGGTTTAAGCTGGTTGATGCTGATTTTTTGTGAGAGAAAAACACTGTTGACTGGCTGGTTTGGGCTGGCTGAAACCAACAAGCGAACAGGCTGGATATCTCCTATATCCCAATAAAACTGGCATACAGAGACATCTATGTTTTTTTCTTTATCCAATAGTTCTCCAATACCTCTCTTTTTTTTGTGGTCACCAATATTTTTCTCATCTCACCTCAAAGAAAGAGGAGATACAACTCCTCCAATACTATGGGACCATCTCAAATACCACTTTTCAGTCATATTTTCTCTTACACTCCTGTGAAACCCATCTTTCATATGAGTACTGGAGGAGATATATTAAGTACCGCTACAACATCTTCCCTAATAAATTTAAAAAGTGATTTTAGGCTATTCCAATACCATCTTATTAAGAAAGTTGTATTGGAGAACTGCTGGAGATGCTCTTACTTTTCTTTTATATATTATAATATATATAGAGCTCCAATATAGGAGCACCTTTTTTATCTCCAAGATGTAGTAACACGGGCAGACCTGGCCCCGGAGACCCTGGGCATCTGGTCTACTACAAGGCTCAGTTATTGGACAGCCTATATATAAAGAAGATGAGGTCCAATCCATGGTTTAGCCCATCAGTTCCCCCAAGGTTCCAAAAACCATTTGCTCCATAGCTGCTTTGATAAGTTGTGTGCATAGTGATATACAGCCTGTTCGGTTGGCTGGTTCGTTTCGTTGCTGGTTCGTGAAGAAGTACTGCTGACTGGATTGTGTGAGAGAAAAATACTGTTCCGGCTGAAAATTTACGATCATTTACGACAAGCCACAGCCAGACGAACAGGCTGATAGCACAAACATTGCATAATCTTACCTTTGATGTGGCAGTTTAGTTGTGTGCGCATGACTCGATCACCAGGTTTCAAATCCCTGTGGCCACAATTATATATCTAATCTAATACTACTTAAAATATATAGACGGATTTCGTCCAAAGATTTTCGTGCGCGCGCCCCATCAAAAGTCCGAGACTCATACTATCCTGCGCCGTGCGTGCATGGGGCCGACGCCCCATCAAACCTCCGCGTCCAAACCGAAAAAAGCTCTATCGCGGCATCGCCTTACTACCGACGCCACTAATTGACGAACGTTCATTAAGAGTGAAACCAACGATCAGTTTTCTGACCGGTACAGTTGTGTCAATAGGAAAGCATTCATTTCCACCCGACACCATTTTAGGATAGTATACTGTTTTCTTTCTCTTTTTGGGCGCGCAGGCATTCCATTCACTTTTCGGGAACGTGCTGGGCATAGACATGCTGGATCTCACGCTTTCCCACATTTTTTTTGAGATCCATGTGCACATAACTTAATAACTGAATTAGACAGCATAACTTCGACGAATAACTTGAAAGTGCTAACTTAGCATTGCTCCCACATTTTCTTTTAGGTTTCATCAGCCTTTTTTTCTCTGTTCAGAAACTAATCATTCAGGAACACGGGAAAAAGGTTTATAAAAGGGTGGGGGATGAAATAAAAGTAACTTTTACAACGTATACTATACAGTAAATTCCATAATATGATGCAACCTTCCCAAAAACCAGATAAATAATAACTTTCATAACTTCTGCAGCAATAATCTCAGCATCTCTATAACTATGATATTGAGCAAATATGTTTCTTGAATTGGAAGATCTGCAAAATATTTTAATTTTAATATTTAAAATAACAAGTACAAAACACAAGTTAGATGCATTACTCTTAAAAGTAAGTTAGTCAAATAAGTTAGCTAGCATGCATGCACATGAAAAAACAAGTTAGATACATAACTCTGTACAATAAGTTAATCAAGTAAGTTAGGTAGCATACACATAAAAAGAGAAGTTAGATACATAACTCAGTACAATAAAGCTAATGAACTAAGTTAGGTAGTGCGTAGACATGAAAAACAAAAAGACAGTTAAATAACTCTGTTATTTAACATAGCACCACAAAAAAGACTATAGAACAAAACTATAAAAAGAAACTATTTTAATAGCAATGAATGTAATAAGTTAAGTAGAAAATCATACCTGTTATACTTTGTTGATGCAGAATTTAAAAGCTTTATACCCTGACAAGTTTAAGAAAGAGCAAAGATAAGGATTCCATCAAAGACAAAATAATAGGTACAAATATAAAATCTTACATATTGCTCAGCTATGTCACGTATTGCAGGTAACAAGAATTGATTCTCCTCATGGGTGCACAAATAGTATGTCAATGCCTCACGAATAGGCTTTGCATGCTCCTGCATGACATAAAAATTTGAAAAACATCTTGTCAACTAATCTGAAGATGTAGGCAATATGTCCTAATCAAATGATCATAGTTTTAAAAATAGAAGTTGACAAACAAAAAAAATTCGGAGTATAATAACTAATTTTAATAGATTTAGCACAAAGTAATACCTCTTTGAAATAAATATGAGTCTGACCATCATAAGATCTTAGTGATTCAAGAACAAATACTCCACTATCATTTCTACAAATAATGATTTGTTTTAAATGTTAATACTTTAAAGGTTGAACAAATGATATGAATTTTCTAAAAAACAGTGAAGAAGTCAAAGAAGCATACTGACTAGTTGAATTGGATACACTGCAAAAGCAATGCTCATCATGTAAACATCAACTCTTCTCGATACTGAATATGAACACTTGAAGACTTTGCGAAAGTTACTGGCAATTACGAGAGCATCTTCTTTGACAATATTGAAATCCTTAGACGGACAGATGATTTCAAATCTTTTTTCCCTCACGTGTTGCAATAACGACATACCAATATCAATTCTTGCAAGCTAGAACAAAAACCTTTAGAAAAAAACAAAAAGATTTTATGAATTTAATATGAAATAAATAAGACAAACTCATTCTTAAAACATAACATTTCTCCACATTTTTAAACAGAAAAGGGCAAGTATATCACAAAGCCACACACACATACTGATAATCTGGAATGAATTTAATTAACAAAACTTACAAGGTCAGCATTGTCTAGACTGTATCCAATGCATCTCGCAGAGAAGTGATGACAAATATCACTTGGAACAAGTTCGGCATTTTGAAGTTCAACCTGACAAATATGCATATAAGATTTAACAAAAACATATTGAAAAGCCTCATCACAATGGCTAATTAAGTGCCCATTTGAGAACAAAAGTTAGACATACAAGTTACAAACAAAACTTAATCATATAATTTAATAAACTAAGTTCAACACACAAGTTAATAACTACAATTTATGTGCAAAATATAATAAACCATATAACTTATGTGCAAAAAAGTTAGACATAAAAGTTAATAGCTACAAGTTATGTCCACAAATTTAAATATAAAAGGTATGTGGAGAAAGTAAGACATAAAATTTTGTGCACAAAGTTAGACACAAAAGTTACGTGCAAAAAATTAGACATAGAAGTTATCTGCAAGTTAGGTATAAAAGTTAGACATAAAGTTAATATGATGTAGAAAAGCAATTACCCGCAAATTCTTTAAGCCAAGTGACACATTTTCCTCCTAGGCCCTTGAAAATCCTAGATGAGGAAATGTTTTTCAAAATAACTTAATCTGAATATGAACGTTACAAACTTTTTTACAGGATGCAGAAGTGATGCTTACAAAACAAGCCGCTCTACTTTATTATTGAGTGCACTATTGATGTCAGATAGTTCCTGCAAGATAGATAAAGCAATAAATAATACAGAAATATATATGTTTTGTACTAGGAGATTTTTTTTAGGACGTCATGTATATGTTTTGTATGCATATGGCAGTTACCAGTAAATAGAAATAGCCAAATGGATTAATTGTATTTACTACACTTAAGACCTATTACCCAGTTGCAACTTGGTTTATATACTAACATGCATACAAATAACTTCTGGTATTATACAAGATAAGTTATGCAGCACAACTTATGTATATGACTTATGATACACAACTTATATCTATAAGTTATACAACCCAAGTTATGTTACAAGTTATCATGTAACTATGATATACAAGATCCTTGCAAAGTACAAAGACAACCAGCATAGGTAGTATTAATTTAAATTGTTTTCCTTGCATGGAAATATTGAATCAAAAGGAATTGGTTTATCAAAACTATACTTGAAAAACAGGACAAGAAAAACAAAGAAAGATAGAAAATAATTAGCAAGGATATAAATTTAGATTGCTGAAGACCAGACAAATAAGATTTTCACCAATACACAAGATTGACTGACAACAATAGGCTCAATAGATGTAATATAATGCCTAAATGAATCCTTGAGGAAAGATTGACACATGTTCTTCATATTTGATAAGACTTGATTAACGAAAAGGAAGCAAATCAAATTATGTACAACTTGAAAACACAAAAGTTATGTAACAAAACCTATGTACAACTTATGGCATAACTTGTAAACACAAAAATTATGAAACACAACTTATGTGCATAAGTTATTCCATTCAACTTATGTACATAAGTTATTCTACACAACTTAAGTTACGCAATACAACTTATGTACATAAGTTACACTTGTTTATAAAAAAAACTATGCTTATGTACAAATTATATAAAAGTAATATATAATTTATATGCAGAATTTACTTGTAAGATGTGTTTATTTAAAATATGCACTATTGCAAGTAAGTTCGATGATACAACCTACTGCTCATATATTATAGTGAAGATTGCTTTAGTTAGATAATATCAGGCACTATCCAATCTTGTGTTATCAGGCACTATCCATATGTTCAGTTTAGCCATTCTCAGATAACATGGTCCATGCTGCATTTAAGCAGTGGGTATAAAAGATCATTTTGAACTTTAGAAATATTGCCACTCAATTTTCAGTGAACTAGGGAAGAAGCATTCATCATCCAACTTGTGAAAGCTAATATATACAAATAAGATCGCATGCATGTCCCTACTTATTTTCTAGTCATTCATGTAACCAGTACTAATTTCTTACCACCTCGTCCTCCTTGGAGTCTCTGCTTTCATCATAATTTTCAAAAGAACCACCAACTGGAAAAATAGGAAAAAGCAACATAATCTGAATTTGAACATCACATACTTTTTACAGGATGCAGAAATAATGCTGAATGAAGGAAGCTGCTCTATTTGTTATTGAGTGCACTTTTTACAGGATACAGAACTAATGTCATAGAGTTCCAACAAGACAGATGAAACAATAAATAAAACTACAATGCATCCTGCAAGAACTATGCTGCTAGCTTAAGATTAGCATGTCTTTGATCAATCCTCAACATAAGCAATACTTTTAGTGTTAAACTTTATAAACACTTAATGGAGTCATCATATGCACAACATGCTTTTACAATCCTAAAAGATCTCCGGTAAAGTTTACAGGGTCTACTCAACTAATAATATCTAAAAAGTATAACGGTGCTCCATCAGAAAAAATACACTTATAAATGAAGGCTAAATCCTTAAGCATAGATGCCCAAATGAAATGAGCAGATTTGCAAAGCCATCAGAAGGGTTCGTATACTCATTTGGATTGAATAATAATTTATTACCCAATGCACCAAAAACTCATGAAGATTGAGATTGAACAAGTGATTCCCAAAACCACATGATTTGTAAGGAAAAAAACAACATTAAATAGTATAAATCTAACAAGTTAACCAAATTAGAACACACCTCCTTAAGCCCACAGAGTCTCCCTAGAAGCTTTGATCGTGATTCATTTAATTCTTGATCAAAAGAAACATCATGTCAGTTCAACCCCATAACAACGAATGCTGATGTGTGATATTTAGTACTCCCTCCGGTTCTCTAAAACAAGTCGTTTTGAGGTTGTCTTAAGTCAAACATTTTAAACTTTGACTATAAATAACTTCTTTTGGGTTGAGTTTGAAAATATGAAAGTGATATAAGTAGATTCATCTCGAAATGTAGTTTCATAAAAGTATATGTTGACTATATTTTATAAATATTTTATAGCAAAAAGTTGTAGTAAAGTTGTTTCTTAAATACCGTGTCGATGTCCAAAACGGACTTTTTTAGAACCGGAGGGAGTAAGTTTCAGTAGCGTTTAGTTGTTCCCTAATACCTAGAGCATCAACATGCACCAGCCACACACAATATCATTTTCGCTTGTGACAACCGAGCACACGAGAAAAACAGTAAAGTAAAACCTACGAGGCATGAATGGTGGATACTTGCCGAGATCTTTTCCTCCACGGGCAGCAAGTCTTCCTCTACAAATCGAAACACAAACCCGAAGTGAACAGAAAACACAAACAAATTTTGCAGAACAAAGATCATCGGAACAAGGAACATGAGTTGCTCACCGTCGGGACGGAGAGGTCTCCATCGGCTCCCTGGCCGTAGCAGAGGTCGGATCGGGCGGCGCGCCACCTCCAGATGCCTGCTGCCGTGTGAGTGATCGAGATCTGCCATCTCTGGGAGCCCGTAGTCAGACGGGACGCAAAGATCCGCCATCTTCGATCGCCGATGGTTGGACAGGAGACTGAGATTCCTCGGTTATGGAGATCAGGGGCTGGCCAAGAGGGCGAGATCTACCGGCTCTGGTCACCGGTGGCCGGGCGCGAGGACGAGATCGGCTGCCTCCTAGCGCGACGGTCGTAAGGTAGGAAGGTGGAGACTGGAGAGATAAAAGGCAAGGCACGACGGTCGTGCCATGAGTGAACCGGTGATAAAGTGGAGAGAGAAAATAATATTTAGAAAAAATAAAGGAAAAATGGTAGTATGGACATTTTACACATTTTAACAACTAGGAAAAACTATTTTACCAAATATTTTCTAACAGTTGAAGCTGAAGCTAAAATAGCTGATTCATAAGATAAGTCGTAGCAGTTTTGGTTAGAACTAGAGCTTAAACAAACGAGCCTTTAATTTGTTCATGTAAAATCAGTTACTCAAGAGAGAGAAAGATGCAATCATTAAATAGTTGTCTCTGCCACCCAACAGAATGTCTCAACACGGTGAGCTATATGCGTCCTCATAGATATATGTAGAAATTAATGATCCCAGTGCAAGGCATGGCATATATATTAATGGAAATCGTGCTAACTAATTATCTCTTTCTGTCTATTAAAACAATAGGTGCCCAATTCCTCAAGAAAAAATGGTGGCCACCAATTCTAAAAAATGGCCAAAGTGAATCGAAATGACTTCCACAAGTCATCGAAAACCGGATCCACGTGTTCACGTCCAATAAGATTTTTATGGTTTTCTATTCTATAAATCTGTCAACATAAGTGTAAAAAAGGACATTGTCGCGTATCGATATTAGGAATACCCAAAGCAAGAAAGTTAGCACTCACGCTGACTTCTCCGGATGACTCGAGACGTATTAAAAGGTCTCACCCGGCCCCAAGGCCGCGGGCTCCGTCTCGCCCGACCTTAAGGCCGCGGGCTCCGTCTCGTCCGACCCCTTGGGTGCGGGCTCCATCTCGCCCGACCCTAATGACGTGGTTTCTGTCTCGCCCGACCTCGGACTCCGTCTCGTCCGACCTTGAGGACGCGAGCTCTGTCTCGCCTGACCCCTTGGGTGCGAGCTCCGTCTCGCCCGACCCCAAAGACGTAGGTTCTGTCTCGCACGACCCCTTGGGTGCGGGCTCCGTCTCGCCCAAGGTCGCGGGCTCCGTCTCACCCGACCTCAAGGACGCGAGCTCCATCTCGTCCGACGGGGACCCATACCGCCGCCAACCACTCTAGGTCCAAGTGTATGGGCCTGAGTCAAAACTCTGACGCCAGGGAAGAGGCTGGCACGCCTCGATGTAACCTGTGGCCACGACAGGATTCACATCAAGAACAGTGTCAGACGTGTCGGTGATGTTCTGCCTAATCCTTGTACGGACGTTGATAGGCGCGTCAGCTTACCACGACGTTCGCCGGGATAGAGTGAAACACCATGACCTGCAGATGACGCCTGCACATGGCGCCAGTGATGAACAGGGCCGTGACATAGAGCCGGCCCTATTGACATCTACAGGATTGGTGGGACCCGCATGAAGGAGAAGGACCCGACAACCCTGGAAGACTTCTTCTCTCTCTCGTTCTTCTCATTTTCCTCCTCTGTAATCCGCGTTTTCCCTTCGCCTATAAAAAGAGAAGCAGGGCGCCCCACACTAGGAGATCGGAACACAAGAGCACAACACGAGCACACGACTGAGCGGTAAGCGAGCTCTCAGCACTCGTTCACTCCTTCCACCAGAGACTTGGGATCCTCTCCTTCTCTCGCTTGTTTGTAACCCCTATTGCAAACCAAGTGTCGGTAACACGAGCAACAGTGAATTGGACGTAGGGACGTTCCGCCCGAACCATTATAAACCCTTGTGTCCTCCGAGCATACCATCCGAGCCAGACGCGCAAATATAAATTTACTCGTCGGTGGTCCGAAAACACCGACAGTTGGCGTGCCAGGTAGGAGTTTTTTGCGCGTCTCGACGTCCACATCAGGCCTCAGATGGCTAGTCACGACGTCAGCTAGGTCCCAGGCTCGATGCGATCACCGAGACACTTGAGGAGCTACAGCTGCACGCACCGGAGGCCCACGCCCTCGGGAGCGACCAGCTCCTCGGCTTCGATAACAGGAGGCTAGAGCGCTAGCTCGGCACCTTCGTGGGACCCCGACCATCCTGGGAGGACCTACGCCGCCTCACCTTCTCATTCGCCAATGTCATGATGTAGCTTGCCGGAGAAGGGCCGCTCTCCCCAAAATACCTCATCCGGAGCGCCCCGACAGCGCTCCTGTTCGGTCTGTGCAACGCCGCAGAGACCGTTGGTCACCTTGTGGCGCAGCGCACGCCCCCATCCCCTACGAACGATGAGTTCGTGGGGATGACCAAATACGTCGTGGAATCTTTCCACGACCTTCTCATGGGAGAATTGGAGGCGCCCTCTGACTTTGACTCCAGCAGGGGGAGCCATCACCCCTCACGAGAATATTTTATGGCAGGTACCCCTGAGGGATACATCAAAAGCATCCACGAGGGAGGGCTACCCCAACAGATGACCTCGACGATGAGGTCGAGGGGGATGTAGGGGCCCCACCTCGCCTGTGGGTAGAACAGCTGAGGGCGTGGCACAAGGAGCTTGAAGAAGCACGACTCCAGCTCGAGCAGGAACGCATGAAGCTCGAGAGAGAGATCGAGCGCCACGGAGATAGTGGGCGTGCGTGTGACGTGGCCTGTGACATGAACCGGAGGATCATCAAGGACGACGAAGCCCTCCCACACTTTACCCAGGCAGGCCAGAAAAGCGCTGCGACGCGCGGCCTTGCTCCGGGGGCTTCTAGAGCCTACGACACTCGAGGAGCGTCGAGCCCATCGTGAGATTCACACGCTACTCGAGCGTGCAACGACGTAGCAGGCCCAGAACTCATTGTCCCAACAATGCGATCTCACCGCCAGTCAGCGCACACCCTCAGAGCGACCCGATAGGGATGTATCAGTCCACCAAGCGCAGCGAGGCGACAGGTCGCGATCGCGATCCCAGTGCATGAGGGTCTCGACCTCCACCGTGATGCGTGCAACACCTTGGATGCCCATAGGCATGCCCGCGGTGATGAGAGGGAGAAGGCTAGCCATGGCTACCACCCTCGTCATGGCGGATGCTACGACAGCGGCGAGGACCAAAGCCCAAGCCCTGACTTGTTGGGACCTCAGGCCTTTGGCCGACACATCCTCAACACCGTCTTCCCACTGTGGTACCGACCGTCAACCACCATCCCGAAATACTCCGGAGAAACAAACCCCAGACTGTGGCTCGAGGATTATCGGCTTGCCGCAACCTTCCATTGTTCTTGGCCGACCGTAAGGGGGTTGGAAGCTCGCCGAGGGTACCTCGGACCACTTTGAGAAGCTGCTCAAAGGGCCATGCCCGAACCATGCTTTCCCCATCAAGCACCTAATCAAGGTCTGCGTCCTCATGAAGCAGTTCTTGTCCGGAGGCTCCAACAAGGGAGAGCATAGGAAGGAGCCCAAGCCGGCCGTTTACGACGCCGAGGGAAAGGACGATGGATTTCTGACGCTGGATAGCTGCCTTATGATCTTTGGTGGGTCGACGGCCTATGACTCCAAGTACTGCTAGAAGCTTGCGACCGCGAGGTCTATACGGCCGAGCCGGTCGCGTCTTCCTTCCTTCGATGGTCGGAGTCTGCCATAACCTTTGATCGGACCGACCACCCGGAAAGTGTCTCGCAGCCAGGAAGATACCCGGTCGTGGTCGACCCGATCATCAGCATGAAGTGGCTCACCAAGGTGCTGATGGATGGAGGCAACGACCTCAACATCATGTATGCTAAAACGCTCGACACCATGGGCATCGACCGATCGCGCATCGGGCCGACCGGGGCACCTTTCCACGGCATCGTGCCTAGAAACCAGGCCATGCCACTTAGGCAGATCGATCTGCCCATCACCTTCAGGATTCCAACCAATTATAGGATGGAGACCCTTACAATCGAGGTGGTCGGGTTCCACGAGACCTACCACACCATCTTGGGACATCCATGCTACGCGAAGTTCATAACCGTCCCCAACTATACCTACCTAAAGTTGAAGATGCTAGGTCCATGCGGGGTCATCACCATCGGCACCTCCTTCTAGCGCGCCTATGAGTGCGAGGTCGAGTGTTGCGAACACGCCGCGATAATTGTCGCCTCCAAAGAGCTTGCGGCCATCAGGGAGGAGGTCGTCGAAGAAGCACCCGACCCCAAGCGATCGGTCGGGTCTTTCAAGCCTATAAAGGGTGCTAAGGAGGTCCTCATAGACCCCAGTGGCTCCGAGGGCAAAGTGGTGCGCATCGGCACCACACTTTCCTCCAAATAAGAAAGCGCCCTCGCCAACTTCCTCCGCGCCAACAAAGACATCTTTGAGTGGAGACCCTCGGACATGCCAGGCATTCCGAGAAAAGTCATCGAGCACACCTTGAAGATCAAGCTAGCCTCCAAGCTGGTGAAGTAGCGCTTGCATTGCTTCAACGAGGAGAAACACGGGGCAATCGGCGAGGAGATTACGAAGCTTTTGGCGACCGGGTTCATCAAGGAAGTATACCACCCCGAGTGGTTAGCCAATCCCGTTCTTGTACGAAAAAAGAGTGGGAAATGGAGAATGTGTGTTGACTACATGGGTCTCAACAAAGCATGTCCAAAGGATCTATTTCCTTTACCACGCATAGACCAAGTGGTTGACTCGACCTTATGGTGTGAAACCCTTTGCTTCCTTGATGCGTACTCCGAGTACCATCAAATCCCAATGAAAGAGTCCGACCAGCTCATGATGTCTTTCATCACCCCGTTTGGATCATTCTGCTATGTCACAATGTCGTTCGATCTGAAAAACGCGAGGGCTACATATCAATGTTGTATGATCAAGTGTTTTGGGGACCTCATTAGGCAAACCATTGAGGCCCACATGGACGACATCGTGATCAAGTCCAAATGGGCTGACCAGGTCGTAGCCGACCGAGAACAGACCTTCATGAAACTCCGAGCAAACGGCATCAAACTCGACCCCCGAGAAATGTGTTTTCGGGGTCCCGAGGGGTATGCTGTTGGGTTTTATCGTCTCCGAGCGTGACATTGAAGCCCACCCGGAGAAGATCTCGACCATCATGAGGATGGGCCCGATTCAGAACATAAAGTGGGTACATCGACTTACAAGGTGCCTCACCACGCTTAGCCATTTTATCTTGCGCCTCGGCGAACGAGGTCTTCTCCTCTATCGGCTTCTAAAGAAGGCCGACCATTTCGAATGGATGCCTGAGGTCCAGGAGGCACTTGACAAGGTCAAGCAGCTCCTGACGAAGGCCCCGATCCTGGTCCCTCCAATCGATGGGGAACCGCTTCAGCTCTATAATGCGGCCACCACGCAAGTGGTTAGCGCCACCCTGGTGGTAGAGCGAGAAGAAGAGGCACACGCCCTCAAAGTGCAGCGTCCTATGTACTTCATTAGCGAGGTCTTGTTTGATTCCAAGACTCGCTACCCCTAATTCCAGAAACTCCTGTACGCTGTCCTTATCACCAAGAGAAAGTTGTATCTTCTTTCAACCACTTCGAGTCCGCTGCCGACAGACAAAACGGAGGCTCGACGGCTTGCGTATCGTGCCAAGTCCTTTGTCGTTATTGAGGACGAGCTCTACAGGCAAAGCCACACCAGGATCCTGCAGCGCTGCATCCCCATCGAACAAGGGAAACAGTTGCTGGGTGATATCCATGGTGGGGTCTGCGAACACTATGTCGTGCCTAGGACCTTGGTCGGAAACATGTTCCGACAAGGCTTCTACTGGCTGACCATAGTAGTCGACGCTGAATAGATTGTGCGCACCTATGAATGGTGTCAATACTATGCTCGGTAGACCCACCTGCTGGCCCAAGCACTCCAAATGATCCCCATCACATGGTCGTTCATGGTCTAGGGGCTCGATCTGGTCGGACCTCTCAAGAAGGCGCTCGAGGGCTATACGCACTTGCTTGTCACCGTAGACAAGTTTACAAAGTGGATAGAGGCTTGATCGATCTCCGTGATCAAGTCCGAGCAAGCCGTGATGTACTTCCTGGACATCGTCCATCGCTTTGGGGTTCCAAACTCCATTATCACGGATAACGGCACGCAGCTCACCGGGAAGAAGTTACTTCAAGGACTGATAATAGCATATCCTTCCGAAAGACATTCTCTATACCCGACCATTTCTCATGTTAAGATCTAGAATCAAGGGTTGTGGAAACAAACGCTGAGTAAATCTGGTCGGACCGCAAGAAACCTACGTCCCAGCAGCTATGGCATTTTTGCTCACCAGCATGATTAGAGTTTTTTGTCTGCACCCCGAGCTTTTTAGCCTTAACTACGGAAAAAGAGTCAGAACACATTAAAGAGCATATCTATCCGGTAGATATTCTCTATGCCCGACCCTTTCTCACGTTAAGATCTAGAAGCAAGGGTTGTGGAAACAAACGCTGAGTTAAACTGGTCGAACCGCAAGAAACCTACACCCCAGCATCTATGGTGTTTTTGCTCACTAGCGTGATCAGAGTTTTTTGCCCGCACCCTGAGCTTTTTAGCCTTAACTACAGAAAGAGTAAGAACGCATTAAAGAGTATATCTATCCGGTAGACATTCTCTATGCCCGACCCTTTCTCACGTTAAGATCTAGAAGCAAGGGTTGCGAGAATAAACCCTGAGTAAAACTGGTTGGATTGCAAGAAACCTACGCCCTAGCGGCTACGACGTTTTTGCTCACCAGCGTGATCTGAGTTTTTTCACCCGCACCCCGAGCTTTAAACCCTGAGTAAAATTGGTCAGATGCATTAACCTTGTTATACAAAAAGGGGAGAAGAGCTAAAAATCTGTTTGGCCATAACAAAATTTAAGAGCTTGTTCACTTGTTATAAGTTCGCTGCCTGGGTTATCTACATAACTAATTTCTTGGGGAAATGATCTCATCCTCTATCTCGGCAAGTAAGTCCTATGCCAGAGGGGCCACCTCCTTCTATATGTCATCCAGCTCGGCATCGGTGTAGATAAGCGCGAGAACCGTCGCAGGTAAGTCCTATGCCAGAGGGGCCACCTCCTTCTCGATGTCGTTCAGCTCGTCGTTGGTGTAGACAGGTGCGAGAACCGTCACAGGTAAGTCCTGTGCTAGAGGGGCACCTCTTTCTCGATGTCATCTAGCTCAGCGCCAGTGTAGACAGGCACGAGAACCGTCACAGGTAAGGTGGGATACGGAGCTAAAAATGCTCCTACGGCCCATTTAGGCTTAGGAGTTCAAAGGCTAGCCCTTCGATAGGTTCACAGCCGCTCTGGGGCGCTTTTAGAGTGAAGGGTGGAAAGAGATGGGACCACTAGCGGCCAGTAAACGGGCGCATGAGTGCCGTGGGCATCCCGGCCCACGTTCGAGTCTTGGTCGGTTCCTAGTCCATGGTTTTTCCTCGAAGAAAGGCAACGAGCCCTTTGGACTGGTCGAACGGACCCAGGAACTATATGGATTGGCCACTGAGAATCTGGAGTTGGTCACTAGCTGAAAAATGCTAGACCCCCGCGAATGGGAAGCCAGGGCCCCACTAGAACTAGTCCATTAACAGCTCATCGAGCACCATGTTTCGTCCATCGAGTAAAAACATGGCACTGCTCAGCCCCTCCGTTTTATCGAAAAAAACACTTGAGGGATGACGATCACAAAGACGAGCTGGCCCCTCGACCGGACCCCTGCAACGTGCGAGGGCTCGAGGGAAGTTGGACTCGCAAGGAGATAGAATGCGTAGTCGTAGGACAATGGCTCAAATCCTAGGGAGGGGTATGTATAAAAACTAAGAATAACATTTCTAAAATAAAAACGCTTTCTCTTACCTGTTTCGCTATCGTATCCTTGATCTTTAGTGAAACCTGACCCCGACAATGGCAAGGGGTTAGGCCTCACTCGGTGGCTAATAAGAGTATATATATATCCTTTCTGAAACAGTCACCATGCCCGACCCTTTCTCACGTTAAAAACCTAGAGGCAAGGTTTGCAGAAATAAACGCGGAGTAAAATTGGTCGGACTACAAGAAACCTACGTCCCAGCGGCTACGGCACTCTTGCTTACCAGCATGATCAGAGTTTTTTGCCCACACCTCAAACTCTACAGTCTTAACAACAGGAAGGGTCAGAACACATTAACCCTTTTTACAAATAAAAATGGAGAAAGAACAAATTTGTTCAACCGAAACAAAAGAACAAGCTTGTTTAAACAAAACAAAAGGGTTGAAACTTGTCCGCTTATTACAAATGCGCCGCCTGACCTATCTGACTAAACTAACCCCTCAGGGGGATGATTTCATCTTCTATCTTGGCAGAAAGGTCATGCGCCAGGGGGCCACCTCCTTCTCGATGTCGTCTAGCTCGGTGTCGGTATAGACGAGCGTGAAGCCTTGGCTTATCGTCGCCAGATCGATATTCTCATAATAAGAACGGGCGATCATCAACGATCGGTGAACGCCAAAGCAAAGCACACCCCTTGCCATATCATGTGCCTAGTCCATGATCCGCGTGGCGTGAACTACGAGTGAGCTTGTCTCCTGCTCTAGGGCCAGCTCAAGCTCATCGTAGACCAGCTGGACGGTGACTCACAGGTTGTCATGTTCATCGCTCTCCTTCTGGAGGGTGTCCTTCACCTCGCTGAGCTCCTTCTCTAGGCCATGGCTCTTCACCACCTCCGCCCTAAGCTTGTCATCGAGACCTGCCCAAGTCACGTACCGACCGTGTCAAAAGGCTTACCACGGATTCTTGGGAGAAAGACAACAAGGGAAACCGAAGACTTACCGTTCACATTCGCCCGAAGCCTGTGCACCTCATTGTGCTACCAGATCACCTCGGCCTCTAGGTGCTGGACCTCTTCTTAGCGCTGACCAACCTTCGTGGCGAGCCCGGTGGCCATGCCCTCGGCAGCAACCTTTAGGTCCCTCTCCCCTTGAAGCTCACCCTCGAGGTGGTCGATCTGCTACTGAGCGTCGGCATGCTCCTGGTGAGCCCAGTCAATCCTCGTGCGGAGCTCCTCTACGGCCTAGAGGAAATTGTCCCGCTCCTTCTGTAGCCGCTCAGCCTCCACGGCGTTCGTGCGCACCCTCTCGACCAGGGCCACAAGCTTCTCCTCGGCCTCGCGAGCGTCGTCATGAGCGTCCTTCTCCCTAACTCAGAGGTCGGCCACCTACTGGGCGGCAGGGGCAAGCTCAGCCACCTCCTGACGGTCAACAGCAAGCTATGCGGCTAGCCCCCTCATTCCACCGTGTCTCCTTAGCAAGGAACTGGGACTTCTCTCGGCTATGGTCATATCATACCTTGCCAATCGAGGCGACAATGTCACGCATCAAGCTCAGCATGGTGGTCAGGGCATGAATCGCGTCCCCAACCTCTGTGTGGATGCTCCCCTATTCCCTCTCCTCTGATACTTCATCGAGGGCAGCCACTCGAACTAAAGACCAGGATGTCCCCGCGCCGACCTCAAGCGGCACCGACCTCTCTTGCGGCGGGAGCTCCACCAGAGCGGCTCCTCTAGCGATAGAGTGGGCAGGTGACGCGGACACGAAGCCCTACCCTGTCGCCATATCCGCAAAGGATGCCTCAGGTGCGCCCCCTTCCGTCTACCCCGCCAGGGACACAGCCACCTGCACGAACGATGGCTCCGGCCGTGCCACCTCTGCCTGCGATGTCGAGGACACGCCCGTCCATGCCACGCCCACCACGGGCGCTCTGGATGCACCCTCCTCTACCTGCTCTCCCATGGACACAGCCATCGGTTGTGCCTCCTCGGTCGACACCGTGGCCGCCCCAACACCACTCACGCTTACCACTGGCGCGGCACTAATCGGCTCCTGGCGCGTTTGCTGGAGGAGGATCTTTTTTGGAGTGAGTCGCAGAAGAGCCCCACGTAATTCGATGCTGCAAGGGACATGGCGGTCAGTTCATGGCAAAAATTTGTTAGGACAAAAGAATGAAAAAACTTTTGACTCACCGTGACGCCATCATGCGAGGACGTTTTGGGACCGGCTTGCTCCTCGTCGGCACATTGCCGCTTCGAGCCCTTCCTCGGCTCGGAGGGCTCAGACGAATCAGAACAGCCGCCTCTTGCCGATTTCGGAGGCACCACCGAGGGCTAAGACAGAGCGGGGCGACTTGTTTCCACTGGCTCTAGGGTCGCCATTGAAGGCCCAGACAAGGCGATGCGGCCTGATTCCACCAGTTCTTAGAACGTCGTCGAAGGTCCGGACGGGGCGGGTGAAACCTCTAGTTTGGTTTTAGTGAATTGATGAAATCCTAAGTGCTAACCTAATTTATCAAGTGATCATGAGATAGGTAGCACATTCCAAGTGACGAAGCAAATGAAGACCATGACATGATGATGGTGATGCCATGGTGATGATCAAGTGCTTGGACTTGAAAAGAAGAAAGAGAAAAACAAAAGGCTCAAGACAAATGTATAAATGGTAGGAGCCATTTTGTTTTGGTGATCGAGACACTTAGTGAGTGTGATCACATTTAAGATCGATAGCCATACTATTAAGAGGGGTGAAACTCGTATCGAAATGCGGTTATCAAAGCGCCACTAGATGCTCTAACTCATTGCATATGCATTTAGGATCTAGTGGAGTGCTAACACCCTTGAAAATGTTTGTGAAAATATGCTAACACATGTGCACAAGGTGATACATTTGGTGGATGGCACATTTGAGCAAGGCTTAGGAACTTCACCGCCGGAGTGTCCGCCCATAGAGTGTGGACAGTCCGACGGTGCCATCGGCGCTCTATACAGAAAAGACGGAGGTCACTGTAAGTGACCGGACGCTGGTCTCAGTAGGACCGGCGCGTCCGGTGTATAGAAGCAGCGAAGACACTGGCGTCGGTCTCTGATCGAACGTTGGGTCACTTAGTGACCAGACACTGGAGGGTTGCGTCTGGTCCTGCTGACATGGTAGTGCACAGAGGAGACGCCGAGTGACCGAACGCTGGGTGAGTCCGGTCGAGCAGGACCGGACACGTCCGGTCGTGATTTCTCGCTTCTGGATGCTTACTGGAAACGACCGGACGCTGAGGTCCAGCGTTCGGTCACTTCGCAGCAGCGCGTCCAGTCATCACTTGACCATTGGGATCAACCGCTCAGTATTTGAAGAGAGGGGACACGTGGCGTGCATCGCACGACCGGACGCTGGGGTCCTATGTCCGGTCGATCTGACCGGAGTGTCCGGTCGGCCCGTGTTCAGTGCAGTGAGGAGCCCAACGGCTCTATTCATGGGGGTTTTCTATTTAAGCTCCATGGCCGGCTCAAGCCCACTCTCTTGGCCATTTGCATTGTCATAGCAAACTTGTAAGCTTAGCCAAAGCCCTCCCACTCATCTCCATCATTGATTCATCATCTTTGTAAGATTGTGAGAGAATCCAAGTGCATTGCTTGAGTGTTTGCATCTAGAGGCACTTGGTGTTCATGTTTCGATGTGGGATTCGCTTGTTACACTTGGTGGTTGCCGCCACCTAGATGGTTTGGAGCAGCGAGGATCGTCGAGCAGAGGTTGGTCATTGTGAGGGGTTCTTGACCTTTCCCCGGCGGAGAGCCAAAAGGTACTCTAGTGAATTGCTCGTGGCTTGTGTGATCCTCATCTTGTGTTGGTTGTGCGGCACCCTATTGATGGTTTGGCTTGTGATGCCAATTAGCACGTGAACCTCTAAGTGAGTGAATCGCCACAACGAGGAGTAGCTTGCCGGCAAGCAAGTGAACCTCGGTAAAAAATCATTGTGTTCATCATTTGATTCCGAGGTGATTGATCTTCATTGGTATTCATTCTTGTGATTGATTGGCTCCTTCCTCGACACGACGGTATAAACAAATTGCTCACTCTCTTTATATTACCGCAAACTAGTTGTCAAGCTCTTTAGTATAGCTAGTTATGAGAGCTTGTTAGTTTGGTTAGTGTGGCTTTTAGTTAGCCTTTGATAGCACACTAACTTAGTGTAGTGACAGCTATTGTGTGGATAGAAACTATATAAACTAGAATTGTGGTAGGTGGCTTGCACTTTTAGTAGGCTAGCGCAACAATTGCTTCGCCTCATAATTGTCTAACAGGTTTGTTAAGTGTTGTTGTAAAAACTTTTAATAGGCTATTCACCCCCCTCTAGCCATTAGGACCTTTCAGCGGAGCGGTTTGATTTTGTCGGCTCTGGGGGCGTGTCCTCCCCCTCCAGCCTCGTCGCTTGCCGTAGGAAGGACCCCACCTGCGGTAAAGATGGGTCCTCATCCTCAGTGGCCAGATCATCCCACGGGATGGGCGACCCAGAGCCGTCATCCTCCTCCTCCTCCTCTTCTTCTTCCTCCTCTTTTTCTAATGAACCTTGATGCCACTTCCCTCTCTGCAGCTTCGCTCGCTGCTTTGACCGTCGTTTCTTCTCCTCGTCGTCCTTCTTCTTCTTCCTTTGTTCATCCACGGCATGGATCGCCGCCCTCACGGCCGTGTGCTCTGGCAGCGGCGTGACAGTCTCGGAAGACTAACCCCACCGGTAGCTTGATGAAGCCCACGTCCGGCCGCATCATGGGATGCCCCAAGATCAGGAACATGGCATCGCCCTCCCCTATGGCCTCCTTGATGCGCTGCGTGACCTCACTATCGTGGAGCAGCCCCTGGGCGAGCATCGTCTCGACGAGCTACGCACCAGGCATCATCCCATATAGTGGGAGGACGCGCGCCATCAGTGGCCCCGCCGTACTCACGTGATACCCCCCGATGACGCCGGCCCTGCGGAGGCCGTGGGTCTTTAGGAATGCGATGGCCTAGAGGAGGTCATGCATATTCTTCTTCTTGTTGACGGGTGGCCCCCATGGCCATGACGATGGTACCTCTTCGACTAGGCGCCTGGAGAAGACCGGCAAGGGAGCGGTAGGGTCGTTCTTTAGGTAGAACTAATACGAGTGTCACCCCTTGTTGGATCTAGAGAGCTAGCAGGGCATGTACTTGGCCACTCGCTGCCCCCAGAGGTGGATGCCCGCGCATCCCATCAGCACTGGGGTCTCTCGGCCTCTCTCCTTCTTCTTGATCAAGGAGATAGAGAAGAAATATCTCCACAGCTCGAAGTGGGGCTTGATCCCCAGGTACCCTTAGCACATCGTGATGAAGGCCGCGATGTGCTGGATCCTGTTGGAGTTCAAGTGCTGTAGCTCGATCTGATAGTGGTGCAGCAGACCCTGAAAGAACGGGTGGGGAGGAACCATGAGTCTGCGCTCATGGAGGGGCGCAAAGGAGACAACTTAGCCATCGGGCGGCGCCGGCGCATCCTCACAGTAGGGCATAAGCCACTCCGCCGCATCGCTCGTCCCACGGAGAAGACCACGCTTGACGAGGCCCTCCATGCACTCATGGGTAACATTAGAGCAGTACCATGAATCCATGGAGGATGGAGGCGGCTATGGAGAAGCAAAGGCAGTGGCAGAGAAGCGAAAGCTACAGATCTACGGCTCTGGCAGCGGATTAGCAAGCACGGCAGATCCGAATGGCGATGGCGGAGAAATGGAGAAGGTAAGGCTGTGTTTTTGGTGTGTAGAAACGTGAAGGGGGAGGTCGCTATTTATAGGACGGAGCAGGGCGAGAAGGCGAACCGTCCGCCTAGGTTCACGCGCCCACTGCGCCGTGTCACGTCACCTCCCTCCAAAGATCTTGCGCACGTTATCTCTGGCCGCACACTTAAAGGACACGCCGGATGATGGTTCGCCCGGTCGATAGGCCAAGAACCATCACAGATAAGGAGGGATACAAAGCTAAAAACGCTCCTACGACCCATTCAGGACCAGGAGTTCGAAGGCTGGCCCACCGACAGGTTCACAGCCACTCTGGGGCACCCTTAGAGCGAGGGGTAGAAAGGGATGGGCCCACTAGCAGCTAGTACCTAGGTGCACGAGTGCCACGGGCATCCTGGCCCATGTTCGAATCTTGGTCGGTTCCTAGTCCATGGTTTTTCCTCGAAGAAAGGCTACGAGCCCTTGGGACCGACCGAACGGATCCAAGAACTATATGAATTGGTCGCCAAGAGTCTGGAGTCGGTCACCAGCTGACCCATGCTAGACCCTCGCGAATGGGAAGCTAGGGCCCCACTCAGACTAGCCCGTTAACAGCTCACCGAGCACCATGTTTCGTCCATCGAGGAAAAACATGGCACGACTTAGCCCCTCCGTTTTATCGAAAAAATACTTGAGGGATGACGATCACAAAGATGAGCTGACCCTCGACCGGACCCCTGCTACGCGTGGAGGCATGAGAGAAGTTGGACTCGTAGGGAGACCGAACACGTGGTCATAGTACGACGGTGGACCGATCGGATCCTAGGGGACCGGAATCAAGAACAATCTTTCCGACCTCCTGAATCCTACAGTTACATGCCCCCTAGAAGACCAATCATGATAAAAGGGAATCGCCATCCTATTAGGACACACCGTGGGCTACAAAAAGAAGGCTAAGGCCCTCAGAGTCCTCCCGTCTAGAAAAGCCTCCAAAAGAGTATTCTACTCCTCCGCAGGCTTGGGGGCTACTGTCGGATATCGATATTAGGGATACCCAAAGCAAGGAAGTTAGCGCTTACGCTGACTTTCCCGGATGGCTCGAGACGTATTAAAAGGTCTCGCCCGACCCCAAGGCCACGGGCTCCGTCTTGCCCGACCCCCAGGACGCGGTTTCCGTCTCGCCCGACCTCGGGCTCCGTCTTGCCCAACCTCAAGGACGCGAGCTCCGTCTCGCTCGACCTTGAGGCCGTGGGCTCCGTCTCGTCCGACCCCAAGGACGCAGGTTTTATCTCACCCGACCCCTTAGGTGCGGGCTCTGTCTCGCCCAAGGTCGTAGGCTCCATCTCACTCGACCTCAAGAACGCGGGTTCCATCTTGTCTGACGGGGACCCATACCGCCGCCAACCACTCTAGGTCCAAGCGTATGGGCCTGGGTCAAAACTCTGACGCCAGGGAAGAGGCTGACATGGCTCGATGTAACCCGTGGCCATGACGGGTTATACCTGGGGATTCACATCAAGAACAGTGTCGGATGTGCCGGTGTTGTTCTGCCTAATCCTCGTACGGACACTGATAGGCGCGTCAGTTCACCACGACGTCCGCCAGGACGGAGTGGAATGCTATGATCGGAAGATGACGCCGCGCATGGCGCTAGTGACGAACAGGGCCGCGACATGGAGCCGTCCCTGTTGACATTTACAGGATTAGTGGGACCCGCGTGAAGGAGAAGGACCCGGCAACCCTGGAAGCCTTCTTCTCTATCTCGTTCTTCTCCTTTTCCTCCACTGTGACATGCGCTTTCGCTTCGTCTATAAAAGGGGAAGCAGGGCGCCTCATGGAGGGGGGGGGGGCGAAAAAACATGAGATCTGAACACAAGAGCACGACACGAGCACATAGCTGAGCGACAATCGAGCTCTAAGCACCTATTCACGCCTTCCACCAGAGACTTGGGATCCTCTCCCTCTCTCGCCTGTTTGTAACCCCTACTACAAACCAAGTGCTGGTAACACGAGCAGTAGCGAATTGGACGTAGGGACGTTCTGCCCGAAGCAGTATAAACCCTTGTGTCCTCCGAGCACACTATCCGAGCCAGATGCGCAAATACAAATTTACTCGTCGGTGGTCCGAAAACACTGACAGACATGTTCCCGTACAACGCACGGGCATTTATCTAGTAAAGAAAAAAGTATCCATCTCCAATTTCAATACATAATGGTTATGTTTGAATCCTGCAATGGAGCTTCTAAAAAATCATTTTGATTTATTTTTCTCAGTTTTATGAACCCGACTGCTCTTTATCTATTGCTTTATATTTTTTATTTGTTGTGTCAAAAGTAAAGTTTTGATTTGGAACTCTCTCTCTCTTTTATAATTTTATTATATGATGTTTTATCACATTGCCTTTTTTACTAGTATGATGTAATTCATAGACCATACACATGGGAATCCTATATCTTTTTTATTCCTAAGAGTGGGCAAAAAACTCGATACCCAATATCCGAACTTGAACTACAGAATCACAATTTCGGATAGTAGCTCTAGGTACCCGAAATTTAGTTCAGGTATTTCGGGTAATGAGTTCCGGTACCCAAGTTATCCATTTATACCGGAATCTCCTACAACTAAAAAGAACAAAGCGTGGACATCTTTTGGTGCGACATTTGTTTTAGTTCGTCCGTCTGCCCACCCCGTGTGATACCCCGCGCGATAGAAAAAGAAACTGCCATTCCTACGATCCCCGCCTGCTTTGAAGGAAACAAATCGATTAGCTGAGGCCACATGCATGGAAGAAAACAAATAATCATGCATGGAAGAAAACAATCATGTATGGAAGGAAACAATAATCATGCATGGAAGAAAACAATAATCATGCATGGAAGGAAACAATCATGCATGGAAGGAAACAATAATCATTTACTCTTTTTTCAAATAGTGGTCTCCATTTCGGAGCCCTTCATGCAGTTTAATAATGGCTGGGGAGCTAGGCTTGCGAGAACTATAAAAATTTGTTGCTTTGGCATGTCTTGGTTGAGTTCTACAATTGCCAAAAAATGATGTAGTACTTCAATGGGTGTCTTGGTTGAGTTCTATAATTGCCAAAAATTGATGGTGCTGATAAGATTGACAATCCTGTAACTCTGTAGTACCTTTCTTTTTTTTCAAAAAAAGGAGAGCAAATGCTACTTATGGTCGAATCCATGTTCTTTTTATTGTTTTGATTTGATGCCCACAGCCCACAACCCACATATTAACTTTCAGATGTGTTTATAAAGAATCAAAAGGAGTTGGTCTAATGCCAATCTTTCTTGTCGTCTTTTTTCATTCTTTATATCTATACTAGGTAGCGTGTCCGTGCATTGCTACGGGATAACTAATAATTTATACTAAAATTAAATACCAACGTTAAAGTGACATTTAATCAAAAAGCAAAGTTTATGAATTTAACACAGTCACGAAGTGCGCGGCGTCGTAGGCTCACAAACTCTATTTTTTAGACCTTTTCATGATGCGGCTAAGATAATGTTTTATATTGACAGGAAGAAATCTCCGATATCCATTTCTTTCATTGTAATCCATTTATCTGGACAATGTTTGAGGTGAGGACACGGTTACAGTTTTTAGTAGCTCTGCGATATTGTCCGAAGCTATAAGATGATTGATGTCTTGCAATGATCCTTTCATTAATTTAGTTTTCTATCTATGCTTAATTGTTTATTCAGTCTATTTTAAAGGCACGTCGGTAGATAATGGATGACAAAATTCAAGCATCCATAGTTTATCTCTTTGACTTTGAGCATGAGTTTTGTTTTTATTTTTTAATTGATATATTGTCCTTTTATTTTTACCATAGCGTTAGCACGGGCATGCATGAAAAACGAAGATGTCTTTACACTGCAGAAATCTTTCAAGAAGATCATGCATAGATTATTCTTGTATTGAATATTATATATATACAATTACCTAAATATTCTAATTAGACTACACAATTTTGAATTAGGATACGAGGTAAGACATGCAAACAGATATTTCAAAACTACCTGTAGAGTCCAAAGAACTTAATAAATAAATCTTTCTAGAGACAATGCAAATTCTCTCTAATCTTTCATTTGGTGTAGTTAGTATTATCATAGTACCCGCATGTATTCTTGGAAAATAAATTATGGACAAAATGTGGACACTTTTTGGTGCGACATTTCAACATGGGTCCATCGTCCTGCCAATATCCTTGAGTCTAGTCACATAAAGAATGAGAGTACCTTTATGAGATTGCTCACAAGAGACTCAAACTTATATTTGATCATAGTAATGTTGAATTGCTTTGTATCAAAAGTATTGGCAATGATAAACGGGGATATAGGTTTTAGTATGCATAGTGGAGGAAAACTCAACCTTGGTCTTCTCAGCAGTTTTTCTGAGCCTTTACAGTGCTAACTTGTCCTTACTCAGATAGTCAAGAGGTGCATCATAAAATTATGCACCATTAAGAAAAATGTCACCATTGGTTGCCTTAACCCTGAAAAATATGCCGAAATTAAGAATTACAACACCTAAGTCAACATCTTGGAACAGACACTCAAGTGGATACCTTATTCTACAATATATGTCTGTGTGGAATAGACCTAAAGCCACACATATTTATACAGTGAGTATAACATATTTTGTTTTAAAATTTTATGAGAGATTTTTTAAGACACGCAGTATTATTCATGTGACAGACACTAATATTTACATATATACTCGAACCAGTGTGTACAGGATTATATGGAGATGCAACGAAACTTATTTATGGATTTATTGGCGCATGAAAGAAATGGATATCGGAGAATTCTTTCTGCCGATATAAAATATTATCGTAGTCATATCACGAAAAATTCTATACAGTAGAGTTTGTGAGCCTGCGACGCCGCGCTCTCCGTGACTGTGTTAATTTCACGAACTTTGCCTTTTGAATTAAATATCACTTTAACGTCGGTATTTAATTTAACAGTATTGTTATCTTATCGTGCGATCCGTATATTTTTAGTATAAAAGATTTAGTTGTCTCATAGTAACGTACGGGCACGCTCCCTAGTTTAAACTAAAAAGTCTAGGGGAATTAGAGCAGAAGAGCCACGGCCCAGCCCACCTAGCGCTAGGCTGTCCCTCCACTCGCCACTCACGGACTCACCCGAGCCCAACCCCCTCAAAACCTAGCGCCTGATGCCTCCATCTCCCGATGCCGCCGCATCCATCCCAACCGACGGGCGCGCTGGGCGGCTGCTATCCTGGCCTCTGCACTCACCCAGCGACGCCGCCCTCAACCGCTGGTGCGCGCCGCTGTCTGAAGTTCTGAACTTCTGAATCAGGCTCCTTTCGGCTTTCCTCTCACTTGTCTTCTCTCCGTTGTCTGCGCTCACAAAATCTCCGTAACGAGGCATCGGAGTGGGGAGTCGGTGGCCGGATGCTGTGTGTGACTGTTGTCCATGTGAGTAGCCCATCAGAATCCTCTACTTCTTCATTAGACACATGTCCGTCTCCTGAGTGGATTGTGATGGGCCATAATCATGACATTAGGCCATAGATCAATTATATTTCTCCTTATTACAATCCGGCCCATAAGGCGATATCATAAAGCCCAACTCCACTTCCCGTTTCTTCTTGCGCGTGCGGGGGTACGGTGTTCTTCCGTTCGAGTAGTAGCCGCCGCCGGTCTCGCGGCTCGCTCTCCGCGCGTGGCCGCCGGTTCCGCGGCTCCCTCCTCCGCGCGTGGCTGTGGCGCCGTGGCTCTCTGTCCTTAGCGCGCCTGCTCTTCCCGTCGACAGCTCAGACCTCCGCACCCACCGCCGCCAAAAGCATCCCCATCCTCTGTCGCGTCCGCAATCGCCTCTGCGGCTACCAGCCGGACTCCCCAAGCCTCGTGCTTAGCGCCCCGCCCCACCCCCCCTCGCCGGTGATGGCCGCGGCCCCGCCGGGAGCCGGAGAAGATATTAAAGACGCCGTTGAGGTGTGCCTGTTCGATGAATCAGCAGATGGGTTCTTGAGAACTGTGCGCGCCATCTCGGAGCTCGTCGACAAAGAGCCCGAACCAGACTTCCCTGAGGCGGAAGTTGAGCAGCTCTCCTCCTCAATAACGTTCCTCAGGTAAAAATCTGTCTCCTGGTTTCCTCTGGTCTCGCACTCAGTCACCATGATGGAATTGGCAAATTTCCTGTGCCAGCCTGATGGGTGATCGTAGACGTGATCCTATATAGAGACATGTGCTCGATTTTCATGGAGTGTATTACATGGAATATATCATAAATATGTGGGAGAATTTGTTTAACTCTTGTAGCTTCGGAATATATGTTGTCCACAAGAGTGACTAGTTATCAAATTGCGATAATATTCATGATTTATTGGTTTAGTTAATGGTCTACCTGTCCTTCCTCGAATATCCACAAGATCCGCAAAATGTGAAAAGATATAGGAGTCACATTTGATTTTTCCTTTCTTTCTTAATGGCCTGTTTTTCAGATATATGTTTTTGCTTTTTCTTATAATATTATCTGCAAATATATATAATTTGCTGCTCATTTGATCTTTGTCTTCAGAGAATGGAGGCACTTCTCTTATGAGCCAAAAAGTGTAACTTTCACTAATGGCACTGATTCAACTTCATCTAGAGATGACATGCACAGTGTAACCTTACCACAGTTTTCATCTGCTTCTGTTCCCCAGGTTAGTGAAAGTAAACTTAATAGTGTTTTAGTTTCTGAGCCCAGTCTTTGTATTTTTTTTAGGAGAGTTAAGCATTGTTTTTCAGCTGAATAGGATTCCTCTCTGATACTCTTTCCCCTTGGGTTTGTAACTGTGGAAATCATTACAGATCACACCTCAGGAAGACCGGAGGGATAATACAGTCAGGTGCGCAATCCCTCCTCTCCCTCTGCATGGGGGAAAGCAGTCATTGCTGTGGAGCATGTGTTTAATAGCCCAAGCTGTCGTATTATCTTAACATTTCTTATTTATATTCAAGGTTGTTATACACGGATCACTAATTAGACAAATTGTTATAATAACCGTTTCATGTTGAAAGTCTTTTGTTTTTTCTAGAGAAGTATGCCAAAGATTCCCTTGGTCCAGAACAATAATCTTGTTGAGTCCTGCAACATGCCTTATGATCTACTCTAACGTGTGGGTAGCTGAATCATGAAACTATTCATCTTTTCAAGAGTGCCAAATTCTTCAATATCCTGAAGACAATAGTTCTAATTGTTTATTGGTTTGCACCATTGATGATTTTACTTTGTTATTAGGTATAAATTTGAGAGTGTGATGAAGTTGGGAATAAATACGCTATTAAAATCAGTCTTCTGCTCTCTTTAATTTATTTCTGATACTTGATTATCCATGTAAAATTATATTACTATCTTGATCGAACCTTGACCAAGTGTCTTCAATTATTGCAGCTTTGATTTTATTCTATATGCGGGGGGGAATGTCTGGGCCTTGGACTGGTGCCCTAGGTTGTGCGACAAGCCTGACTCTTCTATAAACTGTGAGGTTGTGACCTTTATAACCATGAACTTTGTAGAAACAACCCTACACTGTCCAGTCAGAAATATGTGGTGTTTTGGGATTGTTTGATGTCAACTATTCTAAACTTCTGCTACTACTTTTATTAAACTATTGTCCAAGACAAATGTACTCGTATCACTTGCAAACATTCAAACTAAACACATTAATTGTAGGCAAAGTTCGGGATTGTTGTTTTCAGTTACCTCAAAACACCATTTATTTATGACTGGAGAAAGTATTGTCATTTCCTAGGTCCCCGAAATGATTTACTTGCTGTATATATTCTGTACAAATCCTCCATACAACAATTTAAGTCTATATGGTTTCCTAGTATTGGATTTCTCACCCAAGTGATTTCTTAAATAAGATAGTCACCTCTCTCCTCTTTAATTGCTTATTACTATGCCACCAGAAAATCCTATGTCGCACGTGATAAATGTGCATGTTACTACCCATTGGGTTTTTTAATAATTTACTGAAGTGCAAGCTTTTGGGTTGGGTTTTTAATTTACTGAAGTGCAAGCTTTTGGGTGCCATGTATTTGTAAACCCTATGCAACTGTTTTGACTCTATCTTTGTTCTCTGGATGATTATATGGTTGCACCTATATACTTTTTGTCCATAGCAGTTATGCTAATATCCTGTTTTCATTTTAGTCCTTATTGCAAGAGTACTGTGAACTTATAAGTAACATAACACAAAAGGTTAATTGGCGCTCATGATCCTATGTCACATACTCATATATTTTATCCTTTGCAGTATCTTGCTGTTTCTGCGCACCCTCCTGGTTCTTCTTACCATAAACTTGGCATGCCCTTAACTGGGAGAGGTATCATTCAAGTTTGGTGTCTGTTAGCACCATTTGAAGATGCACATTCTCGCCGGTCAATGAATGTATGCAATAATAGTAATCGAAGAGGAAGGCCTAGAAAGATACCTTGTAGTGATAAGCTGGAACCTGTTCCAAAAGGACCAAGGGGGAGGCCAAAAAAGAGACCTTGCAGTGATCAGTTAGAACCTGTTCCAAAAAGACCAAGGGGCAGACCAAGAAAGTATCCATTGCCAGATGCAAAATTTGAAGGTTCATCCCCAAACGGGGAAAGTCAGGATATCATTGTTTTTGATCCCCTTTGTACTTCAAGTGTTATTCCAGATGACCTTCCATTGGCTTATGTCATGCCAACTGCGAAGTCTGTGCAATCAACTCCTAAAAGAGGTAGAGGGCGACCTAGGAAAAACCCAAGTGACAAACTGACACTCTCATCCGGTATTGTATCAGAAGATGTGTGTACAGCCCCACCTCCAACAACTGCAATCTGTACAAAGCCTAAGAGACCACGGGGGAGGCCTCGAAAATATCCAATTCCAATGAATGGTGGATCTGTTTCAGGCGCTGATGTTGAATTAGGGAAAGAGACAACTTGTCAGCCTGCTTCATTTGGCTGCAGTTTGGACCACACTGCTTGCACAGAGTTTAATGCTAATTTAAGTATTGTTGCAGTTGATGCAGCATTGCCGCTTATTGACAAACTGACCTGTTCATCTGGCACTGTATCAGGAGATGTGTGTACAGCCCCATCTCCAACAACTGCAATCTGTACAAAACCTAAGAAACCACGGGGAAGACCTCGAAAGTATCCAGTTCCAATCAATGCTAGATCTGTATCTGGCACTGTATCAGGAGATGTGTGTACAGCCCTATCTCCAACAACTGCAATCTGTACAAAACCTAAGAAACCACGGGGGAGACCTCGAAAGTATCCAGTTCCAATCAATGGTAGATCTGTTTCAGGCACTGATGCTGAATTAGGGCAAGAGACAATTTGTCAGCCTGTTTCATTTGACTGTAGCTTGGACCACACTGTTTGCACAGAGTTTAATGCTAATTTAAGTATTGTTCCAGTTGATGCAGCATTGCCAATTGTTGACGAACTGTGCAGTTCATCTGGTGCTGTAGTAAAAGAAAGTGTGTGTACTGAACCATCTCCAGCAACTGCAACTCGTAAGCAACCAACGAGAACACGGGTGAGGCCTCGAAAGTACTCAGACACTATGATTGAACTGGGGAAAGATACAACTGGTCAGCCTGATTTATCCAGTATGGGTCACACTGCTTGCACAGAGGCTAACTCTAGTTTTAGCATTGTTGCAGTTGATGCATCATCACCATTTACATCTTCATCTACTGCAACTTGTGATAATAAGTCAAAAGGTCAGAGGATTAGAGGAAATGATAAGAAGAAAACAATTTCTAATGCTCTATATTGCCCAGTGGTTTCTGGTGTTGAATCACAGAGAATTTGTTCCACAGAAATTCTTCCAAATGATCCTGCAGTCTCTGTTGAAAATGCTTTGCCAACTGCACAGAACGTGGTATCAATGAATGAGCTTTGTTCTGCTAGCTTGTTAAACTGTGAGGGTAATGCGTGCAAAGGTGCTCTTTCAGATGATTCTGTACTTCCCATCCACATTTCACCTAAATCAAGTAATAAAAGAGAGTCAAGTGGCAGGAGGGGAAGAGGAAGGCCTAAAAAGATACCACTTTCTGCTGGAACTGGTCGTTTTGTGGCTTCTGGTGCCAGCCTCCCAAAAACAACCTCTGTACTGACTAGTTCTAACAATCTCACATCTTTGAACAAGAGTGGTGGCAAATTTATAGTAAGTAGCCTTGGTTCATGTGGGTGTGATATTGAGAAATGCAGTGTTCATTCAGGTGTTTTGTTATCTGATGATGCATCACCAGCACATGGCTTACACAATGCAAATTGTAAGGAAGAATCAAATACCAAAATAGGAAAAGGGGGATGTAGAAAGAAGCCTGTTTCAGCTGAGCACAGTCATTTAACTGATTTTAATGTCAAAGAACAAAAAATGCAGACAACTCCAAAGTCAGGCGATCCTGTGGTCTTGGTTGAAAATTGTATGGAAGGACAAGGCCCCAGAAAGGCTGGGGGGCAACTTCAAAGGATACCTGCTTCAAATGAGAGGAGTGGCACATCTGTTGGTGGTGAAACACATAAAATAGAGACATTATCCACACCAATGACTAAAGGATCATCTAAAAATGATGACATGGCTCATGGGGCTGGTTTGAATCAGTCTAAGAATGCAATTGTTGGTTGCAGAGGCATGAAAGTTACTGAAAGCAACACTGCCAATTATACTTCTCATTGTAATGAAAATGCACGAGCAAATCAAGTTGCACCTAGTTTCAAGAACAGTGACAGGGTCATTGATGAAACGGAAGCTGCGGAATTTGTGCCACTCAAGGAATCAAGGGAAGATGACAGTATGTTTAGTTGTGTAAACTCAAACTCATCTTCATTTACAAGGGGCATTGCTCAACCAAGAGTTGTCTTATGTTTAGCTCACAACGGCAAAGTTGCTTGGGACATCAAATGGAAGCCTCCTTTACTAAGTCAACCTGAACAGAAATCACGACTGGGTTTCCTTGCAGTATTGTTGGGGAATGGCACTCTTGAAGTGTAAGTTGGGCAACCTATTGCTATGCTAGAACTTCTTTTTAATAAATCATCACTCACATACTTCATTGTTTGTACACAGGTGGGAAGTTCCATCACCATGCATGATCCAGAAAATATATTCCCCCTCTAAGGTGGAGGGTTCTGACCCTCGTTTTCTAAAGCTACAACCTGTATTTAGGTGTGTCAAAGTGAAGTGCAGGAACAGGCAAAGGTACTGTGACTTCAAAGTTTTAGCATGTGATTGATACTTTTGCTTATAGAGCTAGATTTAGGTTTTTTACTTTCTGCTATATTCGTCAGCATGAATATTCTTTTTGAAGTCATGACCTCTTTATAATGGTAAACAGCATTCCCTTGACAGTTGATTGGTCACCTTCTCCTCCTCATGATATGATATTGGCGGGTTGTCATGATGGAACGGTATATTTTCCTCTTGATGAGAATAGTTTCCTTAACTCAAACCCCATGTCTTTCAACTTTTATTTTAAGTTGCTAGTCTAAAAGTTTAATGTTGTATTTGATGTTTCAGGTTGCTTTAATGTTGTATTTGATGTTTCAGGTTGCTTTAATGTTATATTTGATGTTTCAGGTTGCTTTAATGCTATATTTGATGTTTCAGGTTGCTTTATGGAACTTCTCGATGAATTTGCCAACACAAGGTAATAGATACCTTCCCTTTCGAAGCCTCTCTATTACTGATATTTGGAAAACATGATTAGTCACTTTTCCTTTTTTTTATCGTATAAAGCTATTGAATTCATGTACTGCATATTTATCATTTTATTTTGATTAAAATTAACCAATTTTTCCACTGAGTGTCCAGATTCAAAACCTTTTATGTGTGTCACTGCTGATTCTGTTCCCATTAGAGCTCTCTCTTGGGCACCATATATAAGGTACTGTGCAGCATTGTTCTTCTCCACCACTTAAAAGTAATGCCAGCCCTAAACTTGTATCCATTTAACAGTGAAGAAAGCACAAATACCTTTGTCACTGCTGGAGAGGATGGTCTAAAGTTCTGGGATTTAAGGTATGTGTAACATATCCTCGGGGGCTTATCTCAACTCATCTTTTTAATGCCTCTGATTCTATGAATAAAAACATTTCAGTACATATTTAAGACCCATGTCCATCTTCATTCGTCCTTTTTGTGGTGTTGAGGTGAACAAGTAAAAATACATCCAATCTATATAATATGCTATTCTCAAAAGAAGTATGCTGTTTATAAGAATGGACACAGCTTCTGCACACAGGCTGTACTAGATCCAACTAAGATTCACATCTCCCGCTTCACTTCAGTTCACCATGCCCTCCTGAATCTCCAGTCTTCTTTCCACGTGTTCATGCTGATGGTAGTGAAGAGCAGCCACCTTCAAAGCTTCCGCCCCTTGCTCCAACTAAGCAGCGTGGCCTGGTTTCTGTAAACCTGTCCAATAAGATAAGAAAGAACAGACCATGCGAACCATCTCAGTAGGTGATTACCTTTTCCTTCAAAGCATACATCTTTTCTTGCTTTTTCCATAGTGCCCAACCAGTGGCGAAGCTATATGCATTGCTGTGGGTGCGGATGCACCCAAGAAAAAATGGAATACCAGTGAGTAGGATCAAATTTTCACCATGGTTGCGGCTCATGTCTACGCATCTACAAGACAGGCGCACCCCCCTCTAGTTTGCTCCAGCTTCACCACTGTGCCCAACATACAGCCGTAAGGCTAACCAAATGAAAATGTTTACTGCTCGGCAGACAGGCCTACAAGAAAATCCCAAGACGTGGGTGACTTAGGCTCCAAACAATCTTATGTGTGTCACTTTGCCCTTCCTGATCACTTTGTGTGAAGGTCCAGCATCACTACTTGTGAGAGCATTATATAATGATTTCACAGAGAATTTACAATTCTTTTCAAGTTTCCACAAGATGATGTCATCTGACTCCGAGATCTCAGCATTATGAACATCAGATAGGATCATATCCCAGCATGTTTGCAATTCACTAGTAAGCCATCTTCTAAATGATATGAGGACCCTCCCACTTTTCACATCAGCTACAGAAGCATCGTTTTGCTCACACAGGATAAAGAGGACAGGAGCAATGTTATGAATGGGCTTATCATATAACCATGGATCAGACCAAAATCTGGTCTTCTGTCCATTGTTCATTCTAATGGATCTACCTTGAAGATACAACTCCTTGACCTTGAGCAGGTCAGACCAGATAGCAGAATCAGTATTCTTATGAGAAACAGAGAAGATGGTCTTATTTTTTAAATATTTAGCTTTAACAATTTCTTGCCACAATCCTTCTTCTTGTTCCAGCTTCCACCACCATTTTGACAGAAGACTTACATTCATTTTTCTCAGATTTTTAATTCCCAGCCCTCCCTTCTTACTTTTACAAATTTTTGCCCATTTAACCAAGTGGTATTTCCTCTTGGTCCCTCCTCCTTGCCAAAAGAAAGTTCTAATTTTACCAATTTTGTCAGAAATTGTCTTTGGGGCCAGATAAACAGACATTTGATAAATGGGTGAGTTATTCAAGCAAGCACAGATGAGAGAAGTTGTTATGACCGGCGTCTATTATAATAGGCGCAGGCCCATTAGTGGCTAGAGGAGGACGCCGGTTATAGGGGCTAAGAGCCCATATTATTATTATTAGCTATTTATGGTATTTGTTCCTTAATTATAGGATCCTAGAGAGGATAAAGACTCTGTAAACAATTGAGATTGGAATTAAGCAGAAGCAACATAATTGTTGCCGGCTTCCCTTGGGAGCCCTAGCCGCACCTTCTCTTCTTCCTTGCGCTGTGATCACCACGGCGCCAACCCGCCGCCGCTGCCCTAAGCCTCGCCCTCCGCTCTTCCATCCCTACAACCTTCGCAGCAACTCCGGTAGGGCATCTAGTCCTATCAATCTGGTATCAGAGATGTCAGGCCCTCTTTCCACCTCCACCAGCCCACCGCCGCCACCGCCAATCACCACTGCTGCGCAGCTGCTGCCATCCACTTCGGCGGCCGCTCCGTCCTCTACAATGTCGATGCAACAGATGACCGCGGCCATCCACGAGTTGTCCCATTCCATGGCCGCGATGCAGTCCTACCTCTCCTCGCAGCAGCCGCTGCCCTCCCCACCGCACCCACTACCGCCGCCGCAATCGGCCATGGCCTCCCTGCCGCCGGTGTTTCCTGCTGGGATCCCCCAGTCCAGCGCAACCAGCGTGCCCATCCATCTACCGCAGATGCCGCCCTCCCCGTCGCCGATCCCATCTTATGCCCTGGCCCCGACGGTCGGGCCGGTGTATATGATGGCAACGTTTCCGGCGACCACGACGTTGGCTGCCCCAGCCCCTACCACAGGCGCCCTGATCCACTACGGTGGGGCGGCACAACAGCCCTCCTACACCGAGGGGGTTTTCTATGGAGGCGTTGATGGCCCTCTACTCTACGGCGGCAACATGCAGCACCACCACGGCGCCTCGTCGTCCGCGGCCTTTGCTCCAGAACCAGCAACTCCGGGTGTCAGCCACAGCGCTCACCCTCCGTGCTTCTACAAGTTGGAGTTCCCCACATACGATGGCGCCGAGTATCCCCTCAATTGGCTCAATCATTGTGACCAGTTCTTCCGCGGGCAGCGTACCCTGGCCTCAGACCGCACTTGGCTCGCGTCGTACCATCTCACCGGCGCGGCCCAAACATGGTACTACGCCCTCGAGCAAGACGAGGGCATGCCTACATGGGATCGTTTCAAGGAGCTGTGCAATCTGCAATTTGGGCCGGCTGTTCGTGGGACACGTTTATCCGAACTTGCTCGCCTGCCCTTCACCTCCACGGTACAGGACTACTCCGAACGCTTCAATGCGGTGCTCTGTCATGCTCGGAACCTCTCCGCGTCCCAGAAGGCGGAGTTGTTCATGGGCGGCCTTCCGGAGCACATTAAGGTCGACGTGGAGCTGCGGGAGCCCCAGAACCTCCAAACGGCCATGTATTTGGCCAGGGCCTTTGAACGCCGCGCCGCTGCCACGACGCCGGCCACTCCTTAGCGTGGTGCCCGGCCTCCTCAGCGCCTGGGCATCCCAGCACCGCCACGGCCTGCTGCAGCAGTACCAGCAGCCCCGGGGGCGACCACAACTCAAGCACCAGCGGGCGCTGCAGCCCTTGCACGTCCTTTCCGCCGACTGTCCCCAGCGGAGCAATTGGAGCGCCGCCGCCAAGGTCTTTGCTACAATTGTGATGAGCCCTATGTGCGCGGTCATGTGTGCCAGCGCCTATTCTACCTCGAAGCGGCGGATTTCCTAGACGATGACATACCAGCGGAGGTGGCCGCTGTGGCTGCTTTTCCGGAGGAGGTTGCTGTGCTTGCGCCTGCACTGCAGCCCAGCCTCAGGTGTCCCTCTACGCCATTGCCGGCATCCGGACCGAGAATGCTATGCTCCTTCCAGTCTCCGTACATGGCCACCGGCTTGTGGCGCTCCTCGACTCGCACAACTTCATCAACGCTGATCTCCTACGACGCCTACACCTCTCTACAGCACCGCACCCTACCATGCGGGTACTGGTGGCCAACGGCAATCGTGTGCCTTGCGAAGGCGTCACCCGGGATGTGGCCCTGGCCATTGGTACAGAGTTCACCATCAGCTGCTATGGCATCAGCCTGGGAGGTTTTGATCTTATTCTTGGCGTCGAGTTCCTACGTACCCTGGGCCCTATCCTCTGTGATTTCGAGGATTTGTGCATGGCTTTCACACGGGGCGCCCGACGCATTCTGTGGAAGGGCCTGGGGTCCCCCCGCGACGACATCCGGGAACCGGCTACGCGGACGATCGCCGCTGCTCCCTCCCAACCACTACTGGACCGGCTCCTGGAGCAGTTTGAGCCGGTCTTCGTCGAGCCACAGGGGCTCCCTCCGATGCGGCTGTATGATCACCGCATCCATTTGCTGCCAGGTACAGTTCCGGTCGCCGTTCGCCCCTATCGCTACCCACAGTTGCAGAAGGACGAGTTGGAGCGTCAGTGCGCTGCTATGCTCGCCCAAGGCATCATCCGGCCGAGCACGTCCCCGTTCTCCGCCCCCGTGCTGCTCGTGCGCAAGGCGGACAACTCCTGGCGCTTTTGCATCGACTATCGGGCCCTCAACGCCAAGACGTCCAAGGACAAATTCCCGATTCCGGTCGTCAATGAGCTTCTCGACGAGCTTCACGGGGCTCGCTTCTTCACCAAGCTCGATTTGCGCTCGGGCTACCACCAAGTGTGGATGCACCCCGATGACATCGCCAAGACGGCGTTCCGCACTCACCATGGCCATTTTGAGTTCCTGGTTATGCCGTTCGGCCTTTCCAACGCACTGGCGACTTTCCAGGCTTTGATGAACGACGTGCTCCGCCCCTTTTTGCGCAGGTTCGTGCTTGTGTTTTTTGACGACATACTCATATATAGTGCCTCCTGGGCCGAACACCTGCAGCACCTCAGCATCGTCCTCCAAGCACTTCGGGCGAACCAGCTCCACCTCAAGCGTTCCAAGTGTTCTTTTGGGGCGTCATCGGTGGCCTACCTTGGCCACGTGATATCAGCAAGCGGCGTCGCTATGGACGCCGACAAGGTGGCCGGCCCCTCGCTCCGCCCGTGGGCTGCGGGGATTCTTGGGCCTCGCCGGCTACTACAGGAAGTTCATCCGCGACTTCGGCCTCATCGCTGCGCCACTGACGCGCCTCCTGCGGAAGGATGCATTCGCCTGGGACAACGAGGCGGATGCGGCGTTTCAGGCACTCAAGGGTGCCATGTCCACGGGACCCGTCCTCCAAATGCCCGACTTCGACAAGCAATTTGTGGTGGACTGTGACGCATCAGGCGCGGGGTTCGGCGCTGTTCTCCATCAAGAAGCTGGACCCCTCGCTTTCTTCAGCCGGCCCTTCGCTGCTCGCCATCTCAAGCTCGCTGCCTACGAACGCGAGCTGATTGGGCTGGTTCAGGCTGTACGTCATTGGCGACCATACCTATGGGGGCGTCATTTTCTTGTTCGTACAGATCACTACAGACTCAAGTTCCTGCTGGACCAACGTCTCTCAACTGTACCTCAACACCAGTGGATCAGCAAGTTGTTTGGCTTCGATTTTGCTGTGGAGTATCGCCCTGGCCGCCTGAACATCGTGGCGGATGCGCTGTCCCGCCGCGGCATGGAGGAGGGTACAGTTCCTGGACCTGCTGCTCATGCCCTCTCCGGGCCGACGTTCGCCCTCTTTGATGACATTCGCCGGGCTACAACAGCAGCTGCGGACGCCGAACAGCTCCTCCATCGCTTGCAGGCTGGTGAGCTGCCGGCACCGTGGCACTTCGACGACGGTCTCCTTCTCCATGGGTCCCGCATCTTCGTCCCTGACCATGAGGACCTGCACCACCAAGTCCTCCTCTTGGCTCATTCGGCGGGCCATGAGGGAGTCCAGAAGACTCTGTACCGCCTTCGCGCCGACTTCTACATTCCGGGAGACCGCACCCTTGTCCAGGATTGGGTGCGGGCGTGCAACACGTGCCAGCGGAACAAGACGGAGTCGCTACAGCCCGCCGGCCTGTTGCAGCCCCTCGAAGTACCGTCCCAGGTGTGGGCGGATATCTCCATGGACTTCATCAAGGGGCCGCCCAAGGTCAGCGACAAATCCGTCATTCTCACGGTGGTCGACCGCTTCTCCAAGTATGCGCATTTCATCGCCCTAGGTCACCCCTACACCGCTGCCTCCATCGCCCGTGCTTTCTTCGACGGCATCGTTCGACTGCATGGTTTCCCTTCTTCCATCGTCAGCGACAGGGACCCCGTGTTCACTGGTCACGTGTGGCGCGACCTCTTCAAGATGGCAGGCGTCACCTTGCGCATGAGCACGGCCTTCCACCCTCAGACGGACGGCCAGTATGAGGTGGTCAACAAGGTGATTGCGATGTATTTACGTTGTGTTACAGGTGATCGGCCGCGGGCGTGGGTGGACTGGTTGCCGTGGGCGGAGTATTGCTACAACACCTCCTTTCATACCGCCCCGCGTGCCACCCCGTTCGAAGTGGTCTACGGCCGGCCTCCTCCGCCGATACTCCCATACAAGCCGGGGTCGGCGCGGACTGACACGGCTGACGCCTTATTCCGCAGCCGCGATGAGGTGCTGGCTGAGGTCCGGCAGCGCCTCCTTCAGGCGCAGCAGCTGTCTAAGAAGTACTACGACGCCGGCCACCGCGACCTGGAGTTTGCTGTGGGCGATTGAGTTTGGCTGCGACTGCTTCATCGGACCACGCAGTCTTTGGAGCCCTGGGCCAAAGGGAAGCTTGGCCCTCGCTACGCCGGGCCATTCCAAGTGCTGGAGCGCATTGGCAGGGTTGCCTACCGGCTGCAGCTTCCAGCCGGCGCTCGACTGCATGACGTCTTCCATGTGGGCTTGCTCAAGCCTCACAAGGGGGATCCTCCGGCTGCGCCTGCTGCTCTAACACCGCTGCTGGATGGTCGGCTTCTTCCTGCTCTTGAGCGCGCTCTCCGAGCTCAACTCCGGCGGGGCGCTTGGCACGTCCTCATCCAATGGCACGGACTGCCCAGCGACGAAGCCACCTGGGAGCTCCCCGACGACTTCAAAGGCCTCTACCCCGACTTTCAGCTCGAGGACGAGCTGTTTGCGCAGGCGGGGAGAGATGTTATGACCGGCGTCTATTATAATAGGCGCATGCCCATTAGTGGCTAGAGGATGACGTCGGTTATAGGGGCTAAGAGCCCATATTATTATTATTAGCTATTATGGTATTTGTTCCTTAATTATAGGATCCTAGAGAGGATAAAGACTCTGTAAACAATTGAGATTGGAATTAAGCAGAAGCAACATAATTGTTGCCGGCTTCCCTTGGGAGCCCTAGCCGCTCCTTCTCTTCTTCCTTGCGCTGTGATCACCACGGCGCCAACCCGCCGCCGCTGCCCTAAGCCTCGCCCTCCGCTCTTCCATCCCTACAACCTTCGCAGCAACTCCGGTAGGGCATCTAGTCCTATCAGAAGTTCTCCTAGCAATGGACATAGTACCCCCTTTCCATATGTCCAACCTTTTGTGGCTTTTGTCAACTAGAGGAGCCCAGTCACTTAAATGGAGTCTGCTAGGACTAACTGGAACCCCCAAGTACTTAATTGGAAAGAGATCAATCTGGCAATTGAATAAATCAGCATACAAGGACCCCCAGTTCTCAGTATCATTAATCATAACAACTTCACTCTTATTGAAATTAATTTTTAGCCCAGCCATCATTTCATACATATAGAGTAACAATTTCATATTCCTTGCCCCTTCCAAGTCATGTTTGAGAAAGATGATTGTGTCATCTGCATATTGCAGAATGGCCACACCATTAGGAATGATATGATCTATTAGCCCAGTAAAAAGCCCTCGTTCCTGAGCATTCTCAACCATTCTTGTTAAACTATCAGCAGCAAAATTGAAGAGGATAGGGGACAAGGGGTCCCCCTGCCTGACCCCTTTATAGCTCTTATTGTAAGAACCAATCATATCATTCAATTTAATGCTAATGGTTCCACCAGAAACTACTTGGCTGATCCAATCTCTCCATTTCCTATCAAATCCCCTCATTTCCATATATTCAAATAAAAAATTCCAGTTCACTTTGTCGTAGGCTTTTTCAAAATCCAGTTTGAGAATAACCCCCACTTCTTTCTTTCTTTTAGTCTTGTGAATAATTTCATGAAAACACATGACACCTGAGAGAATATTTCTACCTTTGAGAAAGGCAGTTTGGGCTCTATTAATGAGTTTATGAGCATAAAGACCCTTATGGTTAACACCTTAGTGATCAGCTTATACAAACTATTCAATAGACAGATTGGTCGATATTGCTGAATTCTATTTGCTTCTTTCACTTTAGGTATCAAGGTTATAATCCCATAGTTCAATCTGCTTATGTCAACATTATTATTGTGAAAATCATCAAATAACTGGAGAACATCATTTTTTACAATATTCCAGCATTTTTGAAAGAACTCAAATGGGATTTTGTCAGGTCCTGTGGCCTTATTTTTTTCCATTTGGAATAATGCCTCCTTAATTTCTGTCTCAGAAAAAGGAAGGCAGAGTGCTCTTTTATCTGTCTCAGATAACTTGTAACAATTATTCCAAATGGATGCATCCAGATGAATATCATGTTGTGGCACAGGGCCAAAAAGTTCTGCATAATACTCAGAGGCATGTTTAAGTAGATTATCATCACCCTCAATGATCACTCCATCTTTTTCAAGAGAAATGATAATGTTTTTCCTTTTTCTACCATTTGCACATTTGTGAAAATACTCAGTGTTTTGGTCTCCCTTGAGAAGCCATGTCTCATGACTCCTCTGAAGCCAATATAACTCTTCTTGTTCAAGTAATTTAAATTTTTCACACAACACCCAGTGCTTCCTCAATACTTGTGCCTCAGTTAGACATGAGATTTCCTCTATCTCCTCCAGAGATGATAGTTCAATTTGTAATTCCTTTCTTTTCTTCCTAAGTTCACCTTGCAAATTGAACCCCCAGCCTTTGAAGAATTGTTTGAACAGTTTTAATTTCTGCTGGATCTTATCCAGGGCAGACTTGGCTCTACAGGGCTTATTCCAGATTCTTTCAACTTGCACAAAGAAGTCTGGATTATCAAACCAATTAAGATCAAACTTGAATTGTAAGTGTGGCAATTTTTTAGGGGCTCCACTAGTTACAATCAACGGATTGTGATCTGAAACTTCCCTAGGAAGCTTCCTTACCAAAGCATGGGGAAATAAGTCCTCCCAACTCTTAGATACCAAGTTCCTATCCAATTTCTCCAACACAGGAGGGTCCTGATTATTGGACCAAGTATACAAGCCACCATTCATAATTAACTCTCTCAACTCAAAAAAATGGATTATTGAATTAAAGATGCCAGAATGCTTATGCACACCCCTATTGGAACTTTTCTCTTTTGCAAATCTGATTAAATTGAAATCCCCCCCAATCAGAATGGGGTCAGAATTAGCATCACAGAATCTAGATAACTCAGAGAGAAACTCAAACTTATTTTCATCTTGGGCAGCACCATACACTACCAATAAATTCCATTTAACTCTATTTTCCTTATCCCACAGGTTCATCTGAATCATAAAATCACCCTTCTTGAAAGATCCCACATCAAATTTGCTGAAGTTTAATCCCAACAAGAATCCCCCCCGACCTACCCTTAGATGGAGTCCATTCCCAAAGGTAGTCCTGGTGGACATCAAATTTCCTAAGAAGTGAAGGTTCACACTCCTGTACCATGGTCTCTTGAAGACCAATAAAGTCAAATTGTGAAATTGATACTGAAAAATGAGATCTTTCAGAAATGTAGCGACCCCTTTTTTCTTTAGGCCCCTACAATTCCAAATAAGTCCTTGTACTGTCATTTTTTCACCTTTTGCTTTGGGGATTGGAGGCCATTTTTACCTGCACAATCCCCATTTTTTTTTAGGCCAGGAGCTTCCTGGCCTTGATTAGATTTCTTAGTTCTTGGTGAAATTTTTAGCTTTCTTTTAGACAGTTTTCCTTTTTTCTTGGATTGTGCAAGAATCTCACTTTCTGTCTCAGAAAGATCATCTTGCAACCATTCAATAAGTCTCTCCTTGACATCTCCTTCATCATCTAATTCCTCATTTTGAATAGTATTAGGAGTTTCATGTGTTTTAGCATGTAATTTATTCCTAGCAATTTCCAAATCTAAGCATATCAAAAGTGCCAAATGAGATATGATCCACAACTACCCCCATATCAACAGATAAACTCTGAATATTTGCATTAGAAGGATCAGAGAACATGAGAGGCATTAGAGTTACCTTCTAAGTTTCTTTTCCTTGGCATAATTTCATTCTTTTCCTTGGTTGTAATGGTGATGTTCTGCTTGAGCCTATCACTCCTCCTGATCTCAGGAGGTTTGATAGGAATGGATCTTTTCTCTCCTCCAGTCTTGACAGAGTCCTGAGTAGTGATCAGTGCCTCGTGACCTTCCTTTTCTTTCTCAGATATGATACTTTCCTGAGAATTCAGAATTCCTTCTTCAGTGATAACTGTTTCAGATTGGTTGACGAGATCCTCAACATGCTCATTTCCCCCATCTTGAACCTCATTCAGGTGGATACAGACTGCATCAGTGGGAGTCCCTTTCTTGCTCCCCAGCTGTGGAGTCATCTGAGTATCAATAAGATGTTCTTCCATATTCCAGATTTGATGTGAGTCTCCATTACCCCCTTGTTTAGAGCTGCCTTCAAGTTGCCTGATCCTGTTGCTGAAAGTATCACTGTCAGAGTCAGATTCTTCAAAGGTCTCAGGAATGTGAACTTTTCCACCTTTATCTTCCTCTTCATGATGAGCCTGGGTGACCTGCTTACTGACAGAAAGATTTTTCCCTCCCAGCTTGGATGGTGCAGACATGGTGAGATTTGGAGCCTGTCTTTTGCCACCATCAATACCAGACCCTTGTATAGCCATTTTGCCACTTGCTTTGTCACTTGGATTGGCTTGACTGCCCTTGCCATTCTTGTCATCAGCTTTAAACTTTTTAGCAGATGGAAGTTGCTCCCTGTCAGATATCTTGATGCCAGTATTGAGGTTCTGATCAGTACCCTCAACCTCAACTTCTCTCATATATAAAGTCATGAAGATAAATGCCCAAAGTACTTTCTGCAGATCTAGGAACTTTAGTAATGTCCCTACAAGCTATCCTCACTCTCACTTGATCATGCCTGAATCGAGTCTTCTCATCAATTTCAAGCACTTTCCCCACGAAGCCACCAACTTTAGCAACTGTCCTTATGGACCTTTGGTCTGTAGGAATCTTCCAAATCCTGAACCAAGCTTGCTGGAGTTCACCTTTTGCCCCAAAGCTAGCATTGTAGAAATCCACCTTCATTTGTGCATTGACATATTTCATAGGTAGAGAACTGAAATGACTCCACTCCTTGATCATTTTTGCACTTGGGAATCTCATAAGAAATTTGTTCTCAGCCATTGGCCTAGCTATCCATCTCCAGGTTTCAGACCCCAAAATGCTCCTGAATTCTTTCTCGATGTCTTTGCCATTAGCCTGACCAGATAACACAGATACAACAGCAGTGTTTTCTTTCTCCCTGACTGAGAATACCCTATCTGCGTCTCCGCCGCGTGTCCCCGCTTTTGGTCCATGGCCGAGAATACCCTTGACCAGCTGAACCTTGGCTGCGTGTCCCCAAGTCCACTTGGCTTGATCTTTCATTATTGAAAGCACATCTGAACAAGATTTCATGTAATTTTCTAAGTTGGGTTTGGAGCTCTTTCATTAAACCATCTTCTAAACGATAGATGCTAGTTCTTTCCATATACTTGATGTACTGAACAATTTTGATCGTTACAAATTCTTGGGAACTTGTCCTTCAGGGAAACATTTCCACACCACACATCTGACCTGCCTGACCAGAAATCAGTGGATTTTCCATTTCCTAACACCTTTCTACCTTTTAAGTAAACAAGCATTCACTTTCAGCAGATCATTCCACAAGGGGAAATTATGGGGGCTATATTTCAAATGTGACAAACAATTTGTTTTTATATATTTCTGTTTGACAATTTCTTGCCAAATTCCACCTTTAGTTTCTGACTTCCACCACCATTTACACAACAAGCTGATATTCATTCTCCTCAGATCATGCACACCCAGACCACTTTTCTTTTTAGGTCTGATTATCTTGGCCCCTTTAACAAGTGATGTCTAAACCATTTTTCCCCCTTGCAAGAGAAATCTTTTTCTTGTTTTATCCATTCTTTAAATGACGGTTGTAGTATTTTAGGAAGTAATAAATGCATGGAAATAGGATAAGTTGGGAAACTTCTCAAACTGGAGTTGAGCAAAATTGGTCTACCCCCGATGGTTAAGGCACTTCCTTGCCACCCATCTAGTTTTTTCATCATCTTTTCACAATAATTTAAGTGTTTGGTTCAGTACATTCGTTGCAGTTTTGATCTCTCTCTCTTGCTCTATGACATTTGTGTGAGCATGCATTTGTGAATGTCCTTTCTTATTTCACTGAACTGTGATATTTGATTACTAATTTTTCATGACATGAATCACTTCTGCAGAGATCCATACCATCCTCTTTGGGAGCTAACTACTGCTCCAAAGGCTGTATTAAGTCTTCATTGGCTAAAGGATGGAAGGTAATACTTAGTTCCAATACAGATTACATCAGTAAATAAAACAATTTGGTACAAAATTTGCTTTGCTTGTATAGACAGTTTTATTTGTCCTTGTTCTCTGTAGGCACTAATCGCATTTAGGTTGTTTTTCTGCTTAGCTAAATGCAGGTCATTGTTGAAAACTAAAATGCAGTTGAAATAGATTGCAAAATGGATTTATTTGTGTCATGATGTTTGCAATATATGGGTCATGCTGTTCCTGTTAGCTTGCTAAAGCATCCTCTCGGTCTAGATAACTAGTTTTTCTTGACGCTTCTCAACGTATTATAACCTTTTGAGTTTGCATTGTTTACATGTTTTTAAACATCCTTTTGCATGCCCGTGCACCTTATATTACGTATCATCCAATACTTGCCCCCTTTGTTGGACATGAACTTAAAATTCTTCCAAGGTTGTTGACCTAACTCACAGCCCACAAGATCACTAATTGTTGTCCATAGACAAAATATAATGTGATAACATAAAGTTCATTGTCTGTATTTTTTTCCCTTCGCGTGTATTCTGGAATCTAGGTGAATCATCACCTAAATTTTATTCCTACGTGGATCTTCTATCTCATGCAAGCATTTGATAACCTAGTTAGCATGTTTTATTGTTTGATGTAGTAGGGCATCTTTGTATTCAATGCCGTAGGATAGAGAGCATGTGAATGGAACAAATCCTCTTTTGATTTCTTACTTAGGTATCGATATTATAGTTTGCTTGAAAAAAAATAGGAGGTACTTAGCCTACTCTTGTTGGTTTATCTTATTCGCTGTGGATTTGATTTGGCCAGCAAGCACTTTTTATCTGGAGAAACACTTTATTAGACATAGGGAGTCCATATGAGGTATGTCATTTGGTCAGAATTCAGAAGCAACATTAAAGAATGGCATATTAAGGCCCTGTTTGGCATGGCTCCAACTCTGGGTGGAGCTGCTCCACTCCAGAACTCCAGGTGGAGTCAGTTCTAGATGGAGTCGGAGCTCTAGATGGAGCCAGCTCTAGGTGGAGTCGGAGCTGCAAAAGAGGTGCTCCAAAACTCCACCTCCATTTGCACTACAGCTCCATGGAGTTGGCAGCTCCATGGAGTTTTGGAGTTGGGGTGTTTGGCTGGAAAATTGGCTGGAGTTGCTGGAGTTCAGCTCCAGAGCCATGCCAAACACCCCCTAAAAGTTGTTTACCCACATCTTGATCACATTTCTGTTTATATGTACAGGCTACTGATTTTTCCCCTGTCGTTATTACTAGAATTGTGAAGCTAATGTTATATACTTATATTTATGACTGATTGTTTTCAGGGGGATCGTTATCTCACTGGAAGATGGTACATTGAAGTTTCTAAGCTTGCCTCGGATTGCAAATGATGTTCCAGCCACTGGAAGGCCATTTGCCGGAACAAAAACTCAGGGTGTTGTAACTTATCAGTTGTCAGAATATTTGATTTGGAGTGTCCATGCCTCAGAACCTACAGGTGTGTTTCAGTATCATTCTCATAGCCACTGTCCATATCCTGCCCAATGGTACTGACTACCGGGTAGCAAAGTTCCTATGTAGCAGCAGTCACTTTGGAGTTTAAAATCCAATGAGGGAGAGATTACCATGTAAAATAAACAATGACTTAAAATATCGATATCACATGTGTTTGATCTAAATTTCAAAGATGGACTGTTGCTAATAGAAATTTAAGCAGATCTTCCTGCAGAACTTTGCTAGTAGTAATTACTGGTTTTGTTTCTCATGAAATTATTAGTTTGCAATTTGATAGTTGATACATAGTTCAATGGATGATAGTGGGTCTGTAGATTTTTTAGAAAATTTAATGGATGATCCACCCTGCAACTTGGATCACTATGGCAGAAGAGAGAATTTTTTACAAGTCTGAAAGGTGTTGTATGAAACAGAAAAAAAAGAGCTGGGATCAGTAGCTTACATGAGAAAAACCGTCACACCAGAAAGTATCCATCTTAACTGACATCACTACCAGACATAAAGGTGGATGCAGCTTTGAGATTTTCCTGATCGACCCCTACCAGTTTATTAATATACACTGCCTCCAGACGCTTTCCAAAACAGTGGCAACTTATCTTCTTTTAGTATCAGTCCTAGATCGTTTCCTGATTATGCAGTAACTTCTGCTTTGCCTCAAGGTGTCAAATGTTTGTAGTGGTCCTTAAATTCATAATATTTGTTTGCTGATGTCCAGGTTGTGCGGCTTACTGTGGGGCAGATGGTACTGCTGTGTACTTCCAGGTGAACTTTCTAGTTGATATCATGAACTACATTTCTTGTCGTTCTGAGTTGCAGTGTTCTAAGCAAATATTTAACTTGCTGTAGCTTAATTCGAGATTCTGGGATAAAGAACCTGGGCGTAACCGTGTTCCTTATTTCCTCTCTGGATCATTATCAGAGGAGGGAGAAAATATTAAGATTGGCAGCAGGCTGCAAACATCTCCATTACCAAATGTTCCTGTGGTGACCAAAAGGGGTTCAAAACCATGCCAAAATATAGTTCAGGCCCTCGCTACAAGCGATGTCACTGGCCTGCTGACATGTCAGCTCAACTCCCCCACAGGAAACAGTGACGCTGTAAATCCAGAAGTTCATGACGATCAAGATGATGGACGAAGCGAAGAGCAAGGAGCAAGCGCTGTAAATCAAGAACTTGACGGTGATCGAGATGATGGACACAGTGAAGAACAAGCAGCAGGCATCGTAAACACAGAATTTGGCGATGATCAAGACGATGGACACAGTGAAGAACAAGGGGCCGGTGCAATAATTTTAGCCAGTCCTACAAAGGAAGAGAATGATGGAACATGGAACAGCAAGGGTGGTGAATCCCCTAAAGACCTTAAAGTCATCCCTCCGAATTCTGTTGCTTTGCATCAAGTGCGATGGAACATGAACAAAGGTAGCGAGAGATGGCTGTGCTACGGAGGTGCTGCAGGCATCATACGATGCCAGAGGATCTGAAGAAGAGCGCAAGAGAAACAGAGGCCTGTAACACAGATGGTGGTAGGTTCTACTCTATTCTTTTGTGCTACTTTTGACCGGGTCACTGAGGGTGGTTGGCTTAGCTGTGCATAACTATAGAAGAGAGCCGATGCAATAGACCTTTGCATCTTAGAATTGAAGCCCTTAGGTTGTGATTTCTGAATACATTGGGTATGAAAGTCTGGTTCTGATAGTTGCGGTAGTGCCAGTGCATGCGAAGCTGAGCTTTGGAATAAGCCTGGTGGCGTTCCATCTTCTGTGTAACTGTTCCCGTGAGGATGTGAACAGAACATGATTTCCCGATGTATTCGGGAGGAAATAATAATGCCATATTGCTCGAGAGTCTGGTTTCCTGACGTGGTTCATGGACGCTGACACGCTATTCTACTGAGTTTCGTGATGTGATCATGTGATTCATGGGCGCTGACACACTATTCTACACTCGGCTTCATTTCGGAAAATTGAATCTTCTGAGCTTAGCGTTTATTCTCAAATAGATCCGGTTTTACTTTGCAAGCTACTTGTTCTGAGCTTTGCCTTCTGAACTTATGGTCTTATGCAACAACAGTTACGCCTACTTGTTCAACACTATATTTGGATTCTACCCTTCTAAAGGAATGTCTGCTCTCACAATCCCCTTTTCATCTACCAAAACTATCTAAAATGTTTCAAAAAAAAAAAAGTAGACATGGGGTACAAAAAACTGGTGTCCTTTATGTCTAAAGACGTGATGTCTTAACCATCCAACAGCTATTCCATCCCCATTGTCCGTGGAGCCTACTCCTAAATAATCCCCTTTGCCAGATTATTACCAATATAATCATAGAAGGCTAACTTTTCGGCAATTTTAGACAAGCTTCTGATATTCTAAGAGTCTCTAAAAAAATTTGTTGTGAGCTATGAGCTGTGAAAAAATTGTTGTAGTCTGTTTGGTTAAACTATATAAAACCCACCCATCTCTTTATCTTCCTTGAAACAGTTGTAAAATGCTTCTATATTTCCATGCATTTGGAAAAGACAAAAGCTGAAAGCCAAAAGCACGGTCTAAAGTGTTGCGAAAGTTTGTACTACGCGAAAACAGCTGCTTCTGAAAAAGACCGTTTCATTGACTTTCTACTTTTTGGCAGCAAAATCACTTTTCAGAAGCTGAATCAAACATAGCCTAAGGCTACACTTCTGCCTATTTGCTCAAAGGAATTTTCTTACTTTTGGGTAAAGCATTAATACACATAAACATCTACGAAGTGAAGAAAACAATGCTCCAGGGCCAAATAACATTTTAGTGAGGCCCCAACATCCCTCTATCCTCATGAGGTAAATCTACAAATTATTCAATGATCTGTCAAAATTTCACATGGTAATGTACAATATTTTCGAAAATATACCAAGTCAACACAGCATATAGGGGCTGCTAACAAGAGCTAACAACCTCGACATGTTATTTGTTATCACTAACATCAATGTCAGTATATACAAGTAGTCCTCCCGGTTCCAGGGAAGAAGGAACATGTTTCTTAGTCGCTCCAGTTATCCTCGTCAGCTCCTGAAAGGGTCTTGTCATCATCTTCCTGTAAGAGTTTTACTAGTGTCAAGATTCAAGGAATTTGTCTAAAACCTATGCCATATTCTTGCTCACAACTGTTAGACAATAGAGTTAGCCAGGCAACCAAACAAAAAGGGCTTGCAGGGAAATAACGGATAGATGATATACCATCTCAGTAAAAGCTGGAGTTGATGGAGACCACACAAGAATTTGCCTGTCGTTGCCGCCAGTATAAAGTTCCTGCATTCCTGAACACTTAGAAATGGAGTCCTATTGAAACTCTCAACACATTGACAGTAAACACGCAAACTTACTTGGTCCTGTTCACTATAGTAGCAGCAATTCACAAGTTCATAGTGCCCTCGGAATGTTCGAAATGTTGTACCAGACCATAAATTATATGCCTAAACATATATAACAACGGTGAAATGTGAACCTCAAGAATGCTTCAGCAAACTGGCAAACTAGAAAACAGGAAGTCGGGAACGCACCTTGATGCTTGCCATACATGGAACAAATACAAGTGAAGGATCCTCAGTGACAGCTAATTGTAATGGCTTGCCTGTCTGCAATCGCATAGCTTCAAAATTGACCAGAGTATTGCAGCCTGAATCGATATCCCAGAGTCTTAAACGAGAATCAGATCCTACAGAGAAGGGATAATACCTGTCTTAGTAACAGCTTTACTACTGAAAATATTATCGCATAGTAAAGCTTATAGGACACTATGTCAATAGCTGGCATGCAACAAGCAGCAATGTGTTCAAAATAGTATAACTCAAATTCACTTACCTGAGCTAAGAAGGTACATCCCATCTGTAGTAGTTCGTAATCCAGTAACAGCACCATAATGAGCTGTAGCACGGTTTTGACTGGATGACAAACCGGGATGCAATCTCTGTTGCATCTGTCCATGTGTTAGGTTTTGAATTTTGCGCAAAGCCGGTGAGCTCTTCTTAGAAATGCCTGCCCTTTTCTGAGCTGAGCTCCTTGTGGAAGGTGAAGGTCCTAAGGAATCTGTGTGATCCTGCTTTAGTCAAAAATGTATATGATTTACTACCTTGGTCCAAAAAGGATGCAGTTCTAGGTTTGTATTGAGCCAAACTTCCTTAAGTTTGACTATGTTTATAGAAAATAGTATTTACATTTATGACTTCAAATAGGTAATACTATGAAAATATATTCCATGTTTATTCTGATGATACTTATTAGGTACCAAAAATGTCAGTAATTTTTGTACAGATTTGTTCAAACTTAAAACTGTTTGACAACTCGAAAAGTGAGAGTTACATTCTTTTTGGGAAGGAGGGAGTATCAAATATTCAATTTATCTCAGGTGCAATAAAGAATATAGCAATATTAGAGCACTGTAAGGCTATCTACATATGCTGAAACTTCAATGCTATCGAACCCAATATAACAGAGGGTTTTGTAAACTACTTGAAGGTTAATAGCTCTAGAATTGTCGCCATATGATGGTAAGCAGCTCTTTAGTACTCCCTTTGTTCCAAATTATAAGTTGTTCTGGCTTTTCTAGGTACATAGTTTTTGCTATTCACCTAGATACAGATTATGTCTAGATGCATAATAAAAGTTATGTATCTAGAAAAGCCAGAACGACTTATAATTTGGAATGGAGGGAGTAGCTTTCTCTGACCAAATACTCTCGAGAAATAATTACAAATACAAAAACAAATGGTAATAACAGAGAGAGTGAACATACATTCTCTACAGCACTTTTAACAAGAGGAGGCCTCTTTCCAAGTTGAGACCGTGATTGATCCAGAACCCGAAAGCATCCAGCTCGTCTAATGTCCCAAAAACGTATTGCCCCATCACAGCCACCACTCATCAAAATCCACTCACTTGAGGCAGACCACTCCAAAGACATGATACCATCTAAGATGATGGGCGGAGATAAGAAGGTACCATACAAGAAAAACAAGCATATTTTCATCACTGCATTAGCACAAAGAAACTAACCACGATGACCTGACAACGTGTGGGTAAAGGCTCCAGAAGCAATGTCACACAGACGGACCTGAACATCTGCGGTCCCAGTAGCGATGAGCATGTGCGTTGTTGCGACTGGAGACATGGCTGCAGTGTACACTTTTCCAGGCATCTTAAATTCCATGACGACCTGAGAAAACAAAACAGTGCACACAAAAACCAGAACATCCAGGATCACGAAACAGGGGAAGGAAACAGAGAAAGATGGGTAACTGAGAATGCAGGCACATACTTGAGTCGAATTGGTATCCCAAACTTTGACATACTGGTCAAAGGATGCTGTGACAAACAACCCAGTATCCACAGGATACCAAACGGCCGCCGAGACGGCGAACCTGTGGCCATTCTGGTGTTGCTTGTCCACAAGCAGTATGTTCCTGTGCTTCGCTATGAACCCGGCTTCGTATTCCGTCGCGTTCCACACATCGAACACAGCGGCCGACCCATCCGATGCCCCGGAGAGCAGGTACCTCCCCTCTGTCAAATCAACCTGACCATATGGTCAGATTATAAACACCAGCAAACGCGACTCACACATTGCATAACAAGGACCCCGTGATTCGATGGTAAATGTAAATTGATGTGCTTCTCGATGAGATTAGCAGATAAATCAGTTTTGTTTGAGGCCGTGGTTGCAGTAGTTAAGAATCTAATAGCGGCAAGGGGGAGAAGAGGAAGAAGAAGAGGGACCTGGAGCGAGTTGACGGCGCCGTGGTGCGGGGTGGCGAACTCCTTGCGGTTGGAGAGCGCGAGCGAGGCCGCGCGGCGCGCCCGGGCGCTGGCCTCGAACCGCCGGGCGCGCAGCTCCCCGCGTTCCCTCCCCCTCACGTCCTCCAACCACATCGAGCCTTCTGCGTCTGCGGCGCCCCCCTGCGCTCCCGGGGTGCCTTCTGCCTCTGCGGCGTCGACCGCGCGGCGGCGAACCCAGCGGCGCGCGCGTGGCGACGGTATGCGCGTCCGGATGTTTGGTTACTGCGCTGACCGGTTTGGAAGGGATCAGCTGTTACGCTAGGAAGCTTAGCTTCCATTAAAATCGGCGGTTATATCCGGATCCTGATTCCGATGGATTTGTTTGGCAAATCGCGCAAGAGGAGGTCACGCCCCACAACCACAACGATTCGAAGACGTCATCGTTCGCGAAAGCGGAGTCCCAAATTTTTACTAGTAGACTAGAAAGGCCCACAAAGCAAGTCCAGTCCAGCAGCTTCTTTGCACCACGGTCGGCCCAAACTTCATTGGAATACAGACACCGCCTTTTCCCCTTCTTCCCCTTCCCCTTTCCGGTTTCGTTTGGATAGCCTTGGATCGGCGGGGATTGTAGTGGATCCCGGCCTCCCATGGAAGCCAACCCACGCCGGGGTTCCACCCACGTGGATGCACAAAAATTGCATTTGGGTGACGTTGGGTTGGAGAAAAACCCGCTCCACCCAAGCCGATCCAAGGGAGAAAGAAATATCCTCAACCGAGGCCGGGTATTCGCGTCGCTTGCTTCTCGCGACTCGCGCGAGTCGTCTCGCTCCCGCAGCGACTCCGCCACCGCTCCCGACCGCGACTCCGCCGCCAGGTCTGCCGGCGAGGGAGCCACCACCGCTCGCGCTTGATACAGGTACGTGGCCTCCGTCTCCTCCTCGGCCTCATCCCCACCTCCATCCCCTTCTCCTCACCCGGTTTCCCTTGTTAGGGTTTGGGTACACCGCGGCGGCGACGGCATCGGTGAAGCGTGTCCGTAGCGGGGAAGCGTGTTGACGAGCAATGATTTGCATCCAAAAATGACTAACGGGATTCAAGGGATTAGAGCACCAGGTGTGGGTGGGGATCGGGTGGAGGGCAGGGGATCACCCAATCCACACGTGAGTTGTCTACCACGTGAGTACTGATCCCTCACTGCCAAACGAAGCCTCCCTGAGACCCTGACCGTCATCTAGGCCGATCACAGACAGTCAGACCCCGCCTTCTTCCGCTTCCGTTCCGCAAAAGCGAAACCTTAGCGAGATTTTTTTTTATTAAAAAAAAAAGAGCTCGGCGCGTGCCCTGCCTCTCCCTCTTCGTCTTCACCCACCTCCTCTCATATTGTGGTCTGGTGTGGATTGGAGATCTGCCCGGAGTTGGACCGAGTTCCCCTTCCGTTCGTAAGAAACCCTACCCCGATTCGATGCATGTCTCTAAGATAAGATTGCGTTTCTGTTCTGCGAAATCTTTCTTTTGCTGGGATGGATGCAGTACATCCGCGATTTGTTTGGTTTCCATTCCATAAATTTTCGTGGTTGAAACCCCAGCCCCGCATCGAGTACGCCCTTAGGGTTTTGGTACTATCCTAGATTGTGACGTTAGCGAGTCTTACGATTTGGAGCCTCGACCTTCAGGTTGTGATTGTTGTTTGTGAATTAGGGCTGAGCATGTGTAGTTGGCATTAAGCCATGGCGGTGCATCGCCCCCTAGTGCTGTGCGGTGTCATTATGGACGTTTCCTTGTCTTATGTAGCATATAGTACTGTTTCCTTATGTAAAGCCCCTCGGTTTCATATACTTGAGAGGTATTGGGTAGCAATAGCATATGCAATAGCATTTGACTTTAATCAGTGCAATAGCATTTGACTTTTATGATTTATTGAATATTATGTTTACATAAGTATTATGTTCGTCCTTTTTCTTACTCCATTTACATGTTCCCAGGACATTCATTGAGGAAGCATGCCTAAGATAAAAACAAGCCGTGTCAAGTATCCTGAAGGATGGGAGCTTATTGAACCAACAATCCGTGAGTTGGATGCGAAAATGAGAGAAGGTATGCACAGATGGTTATTCATTTGAGGCACTCACTACTGATGTCAGTTGTTATTTGCTAGCACAAGGTTGTTACTAATGCTATGTCCTCATGCAGCTGAAAATGATCCACATGATGGGAAGAGAAAGTGTGAAGCTCTCTGGCCTATTTTCCGTATTTCTCATCAAAGGAGCCGCTACATATATGATCTTTACTACAGAAGGAAGGAGATATCAAAGGAGCTTTATGAGTTTTGCCTGGACCAGGGTTATGCAGACCGTAACCTGATTGCAAAGTGGAAAAAGGTAGGTATCCTTGGTTCCATATTTGTTGTACATGGTCTACTGCTCAGTTTGTTTGATTTTTTTTTCTCCACAACATCCAATTCTTTTTGAGGTGAGGGTGGGAGGGAGGGAGGCATGTTAATCTTCCATATATTCTGCTATAAGTTGGTAGATTTGTTTAGTGGAAGTATTCTGTAGACATTGTACGTGCAAATTGCATTATAGATATCTTACTATTGCACTTCGGTTTTCTAAATTTGTGAGATTTATATAGCTTACATGGTAGATTGCAGCAGCTACTGATGCATAGTATAGCTTTTCTGTGCACCAGAATGAGCCACTAACTGAAACCTGGAACCATTACTGTCATGCATGCTGCAGTCCAGTCCACTGTTTTTTGTTTATTTTCTGAATAGGAGATTTCTAATGTTACCAGTAGCTGGATCTGGTATATTTAGTTGACTGAAAATGAATTTATCAGGCATCCAATATGTTCTTTTGGTTCCCCTTAATTTGGATAGTGGTATCCTGAAATGTTCAACTGAAGATAAATAATCCCTCTGGTCCCAAATACTTTGCTTTGAAAAAAATCCAGTAAAACTTTTCTAGACAAAAAGGTTTCCCCCGTTTCATTGATCATAAAGCATTCAAACATTTAGGTTCAAGCGTAACGGCACGCCCGCCACAAACATAAAGGCCTAACAGCCAAATTCGCACTCATCACAGACATCCAGAACATTAGAAGCAACGTTTTCACTCATGCAATGAGTCACAGACGAAGAGACTTGATCCCAGTGCAGCGTCTCCTGCGAGTCCAGCGTTGAGAATCCAGTAAAACTTTCGAAACACCACCAGCTTTAAAAAATTAGTTGGGAACATCAAAATCTTGTATAAATTTGTATGAGAAGCACCTGTATTATCTCATACATTTGTTAGATATTATAGATACTCAGAGAAAAATAGTGGTCAAAATTGCACCTTTTGAAGATCATTAAAAGTCACTTCAAAATTTTTAGGTTGCATCTCAACCTTGTTAATGAGTGATCTGGCCTTTCTCGTGTGTTTTATGTTAATTGCTTTTGGAGCGAATTATATGTGATTGAGGCAAATATTTTATTGTTAATTAACTTGGTAGCTACAAGAAATTACAACAGATCCATTTTGTCACCTGAAGATTCTATGTTAAAAAAAAGGTTGGGGGTAGTCCCTTGATGCTTCTTTGTTCTGTTTCAATGTTTTGCTTTGATTCGGTTATGTTCCTCAAGTTTGTGCCTGTGCATTGCCTGCTGTGAAATATATTTTCATCTGTGCTTAATCTGTCTTCCTGATTTCTTACTACTACATTTCGCCCTCTTGCAGCCAGGTTACGAGCGCCTTTGCTGCCTTCGGTGCATACAGACACGTGACCACAACTTTGCAACGACTTGTGTCTGCCGGGTCCCCAAGCATCTGAGGGAGGAGCAGGTGATAGAATGTGTCCACTGCGGCTGCAGGGGTTGTGCCAGCGGTGACTAATCTTGTCATCATGCTGTTGGGCTTACGACTCATCATCGCAACCTAACCACATGAGATGTCTCGTGAGCATGGATCGGCTGCTGTGATTAGCATGAATGTATTGTGGTAACTAGTGGGGAAGACTAAGGTTCCTGACGTTTGGATGTTTCCAACTGTTATGTACTATGATGATTTCTCGTGCCACAAATCCTTGCGTTAAATTAGTAGCGCTTTTGCATTCTTTATGAGTCTGTTAATTGCCTTTTTTATCATCAATTGCCCAGGCAGCCAGGCTAGTACATTGCTCGAATCCTTATGAACCCACCCCCGGTTCTATGTTCGACGAGCTGACCTTCATTTGAATAAACCTATCGAAGTCTTTTGAAAATATTAAATTTTTTTTTGAAAATATCTATCGAAGTCTTTTCGAAGCGGCGATATTTGAGCATGTTCGGGTTTCTTCCTCGTGCGTGCGACGGCGAGGTGGGTGGCGATGAGCGGAGTTCAGGGGCCGGAGGTGGTGGTGTCCAGTACGTGATCAGGTACGAGGAGGATGGGGAGATGGAGAGGGTGCTGGAGAGGCAGGCCGAGCTGATAGGGCAGTACGAGGAAGAGGAGAAAGCTCAGAGGGAGTGGGAGAAGCAGTACAGCAGGAATGCAAACAAGGTAAGGCCACGTTTAGTTCTAAAATCAAATTTCCAAAAAGTGCTACAGTATTAAATGTAGACGAAAAAAAATTAATTGCGATACGTGCATAGAGTATTAAATGTAGACGAAAAAAAAATAATTGCACAGTTTGGTTGGAAATCGCGAGTAGCCATCGCATCGAATCTTGCGATACGTGCATGAAGCATTAAATATAGACGAAAAAAAACTAATTGCACAGTTTGGTTGAAAATCGCGAGACGAACGTTTTGAGCCTAATTAGTTCATGATTGAACACTAATTGCCAAATAAAAACGAAAGTGCTACCGTAGCCAAATTTCTAAATTTCACCCAACTAAACACAGCCTAAGCAACTGAAAATTTGCTAACATCCCGCACTGTTCGTTTGGCTTATAAGCCGTACTTTTTCAGCCAACGAACAGTAGCCAACAGCCATGGCTTATCTATAAGCCGTACTTTTTCAGCCAACGAATAATATTTTTCTCTCACAACAAATCAGCCAACAGCCATGGCTTATCAGCCAAAACGAACGGGACATTGCCACTACAGTACACTGTATATGTGTATCGTTGTAAAACGTGCACATCACTTTACCCACGTGCTTCTGTTTTACAAATTTCAGGGTGACATGGAGCTAAAGAATAAGGCATATCAGACAGATGCAGGGGCTAAATCAAATGTGAAAAACCTCGCCAACACCAACAACCCGACTGCTGAACGTCTGCAGAAGGGTTCCCTTTCAGAATCGCCCCAAAACGGTGCCCGGCGGCGTGAAGGTGAAGCAAACGAAGAGCCCGATCATGGTTGTGCTCAAACATCTTCCATTTCAGCACCAGAAAGCTCCAACGACAGCACAGTCACAAGGCAAGATCAAGACCGCGGAAACCAAATATCTGACGGCGATTCAGGCTACAGTACGAATGCTCGGTCTCCTAAGCACGACGCCGTCATCAGAGCACCATCAGATGGGAGCCCATCGAGTGACACCCTCAACAGCAAGGTCACCGACTGGAGCTCGTCACAGTTCCATGACTGCACAGACAGCCAGCTTGACACACAGTCGTCGTATCCACCGCCGTCATGCAGCATTGCACACGTAGAGAGTGTCCTGCAGGCGCTTCAACGCGCCAGGATATCCCTGAGCGCCAGGCTGAGCAAGCCAGTTCCTCCCAGCCAGGTGACCCTGGCGCTCCCGGCGCCCGGAGATGAGCACAGAGAGTACGACGACCTGCCGGCCAACGATGACGACGAAGACTCGTATGGTGAAAAGCTCAGCTGTTCAAGTCCAGCACTTCAGGAGATGCTGGTGCTCCCGGCACCAGAGGATTACCATGAAAGGGACAGGGAGGATTCGACGCTGGACGACGCTGCCACTTCCCATGTAGAGAAATCAAGCAGCTCGAGCCCTCCTCGTGAGGAGATGCTGGCGCTCCCCGCGCCAGGCCACGATTACCGCAAGGAGATCGAGGATTACATGAAGATCCCCGTCGGCACTCCCGGTCTATTCCGGTTGCCCATAGACTCGTTTCCAGTGGATGAGAAGATGTTCTCAGGTACTGCCTGTGGTTCAGGGTTTAGTCTGGGAGCAGGGGCTCGCCATGCCACGAGCATTTTGAGCAACACTGCTGCTTCTTGTGGTGCCACGACATCAGTTCCGTCGATTTCCGGTGATGGTTCTGGGTTCCCATCAAGGCATTAGGCAGGGAATTGATCTTCAGGCTTCTGCACTTCTCTCGGTGCTTGCTTCTGGTAGGTGTATCAGCATGCCAACACCAGATTTTGCAGTTGGGACTGGAAGTACTCCTTTCCTTTCTGGAATTCCAGGACTTCAGGATCTGAATAGAGGAACGGCTCTTGCAGATGCAGATCTGTTCATGCAGCGGGGTATCGATTGCACCATCTCTAATAAGTGGATGTTGTAAGTTTTTAAGTACGACATACGTCTTCTGTTGATTTCTTAGGCCCGCTTCGCTTCGCTGAAAAGCTAAACTGAAAAGTATTGTTCGCTGATTTATCATGAGAGAAAAAACACTGTACCGTAGCTGATAAGCCAGGCTGATAAGTTCAACCTGTAGTTTGGTAAAGGAGTATGTATAGCATAGAAGTATGTTGAGCACTAGTTAAGCAGCAGCTATAGCTTTTGTTTACAGACAGATCAGCAATGATAAATTTGCCCCCACTGACTAGTGTCGACACCTTCGGCCGAATTGGTCTCCGGTTTTGCTGCACTCCAGTGTCGCTCATGATGTGAGTACGCTGCTTGCGTCCTGGAGCAGCCTCACTAACCTTTTTGTCCAGCCCATACACACATGATGATGTTGGGAGCGGCAAGCGTGCTGCCCTGCCGCCACCAAGGCCAGCCACCCCCAGCCGTTATCATCGCGACCACCGCCCTTCCTCGAAGTCATCATCCTCTTGTCACGCACAATTCCGATCCGTACGTGGCGCGTGCGGGTGCCGGCCAGCGTGCCGCTCGCCAGCTTCCATGCCCGTTTGACTGCTTGCGCTCCGCTGGCATTCGCGAGAGGACGCACGCTAGAGTCAGGATTTTAGGCTGGGGGACTGTAGCCACAGCGGTCCGCCCTGCCGTGCGACGCGTGCGTTTGGCTTTGGCGTCAAGGTGGTTAGGTGGATCGTGCTTGGAGGATTACCCATTCAACCGTGCGTGCCCGGCCATCCCGCGCGAATGCTCGTGTCAGCCTTGTCATCGGCGTAGTCCACCAATTCGGTACAGCCTGTTGCTTCCGGTGGGTTCCGGCCAGTCGGCCACGGCCAGGCCAACGCTTTGACCTCTCAGATAAAGCGGGACGTCCTGGAGTACATACACTTCAAGCTCTGTGGCAGCGGCGCCATCATTGACATGCGATGCGAGTACGTGACCCACAGGCCTGAAGCCACAGGCCCACAGCACAAGCTGCTGGGTGCTGGCTAAGGCTAATCCAACCTATACGTTGATATCGATGAAGAGGCCCAGGTAAATGAAACAGCAAAAATACCTACCCCCTCAGTTTTTTTTTATACGGAGCAAGATGAAGCCATGCCAAGGCCTAATGTTTTTTTTAACCAACTAGCTTAGTTCATTACACCCCTTAAATTAATTATATGGTATTTTGTCAAAAAAAATCATATGGTATTGCCATTTAGTTTATTTTTGCAAATCTTGAATCGATGACAGCGTCTGCCCAGATCTCAGGCGTTTGAGATATAGGAGATGTGAGACACCATGATTGAAGATTTAAAGCAAACATTTGAAAACTTGAAGAGATGGAGATGGAAATTGAACCCAAATAAATGTGTATTCGGAGTTCCTTCAGGGCAACTACTCGGAGGGGATTTTAGTAAATAACCAAATATAACACCGGGGCTAAGGGTCAAATTGGTAATTTTTCAGGAGATGTGCAAAAGGGAATTGCTATAATCCAGGCGCCTGAAATTTGGGAAAAAAAATTCAGGCGACCATCTCAGCGATTGGATCAAGATCCAACACCCGAGCTGATGCAGCCCCCTGTTCATCTTCTTCCTGGACCGTCTTGCTGGAGGTGACCGAGGAGGAGCCGCCGCCGCCGCTAGAACACGTGGGAGCAGGGCACGGGGCGCGACGCCCGAGCGGGCGCGTCGGGGAGGACACCGCCGCCGCTGGAGTGAAGGGAAGGAGGAGGCACGGAGAGCATCGCCTGAGCGTCTGCCCAGATCTCAGGCGTTTGAGATATAGGAGATGTGCAAAACTAATCCAAAACACGTGGAACTTGCATCCCTTGACACGTCACAGACTCAAAGGTGACAATGATAATTTACGAAGCCGACCTTAAACATCCACTTATTAGAGATGCAAATTCAGCACGGCAATATGAATTCCCAGTAGACTGCACTTAACGAAAGTGCGGTTCTGGAATGACTATTGACTACAAACCAACTGGATAAATTCCAGTGTACCTAAGTTAACACAAAACCAGAAGGAGTTCAGGTGTAGCTCAGAAAAAAAAAAACTGGGCCTGTACAACAAATTGATATCCCTAAAACCAGCTAAATAACAGGACCATCAGCGATGATATACAGCAGTCTCAAAGTATCGGAAAATTAGATACATCAGGATCAGGACATGCTAACTAACCTAAGGAGTAATATAGGATATACACCAGTTTGTCAAAGAAACGGTCAATCATGATTCATGAAAGCTTGAGATGTCCATACTTCTCCATAGCTACAAACTACCCAAAATTGTGTTATAGGCCAACACACTTCACCCACCTGAACGGGCGTCCGATATTGAAAGGAAGTTCATAGTCTTTGATGAAAGCCGATTCTCTCTTCGCCGCCTCTGCTTCTGACCATACATACAACCCCCGCTCTTGACGACCACCAGGGACTGTGTTGTCAAGTATCAGAGCAACCAGAAATGCAATGACCATGTTGAGTGAAAGTATCGTGTTGAGGACGTAGTTCACCTGAAACGCAAGCAGATAACGAAATTGCAGTGAAATGCTTGGATATAACCAAGGCTGTCAAAATTACATGATGACAGGGCGTTACATGCTCTATGTAGGATTGTAACTGTTTTCTTACAAAAAAAGTAAGGTATAATAGTGTCCTAGGCCCTCTATTAGGTTGGATTGAAAGTACAAGTCAATAATTTAGGCATTCAGATCTCAAGGAATAATCATAAAAATCAAGATGATGTTATATTTTTTTTAGCACAACATTGTCAGGAGTTGAAACTAAAAGGAAAAGGCAAAGTAAACTGAAGAATGTCGTTGAAACCACTTGACCAAAGGAACATGAAGATCCATGAAAATGGACAGTAATAAAATTCACCATCCTTCAAGCTTAAACAACCACATATGTACTCTAGTACATCAAGCATCAGATTTCTTACCAACTACAACTGTCATACTTGACTATTTTCAGTTGAAGCGCATAGCTTGAACTGCCAAGTGTATAATTCCTTCAATTGTGTCTTCATATGCTATCTTTTCTTTTCATCGTCCAGTTTTTAATTTGAACAATAGAAAATCCCAAAACTATTCCATTTGTGCAGCAATAAAGCCCCCAAAATTCAATTTTCTTTACGAGCTACACTACTATTTATAGCGTTCAATTGGGTTGTTTATAGCTGAACATTATGTAGTCAGACCCCTCCAACAATCTATGTATTATCTATGATACTTCATTCAACACTCTGGAGACCCAATTTCACTTGAACTTATCAGAGCAGGCCTTCCAAGAATTCCAAAGTCTCCAAGACTTAATTCAAGATCTGCAGGTCGATCAGAATTCAAAGGACTCCTGGGAATACATTTGGGGAAGCATGAACTACTACTCATCAAAGTGCTACAACTTTCCTTACAAGAATATACAGCCCCCATCCCCTTTTCTCTGGATTTGAAACTCCAAATGCTGTAACAAACTTAGAGTCTTTTCGTGGCTCCTCTTGATGGATAGACTGAACACAAGGAACATTCTGAGAAGGAAAAAGCACAAGCTTCAGGGAAACAACTACAATTGTGTTGTCTGCAGCAACAACATTGAAGAAACTGCATTCCATTTGTTCTTTAGCTACCCTTTTAGCCAAGCCTGCTGGCAACACCTTGGTATAAATTGGGACTTCACAATGGATTTCTTCTAGATGATGCAGCAAGCCAAGGTCCAACATAACAACCCCTTTTTTTATAGATACCTTCATCAACGCCACTTGGCAGATTTGGAAGCAGAGAAACAACTTTATATTTGATAGAGGCCGGCCATCCTTTGATTCTTGGAAAAGCTCCTTCTATGAAGAAGTTAGACTACAGACCCATAGATTCAGTTCTGTTAAGCGCTCTGGCTTCCTTTCTTGTACAGCTGCTCTAGTTTAGCTCTGCTGCCCTCCTCGGGCATGCTTCCCTTTTTGTTTCTTCTTGTATAGAGTTGTTAGTGTTCTTTTTGTTTAATAAAATGTTTACAGTGGGGGCCTCCCCTGCTGTATTTTCCGCTAAAAAAAATGATATTCATTCTTATCGATGCCAGCTGGGCGCTGGTCGACAATTTCAGCACAGGAACAAGCTTAGGCGGTTTGCCTTCCTAGTAAGCCAGTGACGAGTTGTGCAGTTGAAGGCAAGCCGGCCACAAAGGCTGGCTGGTGGCAGGGGAAATTAGCAGTTAGCACCAGAAAGGGGATGGGGAAGAGAGAGACACTGGGGGTGGTGACAGGGCCCACATGGCAGTGGCACAACTGCACGGGAAACAATAGGGTGGAAGCCTGTGGCAGGCAAACAAATCAGAGGCTCCTAGGTTACAGTTTTTTATTTGCCTGGATTTTAGGCAATAATACCCACCTTTTAAACTATATTATGCACAAATAAAAAGCAGAATGGGATAAAGGATTCTGATGAAAAAAAAGATTGGAAGTTTGAGTACATACCCCGCCAGATCCAGTGTGAACAGGTCCATGAGATGCAACAATGTATGCTTGAAAGTAAGTTGGCACTGATGAGTTTGCGCTAGGATGTACACCGTACTGCTGGAAGTATGAAGGAACTGATAGGGACAAGAATAAAGCCAGCCCAACTATAATACTGTTCCTGGAGCTTCCAGTAGCACTGTAACGAAGATTGGACAAGCCAAGAGCACAGAGCATAGCCCACATGAAGCAAAGGAGAGCAGCAACCATAACATCAGGAATAGAAGCAATGAAGGCACCGACTTTTCCTACAAAGGGGTCATAATAACAGTGATAATAAGCAAGAAGTATGTCTGTTATGCTTTGATAATCTTTGCTCACAGCATGAGAAACTTTTCACCGAAATGAAAATGTAAAATAAGTTTCTTACCAATAATAGAAAGTAGTACAAGTAAAATAGCACCAAATCCAACTGCTCTTCGGCTACCCATTTTAGTCACAGCAATTGTGTGTACATTCTCTGTTATTGTTGTAGAACCAACTCCTGTACCCCAAAGACCAGCCAAGGCTGTAGATACACCCTCAACACCAATACCTCTGCTAACAACTCCAGTCGTTGGCGGCCGGGTAGCCACAAACAAAGATGATGCATGGTAGGAACCGACCTTAAGTAGAAAAGGCACAAACATATTGTTAGGAGAGACAAACTTGAATCATAAGTATACTGGAGTCAGACAGTTGCTTCTGGATTTTTAATATAATAATAAAAAGAAGACACTGACTTTACTAAGCTAGCTAATTTCCAGGAACCATTAGCAGAGCAAAATAAGTGCTCAAGAAGAAAGCCTATGTCAAGTTGATCATTATCGAGGAGTTTACAGATGTAGGTAATGTGCTACTGGGGCAGATCTAATCCAAATAATGCATTGCAGATTTATTATGAAAGGTAAAGACACCATGGAAAGGATTGTAGTAAGAACCAAACTTCAGAGGAATCATCAACTTACTGAATCAACAGAAGCAATAACTGATACAACACACATCACAAGGCCCATTTTCCAGCTAAAAACTGGAGTTCCCCATTGCAATGGATAGGGAAATCTGAACCAGGGTGAAGATCTTAAGGCATGCGAAGTGTCTACACGGCAAGATTTCATCCTCAATACATGCTTCCGACAAAATGCTGATATATTGTTTGAGGCAGGAATATTTGCATCACAACCTTTGTAGCTATAAACTCCAGTTGCTGTGAGAACAAAAGCAACAGCCCATGTGATTCCTAATCCAAGAGGAACCTAAAGAGGCAGCATCAGTAGTCCAGAAATTAGCCTCCCATACCAACCAACATGCAGCACAGATCCACACATTCAATCAACACCATAACTTCATAACGAAAATCTTACCGCATAAATAAGAAACACCCTGTACCCAAATAACTTTATTTTCCGGAGGTACTGCCACAAGTTAAATAGATAAATAATCAGAAAAAGGACAAAAAAAATGCTATTCGCATTATATCACATTGTGTCTAAAAAGTGATTTCCTGCATACTCACAAGTGCAAAAATAACCACCATCAACAACTGCAAAATTCCCATCTCTATACATGTCCCTATTTTTGTGAAACCATAACTGAAAAATGAAAGGCCAACAGCTGCAACTGTTGGTGAGACAACAACTGGATTTATCAACCTGAAATAAGCAGATGAAGACAAAACACACAAATAAGGTATATATCACCTGAGTATTACTACTTGTCACTATAATATGGTGAATTGTACAACAAAAAGACGAGGTGCATGAGTAATTGTAATCATCAGTTACAGAAACATAAGGATGTTTATGGCTGGGAAATAAACAGTTTACACTTAGAAACCAACACAAAGTAGCCAACCCATTTAAGTCATCAACATTAAACAATATGTCTCTGCATTGTTCATACTGTATGGCCATGTGATAGATGGTTCCAAGCCCATGCAAAAGTTGTTATATACTTCAAATATTTGGCAGAAATCAGAACAAAACTTCAGATCAAATCTTATATTTCCTAAGAGTGTATGCCACCAAAACTATTATTTTTATTCATTCACTAATAAGGCCAATCATGTTTTTGCATTAAATAATCATTTGCACACCTAGAGGGACAAGAAAACGGGTTTATATTTTATCAAAAGAAAAGGAGGTAGACCTAAGAAATAGTGACATGAGGCCTGTATATCCCAAGACCACTTGGAATGCACCTCCAATTATTATAGCTCCCTGCAGGTGCTTCATTATGTGTTTAAAATTCTGCAATGAAATGCAAGTTGTTAAGCTCAGTCAGGACTGCTAATAGAGAACAGAAAACAAGCAAGCCTTGCATGACTGCAACATTTGCCATGTTCTAGGAATGCAACAACATAAGGCACATGAAATTTATGCATACATTATCATTGAGCCCAAAGAATTCTGGGGAGTTGATGATCGCGAGCGCAGGAGCCAGGTATACAAAGGATGGACCCTGCACAAGTGGCAGTCTCGTTCCAACAAACATGTGCAGCAATGTAGTCATCCCGGTGACGAGCAACACTGTGGACACCACTGCCGCCATGTCATCCTGACCCAAACAGGACCAAATATAACCTCTTCAGTAACAAACCAAATAAATCAGTGATAGTGCACTGGATACAACAAATTCGATTCCAGACTCACAGCCGAACCGCCCATAGCAGGAACCATCACGAGAGGGATCAGGATGATTGAACCAACCATGGAAATGTAATGCTGGAATCCATATGCCACCAGAGGAACTGCAATGTAGCTTAAAACCGATCAAATTAATGCACCGCACATCATTACCCCATACCACACATCACCCGTGCACATTTCTCTTCCTTCGTCCGGCACTTACGCATTCCAGGAGTGTCACGGAGCTCGTACTTCACATAAGCCGGCCGCTCCGGCGCCTCATCCTCCTCCTGTAGCCGCGGAAGCGGAGGCGCGGCCGCTTGCCCGTTCGGCCTTCCGCCTTCGGAGTCCCTCCTCCTCGTCCTCGCCTGAGGAGGCGGCGCCGGGGGATGCTGCCGCTCGCCATTTCCCGCGGCGGCAGGAGGGGCAGGGAGGGTGGAGCTGGGCCGGGCCGGCGGGCCCGACTCTAGATCGGAAGGGCGCTCAGCGGGTCGAGGGAGGGGGACCTGACCAGAGTTGGGGGCGGAAGCCGAAGGCAGTGACTCGCCGGAGACGCGGGACTGGAAGCCCGTGCGCTTAGCCCAGGAGAGGGGCTGCGCCTGTGGCTGCGGGGGCGGCGCCGGGGGGCAGGGCCCGGGACGCCCGCGGCGAGGCTGCGGCAGAGCGCCGGAGGTCGACGACATCGCGGGGGCGGGGCACCGCCGCCGGCGAGCGGCGGCGCTTGGGGAATGGTGCTGGGGAGCGGGGAGTGGCGGTGGCGAGGGTTTTAGGGGAAGTGTTGGTGTGGAGGGGCGGGCGGAGGCAGTGAGCTGGACTCCTCCTGGACGCGTACAAATCCGTGCGTGCGGAGGCTGATGCGGAGATTCTGCGGACGCGGGGCGAGCGGGGCCCGCGGCGTCAGAGGACGTTGCGGGGTTTGTGCGGCGTGCGTTTGAAATCGGTAGGGTCAGGTCAGGTGTGACCGGTGTGGTTTTCCGGGTCAGGCGCGGGTCAAGTGACGAGTGGTGCGTGCGTGACTGCGAGGTCGTACTCGGTCGCTGTTTGGCACTTGGCTGCTCTTGTTGCTTCGCCACTGGCACTGGCACGACGCACGAATGCACGACAGCCCCCTCGCTCGCTCGTATATGATTGTGGATTATAAGTTAGAATAGTATTTTTCTCTCATACTAAATTAATTAGCAGTAAATAATTCACGATCGTTTACGAAGAAATGAACAGGCTGAGGTTCAAGGGTGGGTTCGGCATCACCTCCAAGCGCTTTACGTGGTTATGATGATAAAAAATACCCCCTCAAGCCCTTTTTTTACAACAAGTTCCTAGTGAACTTGAGTTCTCAATAATCTTCCAGTGATGAACAGTCTTTGGGGACGGGGATGTAGACTGATTGCTGTTGGGCCTGATTCGCTAAGCAGGCCTAGAAACGGGACGCGTCTGGATGCACATGCCAGACAGATGCTCTAATTATAGCATTAGCATATTTATGTGGATTATTGTCCTTATTTGTCTGGTATCATCAACGATACGAATTAGCTTTAATAGTTTAGCACATATTTTACTGGTTTTGAATTTTATTTTCAAATATGAGCACGTTTTTTTGTACATGTAGGTCGACTTTACCATATTTCAAGTGTCGTTCTGTGGTTTTTTTATTGCAATTGTCATTGTGTTAGTGTTATGGCCAAGGGCGGAGCCAAGGATTTGAACATAGGGGGCTATTTAAGCCAACACCAATCATACATGATAAAATACATATAGGACAATAGCATAGATAATATCTAGATAAAAGCTTATTTTATGATATACATAAAAGCTAAAAAAATAAATATTACAAAGAAAAAGAAAACAAATTCCACTCGATTAATATAATTCTTAGACAAAAAATATCACAATAATAATCTTCTACACCTAAAAAGTACCGACAGGTTTCGTTCACGCTACCTTCGTACGCGCGCCTCCGAACTCCAAACAGATAGAAGAATACGAATACGACTCGCAGACTCGTTGTTTAATCAATTACGTACACTAGTATAATGCTCGTGCTAACGCTACGGCAGAACATAGTCAAACAAATCAAGAAACTAAAAGGCTAAATCCACCATTGCCCTCAAGTTCAAAATACAACTACTGAAAAGAGTCAACAGACTTGTTTGCTGCAATTACACAATATATCAAGTACTTACTTCATTTAAACGTTGTACGCTGCGACAATATCAACAACTGAAGAGAATCAACTAATCATTTATCGACTACCGTAATCTAATAACAATGAAGTGAATAATTTTTTTCTTCCTCTCGCGTCAGGAAAGGAGAGGGCGAGGCAACCGCACGCACATCGTCCCACGCGCCCGCTCCTCTCGCTGGCTCAAGCTAGACCACCAGGGGACTGCACTCCTCTTGCTGGACGGCCTCGTGCCGGCCTCTAAGCCAGGGACTGCGCCGACCGGCCGAGCGAGCTAATCCATTGATTCTATAAAGAAATTTTCATATGCAATATTGTGAAAATATAGTGAGAAGCAATGAATCCACCATACCATAGGTTCTATCATTTCACAAGGGAAACAGCAATGCCCTTTAGCCAAGAAGTAACCTCACATAGTATTAAAATCAGAAATTCAACATCCCTAGCAACATAGAGTATGAACAATTGAAAGTAGATATCATCAAAGCGACCTTAGTTCATAATCCACAAAATATTGCAAGCCTTGCCAGAAGGAACGGGGCCTGATAATGACTATATGATAATGACTATATCAGGAGGGGATATACATTTGCTTTTTTGACTCGTTCCTTGCCAACTACAAAACCAAATCAACAAGTTTATGATCCTCCTTCCCGCAACAGGGCACAACTGTTTATTTCAGACGCAGCAAACTCTGTTTAGAGAAAAAATTAATTGGAAATAGAGGTTAGTGCTACAATACTTTGTTTAAATGGTCATGGTTACTTTACTACTATTCAACCAGAGGCACAATGAGGCAGTTATGCACGCATGAGTATATAAGCAGACAATCTTTTAAAAAAAATGGTAAACAACCATTCTAATTCATTGTTCAAGTTAATCCAACGAAGGATGCCATTTAGCTCCAACCAACTGTAGCTTCACTGGCAATATTGTAATGCACTAAAAATAGAACCAAATAGGAATGATTAGCACTGGTTTTAGTCTCAGTACAAACACAAGATGCATTCACATTGTTAGCACGGTCATCATATATTGCACAAATCTGCCATAATATAGGTGTGATGTTATCTACCAATTAATCCACAAACATGTGCTAGAATATATTTTTTCAGTGCTACATTTTTTCCCAACATATTAACATATGCAATAAAAAAGAATGGTAATGTCATATGCATAAGTGTACATATACACAGAAAGGGAGTAGTGTGGACTACATGATAACAGAAGTTATATTTATATAGCTCACGAGTCACGACCTAGAGTCCAAAAATACAGGCTTGGTTTCCACGTACTGGTACAAGAACCTGATATGCTCCAATCCCTTGTGTTATACCACCAGCTTCAAATGCCAACACCTGTAAGGAACTTGGGTTAGATCAATAATTGCAAGAACAGGAATTTTATTCAAAAGACATAAAAAACTTCCATATATCTTTAGAATCAGATGGCATAATCTTCGATAAATGCAGGGGGCCAACAGAAATATACCACATTACTTACCTGATATTTTGTAACTCATCCCTGCATGCTCAAGGTGCCGAGGAGAAGTCAATGCCCGATTGAGGATCGGCACAAACAAAATTGGGACTTGGCTGGCTTTTACTTACCTGCTGGTGTCAGGACCATGGTGCCCTACCCCTTGAGCTGCAACTCCGCACGGACCTTCTTGACCATGGCACTGGGCTTCTCGAATGGTGAGATTTTTCTAGGGGTGGCTGGAGAGGAGGAAGAGCAGGCAAGCAAGCCTGCGACTGGCCGAAGTGCATCCATCCAGCCCAGCAGTGCTGAGACCGCGTGACGCGGCGGCACCCACAGCTCTGCTGCCCGGTCTGGCGGCCGACGGCCCCAGCGCTCGGGGCTACCCATGGATTGTTTGTCCATGTCGTGACCGGGCCTGCCACCGCCGGATTCAGAGGCCTGCTCCCCGTTGCCCGAAACCCTAACCCTAGCCACCGCCGCCGATCGGCTGTCGGCAGCGAGGACTTCTTCTCATCTCTGGCTACGTTGATCCGAGACCGAGATGAGTGGGCAGATAGTTCTAGTCTTGCTATGAGCGCAATGTTTGCAATGATGAAGATGTTCTATACTCGTTAGGACACCAAGGACTTCTGGTAGGAGTCCTATACCACTTGCATGGATAAGCTCATGAGAGTCGAAGCTGCACAACGTAAGCTAAAGAAGTGTGTGCGCAAGCACAAAAAGGCAGCAAGTGAGGCTCGATGGGAAACTGATCAAGCTTATGTAGCTTTGGGAAATCTCCACACCCAAATAGAGTAAGTTGATCAGCAGAGAGCTGCCGCCCAAGAGGCAAGAGCGGATGATCAGGAAATATTAGCAGGACTGCGGGAGCAGTTGGATGCCGCCCATGCCGAGGCGTTCATAGCTACGCGCCAGCGAATCCTAGCAAACAACCGTGCAGCTATGGCAGAAGCAGAATGAGATAGGACCCAAGCCTTGAGCGTATAGCAGGACTGTGTTGAGAGGGACTTGCGCCAGCAACTTGCATAGACCCAGAACATGGTGTTTGATCTTCAGCATGAGGTGCATTTCCTGAACAACCAATTGCACCTGATCCTTAATGAGGAAGAAGAAGATCCAAAGATGTTGATCGAGGATGATGGTTGGGAGGAAGAGGAAGTAGAGCTAGAGGGTGAGGATGATCCTATCTCCGACCTCGACAATGAACACATGGAAGATTAACATCGCCTAGTGACTAGTTAGAGCGATAGATGTATTCCTGTTATTTATGTAATGGATTTGTAGCTTGAAGTTTGGTGTTTATGATTTGATTTCCGTGTAATATTGGCACTCTGCATATTGTTTCACTATGGGTTAAACTTTAATGAAATTCTAGTTTTGTTTTACTGGTGATTATGACATGCATGTTAACGCGCTACGAGCCCAATAAGTAATCAAATTGGTGATGTCATGTTGCGAGAATGAATTATTATGCCTCTTTTTATTGTATGAATTTAAGATTCTCTCCAGTAATTTTAGCTTGGCATGATTATACCATTCATCTGCAATGTTCTGACATCATCCAATAATCACTTATTGTTGCAACTTTACAGATGACTCACACTCGCACTAGAGCAGGCAACAACCATGGTGGCAACGACGGTGACTTACCCCCACTGTCACCACCGTCTGCGAATGAATTCTTCGCATAGTTCTTGGGTAGTCAGAGAACCATGGAGAAAACACTGCGCCTTATTGCACAGAACACTGCTCGAGCCCGTCAGCAACAACAGGGGCCTAAGCTGAATCAATATAGCTCTTTCAAGGATTTCCTGGACACCAAGCCTCCTATCTTCAAGGTGGCCGAAGAACCACTTCAGGCGAATGAATGGCTTAACACAATTGAGCAAAAGTTCCGTCTATTAAGGGTTACGGAACATTAGAAGGCAGAATATGCGTCCCATCAGCTGCAGGGACCAGTTGGGATATGGTGGACCCATTTCCTATCCTCCCTACCTGCCAACTCACAGGTCACATGGAAGCAATTTAAGTTAGCCTTTAGGGGACATCACATTCCCCTGGGGCTAATGCGCATGAAAGCAGCCGAGTTTATGTGACTCACACAAGGGACTAAGACCCTTACGGAGTACATGCATGCATTCAACAATTTGTCCCGTTATGCCCCAGGGTTTGTTGATACAGAGGAAAAGAAGATTGAAAGCTTCAAGAGAGGCCTTGGCACTAAGCTAATGAAAACCATGGCCAATTCGAGGTGCACCACATACAATGAGTTCATCAGTGATGCCTTGACTCAGGAGAACCAGAACAATCTACACACAGCGGTGAAGGGCCACAAGAGAGCAGCTGAGGTAGGTGCCTCAGGGTCTTCCCAGTCCAGAGCTCTAGTGGCGGTTAGGCCACAGTTTTGACCGCTAGCGCCCAAGTTCAGGCCTCCTCCGCCAAAATCCTAGGCCAACCAACCTCATAAGGTGTTTCGTAAGGCATTCACCATTGCCCTACCCAAGGGAAATGGAGGGCAAGGAAGCTCAGCAGGACCCAGGAGCAATCAGCCATGCTTCAACTGTAATTAGTTGGGTCATTGGGTCAAGGAATGCCCCATCCTAAGAAGAACAACAATCAAAACCAGAGCAATCAGAGACAGGCAAATCCTAAAGCATGTCCTGGATACGTGCATTACACCGTTGTTGAAGAAGTTCCTGTAGGAGAGGTTGTCACAGTCGGTATGTTTCTTGTTAACAAACATCCCGCCATTGTTTTATTTGATTCTAGAGCTTCTCATTCATTTATGAGCCAAGCATTTGCATCTAAGTATAATCAGAAAGTAATTGAGGTAAACAAGGGTAGTTATAATATAAGTTCGGCTGGGGTTACTATCTCTACAAACCAAATAGTCAGAGATGTGCTCATCTCTATACAAGAGAGGGAGTACACGATGGATCTAATAGTATTGCTCGGATTAGCCATAGATGTGATCTTAGGCATGAGTTGGATGAGTGACCATGGTGTCCTCATTGACACATCCACTCGGACAATTATGTTGAGAGAACCAAAGAGAGGTAATGCTTTTCTAATACCGCGTCCCTAAAGTTTTGATCTCCAAAACTTGTCTTACGCTATCCAAGCCACTACCTTTTGTGATATTCCAGTGGTTTATGAGTTTCCTGATGTATTTCCAGATGAGTTGCCAGGTTTACCACCTGATAGGGATGTGGAATTTAAGATTGAGTTAGTGCCAAGTACGGCACCCATCTCAAGAAGACCCTATAGGATGCCACCAAATGAGTTAGCTGAACTTAAAATTCAGTTACAAGAACTATTGGACAAATGTCTCATTCAACCTATCTCATGGGGATGTCTAAAAGAAGAAGGACCCTATGAGATGCCACCAAATGAGTTAGCCTCGAACTTAAAATTCAAAGGTATTCTCCAAGATTGACTTGAGGTTAGGCTATCGATAAGTTATACCTAAAATAGCTTTCTCCACTAGGTATGACTTGTGTTTTTAGTCGATGATATCTTGATTTACTTGATGAATTTGGTATTCATGCCCGAATGAGGTTGTGTTTATCGATGATATCTTGATTTACTCGGAGAATGAGGCAGACCATGCAGAGCATCCAAAAATTGTTTTGTCCAGATTGAGAGAACATAAGTTATATGCCAAGTTTAGCAAGTGTGAATTCTGGTTGAGCAAAGTACCTTTCTTGGGTCACATCTTATCTAAAGATGGAATTTCTATAGACCCATCTAAAGTACAATAGGTCGTGGATTGGAAGGCCCTGACTTCTATTCATGGAGTTTTCTAGGGTTAGCAAGTTACTATCGATGTGGGACCTACAGGATACCCCGCAAGAGAGATAAAAGATCTAGTTCAACTAGGACTCTTCCCATGTAATCTTAAATAGAAGAACTATTAAGTAATCCTACTAGGAAATCTCATTGTAAACCGACTAGGACTCTGGCCTCCTGATAATATAAAGGAGGGCAGGGCTCCTGAAAGAGAGGACGACAATTGTACAACATAACACTTCATAATCAATCCAACGCAAAAGGCAAACGCCGACTGGACGTAGGGTTGTTACTCGATCTACGATCGAGGGCCTGAACCAGGATAAATCGACTGTCTCTTGCGTTTACCATCGAGTTCAGCATACGCCGAAGCCCGAACGATACTGCCACGGTACCCCTGTGGCAGGCTATCGGTGGTAAAACATCGACAGCTGGCGCGCCAGGTAGGGGCTTTCGGCGACTTTGCATCCGAGACCTCGATGGACCTCAATAACATGATCTTCCCGACGGGATCGACTTTCATCTTCGGCTCATGGATCTGCGAGGCGGACAACTACGGCAAGCTTCAAAGCCATCTCCTCAAAGATCCGGATCATCATGAAGAATCCTCTATTTCGACTACTTCGACGGATCACTCACCGGAAGATTCAAGTAGCCCATAATACCCGATTCGAATAAGATTCCACGGCTACACGCATCCGACTCGAATTCAAGCTCCGTATCCGAGATGAAGTCTTATTCGAGTGCTTTCAAGAAATCGAGTTCCTTTTTGGCAAGATTTCAGAGCACAACCCAAAACAACTCGGATTATCCTCAGAGTTCTTTCAAAAGGCCAAGTTCTTTTCCATTTGGGCTCGACAACACGACAAAATCCTATCAGGGACAATTTGAAAGGTCTTTCAAACCAACACTTGGGATACCACTGACAGGAGCTCAGGAGGGTCTCGTACTAACGATAACATCGCAAGACTGTATCATCCACTGGCCAGGATCCATTCCTGAGGATAGCGGAACCCAACTAGTCGGCACAACAACAACAGTTATTCTACCTTACCAAGAAGGAGACTCGATCTACGACGTCGAGGCGCCTACTGAAGTCATCAGCAACTCCGACAGTATGAAAACTAACACCAATAACGGAACGGCTCACGCACGGGAAGTGCTCATGGTTCGACGTCCTTGGTCACCATTAAACCCCCTGTAAGCACCCGATGTCGGTCATCGATGAATCGAGTCCAACATATCACCCTTTGCCTAGGGCTACGATGGAGAAACCGAGAGTCAGAGACAGGCTAGAGAAAGGAAAAACAAGTTGAAGCAAGGGCGCCAACACCGCGCTCGACAGCGTAGAGAAGCCTGGACCAGATACGAGTCAGAATTGGCTGAATACGACAAAAGAAAATCACAACAAGAGGCCGAAGAGAGATGCACAGTGAGTACGCCTTACGATAAGATTCGAGAAGCATTAGAAGAACTCAGGGCAACTTCACATCACGGAGAGAAGTACGAATAGCTCCAGGACTTGCTCCGGTCAACGATCCCAAGAACGCATGAAGAGAGAACCCGATCAAGACTACCCGCCAGATCAACAACCCGCAGGCAAGAAGATCAAAATCAAAGGAAGTCCGCTTTTGAAAGACTTGGACCAGGCAGAAGCCATAACGGAGAAAGTAGGAGGGAACATAGTCGGGGCCACCAATTTGAACTACCAAGGAAGACCAGGAGTAGAGTGCCTACCTGACATGACCTCGCAGAATTATTCCCATCAAAACAACACTTGGCGGTAAGAAGGAGCCGAATCCGAATTCAAGGAAGCCGGAACGCATGATGATTCCCTGTTTTGCAAACAAAGTTGGCATCGATCACGATTACCTCACAAATTCAAACCGTCTAACCACTCCAAGTATGATGGCAAAACCGAACCAAGACAATGGCTCGAATATATTCACAATCAATTGAACTAGCCGGAGGAGACGATGATATCAAAACCTTGTTCTTTCGCATGGCAATCGAAGCGATGCCCCTCCAATGGTTCGATAAATTGAACCCGGATCGATCGAACTTGGGAAGACTTGCAAAGAGCTTTCAGTGAAAATTTCGCAGTATCATCACACACCCGATCACTCATGCCGAATCGAAAGGACTCAAGCAAAAGGGGGGCGAAAGTCTCGAAAATTACTATCGGCGATTCGGTGAATCATGGGCTCAAGTGCATGACATCACCGAACGAGAAGTAATTGAAGCTTTCTCTCACGGAATCATGGCTAGGTGGCAATTTCAAGACTTCGCAAAGAAAATCCGAGAAACAATGAAGAATTGAATTTAACAAGCAGAGAAAAAATGATTACTGCAGAAGAAAAAACACGAGAAAGGTTCCTGGATAGAAGCAACCAAGACAACCCGGATAGGCAAAATCATCGAAATAGCGGACATCAAGAAAGAAAGCGTGACCCGGACAATACCGTGGCAATGGCCGACAAATCAAAGAAGTTTTCCAAACCCGTAGATATGATGACATTGAAAACATACGTTGCCCATTACACCCTAACAGGAGACACACCATCGGAAACTGCTACACTTTCAATGATCGATACACAAGAAAAGATAGTAAGGAGAACACCAAAGAGGACAATCACAAGAAAGATGAAGACAACCACGAGGACAAAGGATTTCAAAAACCCAGGGGAACGGTAGCCGTGATCTTCTCAGGGGCCCCAGATTGCACAAGCAAACGTCAAGAAAAACTAGCACTACGGACAATCATGACGGCAGAACTGGCTACACCAAGTGTCGGGTACCTTAGAACGGGGTACCCCAAGCAAACATCAAAACAAAGCTAGAAGGTAAGCCGTGGACCCCTCACCTGCCATGACCGAGCCCTCCTCCACCTCGCCTCGAGCCTCGAGCAGGAGGTCTCGGAATGAACTCCGCCTCGCGCGAGGCTCCCCAAGGTAGGCCTCGGCAGGGGGCGCCGAGCCTCGGCAGGGGACGCCGTCTCCGTCTCGCCCGAGGCTATCCAGGGAAGGCCTCGGTAGAGGCCTCATTCTCCGTATCACGCGAGGCCTCATTCTCCGTGTCGCTCGAGGCCGGCTCGTCCACGGTCCGTCGCCCCTCGTCTCGGCCGACCCTCCCAACAACTCGTCATGTCTCATTAATGCTTCAACCACTCCCGCAATCTCAGCTGGACGGTGGCTCAACGCCACAGGATGGCCGACACGACCCGAGGTCGCATCAGCGCCATACCGGCCGGGACAGGCCACTGTGTCCTACCACTGTGTCCTACCACTGTGTCCTACCACTGTGTCCATGACCAGCACCATACCGACTGGGAAAGGGTACGACGGGGATTACCGACCACTGTGTCCAAACGCTGTACCCATGATCGGCCGCCCGCTCAAGGCCTCGGCACTGTACACCGAGGCCTCGGCGATCTTGGGGTTCGCGCCTGTCGAGACCCCCCCACCGCAGTGCCAGCCTCGGCATCGACCAAGCCTCGGCATCGCGCACAGTCCGTCCACAGTGGCTCGCACGTTCGCCGCCGCATCCACTCCGAGGCATTCCCAGGGCTCCCACGACGCACATGACCTGATGGGATGACCACGCCGCCCCAGTACTCCAAGGATGGACCACTCCGACGGCCACGCCACCACAGGAACAGGCTACAGGGCCCGAACGCGCCGCCTCTGTTCAGACGACACCGTATAGTCAGCTCATGTACCGCCCAAGTCCTCCCTTCATGCTATAAAAGGAGAGGACCTGGGTTGTTTTAGGGGAGACGGGGGACACCTTGTAACACACACGCACACTCCTGCCGCCGGAGAGCAACGTCTCAAGTGGCCCGCACGGCACCCTGCCGAGACCTAGGACCAGCTCCTTCTCTCCTTTAGCTTGTAACCCCCTACTACGAGCACCTCGGTGCAAGGAATACAAGATCGATCTCTCAGACTGGAAGTAGGGCCTCGATTGCCTGAACCAGTATAAACCTTGTGTCTCTTTGCATCACCATCCGGATCGGGAGCACGCAGAACAAATTCACTAGTTGGTTGAGGACCCCCTGGTCCGAAACACCGACAGTTGGTGCGCCAGGTAAGGGCGCTGCGTGTCGGTTTCGTCATCCCAGCATGTTCCGGATGGCAGACCACATACGACCATTGCGTCTCGGCACCGTGGTTTGGTTCGGGAGCCTAGAGTTCATGTCTCTAGGGCATGAGTACGACTTGGTGCTCCTCCCTCCTCGAGCCCCACTAACCAACGATGAAGTTACGCCCCGGCAGCCCAGGCGCGGGCGGCGCCCGGGCGGCCATTCTCGCCGCACTCGCCAAGCACGGCACGAACAAGGCCACCCCGACGCTACGCGAATCTGGGGCAACACGCCACCCCCCGCCGATATCCTACGACCAGTTGTTGGCACAGGGTCCCTGGCTACGGACCTGTCTAGCCTGAGCTTGGACAAAGGAAACTTGCCTGTGGCGCGCGGCGATGCCCAGTCGTCAAGCTCCGCTCCACCACTCCCTGAAGAGCCAATTCCGGCGGGGCAGAATCTGGAGACGGCACCGTCCCCATCCCCTTTTGGGTTGAGAAATGCCGCCACCTCGTACGCCTACGCTTACTCTGTCGCTCACGAGCACCCCTCGGAACGCCACCAGCGCTTCGCTCTCGACCTGAGCACCCACTCCGACTTCTCGGACGAGGACGAGGCATGGCCCGGGGTGGACTTTTCCAGACTCCACAACCCTGGGGCTTTGCGCCAGTTCTTGGCTGCGAGCGACTACTGCTCCGGCTACTCCGACTCCGATGATGAAGGCACCTACGACCCCACTCGCGAATGTTTTCATGTCGGGGTCGGGATGCCGAGAGCGGGCGAAGAGGACGAGGGGGCAGGTAGCCGTTCCCTGCTCCGCCCCAGCGCGGGCGTCGCTACACCTCCACGCGCCGTCCTGCCGGCCACACGAGATGAGAACGTCGCTCTTGCGCGACCTCAGCGCCCAGACCTAGAACAGCTCCGCAAGCTCCCGGCCAAGGTCGAGCAAGACCAACTCCTTCTGCAGCAGCTTCGAGACTCTCTCGAACAGGAACAGCGAGGTCGCGGCGAAGGCGGGGGAGCCCGACGGAGGGCCCTCGACGTGCATCACCGCATCCATAACGACGAAGGGAGCGAGCAACCCCCGATCTTCAATCGCACTAGCCAGAACGTCGCGGCTGCGGCGCTGCTGGTTCGCGCAATGCCCGAGCCTTCTACCGCGGAGGGGCGGCGGGTCCGCGGCGAACTCCGAGACCTCCTAGAGACCGCCGCGGTTCAGCAAGCCGAGAGTTCTGCCTCCCGACGGCACTGGGGTGTCTCGAACCTACCCGCGGCACCACCTCGACAGGACAGGGAAGCCTCGGCTCGTCCCAAACCTGCTCGAGCACCGATAGCTCACAGGGTCCCCATGCTCCTTGACCGCCTCGACAATCGACACGAGGGGCAGGGAGACCACGAGGTAGTCGGCCGACGACGACGCCACGACGGTGAGGGGCCCGCCCGAGGCTACTATGTGCACCGAGGTAGCCGCTACGACAGCGAGGAAGACCGTAGCCCTTCTCCCGAGCCACCCGGCCTCGAGTCTTCAAGAGAGCTATCCGTGTCGCCCAGCCTCCCGGCCCATTTTCTAAAACCGTGCAACCTCGCGAAATACAATGTAAGACCAACCCGAACTCGGGCTTGCCGACTACCACTTTGGCTCGCCAAATAGGTGGCGTGGGCGATGACCTGCTCATCATCCGTAACCTCCCTTTGCTCTTGTCGACTCGGCGCGAGCACGCTCGAGCACCCCCTCCCTCACGGATCCACGATCGCGCGCGACTTGGTTAGGGTCTTCGTTGGGAATTTTCGAGACGCGTCGTATGTCCCAAAACTCCTGGGACCTTAAGAATTGCCGCCGAAACCAGGTAGTCTCTCCGAGGTTTCATCCGGTGCTTCTCAAGCAAAGGTGCACCGAGCCGCCCAGCGTCGGCGACTTCGGAGATCGTCCAGCTTTCTCTCCGGCACCACTGCGGGACCTCAAAAGGGAGCTAGGTCGGAACGTGCCACGCACCGCTGCTGCGCTCCTCGACATCGCCACCAACTTCGCCTCGGGCGAGGAGGCCGTCGGTGCCATCTTCCTCGACAGCGACGCCAAGGGAAACCAGAGGGACGAGGCCCCCGATGCCTCGGCCTCCCACCTCCCAAAGAGAAAGAAAAAGGGCGCCTAGAGAAGCGGGGAGGTCATGGGGTTGATCTGGTCGGGGCAGTGAGAACGCAAGAATCCCCGAGGCCCCAAAGGCCCTAGGCCTTTCGACGACATGCTCAAGAAATCATGCCCTTATCACCAAGGCCCGGTCAAGCACCTCCTCGAGGATTGCACCATGCTGCGACGTTACTACGCCAGGCTCGGGCTCCCCGACGACGACGCCAAGCGAAGGCGCGGCGCGCACCGGACGAGGACAAGGACGACGGGTTCCCAATGCACGCAAATGCCTTCATGATCTTGGCGGGCCCTCGGCATGCCTTATAGGCACGGCAAGCACAAGAAGAGGGAACGCCGAGAAGTCTTCTCGGTCAAGGTAGCCACCCCCTAGTACGTTGACTGGTCTCGAGAGGCGATCACCTTCGATCGAGATGACCACCCTGACCATGTTCCGAATCCCGGGTAGTACCCACTGGTTGTCGACCCGATCATCGGCAACACCCGACTTTCCAAGGTGTTGATGGACGGAGGCAGCGGCCTCAACATCCTCTACGCCAACACCCTGGAACTCTTGGAGATCGACCGGTCGAGGCTCCGAGGCGATGTCACACCCTTCCACGGCATCGTGCCAGGGAGGCGCACGCGACCCCTCGGGCGCATCGACCTTCCTGTCTGCTTCAGCACCCCCTCCAACTACCCCAAGGAAGTCCTCACCTTCGAGGTAGTCGGATTCGGGGGAGCCTACCACGCCATTATGGGGCGTCCGTGCTACGCCAAGTTCATGGCAGTGCCCAACTATACCTACCTCAAGCTCAAGATGCCAGGCCCTAGCGGTGTCATCACAATTGAGTCCACGTACGAACATGCATACGACTGCGACGTCGAATGCATCGAGTACGCAGAGGCTCTTGCAGAGGCCGAGACCCTCATCGCCCACCTCGACCAACTCGGTGGCGAGGTGCCTGACTCCAAGCGTCGCGCGGGGGCATTTGAGCCCGCTGAAACTATCAAACTCATCCCGGTCGACCCCGCCTGCCTCGACGACCGAGCGCTGAGGATCAGCGCCACCCTCGACATCAAATAGGAATCCGTGCTCGTCGACTTTCTCCGTGCGAACGCCGACATATTTGCATGGAGTCCCTCGGACATGCCGGGCATACCAAGGGAGGTCGCCGAGCACGCCCTAGACATCTGGGCCGGATCTAGACCGGCGAGGCAATGCCTGCGCCGCTTCGACGAAGAAAAGCGCAGGGCCATTGGAGAGGAGGTGCAGAGACTCTTGGCGGCCAGGTTCATCAAGGAAGTGTCTCACCCAGAGTGGTTGGCTAACCCCGTGTTAGTCAAAATGAAAAATGGGAAATGGAGGATGTGTGTAGACTACACCGGTCTAAACAAAGCCTATCCAAAGGTCGCCTTCCCATTACCTCGAATCGATCAAATTGTTGATTCCACTGCAGGGTGCGAGACCCTGTCTTTCCTTGATGCGTACTCTGGTTACCATCAGATCAGGATGAAAGAGTCCGACCAGCTCGCAACTTCTTTCATCACACCGTTCGGCATGTACTGCTACGTGACGATGCCCTTCGGCCTCAGAAACGCAGGTGCCACGTACCAACGGTGCATGACCCAGGTCTTTGGGGACAACATCGGGCGGACCGTCGAGGCCTACGTAGACGACATCATGGTCAAGACTAGAAAGGCCGAGGGTCTCGTCAACGACTTGAGGATAACCTTCAAATGCCTTAGGGAGAAGGGCATCAAGCTCAACCCTGAGAAGTGTGTGTTCGGGGTTCCCCGAGGCATGCTCTTGGGATTCATAGTCTCGGAACGTGGCATTGAGGCCAACCCAGAGAAAGTCTCGGCCATAACCATCATGGGACCAATCAGAGACCTCAAGGGAGTGCAGAGGGTAATGGGATGCCTTGCGCCCTGAGCCGCTTCATCTCGTGCCTCGGCGAAAAAGGTTTGCCCCTGTATCGACTCTTGAGAAAGTCCGAGCGTTTCTCTTGGACCCCCGAGGCCGAGGAAGCCCTCGACAGACTCAAGAGCCTGCTCACCAATCCTCCCGTCCTGATACCCCCGGCCATGGACGAGGTCCTCCTACTCTACGTGGCCACAACGACCCAAGTGGTCAGTGCCGCCATAGTGGTAGAGAGGCAGGAAGAGGGGCACACTCTGCCCACCCAACGACCTGTTTATTTCATTAGCGAGGTGCTCTCTGAGACCAAAGCACGCTACCCCCACATCCAGAAACTGGTCTATGCCGTGGTCCTGGCCCGGCGCAAACTGTCGCCACTACTTCGAGTCGCACCCAGTGACCGTGGTATCATCCTTCCCCCTGGGCGAGATAGTCCATAACCGGGAGGCCTCGGGAAGGATAGCCAAGTGGGCTGTCGAGCTTATGGGGGAAACCTTGACCTTTGCGCCTCGAAAAGCGATCAAGTCTCAGGTCTTGGCCGATTTCGTGGCTGAATGGACAGATACCCAACTGCCACCCACTCAAATTCAGACATAATACTAGACCTTGTACTTCGATGGATCCCTGATGAAGACCGGGGCAGGCGCGGGTCTACTCTTCATTTTGCCCCTCGGAGTACACATGCGCTACATAGTGCGGCTCCACTTCGCCGCCTCCAACAACGTGGCCGAATACGAGGCCCTCATCAACGGCTTACAAGTCACCATCGAACTTGGGGCACAACGCCTCGATGTCCGAGGCGACTCGTGGCTCGTCATAGATCAAGTGATGAAGGAGTCAAACTGCCTCGACCCCAAAATGGAGGCTTACTGCAAGCTGGTACGATGCCTAGAAGACAAGTTCGACGGTCTCGAGCTAAATCACGTCGCGCGGAAGTACAATGAAGCCGCCGACGAGCTGGCAAAGATGGCCTCAGCACGGACCCCGGTCCCCCCGAACATCTTCGCCAGAGACCTCCACAAACCTTCCATTGGATACACCTCGGCAACAGAGGAGGGCCCGCCTGTGGAACCCGCGGCGGAGCTCGACGCCCTCTATGCCACCGAGACCCCCTCGACCAAGCCCGAGGTCATGGAAGTCAACGCCGAGCCTCCACGGACTGATCACGACGTGGATTGGCGAGTCCCGTTCCTCGATTGGCTCGATCGGGGGGAGCTTCCTGACGACAAAACAGAAGCACGACGGCTTGCGCGGCGAGCCAAGACCTACGCCCTCTACAACGGCGAATTGTGCAGGCGAAGTCCCTCAGGTGTCCTCCAACGGTGTATCAGCTCCGAAGCGGGCCGAGCCCTGCTTTGGGACTTACACGCGGGCGCCTGCGGGCACCATGCGGCGCCTCGGATGCTCGTAGGGAACGCTTTCCGCCAAGGGTTCTACTGGCCGATGGCGGTCGCCGACGCTACCAAACTAGTACGCTCCTGCGAAGGATGCTAGTACTACGCTCGGCAGACACATCTCCCGGCCCTGGCCCTACAAACCATCCCCATCACATGGCCGTTCGCCGTGTGGGGGCTCGACATGGTCGGGCCTCTGCAAAAGGCCCCCGAGGGCTTCACCCATCTATTGGTATCAATCGACAAGTTCTCCAAATGGATCGAGGCTCGTCCGATCAATCGAATCAAATCCGAGCAGGCGGTGCTATTCTTCACTGACATCATCCACAGGTTTGGGGTCCCCAACACCATCATCACCGACAATGGGACGCAGTTCACCGGCAAAAGGTTCCTAACGTTTTGCGACGACCACCACATCCGTGTTGCCTGGTCAGCCGTAGGACACCCAAGGACCAACGGCCAAGTAGAGCGTGCCAATGGCATGATCCTACAAGGCCTCAAGCCAAGGATTCACAACCGATTGAAAAAGTTTGGCAAAAAATGGCTCGCCGAGCTCCCGTCGGTCATCTGGAGCCTGAGGAACACTCCAAGCCGAGTCACGGGATTCACGCCTTTCTTCCTAGTCTATGGGGCCGAGGCCATCCTCCCCACCGACTTGGAATATGGTTCCCCGAGGCTGCAAGCTTATAACGAACAAAGTAACCGCACCACCCGAGAGGATGCCCTTGATCAAGCTGGAAGCCCGAGACGTCGCGCTACTACATTCGCCAAATACCGAGTGAGAGCTGCGGGCGCTTATCAGTGCCCGACAGCGTCAAGCCGAGAGACTTGAAGGTAGGCGACCGGTGTTGAGGCTAGCACAGAGCAGCAAGGGTCGCCACAAGCTGACCCCGCCATGGGAAGGACCGTACATCGTCGCCCAAGTGCTAAAGCCCGGGACCTACAAGCTGGCCAACGAGAAGGGCGAAGTCTTCACCAACGCTTGGAACATAGAACAGCTACATCGCTTTTATCCCTAAATTTCCAAGCATTATATATGTCGTTTCTCGAAATACAATTAAAAAGCGTTCTTTAGTTGGTCTAATTTTTTGAGAAACCCCCGAGCCCATCGTGGGCCTCGGCAACGCAGTAACACGGCAAGGGAAACTCGGTTCTGCCTCGGTAGAACCAAGTCTCCCTCGGGGGCTAGATAGGGGACCCCTCCCTAGGCGTCCCCTAGGTCCCACGCGCCATTCTCCAGTTGTTTTTCGCAAAAAATCCTACGCCAAGTCCCTAGCAGACTCTGACGAATTAGTTGTAAAAACCCCTCGGACCAAGGTCTGTTTCCTAAGCAAGAGGCCGGTAGAGTCGCGAGACGGCCTACGCCTCCAGGCTACGGCACTCCCTCACTACCTCTCGCTCAAGGGACGGCTTAGGCCCCAAGGGGGTGTTTTGCAAACAAAATCCGATCAGGAGCGGCAGAGGGCAGAGGCTCGGAAACATAAGAAAGACAACTAGGAAACACAAGTACTTCAAAAGTAAAGGCCTCGATGGCCACAAGTGTCACGATACAAAAAATAACCCCTATTCTATTTTTACATAGCCCTCGGGGCCCAGATCAAGGCTCAGGGCCTTCAGCGTCGGCAGACGGTAGGGGAGGAACCACCTCCTCTTCGAAGAGCATTGCCAGCGCCGTGCCAGGGCCTTCTGCCGCCTCCGTCAGCTTCGCCACCGCCGCATCGGCCTCCTCATCATCGTCAGGCAGAACATAGCCATCACTAATGGCCGAGAGGTCGACGCCGAGGTAGTGAGAGGAGATGATGGCCAGCGCCCGCTTGACACCCGTGTGCAGTGCCCCCCGGAGCCGCTCGCGCATCTGGCTGCTCAGCACAATCAGGCGGCTCCCAAGGGAGCTGCCTGATTGAACCCCCTCGACCTCCAAGGCCTCGCAGGCGGAAAGGGCAGCACACTTCAGCGCCTCGTGCTCCCCGATCTCGGCCTCGAGCATCGTCTGCACCGCGCTGGAAGCCTCGGCGGCCCGAAGGATCTCCGCCTCCGACTCTGCACCGCGGAAAACGGAATGAAGTCAAGCGAGAGAAAGGACAACCTAAGTTGGGGACGGAAGCCCACGGAGCTCACCCTTGGCCTTCTGCTCCCAGCGACGGGTCTCGGCCTTCTCCCTCAACCGTTGGGCCTCGAACCTAGAGGCCTCGGCCGCCCTGGAGGCTTCCCTTCCCAGCTCTACGTCAGACAAGGAAGTCAGGGAGCAAACATAAGGGAAAGAAAACAAAACAAGGGGACTGGAACTCACCCTCGATCGCCCCCTTCAAAACCACAGCTTCGATCTGCGAGGCCTCAACCGCAGCAAGGGCCTCGTTCAGAGCGCCTTGGGTCAGCCGGTGCGCACTCTCCTCTGCCCCCAGCTGCCCGGCGAGGGCCTTGCCTGAGGCCGTCGCCTTTTCGGCCCGGGACCGGAAGGCGTCTCGATCGCTGACCGTGCGGGTAAGCTCCTCCTCCAGCTCCTTGACCCGCGCCGACAAGGGGGTGAGCTGCGCCTGGACCGCGGCCGCCTTGACCTTCGCGTCGGCACAGCGAAGACGGAGGTCCTCCACCTCCGCGCTCCACGCCGACAGAAGCTCGTTAGCATTGGTGAGAAGGCCCTTCTGCCGGTGAAGCTGGTCCCAGACGCCCTTCTCCCGCCGGAGGAACACCGACTTCCCAAGCGACCGGGTCTCGAGCTCCTGGGGAAGCAGAGCGAGGGTCATTGGTCGCAACAAAGTCAGGAAGGTAAACGTCGCACGAGAAAGAAAAGCACGAACCTGGGCGACTCCGGGCAGTTCGTCGGCCACCACAGATAGCGCCGTCCGTAGCGACCGCTCCGCCAGCTGGCGATACTGCTCGAAGGTGTTCTAGCGCCCACCCTCAGCCGCATCCTCAAGGGCGAGCAGAGGCTCCCCCTCAGGGTCGTCCCGGCTCCGCCACAATACCCGCGGGTGGTCCCACCCACGAGGTTCGGGCCGGACCCGCACGAGGGCCGAGCCCCCCTCGTCCAAAAGCGGCACTGGCTGCTCTACGGCATTGGTCTCCTCGGCGTCGACCACCTCCCGCGCCCGGGAAGTATCGTCGGAGGGGACCGGATAGGCCAACGGCGGGCACTGAACAAAGGGCACCACTGAGGCGGCCGCCGCCTGCATCTCCGCCTCCTGCGTAGACGGCCTCGCCGCCACCTCGGAGGCTCTGGCCTCTGCAATTACGGCCTCGGCGGTCTCAGGGTCTCTGGCCGCCGACATTGTGGCCTCGGCTGACGAGGAGACGCCGACCACGGCCACCGCGGTCTCGGCGGTCGCGGGCGCCATGGCCTCCGTCGCCTCAGCCTCGGAGACCCCGGGGGCCTCAGCAACAAAGGGCATGCCGGCCCCATCCGATTCGTGTGCCTCATCCCCACGAGGCGGAAGCACTCCCTCCATCGTCTATGTAGGGGCCGCCTCGGTAGCCCCTCCTTGGGCGGCCGGCCCTGTTGGGTTGACCCTCGCCGACGCCGCACCGCGTTGGATAGCGGCTTGTGCCGCCGCCACCCAGTGTGCGGAGGAGTCGGGCCTCACCTTAAGCGCCTTAAGGGGCGCCAAAGGGAGGTCGTCCGCAGGCCGCTTCCGACTAAAGAAAATTAACCTACAGGGTCAGCGAAAAAACTAAAAAAGCGACCGAAAAACACCACGACCCTGCTAAGAATACACTTGCCTTGATTGGGGTGGCCCCCGCTTCGCCACGGCATGCCTCACCCGCAGCGGCGGAGGCGGCGGCAGAGGCGTCGCCTCCGTATCCATCGACGCCGGACGGTCTTCAGCGGACCCCGACGCCCCCTCGATCCTCTGTAGGGCCAGCGGCATCGCCTCCGCCGCCACCCGCTCTGCCACGGCCGTCGAGCCTACCGGGCCGACGGCGCGTTTGCCTAACGCCCGCGCCTCGGGCGTGTCGGCCTCGGCCCCGGAGCGGGCAACCGCCGGCCCTGGGTCCGCTTCTCCTCCCCTTCCCGGGGGTGTCGGGATGCTTTCCGACACCCCGGGCGCCACCTCCATGACATCAGGAAGGTGGTCCAGGGGACCTCGCCCTCCTTCGACCTTCTCGTCCCCGTCCGAGGCCTCCGTCGACAACGACGTCGACGGGGATTCCTCTAGTGGAAGACCGTCCTTCCGTTGTTGACGGCGGCGCTTATCCAGCTCCTCGCGCACAAGGATGTGCTTCGTGCACTTCGCCGCCTTGGCATCCTTTTGCCTCTTCTGCGCATCGGCGTGAGCACGGTTGACCGCCCGCCGCTCTGCGTCCTCGAGAACGGGCGGTGGAGAGGAGCGCACGTCCCTCATCCCCTAAAGGAATGACAAACACACATAAGGGAACAAGGGGTAGGGGGAGACTGAGGAGCGTCAGAGGCTTTAGCGTCGCATGACTTACCAGCGAGAGGTACCCCCGCGACGGCCGCATCGCGATAGGGGTCAAGTTGCCGCCCCGCACCTTCGCCTCTACCGTCTCCCCCACCCGACGAAGAATCTCCTCCTTGGAAAGGGCAGAAGAGGACATCCGGGTGCCCTCAATGGGCTCACCCAGCCTCATCTCGAACAGCCGCCGCCGCCGAGCCATCAGCGGCAGCACCCTCCGGCGGTGGAACGCGGCCACAACCACAGCCGTGGTGAGGCCGTGGCCCCGCAGCCTCGCCAACCCCTCTAGGAGCGGCTCCAGCTTGGGCTGGTCGACCTTCGGGACGCCCCACTTCCACTTCTCCGGGCAACTCCCCACAATCCGCCCGGTGTAGGGGGGAAGCCCTCCGTCGTCGTTACGAAGATAAAACCAACTTGTGTACCACCGGCGGTTGGAGGACGTGAGTTGGGCTGAGATGTAGAGGGGCAGGCGGTCCTGACGCACTTGGAGAGTGCAGCCTCTGGCCCTCGTCGCCTTCCTCTTCCCCGACATGCCCGACGGCTTTGTAGTATGCCCCGCCCGGAACAGATGGAGCCACAACTCCCAATGGGGCGCGATCCCTAAATACCCCTCGCAGACGGCAACAAAGATAGCCGCCTGAGCAACGGAGTTGGGATTAAAATTGTGGAGCTCCACGCCGTAGTAGTGCGTAAGCGCCCGCATGAACCGGTCCACCGGGATGCCGAGGCCACGCTCATGGAAGGAGACGAAGCTTACGACATAGCCGTCGCGAGGCCTCGGCTCCGGCTCGCCGTACGGAGCAATCCATTCCGGCCTGGTGGAGTCAGTCACCGGGCGGAGGAGCCCACCGTCGACAAGCGACTGGAGCATCTCCTCGGTGACGTCCGACGGATCCCAGGGGTCCGCCTCGACGACAACGATATCACCGGCCATGGGTGCGCTGGGGGAATCAGGTGCGGCGGTGAGTCTTTTCTCTCCCTCCCACGCTCTCACCTTTTTCTCGCTTCCTCCCTAGGCTCGCTCTTCCTCCTCTCCTTCTCGGCACTCGCTGCTCTAGCGACGGCTCGGCGGGGGCGGCGCTGATGCAGGCAAGGTAAGACGAGGAGGGGCAAAACTCCCCGGGTATTTATGCAGGGAGAAGGCGAAACGAGCGGCCGATGAAATCGGGGAGATTTCCCCCCAATCTAGCGTGGTTAACCATGAGCCGATTTCACCGGCCCACGCGCCCACGTCTCCCGCATTAAATGCGAGGATGGTTACGTCCCATCCACCACGCCATGATTGGCCACTACGGCAGCAGGTACCATTTCGACTCCCAATAAAACTATCTCAAAAGGCGCGCCACTCGCGGCCGAGCCAATAGGGAAAATATTTCCCGCGGCCTGTTCCTTTCATAGGAAGGAACCGGGCTCTGAGCCTATTACGATCCAGGGGTTCGAAGGCTGGACCCCAAAAGGGTTTCGACAGCTGCCCCAGGATAACAGAGTCAGGGGCGACTGCGGGCGAGCCTATTCGGGGCCAAGACCCAAGCGAGCGAAACGGTTGGGACGCCCAAAGTCGTGTCCGAGACCGGCAGGAAAGTATCCGAATGGGATCCCACCGTAGGGAGGCACCGAGCCACCGAGGCCCAACGAACGGCCTCGGCACCCACTAGAGAAATCCTCCAGTACTCTTGGAGTGTGTCTCTGGACCGCTAGCCGTCCCCTAGCGAATGGGGTTCGGGCCTCCACTCGGACTACCCGATAACAGCTCACCGGAAGTGCCACCACTCGTGCCCATCGAGGGTAGCGAGGCACATTCCACCCCTCCTTCCGAGCGAAAAGGAAGCGCGAGGGTCGCATAAAAAGTCGGGGAACCCCTAACGGCCTTCTCGCACTATGCAGAGGCTAGGGGGCTCCTCCTGCAAATATGTCGAGACCCCACGACCCGGCTCGAGCCCAAAGGGGCCTCGGCAAACAAACCCTCACGCGCGAGGGGCGTATAAAAAGTCAGGGGAACTCCCGACGGCCCTCTCGCTCTGCGCAGAGGCTAGGGGCTCTTCCTGCGACCTTGCCGAGACCAGAATGGGCTCGACAAACAAACCCTCACACGCGAGGGGTGTATAAAAAGTCAGGGGAACTCCCGACGGCCCTCTCGCTCTGCGCAGAGGCTAGGGGCTCTTCCTGCGATCTTGCCGAGACCAGAATGGGCTCAGCAAACGAACCCTCCGTCCAAACGAAAAGGATATGTGAGGGGCGAATGAAAAAGTCAGGAGACCCCCGACCGTCCTCTTGCTCCAGGCGGAGGCTCGGGGGCTCCTCTTGCACCCAAAAACCAAGACAAAAACACGATAAAGGGCACCGAGACCGTTACGGTCCAGGGGTTCGAAGGCTGGGCCTCCAAGAGGTTTCGACAGCCGCCCTAGGGCAACAGAGTCAGGGACGACTTCGGGGCGAGTCTGCAAATGGCCCATGCCCGAACGAGTAGTCGCTCGGGGCGTCCTAAGTCGTGTCCGAGACCAACAGGAAAGTATCCGAATGGGATCCCACCGTAGGGAGGCACCGAGCCACCGAGGCCCAGCGAACGGCCTCGGCACCCACTAGAGAAATCCTCCAGTACTTTTTGGAGTGTGTCTCTAGACCGCTAGCCGTCCCCTAGCGAACGGGGCTCGGGCCTCCACTCGGACTACCCGATAACAGTCTCACCAAAAGTGTCCACGCTCGCGCCCATTGAGGGTAGCATGGCACATTCCACCCCTGCTTCCGAGCGAAAGGAAGCGTGAGGGACATACCCAACATCAGGGGGACCCCTGATGAACCTCTCGCTCCATGCGGAGGCTAGAGGGCCTCTTTTTGCAACCTCGTCGAGACCCCCACAACCCGAACTTACGCTTATGGGCTCGGCAAATGCAATAAGAACTGATCACTCAAACGCGAAAGTAGAGAAAGCCCCTAGAGGTGTAACTTCACTCCTCCAGGGGCTCGGGGGCTACACCCGGCGGGTGCGCTCGCGCGCACCCACCGGAACCTCAGAAAACAAACCAATTCCTACGGAGCAGGCATAAACCCAGCCTCGACGAACCCTCAGGGAAAGTGCACGCACTCACCCCGAGGCTCGGGGGCTACTGTCGGGTACCTTAGAACGGGGTACCCCAAGCAAACATCAAAACAAAGCTAGAAGGTAAGCCGTGGGCCCCTCACCTGCCATGACCGAGCCCTCCTCCACCTCGCCTCGAGCCTCGAGCAGGAGGTCTCGGAATGAACTCCGCCTCGCGTGAGGCTCCCCAAGGTAGGCCTCGGCAGGGGGCGCCGAGCCTCGGCAGGGGATGCCGTCTCCGTCTCGCCCGAGGCTATCTAGGGAAGGCCTCGGCAGAGGCCTCATTCTCCGTATCACGCGAGGCCTCATTCTCCGTGTTGCTCGAGGCCGGCTCGTCCATGGTCCGTCGCCCCCCATCTCGGCCGACCCTCCCAACAACTCGTCATGTCTCATTAATGCTTCAACCACTCCCGCAATCTCAGCCGGACGGTGGCTCAACACCACAGGATGGCCAACGCGACCGAGTCGCATCGATTCTCCTCTGCGGGGGGACAAAGCCATCGTGTCCTACCACATGTCCATGACCAAAGCACCATACCGACCGGGAAAGGGTGCACGACGGGATTACCGACCACTTGTGTCCAAACGCTGTACCCATGATCGATCGCCCGCTCAAGGCCTCGGCCTTTGCATACCGAGGCCTCGGCGATCTTGGGGTTCGCGCTTCTTGAGACCCCCCGCAGATGCCGGCCTCGGCATCGACCAAGCCTCGGCATCGCGCACAGTCCGTCCACAGTGGCTCGCATGTTCGCCGCCGCATCCACTCCGAGGCATTCCCGGGGCTCCCACGACGCACAGGACCTGATGGGATGACCACGCCGCCCCAGTACTCCAAGGATGGACCACTCCGACCGCCACGCCGCCACAGGAACAGGCTACAGGGCCCAGACGCGCCGCCTCTGTTCACACGACGCCATATAGTCAGCTCATGTACCGCCCAAGTCCTCCCTTCATGCTATAAAAGGAGAGGACCTGGGTTGTTTTAGGGGAGACGGGGGACACCTTGTAACACACACGCACACTCCTGCCGCCGGAGAGCAACGTCTCAAGCGGCCCGCACGGCACCCTGCCGAGACCTAGGACCAGCTCCTTCTCTCCTTTAGCTTGTAACCCCTACTACGAGCACCTCGGTGCAAGGAATACAAGATCGATCTCTCAGACTGGAAGTAGGGCATCGATTGCTTGAACCAGTATAAACCTTGTGTCTCTTTGCATCACCATCCGGATCAGGAGCACGCAGAACAAATTCACTAGTTGGTTGAGGACCCCCTGGTCCGAAACACCGACACCAAGATATCTCAATTGGTCACAATATCCAATCCAATTTTCAAGAGAAGACCAATGGACTAGCGTAGGGAACGCAGGCCATTACCCACTAGTCTTAGACCCAACTATTGCCGGTATGACTGTCACCAAAGTACTAATCGACGGGGGAGCTGGACTCAACATCATCTTTTTAGAAACACTAAGGAAGATGGGACTACAACTCGCTGGGATGATTACACCAACAAGCACTCCTTTTTACGGAATAGTACCCGGCAAAGCAGCCATGCCACTCGGACAAGTTACTTTACCCGTCACTTTTGGAACTCCTGCGAACTATCGAACAGAGTTTATCAAATTTGAGGTCGCAGACTTCGATTTGTCATATCATGCGATCCTCGGACGCCCAGCACTGGCAAAATTCATGGCAATACCACATTATCCGTACTTATTGCTTAAGATGCCAGGACCCAATGGTATCCTTTCTCTTGAAGCGATTTGAAGCGTGCTTTTGATCATGACGTTCAGTAATCCAAATTGCGGCAAAAGCACAAGACGACAATGGAAGAAAAGAAATAGCCACAATTGTCGGAGATAAGCCAAGAAGAATTAGAAATACCGCTAAAAAGCCCAAAGATCATCACACCACCAAAAGAAGCCGACGTCAAGCAAATCGATTTGGGCCTCAAGCGATACCTCCAAGACAAAGAACCATCGCTTGCTCACCTCTCGGCAAATTAGAACTCAAGCTCACCAACTTTCTTCGGGACAACAAAGATATCTTCGCTTGGAAGCCGGCCGACATGCCAGGTGTCCCAAGAGAGTTGGCTGAGCACAGAATTGATGTTAATGAAAACTCCAAGCCTATAAAGCAATGGCTACGACGATTCTCACCCGACAAAAAGCAACGATTAAAAAGAAATCACAAAACCGATGGCAGCCAGATTCATCAGAGAAATCTTTCATCCGGATCCGGCTAGCAAACCCGGTCCTTGTGCGAGAAGAAGAACACAGACGAGTGGCGAGTAATGCGCCGACTACACGGATCTCAACAAACATTGCCCAAAAGATCCATTCGGGCTACCACGCATTGACCGGATAGTCGACTCAACAAATGGGTCTACACTATTATCCTTTCTCGATTGCTATTCGAGATATCACCGATCGCATTAAAAGAACAAGACCGAGCAAGACTTCTTTTATTACTCCGCTTTGGTGCTTCTTTGTTACAAAGACCATGTCGTTTGGACTAAAGAACGCCGATGCCACATACCAAAGAGCTATCCAAACTTGCCTTGGAGATCAAATCGGTGAAAATGTGGAGGCATACGTGGATGATGTAGTGGTGAAAACAAAGAACCCAGACACTATGATTGAAGATTTAAAGCAAACATTCAAAAACTTGAAGAGATGGAGATGGAAATTGAACCCAAATAAATGTGTATTCGGAGTTCCTTCAGGGCAACTACTCAGATTTTTGGTCAGTTAGCGCGGGATTGAAGCCAGCACCAAGCAAATTCGAGCTATAACAGAAATGGGGCAACCTAGAAGTATCAAAGATGTTCAGAAACTAACAGGATGCATGGCGGCCCTCAATCGTTTCATATCAAGACTCGGCAAAAAGGGGTTACCCTTCTTTAAACTACTAAAGAAGATGACAAGTTTGAATGGACAAAGGAGGTCGACGAAGCTTTCAAGAAACTTAAGGCATATCTCACATCCTCACCAATTCTCACACCCCCAAGGAAAAGACGAAGACATGATGCTATACATTGCGGCGACTACTATCAGAGTCGGCCACGACAATAGTCGAGAAAGAGAAGAAGAAGGACGTGTGTATAAAGTACAACGACCCATGTACTACATCAAGTATTATTATCTCGAATCAAAAATCCGGTACCGCATGTACAAAAACTACTCTCGCCCTACTTATCACCTCACGAAGCTTCGCCACTATTTCGAAAAGCCACAAAATTACCGTGGTGACAGACTTCCCGCTCGGAGACATTTTACACAACAGAGAGATGCGACGGGGCGCATATCAAAGTGGGAAGTTGAACTTGGAGCTCTTAACATCGACTTCACCCCACGGAAAGCAATCAAATCTCAAGCCCTTGCCGATTTTGTGGCGAGTGGGATGAGAGATTCAACAGCCCTTTATCGGATACAATTCTTGACCACTAGAAGATGTACTTTGATGGGTCGCTCAAACTAGGCGGAGCCGATGCAAAGCGTTCTCCTCATTTCTCCGTAAGGAAAACAACTCAAGTACGTCCTTCGATATTATGGCAAGCTACAAAATAACGAAGCGAATATGAAGCCCTCATCCACGGGCTCACGAGTGACAATTACCCTCGGAATAAAGAGATTACTCAGATATGGCGATTCAAAGAAGAGTCATCAACCAAGTAAACAAAGATTGTGATTGCACAAAAGAAAACATGGGTGCTTCTTGTTGCTGAAATACGGAAACTTGAAAAACATTTCCAAGGATTAGAAATTTTACACGCATCTTCTTGATTCCAACATTGCGTGATGTCCTTGCCAAGCTTCGGATCGACAGAGCAAAGGTTCCACCCGGCGTATTTATAGAAGAGCTATCGGTTCCTCTATCAAACAACCCGATGAGACAACCCACAAAATTCAGGCTAAAGGCGTTCAGATCTTGGTAATCAACACCTCATGGAGCCAAGTTTTCATCGACTATATCAAAGAAAATAAATTACCAAAGCAGAGAAAGCGAAGCCACCCAAGTTGTTCATGAAGCAAAAACTACGTTTTAGTAGGAGATAGACTTTACAGAAGAGCGAAGATCATCGAGTACTCTGAAATGTGTTTCATTTGAAGAAGGCAAAGAGATCCTAGACGAGATACACTCAAAGTTGTCTTGCGGAAATCATGCCGCTTCAAGGACACCGTTGGAAAAGCATTTCACCGGATTCTCTTGCCAACCGCTTTGAAAGATGCAGAAGAACTTGTCGAAAAATGCAAAGGTTGCCAAATGTTTGCAAGACAAGCCCATGTGCCACTCACAATCTTATCTCGCATCCCACCCGCTTGGCCTTTTTCTGCTGAATGGATCAAGTGGGACCCCAAAGAAAGCAAAGGGCGGCTTTGAGTACATCTTTGTAGCAATCGACAAGTTCACCAAGTGGATTGAATACAAACCACTCATTTATACAAATAACCAAAGCAAATCGAATTCATCCAAGAAATTACGCACCGCTTTGGCATGCCCAATCGAATCATCACAGATCTAGGCTCCCCTTCACACTCTGAAATTCTGAAGTTGGGCACAAGACTGTGGTTTCAAAGATAGACTATGCGTCTGTTGCACATCCGAAAGCCAACGGACAAGTAGAAAGGGCCAATGGACTCAT